>JAPQWV010000056.1:3966471-5288628 GCA_027422505.1 Craterostigma plantagineum | reverse complement strand
CCTTCAAGTACTCTTTCATACATACCATTGAAACTTGGATAGCCCAAAAACCTCTTACATTTTTCGATAATCATAAGATTTTTTTATTTATGAAAATTCTATAAATTGTTAAAAAATGAAACAGGAATTGAAGAATTGTGGGACGGATGATTCCACGTTATTGGATGAGCTTTCGTTACCCATGCATATATTAATACATATATTGTATATTTTGCATTTCCTTTATAAATAAAAAAGACGGAAGAAGTAAAATACTCTATGGGGAAATATTGAAACAACGAACATATATCAGATAAATTAAAATAAAAGGTTACAAATATGCATGCAACGCAACTCAAAATTCAAAATTCCAAACAAAAAAATACATCAAAATAGATGAGATGAAATGGAAGTAATTGAAAAAATCTAATGCGAAAGTAAAACTCAATGAGCATCAAACTCATTCTCATCATCATCTTCGCCATCTTCATCCTCAGAAGAAGAAGACAAGTGAAGCAAAAGACATGTCCCATGCAAATGCCCATTCAAGCAAACAAAGTACTCCAAAGCTCTTCCATCGCTGGACCCCAGCCTACGCGCCGCCGTCTTCCTCGGCACCATCTTCGCCGCCGTCATACTCCAAACCCTCAAACCACAGTACGGACACCTCACCCCTTCAGCGAACCGAACGCCACGACAAACCAACCTCTCCCTCGTCCTAGACTTTGTAAATCCCCTAAATACCCCTCTGTACACGCCCAGATCGTACGCCGCCGCAGCCGCCGCCGACGACGCGCCGTCGGCCGCCGTTTGGTGCTCGCAGGGGTCTGTGACGTACAGAACGTCGCCTCTGCAGCTCTTTGTCAAGAAGCTCTTGCCAGAGGTTTTCGAGAAGCGCGTGGAGCTCACGAAGTGGCCTGGGTAGGTGGGAGTTGAACCGCCGCAGTAGAAGAGCAGCTTGGCGAGCGCGTACCACCCACCCACGATGCGCGCGGAGCTCGAGGAGGAAGATGAGGAGGACGACGACGACGACGGGCCGCCGTCGGAGTTGGAGGCGAGCGTGGAGGTCAGTCGCGGGGCGCGGTGGAAGCACAGCTCGCGCCAGAGGATGCGTTTGGCCAACGCGCCCAGCCTGCGATTGACGCTCGAGACGATGACGAGCGCGTGGATGTCCCATTTGAGGTAGTTGAAGACGAGGATTAGGATCTGCTCGTCGAGTATTCCGGCGAACGAAGGCGCCGGCGCCGCCGGAGAGTTGTCGTCGAGTTTCGTCCGCCGTTGACTGCCGCTCATCCTTTTTCTTTTCCGTTTTCTTTTTTGTTTCTAGTAAGAAGATCGGCTTCTTTTCTTGACAATTGAAAAAGTTTGGTAATTAATTGACAGGCTGTGTACGGCAGGAGATGATCGGTTGTTATGGTTATATAGCCGTTGGGGACACGTGGACAGTTGAGACGAAGGATGAGTTTGTCTGAGTACGTGGCAAGCTGTGATTCGTCGATTTGTTGGATTTTGGAGAATCTATGGAAATTTTTATCCATGGTGGGATTCGTGGGCTGGGCCACGTGGCGTGCTTAGATAAATATCTAATTCATGGCCTTAACGTGGCAGATTAAAGCGTAGGTACTGAAAATATCTTCCCTTTTTCCTGATCAAAAAATAGGAGAGAAAGTTGATGGCAAATGATTGTTGGGTTGCAACGTGGAGGGTGAATTTCTATTGCTACGTGGCGCGTGAATGTTCGAATTGACTTTTTGACTGATTGATTTTGAGAAACAAGTCTTGTCTGGTTCTATGATTTGTCGGGTTAGGATTTTTGCTACTTGGAGACATGGGATTTATTTTATTTTAAAATTGGATAAGTATCAAACTTTTAAAATTAGGAATGCAATACGTGTCGGTTTGCTTTGCTTTGTAGAGAAGCATATCGTGGTAATGGGATTCTTAGGGAAATTGGGCATCTCCAATGAGAAGCATTAGTGGCGGAATTAACAAATTTAATGCAGTTTAGTAGGTCAAGCGTGAAAATGGGTCTATAACTATATGGGCAAAAAAGATCATGGTTCGGTTGGTTCCCTCGATAAGAAAAATAACTAAAGGATTTAGTTTCCGCTAGAATGGTAATAAGTAAAATTTGGATTCAATCCAAATTGAACTTAATTACGAATTTACTAAGGCGTTCCATTTTGTTGACAGAAGAAGAGCTATTGTATAGAAGGTTCAAATTTGCAGATAACCTAGTTACACGTAGTGAATATGTATATACACTAATTTATACATATGCGATTCTTGCTCTCAACTCGAGTTTGATTGACAAGTGCAATACAAAAGATAAATGTTTATTCCATCTTCCTGATAATTTTGATACGACAACCGTCCGTTAATTTTCGAGAGGTCGGGGCAGCAATTTATATTGGGTCCCTTAAAAAATTTGGAATTTAACTTTGCACTTTAGGATAAAACAAAACTTACAGGCACAGATGGAGGTGGCTAAACATGTAAGAAATGGTACGACTATTTCTGGAAATATATGTGGAGAACGTACATCCAATTAAATAATCCTACGAAAATTGTGAACTAATATAGTGTTACTTGAAGCAATGTTTTTGAGCAAGTAATCCAAACAATCGATTGTTCGCACATGATTTTGAACTACAATATACAACAGGTCAACTCAACTCAAGTCGACTCAAGTCAACTCAAACATTTAGAATTATCATACATCAATCAATCCAAGCATAAAGATGATGAGGATTTCTTCAGCAAGAATCATTCTGATCACAGCTGATAAAGATGACGATGGATACTCTCAAATGTACATAATAATTCGACAAGGACTAAAGCTACCACGCTACAAACTTCTAATTATCTGCCCACCCCACCCCAACAAATAGCATCTATCCTCTGAGGCGAGCGCCTCACTTCATTGGGCAAAGATGCAGAGAAAATTACACATATCTACACCACAGAGGAGCATGCAACAGACTGCACACACCATGTATAATTAAGACCCTAATGACAGTGACACCAACCCGTTTTAAGCAGTAGAGCACATGTATCATCACCTTCATCGTGGCCTCCAATATTTGGGACCTGAAATACGATATAAAATTAAATTAGGTGCAGCACTGATCAAAGATGCCTACGGTACTAATTGATTCTCTATTATATTATCAATGTGCATCAGCAGCTAGCTGCCTCATGGTATTCTGGACTGTTATGGACACAAACAACTCACCATATATAGATGTTTCTTTCCATGTCAATAAGTTACGGCTTATGTTGAAAACCACAGAAAGAATTTATGTCACCACATCAGTAATACAAACTACCATATAATGTCCAGGCAGAAACTGCCGCCACATACGTGTAACGGGTGCATGAATGGAGAAAAAAAATCAATATGACCATCAAAACATTCATCTGGAACAGGTCCTTTACACAAATATTTATCGAACAGAAATATTTATCGACATACTAATCAGAAATTAACTTTGCTTTACACAATTTCGAGGCAGAAGTGTACCTTTACTTTCAACAGGAACAGGTCCTTCACTAGGTGGCCCATATTGATCAAAGTGTCTGTGGTTCATTGGCCGTGATGGGTAGTTCCATCTGCTGTTAGAATATGCAGGGTCCCGAGGAGGAGGACCGTTATAAGGCATAGGAGCATGAGCCATCCTATTATCATCATGGTAAGATGGACCTAAGACAAATATAAAGAAAAATTAGGCTTAACAGACACACAAATCATGAAAACAAGGCACAAATGCTAAAAAACAAAGGAGAAATTCGCAGGTACCAGACATGGCTGGAAACCGAGGTCTCCAATATTCTCCAACGTTATCACGTGGGTTATATTTATTATGTCTATTGCGATGATCCCTGTAAAAGTTCCTATCATCGGCATCACTTGAACGATATCTGTTGGGATGATGCGATGGCGGCGGAGGATCACTGTTTAAGTGGCTCCATTGTTCATGGACATACGAAAACTGATTTGCAGAGGAAGGATGAGGACGACGCAAATGTAGTCCATTAAGAGACTGGTCTTGAATGCCATTAAAAGATCGACCAGGTAACTGGGAGGAAGGTCTATCACCAAAGGAACGAACGCCGCTGGGACCATGCATTGGTGCAGGCCTCTGAGCTTCAACATCTACGCGACCCATGGAATCTGATGTTGTTGGTTTAAATCTTGGATAATCAGATCGATACGCTTCGTCTTCCTGGAAACAGTTGTTAGCATCCTGCACAAGTACCATGACAGAAAGTAAATAAATAAAGAACTTAGTAGAAAGACTTCATTCTGAAGGCAGCAAGGTCGATGGTAATAGACAAGACAAAAACCTGAGAATTTGAACAATGCTTCGAGTCGTGACCATTTGACATAGAATCAAGCCCATGAGAAGGAAAAGCAGATGACGGAAGTGCATTCGGTGGAAGTGAATGTGGAAGGGGGAGAGGTGGCGTTGGAAGCGAAATTGAAGGAGGTGGTGGCGGTGGATACGAACTGGGAGGTGATGGTGGTGGTGGTGGCGGATGTTGAGGAGGAGGAGGTGGTGGAAGAGAACTTGGAGGTGGTGGTGGGAACGATTGTTGAGGAGGATTCGGCGGCAGCAGTGGAAGAGGGTTTGGAGGTTTAAGTGTTAGTGAATGTGGCACAGAGAGGGGCAGAGGAGGAGAAGTTAACAGCATATCCTTGCCCTGTTGTGAGGTAAATGGTACCCCATAACGCGTATCAGTTTGATGACCTGCTCCAGCAATGTTATTTGCGGAAACAGTTTCAGTTCCATTAGAAAGGGATACATCCTCCATTTCAAGCTCTCCATCAACATCTTCGAGAATATGACAGCGCTTTGCAACAGCAAGTATCTGAGTCTGTTTTGCAACAATATTCCCATCATTATGCTCTGGAGTAACAGCCTCGAAATTTTCTCTGTCAGAATCACTTGCCCCATCTTCATCCCTCAGCATGGAAGGCATACACAAACCAGGGAGCTGAATGCTTGAATTACTGGAAAAAGTGGGACATAATAAGGCCATAAGAATAATACAGATACAATATCATCAGTTCATAGAAAATCACAAATAAGAAAAAATTATTTCAATTTTCCACCTTCCATATTCATCAACCAGCATACCCTCCATTTCTCTGATGGGATCATTCAAAGCTCTTTCATTCCTTGAAGATCGCCTGGAGCCACCAGCAGGATAAGAAACACAAAGAGAATTGAGCTCTCTGATGTGCTGAAGGATAATGGGTTCTGGGAGGATTTTCCTCTCCTGCCATACTCTCAAGACCTAAGGAGTTGAAAAGCAACAGTCATATTTGCGCACTTACATGGTTATGACAAGCAAAAGAAGCAGATAAAGAAAGAAACAAGTGATCAATCGTCTCACCTTCAAACACTGCCTATGATTCTCATAAGATCTACTTCCAGGTGGGGCTGCAGCCAACAACAGACGGGGCAATAGTGTTTGGATTGCTGATGGATATATGCCAGCATCACCTACAAGTGAACAAACATCATAAATATTGAGAATATTCAACATCTGGGTCACAGCCACACACACCGTGACGAATGATGCTGAAAAAGAAGCAACGTAATTACCTTTCATGCCTCGACAACACTGAGCAATAGAGTCAACAAGGAAAAACAAATCAACTCTTTTGTGTAAGCTCGACTCCTTTTCCAAATTGCGAACTAACACCTCCATCACCTGCAACAAAAGGCATACATAAGCAGAAAGAAAACCAATTTATGACCCCAATCCGAGAAAGACAACTTTGATGCACGAGTGGTAAATGAGTTGACAATTACATAAAATAGAAAATCAATATGATAATATTTTCTACCGTTAGTTCAAGGGATGTGTTCAACATTAACAGTACTTGAATTTAACAATTTTGATGTGGCATCTTATATCCAATCATTTTAATGACTTCTGATTATGTTCTCATCTAGAGAAGTTCATCAAGAATGTGCTGTCTCAAGGATCCAAGTTGCCAAAAGATTTATCTTGATAATATGTGCGAAACCAGGACGTCACAGTTAATCCTTAAACGACATATTCCCCTACCATCGTTGACCATGAATACTAAACCACAGAGCAGCTCGATCAATTAACAATTAATAAATATTAAACTCTGTACTTTCACTAAATTGACAAGCAACAAGGACAACGATTCAGGTTACTCGTTAGCTTCAATCAAAAAGAGCTCTCAGCAAAGAGATATTATCAAACGAGTTACGGTAAAAATGTCGAGAAATATAAATGAATTCAGTAGTAAAACAACGGCGAAATCAGAAACTGCAATCATACTGCACAGTTCAACAAATATGACACCAAGTAGAAATTTTATATTATAATACCTTAGTTGCAAAACCGTCTTTAGCACAATCGATGGCAATCTGTGTTGCTCGAGCAATGTTTTCTTTTGTTCTTGTTAATGATCTGAGAGTGGTTTCAAAGCAAGACAAAGATTCCCACTTACTACCAGTTGTAGTAGCATGCTTAGCTTTCTCAAGATGTAACTGCACGTCAGGACTGCAGGAATTGTGATTGTCGTGGCTATTAGATTTATCTGATACGAATAAGTTGCATATGAAAGAACGAGGAGAGGCCTTCGCCGCAGAGTCTGCCCCATCAGTTAAAGAAGATGAACGAGTGACTGAAACAGTAATATCTTCAACATGATCGGCAGAAGCAATATTAGAATGAGATTCACAGTGCTGGTTATCACGAGCCGAAACCTTTACTGGACCATCTGAAAGCACATTTGAGACCAGATATGCTGGTCCAGCTTCTTCCACGACTTCGGACCTAAGACAAACATTGAAGTGATCTAAGCAAAAATATCAACTTTTAAATAGGAAGTAACACACCTAGACTTTGGTAGCAGAAATCTGACTAGCTTACATATTAGTATGTTGATTGTCTTCTGCTAAAGGGAGGTGATTTGCCAAGCATGATTCATCACCTTCAGCATCAACACAGTCTGATTTGATACCTACATCAATGGTAATCAAATCAGGTGCAACATCTTCCAACATGAAATTATTGTTAGATCTTGTCGAAGCGTCATGGTCTGAACATCTAGTCTTGCAATGATCTATTGGAGTTGATGTGAGTCCAGGATTTTTGCATTCCAAATGAATAGATGGCTCGGAGATCCCTACTGAATACGGTTTTTCACCAGCATCAATTTTTGCACGAAGCTCATCTATTGGTAATAACTCTGCACCACACTCATCGGCAACTTCAACATGCTCTGTGCCCATATCATCCTCACAATCTGAAACCATTGAACTCTTTTCTTTGTTACCTGAAATTTCCCTATTGGATGATGCAACATGTAGCACCAAAGAATGCGACAAAGAATCTCGGCTGAGAAGATCCACCCCTGAGGTTGATCCCATTGCAATCCCAGTGCAATTTTGAAATGAAGGAACGAAGTGCATAAAGTTCTGATCATTAATTACTGACGAAGAATCGGAAGAGTTCTTACAATCTTCTGCTACATTCGCAGTCATCGCCTCTAAGGCACGATGTAGGCGCTTAGATGGTGGTAAAGCAGCCTCCACATCTACATAATTCGTTCGATTACCCCAAATGTTAGTCTTTTTAGGAGGGCTTCCACCACGTGCTGATACAGCTGCATTTTCTGGACAGCGAACAGGCTCCCCTTCATCAGGAGCTTTAACCTTAGAGCTCAATTGTTCAGCTAGTCGAGCATCACGGCTTTCATGAACTGCAACGGGCTTTACCTCTTTATCTGCTGACACGATTTCATGTTCCTTGGATGGGGAAGCTCTACCCATACGAACCCTCGCTCTTTTGAGTAATGGTAAGTGCTCATCACCATCATCTTTTACATGTTGTAGGATTGCTTCATCATTGTTCCTGGGTGAAGCACATGGAGTTCTGAAGACTTGGGCATCATCAGAAGTCACCGTCTCAATCTTCGCAGTCGCCATATCATCGCTATGTCTTTTTCGATTTTGTTTTCTTTTTCTCTTGACAGTTTTGGATTGAAATTCAAACTTATCACTTAACTCAGTATGACCTTCATTTTTATGAACGGAAAGTTCCGTTTCCACTAATTTACAATTCTTGTCCATGTTGCTCTCAGGACTATGAGAATCAGATTGCGCCGAACTAGTTTCTGAATCACTCTCCTCGGTACTTCCATTTGACTTAATAGCAGAAAGATTCATAGAGGGTCTCTCAAGATTATCAGATGATTTGATGATTCTCTTACTTCTTCTCAAAGACCTCTCCTTTAAGGCATTAGATGCCAAGCGCTTTGAGGTCCTCGTACAATGGCTAGGACCCTGCACCCTCCTAGCAACCATAGATGAACTTCTTAATGTTCGGGTGGATTTTCTTCTCAAAGAGGCGGTATTTCGGAAAACATAAGTTTGGTTTCTTGTCAAATGAGAGGTAGATACAGGTGTTTCTTGGGACACGGACAATCTACAATGTGTTTCCGCTTCTTGCATCTCCTCGTCGTATAAATCATTTTCAGCAGCTGCAGCTACAGCAGCTTCAGTTAGACAACTGAGACCATTGGTTACCTCTGTAGACTGTTGTTCAATTTTGACTATAGGATCATTCGTTGCAGAATCAGTTAAAGATTCCTTGGGGCCGTTCCCATTGGAAAGCTCAATTTTCCCATTGTCAGCAGAAACTACTTGGTTCGATTTCTTCTGTTTCTCAAAGCAATCAATTATTTCATTTACAGCACGGACAAAATCTGCACCTTTTCCATGGTGTTTTCCCAACAGCGACATCTTTTTCTCTTCTGTGAATTCCTCCACATCTCCAGGATTACAGAAGCCACTGACAATAGAAAAATGTTTCAATATAAAATATTGACAGTAGGCCAAACTTTTCTTTTTATAAGATGTGGTATTTACAATTCACCATCTTTCAAGCCGTCTGTTACATATAGGATAAATCATGAAGAAAAAATCATCTAAACCAGGACTCGAATCTGAAGACATATAAAGCTAGGAAAGATATTAACATGAGTTTGAAATCAACCTCTGAACAGACGATATGGGCAAACAATGAGAAATCAGCACAAATATTCAGCTCCAAACATAAAAAAGGGACTGCATATTCAGATTTTGACACTCCACCCACCCCCACTTGCATAAAATATCAACCACATTTGTATATCTAAGAAGAAAAGTAGGCAAAATTTAGTCAAAGAGGGGAGCATGAGGTGATGAAAACAGAATGACGCTGCCTAGCAGCACATGGCGCTTAGCACATCAAAAGCAAAGTAAAAACCAGACAAAGTGCCGCATCTTATTATAACCATAGCTCGCAAAGACACTTCTAGCCACACATAAGGTGCGAGCACGTGTTGTACGCCAAAGCTAAGTAGGTGCACCTAGCGCATTAACTATGGTTAGGTGTGCCTTTGGTTGAGGCCATGGCATTGGGTTTCAGAGGTGCCGTTCATTGGAGCTACCAAAACAATAATCGAAACAATTTTCACCAACACAACAGCTCTTGCATTTTAACACTGTTTTGGACAGCCAAAAGCTATAATCTCTCTCTGCGTTATAAATTTATCTATTTTCTTAAGAAAGGAATCTCGACTTTTTATTCCTCAATGTCAATTCCAGCCCTGCCAAAACTTTAAAAATACAAAAGGTCCATTCTTGATTCCATTTTTTCATCCAACAACGAGGCCAATGCCTTAATATTTTCTGCTAACCTTTTCTATGTAACCTTTATCTACCGTATCTTAAATTTCATCCAGAACTAACCCCTTCAGAGCCTCACAAGAATATGAGAGGCTCGCATGACATCTCAAGGGTTTCCTTCCCATTGATGGATTTAAAGTGGAAAATCAGGAATGGAACTGGAAGTGTAGGATTTAAGATGATGGGCAGTTGAGTTACCCCAGTCAAAGCTCTTTCTAGAGAAGAGAAAAATCTGCAACCACAGTGGGTCAAAAAGTAATTTTTGGCACGTATGGGGCGTGAGTATGGTAAGGAATTTCTCTAACTTATCCTAGATGTTCAGGAGATGTTGGAGGCAGATAAGTTGTTCAACATAATATCAAGGTTGAAAGGTTGGGCTCAAATTTGAGCTAGCTAACCATTACCCTATGTTCTCCTTCCCTAGACCTAGAATGGTGGTAAAGAGATAACTTCCGAATAAATTCCTCACAAAATCAAAGATCCTAGCTATTCTTAGCTTATTAATTTAGAGCTTGATATATTTCATATCCAATAAGACTTTATCTCTATTTATCTGACTAGACCAGAAAGCACTTGGAGTCTGATCAGCTAACATAGTTCATAAGACTCATACGGCACGATAGCTGTGTCGAGTGCCTCGTCAAGCTGGGGAGCACGAGAGAACAATCATATAACAAAGGATCAAGTTGCTCAAAAGGCCAGAAAGAGATACCATAAGGAGTAGGAAGAAGACCAAGAAATGGGAAGTTACGGAAGGACTGGGTTAGCCAAACCATCGCAGCAACTTGAGAGATGCTACTATGTGGCGAGACAAGCATAGGTACATATGAAATACGGATAAGATCAAGCTGTATCTTGGGTCCACCTTCAAAATATGATAAACGCATCTTAACACAATCTCAATGGCAGTATGGAGGTTAGGATAGGATAGGCCTATGGCCTAAAATAAGGGGAACAAATTGGAGAAGGATCATTCACACAGGTTCAAAAAATTCACTCCAGAGCGGAACACAGAGAGTAACGGGAGCAATTCCAAGTTAAGGGTTGTGAAGATCTCATGTTTGCAACTTAGGGAATTTTATAGTTTGTATATCAATCAGCTAAATGTCAGGTTAGCTTCTCGTAGATATTGAAATAGTAACTTACTCGAGCCAAATAGATAAGTTAGCATGCTAAGATGTTTCTGAGTTCTCCTAACTTTATGTGAATTAAGTTCTTCGGAAACGGTCCACTAAATTGACCACTACTAAACCTTACTGTTTTCATGAATCAAACAAAAATGATTCAACCATTTATATATTCGGCAGAGTTAAATTTTTTTTTGACCGAAAACGTTTAAGTCTTAATTTTGAGAGGTAAGTATTAGAGACTTCTCGGGTAAGACTTTGACCGAAAAATGGATAGATGGACCTGTGAGCGGTTTATACCGACAAGCTTGAAATTGGTTGAGCAACAAAACATGGTTGCGTGCCGGCTGCAAGCAGGAAATTGCATTTAAAAACACAAAAATTAGAATTCCCGAGTTTCTAACACTTCAGATGTCCGAGATGATGGTAAATGGATGACAGTGAATTGGGGGAGTAACAGGTGTCAAAACAAAACAAATGAATCGAGTACTCATAATTAGTGTTATCAATCACGGATGGCGGGGCATGGCGAAAAACCAAAAAACCGCCGCATATCTATGGGTGTGGCAGAAATGGAGGATGGCCAAAAGCCAAAAACGCAGTGTGGATTTTTAACAACACTGCCCATAAAGGATGGAAACAAAGCATGTGTTTTTCATTAGAATCATAATCTAATATCGAAACAAATATGTTTAGACCATTGTAGCTCCAAAAAACTGGTCAGCAGAGCATCACAACTAAACTAAAAGACATGGTAAAATGAAGATTCAAACCATATTATAGCATATCTGAACTAGTGTTTTACGAACCACACATCGGTGGGATAGTTTATTGACAAATATATGATTGAGAATGTAAGACAAAAAGGGAGCATGGGACGTTTAAATGATCAAAGCAAAGAACTTCAGCGTGTTAGACTGAGAAAACTAGCTGAATAGTAAAAAGACTCACATTTGCTCGGTTGCAAAAAAGAAGACCACTATTTTCCTCCAATCAGCAGGGTAACCCCACTTCTCCGGTGTACTAATCTGCGATCAGAGAAGCACTAATGGTCATGTCGACGATATACAACAAAGTGAAGGTTAACATCTAAATGAAATATCCATCACACGACAAACTACTATGGTCATGAGCCTGAGATTCCGAAAGGTCAAAACGAAAGCCCGCTTCAATTAGAAATAGAAATACAGAATCATAAGAATTAAGATCATAAAGACATAACAGTGCATTCCTTAGCCGATATACGCATTCTCCTAACACCACACCCATTACCCATTTCTTTATGAAATATATATTCCATTCCAGTACGGAGATAATATCTACATATTACATTCAGCATTCAAAAAATAACTGGATACAAGGAAAGATTCCAGACTTTCAACTGACTCAAGAAAATTCAAATAACTATTATACTAGTAGGGAACCCAAAAGTGTAAGAAATATTATTTCCAAAAGAACAATCCGTAAACATATATCGATTCACAATTCTACTTAAACAAATCCATGTTGCTCCTAAAAGATACCTTAAACAATATCCTGTAGAAAAAATAATACCACCATCAGATGGTATCGTCACTCATCGGCGTAATTTAATATTTAATATTGAGTTTTGTCAGTCAAGGACAACCAAGTTCCTTTGAACGCAAAATAGCACCAAATCAAACCCATACGAGGATTGTTGCATGAAGCATGTCTGGTACCCACAACAGAACTATTATTGATCATTCTTTCATAGTATTCAACAGGCCATCTATACAAACTTCAAAAACTGCTCAATCAAAATCAGTAAGAACTACAAGTGTCAGTGTGCCATTCATATTATGATACACTAATTTTCTACCCTAACCGTAGTAAACCATAAGTTGCAACAAACCTAATTATGCTTATGCATACACATACAAGTCCCACAATAGCCAAATCTTCTTTCAACTCTCATAATCCACAATATAGCCAAACAAGGATAACTAATTACCACACCAAGACACATCATGCTCCCACACTCTATATATGCCCTATAAGACAGCCAGATCTACGATTAATAACAACTCAAACTATCAAACAGCGAGCCTGCATGCAAAACAAACAGACCAACCATAACACAGAGGCAGACAAAGCAACAAAATTACAAAAAATACAGCTAACCCCAACAACAAAATAAATAAACCGTACCGTCGCAGGCCACGCCGGAAAGCCCTTAACCTTAGCCAGCACTAGATCGCCTACTTTCCACTCCCGCCGCGCCGCGGAGGCATCCGCGGCCTTGCCGGCGCCTTTCCTCCGGCTTGGAGCCATAACCGAAACACTGCAATCAACAAATCCGAGGCATTGAAAAGTTCGATTCGAACTAATTGAAGGAAAAACCTAGACTCTCGGGTCAATTCCCCACAACTACCGCCGAGAAATCGAATAACGCAGCGCCGAGACAGAAAAATGGATCGGAAATTTCCTATAATCCACAGCAGGCGGGTTTGCGGTGGGCGGTAGAAAGCTCTGTGTGTGTGAGACTGTGTCAAAGTGGGAAGAAGAATATGGTTGGGAAAATACAGATACGAATGAGCTGTGGGGCTCTTAATTTAGGGAAGGGGTGAAACGGAGTTGCTAACGTGCGCCGCTTGGTGGCGTGTGTAGGATAGCGAGAGAGACAGAGAGTAAATATCGATCGTGGTGCGCCTGCTCAGGCACGTGACTTACCGGTTATTGAGATACTCTTGAAATGGGCCACGTGATATTAGGCTCAATAAACAGATTATTTCTGGCCCATTGTTTTGGGCCTAAACCCATTATACGAGTATTTGGTTTTAGTATTAACTAATGTTTTAAAATGCGTATTGTGTAATACGTTGCGTTTTAACTCCGATATAGCGTAGCGTAAATAGCGTTATGTACTGCATGAGTATGCCACACAACCGTTTTATAATGTAAACATATATTTTTATTATGTAAGAGAATATAAATATACTACAAATCATCAATATTTTCTCCACAAATTTGATGAAATAGAAAATAAGATACAATTTGTTGATCTGATTTTGAAATTACAATATATATTTGTAAATTATAAATTGAAATGAATATAACAAACCAATAATAAAAATAGGCCCAATTGACATAAATATATTTTCTTTTAAATTTATAATCAGCCCAAAACATAAATGGACATGGACCCGATTTTATAGATGATATAGTTATGTTCCTTGTTTGCTAGCGCAAAGTTTTTTTTAGTATTTAAAAAAAGAAATATAAACGCTAAAATAATATGCATCAGAGCGTTTTAGAAAAAATAACCGCTTGGCGCGCCACGTGGTGCGCTATAGACCGTTTTTTAAATACTGGTATCAACAACCCATATATGCATGCATATGGATGTCAACCCGCGTCTTCGAAGAATCCCTATTACTAAACCCTGCGGGGATTCCCTCCCCCTCTAGGATTCTTTGTAAAATATTACTATATATTCTATTTTATTAAGCGTAAGGGTTGATTATTCTGCTCCTTTGGTCTGTCAATTTTACCAAAAAAATTAATAATAGACTTAGAAAACCACCCGTTATATATATACCCAATTAAATATATAAAATTAAAATAAATATAATATTTTTTATGTATATATTATAGCACACACATTTGGGTCTGCAAGTTGTACTTGTCTATATTAAGCATCAGGACTTGTTATAACGTGTCATAAAATTGGTATGTCAATTTATTTATTAGAAGATAAAATATAAAATAAAATTTAAAAAAACACACATTAACTTCGGTTAATTACGATTTTGTCTATCTACTTGAGCTAAGATTAACATAATAAGTATATATTGTAGCACACGCATTTGAGTGTGCACAACATACTAGTTTATATTATAATACGTAAACTAGATTTAATATTTAAATTGAATTTTGTATATTATCTAATTATACTAACATAACAGGGGTATTTGAGTAATACGAGATATCTCCGGGGAATGTCGTGGGGAGAAATGTCTTGGTTCAGGCCTCGTCCCCTTCCGGTAAGATGAGAAATTGGGAATTTCCTACCTCTTTTGGACGAATCCTCACACGAACGGAAATCCCAGCCGCACTGACAAGTAAGGTTGCAAATTAATCGAATTTTTTTGTTCGATTCGTGATTCAATTCGAAATTCAAAGATTCGAATTGGAATATTTCAAATACCAATACAAATAAAAATAGCTTTGTGACTCGAATAATTTTCGAATACGAATAAAATATCACATTATTCTATTTGAATATTTATCGAATAATTAATCCGAATAATTTAATATAAAATATATTATAATTCAATATATATTTGAATATAATATATGATACTTCTTGTAGAGTATCAATTTTAATTGTACTTGATTTCGTTAGTTGTCCTTGTAATTAAGGGCTTTATGTATATTAGTCCTAAACCCTAAACCCTATACCAAACCCGTATAAATAGTCGTACACACATTGAGCTTAATACAGAAAATTAGAGAATCAATCCGAAAGGCTGCCGAATTCAATTCTAGAGAGAGAAACAACAAAACTTTCTCACACTAAAGGAATTCTCTCGTGTTCTTCAAGTGAAGGTTTTCGATCGAAATTCATAGTTCAATAATTCTAATCGATTTCCTTAGAATTCATGCCTAGAATTGATAGTGTTGACAAACGATGACCTAATAATTGGTATCAGAGCAGATTCGTTCTGTTTTGAATGGAAATTGTTAGAATTCGGATCGAAATTTATATTCTGTAACTGTTCACGCGAAGAACAGTTTTGGCGCGAACTAGTTTTTCGATCTGAATTGCCTAATTCTGTGCGTATCTGATTTGATTTTGATGTTTCTGTGTTTGTTCTAGCAATAGAAATCGATGGCGATTAGATCCGTAGCAGTTTGAATGTCAATTTAGCAGAATAGATCAGACTTGAATCGTTACTGTTCGCGCGAAGAACAAACTTGAACACAGTTTGATTTTGATTAAAGTTGACATATTTTGCTTCATAATGTGTTTAATTGTCTGTTCGTGCGAATCAAACTTCTGATTACGAGCAGAAACCTGCGATTTCATAGTCTAATTCATCGTTTTTTGTTGAATCACGGTTAATTAGGGTTCTGATTTTTTTGCTAAAGTTTTCGATCGCAGAAATTTCTCGATCGCAAACTCCGTGCGAGAATTTTTATCGATCAGAACACTAAGTCAGCGCTAAAATCGTCTTTACTAAGAACGGTTTTACTAGAAGAATTTTTCGAGCGTTACTTAGCCAAAAACTTTTTCGACGAAGACCTAATTTGACCTTTGCGCTCGCAAATTTACCGTCGAAATTTTTTCGGTTAAAACTAATACAGTTTGACAAAGCGAAAATTACTTGCGATTGAAACTTTTTCAGTCAACGAATTTATTCTGACTAAGCAAGAAACCTACCTTAAGTACTGGTTCTTGCGATCGAAATAAATTCACGATTAAAAGATTTTTCTCGATCGAAAGGTTTTGCACAATTTTTTCTCGCTTGGAAATTTTCTCACTGACGCACTTTCTCACACGAGAACAGTGACATACATTTTAATCACGACTGAATTATTTTCGATCGAAAATCTAAAGATAGAATCGAAAATAATTCTCGACTGCTTTAATATCAAACTCTACTAACTAATTTGCTACTTGTGAAGCACATAACATCGCGCAAATCCATCAAAACAACAAACGAAGATCCTTCGTCAACAAAAAAAACAAAGAAGAGATGGATGCATACTCGCTAGGAAACGACAATCGTCCGCCGATCTTGCAACGCGGTGAATATACAGTCTGGAGAAGCCGCTTCCTAAACTTCATAGCTCTGAAAGATCAAGCCGAAAATTTATTGCAGTCACTCGAAGAGGGACCTGCACAGTTTTGGGTCACCATAGCCGGTGATGACACGGCTACTCCTCAAATTCTCGCTACTAGGCGATTTAAGGAGCCTAGGGAGTACTCTCTCGAGGAAAAGGCCCGCGCGAAGGTTGATCTAATAGCCATGAACACACTCATGCAAGGCATCCCTAATGACATCTATAGACAGATAGACAGACTCCCAGCGGCTAAGGGAATGTGGGATGAGTTGCCTAGGATGATGCAGAGGACGGAAATAGGCGTCAAGGCCAAAAAGGCGAATATTCTCACTGCTTATGACTCCTTCAAAGCAAAGCCGGAGGAGAGCCTATATGATGTATATCAAAGATACCTCACTCTTCTCAATGAGATGAGGAAGATAAAAATCTCGAAGACGAACATGGAAAGAAATATCAGATTTCTATCCTCTCTGCCCTCGGACTGGAAAAAGATATCCACTCAACTTAGACAAAACAAAGATATGGAGGAGTTGGATATTCATGCAGTCTTTGATAATCACGCCCAACACAAGGAAAATGTTTGCGAGACTCAGAAAGAGCAGAAGCAAGCAGGTTGACAACACCGTTGCTCTAGTCTCAGAGAAGCGTGGAACAAAGCCTCGCAAAGAGAAGATCGTTAAGCCTCCCTCCTCATCTGAGTCAGAAGAAGATTCAGAATCAGACGTCGAGCCAAGCATGAAGGCACTGGGAAGCAGTTGGCCTTAATCGGAAAAATGATGAGCAAGAAATACTTCAAGAAGAAGTCCTCATCCTCGGCCAACAAACTACGGACCTCAAGCTCTAAGAACAAGGAACATGCACCAGAGAGCTCCGAAGTCAAGAACACTAAAAAGCCCAACAAGTGCTTCAACTGTGGCAAGCCTGGTCATTTTGCCAGAGAATGCACTCTTCCCAAGAAAAGAGATGCTAATTACTACTCCAAGAAGCTTCAACTCGCGAAGCAGAAGGAAGCAGGAGTAGCCCTCATGGCAGAGCAGGACCACTGGCTCGAAGACACGTCTAACTCTGGAGACGAGAATCTTGCCCTCATGGCACGCCTTGACGACGACAGCGACGCCGAAACATCCAACCAGAAGGATGAAGATGACACATCCAACTCATCACAAGAGGTAGACTCTTCTTCCACATTATTGACCATGTTAGAATCATATCAAAAACAATATGCTAACACGAAACGTGAGTAGAAAAGTATTAAGAAAGTAGAGGATAAACTTTCTATATCTCAGGAGAAAATAAATAGTCTCGAATCAGAACTTAGAAGCTCTAGTGCTAAAATAGAAGAACTTACTAAGAGCCTACATTCTAGAGAGACTAGTCAACATGACAACATAGTGAAAAGATTAAGGAACTAGAAGATATGCTAGCAAATAACTACAATTGTTTGGTTAGGAATCTCAATGATAAACTCACCCTAAATTGTAGAATAACCGAAGCTACCACTAAGATCACTAACTTAGAAGCTCAATTAGAAATATCTAATGCAAAGGTTAGTGAGCTTAGTAAAGAACTAGATGCCTGTCAAGCCGCTAAGCTGACGGTAGAAAATAATTATGCTCTCCTATGTGAGGAACGTAAGAAGTTCTATGCGAAAATTAAGAAACTAGATGATATTCTTATGTGTAGGGGACATTCTGAACAGACGATATTTCTAAACTAGCCCAAGGATACAGAATTCTATAATCCAATAGAAGGCATAGGTTTCACTAATCCACGTGTTCTACGGAAGAAAGAAATATATGATATTAAGAACATGGGTTTAGGCTTAACCTCTCTTAGAAATTTTACTGAAGCGACAAAACAAAGTACTTTAGATTCGTCTAAGAGAAGAGTCTCACATGGGCCTGAAATCCCCTTTGACTACACAAAACTAAATGAAAGAGACAAAAATATGAAACCATCTTTAAAACATGTATGTGATTTAGTTCAACCTCCTGAATCTCAAACACACTACGAGGAAGTCAAAGACGTTCATTATAATAATTCTCTCTACCCTATAATAAAACAGATAGAGGAAGCTCGAGCCAAATTAGATAAAGAAAGAGAGAATTTCGAAGCTGAAAAGAAAAAGTTCTTAAAAGAGATGGAAAATCTCAAAGCTTCCTCATCCTCCCAAACTACCTCTCAATCGAAAAATCACCTTCGGAAGATCAAAAGTGCATTGATAATTCTGTTAAAAGTGCTAAGACTAAATCTATTTTACCTACGTCTATAGGGAGCGTAGGGCAAGCACTAGAACCGAAGGCGAGAGTGTCTAGTATTAAGAAGGAGCTAGTAGATTTGAGTATGTCTAAGAATGTTGCTCCTTCTGTACAAATAAATAATACTCGTAGAAATGAAAGAGTCATTTCTTCGCTTCGAATAATTGCTTCTACGTGTACTCTACGGCCTACCAATTTTAGAAGCACTATTTTCGGAATTGGCTCTACATCTGAAGCTAAAAATAGTCATTCTGAAACAAATGCCACTAGGAAGACCCGTAGGAAACAAGATCCAGCCATAAAGAAAGCTTATGGCGCTGTACATGCCCGTACTCACCTAAGGTATCCCGTAAGATTGAGTCCTCCAAGCACCTTAGGAGATTATCAAAAGAAAATATCTTTTCCTCGGTCAAGCCTACCAAAGCATTTGTACGTGCTGAAATTAACATTTCCTGCAAGGTTCAACCAAAATAGGTTCCTAAATCTCCGCCTAGGACGACAAAAGCCGAAGAGGCCAAGTCACCTAAAGAGGCTACACCCAAACCCACTTCTCCGAAAGTGACATGGGTTATTAAAACTCCCTCAAGAAATAATTTAGGAACCATATCCGAACCTAAATCTATATCTGTTAATCTGAGAGGACCCATGTTTAAATGGGTGCCTAAAGCTCCCTAACTTGTTTTTGCAGATCCATCATGTGTGGTACCTCGACTCTGGTTGCTCCACACACATGACTGGAAATCAAGAGCTGCTGAGCTACTACAAAGATCGACCAAACGACAAAGTCAGATTCGAAAACAATGACTTAGCTCCCATTCTTGGATGTGGGGATATTATTTTGGAAAATCTGACGATAAAAGATGTCTCTTATGACGAAGGCCTCCGCCATAACTTGTTCAGCATAGGCCAGTTTTGTGATAAAGGATTTCAAGTGGTCTTCCGCGCTGACCAATGCAGAATTTTGGACAGTCAGGACACAGAACTCCTTTACGGACTTCAGAAATCCAATCTTTACACGATCAACCTGACGTCCGTGCGGCCCTCGATAGTTGTATGCCTCATCTCTCAGACTGTTTTACAGAGGAACAACTTATGGCATCAACGAATGTCTCATCTAAATATGAAAGCTCTCCAACACCTTTCTACGAAAAAGTTGGTTCACGATCTTCCAACTATACTACTACAAAAGGAGCATCATTGTTCGGCATGTCAATTAGGAAAAATGAAGCGAGCGTCTCATCAAGTCAAGCAAACACGTCTGCCTCTCGACCATTGGAACTAATCCACATGGACCTCTGTGGGCCAATACAGACACAGAGTATCAGTGGATGCAAGTACGTGCTAGTAATCATCGATGACTTCTCTCGCTACACTTGGACAAAGTTCCTCCGAATCAAAGATGAGACAGGGGACTTGATTATCAACTTTGTGAACACTACTCAGAATCTGCTGCAACAGAATATTCAAGTTATTCGAACAGACAACGGCACTGAGTTCAAGAATCAATATCTCAGTGAGTTTTATCAGAAACTTGGAATAAGTCAACAATTCTCAGCCGCAAAAACACCTCATCAAAATGGGGTCGTTGAAAGGAAAAACAGAACCCTAGTGGAAGCCGTTCGTACAATGCTGATCCATTATGGCCTTGCACACTTTCTTTCGGCTGAAGCAGTAAATACCGCCTGTTTTACCCAAAACAGGACGGTGGTTCACCAACGGTTCAACCTCCGTACGAGATTGTAAATAAAAGAGTACCCAACATCTCCTTCTTTAAAGTCTTCGGGTGCAAGTGCTTTGTGGCGAACGATAGAGAGCAACGTGCAAAGTTCGACCCTAAAGCATTCGAAGCAACTTTCGTCGGTTATTCTTCAACATCAAAAGCGTACCAAGTATACATCAAGTCCGACCGCACGATTAAGGAAAGCTATAACGTCACTTTTCACGAAGTGAACGAGATGGCTTCTGAACAAAACAGTTCAGGACCCGTGCTCAACCGTTGGCTTCTGGAAACAACATCTCAGAACCCGTATTCACTAGTGTGTTGGTATAAAACCAACAGAAGATGGCAACAACTCAGCAATCACCACCAGACGAAGCTCTAAGACTTGTGTTAGAAGACTTGGATTCCCTCTTTGAGCCTCTACATCCGCCAGTCACCGTCAATCACACCCCCGACGAGGCCGATGTACCAAGTTCTTCAACAGTCCCTACCTCACCCGATTCAGATTTGCCACAGAACAATGAAGAACCTGCCGTGGGTATTGAGGAAGAATCATCAGAATCGCTCCCTCCCAGTGCAGATTTGGAACTTCCTCACCCGGTTGATGCATCATCTTTAGCTTTGCCACATGTGCGCAAGTGGACTAGAGCTCACCCGGTTGATCAGATAATTGGCGATCCTTCGAGTGGAGTAAGGACACGACATCAACACAGTCGTTTCAGCTGCTTCTTAAGTCAAAACGAGCCCACTAAGGTAGCAGACGCACTACAAGACCCTGGATTGGATTATTGCAATGCAACAGGAAATCAACCAATTCGAACGTCTTCAAGTGTAGAAATTAGTACCCCGTCCGCATGGGAAACCTATCATCGGAACAAAACAATTTAAGAACAAAAAGAATGAAGATGGCGAAGTGATCAGGAACAAGGCACGATTAGTTGCTAAGGGATACAACCAACAGGAAGGCATTGACTACGACGAAACATATGCTCCTGTTGCCCGAATTGAAGCCATTCGTCTCTTATTGTCTTACGCGGCTCATAAAGCCTTCAAGGTCTATCAAATGGACGTTAAAATTGCCTTTCTCAACGGTGTACTTAAAGAAAAAGTCTATGTCGCTTAGCCAGACAGATTCGTTGATCAAGAACATCCTGATCACGTCTATCAATTGGATAAAGCTCTGTACAGACTAAAACAAGCCCCACGTGCTCGGTATGATGTCCTGAGTGACTTCCTCGTAATGTCTGGATTTATTCGAGGAACAATCGATACGACCCTCTTCATCAAATGGCAAGACAAGGATCTGATGGTCGTTCAAGTTTACGTCGACGACATCATTTTCGGTTCAACAAATCCATGACTTTGCAAGAAGTTTGGAGATCTCATGAAGAGTAAATTCGAAATGAGCCACATGGGAGAGATGCAATTCTTCCTAGGACTTCAAGTCAGGCAGCTCGATGATGGGATATTTATCAGTCAAACAAAATATATTAAGGACATTCTGAAAAAGTTCCATCAAGATTAGAGCAAGCCTCTCAGCACTTCCATGTCAACAAGTTGCAACTTGGATGCCGATCCCACAGGAAAATCGGTCCACATCACACTCTATCGCTCATAATTGGATCTCTTCTCTACCTCACTTCTAGTCGGCCGAATATCATGTTTGCCACTTGTCTTTGTGCCCGCTTCCAAGCCGATCCCAAAGAATCCCACATGCTCGCGGTGAAGCGTATTCTTCGCTACCTTAAGGGCGACTACCTTAGGATTATGGTATCCTAAAGGTATGAACTTCAAACTTATCGACTACACTGACGCTGATTATGCAGGTTGCCGAATGGACAGGAAAAGCACCTCCGGTGGCGCTCAATTTCTAGGCGAAAAGCTAGTCTGCTAGTCATCCAAAAAGCAAAATTACGTCTGAACTTCGACAGCTAAAGCTAAATACGTCGCAGCCGCCAGCTGTTGCTCCCAAATGCTATGGATGCAGACTCAGCTTCGCGATTATTGGTACAATTTAAATAATATACTTATATATAGTGATAGCCAAAGTGTCATCGCGATTACGTGCAATCCTGTTCACCATTCATGCACGAAACACATACACATTAGATATCACTTTATCAAAGATCACGTAGAAAAAGGCACCAGTGACATGTACTTTGTGAACACGGATATCAACTAGTCGACATTTTCACCAAGGCATTGGATGAAAAACGATTCCAATTCATTGTCGGAAAATTAGGCGAATCTTCCGTAATATGTGCATTACCTGATTTTTTGTGCTATCACATGCTTTATTCTATGTGTTTTCCATGCTCATTTGTCTTATCTTGCATGGTAATAAAATTACTAAACTAAATAAAAAAAATAAAAAAATAATAATAATATTAAAATAGACATATACCTATAATATAGGGGAATGAAGAAATCTTTAGGATGCTCGATCTACGTCACAATTAGATTTCCCTGGCATGCGACTGATTACTTGCTTAATTTTGTCAGTCTAAGTCGCGTTCTTGTGTCTAAAGCTCATTTAGTTTGCTCCACTAGACACAACGCCACTTTACATAAGTAAGAATTTGGCCTGTTATTTTTCCTTTCTATTGATTTATTCTTGAGTGAGTCACAATCAATTGCTTGTCTTAACTAGTGATTCTTGGCTTCATACTCACCTTTCGTTAGATCCTTAGGATAATGATTAGAGCACTTAGGAAATTCTTCACTTGGCCTTACATATATAAAATTTCATCCTTTAATACAGCCTTTAGTCATCCATCTTGAGCCTTCTCCGATATCATTTTCTTCACTTGAAAATCCTTTGAGCCTTCAACCGAACAACTAAGTCTTCGATGGGATATTCAATCGAGAAAATGAGGGGGAGAAAACGAGGCGACAAAGAAAAAGATGACAAAAGAATGTGGAAAACGCACACGAGGAATGCTCAACGCACAAAAATCAGTCCAAAGAACCTGCCCCTCGACTATCACAATCTCATATCATGAGAAGGGGGCATGGATCTTGCTGTAAACTTCTCCATCGATAATCTCGTACACTCGTCAAAATGGCTGGAAAGAGGAGCACCACGAAGTGAACTTCTCCAACGATAATCCGGTCTTATATCGAGACAACGAGAAGAGGAGCGCGGCCTTGGGTTCGAATTCCACAACTGCGAACTTCTTCAAATCGATAATCTCTGAAACCTCTCTAGGGATTAAGAGAAAAGGAGCGCGGTATCGGCCCGAGAACGAACAAGAAGATCTTCACCTTAGATAATCTCTCAGCCTCGTAGAGAAGCGGAGCTTCAGCTTGAGCAAGTGCAGACAGAGTCAAAGAAAAATCGTTAAAGGATTTGAAAGATAAACAATAAGAGAAAAACGGCAAAAAGGAGGAGAACGACGAAGAAAAGGAAGAAGATCCTTAGTCCACAATTCCAAAACTATCATTCCCTTCTTAGTCAGAGCTAAATTAAAACATTTCACAGTCTCTATGATTCCACATCGACGATCTTTTGCAAAGGTGAAATGATTAAAACGCCTCGGTCACATGTAAATTGACTTGAGATTGCTTGTGTTGACTAAAGTGATATAAATATAATCATCCCAAGGTAAAAATAATCGAGTGCTAGAGTGACCACAGTGAGAGTTGCCGAAATGGATCATTCTATGAACTTAGGACTCTTTAGTTTGACGACATGACTTGACGGTATGTGATCTTTTCAAGTGTCTTGTGAAATTTTAGACGTGACAATGATCGTAGGAAAAAAATCTGACCCCATACTATTAATAATATTAATATGCATATGAAAAATTATATATATATAGATATATGATATTTTTTCTGAAATTTACTTCACTATATATAAAAAAAAAAATCGCATAAGAATCGCATATTTTGAAATGAAATTTTATATTTCATATACATTGACTTGTTTAAATGTGATTATCTGTTTTTGCTCATACCCTCGCGCGAAAATGAAAGTTAAATGTATAGGGGAACATGTATCTAAGTTAAATGTGTTGAATTCGCGTATCTCAAATTTTGGTGCATTATTTGAGGGGGAGCATTTACAAACATATGCCTTAAAAGCTCCAGATATTTTTAATGATCTTCCTCTAAGTATTGCAGAAACAATGTGGAGGTCAAGAATTCTTCAAGACTTTGAGTATTCGGCATAAAACTTGTTGGTTGGTTAAATTTTTTATCGATAACATCTTTCTATGGTTTTGAAGTTAACCAATTTTTCTTATGAAGGGGGAGCCTCATTAAAACAAGTATTGCTTCCATATTTAGCTCTAATCATTCTCGAACATTTTGCTCAAAAGTTTTGCAGACTCACGAAATCTGATTTTGGAGCTACATGTCATCATTCGAAATTTCAGGGAATTAATTGCACTTATGTTCATATCTAGGGGGAGCAATTATGTGGTTGAATACTTAAACTTAGGGTCTGTCTGAAATATTTTGAAAAAAAAAATTCCAATCAAAATGGGCTAAATTTCTAGTTTCCGATCACAAATTATCGATCGAAAATTAACTTGGGACCAAATGGCAATTTTCGCTTCAATTTCTCTAGCGAAAATCAAAATAGGTACCAATTTTTCAATCGCAAACAATAATGGGCCTTGAAGTACAAGTGACAAATAAAAGTCTAATCAGCACATTTAACGAATTTAATTCTTGCAGTCGAAAATTCCCAAATACACGCAAAACCCTCAATCGAAAATTTCAACAGTCAAATTCTCTCGCGCAAAACTTTTTCTCTCAAAAGACGAACGTCAAAATCTTCAAAATCTTTCGATTTTTCATCTAATTTTCGTCTTTTGAAGGTAGATTTGACTTCCTTTAGGGGTTATCGTGAATTTAAACTAGATTTGCATCTGTATTCTGTGATCTTTCGCCTGATTCTGTGTTAAAATCTCGATTGTACAGAATGTGAAAACTCGAATGCTATTTTGCAGTATTTTACGAGCATTCTAGGTGTATAATCTGGGTTAAATCTGCATTTAAGATAGTATAAGCATTCTGGGAACATATCGCTTCGATTATTTGCGTTCTTAAAGGTTGATTTTGAGTTCGACTAAACTGGGTTTTTCAAGTGTTTAAAGGCGTCGAAGAACTTTCTCGATCGCAAACAGTGTCATTTGAATTTCAATTTGATTGATTTACTGTTTGCATCGTAAAAGATTTTCGATCGCTAAATTTCTTTTTGGTCGTTCACATAATAACGCTGATCGAAAAATAATTACAATCGAGAAATTGATTTTTTGATTTCATACGAAAAGATTACTGAACTGAATGGATAAAATATACGCAATTCTTTTTTTTTTTAATTTTTCGAGCGCAAAACTTACAGTCGAAAATTTCGATTTCAATCTTGTTCTCGGTCGAAAATTTTAGCGGCGAAAAAAATTATTTTTTTCGACGATAAAATTTCTCGATCGTAAAAGCACGCAGCGATAATTTGATCGACCGAAAATTTTCTCGATGGTTGACTTAGTCTCTCGTTGACAATTTTCTCGATCGTAAAATTCCGCAGCGAAAAACCTTTTTAAAATCGAAAATCTTTCTCGCTCAATAAATTTCATAGCGAAAAATTTTATTCACGCGCGAAAAATTTTTCGATCGTAAATTTACATGGAAGTCTAATTTCTCGATCGTAATTTACACGAAAAATTTTCTCGATCGTCAATTTCTCGGCTACAGTACCACAACTTAAGTTCAAACACTTAGAAGTTTTCTAAATCCTTTTTCAACTGTAGCTATCATTAGCGAATAAAATTTTCGATCGCAAATATACACTTCAAAATCACATTTAGACAATTCAATGAGAATTTCAAACTCTCGCGTGATAAAAAGCACGGAGTGAATAATACTTTAGTACTTAGTAAAATTTTCGACCAATGTTGTTGAACTTACATGCATATGTCGAAATAAGATTATTTCTTAAAAAATTCACTCTATATGACCCATATGTGCATTGACATTTCCACTACAATTTTATCAAACATGTTATAAATAGCTTCATCATTATGGTTTGATAAATTCGAACTTCGACTAAATTTTAATCTAGCTAATGACTTGAATATGTATTTCAGATGGATCACTACCCTAACTACAACCACATCTACGAGAAGGCTCTATACCTTAACGTACACGACACGAACTTCCAACTAGATCTGACCACCTTCCGGTGTCCAGACGACATCATCATGTCCATACTGCAAGGCCATCCACTATGGCATGCTCTTACCGTGACGGCCTCAGTGCCGATGGTCTACCTCCAGCAGTTTTGGGGTATGATCAAGAGCCTCATCATGAACGAGGCGTATCACTTCACCACAGTTGTAGGGACAAGGCACGTCTGTATGAGCAAGAATGATCTCAGACTTCTGCTCGACCTCCCTCACAGCCAAAATTACGACCCCCTCCCATCAGATGCAGAATTGGTGCATAATTTCCTCCAGATGGGGTACCGTCCGCCGCTCACCAAGCTAGCTCAGATGCAGAGCAACGGGATTCCCCATCCGTGGAAGACACTTTTTGGTATAATCAATAAGTGTTTGTCCCCGGAGCACGCAGGCTTCGACAAAGGCAATGGCCACATCCTCCGGATATTTCACGGAGTAATGTTCTCGCGGAATTATAATTTCGCTCAACTGATCTGGAACGACCTCGCAGAACAGATTAGACAGAACGAGAACAAACAGTCCAAAAATATGCCGTATGCGAGATGGTTCTCCGTCATCATCCGACAACAAATGGAGATGTACGAGCAGAATATTCCTCGCCTGCCTCCGGGAGGAAACTATCAGCCACCTAGGCTCAAGTCTTCCACAACCCCAAGCTCGCGGACCTAGCTCAACCATCGATGGCCATTCTGCTCGAGCTGCTACGTCTCGCCAACCCCGCGGGAGATGAATATCAGAGGTACTGTCGGGAACATCATTTGACTGAGCAGATGATTTGAGGGCCCCTGATAGAGTTCCAAGTGAGCCCTCCACAACAACAGCCTAGTCCTGAAGACACGATGATTGATGAAGTGGCTCAGGAACTAGAGATGGAGCCCCCAACTCATGAGGAAATAGTGCCAGATGTTGAGTCCACGCTGATAGATGTCGTGGCTCAAGAGTTGGAACTCGAAGCTCCACAAGTATCACTTGGTGCTGAAGTGGCCATCATTGTCGGCGTGCTCGAAGAACCTATTGAGGAAGGTCTTCCAGCAGCACAGCCCGAGGCAGAAACGGGGCACATCTCACCACAGCCGTCTACTACGCCAGAAACTGGGGCTCTACTTTCAACAATACAACCTATCGAGCCTTCGGTGACGGAACCAGCCAGTGAGGATGCAGCACGAGGACTCTCACCTCATACGGCTACCCCATCAGACACGAAGTCAGATGAGGAGATTCAGTTGATAAGAAGGACTTCGAGACGACTGATAAACGTATTTTTAATACGTTTATTGTTACGTTTATTTGGGTTATAATAAGAAATTATTGGTCATTCCATGCATTTTATGGCTTTATTTACACCCATTTAAATATTGTAGGACCTTCGAATGATTATCGAGCGAAAAGGAACGAAAACGAGGCTAAAACGGCGCAAAAAGAACCAAGTATGAAGCTGCCAGGCATAGCTCACGGCCGTGAATCACCTCGTAAGAAGCCGTGAACACGGGCAGTAAGCTTTGGAAGACAAAAGCCTTAAGGTCACGGCCGTGAATCACCATGCAAGACGCCGTGAATCTCGACAGAGACGAGGGGTAAGTTTACTATCCCTTGTCACGGCCGTGACTCCTCAAGCAAGAAACCGTGAATTCCGGCAGAGAGTTAGAGGAGTTAAGTCACGGCCGTGACACTTCATGCGAGAGCCCGTGAACGACGGCAGCGAGTTTGATGAAGATAAGTCCTTGAAGTCACGGCCGTGACTTCTGATGCAACAAGCCGTGAGTCACGACAGAGAGTCAAGTTTTAGGGTTTAAGCCGCCGTCACGGCCGTGAATCATGTTGCACGAGGCCGTGAATCATGCCAGAAAATCAAGAAATAGGTTTTTGAGCCGCCTTCACGGCCGTGAGGGCCCATTAAGAGGCCGTGAAAACGTGCCAAAATTCAGAGTTTTAGCCCATTTTCGAAGCATAAAAAGGGGATGCTCCTTAGAACTGAAGAAGAACTTGACGGGGATGAAAACTTATAGCAAAGAAGAGAAGGAAGAACACTAGAAGCAGTCCCGTGATTCGGAGAAGCTCAAGGGACGATCCAACACGAAACTACGCTCATACGATCGAGGAACGAGAGCTCCACCTCAGAAACGTCATATTCACTTCTTAGGGAAGTTTTTATGAGTTCTCTATCCTCGTTTCCCTTAAATCTCGTTGTTGTGACGTTCATAATCCTCCTATGTGTTTGGGAATAGATGAACGTTGGGTTATGTCGTAGTTAAGGCGTAGGATAATCGTGAACACGTGTATTCGACTTTTTATCGTTCTATGATATTGCTTCTTTGTCTCAATATGTCTATGTGTTGATACGAATGTGCGGTACATCGTTAGGGCGACAGCTAAATAACGAATAAGCCGTTCATAGACGTTAGGATTCGAGTATAGGGCGACAGCAAATACTCGATCCTCGCCATTTGGTAATTAACGATCTTAGATTCCCATGAACGTTTAGGGCGACAACAAATCCGTGAGTGGGTAGAAAGTTACCGCGATTTAGTCGATTTTCACTTAGGAACGATATTCCGTATCTTTAGCCGACAGCGTCCAACGGGATTCGAACCCCAAACACATATTTGTCATCTTAAATCACTCGTATTATTTTTAGTTGTACTACCTTACTCGTCAAATACTTAATTTGCGCTGTTAAATTAGTTCGTAGTATAAACAGATCCTACTATTTATTTAAAGCTAAATATCGATTCGATAGGTTAATACTAGTATTCATTTTATTCCTCGTGTTCGATACTCGGATATTCACTATAGCTATATTACAAACGATAGGTACACTGCCTATCGCTCGTGATTCTAGTTATAATATATTCGTTTTAATTATTACTTGACGTACTCGCACGATCTTTTATTTAAACATACACGCACGCGATCAAGTTTTTGGCGCCGTTGCCGGGGAGTAGATTGATATTAGGAACACCCTAGCTCGGTAATGTAGCTATTTTCCCAGTTTTTCGTTAATTGCGTTATTTGTTTCTTTCATCATTATTAGTATCGTTACCTTTTCGACGTATTTGTCTAGTTCTTCGCTAAATCTCGCTTTCACTCATTGAAGGTACTGTTCGACGGTGGATGACCCGAAGCCACCCATCAGGCCCCATTGTTGAAGGAGATCCAGATTTCGAGCGGAAGTTACGAAGGCAGCTCAGATACAATTCAGAAGGCACGGCTAGTAATTATCAGGAAGCGTTGGTCAGCTATTCAGAGGATAACTCTCAGGAGTCAGCAGACAATTCTCGAACAGAGACGTCCAAAGACAATCGAGAGATAGAAGTCGAGATGGCAGACCGAAGAGTACCGACCCACCAAGACCAAGAAGAGGAACAATCTTTACAAGATCTACTTAAGAACGCCTCCCTCGGCGGTACAGAATCGGCCATTGTTATTCCTCCGATCGCGAACAACGATTTTGAGCTGAAGCATGCTTGGCTTCAGATGATCTTTCAGACGGCCCAGTTTGAAGGGAATCCCGATGATGATCCGTACTCCAACCTGAAGGCTTTTCTTACAGTAACAGACACCATTAAGATCAATGGGGTCCCGAGTGATGCGACTAAACTAATGCTGTTTCCATTCTCACTCAAGTACATGGCGAAGGATTGGTTGGAGATGTTACCGCCCAGATCAATCACTACGTGGGAAGAACTACGAGCAGCATTCATCGACCATTACTTCCCACTGTCAAAGGCACTAAGATTGAAGACGGAGATCTCTCTCTTCCACCAGAAGGATTCAGAGAATCTCTACGAGGTGTGGGAGCGATACAAATCTTTATTGAAGAAATGCCCACAACACGGGATGTCGAAGGCCGCTATGATCAACCGATTCCACGAGGGCCTCAATGATCAAACAGTTCATATGTTAGACGGAGCCGCGGGAGGAGGGCTCGTGAAGCTCAAGGCCACAGACGCCTGGAATTTAATCGAAGACTACTCCAGGACAACTTCATGAGAGGTAACACTAGGATTAAGACTCCAGGAGTGTTTGGGGTGAGCGAGGAGACTGCTACACACGCCAAGATTGAGGCGTTGCAACAACAGATTGCAACTACCAATTCTCAGCTCCAGACGGTGATCAACACACTACTTCCAAAGGTCGGGCAAACACAGCCAGTACATGCCGTGATGACAAGCCCATCGCCTCAGAAGTCGTATACACCACAATGCGAGATTTGTGGCGCAGCTCATGAGACCTCGGAGTGCCAAGTGGGACAATCACTGGAGCACGTGGACTATATGGGGAATTACCAAGGCCAGCGGAGTTTTCAACCTCGAGCACATCCAAATCTATCGTATGGGAACCAAAACCACAACGCCCAAGGACCACCGGGATTCCAACCTAGATCGTCTGGTTTCCAAGGAGGAACATCACGTCCGTATCAGAATACATCTGCAGGGTCGGGGTCCGACGACATGAGGGAAATGAAGGATATGATGAAAACGCTCCTCACTAATTTCAGCAACACCACTCAAGCCCACGAGAGTCGGATGAATAAGATGGAGGAGTACATAGAAGTACGTGCCCAGAACACCGACGCTTCTATCAAGAAATTGGAGCAACAAGTGGGCCAGATGGCGAAGCAGTTGGCTGAGCGAACTCAGGGATCACTCCCAAGTTATACCGAACCAAACCCTAAGGAGTATTGCAAGGCGGTCACCCTGAGAAACGGAAGAGAGCTGCAGGAGGTACCTCCCAAGAAGAAATCAAATGATAAAGTCGAGGTCGAGGTCCACGACGAGTCAGAAGTGGAGGTAAACAAAGGCGACAATGTTGAGAAGGTCGAAGCTGAAAAGGAGAACGGCGAAGCTGAGAAGGAGAAGAACGAACCTAGAAAAGGAAGGGCGAAGGAGATCGAGCGACCACCGGTGAAGCCGTACCAGCCAAAGATCCCGTACCCAGCTCGGCTGAAGAAGGACAGGGACGAGGTGCAATTCGGTAAATTTATGAACACGTGTAAGGAATTACATATTAACTTACCGTTTGTTGAGGCTTTTACGCAGATGCCCAGCTTCGCCAAGTTTTTGAAGGACCTATTGACGAACAGGAGGAAACTCGAACATGTTTCCACGGTATGCTTACGAGGGGAATGCTCGGCGATACTTCAAAACAAGATGCCGAAGAAGCTCAAAGACCCAGGGAGTTTTACAATTCCCTGTCTTATAGGAGATTTAGTTGTTGAACGTGCTTTAGCCGATCTAGGAACTAGCATTAATTTAATGCCGTCTTCCATGTTTAAGCGCTTAGGACTAGGTGAACCACGACCCACTAGGATGAGTCTTCAATTAGCTGATCGATCATTAAAATACCCTAGGTGTGTCATTGAGGATGTCCTAGTAAAGGTAGGTAAATTTGTGATTCCCGCCGACTTTGTTATCTTAGATATGGAGGAGGATGATAATGTTCCATTGATTCTAGGTAGACAATTTCTAGCTACTGGTGAGACTATGATAGATGTTAGAAATGGGACGTTAACTTTGACGGTAGACGGTGAAAAAGTTACGTTCAATATGGCTGAGTCGATGAAGAAGAGTAATGAGCATGACGATAAGTGTTACTACTTAGACGCTTTTGAGCATGATTTTTTCTTTTCTGTACGAGGTCTATCACGGTTCCCCAACGAGCAGGATACACAGAAAATTTTGGCAATCGACGAGTGTGGGGAGGAAGTCGACGAGCCCATCATAGCTATCGACGAGAGCAGTGAAGAGAACAAGGAAAAGAGCTCGGTAGAGGAGCCACCCGTCCTAGAGTTGAAGCCGTTACCTGCCCACCTCGAGTATGCATTTCTCGGAAACAACGGAGGGCTACCAGTCATCATTTCATCGAGCCTCGACGACGGACAGAAGGGCCAGCTCTTGGAAGTGTTAAGAGCGCACAAGAAGGCAATAGCGTGGAAGATATCCGACATCAGAGGGATCAGTCCGAGCTACTGTACTCACAAGATCCTGATGGAGGACGAGTTTAAGCCAGTCGCCCAACGTCAAAGGCGACTCAGTCCGAATATGAAAGATGTCGTGAAGAATGATGTTATTAAGCTACTAGACGCAGGGATGATCTACCCTATCTCAGATAGCGCTTGGGTAAGTCCAGTCCAAGTGGTCCCGAAGAAGGGAGGAATGACGGTCCTCACTAACGATAAGAATGAATTGATTCCAACGAGGACTGTGACTGGGTGGCGCGTGTGCATCGACTACAGAAAGTTGAACGATGCCACGAGAAAGGACCATTTCCCTTTACCATTCATTGACCAAATGTTAGAAAAATTATCTGGTCATTCATTTTATTGCTTTCTTGATGGTTTATCAGGATACCTGCAGATTCCTATTGCGCCTGAAGACCAAGAGAAGACCACATTCTCATGTCCCTTCGGTACGTTTGCATACCGGAGGATGCCATTCGGTCTATGCAATGCCCCAGCCACTTTCCAGCGATGTATGATGGCTATATTCGACCAGTTGGTAGGTGAGGTAATGGAGGTGTTTATGGACGACTTTTCTGTATTTGGATCATCGTTTGATGTGTGCCTTGCTAATCTGAAGCTCGTACTCGCACGTTGCGAGAATACGAACTGGGCACTTAATTGGGAAAAGTGCCATTTTATGGTTCGAGAGGGTATAGTTCTGGGCCATAAGATTTCCTCTAAAGGAATCGAAGTGGACCGGGCTAAATTAGAGACAATTGAAAAATTACCTGTCCCCTCGAACGTAAGATCCATTAGGAGTTTTCTAGGTCATGCTGGGTTTTATGGTAGGTTCATCAAGGATTTTTCAAAAATTGCTCGACCCATGTCTAGATTACTTGAGAAAGACGCTCCGTTTGATTTTAACGATGAATGCTTGCATGCTTTTAACTTGCTTAAAGAGCGATTGATCGCAGCACCTATCATGGTTGCCCCCGATTGGGGGTTGCCCTTTGAACTAATGTGCGATGCAAGTGATTACGCAGTAGGAGCCGTGCTAGGGCAGCGCAAGGACAATCAATTCAGGCCAATTTACTACGCCAGTAAGACTTTAGACACAGCCCATGCAAACTACACGACCACGGAAAAGGAGCTTTTAGCTGTCGTTTCGCTTTCGATAAATTCAGGTCATACCTTATTTTATCGAAAGTTATTGTTTTTACTGATCACTCTGCCCTTAAGTATTTACTAGCGAAGCTGGACGCCAAGCCTCGGCTAATTAGATGGATCTTACTCCTTCAAGTGTTCGATATAGAGATCCGAGATAAAAAAGGGGGCAGAGAATCTGGCGGCGGACCATCTCTCTCGACTAGAGGAGCATGAAATACAAGATACCGACAGAAGGGCAATCGTTGATACGTTCTCGGACGAGCATTTATACGCCATACGAATAGTAAGCGAAGGAACCCCTTGGTTTGCAGATTTAGCTAACTATCTTGTTGTGAGGATTTTACCTAAAGAGTACACGAGTCAGCAAAAGAAGAAATTCTTTTCTAATTTGAAGTACTACTTTTGGGAAGATCCTTATCTTTTCAGGAGATGTGCAGACCAAGTAATCCGAAGGTGCGTTGCATTTCCCGAAACAATGAAAATTATTGAGCATTGCCATGGCGGACCAACCGGAGGGCATTATGCAGCTAATCGAACCGCACAAAAGGTACTTGAATGTGGCTTCTATTGGCCAACGATTTTTAAGGACGCTAATATGTACGTCAACACATGTGACCAATGTCAAACGAGTAGGTAACATTTCTGAACGCGATGAAATGCCTCAAAATTTTATTTTAGTTTGCGAAGTGTTCGATGTTTGGGGCATAGACTTTATGGGTCCATTTCCAACTTCGTACAACAACAAATATATAATTGTGGTTGTTGACTATGTATCCAAGTGGGAAGCGCAAGCTTTACCCACGAACGATGCTAGAGTTGTTGTTAGATTTCTACGAGCATTGTTTTCACGGTTCGGTTCACCTAAATGCATTATTAGTGATAGGGGTACTCATTTTTGCAACACCCAATTCGCACGTACATTAGAAAGATATGGTGTTAAGCATAGCATTTCTACTCCTTATCACCCACAATCAAGTGGTCAAGTAGAAGTAGTGAACCGTGAGTTGAAGCGTATTCTAGAGAAAACCATAGATGGGAATCGTCGAGAATGGGCGAATAAGCTTAACGATGCACTTTGGGCCTATAGGACTGCATATAAGACACCAATAGGCACCACCCCATATCGACTAGTTTACGGAAAAACATGTCACCTTCCTGTTGAACTAGAACATAAAGCCTACTAGGCGATAAAGTCTTTAAACCTCGATTTGGTGCAAGCCGGTGAAAAACGTAAGCTCCAGATCAATGAGGTTGATGAATGGCGTTTGTCGGCATACGACAATGCAAAAATGTATAAGGAACGCTCAAAAGCGTATCATGATAAGAAGATCAAGCAACATAGAGAATTTCAAGAGGGGGATCAAGTCCTCCTTTTCAATTCTCGTCTTAGACTTTTTCCCGGAAAGCTAAAATCTCGTTGGTCTGGACCTTTTACAGTTACTCGTGTTTTTCCCTATGGTACTGTCGAAATTTCAAATGTTGAGCAGGGAAATTTCAAGGTTAATGGCCATCGACTGAAGCATTACTACGGTGGAGGAGAAGACACGGGCACAAAGGAGGTCATGTACCTCGATTTCAAGCTACCGTAGAACGAAAAAAGGGTACGTCCGGCTCACGACGTTAAAGAAGCGCTTCTTGTGAGGCAACCCATGTATCTTTATTTATGTTTTAAGCATTATAAATTAAAAAATAAAAAAAAATAATAAAAAAATGGAAATATATTAATTAATAATCTAAAACTTATATAAATTAAATTAAATAAAAAACAATAATAATACTAATAATAACAGTAATATTTAATTAATAATAAATTTACTGCGAATATTGAGGATGGGTACAACGCAGAATCTAGAGACGGGATAGGAACATAGTTTTACTTCATAAAAGAGGGTTACAATACCATTACAACGTGTGAAGATCCAATACAAAAGCAATTTAAACTACGAATAACACAGAAGACAGAGCAATAGTTTATTCTGCTTCATAAAGGCAGGTTACACACAAGTGCACCTTGTGATAATCCAACACACGAAAGCAAGTAAAACTCCAAACAAAACCAAAAGAAGAGCAAGGTAGAGTGACAGCATATCTAAATTATGACGAATCCTTGCATATTCTTCACTCTCATTCTCACGTCCTTGCTGCTGTCCCCAATTCATAGTAGCTAACTAACCCAGAAATTCGGAAATAAGATTGTTGAAGACGTGAGATTTATGGTAGATGATGATATTGTGTTATCTACCAATGTCTATTTAAAGGCATGAATAGCACAAAGATATCATTATCATACCCGGCAAATCTATTAAATGATACAGACGAATTTTTGACTTGGAAGATTTGACGCCGCGTGAGAAAATGATGTTTCCCTTGTCGATTATCAGATTTTTCCTCGAGCAAATCCTTCTCGGAAAAATTCGTCGATCGCGTGTCAATCATAGTTAAAAAAAATAATAATAATAAAATAAAATAAAACTAATAATAACAATAATATAAAAAAAATTAATTAAAATAAAATAAAAAAAGCCTTAAGGTCACGGCCGTGAATCACCATGCAAGACGCCGTGAATCTCGGCAGAGACGAGGGGTAAGTTTACTATCCCTTGACACGGCCGTGACTCCTCAAGCAAGAAACCGTGAATTCCGGCAGAGAGTTAGAGGAGTTAAGTCACGGTCGTGACACTGCCGCTTTTACGGCTGTGAAGGCCCATTAAGAGGCTGTGAACGTGCCAAAACCCTATTTCTTGACTTTCTAGCATGAGTCACGGCCTCGTGCATCATGATTCACGGCCGTGACGGCGGCTTAAACCCTAAAACTTGACTCTCTGTCGTGACTCACGGCTTGTTGCATCAGAAGTCACGGCCGTGACTTCAGTCTCGCTGTCGTCATTCACGGGCTCTCGCATGAAGTGTCACGGCCGTGACTTAACTCCTCTAACTCTCTGCCGGAATTCACGGTTTCTTGCTTGAGGAGTCACGGCCGTGACAAGGGATAGTAAACTTACCCCTCGTCTCTGCCGAGATTCACGGCGTCTTGCATGGTGATTCACGGCCGTGACCTTAAGGCTTTTGTCTTCCAAAGCTTACTGCCTGCGTTCACGGCTTCTTGTGAGGTGATTCACGGCCATGAGCTATGCCTGGCAGCTTCATACTTGGTCCTTTTCGCGCCGTTTTTGCCTCGTTTTCGTTCCTTTTCGCTCGATAATCATTCGAAGGTCCTACAATATTTAAATGGGTGGAAATAAAGCCATAAAATGCATGGAATGACCAATAATTTCTTATTATAACTCAAATAAACGTAACAATAAACGTATTAAAAATACATTTATCACATGCACGTGTCGTAAAAGAGAGAAATGGTGTGGCTGCTGGGAAACTGAAGCAAGAAGAGGATGTACTGTTGCAAAAAGAAAGAAAGAACCTTTCCTTGGATAATCTTCCAGTCTCGTGAATTCCAAATCATTTCTTATTTTGAGATTTGGAAGAAGAAAGGCTTAGTGGAAAGCAGCAGAAATAAGAGAAATACGAAGACGGCGTAATAAAAAGGGTTGATCCTGGCGCGCTTTAGACAATGACATGAAGACCGACATGACTGCTACTCATATGTGATCCCATTACCACTTCATTACTTTCTGAACCCATTTAACCCGAAAAGACCTTCCGATTCATGCTAACTGCTTTAAGTAGTGGACGTGCGATTGACTTGCAAGCATATGGGTTAGACTTTCTTATTGCATGAATTGAGTGATTCACCGATTTATTAGCCTATACACTGAGTGATTTGAGTGAATCCCTGTGAGGTGTGGATCTCGATTGGTAGTGCTAAGGAAATTCGTGTCGATAAGTGCTGATTATTGTTGCAGTGTCTATAATTGCTTGCTTGATTTCATTTTGTGCTTTCCATCTGCATGGTGAATTGTGAATGGTCATGCCATTTTTTTTGTTATCTTTTCTTGTTTCTAATGTGCTTGAGGACAAGCAAAAGCTTAAGTGTGGGGAGGTTTGATAAACGTATTTTTAATACGTTTATTGTTACGTTTATTTGGGTTATAATAAGAAATTATTGGTCATTCCATGCATTTTATGGCTTTATTTACACCCATTTAAATATTGTAGGACCTTCGAATGATTATCGAGCGTAAAGGAACGAAAACGAGGCAAAAACGGCGCGAAAAGGACCAAGTATGAAGCTGCCAGGCATAGCTCACGGCCGTGAATCACCTCGCAAGAAGCCGTGAATGCAGGCAGTAAGCTTTGGAAGACAAAAGCCTTAAGGTCACGGCCGTGAATCACCATGCAAGACGCCCTGAATCTCGGCAGAGACGAGGGGTAAGTTTACTAGCCCTTGTCACGGCCGTGACTCCTCAAGCAAGAAACCGTGAATTCCGGCAGAGAGTTAGAGGAGTTAAGTCACGGCCGTGACACTTCATGCGAGAGCCCGTGAACGACGGCAGCGAGACTGAAGTCACGGCCGTGACTTCTGATGCAACAAGCCGTGAGTCACGACAGAGAGTCAAGTTTTAGGGTTTAAGCCGCCGTCACGGCCGTGAATCATGATGCACGAGGCCGTGACTCATGCCAGAAAGTCAAGAAATAGGGTTTTAAGCCGCTTTCACGGCCGTGAAGGCCCATTAAGAGGCCGTGAACGTGCCAAAATTCAGGGTTTTAGCCCATTTTCGAAGCATAAAAAGAGGATGCTCCTTAGAACTGAAAAAGAACTTGATGGGGACGAAAACTTAGAGCAAAGAAGAGAAGGAAGAACACTAGAAGCAGTCCCGTGATTCGGAGAAGCTCAAGGGACGATCCAACACGAAGCTACGCTCATACGATCGAGGAACGACAGCTCCACCTCAGAAACGTCATATTCACTTCTTAGGGAAGTTTTTATGAGTTCTCTATCCTCGTTTCCCTTAAATCTCATTGTTGTGACGTTCATAATCCTCCTATGTGTTTGGGAATAGATGAACGTTGGGTTATGTCGTAGTTAAGGCGTAGGATAATCGTGAACACGTGTATTCGACTTTTTATCGTTCTATGATATTGCTTCTTTGTCTCAATATGTCTATGTGTTGATACGAATGTGCGGTACATCGTTAGGGCGACAGCTAAATAACGAATAAGCCGTTCATAGACGTTAGGATTCGAGTATAGGGCGACAGCAAATACTCGATCCTCGCCATTTGGTAATTAACGATCTTAGATTCCCATGAACGTTTAGGGCGACAACAAATCCGTGAGTGGGTAGAAAGTTACCGCGATTTAGTCGATTTTCACTTAGGAACGATATTCCGTATCTTTAGCCGACAGCGTCCAACGGGATTCGAACCCCAAACACATATTTGTCATCTTAAATCACTCGTATTATTTTTAGTTGTACTACCTTACTCGTCAAATCCTTAATTTGCGCTGTTAAATTAGTTCGTAGTATAAACAAATCCTACTATTTTATTTAAGCTAAATATCGATTCGATAGGTTAATACTAGTATTCATTTTATTCCTCGTGTTCGATACTCGGATATTCACTATAGCTATATTACAAACGATAGGTACACTGCCTATCGCGCGTGATTCTAGTTATAGTATATTCGTTTTAATTATTACTTGACGTACTCGCACGATCTTTTATTTAAACATACACGCACGCGATCAACGACTAAGTGTATCACTCTAGTCCATCTTCACCGTCGTCACCACCGTACCAGACATCGGGTCGATCTTATCGTCAAGTGCTACGGACGTTCCTTCGCTCAATCTTGAGCCGCTGCACGACATACCGGTGTCTGGCAGGTTCAATCAGAACCTGTCGAAACACCCATAGAGGAGAATCTTCAAGATTCGACTCAAGGATTGGGAGGAAGTCTCCAACAGTCACAACCTCAAGTGACTGCGAGCCAACCTGAGGAGCCGGTGTTAGCTCAATGGTTGATAACAGGCGACATCAGTCGTCTTGGACCATCCACAACGGAGGCGTCCGCTCCGTACGTCACTGAAGACAGACTTTAGGCCGCTCTCGCTAACGCGCTGAAAAATTTAAAGACAAAATTATGGAGAGCATGCGCAATGCCATCGAGACGTCCCGCCAAGATCGTGGGAAAGCACCCGTCTTGGAGCCGTCTTCATCACAACCCATCATCACACCCACTCAACACATACTATCCTCACAAATCCCAACACCCATCCTCACCCACAACCTAATAAATCCTGCCACAGTACCCATCAGCGAACTCCACTCAATTCTGGTCGCCAGGCTGTTGGAATTGACCACATGAATGGTGGAAGAAGAAGATCTCTTCTGCCGTCTCGTTGATCGTCCTGACCATCCAAAACGTGCCGCGGCCAAGGCTCCCACTCCAAACGCCGACAGGACGACCCAGACGATCAGGGTCATCCTGAGGGGGAGAAGAGGCTAAGGATAAGGGGTCAGAGACAGAACCCTGGCGCGACTCAGACAAGTAAATGAGACGCTGGAACCTCACAACCCACTACCCAAACAACCACCACCACGCGCCCACCACTCAAACCCAAACCCAAACCCAAACCCAAACTCACATCGACCCACCAACCTTTCAAATAAGGACGCTTCCGCCCACACCACCGACCTTCTCAAGCCTCTTGCTTTCGGAAGAAGAAGCAAGTGCTGCCATGCTTGTCGCCCTAGCGCAGACTCGGGTGACTCCCTCAACTGCTCCAGACCAACCGGGACCATCAGAACATGGCGTCAACCCACACGAGGTCCTAGACACATACATATTCGAAGGACAGTGGATGACCCATTCCATGCCCGATGAGCATCAAAGACAACGGCTTCAGGACGTTTGACACTTCCTACAACAGGCCTCGGTAGACCTCGTGCTCATAGAAGATGAAGAACTTCAGGAAGGCGAAGACTACCAGCAAGATATCCCAAGGCTACCAGAGTTAATCGTGCAACGAGCGGTTCCCCCACAAGACAAATGCACAGGGACCGTTCGGATCGACACGCCATGGGAGAACATCAGAATCGAAATCCCCTTCCTTGAAGAAGTTCGTGCACACATCTGGAGGTCATCGGACAGGGTCAAGAAGCCGAACGAGTTCGAGCTAAGAGGGATCTCTCACTAGGATTAGCAGAAGAGGATGACCTACATCTGGATGCTGACTCAACTTGGACTTGATGTAAGGATGAAGATGACTAAAGCGCAAGTAAGGAATCATTATCAGAGTCTATCTTCTATCTGCGAGCTTCCCAGCGTCTATGTGCCAAAGGAGGTCTTCCAACCCCAACCTACGGTATCGAGTGAGTGGACAGAACCCGAGAGGAATTAAGCAAGAGCGACCTACCGTACCTCCCTGCCGACGAGGTATACAACCTCTATCAACTGTACGTGGAGAAGTACAAAGGTCCTCAAGGCTTCGTCAAGAAAGAAGGTCTGGAGGGGCTCTACCGGTTCATGATGCGCCAGTCAAGTACTTCGCTATGCATGACCTTCAGATGGCTCCAGAGAGCAACATGAAGAAGGTCAACATGACCACACCACTCAACAAAGGACCTGAAATCCAAGGGCTTCCAAGCAATCATGTGCACATCAGCTCAGTCCTAGGCATCACCTACCACAGTCCAATCACCAAGAAGACTAGGTTGATGCTGAAGACTGAGATTCATAAGTTTTGCGACGGAACGCTCAAGGTCATCATGAGGAATATAGAGCAAAGGTTGCAAGAAATCAACCGAGAGACGATGCTGAGAATTCATCGGTTCGTGAGAGAACAGCCGCTCCTGATGGAATTACTAGATGACATCGAGGAGCGCCTGAAGCTGAGGGAAACGCTCAGGAGTTATGAGCATGCGCTGAGCTTGCGCAGATCGTACTATGCCCAACGAGGACAAATGGAGCGGAAGGGCAATCAAGCACAAAGGGAGAGATTGTAGAGTATCATTTTAATTGTGCTTGATTTCGTTAGTTGTCCTTGTAATTAGGGGCTTTATGTATAGTAGTCCTTAGATTAGGACTAGTTAGATATTTATACCAAGTTTGTTTGGTATAAATAGTCGTACACATATTGAGCTTAATACAGAAAATTAGAGAATCAATACGAAAGGCTGCCGAATTCAATTCTACAGAGAGAAACAACAAAACTTTCTCACACTAAAGGAATTCTCTCTCGTGTTCTTCAAGTGAAGGTTTTCGATCGAAATTCATAGTTCAATAATTCTAATCGATTTCCTTAGAATTCATGCCTAGGATTGATTGTGTTGACAAACGAGGACCTAACACTTCTATAAAACATTTTAAAAATAATAACTCAACAAAACATTTAATGTATAATATATTATAATTCATATTTGTTTAAATATAATTTATTATAATTCAATATATATTTTAAATATAATATTGTTTATATTTTATTGAATACCAAATAAAAGAATACTTTGATTAATATTCGATATTCGATTCGGATATTCGTATTCGTATTTGATTGTCATCCGAATACGAGTAGAATATTGTGGTATTCGACTCGATTCGATTCGTTTGCAACCCAAGCATATAAATGCGTGTACGGATATAAATTTGTTTGTAGTCAAAGGACAAGAAACTAAAGAGAGAATATGAACTTTTTTGAAAAAATAATCTCTAAGAAAAATTATTTCCAAGAATAGTCTCGTTGATCGAATCTTTTAGCCAACTTGAAATTTAAAGGTGTTATTATTATTTTAGAGGAAAATACTAGGATGTGTTACATAATGTGTTCACTACGATAGTAAGTAGTTTTTTTGAATAGCTAACCATGATTGTTTGTTGATGATTCATGAAAACGAAGTGTCAGGATTATCGGCTTTGAAAAATCAAAATAGTTGAACAAAATGATTTGTTCTTCACGGGGGCAATTCATTTTCAAAGGTGTGGACCAATATTAAATGCAATGAGGTTCTCATTGTTCATTGTTTTGGGCTATGGACATGAGAGTCAAAGGTGTGCTTTATTAATTTTTATTTTGTTCACATCATCGATCAAGGCATCTCATTGCCTATAAATACGAGGGTTCATGGAATGCAAAATGTATCCCGGCAAAGAGAAGAGAAAAAAAGAGATGGAGAGGTGAAAAAATAATAGAGAGTTTGTCGAGTATTTTCGCCGACTATAAAAGACAGATATTGAGGATTTCTTCTAATAGTTCGAGAGACTGTAACTCCTAAATTGTAAAGTTCTTCTTCCTTGTCCGTGGTTTTTACATCGATTTTTTTGGGGGAGGGGGTTTCACGTAGAAATCTCGGTGTTCATTTTATCTTTAACTGCTCAAATATTAGTCACGGTGTTATTCGATCAGGCTCGCTGCCACACCAACAATTGGTATCAGAATCGAGCTTGGGTTTATATATTTACTTATCGTATGTTATGTGGTTGCCACTAACGTAGACCCTCCACATCATAAAATAATACTATTATATAGCCCTTGAAACGGTGAAGAAAAGGCCGGTATGAGTTCAATAATTATCTGTTGCAACCCCGTCGAAGTTGTCACTCAAGATTGAGCAGAAATTGTGGCGGCGAAGTTTGATATCGAAAAGTTCAACAGGAGATTCACATTGCGGAAATTAGAGATGAAGGCTTTGCTGCATAAAGACAGTTGCCTTGCGACTATCAATGCAAGACCAGCCGCAGTCACCGATGATAACAAATGGAACGAGCTGGATGGAAATGCTATCGCAAATCTTCATTTTGCGTTGTCAGATGATATCTTTCCAGCATAAAAAAAAAAAAGCGACGGCAAACGATATATGGGATCACCTTACCAGAATGTACAAGATGAAGTCGGTGCACAACAAAATTTTCTTGAAGAGGAAATTGTACACCTTGGGAATGTCGGAATCTACTTCAGTAACAGAGCATCTCAACGTCTTGAATACTCTATTTTCCCATCTAACATCGTTGGGATATAAGACAAAGTCTCAAGAACGTGCTAATTTTACATCAAAGGCTGCCTGATTCGTATTATCAACTCATCATCAACCTAACGAATAAGCAAAAATAGAAAATACATCCACCGGTACTCTGGTCTTCGACAACATCGCAGCTGTTGTTCTCGAAGAAGAAAGTTGGCGAAAGAACAAAGAAGACCAGCAAGTAGGTTCTCAACAAGTTGAAGCTCTGACGGTAATGAGAGGGAGATCAACAGAATGTGGTCCAAGTGGAAGTCACACTCAAGGCAGATCAAAATCAAGAAGTAAGAAGAAGGATTAGAAATGCTACCATTGTGGAAAGAAAGGACACATGAAGAAAGATTGTTGGACTCTGAAGAACTCCAATCCTCAAGGAAATCCAGCGAACGTGTGAGATTATGAAAACATATTGTGTAGCGAAACAGTCAATGGAGAAGATGAAAGCGGACAACGAGATACGGTTTCATCCGAGGAGCGAAGTATTTCGTGACATTCATTGACGATTACTCACGGAGATGTTGAGTGTATATCTTCAAAGAGTACGGGAGATGTGTTCGTTACATTCAAAATTTCAAGGCTCGGGTCGATCTTGATACAGGAAATAAGATCAAATATTTGAGGACGGATGATGTAGGAGAATATACTGGCAGTAAATTTGATTGCAAGAGGGAATGCATCAAAAGGCACTTTACTAAGGCGTATAGTCCACAACAAAATGGATAAGAGAATATTCCTTTATTCTGTGACAGAGTGCATTGCATCTCGCAAGGAATCCAGCTTTCAGTTCCAGGTCAAAGCACATAAGGGTTCAGTTCGTTCATGAGAAAGTGGAAGAAGGCATGGTAGATATGCAGAATATTCATACGAAAGACAACCAAGTAGATTACTTGACAAAAGGGTCAACCCCGGTAAATTTACTTGGTGTCGTTCCTCAAGTGACCTAGCACAGAAGTAAGAAACATGAATGGAAAGGAATAAAGAATGGGGTGAAGATTCAATTGATTCTCAATCAAATCTTCAAGTGGGAGATTGTCAGGATTATCAGCTTTGAAAACTCAAAGAGGTGAACAAAATGATTTGTTCTTCACGTGGCAATTCCTTTTCAAAGGTGTGTGCCAATATTAAATGCAATGAAGGCTTTCATTGTTCGTTGTTTACGGCTATGGGTAGGGGTGAACGCGGTGCGGTTTGGGCGGTCTTTATCGAAAATTTAACCCGACCCAATGTATTGCGGTTTTCTAAAATATACCCCAAACCCGATCATAAAAATGTTAACCCGATAGATTGCGGTTTGCTTATGTGCGGTTGGGTTGGGGCGGTTTTCGCGGTTTTAATATTTATTCTTATCATAATGAAAATTAAAGTATTCTAAATGTATAGATAGAGCAAAATGGTACTCCCTCCGTCCCGCTAATTTTATCACGCTTTTTCATTTCGCACGTCCCAATAATTTTATCACATTTCCTTATTTGGCAAAAAACTATCACAAACAATCAATATAATAATATTAAATAATCTTAAAAGACTGTTAAAATATACACTTTTTTACCTTTTTATTGTACTATATTATTATAATAATGCCACCTTAATTTGCGTGCCCAACAACTTATGTGATAAAGTTGCTGGGACGGAGGGAGTATATCATTAACCTATTTACAAATATAAAAGTTTATATACATAAATGTTATTATCATAGTAATAAATAATAGTAACAGATAATAAAAGTTCGATAAGAAGCTTGATTAGAAGCTCATATTTCTTGTTCACGATCGGCTTTTGGTAAAGCAACTAAAGCAGGTGCCTCATTTTGATTTAAAAATCTCCCTTACACGAAATAAATTTTTGATTTTAAAATTTTAACTTGCATTCTATAAACATCAATCAAGTGTTGTAATTCTTGATCTCACCGAATAAAGGAGGGTTGCATTGGATAGACATGTAATTTTTTACTACATAATATTAATTTCTTTTAAAAAAATCATCATTTAGAACTTAGCTTTACGCAATGTATTATGATTAGGACATGTCCTTGTATCTAGTTCCCCTTTCGAAGAAGAAAAGTTTTTTATTACAAAATTTTAATTAGCCTTCCATAAACTTCAAGTGTATAGTGTTGATTCCAATTCCGAATAAAGGAGGAGAATTGCATTGGATAAACATATACAAAATTTTTCACTACATAATATTTATTTTTTTATGAAAAACTCATATAGAACTCAACTTTATGCAACTGTTATGATGAGTCGATGTTCTTGTAGTGTAGTAATTAATATTTTTGGCCTCGCTACTGTTATGACTTATATCTATTATTTTATGAAATATTGAATAAAATATAGTAAAATTTTTCGTATATTTTTAAATGCGGTTGGGTGCGGTTTTATGCGGTTTTAAAAATTGAAAACCAAACCCGATTGCAAAATATGCGGTTTTACTTTTTAAAACCCAAACCAACCCATCAAACCGTTAACCCGACACTTGCGGTCTGGGTTGGGTTGGGTCGATTGGGTGGGGCGGTCCGACGGGTTAAATGCTCACCCCTAGCTATGGGCATAAGAGCCAAAGGTGTTCTTCATTATATTTTATTTTGTTCACATCATCGATCAAGGCATCTCCTTGCCTATAAATACGAGGGTTCGGGCAGTGGAAATGTATCCCAACAAACAGTGGCGGAGCCACGTGAGAACCAGTGGGGTGTATGGACCCCACTGGGATTTTTTTTCTTTTAATATTGCTAATAGACAAATTTAAAATTAATAACTATGTTACATAACATGTGCAAAATGACCCCACTGAATTTGATAATTTCATTTGGACCTCATTAAATTATAATTTGTATTATATTTGGACCCCACTAACACACTTCTAGCTCCGCCACTGCCAACAAAGAGAAGAGAAAAAGAGAGATTGAGAGGAGGGGAAAAAAGATATTTTCTCCAATTATAAAAGAGAGATATTGAGGATTTCTTCTTTATAGTTCGAGAGATTATAACTCCTAATTTTTTCCTATAGTGAAGTTCTTCTTCCTCGCCCCTGGTTTTTACCCCGATTTCTTTGGGGTTTTCCACGTAAAAATCTCGGTGTTCATTTTATCTTTAATTGCTCAAATATTAGTCGCAGTGTTATTCGAACAGATCAGCCGTCACGCCACCAAAAAGGACGATGATATTCTACAAAAACAATTTGATAATCTTGTGAAAGTATCATAGTTATGTAAATATTCTCTATTCTTTGCTATTGCTTAGTCTAATCCGAGGGCATAGACATAGAGGGAGTAGTGATATTCCATACATTTCTTGTATTAATTCAGTTCTAATTGCAGGTTGAGATAAAATAGCTTCGGTAGCATCATAATACTGGCCGTAGATGCAAATATTCGACTAATCACAGAAGCCCAAGTTCTTTGAAATGAAATACGTCACATTACATCATTGTAATAGACTACACACAGAGACATAAAATGAAGCAAGAAAAAGAAAGACACATAACCTACATTAACGAGAGACAGGTATAATCTTTTTCCACGTCGGGCAGTGGTCATATTTGCCCGAGTACAAACAAATAAGATAAGGTTATTGAAGATATAAATGTGCCTAAGAGGGAGGGGTGAATTAGGCTCATAAAAATTTTATGCTTCTTTTTTTCACAAATCCTAAATGTAGTGACTTAAATATGCCTATTGATGCTTGTGACGAGTATGCCTGATATATCCTAGTTACGTCGGATGTGTGTCGGGTCTGTCTCACAGCGATAAGGAAATAACTAAAAAGTAAATCGAGACAGGATTTTTATAGAGGTTATATCCCCAACTGGGGGGTTTACTCCTCTCCTTGGGGTTTGCTCCCCAAGAGTTTAACCAATCACTATGATGCACCGTAGCTGGATACAAAACTGATTGAATTAGCCCAATACACAACCGAAACAAGTCGAACACTAGACACACTAGGTTACCGCACGCCGAGTTTTGTTCCTCGGAATCTCCTGATCCCGACAGACACAGCTCGCTACCAAAGGGCCCCCGGAACTCGTCTTTCCCTTCACGTGTGCGTAAACGTCGACCTTGCCTCCTTGGTATTGCTCACGTCCGAAGAAAACACGCCCGAAGACAGAATATATGGTGGGAGGTAGGAATAACGGGATGAATCACTCGTGCAGTGATGGAATCGCAAGTTAAAGCTCAGTATGGCCGAAAGCTATCGCAAATGGAGGCTCAAGAATCACTCAATATGTTTCTGCTCAAAAATCTTTCTTAGGCGTATATTCTCAAATTCTCTGTACCTCGAAAATCTGAAGTGTAGCTCATATATAATCATTGTCAATCAGCACTTCAAATGGAAAATCATATCATTTAATAATCACCAAATCAAGCATAGTTTCCATGCAATTTTCGAGTCAATCATACCATATAAATCATACTCTTAATAAATCATCACAACGGTCATATAGCACATTAAAGCATGATTATATTCCATATAAAGATTCAAATTCGTTCTCAAGTATATTCAACCATTTCGCATATAGTTACCATGTCAGGACTTTCCATAAGTGATTCCCTGTTATCTGTTTCTACTGTAAATCAATCCAGATTAACTTTCCAAATCTAGCACATGAGATAGCATCATATCAGCACGTTTTCCATGTACAGCTCGTAGTATTAGATCAATATATTTACCATGTTTAGCACACAAATCAGATAAGAGCATACTTAATTCGGTTTATCATATCATGGCAGAGCTTTCCTTATTTCAGATATCACATCCGATTATAGCATATACCATATAATAGCACCTTATCCACAAAGTCAATCAAATCAAATCTTTCCTAAATATAATATTCCAATCAGCATAAGGAAAGATATTAATTCAATATTGTACATTAAATTCAGTGGAAAGCATGCAAACGATTTTCTACTCGATTTCATTCAGGAATAAACAAGTATCAACGGATATATCACTTTCCATATATAAACAGCATATTTTCCTTTTATAACTCAGTAGGATATCTCATGCATTATTTCCATATATAGCACAAAACGATATATCCTATCACATGGGCTGTCTATAACATGCGATCACCTAGTCTCATCAACTAATCACCAAATCATATGCGAATCAAATATTCAACACTTTAATCAATCTATAGCTCATAATCAATGCATGTGTGAATATTTTCATATACTTAGACATTATATTGATCATAGATCGAATTGCTTAATTTATAGTCCTAACGTTATTACAATTACATTGTCCATCAAAACTCTCTAACACTCATGGACCAAAAAGGTCAACATTCTCCCCCTTTTTAATGATGACATGTAATCGATGCAGCACATAAGCATGTAAGCATATTCAATCACGCAAGTCCTAGCGCATATGTCTAAGTGTTCCATAATCACAAAGCAGAGCATACGATATTTCCTAATCACATATGATACATATTTGCTCCCCCTGCCTAAGTGCATTTATCTATATGACATGCAAAGATATATCGTGAATGAATTTGCTCCCCCTGTCTAAGTGCGGATATATCATGTCCTTTTCAAAGTTATATCATGAGTACAAAATTTTGAAATTTACCCGTGAGTGTGCTCCCCCTACCTAAGTGCGCATTTTCCAAGCATGATTCAAGCAATCAGATAATCATTGCAGTAGGCACTTAGCACTTATCAACAAATCTCACACACTAGCGCAGATAAGTATCAGAGTATCACTGTTTCAGAGCATAAGTTCACGCATCGCAGCATAAAAGCATCACTGATATATCCTAAGGTCAGAGCAAAATATTGAGCAACACATAAAAGCATCACAGATATATCAAAAATGCAGCTATTCCATTCGTGAGTGCACATATTCCATATCATTTATGCAAATATTCCATGTAAAGCGCTCAAGCATCAGATCAAACATATTAGTGAAGTTCAGAAATTTTACCAAGCTACATTAGTTTGCTCCCCCTATCTAAATGAGGTTATTCCAAATGTCCAGAGCATAAATTCAAAGTTCCACATAGCATAGGTATATATCATATCGGCAAAAGTCAGAATGCACACACAATGAAGTTCCCCTTGCATATGTGCAGATATTTTCATGCAAATTCAGTCAGCACACATAGGCACTAAGATATATCATAGGCGCATAAAAAGAATATAGTATGCACATCATTTCGAATATCAAAGACAGTTCTTGGACCCCTTGTATTAGCACACATAAGCACTAAGATATATCATAGGCGCATAAAAGGAATATCGCACACAAATCATTTCGAATATCAAATACAGTTCTTAGACCCCTTATATCATTAATTGCTCAGACTTCTCCCCCTTCAGCATAAAAAAGGGATATAATAAGGTTTTAAGGCTTAAAACGTAGCGCAAAATAACTAGAAGACGAAGGAATAACTTATCAGAAAATGTTCTCAAGGCTGGAATCACTATTAGATCTGGCAGATATCGCAGATTTGTTCAGCTCCCTGTTATCTTATCGGAACTCTTAAAAGCTGGAGTATGACTTAGATGATTTTCAAGAAGAGAAACTGTGAAGTTCGAATTCTGAGGTAAGAAAGGAAGAAGTATCGAGTGATCTCATTTAAAAATGGGCAACTATCCAAGAGATAAAATGAGATAGGATAAGCTCGGCTTAAATAGAACTAAGAAGATTTGGTTTCCAAACCGAATTTGAATTTCAAAACAAGGTGAACCGCCGGTCAGAGATTGCAGACTTATCTGACGTTATCTCATTTTAAATAAGGAAAATATTATCAAAGGCTGAATAAGAGATATTTTGAATATCCGTTGAAAAGAGATATCAAGGTAGAATAATTACGAATTTCAACCTAATATAATCACACTTTTAGATAAGATCTAAATGATCGGAATTCATAAAATAATCTGGATAGCTAAGGGATGATCTCAGAAATGGATAACTATGAATTTGTTCCTAAAACAACGCGATCACACTTAAGGATAAGATCTGAAATTCCTGAAGTAATCTAGGGGCTGAATGGAGTATCTCAAAATAGAATTATTGGGAATTTCTTTCTAACATAACATAATCACAGTTCTAAAGATTATCAGAAATATCAGACTGATTTGACGGGATCTCATAATTATGGAAAGGATTTGACTGAGCTGAGTGGGAAGGGTTTTTTGATTATCCGGGATTCCTAAAATAACTGAAGGGCAGGAATGATATCTACGAATTTCTTCTTAAAATATCGAAGCCACATTCTAAGGAAAAATTTGGTGATTTAAGATTCCTAAAATAATATTGGTGACTAAAGGAGCGATCTTATGTTGGAATTCACTATGAATCTTTTCCTAAAATACCAAAGTCACACGTAAGGATAAGGACTATAAGATTCGAAAATACTCTAGGGCTGAAAGAATATTCTAGATTAAGATAACTACGAATTTCTACCTAAGATAGTATATCCTAGAGTAAATGGCAGAATTAGGCAGATTTACTGACCTTATTTAGCTCGATGATTCCCAATCGATCACGGATGTCGCAAAATCTTGCCTCAGTTAGGGGCTTTGTGAGGATATCAGCAAGCTGATCATTTGTTCCTACGAATTCCACATTGATATTCCCCTTCTGAACATGGTCTCGTATAAAATGATGTTTAACTTCTATATGCTTAGTACGAGAGTGATGTACGGGATTCTTAGTAATACTAATGGCACTAGTGCTATCACACAGAATAGGAATTTTGTCATAACCTAACCCAAAATCACTAAGGGTTTGTTTCATCCAAAGCGCTTGTTGACAACAATTTCCTAAGGCCATATATTCAGCTTCGGTTATGGAGAGGGCGACAGCATTTTGCTTTCTACTAGACCAAGTTACCAGGGAATTTCCAAGTGGCAACTTCCACTAGTACTTTTCCTATCTTCCCTACAGCCGGCATAGTCGACATCGGAATATCCCATTAATGGGAATTCATCTGTATATGAATACCACAGACCAAAATTCACAGTACCCTTGATATATCTAAGTATATGCTTGACTGCTGTCATGTGAGATTCCCTAGGGTCAACCTGATATCTCAAACACATACCAACAGCAACATAATATCTGGGCGACTAGCAGTTAAGTAAAGAAGGCTTCCGATCATACCTCGATATTCTGTTTGATCCACCGGTGTACTTGATTCATCACAGTCTATTTTTGTTGTCTGGTGCATAGGGGTGGAAATTGCTTTGGAATCGCTCATCTCGAATTTTGTCAGTAATTCCTTGCTGTACTTTGTCTGGGATACAAAGATTTCATTGTCAAGCTGCTTTATTTGCAACCCGAGGAAGTAATTCAGCTCACCCATTAAGCTCATCTCAAATTCCTTCTGCATAGACTTAGAGAACTCCTCGCAAAGAAGGATATTAGTACTTCCAAATATAATATCATCAACGTAGATCTGGACCAGTATCATGTGATCACCTTCATACTTAATAAACAGCGTGTTATCAATAGTTCCAGTCGAAAATCCTATGTCAATCAAGAACTTACTTAGCCTCTCATACCATGTCCTAGGAGCCTGCTTTAAACCATATAATGTTTTATTTAATTTAATAACATGATTTGGAAAATCTTCCCTAGCAAAGCCCGGTGGTTGTTCTACATAAACCTCCTTATTTATAAAACCATTTAAAAATGCACTTTTTACGTCCATTTGAAAAAGTTCAAAGCGTTTAAAGCATGCATATGCAAGTAAGACACGTATAGACTCTAATCTAGCTACTGGAGCAAAAGTTTCATCGAAATCAATACCTTCCTCCTGTGAATAACCTTTTGCAACTAACCTCGCTTTGTTTCTAGTGACTTCACCGTGTTCGTCGAGTTTGTTGCGGAAGACCCATTTGGTTCCTATGATGGATTTTTCATCTGGTCTCTCTACGAGTGTCCACACATGACTCTTTTTGAACTAAGATAGCTCATCCTCCATGGCAGAGACCCAGGAGATATCGTCTAGGGCTTCATGGACTGTCTTAGGTTCAATCATTGAGAGCAGTACATCATGGGATTCCACTGTATCCTGATTTCGTGCAGTTGCTCGAGTTTTGATTCCAGATGTGATATTCCCTATCACTTGATCTGTTGGATGACTGGAAGCGTGTTTCCATTTTCTCCATTGTTGTTCATTAGCTTCTGGTTTCAGTGTCTCAACAATTTCTTTTTTTTTTTTTGGAATATCTTCCTCACTGTCGTTGGTATCCTATAATTCTGTACAAGGCAAATCTATACCTTCCTCATCAGTAGCATCTGTGTTAGGTATCTCATCAAAAGTAACATGTATGGATTCCTGAATAGTCAGCTTTCTTTTATTATAAACACGATATGCCTTAGAGTGAAGACTGTAACCAAAGAATATCCCTTCGTCTACCTTAGAGTCAAATTTTCCTCTCTTATCTCTATCGTTCAAGATAAAACATTTACATCCAAACACACAAAAGTAACCTATATTTGGAGTTCTACCATGCCAGATTTCATAAGAAGTCTTCTTTAATATCGGCCTAAGGAAGACACGGTTAGACACATAACAAGCTGTACTAACAGCTTCCGCCCAAAATTGTTTAGGAATATCATACTCATGTAGCATAGATCTAGCCATTTCCTGTAACACCCTATTTTTCCGTTCAAATACACCGTTCTGTTGGAGAGTTATAGGAGCAGAGAAGTTATGACTATATCCATATTGATCACAGAATGATGCAAATGATTTACTGTCAAATTCCAACTCATTATCACTACGTATCCTACATAGATTCATTTCTTTTTCATTTTCAAGTCTCTTTACTAGCGATGCAAAGTTATCTAATGCCTAATTCTTATGTGCAAGAAATATCACCCATGTATACCTGGAATAATCATCAACAATAACAAAGGCATATCTTTTACCTCTCAGAGACATTGTCTGAACAGGACCAAAAAGGTCGAGATGAAGCAGTTCCAGCGGTCTAGATGTGGATATCACATTCTTTGTTTTGAACGAGTTTTGGTCTGCTTACCCATTTGGCACGCTTTGCATGTTTTGTCCTTGACGAACTTCATGTCAGGAACACCTCGTATCGATGAATTGCTTGTAATGTGAGACAGTAATTCCATGTTGGCATGTCCTAAGCGTCTGTGCCATAATCAGGTATTATCCTGTGTAACTGCTAAGCACTTGACATTCTGGTCAGCGATATCATCAAAAGTAATACAGTAGATATTTCTATCCCTAGGCGCACTAAATAACACCTTATTATCATTTCTAACAACACACTTATTATTTTCAAAAGTAACCGTATGACCTTTATCACATAATTGACTAATACTAATGAGATTATGTTCTAGATTTTTAACCAACCATATGTCATCTATAGTAGTATGTAAAGTGTTACCAACAGTTCCAACCCCAATAATCTTAGCTTTTGTGTTGTCGACGTAGGAGACATATCCTCCGGCATATGCTTTCACCGACACAAACTTACTGATATCACATGTCCTATTGTTGGAACACCCATTGTCGAGGTACCATTTATTTTCTTGCTGGATTTTCTTCTTTGTACCTGCATGAATCAATTCTTTTATGAGGTACCCAACTTTGATTGGGTCCTAAAAGGTTAGTGGCAAAATGTAATACCCGTAAAATTTAATTACGGGATATACGACTTAGTAAATTAAAAATTTCGTTGGATTAATTTAAATAAAGAAGTTAGGACTGTGGGTGATACGATGCTTTTATGCTTTTGTGCCCTTAAGTGACCTATGTGTCTATGTGATATAGTCATATATGGACTTATGTGCTACTAGAATAACTAACTTGGTAGGAGAAATTATTATTAAGTTAGTAATAAGAAATTTGAATCATGATAGTAATAATGATTGAAGATTTGGGCCATGATATAAAATATGATTAGGCTACATTTAACTTAGGCCCAACTAAAAGAGATAAACATTAATTACTTAGACTTGAGGTAATTAAGGTCACCACATGTCCCATCAAGTAAAACTTTTCGATGGTCTAATGCTTATCAAGAATTCCTTTTTAATATAAGATAGCTATTAGAATAACGTTGATGTCATTTGATAAATTGAACACAGAAAGTAGGAGATAAGAGAGAAAAAGAACACTTTGTTGGGAATGGTGGTGGGCCCCGCGGTGGTCAGTGGGCCCCGCAGCGGAACAGGCCTCGGTTTGGCTCGGTACGACGATCGGGAGAAGTGGGACCCACGAGGTAAATTTGGTGGGACCCGCACAGTAATTACCACGGTAAAAATAAAATTACCGTAAGGTAAGAAAGAATACCAGAATTTTAACGTGGAAAACCCTCTGTTAAAGAAGAGGGAAAAACCACGGCCGAGTCGGCAAAATCTTCACTATAGTAAAAATTACAACCCTCGAATTTTTACTCTCACTTTTACCACTCGTGTTTACCTCACACCTCTCTGTGGATGTGGAATCCTATCTGTTTCTACCTGAACTGATAACCTCACAATTCACTCGAACTACTTCTCTCTATATATAGTAAAACTCGAATGAGCTTGTGATGATAATAACTGAAGAATCCTCAGCCTATTTATTGATGTCTTCAGCTCTTCTGGACCGCTCGAAACGGGTGGCCAGGAATCCGCCGCGTCGCCCTTCCATATAAACCTTTCATTATTTTATTATATATATACAATAATATTATAAAATAATATTATGATATTATTTTTTTTTCTTTCTTGGTGGGCGTTCTTTTTTGGCTGGCTACAAGTGGCTGGACCAACACACTTCATACCATAGGAAAGTTTCGACAACCCTCAGAGGAGAAAGAAAGAGTTCGGACAAGAAACTAAGGTTGGGAATAGGTATAATCTTCCTACTTTAATATTATCTAGGTATTACCATATCTTTGGAATTATTCGAGAGTTGTCTAATTAAGAATTCTGAAATTCCTTAGTTTAAATCCATGTTCATGAATATCACACGGTAACTTAGGGTTTTAATGACTCTGAAACATCCGATATTTTTGAGAATATATTTTCTCACTTTAGTTTTGTGTTTTGACACCTTTTAAGAATTGTTAAGTCCAAAATTACATGAGATTAGAGCTGTACAACTTTAGTTGTCAAAGGTTTAGGAAATAAAGTAGAGGTCATGCGATATTTAAACAGTTTTAGGAAGAATATTCATAGGAGTAAGTATGAATATTTGAAGAATTGAGGCTTTCGGTCGAATGAAATTCTGTGAGAATTTTTGAGCAATTGATAGGATCACGAAATCTTGGAATGTCGAGATCTTTGGATCTCGAAATCTTAAGAGTCTCGAGATTTATAGTTTTCAAGAGAGAGTCAATTTCGACAATAAAAAAACAAGAATGTCGAATTGGGGAAATTTCGAAACTAACAATCTCGAAATAGGTAAATGTCGAGATGAGAGAATGTCGAGTTAAGGGTTTTCGAGATCAACAATCTCGAAATGAATAAATACCGAACGAAAAACTCGAAGAAGTAGATGTCGAAATTAGGTATTGTTAAATCTCGAAATCTATCTTTGATGTTGATGTCGAAATTTTGTTTAAAATGTTGGAACATATCTCGACATCTTGTTTATGATTCTAACAGACACCTCGAAGTAGTTGTTTATAAATATCGACGTCCTTACTCGAAAGCCATGTCGAGAACCTATATGCTTTTAATAAATCACGAGAAGTATTAGGTGACTAGGTAATAAAATAATATTTCATGAATTAGTGGAGTGAGGAAACGACACCTTAATACAAGATTGACCAATCATAGTTTAGGAAGAGTGAATAATTAAATGGCACGCAAGGGTTTCTTAATATAGGAGGTAAAAATAGTTGCTTAGTCACCTAATTGTCAACTCAAGCACAATAATCTAAGCACAATACTTATCAAATAAACTAAGGTAACGATGAGGAAGAGTTCAAATAAGAAACTAAAAGATAAAGAAAACCCTCATAAGAACTCGCATGAATCAATATGAATAGTGAACGAGAGAAACAATAACAAAATCCAAAGACAAGTGGAGGTTCGAGTTGGGTAAGCTGAAATATTATTTATTAATTGTTTAAATTTTGTAACTTAGGGTGGGGTGGTTAAGCTATGTTAATTACAGGAAATTAATGAAGCATAGAAAATTTGAGCGTACGACAGGTGGTGAAAACCCTAGAGTAACGAATAGGTCATGCTAACCCATTTATTTCGACTAAGGTTTATTTTGAGTGATATGACATGCGTTAAGACTGTAACTTCAGTATAAAGTAATCTTTAGAGTAAATTTAGCAATTTTAGTATAAAAGAAGTTATAGAACTTACGAGTTTCTGGGTAGATTATTATTGAAGGGAAGTTAGAATTTATAATTTCTGGGTAGAAGGATCGTACAAGTTAAGTTGCAAATGGTTGAAGACTAATTGTTGAGGTTTCGACCGAATTAGATATTTATGTGCAAAGTCGGGCGAATCAACCTTAGGTGGAATGATTTTCTTTAAGTAGTTGATAGGGTTGGAAATTCGGATAGTATATTAATATTTTATAATAAGTTGAATTCTTAAGCATGAATGTCGGATGTTGGATAGGGACCTTTGATGAATTCCAAAGTTTGAATAATTTAGTCATTGTTTTGGACAATTGAAGGCGTGGGACAACTTAATTTTCGGATCTTGTCTAGGATTGTAGATATTATTTTAATCATATTTTAAATAGTGCAAATTGTGAGAACCTTGTGATTTAGGAAGCGACTTTCGATCGAAACTAGAAAAGCCAAGATAAGTTCGGACGATACTATCCTTCACCAAAGTTATATATATATATATATATATATATATATATTTAGGATCTTTTTACAAAAAGTTAAAATTATACAAAAGAAATGATTGATACATGGTACAAACAACCTATCAAACCATGATAATGATACAAGGCTTTGTTTAACCAGTTTAGTCCAATCTGACCTGAGTTAGTCAAGCCACAATACCAAAATCAGACTTTCGTTAGAAAGTTTTGTTCAAAGGCAGTTCTACCAAAATACCAACCATCAAAAGAAAAATGGTACGTGGCGTTGTTAAACCTATTAGTCCAGTTATCAAACTGTAAACAGTTCGATCCCGTTCGGACCCAAGGTATTCCAGCCTATATACCATTAATCCAAAATTAAAAATTATTTTTGTGATCTTTAGAATTAAATCATTGAATACAAGGACTTTTACATAATAAAATTTTTATTCAATTAATTCAATCGGTAACAGCCATATGCCCTCAAACGCCTATCTTCGGCAACACGGGCTTTGCCAAGAGCCGACAAAGAATTAATTAAAATCAAATTTTATTATAACCTTTATCCAAAATTTAATTCTTCAATTGTTTTTAAAGATTTTAAAATCATATTAATATATATATATATATATGATATAAAACCATGGTTTTAGGTATTAAGGCATCTTGGTGTAGTTTAACAATGATTTAGCCTTCCATTAAGGCTAAATGATACAGAAGATAAATATTTAAAAACAAAAATTAAAACTTACTTAAGAGAGGAGAGAGTCGTACAGCAAACTTCACGCTTTATTTATTATTAGAATATTTTACAGTAGAGGGAATTACAGGAGAGAGGAAGGAGAGAGTACAAGAGAGCGTAAAGTAAAGCACACCTGAAGCATATGAGCTTCGACTCTATAAATAGAAGGACAAAGTAAAGTATAATAATTAAAGTAAAGAAGATTTTTCTTCGTAGTTATTCTACTTGGACAGCTGTCTTCCACTTTAGCAAGAAAGTCTTCGATCTTATCTTTAGCTTTATAAAAGCTTAGTATAACCAATTTTCCACCGTAGGCGTCACAATCAACTTTGCTTGAAAGTAGCTTTAATTTTGAGTGCTTCTTTGGATTTATTATCCTTGATTTCTTCCCGTGTCTTGACAATTTCTGCCACTTTATCTTTAATAATGGCAATTTCTTGTCCCATGAGGTCGACAACATTATCTCCAATTTCTTCAATAATAATATTATCCGGATCTTCCGGATCTTGTCCTTCACCAGCAAGGCAATAATCTTCGTCTTCATCAATTTTTGAAGATGTCCCCATCGAAATATCTCCAATATCCATACCATAATTTTTTGCAATGTCCTTCTTCATTTCTTCGAAGTAGACATCAATGATTTCATTGGGTTTCATTTTTCCCTTTTGTATTTTAATCCTTTGAGAAATCATCTCAAAAGGACTAGGAGCTTCTCGTTGTTCACGATTATTAATCGCATTTTGATAAAGAGAAATTTTCTCTTCGATCTTATCGATCGTCTGCTGGCTTTCATATTCACCAGTGGCTGTTTTTCTTATCATTTTCTTCCAAAACTTTATATAAAAGTTTCTTTTTAAACATGGAATCTTTTGTTGGGTATAACCCACTTCTGGAGTCCATCTCCAAATCCAAGGAATACTAAATTCGATATAAAAATGTAAAGAAGCCATTCCTTCAATACATTCTTTCTTATATTCCGCTTCTATTAGAGTCGGAGAAACTTTAACCCATTCTTGATATAATCCAAAAAAGGGTTCTTTAAGAATTTCAATTGTAGCTCCATAAGAAAGCCACCATTGATAAAACCAATTTGGAATATCGGACTTATATACATCCGCACAAATTTTTATCCACCAAGAATGTTTTTTGCTTTCATTCTGGTATAAAAATACTTTATAAAAAGCATCGATATAATCGTAATAATTAAATTTAATAAGAGTTTTTAACTCAGGATGGAAATATTCTCTATCCTTTAATGGGTGTATCGCCCATTTTTCAGGCGAAATAATTTGCTTGAAAATAATTTTACTAAAGGTATAACCCTTTTTCAAAGCATACGGGGTATTTCCCGCATTAAAGTGATCAAAGTCACATGTTCCCGTAGACCTTAGAATATTTTCATAAGTGTCACGGTTTTTATAAAAAGTAGCAGCATATGATGCTCTGTCTAAATACCTTGACATTAAAGTCCAAGGTTCTTCAGACCATTTTAAATCTTTAAATTCGAGTAATATAATTACCTCAGTATGAGAAATTTTCTCATAATCAACATCTTCTTCTTCTTCTGCAATTATTTTTGCGTAAGAAGTTCCTTCAGCAGATTTTGCTTTCTGCTTTTTGTATTCAAGGAATTCTCTAAATTCATCACTGCTCAAGGTATTACTTGATGCTGATAGATTTTCTTTTACCAGCTTCTTATTGCCAAATTGGGCAATAACATTTTTACCACCTCTTCCACCTCTATTAGAGGGGAAATTTCGCCCATATTGGGACATATCTGCAAAATTCATGAAAGATATTCACGAGTAAGATAATCAGGAAGACTATTATCACTCCCTTTTTTATAAATAATTTCAAAATCGAATGGGGCTAAATGAGCCTGCCATCTCGCAAACATTTGTTTGGAGACATCATGTTTGAAATCTTTTTGAAACATGAATTTCGCAGCTTGGCAATCAGTTTTTATTAAAAACTTTTGATTATATAAATCATCCTGAAATTTAAGAACACATTTGACTATAGCAAGTACTTCTTTAGCTATAGTAGCATAATTTTTCTGAGCATTATTCCATTTCCCCGAATGGAATCTAACTAATTATTCTGTCTTATCTTCTGGAGAGATTTGTTTTAAAATTCCACCATATCCTAAATCAGAGGCATCGGTTTCTATAACCTTTTGCCAATTAGAATTAGCAAGCATAAGACAAGGTAAATGAGTAACCTTATTTTTAATTTTTTTAACTGCTTCAGTGTGACTATTTGTCCACTGACAAGGAATTTTTCTAAGTCTATCGTATAAAATAGATGTATCAATAGCAAGATTTTTGTAATAAGGAGAAATATAATTTAAACTTCCTAAAAATCTTTGAAGTTGAGTTTTGTCTAAAATTTGATCTGGAAATTTTGATGCAAACTCAATACTTCTATTAATTGGATTAATATTTCCTTTTTCAATATTATGACCTAAAAATCTTATTTTAGTTTGAAATAAAACCATTTTTGGACTAGATATAACCAATCCATTTGAATAACAATTTTCTTGAATATATCAAGATGTTTAAAATGTGTTTCAATATCTTTTGAAAATATCAAAATATCATCAATGTAAACAATAATAAAATTACTATAAGGAATAAAAATATCGTTCATTATATTTTGAAATTCAGAAGGAGCGTTTTTCAAACCAAAAGGCATAACGTTCCATTCAAATTGTCCAATTGGGACTGTAAAAGCAGTTTTATACCTGTCTTTTTCTTCAACTTGAATTTGCCAAAAACCTGATTTTAAATCAAATTTTGAAAATATAATAGCATCAAATAATCGATCTAAAAGATCCTTTTTATTGGGAATAGGATACCTAATCCACTTTAAAACTTTATTTAGGGGTTTATAATTAATAACTAACCTAGGTGCTCCCCTTTCCTTTTCTGCCGCATTATTGACATAAAAGGCTGTACATGACCAAGGTGATTTAGAAGGTTTTATTAAACCTTTCTGTAAAAGAGAAGTTATTTCTTTTTTACATAATTCTAATAATTCAGAATTCATCTGACAAGGACGAGCTTTAGTGGGAATATTTTTCTCACTAAAATTATCTTCATAAGGTAAAGAAACTATATGTTTTTTTCTATTCCAAAAAGCATTTGGAAGATCGTTACATATTTGCAACGTAAATTCATTATATAGTAATTTAATTTTTTCTTGTAACTTAGGATTTTGAATTTTATCCTCAATCGTAAGTATATTAATTTCTTGCTTAAGGTAATTTACCTGTTTTTCTTTTGCTTTAATAAGAATAGAATCCTTAATTTCATTAAGAATTCGAGCAAAAGGTTCAGTTATGAATTCAAAGTAAACTTCTTTGTTGTTGAAGTTACCTCTAAATCCATATTCATTAATATTTTGAATAGGAAATATTTTCCTAAGGAACGGAGTACCAAGAATTACTTGGTTTGTAATATTTTTGACGAGCAATAATGAAGTAGGAATACAGACCTTATTTTTACAATAAAGGCCTTAGGGATTTTATAATTAATTTGAAGTTTTTCTCCGCTTGCAGAGCTAAGAGAATGAGCTGTTTTATGAAAATATTGAGTAGGAATTATTCCTTCCTGAATACAATTTAAATCTGCTCCACTATCAATTAGTGCAATCAGATTCTTTTGGAAATTTCCGTCTATTAGTAAAGATATTTTTACTAACCATTTTTTAGAAGTAATAACTTCTAATGTTGAAAGAAAATTATCTTCTTGAATATTTTCAGAAGTACTAGCAAAGTTTTCATTAACTTCAAATTCATTAACAATTTCTTTTCCCTTTTCTAATTTAGAAAATCTTTTTTCTAAATCTATATGATTTAATTTTAAGTTTTTTATTTCATTTTAGATTCGAAACTTCAATTGTTAAATCTTTAATATTAACAATTGATTCATTTTTGTTTAATTGATTTTTATTACGAAGTAATCTCATTACTTCAGCCATACTATAAGGTTCAGATTTAGTTATTTTAGGAATAACTTCTTTTGAAGTTTCTTCTTCTTTTTGAATTAATCTCTTGATTATATAATTTTTTAAATCTGGATCTTCTGTTTCTTTTAACATTTCAAGAAGATTATTATCAAGAACATTTAATTCTAATTCTTGAAATTGAGATATAATTTGATATAAATCCTGTTCTGGTTCAGACTATGAACTTTTGACATTTTTAGAACAAGATTGTCCTATTTGACAGTTTTGACATTCTTCGGATTCTTCTGAAGAAACTTCTTCGATGAAATTATTTTCATTTTCTGAAGAAGATTCGGACTCTCTATCAGATTCTAATAAAATCTTTGATAATGTTTCTTTTAATTCATAATCAATTTCTAAATTATTAATTTTTTTTTGGTCCAGCAAGTTTTTGCTTTGTGACCAATTTTTCCGCATTTTCTGCAGATTATTGGAGGAAAATTTTTCCTATAGTGATAGTCTTTTTTGTCTTTTGAGAGATTTTGTTCTCTCCTTTTTGATTTTCGATATTTTCTCTTTTCATATTGTTTAGGAGAATATTTTTTAGGTTTATACTCTTTACGAGGTTTGCTCGTAGAAGGGTTTTCTAAACCAAATTGACTACAAAATTCTCCTAATTGTTTCTTTTCATCAAGACAATGTCTCTTAAGTTGTTTGTTAAGCTTTATTTCATTACATAAAGCCAAACCTTCTTGTATACAAGTTCCTATTAATCTTCCATAAGTATATGAATTATAATCAATATTAGATTCTCCATTTCTAAGAGTTTTCTTAACTCTTTCTGCAAAGAGAAATGGTAATCCGTCTATAAATTTGGATTTCCAATGAGTACTATTTGACTCAGGTAGTTCCATGACTCGACTAAGGAATGTATCCTTATACCATCTAAAAGATGTAAGTGTTTTACACCTAAGATTTTGGAGTAAAGTCCTAACATTTTCAGAATTATCAGACCATCGGCCTGTAAAATGTTCTACAATGTTTATACATAGAGTATAAACAGCATTTTCTATTATTGCATCATTTTCTTCTTTTACAGTAAGAAAAATATTATCACGATCTTGTTGAGATAAGTAATTATCCCACCAGCCTTTTAACTGACCAGTAAAGCCAGCTACTAGCATTTGAGCAATAGTTTTGTCTGTATTACCTTGAGTTTTACAGACTGTACTATACATCATCATTCTATGAACCATACCGAAAGTTTGTCTTTCAGTATGACCATCTAGGTTCCATTCATAGATACAATGACCATTATAAGAATTATTAATAGTAAGATCGTGTTCTTCTATTAGAACATCTTGAGGAGTTGGTCTAGGATAATAATATTTAGTTTGAATTGGTTTACTAGCAAATTTTGACGAATTTCTTAATTTATTTACTTCTTCAGTGAAAGTATTATATAAATTATCAGAATTTTCAAGTTGATTTTCAAATTCTTCACTAAGAGTATTAAGTTTTAAATTCTTAAGTTTGTTTTCAATCAAATCTTCAATTTGAGAAATTGATTTTAATTTAAAATTAATGATATCAGGAGGAGGTTGAATACTGGGAGAAGCTATATTAGCTATTTTATTTTCATTTATCTCTTTATCTTTGTTTATTAAAAGATAATTTTTATCTCTTTAATAGAGAAAGAAATATCTTCTATATTTTTCTTTAATAAAGAAATTTGTTCTCCTAAAACAATAACATACATATTTGTATAATTTTGTTGTTTTAAAAGACAATTGATATGATTAATTGTTACCGCAAGTGTATCATTTTCAAATAATTTTTGAAAAGCATTATAATATCTAATTTCATTATCTTTTTCAATTTGAAAATTGCTTTGAGGAGGATATATCGATTTCATATTTTTCCCCGTTGAAAGTTTATAGCTTCTTTCAAGAACTGAAATCATATTTTTAAAATAATTTGTCAAAAACCAAGGAATAAATGGTAATTTTTTATTTCTTTTTGACAAATCAGTATAAAATTTGTTTTGAATAATAATTTTATCTTCGTTATTAAAACTTTCAAAAAACCATTTTCGAAAGAGTTCCCATTTGGGTAAATTAAATTCTTTTTGAATTTCTTTTCTTGCCGGAGAACCCGGACTAAAATCAATTTTAGGTTTTAAATCCATCAAACACAAAATTCCATTTCTGACTCGGTTATTTCCTCGTCTTTTTTCGAAATTCCATGAACTATATTATCTGAATTAATTCTTAATTCTTCTACCCTATTCTGTAGATAATCGCTAGAGGTTGACTCTCTAAATTGAGAAGCCGAAGCTCTAGAAGGAGATTTTATCATATAATCACATGGAGATATATGATAATGAGAAGAGGCTGATCTAGTCATTCTAGATCTAGGAGTTCTAAGATCAATAGATCTACGACTTTGATCAAACTGTATTTGTACAGTTCCATCAGTAGATTGTATTATTTGAGTGGGATTATTTTGTATTTTGGGCTGAAGAGGCATAGCTCTTTCTATTGTCCAGTTTTCTGGAAATTGTATTTCTTCCCATTTTATAGATCTTCGAGTTGTAATATTAGATCTACTAAAATTAGTTTCTATAAGAATAGTTTCGTTGATTGGTTTATCAACGATTTTACACTGTGGATTAAGTGTATATAAAGGCTTATAATAAATTCTATAACAGATACATATTACTTCCGAACCCGGAGCATAATTATATCCATGAGTTTTGACATTTAATGTCAGAGCATCCAATATATTGACATCAGTCAAAGATAATTGGAGATTTGGGTAAACATTAAAATAAACTGGTCCATGCGCCAGACTAGACTGAATTATTCCCATAAGGGATTGTTTCCAGTCAAGATTTCTACCATCTCTAAGAGCTGCTATAAAGCTCTCTGGTAAACCTTCTAAAGTTAATGGCTTAAAAGCTACCTGAACTAACCCGATATGAATAAACTTATGATTCATTCTATATTTTTCTAAGTCTCTATTACTTAGAAGCCTAATAACAATCTCTTCATTGTTGAGAGAGATAGTTTCTTCGGTAGTTTTGACTACCTGTTTCAAACCTAATTTTTCAAAGGTTCCTAATTCATAGATTATTTTATAATCTATCTTAGGAATTGTCCAACGATTTAATTTTTCTAAATCTTGAGGAACATCATATTCCTCTTCAATACTGTTTTTAACAGTATCTTTTCTTCGCATCAAATTAATGAGAATATGACGTTAAACTACACCGTAACTTCTTAATACCCCCACCAAGGCTCTGATACCTTGGACTTTAATGTCAAGGTATTTAGACAGAGCATCATATGCTGCTACTTTTTATAAAAACCGTGACACTTATGAAAATATTCTAAGGTCTACGGGAACATGTGACTTTGATCACTTTAATGCGGGAAATACCCCGTAGGCTTTGAAAAAGGGTTATACCTTTAGTAAAATTATTTTCAAGCAAATTATTTCGCCTGAAAAATGGGCTATACACCCATTAAAGGATAGAGAATATTTCCATCCTGAGTTAAAAACTCTTATTAAATTTAATTATTACGATTATATCGATGCTTTTTATAAAGTATTTTTATACCAGAATGAAAGCAAAAAACATTCTTGGTGGATAAAAATTTTTGCGGATGTATATAAGTCCGATATTCCAAATTGGTTTTATCAATGGTGGCTTTCTTATGGAGCTACAATTGAAATTCTTAAAGAACCCTTTTTTGGATTATATCAAGAATGGGTTAAAGTTTCTCCGACTCTAATAGAAGCGGAATATAAAAAAGAATGTATTGAAGGAATGGCTTCTTTACATTTTTATATCGAATTTAGTATTCCTTGGATTTGGAGATGGACTCCAGAAGTGGGTTATACCCAACAAAAGATTCCATGTTTAAAAAGAAACTTTTATATAAAGTTTTGGAAGAAAATGATAAGAAAAACAGCCACTGGTGAATATGAAAGCCAGCAGACGATCGATAAGATCGAAGAGAAAATTTCTCTTTATCAAAATGCGATTAATAATCGTGAACAACGAGAAGCTCCTAGTCCTTTTGAGATGATTTCTCAAAGGATTAAAATACAAAAGGGAAAAATGAAACCCAATGAAATCATTGATGTCTACTTCGAAGAAATGAAGAAGGACATTGCAAAAAATTATGGTATGGATATTGGAGATATTTCGATGGGGACATCTTCAAAAATTGATGAAGACGAAGATTATTGCCTTGCTGGTGAAGGACAAGATCCGGAAGATCCGGATAATATTATTATTGAAGAAATTGGAGATAATGCTGTCGACCTCATGGGACAAGAAATTACCATTATTAAAGACAAAGTGGCAGAAATTGTCAAGACACGGGAAGAAATCAAGGATAATAAATCCAAAGAAGCACTCAAAATTAAAGCTGCTTTCAAGAAAAGTTGATTATGACGCCTACGGTGGAAAATTGGTTATACTAAGCTTTTATAAAGCTAAAGATAAGATCGAAGACTTTCTTGCTAAAGTTGAAGACAGCTGTCCAAGTGGAATAGCTACGAAGAAAAATCTTCTTTACTTTAATTATTGTACTTTACTTTTTCCTTCTATTTATAGAGTCGAAGCTCATAAGCTTCAGGTGTGCTTTACTTTACGCTCTCTTGTACTCTCTCCTTCCTCTCTCCTGTAATTCCCTCTACTGTAAAATATTCTAATAATAAATAAAGCTTGAAGTTTGCTGTACGACTCTCTCCTCTCTTAAGTAAGTTTTAATTTTTGTTTTTAAATATTTATCTTTTGTATCATTTAGCCTTAATGGAAGGCTAAATCATTGTTAAACTACACCAAGATGCCTTAATACCTAAAACCATGGTTTTATATCATATATATATATATATATATATATTAATATGATTTTAAAATCTTTAAAAACGATTGAAGAATTAAATTTTGGATAAAGGTTATAATAAAATTTGATTTTAATTAATTCTTTGTCGGCTCTTGGCAAAGCCCGTGTTGCCGAAGATAGGCGGTTGAGGGCATATGGCTGTTACCGATTGAATTAATTGAATAAAAATTAGATTATGTAAAAGTCCTTGTATTCAATGATTTAATTCTAAAGATCACAAAAATAATTTTTAATTTTGGATTAATGGTATATAGGCTGGAATACCTTGGGTCCGAACGGGATCGAACTGTTTACAGTTTGATAACTGGACTAATAGGTTTAACAACGCCACGTACCATTTTTCTTTTGATGTTTGGTATTTTGGTAGAACTGCCTTTGAACAAAACTTTCTAACGAAAGTCTGATTTTGGTATTGTGGCTTGACTACCTCAGGTCCGATTGGACTAAACTGGTTAAACAAAGCCTTGTATCATTATCATGGTTTGATAGGTTGTTTGTACCATGTATCAATCATTTCTTTTGTATAATTTTAACTTTTTGTAAAAAGATCCTAAAGATGGTATCAGAGCCTTGGTGGGGGTATTAAGAAGTTACGGTGTAGTTTAACGTCATATTCTCATGAATTTGATATCTTTAGGATCTTTTTACAAAAAGTTAAAATTATACAAAAGAAATGATTGATACATGGTACAAACAACCTATCAAACCATGATAATGATACAAGGCTTTGTTTAACCAGTTTAGTCCAATCGGACCTGAGGTAGTCAAGCCACAATACCAAAATCAGACTTTCGTTAGAAAGTTTTGTTCAAAGGCAGTTCTACCAAAATACCAAACATCAAAAGAAAAATGGTACGTGGCGTTGTTAAACCTATTAGTCCAGTTATCAAACTGTAAACAGTTCGATCCCGTTCGGACCCAAGGTATTCCAGCCTATATACCATCAAAATTAAAAATTATTTTTGTGATCTTTAGAATTAAATCATTGAATACAAGGACTTTTACATAATAAAATTTTTATTCAATTAATTCAATCGGTAACAGCCATATGCCCTCAAACGCCTATCTTCGGCAACACGGGCTTTGCCAAGAGCCGACAAAGAATTAATTAAAATCAAATTTTATTATAACCTTTATCCAAAATTTAATTCTTCAATCGTTTTTAAAGATTTTAAAATCATATTAATATATATATATATATGATATAAAACCATGGTTTTAGGTATTAAGGCATCTTGGTGTAGTTTAACAATGATTTAGCCTTCCATTAAGGCTAAATGATACAAAAGATAAATATTTAAAAACAAAAATTAAAACTTACTTAAGAGAGGAGAGAGTCGTACAGCAAACTTCAAGCTTTATTTATTATTAGAATATTTTACAGTAGAGGGAATTACAGGAGAGAGGAAGGAGAGAGTACAAGAGAGCGTAAAGTAAAGCACACCTGAAGCTTATGAGCTTCGACTCTATAAATAGAAGGAAAAAGTAAAGTACAATAATTAAAGTAAAGAAGATTTTTCTTCGTAGCTATTCCACTTGTACAGCTGTCTTCAACTTTAGCAAGAAAGTCTTCGATCTTATCTTTAGCTTTATAAAAGCTTAGTATAACCAATTTTCCACCGTAGGCGTCATAATCAACTTTGCTTGAAAGCAGCTTTAATTTTGAGTGCTTCTTTGGATTTATTATCCTTGATTTCTTCCCGTGTCTTGACAATTTCTGCCACTTTGTCTTTAATAATGGTAATTTCTTGTCCCATGAGGTCGACAACATTATCTCCAATTTCTTCAATAATAATATTATCGGATCTTCCGGATCTTGTCCTTCACCAGCAAGGCAATAATCTTCGTCTTCATCAATTTTTGAAGATGTCCCCATCGAAATATCTCCAATATCCATACCATAATTTTTTGCAATGTCCTTCTTCATTTCTTCGAAGTAGACATCAATGATTTCATTGGGTTTCATTTTTCCCTTTTGTATTTTAATCCTTTGAGAAATCATCTCAAAAGGACTAGGAGCTTCTCGTTGTTCACGATTATTAATCGCATTTTGATAAAGAGAAATTTTCTCTTCGATCTTATCGATCGTCTCTTGGCTTTCATATTCACCAGTGGCTGTTTTTCTTATCATTTTCTTCCAAAACTTTATATAAAAGTTTCTTTTTAAACATGGAATCTTTTGTTGGGTATAACCCACTTCTGGAGTCCATCTCCAAATCCAAGGAATACTAAATTCGATATAGAAATGTAAAGAAGTCATTCCTTCAATACATTCTTTTTTATATTCCGCTTCTATTAGAGTCGGAGAAACTTTAATCCATTCTTGATATAATCCAAAAAAGGGTTCTTTAAGAATTTCAATTGTAGCTCCATAAGAAAGCCACCATTGATAAAACCAATTTGGAATATCGGACTTATATACATCCGCACAAATTTTTATCCACCAAGAATGTTTTTTGCTTTCATTCTGGTATAAAAATACTTTATAAAAAGCATCGATATAATCGTAATAATTAAATTTAATAAGAGTTTTTAACTCAGGATGGAAATATTCTCTATCCTTTAATGGGTGTATAGCCCATTTTTCAGGCGAAATAATTTGCTTGAAAATAATTTTACTAAAGGTATAACCTTTTTTCAAAGCATACGGAGTATTTCCCGCATTAAAGTGATCGATCAAAGTCACATGTTCCCGTAGACTTAAGAATATTTTCATAAGTGTCACGGTTTTTATAAAAAGTAGCAGCATATGATGCTCTGTCTAAATACCTTGACATTATAGTCCAAGGTTCATCAGACCATTTTAAATCTTTAAATTCGAGTAATATAATTACCTCAGTATGAGAAATTTTCTCATAATCAACATCTTCTTCTTCTTCTGCAATTATTTTTGCGTAAGAAGTTCCTTCAGCAGATTTTGCTTTTTGCTTTTTGTATTCAAGGAATTCTCTAAATTCATCACTGCTCAAGGTATTACTTGATGCTGATAGATTTTCTTTTACCAGCTTCTTATTGCCAAATTGGGCAATAACATTTTTACCACCTCTTCCACCTCTATTAGAGGGGAAATTTCGCCCATATTGGGACATATCTACAAAATTCATGAAAGATATTCACGAGTAAGATAATCAGGAAGACTATTATCACTCCCTTTTTTATAAATAATTTCAAAATCGAATGGGGCTAAATGAGCCTGCCATCTCGCAAACATTTGTTTGGAGACATCATGTTTGAAATCTTTTTGAAACATGAATTTCGCAGCTTGGCAATCAGTTTTTATTAAAAACTTTTGATTATATAAATCATCCTGAAATTTAAGAACACATTTGACTATAGCAAGTACTTCTTTAGCTATAGTAGCATAATTTTGTCTGAGCATTATTCCATTTCCCCGAATGGAATCTAACTAAATATTCTGTCTTATCTTCTGGAGAGATTTGTTTTAAAATTCCTCCATAACCTAAATCAGAGGCATCGGTTTCTATAACCTTTTGCCAATTAGAATTAGCAAGCATAAGACAAGGTAAATGAGTAACCTTATTTTTAATTTTTTTAACTGCTTCAGTGTGACTATTTGTCCACTGACAAGGAATTTTTCTAAGTCTATCGTATAAAATAGATGTATCAATAGCAAGATTTTTGTAATAAGGAGAAATATAATTTAAACTTCCTAAAAATCTTTGAAGTTGAATTTTGTCTAAAATGAGAAGATCTGGAAATTTTGATGCAAACTCAATACTTCTATTAATTGGATTAATATTTCCTTTTTCAATATTATGACCTAAAAATCTTATTTTAGTTTGAAATAAAACCATTTTTGGACTAGATATAACCAATCCATTTTGAATAACAATTTTCTTGAATATATCAAGATGTTTAAAATGTGTTTCAATATCTTTTGAAAATATCAAAATATCATCAATGTAAACGATAATAAAATTACTATAAGGAATAAAAATATCGTTCATTATATTTTGAAATTCAGAAGGAGCGTTTTTCAAACCAAAAGGCATAACGTTCCATTCAAATTGTCCAATTGGGACTGTAAAAGCAGTTTTATACCTATCTTTTTCTTCAACTTGAATTTGCCAAAAACCTGATTTTAAATCAAATTTTGAAAATATAATAGCTTCAAATAATCGATCTAAAAGATCTTTTTTATTGGGAATAGGATACCTAATCCACTTTAAAACTTTATTTAGGGGTTTATAATTAATAACTAATCTAGGTGCTCCCCTTTCCTTTTCTGCCGCATTATTGACATAAAAGGCTGTACATGACCAAGGTGATTTAGAAGGTTTTATTAAACCTTTCTGTAAAAGAGAAGTTATTTCTTTTTTACATAATTCTAATAATTCAGAATTCATCTGACAAGGACGAGCTTTAGTGGGAATATTTTTCTCACTAAAATCATCTTCATAAGGTAAAGAAACTATATGTTTTTTTCTATTCCAAAAAGCATTTGGAAGATCGTTACATATTTGCAACGTAAATTCATTATATAGTAATTTAATTTTTTCTTGTAACTTAGGATTTTGAATTTTATCCTCAATCGTAAGTATATTAATTTCTTGCTTAAGGTAATTTACCTGTTTTTCTTTTGCTTTAATAAGAATAGAATCCTTAATTTCATTAAGAATTCTAGTAAAAGGTTCAGTTATGAATTCAAAGTAAACTTCTTTGTTGTTGAAGTTACCTCTAAATCCATATTCATTAATATTTTGAATAGGAAATATTTTCCTAAGGAACGGAGTACCAAGAATTACTTGGTTTGTAATATTTTTGACGAGCAAGAATGAAGTAGGAATATAGACCTTATTTTTACAAATAAAGGCCTTAGGGATTTTATAATTAATTTGAAGTTTTTCTCCGCTTGCAGAGCTAAGAGAATGAGTTGTTTTATGAAAATATTGAGTAGGAATTATTCCTTCCTGAATACAATTTAAATCTGCTCCACTATCAATTAGTGCAATCAGATTCTTTTGGAAATTTCCGTCTATTAGTAAAGATATTTTTACTAACCATTTTTGAGAAGTAATAATTTCTAATGTTGAAAGAAAATTATCTTCTTGAATATTTTCAGAAGTACTAGCAAAGTTTTCATTAACTTCAAATTCATTAACAATTTCTTTTCCCTTTTCTAATTTAGAAAATCTTTTTTCTAAATCTATATGATTTAATTTTAAGTTTTTTATTTCATTTTTTAGATTCGAAACTTCAATTGTTAAATCTTTAATATTAACAATTGATTCATTTTTGTTTAATTGATTTTTATTACGAAGTAATCTCATTACTTCAGCCATACTATAAGGTTCAGATTTAGTTATTTTAAGAATAACTTCTTTTGAAGTTTCTTCTTCTTTTTGAATTAATCTCTTGATTATATAATTTTTTAAATCTGGATCTTCTGTTTCTTTTAACATTTCAAGAAGATTATTATCAAGAACATTTAATTCTAATTCTTGAAATTGAGATATAATTTGATATAAATCCTGTTCTGGTTCAGACTCTGAACTTTTGACATTTTTAGAACAAGATTGTCCTATTTGACAGTTTTGACATTCTTCGGATTCTTCTGAAGAAACTTCTTCGATGAAATTATTTTCATTTTCTGAAGAAGATTCGGACTCTCTATCAGATTCTAATAAAATCTTTGATAATGTTTCTTTTAATTCATTATCAATTTCTAAATTATTAATTTTCTTTTTGGTCCAGCAAGTTTTTGCTTTGTGACCAATTTTTCCGCATTTTCTGCAGATTATTGGAGGAAAATTTTTCCTATAGTGATAGTCTTTTTTGTCTTTTGAGAGATTTTGTTCTCTCCTTTTTGATTTTCGATATTTTCTCTTTTCATATTGTTTAGGAGAATATTTTTTAGGTTTATACTCTTTGCGAGGTTTGCTCGTAGAAGGGTTTTCTAAACCAAATTGACTACAAAATTCTCCTAATTGTTTCTTTTCATCAAGAGAATGTCTCTTAAGTTGTTTGTTAAGCTTTATTTCATTACATAAAGCCAAACCTTCTTGTATACAAGTTCCTATTAATCTTCCATAAGTATATGAATTATAATCAATATTAGATTCTCCATTTCTAAGAGTTTTCTTAACTCTTTCTGCAAAGAGAAATGGTAATCCGTCTATAAATTTGGATTTCCAATGAGTACTATTTGACTCAGGTAGTTCCATGACTCGACTAAGGAATGTATCCTTATACCATCTAAAAGATGTAAGTGTTTTACACCTAAGATTTTGGAGTAAAGTCCTAACATTTTCAGAATTATCAGACCATCGGCCTGTAAAATGTTCTACAATGTTTATACATAGAGTATAAACAGCATTTTCTATTATTGCATCATTTTCTTCTTTTACAGTAAGAAAAATATTATCACGATCTTGTTGAGATAAGTAATTATCCCACCAACCCTTTAACTGACCAGTAAAGCCAGCAACTAGCTTTTGAGCAATAGTTTTATCGGTATTACCTTGAGTTTTACAAACTGTACTATACATCATCATTCTATGAACCATACCGAAAGTTTGTCTTTCAGTATGACCATCTAGGTTCCATTCATAGATACAATGACCATTATAAGAATTATTAATAGTAAGATCGTGTTCTTCTATTAGAACATCTTGAGGAGTTGGTCTAGGATAATAATATTTAGTTTGAATTGGTTTACTAGCAAATTTTGACGAATTTCTTAATTTATTTACTTCTTCAGTGAAAGTATTATATAAATTATCAGAATTTTCAAGTTGATTTTCAAATTCTTCACTAAGAGTATTAAGTTTTAAATTCTTAAGTTTGTTTTCAATCAAATCTTCAATTTGAGAAATTGATTTTAATTTAAAATTAATGATATCAGGAGGAGGTTGAATACTGGGAGAAGCTATATTAGCTATTTTATTTTCATTTATCTCTTTATCTTTGTTTATTAAAAGATAATTTTTTATCTCTTTAATAGAGAAAGAAATATCTTCTATATTTTTCTTTAATAAAGAAATTTGTTCTCCTAAAACAATAACATACATATTTGTATAATTTTGTTGTTTTAAAAGACAATTGATATGATTAATTGTTACCGCAAGTGTATCATTTTCAAATAATTTTTGAAAAGCATTATAATATCTAATTTCATTATCTTTTTCAATTTGAAAATTGCTTTGAGGAGGATATATCGATTTCATATTTTTCCCCGTTGAAAGTTTATAGCTTCTTTCAAGAACTGAAATCATATTTTTAAAATAATTTGTCAAAAACCAAGGAATAAATGGTAATTTTTCATTTCTTTTTGACAAATCAGTATAAAATTTGTTTTGAATAATAATTTTATCTTCGTTATTAAAACTTTCAAAAAACCATTTTCGAAAGAGTTCCCATTTGGGTAAATTAAATTCTTTTTGAATTTCTTTTCTTGCCGGAGAACCCGGACTAAAATCAATTTTAGGTTTTAAATCCATCAAACACAAAATTCCATTTCTGACTCGGTTATTTCCTCGTCTTTTTTCGAAATTCCATGAACTATATTATCTGAATTAATTCTTAATTCTTCTACCCTATTCTGTAGATAATCGCTAGAGGTTGACTCTCTAAATTGAGAAGCCGAAGCTCTAGAAGGAGATTTTATCATATAATCACATGGAGATATATGATAATGAGAAGAGGCTGATCTAGTCATTCTAGATCTAGGAGTTCTAAGATCAATAGATCTACGACTTTGATCAAACTGTATTTGTACAGTTCCATCAGTAGATTGTATTATTTGAGTGGGATTATTTTGTATTTTGGGCTGAAGAGGCATAGCTCTTTCTATTGTCCAGTTTTCTGGAAATTGTATTTCTTCCCATTTTATAGATCTTCGAGTTGTAATATTAGATCTACTAAAATTAGTTTCTATAAGAATAGTTTCGTTGATTGGTTTATCAACGATTTTACACTGTGGATTAAGTGTATATAAAGGCTTATAATAAATTCTATAACAGATACATATTACTTCCGAACCCGGAGCATAATTATATCCATGAGTTTTGACATTTAATGTCAGAGCATCCAATATATTGACATCAGTCAAAGATAATTGGAGATTTGGGTAAACATTAAAATAAACTGGTCCATGCGCCAGACTAGACTGAATTATTCCCATAAGGGATTGTTTCCAGTCAAGATTTCTACCATCTCTAAGAGCTGCTATAAAGCTCTCTGGTAAACCTTCTAAAGTTAATGGCTTAAAAGCTACCTGAACTAACCCGATATGAATAAACTTATGATTCATTCTATGTTTTTCTAAGTCTCTATTACTTAGAAGCCTAATAACCATCTCTTCATTGTTGAGAGAGATAGTTTCTTCGGTAGTTTTGACTACCTGTTTCAAACCTAATTTTTCAAAGGTTCCTAATTCATAGATTATTTTATAATCTATCTTAGGAATTGTCCAACGATTTAATTTTTCTAAATCTTGAGGAACATCATATTCCTCTTCAATACTGTTTTTAACAGTATCTTTTCTTCGCATCAAATTCATGAGAATATGACGTTAAACTACACCGTAACTTCTTAATACCCCCACCATGGCTCTGATACCATCTTTAGGATCTTTTTACAAAAAGTTAAACTGGTTAAACAAAGCCTTGTATCATTATCATGGTTTGATAGGTTGTTTGTACCATGTATCAATCATTTCTTTTGTATAATTTTAACTTTTTGTAAAAAGATCCTAAAGATGACATTTTAAATCTTTAAATTCGAGTAATATAATTACCTCAGTATGAGAAATTTTCTCATAATCAACATCTTCTTCTTCTTCTGCAATTATTTTTGCGTAAGAAGTTCCTTCAGCAGATTTTGCTTTCTGCTTTTTGTATTCAAGGAATTCTCTAAATTCATCACTGCTCAAGGTATTACTTGATGCTGATAGATTTTCTTTTACCAGCTTCTTATTGCCAAATTGGGCAATAACATTTTTACCACCTCTTCCACCTCTATTAGAGGGGAAATTTCGCCCATATTGGGACATATCTACAAAATTCATGAAAGATATTCACGAGTAAGATAATGAGGAAGACTATTATCACTCCCTTTTTTATAAATAATTTCAAAATCGAATGGGGCTAAATGAGCCTGCCATCTCGCAAACATTTGTTTGGAGACATCATGTTTGAAATCTTTTTGAAACATGAATTTCGCAGCTTGGCAATCAGTTTTTATTAAAAACTTTTGATTATATAAATCATCCTGAAATTTAAGAACACATTTGACTATAGCAAGTACTTCTTTAGCTATAGTAGCATAATTTTGTCTGAGCATTATTCCATTTCCCCGAATGGAATCTAACTAAATATTCTGTCTTATCGTCTGGAGAGATTTGTTTTAAAATTCCTCCATATCCTAAATCAGAGGCATCGGTTTCTATAACCTTTTGCCAATTAGAATTAGCAAGCATAAGACAAGGTAAATGAGTAACCTTATTTTTAATTTTTTTAACTGCTTCAGTGTGACTATTTGTCCACTGACAAGGAATTTTTCTAAGTCTATCGTATAAAATAGATGTATCAATAGCAAGATTTTTGTAATAAGGAGAAATATAATTTAAACTTCCTAAAAATCTTTGAAGTTGAGTTTTGTCTAAAATTTGATCTGGAAATTTTGATGCAAACTCAATACTTCTATTAATTGGATTAATATTTCCTTTTTCAATATTATGACCTAAAAATCTTATTTTAGTTTGAAATAAAACCATTTTTGGACTAGATATAACCAATCCATTTTGAATAACAATTTTCTTGAATATATCAAGATGTTTAAAATGTGTTTCAATATCTTTTGAAAATATCAAAATATCATCAATGTAAACGATAATAAAATTACTATAAGGAATAAAAATATCGTTCATTATATTTTGAAATTCAGAAGGAGCGTTTTTCAAACCAAAAGGCATAACGTTCCATTCAAATTGTCCAGTTGGGACTGTAAAAGCAGTTTTATACCTATCTTTTTCTTCAACTTGAATTTGCCAAAAACCTGATTTTAAATCAAATTTTGAAAATATAATAGCTTCAAATAATCGATCTAAAAGATCTTTTTTATTGGGAATAGGATACCTAATCCACTTTAAAACTTTATTTAGGGGTTTATAATTAATAACTAATCTAGGTGCTCCCCTTTCCTTTTCTGCCGCATTATTGACATAAAAGGCTGTACATGACCAAGGTGATTTAGAAGGTTTTATTAAACCTTTCTGTAAAAGAGAAGTTATTTCTTTTTTACATAATTCTAATAATTCAGAATTCATCTGACAAGGACGAGCTTTAGTGGGAATATTTTTCTCACTAAAATCATCTTCATAAGGTAAAGAAACTATATGTTTTTTTCTATTCCAAAAAGCATTTGGAAGATCGTTACATATTTGCAACGTAAATTCATTATATAGTAATTTAATTTTTTCTTGTAACTTAGGATTTTGAATTTTATCCTCAATCGTAAGTATATTAATTTCTTGCTTAAGGTAATTTACCTGTTTTTCTTTTGCTTTAATAAGAATAGAATCCTTAATTTCATTAAGAATTCTAGTAAAAGGTTCAGTTATGAATTCAAAGTAAACTTCTTTGTTGTTGAAGTTACCTCTAAATCCATATTCATTAATATTTTGAATAGGAAATATTTTCCTAAGGAACGGAGTACCAAGAATTACTTGGTTTGTAATATTTTTGACGAGCAAGAATGAAGTAGGAATACAGACCTTATTTTTACAAATAAAGGCCTTAGGGATTTAATAATTAATTTGAAGTTTTTCTCCGCTTGCAGAGCTAAGAGAATGAGCTGTTTTATGAAAATATTGAGTAGGAATTATTCCTTCCTGAATACAATTTAAATCTGCTCCACTATCAATTAGTGCAATCAGATTCTTTTGGAAATTTCCGTCTATTAGTAAAGATATTTTTACTAACCACTTTTGAGAAGTAATAACTTCTAATGTTGAAAGAAAATTATCTTCTTGAATATTTTCAGAAGTACTAGCAAAGTTTTCATTATCTTCAAATTCATTAACAATTTCTTTTCCCTTTTCTAATTTAAAAAATCTTTTTTCTAAATCTATATGATTTAATTTTAAGTTTTTTATTTCATTTTTTAGATTCGAAACTTCAATTGTTAAATCTTTAATATTAACAATTGATTCATTTTTGTTTAATTGATTTTTATTACGAAGTAATCTCATTACTTCAGCCATACTATAAGGTTCAGATTTAGTTATTTTAGGAATAACTTCTTTTGAAGTTTCTTCTTCTTTTTGAATTAATCTCTTGATTATATAATTTTTTAAATCTGGATCTTCTGTTTCTTTTAACATTTCAAGAAGATTATTATCAAGAACATTTAATTCTAATTCTTGAAATTGAGATATAATTTGATATAAATCCTGTTCTGGTTCAGACTCTGAACTTTTGACATTTTTAGAACAAGATTGTCATATTTGACAGTTTTGACATTCTTCGGATTCTTCTGAAGAAACTTCTTCGATGAAATTATTTTCATTTTCTGAAGAAGATTCGGACTCTCTATCAGATTCTAATAAAATCTTTGATAATGTTTCTTTTAATTCATTATCAATTTCTAAATTATTAATTTTCTTTTTGGTCCAGCAAGTTTTTGCTTTGTGACCAATTTTTCCGCATTTTCTGCAGATTATTGGAGGAAAATTTTTCCTATAGTGAGTCTTTTTTGTCTTTTGAGAGATTTTGTTCTCTCCTTTTTGATTTTCGATATTTTCTCCTTTCATATTGTTTTGGAGAATATTTTTTAGGTTTATATTCTTTACGAGGTTTACTTGTAGAAGGGTTTTCTAAACCAAATTGACTACAAAATTCTCCTAATTGTTTTTTTTCATCAAGAGAATGTCTCTTAAGTTGTTTGTTAAGCTTTATTTCATTACATAAAGCCAAACCTTCTTGTATACAAGTTCCTATTAATCTTCCATAAGTATATGAATTATAATCAATATTAGATTCTCCATTTCTAAGAGTTTTCTTAACTCTTTCTGCAAAGAGAAATGGTAATCCGTCTATAAATTTGGATTTCCAATGAGTACTATTTGACTCAGGTAGTTCCATGACTCGACTAAGGAATGTATCCTTATACCATCTAAAAGATGTAAGTGTTTTACACCTAAGATTTTGGAGTAAAGTCCTAACATTTTCAGAATTATCAGACCATCGGCCTGTAAAATGTTCTACAATGTTTATACATAGAGTATAAACAGCATTTTCTATTATTGCATCATTTTCTTCTTTTACAGTAAGAAAAATATTATCACGATCTTGTTGAGATAAGTAATTATCCCACCAGCCTTTTAACTGACCAGTAAAGCCAGCTACTAGCATTTGAGCAATAGTTTTGTCTGTATTACCTTGAGTTTTACAGACTGTACTATACATCATCATTCTATGAACCATACCGAAAGTTTGTCTTTCAGTATGACCATCTAGGTTCCATTCATAGATACAATGACCATTATAAGAATTATTAATAGTAAGATCGTGTTCTTCTATTAGAACATCTTGAGGAGTTGGTCTAGGATAATAATATTTAGTTTGAATTGGTTTACTAGCAAATTTTGACGAATTTCTTAATTTATTTACTTCTTCAGTGAAAGTATTATATAAATTATCAGAATTTTCAAGTTGATTTTCAAATTCTTCACTAAGAGTATTAAGTTTTAAATTCTTAAGTTTGTTTTCAATCAAATCTTCAATTTGAGAAATTGATTTTAATTTAAAATTAATGATATCAGGAGGAGGTTGAATACTGGGAGAAGCTATATTAGCTATTTTATTTTCATTTATCTCTTTATCTTTGTTTATTAAAAGATAATTTTTTATCTCTTTAATAGAGAAAGAAATATCTTCTATATTTTTCTTTAATAAAGAAATTTGTTCTCCTAAAACAATAACATACATATTTGTATAATTTTGTTGTTTTAAAAGACAATTGATATGATTGATTGTTACCGCAAGTGTATCATTTTCAAATAATTTTTGAAAAGCATTATAATATCTAATTTCATTATCTTTTTCAATTTGAAAATTGCTTTGAGGAGGATATATCGATTTCATATTTTTCCCCGTTGAAAGTTTATAGCTTCTTTCAAGAACTGAAATCATATTTTTAAAATAATTTGTCAAAAACCAAGGAATAAATGGTAATTTTTCATTTCTTTTTGACAAATCAGTATAAAATTTGTTTTGAATAATAATTTTATCTTCGTTATTAAAACTTTCAAAAAACCATTTTCGAAAGAGTTCCCATTTGGGTAAATTAAATTCTTTTTGAATTTCTTTTCTTGCCGGAGAACTCGGACTAAAATCAATTTTAGGTTTTAAATACATCAAACACAAAATTCCATTTCTGACTCGGTTATTTCCTCGTCTTTTTTCGAAATTCCATGAACTATATTATCTGAATTAATTCTTAATTCTTCTACCCTATTCTGTAGATAATCGCTAGAGGTTGACTCTCTAAATTGAGAAGCCGAAGCTCTAGAAGGAGATTTTATCATATAATCACATGGAGATATATGATAATGAGAAGAGGCTGATCTAGTCATTCTAGATCTAGGAGTTCTAAGATCAATAGATCTACGACTTTGATCAAACTGTATTTGTACAGTTCCATCAGTAGATTGTATTATTTGAGTGGGATTATTTTGTATTTTGGGCTGAAGAGGCATAGCTCTTTCTATTGTCCAGTTTTCTGGAAATTGTATTTCTTCCCATTTTATAGATCTTCGAGTTGTAATATTAGATCTACTAAAATTAGTTTCTATAAGAATAGTTTCGTTGATTGGTTTATCAACGATTTTACACTGTGGATTAAGTGTATATAAAGGCTTATAATAAATTCTATAACAGATACATATTACTTCCGAACCCGGAGCATAATTATATCCATGAGTTTTGACATTTAATGTCAGAGCATCCAATATATTGACATCAGTCAAAGATAATTGGAGATTTGGGTAAACATTAAAATAAACTGGTCCATGCGCCAGACTAGACTGAATTATTCCCATAAGGGATTGTTTCCAGTCAAGATTTCTACCATCTCTAAGAGCTGCTATAAAGCTCTCTGGTAAACCTTCTAAAGTTAATGGCTTAAAAGCTACCTGAACTAACCCGATATGAATAAACTTATGATTCATTCTATGTTTTTCTAAGTCTCTATTACTTAGAAGCCTAATAACCATCTCTTCATTGTTGAGAGAGATAGTTTCTTCGGTAGTTTTGACTACCTGTTTCAAACCTAATTTTTCAAAGGTTCCTAATTCATAGATTATTTTATAATCTATCTTAGGAATTGTCCAACGATTTAATTTTTCTAAATCTTGAGGAACATCATATTCCTCTTCAATACTGTTTTTAACAGTATCTTTTCTTCGCATCAAATTCATGAGAATATGACGTTAAACTACACCGTAACTTCTTAATAATATATAAGTAATAATTGATCACTGCATAGGCACTTTCGATCGAATCAGCCACATGTGACAGTATTTTCGCCGTGTTACATAAATTAGACTAGATTCGACCGATTTTCAGTTGTAAACAGGGAATTTGAATAGATGATCGGGCGATTCGAATAATACAGCGTCATTAGCCAGTCTCTTTCGAAATAGCTATCTAACGTAGGCATTCTTACGATCTATACTGATACTTTTATATTTTTATTTAAGGGTCAAAAAATAGGAATTTCCCGGAGCAGTAAATTTATTTAGCTTGGACGACAGGTAAGTGGAAGTCCCAACTACAACACATAATTGTACGTGCATGAAATTATGTGTTACGTGCTTTTATGATTTTATGTGGCTTCCTTGAATTATGTGATCTCTTATATAATTAATTTACATTATATGATGGCATGACACGCATATTCATGGCATGAGCATATGCACGCACGACTAGTATAAGAGTCAGGGAAAGAGAGCGTGCATGAGGATAAGATCGCGTGAGAGCGATGTATATTTGCCGATATAGGCATTTGTGTCGACTCAATGATGAGTTACGGCTCTTCTATGCTACCATGGCGATTCACGAGGCCAAATATTACCTGATTCACGAGAGGTAGGGGAAATACACCATGGCGATTCACGAGGCCAATAGCCTGATTCACGAGAGGCAGGTGGATACCCCGTAGCGGGAGATGCAACCTGAAGGATGCGACTCGAGGGAATGAACGGCACCGCGGGAACCTCGAGTGTTGGCAACCTCGTAGTAAGCTACCAGCGAGCAGCGCCCGCGTGTCAGACCGCATTGGGATGGAAAGGCGCCTTAGGGTTACACGAAATTTGTGTGCCCGGGTTAGCCTCTCAATGGGAACGCATTGGGATTGAAAGGCACTATTAGCCTCTCAGTGTGGACCACATTGGGATTGAAAGGCACCATAGGGTTAAGCACAGATGGAGTACTCGGGTTTAGCCTCCCAGTGTGTGTACTGTCACTTATTTATACCCTTAGGGGTTTGAGCTCTATATGGTGCATAGTAAGATTGAAAGCCGAGGGGCCCAAATATGAAGTGAAAGAACGAGAAGGATGTGAGAAGTAGATAGCATTGGCACGAATGCCTTCGCTATTTTGGTCACGTGCATTGCATGCATGGTTTTCACTTACTGAGCTTTATAAGCTCATTCCACGTTTTTATGTGTTGTAGGACCCACCCGCGATCACGGTACGTGATCATTTTCCAAGCGAGGCCAACTTTTGAAGCTTCCGAGGGCATTTGAGATGGAAGTGTGTGCATGGATGCGACCTCGTGGAGGCCCAGTAGATAGATTTATTTTGACCCGCATGCGCACTTTCCTATGTAAATAGGACCCATGATGATTTTCTAGGAACAGTTACGATTCCTTTTTATGAAATGAAAAATTTTATGCAAAATTTCGTACCGTCCATTTCTTTTCTACGACACTAGTTACATAAACTGGTTAAGAAAGTAGTGGTGGAAGACGGGGCTGCCACACAAAATAACTCCTGTTAACAAATGGTATATCATCTGTCAAGGACTGTGATCTCACAAACACAGGCGGGCCAGTGTTAGAGCTTTGATTCTTAGGAACCTGCTTTGGCCTCCAGATATATCTAGATTTATCAGCTCTCTTAAAAACACAGTGGTTAGTATAATGACCGTGAAGGCCGCATGAAAAACATTTAGGCTTTTTAATATCTTGTGAAGGTGCAGCATGCTTAGGTGTCGTGGAATATCCTATCCCTGTTTTTCCAACATGTCTAGGAAGACTAAGTATCATGTCAAGATTTTGTTTCCCTTCAAGAAGTCTATCAACAGTTCATGTTTTTTCTTCTAAGGATACCTTAAGAACAGACATGTCTTTAGATATATCATTATTTTGCTTCCTAAGCTCTTCACAATTACATAAGGCTTTTTCTTCCTTAAGGGTTTCTAGCTCGGCTCTCAAGCATTCATTTTCTAGATCCGTTTTGTGCTTTTCTCTAGCTACGTCATCCCGTTGCCTAACCAGACTCTTTACTTGTGAGTTGAGCGACTTAATCCTTCTTTCTGCGTTTTGACTTATTTCAAACATTTCTTCCTTTTCATCTACTTCAGGAACCGAGGAAGCGTTATCATGAGATTCATCTTGCCTAGCATATAATTCATTTAGAAAGATTATTTTCTTAATAGTGGATAAAGAAGATACCTGATCATCATCGGCCATGTAGGCGAGATCTTCCTCCTCTTCACTTCCGGCATCTTCCCAGTTGGTGATCATGGCTTTCTGCTTCTTTATCTTTTTGTCACCATTTTCCATCGAGCAGGAGGAGAGCGTCATCGACCAACCTTGAATCCATGCTTGTATGATGATGCGTTCTACGTAGCCTGCTAATTATCTACAACAACTGCGAAGACAACGATTCAGAGTATGGTCGCAACATGTTAGCTAATAACAAGTGACAATAAAATAAACACTAGTCCATTCCTTCCCATTAATATCTTAATTATGCCATCATAAAATCGTCATGCGTATACCATAAGATCCGTAGATCACATCCCATTCTATATGTCCATTTATTTTGATACCCCAATTATAGACTAGCTAGACTGTACTGTACGCCCAGTCGACGCCCATGCATGGGACTCTGTAACCATGTCGTAATCCCCTATTTGTAGGGATACGTGTTGCCTGTACATGACACTGTAAAATCCCCCGATTTGTAGGGATATATGCCGTAGCATCCGTATCATACCATCTGTAGTCGTAGCTGTCATCACGGTTTCTCCCTTCATTTTATATGTATGCAATGCTATATAAAATATCTTATATAACACACAAATCATATAAGAGCATGTTCCGGTCACATAGTTCACGTCGATTCATAAATAGCATATAAAGCACATATTAGTCAATTAATCCATATAAAGCATGTAAGCATATAAGGCACATAAGGTACATGTTGCAAATCATACTCACAAGTTTCGCCTATTTTCTTCGTTCGCTTAATCAGCTTCGCCCTTGCCCTTATCAGACTCGTGACCTATACAATTATTTAATCCGTAAATATGAAATTCCTATAATGACATACGTGCGTGATACGCATGCTTTATTATGCAGGATCGTTCCTATCCGTAGCCTTTACCAGAAACCCTAACTTATATTATATCAAAACCCTAAATATCGAATACTTTATGTAATATTAAATTTCTTATATCTGTATCACAATTCTCTTTATTTCGAAATTTTATTAAGTTCGGTATTCTTATTATTATAAAATTCCCTTATATCTCGAAGGTCTATCTAATAACATTATTTAGTTTCGAAATCATATCTCGAAATTTTATGTAATTGAATTTCTAAATCTCGAAACCATAGCTCGGAATCTTCCAAATTTATTTCAAGTTGTATATCGAAGTCTTTAGTTTATCTTCGAAATTGTATGTCGAAGTCATTCTAATCTATCTCGAGATTACATCTCGAGATTTATCTAACTCGAGATTACATCTCGAGATTAGTTTAATTCATTCGAGATTACCTCTCGAGATTTATTTAGTTCATTCGAGATTATATCTCGAAATCTATACTTACCGAAATCTTAGTAGTATATGTCGAGAACTTTAAAGTGCAATATAAAGGATTTCGAAATGTGCCATAAAAAATTTCGAAACACATCTCGACATCTTCTTAATCGTTTTCTAGATCTCGACAGCATAACATAACTCGACACTTTATCTAAATGAATTTCTAGATCTCGACATCATAACATAAGTCAGACAGTATAACTCGAAGTCTTTTTAATATATCTCGATATTTATCTAATTGGATTTCAAAATCTCGACATCATACTCGAAATCATAACTCGACATTCTATCTAAGTGAATTGCTAAATCTCGACATCATACTCGGCACCATACTCGAAATCATAACTCGACACTTTATCTAAATGAATTTTTAAATCTCGAGATCTTCCTTGCTAAATGTCGAAATGTCTCGAGATTTTATTTCGAGATTTACCTAATTGATCTCGAGATCACATCTCGAGATTCATTTAGTTCTTTCGAGATTTATACCTCGACATTTATATTTCAAAATTCCTACCAACTTCGACATCTAATTCGATATCTACCTAATTGACTTTGAGATCTATGTTCTTAAAATTCTATGGATTTCAAGATCATATCTCGAAATCTATCTATTTCATATCATCGAAATTCAGCCTTAGCTTTGAAAGCATATCTCGAAATCTCATTCCAAAATTAATAAAAATCTGGAAAACTTGAAGACACAATTTTCTTTCGAAATTTTTCCAAAATTCGATCAAACCCTAACATTCTAAAGAATATGAAAAATTTCTTCAAAAGATTCAACTCCTTCCAACTCTAACATGTGTCCTAATATCAAAATTATCCAACTAAATAGATATGCAATCCTTTCAATAATCTAGGAAAAACACTAATAACCAAAATCCCATTCTGTCGAAAGCCATACACTCATAATCATGCTAAGTATTCATACATTGAAATCATATATTTTTGTAAAGATACCTAAACTGCCAAAACATTTTCTTCCAATAGCTTTGAATATTTAAGTAGTATGTTCCAATACCGAGAACTATCGAATTAACAGAATTATCTACTTAGGATTGAAAACTTTATACACTTAGTTGAAATTTTTCAAATTATAACAAACCCTAAAAATCCAAAAATCGATGTAAGGCATAGATTAAGCAACTTTTCATGCTCATGAGCACTTCCAACAATATGAGCTCGCAATTAAACGTAAATCCAAAGTAAGAAATCATACCTCAAAACTGGTTTATGAATACTTCTTGAATTTTTTCGTTTTCTTTCCAAGGTTATTTTTGATAGTTTAGCAAATGAATTATTAACTCCCTTCTTATCCTTATAGCTTGCGTGTATTAGTAATCAAGTGACATCAACCACTTTTTATTAATGTTTATCCTAAGTTCCTCTCATACACATTATATTATTATTAAGAACGTTTCCCTTACAACTAAGTTTTCGATATATGTTCCTAAGAATTGTTTAAATTGTCGCATGATATATATATCGAGAGCTCAAGGAATCTCGAATTCCTGATTGAAGAATTTAGAGGTCTTCATTGAACTAATCTCGAGATCCTTGTTTAAAGAATTTCGAAGTCCTCATTGACCAATTTCGAGATCCATATCTAAAGAGTTTCGAAATTCTTCTTTAGCCATACTTTAATATTATTTAATTATTTATTCCATTTTAAAGAATCTCAAGAATATCATTAAACTTCCTAATTTATTTAATTACTTTAATTAGTACATATGAGAAAAACCTAGAAAATTCTAACTTAGAAAAATTCTAATTCCATAACATTTACTTCTTCACCACTTATCTCTTTGAGAACCTAGAACTATAATACTTTAAATACCTTATTCTATCTATACCTCTGGTTAAAAATAACTTATATGAATGCATGAATTTATGTGAATGCATGAAATTATGATTATGATATAAGGTTTTGGTTTCGGTTCCTGATAGTTAGAGATCCGATCAGCTCCGAGACAGATAACTCGTCCAGATCCTTAGCTTCGTAGATGGCTATTACTTTGGGATTCCATTCTCTTGGAAGAGATCTCAGTATTTTCGCACTTTCTCACCATCCGATAATTTCTTTCCCAACGAGAACATTTGGTTGATGATGTTCATGAATCTCGCGTACATCTGGCTTATAGTCTCGTTGTCCTCCATTTTGAACAGCTCGTATTGGTGGGTTAGCAGGGCTGTTCTTTCTTGTACAACTCGAGTGGTTCCCTCATGTATGACTTGAAGCATGTCCCACATATCTTTGGCAGATTCGCATAAACTCACACGATTGTATTCTTCTCGTGTAAGCGCGCAGGCGATCATGTTCTCTGCTTTGGCATTAAAGGAGATTTCTCGCTTGTCTGTTGCATCGTAGTCAGAACCTTTCTTTGGAGTTCCATCCACCTTCTTAGGGGTATAAGGTCCAGTCGTGATGATATCCCACAGATCATAGTCAGTAGCAAGCAGGAATTCCTTCATCCGGTTTTTCCATATGGCGTAGTTGGTCCATTGAAGAGTGGTGGCCTGGAATAGGATTGTCCCTGTGCAAAAACATCAAAACTTGAAGAAGCCATTAGATCTTTAACTCAGGCTTGTTAGGCCCGTCGTTTGAGTAACCCGCTCTGATACCAAATGAAGATTTAAATGTGCCTAAGAGGGGGGGGGGGTGAATTAGGCTTATAAAAATTTTATGCTTCTTCTTTTCGCAAATCCTAAATGTAGTGACTTAAATATGCCTACTGATGCTTGTGACGAGTACGCCTGCTATATCCTAGTTACGTCGGATATGTGTCGGGTCTGTCTCACAGTGATAAGGAAATAACTGAAAAGTAAATGCGAGACATGATTTTTATAGAGGTTATATCCCCAACTGGGGTTTACTCCTCTCCTTGGGGTTTGCTCCTCAAGAGTTTAACCAATCACTATAATGCACCGTAGCTAGATACAAAACTGATTGATTAGTCCAATTGATAAATAGAATTTATGTCATATTTTATACCCCATAAAAGCGTCTTATCGGTTGATATTAATATAAATTTCTTCGAATATTATGCTTTTATGTTTATATTTTATTTTCGACAGATATTGGAGAAAATAATTACAACCAGGAATATTCAGATTCGGAGGAAATTGGACTATCCCTAAGTCAGAATATCGGTCCAAAGCCAATTACAAAATCAGCCCATTACATCTTAGCCCAAGAACCAAAAGCCCAGGCCCATTGTGCAAAAAGCCACTTTGCAATTGATGTCAATTATTGATATTATAAACATACTCACACGCTTACATCCGCAGACAACAACAAAAGCAAAGGAGAAAATAAGGAGATGCTTTACTACCCCCACGAGCGACAACCCGACAGCGTTGCACACACGAGCAGACAAAGGTGGCGACAGATTGAAGAATACAAGGAAGAAGACATGGCTGATTTTACGGATGGGTGTTTATTTGTTCAATATTCATCTATAAAGAGGACTACCGTCGACCTCTTGAGAAAAAAGAGGAAAAACCTTTACTCAACCCTCGTAACAATTGCTCAGTCGAACACTTCAACATCAAGCATCCACCTCTCAATACCTCTCAAGCACCTACGAAGCCCCTCAATTCACGTAAGGTAGCAGCTCGCCAAGCTCCGTGCGTAACTCACGGCTGAAAGTACATCAAAAGCAGACATCTCTTCCAAGAAGCAAGAATCACGCAGCTGCTCTTCTCCTCTCAAGCAGACAAACGACAACAAGGTCAAAGGTGGGGCTGCTGCAACAAGGAGCTGAAAAGGGCTGCTCTTCCTCAGACGCACACCACCTGTTCGATATAAGTCCTCAAAGAAGGATTAACCGCAGGGCTGAAATTCAGGGAAGAAACATGTATTTTTCTTTGTTATTTATGCTCCTCGTTGTGTTAATAATTCATATGAGTGGCTAATTTCCGTAGTATTTGAGACTAGATGAACCCTAGCGACTTCGAACGTATAATTTGAAGTATTAATGTTTTGCTATTATTATGACTCGTTTACGAACTAGATTATTATTTTGATTATGTCTATGTGATTGAGATATTTGTTGGAAAATCGTACGCTACGCTCGAGAGAGGGGCGAACGATTAGACCACTCGTAGACGAGCGGAATAAATCCATCGCTAGAGATAGGTTAGGCTACCCCGTCGGATTAGAGTCAAATCTAATAGAGAGATTTATCGTATTCTAATGCGGTCTTCGGTTAAGTAGTTAGGGAAGCTTGCCCGGCTCCTTAATTCGTAGATTAGTTGTTTACGTTTATTTTATAGTAAGACGCAGTTTCGTCAGCTATAGAGACTCGTACGCATGTCATAGGAATCTCCACGGTCTAATAATAGTAACGTTCATGCATAATAGATATTTGCTTCGGTCGAGCTAGGGGGATTCGAAGTCTCAAATACTTTGCTTTTATAAAGTCGTTCCAACCGTTATCGTTATTTTACAATATTTTTATTTTGTGTTTATCGGTTATTTAGTTTATCGTTACTTATATTTTTATCAAACCAAAAATATTTACTAGAATATTTAAACAATGGTTTTCTAAAATAGATAGTTCCTTTGGTTCGATACTCGAATACTTATCGTTTCTGTACTACTATCGATAGGTACACTTGCCTATTGAGCGTAGAATAGTTTGTAATATTCGTTTTATTTTATAACTCGATCCGCTCGATCACCAATACACAGCCGAAACAAGTCGAACACTAGACACACTAGGTTACCACACGCCGAGTTTCGTTCCTTGGAATTTCCTGATCCCGACAGACACAGCTCACTACCGAAGGGCCCCGGGAACTCGTCCTTCCCTTCACGTGTGCGTAAACGTCGACATTGCCTCCTTGGTATTGCTCACGTCCGAAGACAACACGTCCGAAGACAGAATATATGGTGGGAGGTAGGAATAACGGGATGAATCACTCGTGCAGTGATGAAATCGCAAGTTAAAGCTCAGTATGGCAGAAAACTATCGCAAATAGAGGCTCATGAATCTCTCAATATGTTTTCGCTCAAAATTCTTTCTTAGGCGTATATTCTCAAATTCTTTGTACCTCGAAAATCTAAAGTGTAGCTCATATATAATCCTTTTCAATCAGCACTTCACATGGAAAATCATATCATTTAATAATCACCAAATCAATCATAGTTTCCATGCAATTTGCGAGTCAATCATACCATATAAATCATGCTCTTAATAAATCATCACAACGGTCATATAGCACATTAAAGCATGATTATATTCCATATAAAGATTCAAATTCGTTCTCAAGCATATTCAACCATTTCGCATATAGTTACCATGTCAGGACTTTCCATAAGTGATTCTCTGCTATCTGTTTTTAGTGTAAATCAATAACTTTTCAAATCTAGCACACGAGATAGCATCATATCAGCACGTTTTCCATGTACATCTCATAGTATTATATCAATATATTTATCATGTTTAGCACGCAAATAAGATCAGAGCATACTTAATTCGATTTATCATATCATGGCAGAGCTTTCCTTATTTCAGATATCACATCCGTTTATAGCATATACCATATAATAGCACCTTATCCACAAAGTCAATCAAATCAAATCTTTCCTAAATATAATATTCCAGTCAGCATAAGGAAAGATATTAATTCAGTATTGCACATTAAATTCAGTGGAAAGCATGCAAACGATTTTCTACTCGATTTCATTCAGGAATAAACAAGTATCAACGGATATATCACTTTTCATATATAAACAGCATATTTTCCTTTTATAACTCAGTAGGATATCTCATGCATTATTTCCATATATAGCACAGAACGATATATCCTATCACATGGGTTGTCTATAACATGCGATCACCTAGTCTCATCAACTAATCACCAAATCATATGCGAATTAAATATTCAACTTTAATCAATCTATAGCTCATAATCAATGCATGTGTGATTTTCATATACGTAGACATTATATTGATCATAGATCGAATTGCTTAATTTATAGTCCTAACGTTATTACAATTACATTGTCCATCAAAACTCTCTAACACTAATGAACCAAAAGGGTCAACAGTTATGAAGCCTAACATGCTTCACTTCAATCGTACAGAGTAACACAGTCTACCACGTGGGCATGGGCCAATAATATTAGCTAAGTATTTATGCATAACATGTGGTGCTCACCTTATGTGAGCACCTTATGTGGGTACCTGTCGAGGTGGCACTGATTCGTGCCACGTCGACATGCCACATCAACGTTAGATGATACATAACACTAAGTAACACATTCTAGGGGTCATTAATCGACATATCGGACAATGATGTGGCATGTTTATGCCCACAAATCAGTAATACATAACGGGTGCCACATAAAGCGTAAACATGTCACATCATCGTCCGATATGTTGATTAATGACCCCTAGAATGTGTTAGTTAGTGTTATGTATCATCTAACGTTGATGTGACATGTCGGCGTGGCACGAATCAATGCCACATCGACAGGTGCCCACGTAAGGTGTAAGGTGAGCACCATAAAATTCCTCTTAACATATATTATATTTTTTATCTTTTAATGGTGATGAGTGGTTTTTTATATTGACTTGGGTGCACGTGAAGACGATGCTTGACATTGTGTCTCCCTTCCCTTCCGTATTATCATATAAGCTGTGACCCATTTTAGATTCTTGATTTTGATTTTATTTAAAAAAAAAAAAAAATTAATGGAGAAAACTGAAGCCTTCTCCATTATTTTGTTTACACCATCTGTAATTCCTTTCGGAGATGGATACATGTCGTATGTTGACAAGGCAAGCTAGTCATGCTTGTCCTCCACTAGTGCTTCAATTATTGTATGATGATTTCTATTCGTTATCATGTTTCAGACGTTAAATGTAACAAAACAACCACCTTATCGCATTATCTAAAAGATTAAAGCAAGATGGGAACACTTATGTCCGTCCTGAATATGAAGGCAAGGAGACAAACGTACAAGTGTTGTTTTGTCATTATGATGTCTTCTTTCGATCAAGTGAATGTGTGAACCCCAAAGCCCTAGGAGAGACCCTACAAATTTTAAGGGCCATGTATTTTTATATACCACAAGTTGGTTCCATTATCCACATATCTCTAGCAATCCTCCCTTCACACACATGCATATAACAACATACTCGAGAGAGAGAGAGAGAGAGAGAGAGAGAGAGAGACCACACTTCAGAAAACATATACCAAGAAGAAGGAGAAAGATCGTTTTTCTCATCTTCTCATAAATGGCTACTCCTACAAGTTCAGTTTTTGCAGTACGGAGCTTGAAACAACGGTCGATCCAAAGATGTTCGAAGCAAATTAGAGAGCAAAAAGCCCGTCTTTACATCGTTTGGAGATGTACTGTTCTTCTCCTTTGTTGGAACGATTAAGCATCAGTAATCTCAGCATAGAAAAAGCAGCAGGTGAATACAAGACCTCTACCCAAACTCTGAATTCATCTTTTCTTCGTTTACTTCGTTTAGTGGTTACATCAGAATTTGACACTGACTATATGTATAGGGATTCAGGGATTGCAAATTACATAATATGTGTACGAAATCAAAGAAAGCAAAAGGTTTTTCTGGCATTACCCTTGAGTAGCATAGCATATATGCATTAATTCCAGGAAAAGGGTGTCATCAATTCTTAAGTGCAGTCAGAGCACCAATAAGAAAATCGACATAAGACATTAAAAACGAGACCCGTAAAAGGAAAAAGCACCAAGACTTACTCCACTCAAAATATCCACGAAATCAAACGATCAATATACTCTATACGACAAGGCGTTTCTTTTAGTAATTTTGAAAAACAAGTACGTCATTTACTTTCTTTCGGGTAAAATGCATCGAAGATCTCCCAATCTTCATCAAGAATCCCCTTTCGGACATCTCCAACTGCTTCCCCTCTAACAAGCACCTCATCTGTTGTCTCTCGAGCATCGAATGAATCGGTTGGTATGTCGGCCATTGTGGGGTCCACTTGATCAGAAATGAGGTTCCTCGAAGACGAATTAGAGGAAGCTAAGATGCAGCTAGTTTGGCTCGAGGCAAGGGATTTGCTGAAGGGAATGCACTCGTCGAACTTCTCCTTCAGAAGATTCACGTCCTGACATATGACAGCAATCTCTCCTCTGGCGAAAAAAGAAAAATTGAACCAAAATCTTAACTCACTCGACATGAATGACATATATATATAGATCAAGCAATTTTAAGGCACAAGCAACCATATTATTGTTTATGCAGCAGACTGAAAGGGGAATTGACATTGAAATTTGTGCGACTTACTGCAATGTGTCGATAATGGACCCGCGTTCCAGAAGGAATTTTTCCAGCTGAAGCACATCCGTAACAAAATGATTAGTAAAATAATTAAATTTTAATCAAAGTTTCAGACATTTGTCCATATGTAGAAACCAAATTATGACTGCTCTACCTTACATTCAAAAGCTGATCTAACAAAGTTTATGCAATTGCTGATATCTAAAGGTAGTTTTCTGTCAAAACAAATCACCTACAATGATAATATCTTCAAAGTATCTAGTACAAGTAATGATATACTATTGGATCCACCAAATCTCGTAATAAAAGAAATTAAATAATCAATATCCATTCCTACGCAATAAAAGAAGAAACAAGACATTGTTGTGACAGAGTATCATGTAATTAGTCAAATGACTCAGTATGTGGATAAAGTTGAGGTAAAGCATACTGTACCTTGGCGTTTTCTTCAGCTTGTCTTTTCAGGATATCGGACTCGTGGACCACATTTTCAAGAATTAATTCCTGTTCAGCAAGTAATTGTCGAAGATCCTTCTCCTTTTCAAGCTTATCGAGTTCGGCAGCCCTTATCTCGTCTTCGGCAGCAGATATTCGAATCTCTAAAGCTTGACGCATCTGAAAGAAATGGCATAGGAATTTAGTAGTTGAACACCAAAACATGTGAATCTTGATATGACTGTACATGCACAAATGCTAATCAATGAAGGATCCACACATACAATGTGCTTTAAGAACTATAATCAGGATTAACAAAAAATATTAAGAATCAATGAATATCTGAGAGATGCAGATCTCCTAGGAGATAGAGCATACAGATAAACTGGCATATAGTATTTCCCTGACAAGGGCAACCATGGTAACATCACTAACATACTGTTAAGACTACAACAAAGTGCTGCAGCACAATGAATATAAGCAAACATTAGACAACAGATCTATCTTAGTTCTTAACTCTTAAGAATAATGTAACACCAATTACTAAATTAACATCTAGGTAACCGGAAATAATAACCTTTTATGTAAAAAAACTGTTTCACATAAAACGCATGATAACTGAAAATATTTCATTTTTATATTAGTGAGTGCCATCTAAGCTACGGTTCAACAAAAATACGAGAAAGATGAAACATATACAAAGAACTCAGCGAGTTAATACAGAAATTTGATGGTTTTGAGGAACCTCATCGAGAACAGCAAGAGATTTGTCCCTTTGATCCGCAAGCGAAAAGACACGGGACTGGAGCTCTTTCAACTCAGTAGATTGAATGGCCTTCTCACCGTACACTTCTCCAGCATGCTGAGAAGGGGACAAAAAGCAAGCGAAGTAAAATATGTTTTGTCAGGAAAAAGGGGGCACAATGAAACATTTGAATGGGATTATATCAGTAAAAGGATTATGACCGTGTCATTAGCTTCCTTTGCATGCTGGATCATTTTCTTAAGTTCTTCAATCTTGACCAGTATATCCGCACCTCCAGAAGCAGCTTCCTCTTTAGCCTGCTCAACTGCTTTCTCTTTTAGCTCCAATTCCTTCATCAAACTGATAACAGACTCCATGGCAGAGAACATAGTTTTCTGCAACATTTAAGCATTTCCATAAATAAGATAAGAACATAACAAATAGGTTTGTTACCTTAACTTCAGTGTACAAAATTCAAGAAAATCAAACAGGAATGTTCAATAAGAGGAAAATCCAATCGTCGTGCAAAAAGGAAAAAGCATTTCTGGCACAATTTACCATGACTAATTTAAATCAATTAAAGAGATAAAAATTACTAATAGAAACCTTATTATTTCTAGCATCTGCAATCATATCCTCAATCATCTCAACAATATGGATTTGGCTGCTGGACTGCGACGCGTTGGAACCCGAAATAGAACCTTCAATGCAAATTTTGGTGTTCAGACTTTCTGTATTCCCAGTGAAAACTGGAAACATTCCTGAGTTCTCTGCATTACTATATTCGGGGTACTCTACCAATTGGATGCTACTTTCTGCATGACTAGTGCTAAAACCACAACTTGTCGATGGAATATCCCCATTAGTAGAACCATCAACATTAAAAGAAGACTTATCCATAACTTGAAGTATTTCGGGTGTTTCAAAAGGATTAGCATCAGATGAAAGCTTGACACTGCTATCTATGCCTTCATCTGATAGATGTGCTTGTTCTGTTTCGGGTTCCCCGGACGCTGTAAACACAGCGAGTGTTGACCTCATTTTTATTCGTCGATAGAGCATGTTTATCATGAACTGGTTCATGACCAATTTCTTTGCTGCTGGACTCGGCAATTTTCTCTGAAATTAACGATTCAATGGAACTGGCCGCTTCTTCACGTTCAGCATTATAGGACTCATAAAATACTTCGTTGTGCCTATCATCAACAATGTTGAGATCCAGCTGATTTTGATTTATCACAATTTCACCCTTTCGCAGCTCAGAGCTTTGCGTTTGTGTGGAGAGGCCATCAACAGCATCTGTTCCAGCTGATACAACTGGCAAGGGCAAATGAAACAGCGCGAAACCTCATTATATGCATAAATTTGGCTTATTTTTGCTACGAACGAAATTAAGATTTTAATGAAAAATGTAGGGTGATTGTCGATTTTTTGCGGCCCACGCCTCAAATTTCGCCTGTTTTGGGGGGCAAGTCCATCCCTTGTCGCCTTTTTGTGCACCACGCTTTTAATACAAACAATGTTTGGAGGCATTTCATACTCAAGAAGCGTCACCTTCAGATGTTTCGCTAATTGAATCACTCCTGGCTACTGGAGTACTTGGCTTGGATCTTTCTGCGAAGAAAGGGATTATCTCCTCCAGGACTACCGAAACAGCTTCATGGGGGTCCTTGCTATGTTCAATAGCAACAGCTCTAAGGACTCGTGCATCAATCTGTGTGTTCAGACAATAAGGCATTTGAAAAAATATAGCGATCTCTTCTATCTCACGAAGAAGACTAATTAGTTAACGTTTCAATCATGCTTCCAACGAGAATTTATGTGTAAGATTGATTATGCGATGGACGACAAAGAACCTAATAGGGCAGCTCAAACTTACTAAAACTGACTTATATAATTCACAACAATTTACAGGGAAGTCCCGCCACTTACCTGAGGAAATAGTTCCTGCAACGAATTGTACACTTTGCTGAACCCCATCATGAGACCCTACAATCAAATTTTGCAAATAAGATTCTTCTTAAACAGAGGTGTCAGACTCCAAAAACACAAACACGTTCACAAGCAAGAAAGCAACACGCACCTATTTCAAAAACCCTAACCTTTCGACTAAACCATTGAAATCAGCGAACAGATAACATCAAAGAAGCTAAACGATATCAGAAAATAAACAATCAAATAGATCGAGAAAAACGCCAATAGCGCTGCAGCACAGAAATTTGGTTCAACTAGACGAGAATAACATCATATGAAGGATAAAACGAACAAAAGAAAAAGAGAAAAGATTCAATCTGTACTTACAGACAAAGAAACGTATTGCAAATTTTCGCCTAATGTTTCGAATCAAGTTCTTGACGAATGGATCACCCAATTTATGAGTTCCCTATTTTACATGCTGAATAGAAGGAAGATAAAACGGCAAGTCCAATGTCCAATATGGATAGGCTCCGGCTGCTGTCTCATGTTGTACTTTCCTTCACCGCCATATTTTTTGACTCGAAGGTACAATGCTTTTATGCGTCCGTTAGGAATGATTGGATAATTCACTATTACTAGTATTTTTTCGTATGCGAATATATGCGTGAACTTAGAAGTATAATAAATACAAATTTACTAACACAGTTTAGGAATTTATATGCATAAATTGCTCTATTAATTTATATTTAATTTTAAACAGTATGAAGGTATTATGAAGTCCCGATGAAATTCATCATGTTCTTAAGAAATAAGGATTTATAAGTCGTGGATAAATCAGTTTTCTCTCGTCAATGAGTGTTTTCTTTTCCCTCCTACTGAGGGCTCTCTTCAATCCAAAATTACTGGTTTTCGGCATCAAGGACTCCAGACGGCCCTTCTGTGCTTAGCTTGTCCCAAGATAACCGGCTCGCTCGTCGTATTGGTTTTTTCATTCCACAGTCAAGCTCCGATGTTTCTTTTACAATACTTTGTTTCTCCGTAATATTATTACCAGTCCATTGTCACCTTGTCTACCTTAATATCTTTTTCTTCTTTTTCTAGCCGATTGCTCACTACTTTAGTTATTGATCTGCCCATCAGCTATTGGCTATTGACAAGTGCGATCGCTATAGATTGACCTGAGGTGTGAATTCGAATCTGATACCCGACTCTATCTGCTCATTACTATGGGTCTAAAAGGGCTGCGTTTGACAGATGAAGAATCAGAAGGCATTTCTATCCCTACGGAAGGGCTGCCGGAAAGATCTGCTAAGGCGGGATTCCAAGTGGTAAGGAAAGTATTATCCCGAAAATCTTTCAACTTTGAGGCTCTTAGAAGTACCCTAACATCTTCGTTCAATCCTGGTCGGGGGGATGCGGATGGACTTAGTGAGTAACGATCGGTTTCTTATCACTTTCAACCATAGGATTGATAGGTTGAGAATTCTTCAATCTTCTCCATGGGCGTTCGAGAAGCAGTTGATTGTACTAAAGGAAATCGGTGATGATGATCCCGCTACCGTCAGTCTGGACTGGTGTCAATTTCATGTGCAAGTACATAATATCCCCTCCCAAGCACGATCATCAGCGGCAATTGAACTGACTGTGAATAGGTCGGGTCGATACCTTGAAGCAGATTTAGATGGAACACCATGGAAGCCCTTTGTTCGTGTTAAAGTGGAGATCGATTTCCGGAAACCACTCCTTCGTGTACCTAACCTTGTTTCTCATGAGGAAAAAGCTATCGTACTCAGTTTCAAATATGAGCGTCTCCCTAACTTTTGCTACATCTGCGGTCTTATGGATCACACATCAGGAACTTGCCCAAAGCAGTATGAGGATAATTTCCAGCCACCAGACGATATATGGCTGTATAGCCCTGCGTTGCATGCCCAACGGTTTAATCCCTCTCAATAGCGTATCTATGGGTCTCGCCTGCCTGAAGCCACATCGGAACAACAACCCGAAGATCGGCGGCCGTCCTACAGTCCTCTCGTCGACTCAGTACTCGATGGCGATGGTATTTTTTGCAGTGTTTTAGACTTGGGGCTAAAATTTGGAAACTCCATCAATGATAAGGAACGAATCACGGAAGAGTAACTCAGGAAAGTCAAAGGAAGATCTTAATTTCATGGATGGCTTTGAATCCCTACAAATCAGGAATACGATGGATAGCAATAAGTCATCCTATCCCTTAAACCCCTCCCCCAATCAGCGGCACACTACATTTACACCCACTTTGGAAGTATTAGCCAGCTCAACTCCTTCCCAAACAAAACCTGCTACTCCGCCAATATTGGATGCCCAATCTTCCAGGCCCAACACCCCAACCCAAATCATATTTTGCAAAGCTGAAGCCCTTACCGATAAGAACCCATCTCAAACTCCTATCCCACAGCACCTCATTAAGCCCATTTTCCTGAAGCTAAAACAGCTTGTCACAACAACTCCGCAATCACTGGGTACAATTTCTCATAATTCTCACTCCCACTCTAACCCACATATTCCTGAAATACCGTCCACACAGCCCATTTCTGAAAATACCCTGAATACTTTCAAATCAGTTCTTCCCTCTACAAACAAGATCATCACTGGGACACCTCCCATAATTCCCATACTACAGAATATTAAGCAAGAACCTAGCGATGACGTATCGACACACAAGGCTCAAGCTCGAAAAGGGAAAAGAGCAGCTCGAACAGTGACTATACCAGTTCAGCACATCCCGACAGATAAGGATAAGAAGCGTAAACTCTCAAGCACTGATACTTCTTCTCAGCCTCCCAAAAAACGTGCTCTCCCAAAGTTCGATTTTGCGGACGCTATGATATCAATGACAGTTCGGCGGTGACTGCTAAGCAGTCCCGCCGAGTATTATGAATATCTTAAGTTGGAACTGTCGAGGTTTGGGTGGGTCCTCGACAGTTCATCATCTCGGACACTTGGTCCGAACCCATCATGTTGGCCTAGTTTTCTTGATTAGCGGCCAACTCCAGCTTAATAAAGTTAAGACTCGCTTGGGTATGAATGGACTTTGTGTTGAATCTGATCGTAAAAAAGGCAGGCTATTTTTACTTTGGCACAAATCATGGGATGTGATCCTACAATCCTTATCGCCAGGACATATTAACGTTTCAGTCCAACGCCCAACGGATAACTATTCTTGGTTTTTTACTGGCTTCTACAGTAATCCCATCACTAGCCTACGTAAAACAAGTTGGGTTTTATTGTATCGTATAAGCCATGGACCCTCTGACAGCTGGCTGTGTGCAGGGGATTTTAATGAAATCCTACAACAGTGAAAATTGGATGGCGAAACTCGTCCAGGTTGGCAGATTGACAACTTCAGATCAGCATTGGACTCATGCGGTTTAACCGATTTGGACTGCGATGGGAGCGTTTTACTTGGTCGGATAAGGTGGTGTGGTCGCATACTATATATGAGCGCCTAGACCGAGCATGCGCATCTCTTAACTGAACAAGAACATTCCCACATTATAGGGTCACAAATATCCCAACTGTGTACTCTGACCACTGTGCTGTCCTAATACAACCTGAATCGGGCTGTGCAACCCCTACTACGAGGAGGAGACCATTCAGATTTGAGGCGAAATGGGTAAATGACTCTTTCCTGTACGGAAATAATTCAGAGGAACTGGATGAAGCAAGACGATATCGTAGAAGCTCTAGATGTACACTCAGCCATGCAAAATAGCCGTCGTGAGCTTAAGGCATGGGATAAAGCTAACTACATTGAAAAACACAAGAGAAAAGAGACTCTGGAGAATGAAATCATGGAGCTAAATGAACGTAGAATCACTGAGCAGACAAGACAACGTGAAAATGAGAGCAGGTCCGAACTTAATCGAATTTCGGCTCAGGAAGAAATTCACTGGCAGCAAAAGGGAAAGGCTCACTGGCTTAAATTGGGGGATCGTAATACACGTTTTTTCCATGCAAGAGCGTGCTAGAAAGAAGAATAATACAATATCAAGAATAAAAAATGAGACTGGAATCTGGTGTAATGAGACAGCTGAGATTGAGCACACTGTGTTGGGGTATTTTCAGACGTTATTTCAGTCTCAATGTCCCTATGAGTCTACGATCGATGAGGGTATCAGGTTCATCTCTCCTCGGGTCTCTCCACAAATGAACGAGACGCTTGTCAGCCAATGCACGAGGGAAGACATTGTCATAGCTCTGAAAGGTATGTACCCACTTAAATCTCCGGGTCCTGATGGTTTCCCGCCAATCGTTTACCAACATTAATGGAATTTGGTTGGCAAAGAATCTACTAGATGCATTTTAGACTTGCTGAATCATGGTATCTCATCTCCTTTACTTCACAAGACCGAAATTGTCCTAATCCCAAAGTGCTCATATCCTGAAACACTATCTCAATTTCGGCCAATAAGTCTATGTAATGTACTTTACAGAATTGCGCCCAAGTGCATTGCTAATAGACTTAAATATATTATGGACTCTTTGATATCACCCATGCAATCGGCTTTTATTCCCCATAGGCTCATAACCGATAATTTTCTTGTTGCATTTGAACTAAACCATGTGTTGAAGCAAAAACGAGCAGGGGCCGAAGGCAAAATCGCCCTTAAATTAGATATGCGCAAAGCATACGACCGGGTTGAATGGACGTTCCTTGAGCGAACTCTATGTAAGTTTGGTTTTCATTCAGATTTTATAAAACTCATTATGCATTGTGTTCGTTCTGTTTCGTACTCGTTTATTATGAATGGTCGTAAATTGGGTCCCTAACCCCGAAAAGATGACTTAGACAAGGTGATCCTTTATCACCTTATCTTTTTCTCTTTTGCTCGGAAGCTTTTAGCTCAACCCTTCAGGCTGCAGAAACTTACGGCTCCCTTCGTGGAATTTCTGTTTCACGAAACGTGCCCTCGATCTCTCACTCCTTTTTGCGGATGACACAGCAACTTTTTGTCAAGCAACGGTAGAAGCAATGAAGGCAGTCAAAGGTGCTACATGTGTACGGTCGAGCTTCAGGACAAGTCGTCAATTTTTCTAAGTCCACAGCTAAGTTCTCTCCAAATGTGACAGAGGCATATCGACGAGGTTGTTGTGCCATTCTGGGAATTTCGGAAAGGATGAATGGTGAACGATATCTTGGACTACTCTCAGTTATGGAAAGGAATAAATCTGCAATCTTTGCGTTCATTAAGGATCGCGTTTGGAAGAGAATAAATGGTTGGTCTGAAAAATTCTTGTCACAAGCCGGTAGGAGGTTCTTATAAAATCGATCATCCAAGCTATCCCAGCCTATGCCATGAGCTGTTTCCTCTTCCCTAGGAAATTTATTGAGGAGATCATGCGTATGGTGAGGACTTTTTGGTGGAGTGGCTCGAGCAAACATAAAATTCACTGGCTGCCTTGGGGGCGAGATTTGCAAGCCAAAACCTGATGGCGGGATAGGATTTCGAGACTTACGAAATTTCAACTTAGCATTGTTGTCGCGGAAAGCATGGAGACTAATTTCTAATCCCCATTGCCTATTCAGCCAAGTCATGAAAGCGCACTACTTTCCTGGAAAATCTTTTCTTGGAGCAGCTATCGGCAGGGGGCCGTCGATGACATGGAGGAGTATTTGGGCGACGAAAGTGGTCATTAGAGCTGGGATGCGATGGAAGGTGAGAAGTGGGAGAGATATTAAGATTTGGGATGATCCTTGGTTACCGAGACCCTTCTCCTTTAAGGTTGTTTCACCTCGCCGACCGTTGCTGGTGTTGAAGAGTTATGAGAATGATTCTCTTGTAAATGATTATCCTTGTTGATTTGTAACTCCTCATTTGATTTGTAACTCATATCGGGATTATAAGAAGTGATAATATTTATAAACATAGTCAGCCTTATAAATAGGCAAATACAACAAAGAATAATTATTACAGAATTATATGCATTAATAAAGAATAATATGCAATTATGTAAGAGATGATTTTGTGGAAGAGTTATGAGAATGATTCTCTTGTAAATGATTATCCTTGTTGATTTGTAACTCCTCATTTGATTTATAACTCATATCTTCAACACACCCCCCCCCCCCCCCCCCCCCCACCCCCCCCCGCGCAAGATGGACGGTCTTTGAGCAAGGCCAATCTTGGTAAATAAGGCATGAAGGTGCGACTTTGGTAGAGGCTTTGTGAGACCATCTGCTAACTGATCACGGCCAGAAATATGTCGCACACGAAGTTTGCCTTGTTGAACTTGTTCTCGTACGAAGTGGAAAGCCAATGCAAGGTGCTTCATCCGAGAGTGGAAGACTGGATTAGCATCATAATGAGTTGCTCCAAGATTATCACAGTAAATACTAGGAACTTGTTGGAGATGAATGTCTAACTCCTGTAGAAGAGACTGAAGCCATATGATCTCCGCACTTGTGGTTGCAACGGCTCGAAATTCGGCTTCCGTCGAGGACCGAGCAAGAGTTCTTTGTTTCCTTGAGCTCCAAGAGAGGGGATTTCTTCCCAAATAAACTATATAGCCGGTCGTAGATAAATAGTTGTCACGATCACCGGCCCAATCCGCATCACAAAAGGCATGAAGATGTCTTGGAGAGTCACGATGAATGATAATACCATGTTGAGCAGTACCTTTAAGATAACGAAGTAGTCTTTTGAGCGCAACATAGTGAAAATCCGTGGGTTTGTGCATATATTGAGAGAGCTTGTTGACTGCGAAGGCTACATCCGGGCGAGTCAAAGATAAATATTGTAAACTACCAACTAATGCACGATAGTTAGTGGGATTGGGTAATTGCGAGCCATCGGTGAGGTTGAGAGGGGGATAAGTAACCATAGGTGTATGAACCGGTTTAGCATCCGACATCTTGGCACGATCAAGTATATCTTCAATGTACTTCTTTTGACTCAAGAACAATCCATGCTCATGAGAGAGCACCTCAACTCCAAGAAAATATGATAAGGGTCCCAAATCTTTTAAAGAAAACCGAGATGCCAACTTAGTAACGAGCACCTGTAAAGTTGAAGATGAAGGACCCACAATAATAATGTCATCGACATATACCAATAGATAAAAAGTAACATTGTTATTCTTGTATATGAACAACGACGAATCAGCAATGGAATTACGAAAACCATAAGAGAGAAGATATGTTCGAAGCTCTTGGTACCAAGCCCTCGGAGCTTGTTTGAGACCGTAAATAGCCTTCTTAAGTTTGCATACATGAGTGGGATTATCTTTATCCAAGAAACCCATGGGCTGCGAGATGCAGACATTCTCCTGAAGATGTCCTTGAAGGAATGCATTATTAATATCAAGCTGCCGAATAATCCATTTATTTGTAACTACAAGAGATAACATAAGTCTGACTGTTGTCGGCTTGATAACCGGACTAAAAGTGTCCGAATAATCAATCCCAGGCCTTTGTAGAAAACCTTTAGCAACAAGGCGAGCCTTGTAACGCTCGATTTCACCTGAAGGCTTATATTTAATACGATATACCATTTGCAGCCGATAACATTCTGAGATGGTTGAGGAGGAACAAGCTCCCATGTAGCATTACGCAACAATGCATTATATTCTTCCGTCATTGCATGCCGCCATTGAGGGTCTTTTAGAGCTTGAGTAATATTACGAGGTTCAACTACCCGAGATTGGGTCGTGGTTGGGTTAGCAAACTTGGGGTTCGGCTTCACAATATTATTTTGTAGGCGAGTGACGATGGTTCGAGTTGGAGGATGTGGTGGTTGTGGGGTAGTCGATGACTCTTGCGGTGGTGATATAGTGACCATTGGCGATGTTTGAGGTTCGATAGTGGGCTGAACCGGGGATTGTACCTGAGGTTCTACATCAACAGGAAGAGACACTATGCACCATTCTGTATCATTAGTGGAAGATATAGGTGCAGACGAATGAGTAAAATCAGGGAAAGGAAAGACATTATCGACAATATTTAACGTGTCGAGAAGTATAAACCCTGTTTGATGGGACATGTAAACAATAATATGCACTTTGTGTTGGTGAATAACCTACAAATATGCATGGAAGTGACCGATTATCGAGCTTATGTTGAGCATATGGCCGCAACCATGGATAACACAAACTGCCAAAGTTTCGCAACTTTGAGTAATTAGGCACAATCCCAAATAGACGAAAATAAGGAGAGTCGTTATCAAGAGTTGGAGTGGGGAGACGATTAATCAAATATGTGGCTGTAGTAAAAGCACATGGCCAACAATCTAATGACATTTGAGCATCAGAAAGAAGGGATAAACATGTCTCAACGATGTGCTTATGACAGCGTTCCGCAAATCCATTATGTTCCGGAGTGTGGGGAGGAGTAGTGAGATGTGAAATGCCATGACTAGCAAAGTAAGGTTTGAGCTTTTCATATTCCCCACCATTATCACTGAACACTTGTACAATTGGCTTTTGAAAATAATTTTCAACGAGAGCTCGAAAATGATGAAAGGTTCGTTCAGTGTCGGACTTATTTTTGAGTGGATATAGCCATGTGTATCTCGTAAAATGATCGACAAAAATAACATAATAGTTGTAATTATCATGTTATGGGACTTGACCATGTATCAGTAAAGATTAAATCAAGAGGGGCACGAGAAGTAAGAGTAGAAGAATAAAAAGGCAAATTTATGGCTTTTATTTATATTGCATGAGTGACAATCCGACGTAGGTAAATTTGAAATAGATAATGAAAATTTGGAGTTCAAAACTTGAATAATAGACCTAGACGGGTGCCCAAGTCGATGGTGCCAATCACGAATGGATTTTTTTGAGGTAATGTGGACGCTAGGATGTTGCGGACGCCATTCATAAGTACCCGCTTTAGAAGGCCCCTGGAGAAGAATTGTGCCCTTTGATAGATCCTTGACACGAAAAAGAGAGGATAAGAATTCAAGTGAAATATTATTATCCTCACAAAACCTAGAGACTGATAAGATATTTCGAGATATAGAAGGAACGTGTAGGACATTGGAGAAAGTAAATAGTTTAGAAGGAGTATTAAGTGAAAAAGAACCGGTGTTTTCTATCGGAAGAGTTGAACCATCGCCAATCACAATTTCATCCGACCCATCATATGGTGCATGCAATGAGAGATTGTTGAGATCATTTGTGCATGATGAGAAGCTCCACTATCCATGAGCCAACCACCAGAGGAGATGCCAGATGGAAAACCTTGTGCCATGTGAGCCTGAGGTACGTAGGTTGTGTGGGGGCGCATCTGAGCAGGCTGAGCATTGACCGGAGCCGGAACTTCAATGGCGGCATACAAGCTTTTAAATATACTGCATTTGTTGAGAGTGTGGCCTGTGACTCGACACCATTGGCACTTACCCAAATAGGGACGTTGTAGCTTGACGGAAGAAGAGGGCCGAGGAGTAGGAAGAAGAGCCGGCGGCCGATAGCTTGGCTGTTGTCCTTTAAAATTATTTTTTTTGTATTGCGTAGCATGCACAGTAGTCGGAAAGTGAGACGGAGGGGGCATGTTTATAGCTTCAACCTCCTTTGTGATTAATTTCTCGTGAAGTTCTTCAAAGGAAATAGGGACGTCTCGAGCATTAACAGCATCAATGACAGACTTATACACCTCATAATCAAGTCCTTGGAGTACTTTGTCAATGATGTCTTCGGCATCCATGGGTTTGCCCATCGCAGCCAAACGATTCGTGCACTTTTTGATGGCTTGTAAATACTCATGAATCGATTGATTGGTATGAGTAATTCTGGAGAGTTGCGCTTTTATCTGTTTGAAATGGGCGCGAGACGTACTAGCATATGTGGATGAAAGAATATCCCAAGCTTCCTTGGCGGCGGCGCTGTGAGAGACAAGAGGTACAAGATCTTGACAGAGAGATCCGACGAGAGCACCAAAAATTAATCGATCTTGGCGAAACCAAGTCGACGCTGCTGGATTTGAGACCGAATTATCACCTCACGTGTTGATGAATTTTGGAGGAGAAGGGAAAGAGCCATCAATATATTTCCACAGATCATAACCAAGAAGTGTCGCTTCTATCTGAGTTTTCCAGGCTATGTAATTGGTGGGTGTTAATTTGATGGTGTTCTGCAGTTGGAGAATAGTGAATGGCCGAGTAGGCTCAGTAACATTAGGAATGGTAGACTGCTCATTTTCCATTGTAGGGGAGGAAAAAAAATACGATAAGATCGTTCAAAGCTCTGATACCATGAAAGGGATTATAAGAAGTGATAATATTTATAAACATAGTCAGCCTTATAAATAGGCAAATACAACAAAGAATAATTATTACAGAATTATATGCATTAATAAAGAATAATATGCAATTATGTAAGAGATGATTTTGTGGAAGAGTTATGAGAATGATTCTCTTGTAAATGATTATCCTTGTTGATTTGTAACTCCTCATTTGATTTGTAACTCATATATTCAACAGCTGGCAGATGAGACGGTGGTCTCTTTACGCATTCCGAGATCAGATCGTTGGAATGATAGACTTATTCGCTCCATATGCCTACCAATTTATGCGGACTTGATAATAAGTCTTCCATTGAGTATGTCTGACTCTAACAAGAGGTTGATATGGCATCATACGAAGGATGGGAGATTTTCGGTGAAGTCGGTTTATAATGTGGCTTCGGTTCTTGCCTCTCAATCTGTGGTTAGCTCGAGCTCCAACCCCCCCCCCCCCCATCATGGCTATTCTTATGGAAAGCTAATGTTATCCCCAAGGTGAAAATCTTCGCATGGAGATTATGTAAAAATTCTCTTCCTACTGCGACCAACTTAACAAGACGGTGTTGCCTCATCAGCTCTATTTGTATGCGTTGCGAAACAGATGAAGAGGACACTTTTCACTCTATTGTTAAATGCCCTTTCTTGAAGGAAGCATGGGAAGCGTCAAAATTGCCTCTCAACATGTTCAAGCAACAGCATCGAACTCTAGAAGACTGGCTCCGCTATGTCCATTCCAACTTAGACAACTCAGACTTCAACTTCTTCCTTACCCTATGTTGGTCGATATGGTGGGACCGCAACCAATGGATCATGGAAGGCATAAAATCTGGTGCAATGACGATCATCCAACGAGCGCGAGAGGGCATCGCATGTGGTGAACCCTCAGGCAGGTCACTGCTCCCTGGTTTAGGATCTAGCCCTGAGAGGTGTCAAAAACCCCCCAGGCGATGTGGTGAAACTAAATGTCGATGGAGCTTTGCACAACGCACGGAATGGAGCAGCAATCGATATTGTGGCTCGAGATGAGTATGGGCCAGACCTAGGATGGCGTACGCATCTTTACAGTGGTTGCTTGGACCCTGAGATGGCAGAAGCTTTTGCGGCTCGTGATGATTTACAATATGCTTTTCGAAGGGGATGGAAGACCATTATTGTTGAGGGAGACTGTGCAACGGTGATGAACAGACTTGCTGCAAAAGACACTAACGCTGCTATGCTAGGGGGTATTCTTAGCGATTGTATTACTTTGGTCGAGTCTTTCCAATCTATTAAGTTTACGTGGATTAGGCGATCATGTAGCAATATCGCACACTACCTTGCTAAAAGTTCGGGATACAACGGAGAGGGAATGTCCTCACCAACCCAACTTATGGCTGATGCCTTGTATTTCGACTCTACATGAATAAATACGGCACTATTTCAAAAAAAAAAAGTGATGCTTAAAGTAATTAATTAACAAGTAAGTAATAGACGAAATGTTGAGCCACCCTAGAATAGATATTACTAGTAAATCGGAGCACACTCAATATATATAAAATAGATTGAGTGCAATATACATATATATAAATAAATTGAGTGCAACGTATTTGAAATGGTCTGTTATGACATAATCAATAAATGTTGGAAAATCCTTACGACATTCATTAGATGATATAATTCTAGCCAATAATCCATTAAAATAAAACATCATAAAAAAGAGAAGAGAAGATGAAGAACATATTTCATGTTAGAACGGATTACTATAAAAAAAAAGTTGAATCATTAAAATGAAAAGAAATATGCAAATGATCAACAATACACTCACTAGAGAAACGAAATTAAATAACCATGTCAATGAAATTGAACGATAAAAAATAAACAATCAAATAACATAAAATTCATCAAATAGATGGGTGGATGGTAGAGCGAATCTTTTAATTGTTAAATTGGAGAGAAATGGAAGAGTGGTGCGTTTAAACATAAACAGTTCCCACATTGGTGGATTGTTTTATAATGATTTTTTATTATTATTTTATACTTTGAACTATTTTTGGGCAGTTTCTTAATGGCAGTGTTTGGTCGTTCTATTAGAACATCGGTCAAAAATAATTGTAAAATGTGGATAAAAAGATGCCAATTTGATCTGCCATTTTTTTATTTTTTATTTTAATCCAATTAAAATTTGAGAGACCAAAACTAAAAGCTAAATTGACAATTAAAACGAGCTCTCACCCCTAATAAAAGAGTATATATATTATTTTAATGATAATATGGAGATAAAAATATGTCATATTAGATATTTAGGCGTGTTTTGAAATAACTTTAGTTACATATTCATTTTACTAAAATTTAAGTATTACAACTAATTTCATACACAATCTCATCAAACTCTCTTAATTAACAATAATACAATAACTAGTTTCTTTGGCACACATGTGACTACATAAATATATAATATTAACTGATATTTTAGGTTTCTTTTAATAGGCGATACTACAATTTGAAGTTTATATCATTTTTAAGTATATAAATTTAAATTTGAGTTCTATATGACATAATTGAAATCAATTTAAAACCAAGAGCAAAATAGTAGTGTAATTATAATGATTATCATCATATCGATCAATTTAAGGACAGTTACAAGTGTTTCCCCCTAATATAAAACGCATATATATATATATATATAGAGGAATTTTATGGTGCTCACCTTATGTGAGCACCTTATGTGGGCACCTGTTGATGTGGCACTCGTTCGTGCCATTTCAACATCCTACATCAACATCTAAGATTATGTCGTCTTAATTAACACCTTATGGGATCCATTAATCGACATTTCGGACGCTGATGTGGCATATCGACGCCTTACATAACATTATTCGTATCAACGAAATATATCGCGTACAATATGCCATAAGGTGTTAATTAAGACGGCATAATCTTAGATGTTGATGTGGGATGTTGAAATGGCACGAATCGGTGCCACATCAACAGGTGCCCACATAAGGTGCTCACATAAGGTGAGCACCATAAAATTCCTCTATATATATATATATACACACACTAGAGAATGTTGTCCCGCGCACATTGCGCGGCTTAATGACCATAGTTTCTTATACGAAGCTGCTATTTCTTATCAGTTTATAATCAAAATCAATCTGTTCATATAGTTCTGTAATTGAAACGCAGTTTGTAAGAACTCAGTTTTAATATCAGTACAACACCGACGAAACACAAACTAATGGGTTTAGGAATAATCATCTCTGTTAAGACGATGATGGCTCTGCTCAACATTTGAGCTCCTTTCCATCAGTCTCTTTCTCACCTTTCAACAAAAAAAAAATATTGATGCGGGGCTGTCCCACATCAAAGAATTTGATAAGGTTCGGGAAATTTATATAGCGGTAGGTTTAATATTTCAAAGTTGCGGGACGTGCGTTGGGTGCTTAAAGGACGTGAAAAGGGACGTAAACGAAAAAGGCACAAGATATACGTGATTCATACCTTGTAAGGTCCTACGTCCACGGCGCTCCAAAAAACCATTTTTCACTATTTCAGGATATATTACACACTCAAGTCGCTCGTTTCTGCCTAAAATATACTAAGTATTATAAAGAAAGCATTCGTATGATAAAATGAGAGAATTATGAGCTGTTCTTCGTATTTTTCATGATGATCTTGTGAAAACAGCCAAGTGATGCTTTTATATGACCTTCATGAGGCTAGGAGAGGCTACGTCCCGAATTTCCTGGGGGAATGACTGCCTGGTACGATGTACAATGACAGACAGCTCTGTCAGGACAACTTCTGTACAGTAGTCACATCCTGGACAGCGGCTACAGTGGAGCAGCCCAATCTTCACTCGACACGTGTTTTCCCGCCCACTTTCTTCTTTGGTTTTACTGGGCCTTTCCTATTGGGCTTATATTTTTTTTCTATTTTTTCAGCCCACCTATTTTCTGGACCGTATCAAATATGAAATTTGTCACGCAGACATGAATTCCAAAATTTATACCAAGCAGAATGCTCACCTCCAGTTTGTCAGTTCTTTTGTGTTGTGCTTATGCCTCCCACTTTAGTATAGGATTCATTGTTGAAGAATCTGCAAGACATAATTAAATCACATTAACCATCACGGAAAGAAAGTTGACCCTGTTAAGTAAACTAACGCAAGATCCATAAATTTTGCAGCAACCATCATGCACGTGAGGAATAGCAAGTGGCTCATAAAGGGGGTCATGCACATGTTTCTCTTGTGAAGGAATCATTCAGATATACGTGTGCGATGATGAAGCACAAATATACTTGGAAATTCCATCCACATATTGTTGAATTTGAAGAGAACGTCCGTATACCTTGAGGTGAGATCTTTAATGTCTGAACTCTCTAGTAAGGCTTCGTTTGTTTTAACAAATCCTCACGAAACAATGAATAAAGTGTAAGAACTTAAGGCGATAGCTGTCTGATCTCAACATAATGATGTGCAGATTCGGTTGAAAGAATGATAAAATCAGACTCATATAAGTTGTAACATAAAGGTACACTGGCAGACACATCAAGAAGAATTCCATGAAACTAAAAAGAGCACATAAAGCTTCGATCTTTAGACGGGGATCAAGAGAAAAAATAAATGCTGATAAAAGGAAATAAGAGAGGTCGAGACATAAATGAAAAGTTACTTTAAATTGAAGAGATATCTGAAGCTGTGCAGTCCCATTTAGTCCCAACTCAACAACAAAATGATAGAGCCACCGATTCGTCACTTTGCGTTGAATAGAAAGCTTGAAAACTCGGTTCCTACACAGAAGGCAAGAAAACTCGGTTCCGACAGTGCTATGGGTTTTAGCTCACCTAGCCATTTTATCAAACACAAAGAGATCTTCAGTGTCATGACAGATAGATCTATACACTCAACGATTCAAGAATTATGTACGATATATCTGAAGGTTGACTAACAGATTCAACAAATTTGAGCATTGGGAGAGATTATATAGCATCACCAGTCGAGGACAATGCCTATTGACAAGTTGAAACTTGAAGCTCGGAAGTAAATTCACAAATACACCATGTCTCAAACCAAACGCATTAGTTAGACAAGACAAATGAGACATAAAGAAGCATACGGTAAGAGAAAGAGACAAAGGATGTCGAGATTTGAACAATTTATCAATTCAAAATTCAACCTGACATGAATGTCCATAAACTTGGCCTCACAGGCCAACACATTTAGTACCTATCCATGACCTAGAAGCCATTGATCGCACCGATTAAGGGCTTCTTACACAGGTCCCAAAGAGAACGTTCATCCCGATATAAAGGCAATGTATTTGATGCCGTTTGGTTCTTGGTGCACAAAGATAAATTTTTTGGCGGTGCTTGGAATTATGCATGCTATCGCTAATAATCTTCATTTTTCAGGTCGGCACATCTTGGTAAGTTCTGGAGCTTAAACGACACCGTTTCAATTCATGGTGGATGAAAATTTTCACGATAAATAGGATAATATCACGAGAAGTAGGTTAATAGGGTCATCATTGCCGATAAATAGATTGCGACGAAGAAATATACTATTCATTTCTCCATACGCCTTATATATATATATATATATTATATATATATATATTTTGAATCCAACTAACCTTATCAATGTTTAATAGAAAAATATCATCAATCATCAAACAAATTAATCAACATTTGAAACTAGGGGTGTCCGAAACCGAATTACCGAAATTTCGGTACAAACCCCGAAAAATTCGATTTAGTATTCAGTTCTTCAAAAAAATAAATTCGGTAATTCGGTTCGGCATAGATTTTTATTTCGGTAAATACGGTATACCGAATTACCGAAATTTTTACATATTCATAGTGAAAATATAACTATAATTATATTAATATATATTAATTTAAATATTACTGAAATTTCTTTTTTTTATTATTTTTCAATTGAAAATTCGATTATTTCGTCGGTAAAACGAATACCGAACCGTGAAATTCGGTTCGGAATTCAGTTCTTAAGATTGGCGATAGGCTCGTAGCTTCAATGAGGCCAATGAGGCGGTCGCCTCGGCCCCAGCTTTGGAAGGAGGCCCAATATTTTTTATACATATATATTAGTAAGTTGGTTTATAATTTCATTTAAAAAATAAAATAGAGTGCAAAAGATTGTTAGTTATATACATGTGACTTAAAGTTAACAGAAGCGAACACAAATTTTACTTTTTACTAAAATTTAGCTCAAACATATTAATTTTATCTTTTTATATATAAAAAAAAAAAACTTGACGTCATTATCTTCCTATTTAACCAATCCAACCAAAATTTCTCAAAACAATAGTGTATATAACTATTTTGAAGTATTTATGAACATTCAACTATAAGACATCCTTTCTATGTTTTGAAATACAAGTCGTTTAAGGTAATTGCATGCATATTAAGAAATGTTACAAAATCTCTATTATACCCTTAATTAATTATTTTATCCTATTAATATAATTTTTTTATTTAAGATGGAAGGTAAAGTTGTAAAAACTCCCAGCTATTTTTCTTGAAAAAAATAAAACGACTTGTATTAAACAACAAAAACTAAAGTCTACAACGACTTGTATTTCAAAATAGATGGAGTATTTCTTTCTATTTCTTTATTTAAGTTCATAATTTATACTACCTCCGTCCCATTTAATTGTTCCCGAAGATTAGTGGGCACGGAGATTAAGAAACCACATTATTTAATATTATAGTACACCTTTTGAGGTATGGAGAGAGAAAAGTTATTAGTGAACACGCAAATCAAGAAGATTTTTTTAATATTAATGGTGTAATTAGTGGGATAATTTTTTACCAAAAATGAAAATGGAAAGAATTATGTGAGACGCCCAAAATAGAAAGATGGGAAGAAATAAGTGGGACGGATGTAGTATTATGTTTTGTATCTCACTTGGAAAAAAAATTATTTAATAAGGATTCAGGCACGAATTCGAGTTTCACTTCAAGCCCCAACTTCTTCAGCTACGGACCTTGGCGAACCGAACGGTTCGGTTCGGTTCGTTTTGTACCGAACGAACAGCCCTATTTGAAACATCCAAAACTAACTATTTCACTATACCACTAAACCAATGAAAAACATGACTCGAATAATTATGATTGTTAAAAGAATTCAAAGCATCTTCCGACTATGTAACGACACAGATTTTCAGCGAACTAATCCCTTACGCCTATGTGTCCCGTCCCAAATCCATCGCTATGGCTCCAATTAAAACTTCAATCCACATAACAAAACTCATAAGACTACCTAAGCTTCCGACAAGATTAAAATTCCTCTTCTTCAATTGGAGATGAAAAAAAGACTTTGTTTGTTGCAAACGACACAAAACTCAACGGTATAAACATAACAGAGAGAGATTATCAATTACCATGTTTCGTCAGGGCAGGGAGTATTGTTCTGCCTTTGTCAAGAACAGACAGGATATATTAACTTCAGTCACATAACATAATTATGGCTGCTGAGGGAGTACATCTGCAAAGGCCATGGGCATAATAAGCAGACCTCTGCTCTGTAATAAGCCTTCGAAGGCCTGAGGGTTGACCTCCATCAACTTCCCTATCTTATCCTCTAGAGGCCCATAATAGACCATCTGATTTCTAACAGCATAATGTCCATGTCCCTGTAAGATGAGAGAAGAGAAAGGCAGCCATGGCGGGCGAGTTCAATACGAGGAGAGAATGAAACAAACAGCCATCCAATATTGTGTTTACCTCGATGTATAACAAAGGGCTCGCGGCAGCTGTCTCGCCCCTCAACCTACTTCGGCAAAGATCCTACACAGTTTCGTGTTTGAGGTTCACACTTTCTGTTATTATTAAGATTGTATCTTTGTTTGTTATATTGAGGAAAAAGGGGCAAAAGTTCACCTTCAGTTGATGTTGCAGATGCTGAACGTGCTCAATGGCAGCATCAAGCACAGCTTCTTTGTTGCGCTGGAAAAAGGGACATACACAAGAAAATCATAAATTCAGAAAAAAAAAGGACAGCTTGGTAGAAGTGGCTAATTTACTTCCTACTAAGGAGCAATCCAGCTCATATGCATAGTGATCCAATTTTAATAGGTGATATATCCTTCCTAGATCCAATTCACACTTGCAATATGGATAAATTGCTGCTGGGAAAAAAGTAGATGCTAAAATCTGAATTTTTTAAGCAAGCCATCAGCATTGAATAAAAAAAGGTTATTTGCATCTTTGGGAGGAAGTTACCGCGTTAAAGAAACCAAGAAATACTTTGCATGTAGATGAATATTATACCTTTTCTTGTCGTGGCAGCAGTTCCTGCAATGCATCTAGCCAGCGAGATATCCTCAATCTCCGACACTGAAAAGAGGCAGAGTAGAAATGGTTGCTCTCTGTTCTTTGCTTTATTCATATAACTTATCCGAGCAACACGAGGCACAAAGATCTGTCCCCTCTTTTACTTGATAATTCTTCAGATTATTTTCGTCAAATACGCATCGAAGGCGGAGCAACACTTGTCACTTACACGATCGATAGCATAAGCTTTCTCTTTTGACCTTCTCTGACGGGCTTTTGACGTATTGCTCGAAGCAGCAGCATTTGGCTCTGTTTGAAGTTGAAATGCACAAGTGTAATCACCACCAGAACTTTGAGTCTGCTCACAGAAGATATCATGAGAGCTTTTATATGCATTTGAAAAAGGGGCAACTAAACTGAACATCCATATAATAAGATAAGTCGCCAATACAAGACTAGATTAGGAACTGACCTGAGCATCCAGCATATTTTCCATACTCGAGAATTTGATGAACTTCTCTTCGTCATTCTGAGTACTCATATACTCCTCCTGCTGAAATAGAGACAGAGAGAGTCACAATTTACAAGATAATATATAAGCTACTCAGGTAATCAAATCAGGGAAACAATAAGAACTTCCATCCAAGTTTTTTTCAAAGTACAAATAGCAATGCCACGTGGCTTCTTAATTTTCTTTTGCCCCGAAGCATTATTTGCAGATGGCTGAGCTGAGTGCCTACTTACCAATGGTGAAGTATACCTCAGTCCAAGACTGGGCACTTGGGCAAGAAAATGATATGGCATGTCCTTCTGATTTTGAGAGCACACATTCTCAACAGGTAAGCCAACATAATATTCTGGTGGCGGCTCGGATTTAACCCATTGAGATGATGGCACAGGCACGTGATGCACGCCGTAAATCTCCGGCAATGTTACTAAATGTTGCTGAGTAATAAAACCTTCTCCAGGCGCACCAAAAATTCCATTTAGCATCCTGCCATAAGCATTTGGAGCAGCCTGGATCATAGCATTGTCCCAACTCTTTCCTTCCATGTCATCAGCCTTCAAAAAATTCTTCAAGTGAGTGAATTGTCATATACAAAGTTGCGGCAGTATACATTAGAATAAAATAGTAACAGATTCAGAACGAAACTAAAGTTGCGGCAGGAAAAACCAATCACGAGCTAAAAAGTATCATACAAAACTGGTTCGATGCACTGATACGAAGAAAGAAGCATTTGTACACAACTATGATGTGTTTTGTTCATCTTTTTGGAAAATAATGGTAGGAACCGAGGCGATGATCCGAGGCAAGTGACGGAAAAGAATATTAAAAGAAAAAGCAGAGACAACAATGAAACTACTACGTAACACCGGAGCTTCACCTGAATCAGGCACAGCGACGGAATCAGTGGGGGCTCAATTCGTGTAAGAGGAAGATGATTAGAGAAAGAAACCTAAAGTGGCCTCTTAGTGGGCTGAATATTTATTGGGCTATATTTTAAAACTAGGCCCATTCCAATTAGATTTACCAAAATCTATTAATATTTCGAAATTCCAATTATTCGAGAATCAAACATTAGGGGTGTGTAAACGGGTTCGGGTAACGGGCATCCGACCCGACCCGATGTGGTATGTACCCGAATTATTTAAAAAATCGGGTTTTTCAGGTATCGGGTTTGATATTATCGGATCGGGTTTCGAGTAGCTTTGAGCTATTGATATGTGAAATGTAATTGAGCGTTCTTTACTATTTGACGTTGGAGCTTTAGGTGTTGATGGCTGAACAACTTATTTTGTTTTGTAATATTTAGGATGGTGTTGAACTTATTCGTGATTTGTGTTGTGAGCTCATTTTATCGTATTGTGTCGTGACTTGTTGATCTTGACTTGATGGTGCTATTTGAATTTATATATGGATGATGGTGTTGAATTTATTTTATTGTTGATTGTGTTGAATTATTTATTGTTGATCGTGTTGAATTTATTTTATTGTTGATTGTGTTGAAATTATTCATTTTTTATGTGTTGAATTTATTTTATTTTCGATTGTGTTGAAATTATTTATTTTTAATGGTTGAGTATATTTTATTGTTGATTGTGTTGAAATAATTTATTTTAATGTTGAACTTAGTTTATTGTTGATGTTGAATTGTTGATTGGAATTTTGATGGTGTTTAATTTATTCTATTGTTGTTTAGTTTATTTGTTGTTGATAGTATTGAACTTTATTTTTTTAAGTTGAAGGAATTAAAATTAATTTAAGCATACTACATTGTAAAAAAAAAAAATCGAAAACCCGACCCGACCCGGGGGTACCCGATTGCCGGGTACCGAACTTTGATCGGGTCGGGTTCGGGTTTGATTTTCACTACCCGATTTTTTCGGGTACCCGACCCGAAAAACCCGAAACCTGATATATCCGATCCGATCCCACCCCAAATCAACATACACGAATTAAATCTTATTAATAATATTATTTTTAATATAAATTATTCTTTAGTTATTTAAATATTTATTTACTGTTATTTCTCTCTATATTATTTAACTTCAATTTAATATTTCATGATAAATGTTCATAAATAATATTACCAATATTTTATGTCAAAAAGATTAAGTAATCTAATCAAGATTTTAGTGCAATTTAAAGTAGTAGTAAAAAGACGCATATTTAATTTTTTTCATTTTAGATTATGTTAAATAATTTGAATTTTATTTTAATTTAACCAAAATATGTTTATATTATTTTCATATGTAAAACAAACATTTTATGAAAACGTCATTTTGCAAGCATTCTTCGACTCTTTAACGTTATAATTTATGATTATGTCACTTTTATAATGTGTTATTTCTTCTTATATATGTAATATATGTTATGAAAAACGTATATAAGACACATTGAAATTTACAAAGAGCTTATCTTTTTTATTATTTTTGTTTACAAAGTTATAACTCATAATATTATTATTGATTATAATATGGAATTAATTAGCATCTGTGTAATAAACATCTATACAAAACGTATATAAGACATTTTGAACATTAGACCACGGACTAGACACGGCTTATTATTGTTTTTTAAATTTGTTCTTCGATTTCTAACTAACAATGTATCATTTTGTCATTGATAACAATATGTAATAAATATGTTAAAAATGTATAGAAAAATATTTTAGCGATTATACGAAGAACTAGACGCTTCTTATATTTCAATGTATACTTTGATCTAAATTTATTGTTTCTTCAGTAATTACAATATGCAATTTTCAAGTATATAATAAACATATTCTGTAAAACGTATATAAGATATCTTTACGATTTACCACAGAATTAATCTTTCGTATCATTTGTTTCATTTTCGACCCCGCAAGCTACAACTTCTGGTCGCTGATCGGCACAAGGATCAGTCACAAACTCGGCCGTACTAGTTTTCCGAAATGCCGGCGTTAAGCAAATACGATTATTTTTAGCTTCTTCCTCAAACGTAATAAAGCATGAATATATCAACATACTTGAAGCAAGCAAGGATCATAAACGAACAGATTTTTCACATAAAACATATTCAAAAAAGACACACAGACGATACTTCGAGAGCACTGGTGCGTCCAAAATAGAAAACGAAACAATCACTTGCAAGCAATCGATTCGAGAAATGTAGGAAAATCCGTGGAATTACAACAGCATCGCCGGCGGTTCATCTCTCACTCTCTCGCTAGGGTTTTTGAATGATGATCGATGAAATGCGAGAAATGCAGAAGGAGCCGCAAATAAATGTGAGCGAGTATGTACGATCTGCTCTGATGGGTGACAAAGCAAGAGCAGTCATCATGCGTTCTTTAACCTTATATTCCTAAATTACAGGGGTTAATTAAATTAAAATGAATCAATAATACTCCCTAGACAAAGTTATGACACCGTCATTAATAACACACGTAAGATTTATGTAGTCAGTTCAAGTAATAAATAGTGAATAAAAAACGTATGAGCATATAATCTTCTGAAGCGAATCTAAGTTCATAATTTTTATGATGGAAAATGATGAAAATCTCCCCGTTTAAATAAATACTACCGTATTTTGAAATGTTCAAACATCCACCGGTATTTCGAAAAAATATCCTCCAACATACGATATATATTGATTTTATAAGTGTTTGGGTCATATCGAAAGACGAATATAGTGGAGGCGTTGATTGTATCTATGTAATAAACATCTATGCAAAATGTATATAAGGCATTTTGAACATTAGACCACGGACTAGATACTGCTTATTATTTTTTTTTAAATGTATTCTTCGACTCCTAAGTTACATTATTTTGTCATTGATAACAATATGTAATAAATATGTTAATAATGTATAGAAAAATATTTTAGCAATTATACGAAGAACTATATGTTTCTTATATTTCAATGTATACTTTGATCTAAATTTATTGTTTCTTCAGTAATTACAATATGCAATTTTCAAGTATATAATAAACATATTCTGTAAAACGTATATAAGATATATTTACGATTTACCACAGAACTAATCTTTCGTATTATTTTGTTTCATTTTCGACCCCGCAAGTTACAACTTCTCGTTACTGATCGAGCACAAGGATCAGTCACAAACTCGGCCGTACTAGTTTTTTTGAAATGCTGGCGTTAAGCAAATACGATCATTTTTTAGCTTCTTCCTTAAACGTAATAAAGCATGGATATAGCAACATACTTGAACCTGTTGGGGATGTGCCCTCGGAATGCCATTCGAGGATGTAATGAATAGCGCATGTATTTAATAATCGATGTATTATTCGCTATGTATTTGAATAATGTATTATTATACTTAGTGGAATTTATATTCTATTATTTATTCTTTAAAAGGCATATTATTTATTTTCCTATCAAGTCTTACTAGGCATCCGGTGAGACGGTAAATAAATAAATCCCATATATCGTGAGTTTAGTTACCGATTCTTATGGGATGAGAGAGGGGCACCGGTGAGCTATTATTCTGCGATATTAAATTAGTCCATAAGTCTTAGACCTCAGTAGGGTGACTGAGTGTCAATTACGACTTATTTATTGACGACTCTTATATGGTTGTGCCAACATTCGCTTGGGAAGTGGGAGTCGTAACGTTGGTATAAGTTGAATTAGGGAATTAACAGTACTTAGATACGACTCGCAATCGACGATCACATGGGCCTTATCATTACTCTGGGTAGCGTCAATGATCGATTGATTGACTATAATAGTGTGCGTGGACCTTAGACTGAAGGGTCTTTGACGGAGCTGACTTCGGGGTCTTGACTTGTCACTAGTTTGCTAGGTCCCCCTTGTTTAGGAACGAAAATGGGTCGGCAGCGACATGCGATCTTGATAGCGAAGGGTAACTGCCGTGCTTAGACTATCGTGAGAGATTCACTGTGTCGTTAGTAACCGAGATAAATGTCCTATGCATATTCGGGGACAGGAAATTACAGTCTTCGGCCGAAACTATAAACTGACTCATGTGGGACGTGGAGAGTAGTTTAGTAATTTTGCCAGTCACGAATTAGTTATAGAGGCGAGTCTAGTGAGTTTGACGTAACCATGACTGTCACTCGAACGGGACATATGTGAAGGGTCTATACTCAACATGGGATCTGTTCGGTTCCGCAAGATTGGCAAGGTGCTTACTGAATTCTTGGACTCCTCCCTTGCCGGGTTGAGACGAACCAAGAGAGTTGGGCTTAAAAATGATCACTGTGATAGTGCCTAACTAATATGAGATGTAAATTAATTTAACGGTCTTAGAGACGTTATAAAATGCTAAAAATAAGTTTTAGAAACTATAATTACATGGAATTGGATTCCCAGAATGAATCGATGAAGAATGGACCGGAAATAGGTTTCACAGCCACGAGCAAGGCTCGTCACGCCTGTGAAGCCCGCCTGAAAAGTAGCAACAGCTTCAAAAATTCATATCTCACAATCTACACCTCCGATTGAGAATCCCTTTGGTCAGAATTAAGATTGGTTTAACTATGGTTAAATTTCAAGTCCATCGGACATCGTTTACCCCTCGATCGGATCGAAATACAAAACTACCGCAAAGCTGTCAGGGCAGTCACGGCCGTGACAACCGTTGCACGTGGCCGTGACACACGGCAGTGAGCTCATTTTACGCCCAGACAGTGTCACGGCCCGGACTTACCCAGGCCGTGAAGGCCGCTGTCAGAGGTCGTGACCAACAGTTTTTTGGTCAAATTTGATCCAAATCCAATTTCATTCCTTGTTCTTTTGTTAGACTTGTGGGACAATGTCTAGTCATTAGATGACATAATTCAAAGGAATCAAACAAGAAATGAGTCATGTAGGACATGATCTCATTTAATTAAGGTTAAAATCATTTTCAAGGTTGAAAATGAATTTTATTATTAGGCTTTGAGCTAATTTCGTCTAAGTATGATTCCATGCTCTTTCTCAGACTATCTTAGAGATTTTAGAGAGAAGCTAGAGCATTTAGGGTGATCTTTAAGAAAACCCTAAGTGTTTGTGAGTTTTTGAAATCACACATACAAATACACATCTCTACACAATACTCCACACCATAGCCATCCTTGGGGTGGTGTAGGTTTACGGCACATCACGGGGGTCGGTGTGACTCTCTTCGGCACGATTCGTGAGCTACGAGACTAAGGATCTTCGCGACGAGGGTAAGATCCTTATACCTTATACGTGTTTACGTGCGTTTTCTTTATTTAACCGAGTATCCTAGGGAAACCGTATGGGGAACCTGGGAAAATTTTTTTAAATTCAGCTGCGTCCGGGGCAAGGCCTCGGGTCACTCTGGGTTTCCCAACAGTGGTATCAGAGACATAGGCTCGGTTCTAAGAAATGACATAAACAAGTCCGAAATGAAACCGGTTGTGCAAGTCACTGAGTTGCTCAAGCGTCATAGCATGAGTTGTACTTACTTCGAGTTTGCAAACTGAGTGCTCGCTTGATTGGAGGTCGCCTAGTTGCGATTGCTCTGACGTAGCGTAGCGACATGGAGGGAAAACCCTAGTTGGAGTCTTGCCACGGTTCGTAACTTGACGCTAGTTCGTAAGTTCAAGGTATTATTTACGTAGATGGCATGATCTAGGATCTGTGGTCGTCGTCGTAAATCTTTATGTGGTTGAAAATTTTCAGCGACCCCGATTACGAGAATAGAGAGGTTTGTTGAGTCGGGGCGAAGCCTTGATGTCAACGACTTTCGATTCGAGTTTGAGGGACTCGCCGAAAGCTCAAAAATGAACTGCTGCCCCTAGTCGTGCGTTATATTACGTATTTACTTTATCGGGGCTATGACGTTCAACCGATCGGGTATGAACTCCGGTGACGGCGAAGTATGACTCCGATTAAGTAGCGACGAGGGCCGGTGGCACTATTTTTTGAGTTTCGGGTTATTTCGAATTTCCCGATGGGCTGACAAGGGTGTTTGTCCAATTCTAATCATAATGATTCTAAATAGTTTAGGCCCAATTAAAAACCCTATTGGGCCCGTAAGTCTAGGACTAGCCTAAATTTCGTTTCGGTTTCTTTTAGCGTTTCTGTTATCGCGAACGTATTTATGTTGTATGCATGTATGTATGACACGTATTAAGACATTGGCGTGGACTTAGGCTCTATTTTCCGGTGATATGTTAAGGGTGACAAGGTCCCCCCCGGTTTGTATTTTATTTGATCTTATACGGGTTGTCCGGGACAGTTGATCCCCCCGTTTTGTACTTTAGTTCATTTTCAGAAAATTAGTTTTAAGTACTATGGTTGTACGAGTACGACACGGGTCCACGAGAAGGCCGTTCGAAGACTTAGAAGTCGTTCGAGAACATAGTGTGAAGTCGAAGAGAAGAGATGAAATTTTATAAAAATAAATGTAGTAGAGTAGAAATAGTTCACGCAGACGGTCTTATAGGCAAACTAGGTTAACCGCAGAAACTTGCATGTTTGTTTGACGTTACGTGCGTGTTAAGTGCTTAAATGTATGTGAGATGAATTCTCCCGGTTGGACAAAATACTAAGTGGGTAAAGGGACGAGGTTCCTGTCTTCTATCAAGTTTGAAACCATTGCGGCTTGAGTGTCGTGTGCGGTTTGTTCCGAGTTATCGACGCCAATCATCTCGCTCTTGTCGTAGTTGGTTCGGGTGCGTTAAGACAATAAAGTCAAGCTCATTATCGAAACGACTTGGGTGTATGTGTGGTTTGTTCCGATTTATCGGCACCAAACATTTTACTCTCGACGTAGATATTTTGGGTAACTGTCTAAATGCCGCTCTCCGAAATATATTCACGCCTTATAAAGAGTTATCTACAGGCGGGAATTTCTAAATGTTAGGATTGAGCCAGACGTTGATAGGTTACACTTAGACGGTTATTTTCCAATTATTCCTGTTAGGGTGAGGGTTCCTGACCGGAGACAAAGTTGTTGAAACACTCATAAGATGGACTCGTGTGAGACACGAGGTCATTTCTGGATTCGTGTGGGACACGGCGCTGTCCGAGTAATGGGCCAACAAACTGTTAGGTTGAGGCTCATTTCTACGAAGCGGGGAGATCAACTCCACTATGAAACCACCAACGAGGTTTCCGAAATCTCTATCGGGAGAATGGGATTTGAGAAAAATAGTGGGAGCCAAGCCAATTTGTTAAAGTCATTATTTGTGCTTGTAGAATAATACGTTGACTCCTTCAATGCTTTATTTTCTGCAGATTGTTTTTGTTTCTTGTTTGTATACAAAATGACGTGACCATTCAATTTACTGATCACGCAAAATCATTTGGAGGGTCCAAATCTTGCGGATTGACTCTGTAACCTGAGGATAGTCCTCACTCTGGAACGTCTAGAGTATGTCCTTGAGGGACCCATACCACTCAAACCCCAAGAGGGTGCGACTGATGCTGACATGGAATATTATGCCAAATGGATGGCTGATAGTGCCCGTGTCAGGGCTTATATGTTAGCTGGGATGAATAATGATCTGCAACGCCAGCATGAGGGTATGCAAATGTGCGAGATATTGATCCATCTGAAGGAGTTGTACGCCGAGCAGTCGAGATCGTCTCGATACCGTGCCGCCGACAATCTATTTCATACCAAGATGCCTGAGGGCACAGATGTCGCCGCACATGTGCGTAAGCTCATTGGGTACATTGAGGAACTAAGTTCTCTCGGATGTCCCATTCATAATGAGCTTCAAATTGACCTGATCCTTCAGTCACTCCCAGCTTCATTTGCACTGTTTATTATAAACTATAATCTAAGCGATAGGCGATTTTCAATTCCTGAACTCATGAACACGCTGGTTCAGACTCAGTGTGAGCTAAAGAAAGGAAAGGGAAAAGAGGTTGCACTTGTTGCGACTACAAGGTCTAAGAGATCTAAGTCGAACAAGCCCAAGCCCAAGCCTAATAAGCCAAAAGGAGGGATTAAGAAAAAGGGCAAGGCCAAATGAACGTGCCTAAAGTTCCGAAGGCGACTGATAGGTGCCTTCACTGCCAAGAGCTGGGCCATTGGAAAAGGGACTGCCCCAAGCTTCGAGCTTTAGGGGCATCAGGTAAAGTTTCGGAAACGTATTGTTCATTTACTGTATTTTCTACTTCGTGGATTCTTGACTCGGGAGCTAGTGCTTACATTTGTGTTTTGAACCAGGGTCTGGAACGAAGTAGGAAGCTGGTGGAATGAGAAGTCTTGATCAACGTTGGTAGCGGACATAGTGTACCTGCTAGTCATGTTGGATCGAAGACTCTTGTATTAAGTTCTGGACATGTATTATATTTATCCGATGTACTTGTATTGCCCAAGGGGCTGAAAAATATTATTTCTATTCCTGCTTTGAGTAAGAATGGTTATGAATTTCGGTTCAATAATAATATTTATGAGATTTATTTTGGAAATAAATGCGTCGAAAATGCAACGTTAATAAATGTTTTATATTACGTTAACGTCCAGGAACATGCGAATGTAGTTACCGACAAACGTAACTTAGAGTTAAATAAAAAGTATTTGTGGCATCTTAGACTCGCTCATGCCGGAGTTCGAAAGATTCAAGAGTTGGAGAAACGCGGCATTATTAAGTCGACGAAATCATATTCCTATCCAACGTGAGAGTCTTGTATCCTCGGCAGAATGACTAAGTCTCCCTTTACAGGGACTTTTCAAAGAGTCACTAATCTTTTGGATTTGATCCATACAGACATTTGTGGACCGTTTAGTGTAGCGGCCCGAGGTAATTTCCTCTATTTCGTGACTTTCACAGATGATCACTCTCGCTACGGCTTGGTGTATCTGTTGAAGCACAAGTCTGAAACGCTTGAAAAGTTCAAGGAATTCAAGACTTTAGTGGAAAATCAAACTGGGAGACAAATTAATGTCGTACGATTAGATCGAGGCGGCGAGATATGAGTCTTGAGTTTGATGATTTCTTGAAAGGAAATGGAATTATTTCGCAGTTACACCGCCTGGAACACCACAACTGAATGGTGTTGCCGATCGCAAAAATCGTACATTATTAGATAAAGTTCGATCTATGCTAAGCTATACAGATCTTTCCATATCGTTATAGGGATATGCTTTGCAAACTGCGGTTTGTGTTTTGAACAGAACCCCTTCGAAGTCCGTTGATAAGGTACCTTATGAAATTTGGAATGGTAAGCAGCATAGCTTGAATCACTTAAGGGTTTGGGGATGCCCTGCCTATGTGAAAAAGCTAATTGCAGACAAACTCGAATCTAGGTCCACTAAAGGACGTTTCACAGGTTATCCTGATGATAGCATGGGATATTATTGTTACTTCCATGATAATCAAAGGATCGTCGTAGCTATTCATGCTCACTTTCTCGAGGAACATTTCATTCGAGAAGGTGGAGCTGGCAGAGAAGTAACTCTTGTAGAGTTAGACGAAGCTCCTCCAGAGACATCAGTGCCTGGGGCTACCGATGAGCAGTCCGAGACGCGCCCAGAATTGCGCAGGTCGGGTAGAATATCTCACATGCCTGAGAGATATGGTATGGTACACGTCGAGCACGATGGTGCTGCGACTGAGGGGATCATTGGTGATGACCCCGCTACATTGACCAGGCAATGATGGATGTTCGACTCTAAGAAATGGGTCGAAGCTATGAAAGTAGAGATGGACTCGATGCACACCAACCAAATCTGGACTCTAGTAGACCTACCCCAAGGTTTTAGACCTATAGGGTGTAAATGGATCTACAAGAGAAAGATTGGATCTAATGGGCAGGTTGAAACCTACAAAGCTAGGCTAGTAGCGAAAGGGTATAATAAAAAAGAGGGCATAGATTATGAGGAAACCTTTTCACCTGTTGCAATGATTAAGTCTATCCGAGTTCTGCTTGCCATAGCAGCATACTATGATTATGAGATCTGGCAGATGGATGTGAAAACCACTTTCATAAATGGATTCCTCCAGGAGGAAATCTATATGGAGCAGCCCAAGGGTTTTACATCGCAAGCAGATGCTCACAATGTGTGCAAGCTTAAGGTCCATTTATGGACTTAAGCAAGCATGTAGAAGCTGGAATCTTCGATTTGATGAAGTAGTTAGGAACTACGGATTCTTAAAGAATGAAGATGAGCCTTGCGTTTACAAGAAGGTTAGTGGGAGTAAGATATCATTCCTCTATTGTACGTGGATGACATCCTTTTGATGGGAAACGATATTGGGATGCTCTCGGAGGTGAAAGCTTGGCTTTTGACCGAGTTCTCCATGAAAGACCTGGGAGAAACAACCTATATTCTTGGAATTTGCCTTTTTAGAGATTGAGCGAATCGAATGATAGGTTTATCTCAGGCCCTTTACTTAGAAAAGATCCTGAAACGGTTTCGAATGGATAAATCTAAGAAAGGGTTCTTGCCAATGCGACATGGGATTCATCTCTCGAAATCCATGTGTCCTCAAAGTGAGGAAGCAAGGAAGGAAATGAGTGAAATTCCTTATGCATCAGCAATAGGTAGCCTACTGTATGCGATGCTATGTACGCGGCCTGACATTGCGTATGCTTTGAGCATAGTAAGTCGGTACCAGTCTAATCCTGGTAAAGAACATTGGAATGCAGTAAAAAATATCTTTAAGTACCTTAGACGGACTAAAGATATGGTACTGATTTATGGAAATGGAGAATTAGAGGTGGATGGTTATACCGATTCGGATTTCCAGTCAGACGTGGATGACCGAAAATCTACTTCTGGTTTCGTTTATACGCTCAATGGTAGTGTCTTGGAAAAGTTCTAAGAAAAGCACTACTGCTGATTCCACCACTGAGGCAGAGTATATTGCAGCCTCTGAGGCAGCAAAGGAAGGTGTTTGGATAAGGAAGTTCTTAGAAGAACTCCAAGTTGTTCCAGGTATAGTGGACCGCCCGCTACCATTGTGGTGCGACAATAGTGGGGCAGTAGCACAAGCGAAGGCCTAGGTCTCATTCAAAGTCCAAAAACATAGAAAGAAAATATCACGTGCTGCATGGGTTCATTGAGAATGGCTACATAGCTGTACAGAGAATAGCCACCGCGGATAACGTGGCGGACCTGTTCACCAAGCCTCTCTCACAGGCAGTGCTTGATTGACACCTCCATAAAATGGGGTTACGATATCATAGCGCATGGCATTGGGTGCAAGTGGAAGATTGTTGGGGATGTGCCATCGGAATGCCATTCGAGGATGTAATGAATAGGGCATGTATTTAATAATCGATGTATTATTCGCTATGTATTTGAATAATGTATTATTATACGTATTAATGAATTTATATTCTATTATTTATTCTTTAAAAGGCATATTATTTATGTACATATCAAGTCTTACAAGGCATCCGGTGAGACGGTAAATAAATAAATCACATATATCGTGTAGTTTAGTTACCGATTCTCATGAGATGAGAGAAGGGCACCAGTGAGCTATTATTCTCCGTTATTAAATTAGTCCACAAGTCTTATACCTCAGTAGGTTGACTGAGCATCAATTACGACTTATTTATTGACGACTCTTATATGGTTGTGCCAACCATTCGCTTGGGAAGCGAGAGGTCGTAATGTTGGTATAAGTTGAATTCAGGGATTAACTTGTACTTGGACACGACTCGCAATCGACGATCACATGTGCCTTATCGTTAATAGCATCAATGATCGATTGATTGACTATAGTAGTGTGCGTGGACCTTAGACCGAAGGGTCTTTGACGGAGCTGACTTCGGGGTCTTGACTTGTCACTAGTTTGCTAGGTCCCCCTTGTTCAGGAACGGGCATGGGTCCGCAGAGACATGCGGTCTTGACAACGAAGGGTAACTGCCGTGCTTAGACTATCGTGAGGGATTCACTGTCTCGTTAGTAACCGAGATAAATGTCCTATGCATGTTCGGGGATGGAAAATTACAAAGTCTTCGGCCGAAGCTATAAACTGACTCACGTGGGACGTGGAGAGCAGTTTAGTAATTTCGCCAGTCACGAATTAGTCATAGAGTCGAGTCTAGTGAGTTTGACATAACCATGACTCTCACTCGAACGGGACATATGTGAAGGGTCTATACGTACGACGATAATCTATAGTCGGTTCGTAGATCGAATATCGTACTCAACACGGGATCTATTCGATACCGCAGGATTGGCTAGGCGCTTACTGAATTCTTGGATTCCTCCCTTGCAGGGTTGAGACGAACCAAGAGAGTTGGGCTTCAAATGATCACTGTGATAGTGCCTAACTAATATGAGATGTAAATTAATTTAACTGTCTTAGAGACGTTATAAAATGCTAAAAATAAGTTTTAGAAACTATAATTATATGGACTTGTATTCCCGGAATGAAAGGATGAAGAATGGACCGGAAATAGGGTTCACAGCCACGAGCAAGGCTCGTCACGCCTGTGAAGCCCGCCTGAAAAGTAGCAACAGTTTCAAAAATTCATATCTCACAATATACACCTCGGATTGGGAATCCCATTGGTCAGAATCAAGATTGGTGAGTATTTTAACTATGGTTAAAATTTCAAGTCCATCGGACATCGTTTACCCCTCGATCGGATCGAAATACAAAACTGCCGCAAAGCTGTCAGGGCAGTCACGGCCGTGACAACCTTTGCACGTGGCCGTGACACACGGCAGTGAGCTCATTTTACGCCCAGACAGTGTCACGGCCCTCCCCCCCTCCTCCACCTCCATTAATGGAGGTCTACCTCCATTATGGAGGTGGGGGAGCTTCCATTGTTTTCATTTCTGTTTTCTTCATTTCCTTGTTTTCTTTCTATCTTAAAAAAAAAAAAAAATGGTTTTGCTCCGCCACTCCGCCGACGCCTTCCCGGCAGTCGCCACCGCTGTCTCCTCCGCCATCTCCACTGTCTTCTCCGCCGCCACCAGCTCCGCCCCGTCACCTCCGCCTTTGCCGGCTCCACTTCGACACCCCCGCCGCCTTCGCCGGATCTGCCTCGCCACCTCCACTTCCGCCTCAACCTTCCTGTCACGCCGCCTCCGTCGCCCCGCCTCCGTCGCCCCGCCTCCACCTAGCCCCTCTGCTACGCCGCGTCCGCACCTTTGCCGCGACGCCTCCACCGCCGCCTCACCCCACCACAGTTCGCTTCCCGCCACCGTCCACTCGTGAGTCTCCCACGTGGAGCTCATTTCTCCCGGCTTTTGGGTCGGGAGCTCTTTTCTCCTTTTGTGGAGCTATTTCTCCCCTTGTGGGAGCCCTTTCCGATGAAGGCGAGGACCTCGATCGTTGGACAAAGAAAGTGTAGAGTATTGTGGATTCGGCTTAATAGCCTTGTTTGTGGTAGGTTCTATAGCTCTTTGGTCCAAGTTTGAGATTTTCTCGTTTCCTGTCGGCTTTTTTCATTTTTGTTTGGTGTGTTTGTGCTCCTATGTGAGCCTTTGTTCTCTACCGGATTTGATGTCACCGGAGAGACCCTTTGGGCTATTTAGTCCATGTACTTTTGTTTTTCAATACATGCTATCGTTTCGGGAAAAAAAAAAAAGTGTCACGGCCGTGACGGACTTGTCCCAAGCCGTGAAGGCCGCTGTTAGAGGCCGTGACCGACAGTTTTTTGGTCAAATTTGATCCAAATCAAATCCAATTTCGTTCCTTGTTCTTTTGTTAGACTTGTGGGACAATGTCTAGTCATTAGATGACATAATTCAGATGAATCAAACAAGAAATGAGTCATGTAGAATATGATCTCATTTAATTAAGGTTAAAATCATTTTCAAGGTTGAAAATGGAATTTTATTATTAGGCTTTGAGCTAATTTCGTCTAAGTATGATTCCATGCTCTTTCTCAGACTATCTTAGAGGTTTTAGAGAGAAGCTAGAGCATTTAGGGTGATCTTTAAGAAAACCCTAAGTGTTTGTGAGTTTTTGAAATCACACATACAAATACACATCTCTACACAATACTCCACACCATAGCCATCCTTGGGGTGGTGTAGGTTTACGGCACATCACGGGGGTCGGCGTGACTCTCTTCGGCACGGTTCGTGAGCTACGTGCGTTTTCTTTATTTAACCGAGTATCCTAGGGAAACCGTATGGGGAACTCAGGAAATTTTTTTTTAAATTCAGCTGCGTCCGGTGCAAGGCCTCGGGTCACCCGGGGTTTCCCAACAGAACCTAGCAAGGATCATAAACGAACAAATTTTTCAAATAAAACATATTCAAAAAAGACACAGATGATACTTCAAGAGCGTTGGCGCGTCGAAAATAGAAAACAAAACAATCACTTGCAAGCAACCGATTCAAGAAATGTAAGAAAATTCGTGGAATTGCAGCAGCATCGCCGGCGGTTCGTATCTCACTCTCTCGCTAGGGTTTGTGAATGATGATCGACGAAATGCGAGAAATGCGAAAGGAGCCGCAAATAAATGTGAGCGAGTGTGTACGATCTGCTCTGATGTGCTGTGCTGTGCTGTGATGACGGTTCGCATTGTCATGGGCGACAAAGCAACAGTGGTCATCATGCGTTCTTTAACCTTACATTCCTAAATTATAAGGGTTAATTAAATTAAAAATGAATCAATAATACTTCCTTGACAAAGTTATAACTTCGTCATTAATAATACGACTAAGATTTATGTAGTCAGTTCCAAGTAATAAATAGTGAATAAAAAACATATATGCATATAATCTTCTGAAGCGAATCTAAGTTCATAATTTTTATGATGGAAAACGATGAAAATCCATATATAAAACTACCGTATTTTGAAATGTTCAAACATCCACCGATATTTCGAAAAAAATAACATCCTCCAAGATACGATATATATTTATTTTACAAGTGTTTGGGTCAAATTGAAAGACGAATATACTGGAGGTGTGATTATATCTATGTAATAAAATCTTTATAAAACGTATATAAGACATTTTGAACATTAGACCAAGGACTAGAAACTACTTATTATTGTTTTTGAAATTTATTCATCGATTTCTAAGTTACAATGTATCATTTTGTCATTGATAACAATATGAAATAAATATGTTAAAAATGAATAGTAAAATATTTTAGCGATTATACGAAGAACTAGACGTTTCTTATGATTTCAATGTATACTTTGATCTAAATTTATTGTTTCTTCATTATTTACAATATGCAATTTTCAAGTATATAATAAACATATTATGTAAAACATATATAAGATATCATTACGATTTACCATATACCTAATCTTTCATATTTTCATTTTAGACGCCGTGAGTTACAACTTCTGGTCGCTGATCAGGCACATGAACCAGTCACAAACTCGGCCGTACTAGTTTTTCGAAATGCCGGCGTTAAGCGAATACGATAATTTTTTATCTTCTTCCTGAACGTAATAAAGCATGAACATATCAACATACTTGAACCAAGCAAGGATCATAAACGAATAGAATTTTCACATAAAACCTATTCAAAAAAGACACGCAGATGATACTTCGAGAGCGCTGGTACGTCGAAAATAGAAAACGCAACAATCACTTGCAAGCAATCGATTCGAGAAATGCAAGAAAATCCGTGGAATTGCAGCAGTGTCGCTGTCGGTTCGTCTCTCACTCTCTCGCTAGGGTTTGTGAATGATGATCGATGAAATGCGAGAAATGCGAAGGAGCCGCAAATACATGTGAGCGAGTGCGTACGATCTGCTCTGATGTGCTGCGCTGTGATTACGATTCGCATTGTCATGGGCGACAAAGCAACAGTAGTCATCATGCTTTCTTTAACCTTACATTCCTAAATTATAAGGGTTAATTAAAAAATGAATCAATAATACTTCCTTGACAAAGTTATAACTTCGTCATTAATAATACGAATAAGATTTATGTAGTCAGTTCCAAGTAATAAATAGTGAATAAAAAATATATATGCATATAATCTTCTGAAGATGAATCTAAGTTCATAATTTTTATGATGGAAAACGATGAACATCTCCCCGTATAAATATATACTTCCGTATTTTGAAATGTTCGAACATCCACCGATTTTTCGAAAAAAGAAAACATCCTCCAAGATACGATATATATATATTGATTTTATAAGTATTTGGGTCAAATTGAAATACAAATATATTGGAGGTGTTGATTGTTAAATATCACGTGCTGGCAATTATCTTTTAGGGTAGGGTTGCAAACGAATCGAATCGAATCGAATACCGCAATATTCTATTCGATCGAATACGAATAAGAATACTCGAATATTTAATCGAATAATGAAATCGATCCTTATTCGAATTCGAATATTTTATCGAATATTCGAATCGAATATCGAATATTATATTCAAAGTCATCTTTCATTTTTTATTTAATAAAACATAAACAATATTATGTTTAAAATGTATATTGAATTATAATAAATTATATAAACATATATTGAATATAGATACTAATTTTAAATTTTTTAGTGAGTTATCATATATTATATGTGAATATATATTAATTATACTATATTTTATGTTATATTATTCGAATCAAATAATTCGATTAACATTCGAATCGAATACTGTGATTTCGTATTCGTATTCTAAATATTCGAATTCGAATATTAAAATTTCGAATCGAATTGCGAATCGAACCATTTTGGTTCGTTTGCAACCCTATTTTAGGGTGAACAGTTGTACTTTTCGCAATTGGGGTCTGAATACAAACAACCAAGTTCTTGGGCTGCAAGGAAATTAGAATATTCTTATATTCCATCCCCATCCCCATCCCCATCCCCAATCCTTAACTTAATCTTCTCTTACAAATTCTAAGGCCCTGTTTGGTCCTCGCATTTTGCAAATCACCTTTTCTCTTGCCTTAAACACAATTTTCAGCTCCCTAAATCTCTCAAGTGTTTCGCCAGCAATCAATTCACCAAGACAACCATGGCCACTGCTAGTATTTTGCAGACAGAGGAAGATCGAATCATGTATGCATCCTTGTTCGACGATTTCAAAGGTTCGATTTCTTAGCATGAGGTTTTCCTTACCTACGAATCAATCGATTCACAAGCCCTGAAAGAAATCTTTTTTTCTCCCCATTTCGCCAAATGGTCGCAGGTCAGAACCTGAAATCTAGGGGTTCACTGATTGAGAAAAAGATCGAGTTTTTAGAGGGTTTGGCTGGAAAAGTAATTTCTTGATCTGTTTTACCTTTGTTTCAGACTCTTACTTCTGTAAAAGTAAGGGAACTGTTCAACTAGTTTAGAAATGATGAATTCTAGCTCAACTTTGAAGAAAAGAACAGCTGTAAGTTGTTCCAGCTTTAAAAAGGTTGTCTATCTAATATGAACTTTGAAGATTATATTAAAAAATCTATTGCAAGGGTTTAGCTTCAATGATACCTCAGTCTACCTGAAGATGGTCCTTGCCCAAAAATCCTCTTACTTAGTTTTGCTCTCTGTCTTTTAGGTGAGCAACCGAAGATCTCGAAGATGGTTAAACGATCGTTTGTTAATGGAGCTCGTTCCTCGTTTGGACGCCGATGAGATTCGTGGGCTGTTCGCTCCTCCACCATGGGGTAATAAAGCAAACCATTTGGGAGAGCTATAAAATTATTCATAGACATCTGTAGATTCACTTTTGTCGATCGACACCCTTTCTTTCACAGATTCTCACGCGTTTCTACGTTGTTCAGTAGCATAAACTGATGATATTCAGTCGTTTGATATGTTACAGGCGAGGAAGCTCCTCCTTCGGTATTTTCAATGACTAACACGGGAGAATGGGATAGTTTCAGAAACATAGACATGGACAAGGAGGTTAGTTAGTTCTTTTAGTATTTTTCCAACTTGGACAACGAGTAATATTTAGTTTTTATTTCGAAACTTTTACGTTGTGTCGTAGGCAGCTATGATGGTGTCCCTCGGAGGATCGTCGACGAAGCAGAAAGATGGCCTCAACGCTGATAAAGTTGCTGTACTCTCAGCTTGGCACCGTATAAATAGCAGAACGAGAGATGCACTTCGTCGTTGTCTACTTTTGGACCTCGTTAACGGATACGAGGTAAGAACTTAGGAGGTGCAAAGTCTTAATTTTTTTCTTTTAACTAAAGTTATTCCAACATTTACGATTTCTTCTTCTCGACAACTGCTGAAATATCAGGAGCACGTGCGCTCTTTTGTCGAGAAAGAGAGTCGAGACGATGTCCTCGTGCTAAATGTTCAAGATCCTTTCCATCGATTGTTACTCCACGGTGTTTGCGAGGTATATATTCTAAACCGACACCGAGTCGACACGAAAGAAAAGTGTCGCAATTTCAAAACAATGTCTAAAAAGTGAAGCATGAGGCGCTTAGATTAGTGGCATTTCTAAGACAAGTCTCAAAATCGAAGCAAAAATTACTTCACTTTATGGGGGCGCCTGTTGATGTGGCAACGATTCGTGTCATTTCAACCTCCCACATCGACATCTAAGGCCATGTAAAATTCCTTTTGAAATTTACTCATCCAATTGCTTCAACTTTAAAACTTTTGTCCTCAAATTGCAACACGTGTCTTCAAGTTGCTTCAATCGAAACTTGTTCCTAAATTTCATTTTCTTTAAATTGTCACTATACAGTACAGGACTACAAATAAAATAATTAAGCCGTTATATTAGCTCACTAAAGCTACTCTAACATTGCTCCGATTTTGGCAGTTCTACAACTTAGTTTCAGTCACCGCCAAAGAGTCTAAGGGCGGCAGCGAAGCCTTTAAGGTGACGAGGATAAGGAAGAAGCAAAATGGTTCCAAAGATAATATACCAAACATCACTCTATGCAACTTTCTGAAAATGGCGAAAGAAGGTTTCTGGTGATGTTAGGAGCAGATCAATCAATGTGTAATACTATCTATGCATGTACCATTAAATCAGTCACTGCATACAATAAGTGCTCAGCGGCCCACCTATTTCAGTCGTATAGTGTGAAGAAAAGGCTCATTTCTTCGTATAGTGTGAGCAATGCAAACAGTCATGTAATGTTACAGTCAGATGCTTCTCATCTCTTGTAATTGTTTCTTGGCTTCTAACTATCTATATTTACTTGCAAGTACTTAAGATATTCTAAGGTTACTACGAGAAGAACCAAGAGATTTCCTTTTTAACGCTGATTTTCATTCCATATGTCATCAATCTACAGATTAGAAAAACAGAAACAAAATGTTGAAACAAAACAATGATGATGCTACTCTCAAGTATCATATTCACTTGGAAGAAAAGGAAAGCTGCAAGCTTATGCACTTCTCAATGGTAGAAAAATAAATAAGAAAAGAGGCAAACTGATTCTGCAGATTTACTAAGGTACCTTTCAAAACAATAATTCCGAAGCTCCATTGACCATTTTCTCGAGGTCTTCTTGTGATAGGAGAGTTCTTTTACCCATTGCCCCAGTTTTGTCATATGGTTGGGCCATTTTCCTCAAGAACTGCATTAGCAGTGGAAAGAAATGACATATATAGTCGCGTAGTTTTACAAGCTACCATTGCAATTCAATTCATAAACTAAGATAAGAAACATGATATGGAATCATATGCGCTTCAATAAAATACCTCTCGTGCTATATGAACGGCCATGTCAGTACTCAAATTAAGGTGGGCCTCGCGCAAATGAGACAGTATCCAACCTGGTAACTTTGAGCGCTTGTCATGACGGCTATATCTGAAACATGACGCCAAAAAAGGTTAGGTTAGGCTGGAAATTACCAGGTTGGTGAAAACTTTGTGATCTTGTTATATTATTTTGAAATACGAGACGTAGAAATTGAGGACCGGGTAATAAATGTTCTCACTTCTCAGAACTATATGCTCAGGATCAACTGCTAGAAAAAAAAAATACTAATTGTGGTTAAAAGTGGAGAAAATATGAACCTCTTATCAGCAAAAATCATCATTCCATAATCTGCTTTCGACCTGATTACACGTCCCACACATTGAGCAGCTTGTCTCTGAGCATGATACATTGTCATTCATGTGAGTCGAATGTCCAAACCATAAAATTCTCCTAGATTAGAATCCAAGTGAAAATTAGCTTACCAAAGCATCAAAAGTCAAGAAATCACCCTCTTTTATTTGGAAAGTCTCCCTCAGGTACTCCAATCTCGCAAGTAAAATTCTGCACGAGAAATGTAAGCTAATTAGATTCCAAATAAAGCAAAAGAGAGAGGCATGCAATTATACTCTCATTCTCAGGTTCACAAAGCAGATATGCATTGATACAAATGACTTCCATTTTCTTAATTGATTTCCTCTGGGAGTAACTCATTCAAAACGGCTGACGATGTGATGCAGAATTCATTAGTTGCAGAGAAACAGTCAAGCTCCCTAACCCATACAAGAGTCGAAAAATCCAGTCCCACGCGATTGATAGTTTTACAAGAACTGAGTTTCTGCCAATTAAAAAAATTTAATAAACTGAAGGATCATTTCGTTTTTCAAATTCCTTTTCTTTATATGATAAAACACCCAACGCACAAAGAAAATAAATATGTCGCCAAACAAGGACGCTCCTAATTCAAATCCTAGCCAATTTGCCTGAGGGCAGCAACCGCATTTCAGGGCAACAAAATTCTAGGCATGAACTTTTTAGGTTCTTGAGCCGTATTCCAATTTACAGACTATGGTGGAATAACTAATTACAAAAAAATAAGTAACTAGAACAGACTGAAACTGACCGGCTCAGAGTGTACTGGAATGGAACACCAAACATAATAACTAGTCTTCCATAGTGTCTATCAAAATCAATGCCCTCTGCCACTTTTCCCCTGTACAAAAATTAACGATAGTAGAATAAAAGGTTGCAAATATTGCTGCTCCAGTGATGAGGATGAATACTGGAATAGACCGTTGCAATTTGAAACTGTCTCCAATTCATAAAACACCTAAGACTGCTAGCCATGAATAACTTCATTTCTTCAGTGAGGTTATATCTCTTCTCTTCTATATGGCTAACAAGAGAATCATTCAGCTCACTATAGGAAAAGCAAGTAGCAACCACTGCGCATTATATCGAATAGAGTCCAGGTTTACAAGGAAAATACTGTCAGAAGGATGCATATATGACGCACACATATATGAACTGATATTGATAATAAATCAACTAATCTAGACCTCCCAACATAACTAATTTAGGTATCATATCAACTAAGCTAGATACGATATATTAAACTCTCTAATTTAACAAAAGATATTAACAAATCTGGCTGCAAATTGCAGAACAAGAGAGTGGGTCTGAAGATACCTTGCAACAGAGAAGAAGACAGCACCTCTACCACAATCACAAGCTTTACGGTAGTTGTCTAGAGCCAGGGTGGTTTCAACTACATCTTGCGTCTCTATGAAGACGAGCTTATGTTGCATTATCTCCTGCAACAGATTCGAAATGAGATTCATATTTAACACAAGGCGTGGTTGTGAATACTATAGACTTAGTCCAATGGTGTGAATCACATGATTACCTTCAGAATTCCCGTTTCATGCCAGCTATTAACAATTCCATCCATGTAAGAGTAACTGACAAAGAAGCACACAATTCCATCTGGGACAACAGACACCATTTCGAGAAGAAGTTTCCCATAATTTTTCTCCACACCGGGGTCACTCCTAAGATCATACTTTGTGCTCACGGGAAATTGATCACTGACAAAGAAGCCCGCAATGTTACCAGTATATTAATTTTTCAAATATAATACAGAATGATTTCACAAATCGTCGTCAAGTTTCTAGCAGAAGATGCGAACATGAGCTCCAGTTATTTTACCTTCCTCTAGTGAGAACCATCGGGCAAATACAATCTCTTGTCAAGGACATAGTAAAGCTTCGACTAACAACAGGGTTGAAATTAAGCAGACGAGGATAGAGATCAATGGGGCTGAGTGTCCCAGAAGTAATCACAACAGATTGGAACCGTTCAAACACCGGCTTTATAGCAAGAGAAGCATCATGACAGCAGAGCTGAATATCAAACACACAAATAATATTTCAGAGTTGTGGCAATAAGTGGGTCTAGTGAAAAGAATACAAACATGCACTAGCATTCTGGAGTAAATAAAAAAATAAAATTCTACGCACGAACCTGTAGTACAGGGTCGGGTATGTGGGGCATTCTTTCATCAAAAGGTTCAATAATAATTGAAAATCCTCGGGTGTAAGTCCCCACAAGAGTAGCCATATCACAAATAGTTTGGATATGTATAAATTCATCTGTATCAGTTATCTCCAACGTCAGCAAAAGTGAATGAAGCCGGTCATAACAAAACCTCAACATTTTTTGGTCGATTCCAACTTGGGAACTGATTGATGCAACAAATGTAACAGGACCCTCCTTTTCAACATTTTCTGTCTGCAGTCGCCCTTTTAGGTACTGGACCAACCTCCTTAATACCGACAAGAAGTGCTCTGCACGTCTGATATTTCCCGGCACTGCTTCCTTCAGTATATCTTCAGGCAAGACTGGATTTGCTAACCATGTATCAGAAGCTGAAATAGACAGATATTTCCAATTAGCATATTATAGTGGAAAGCTGTATTTTAGAATTCATGAGATATGTACGAATTCAAGATACCGGGAAGATTCCCCCTCTGAGCCAAGCCATCAACAAGACGGTTGTATTCTGCACGCAATCGTCCAGCATCCGTGGCCTTTAACCTTCCTACCATGTTAGAAGAAGGTTCAGAGAATAGAAAGATATTATGCAACTTTTTTTTCAAACTTCGATCCACTATGAATCAGTAACTCAACAAGTCTTCGATTTCATTTCCCAAATATTTTGACCAAAAAGATAACAGCACCAGGCCAGATGACCACATATGTACCTTTCAATCTCAGTGTTCATCCTATTCAAGTTCCTCGATGCACCTTCAAGTGTCTGCCTCCTGACACTCACACTAAGGGCCTCAATGCACACGTTATCTATGTTGTGCGCCTCATCAAACACCACAACTGACTCTCGTTGCATTTCTTTTGATATTATTTGAGCAACCTTTGGGTCAAGCAGATATTGGTAGCTATAAACGACTACATTGGCGAATTGCACCATATGGCGGGCTAGAAAGTACGGGCACCAACCTCTTTCCTTCCCAAATGCCCTCAGATCCTTAAAATAATAATTACACAAAAAGATCACACTTTATAATATGCTTTTTCAAATAGCAATCAAATTTCTTAAAAGGGATGTTGCAGCCGACATAACAAGGAATCAATATTTCAAAAACATCGACCAAAGACCAGATGTAAGAATATTAAGGAAAGATTTGATCTTTTTCTTTCCAAAAAGAAAGATTGTCAATAAGATCCAATTCACCAGAAACACTTCTAATTATCATGCAAACCTCCAAATAATCAAATACGGATAGAACAGCTACTCAATTCTTTCGGATTGTAGATCCCATAAACATATACAAATAACAAAAAGGGAAACGACGCCTTCAATGATTCTACAATCTAACCTGCAATGTGTAAACTCCCGGGGGCAATGCTGCATCTGATCCGGCTTTCTCCAGACCCTCAAAGAAATCACACAAGGGAACATTTGGATTCTCCACAGCCATAGCCCTAACCCAGCTCGCAGTCAGCTTCCGACACGCCGCATCCACACTGTCCCTATTCTCTGCCGAGACCACCCTCGGATTAACACACAAATTCTTCCTCGACGATAGCCCCAAAGCCAAAATCCTCGCCGAGGGACCCAATTGCTCAACCTGGTACCTGAAACAATTACCAAAACTAAATTGAGGCGGTGTCCAAACATGGTATGAAGCTCAAACTAATTACATGGGAGACCATTTCAATTGATATTCGTCACAAGAAAAAGGGAAACTACATTAATATCTTCTCCTATCGAGCGTAAATCCAACTAAACCATATCCGAACAATCAAAATCGAAATAAGAAAGTTACTTGTGGAGCAATTTGAGCTCTGCAAGGGTCTTCTCCATCTCGTGCACGGTTCGCGTGCAGTAAATTAGCTTGACGGGGTTCGAAGGTTTCGACAGAACGTAGCTTGTGATCAACGACAAGAGAGCGATAGTCTTGCCGGTGCCCGTCGGCATCTCCAATAGGCAGTGGCCCCTTGCGTCCAAAGCGCGTTTGAGTTCGAGCATGTACGAGTATTGCTCTGGGTAGATATGTGAGTAGGGAAAGTACACCGTTACGTCTTCAAGTTGAAACTTCATCGTCGATCTTTCCTCTTCTTTCCTCCTTTTTTTTGTTTTGGATTGGAAATGGAGGAGGTTTTAGGGTTTTCGGTGTAGCAGAGCTGATGATGGTGAACAGTAGAGTAAGTGTTTGAGTAATTTCGATTTTGAGATCGTTTATTGCATTAGTCTGATTAAAATTAGGGACAATTACGTTTCAGGCCCTAGAAAAGTTTAAACTTAATGATCAGACCCTGTCAGTAATTTCTTTAGTTTAAAGGACCTGTTTTTTGAAAAATTTAAAGGTAAAGACCCAAACTATGCTTTGACTAAAATGCCCTTAAGAAATCGTTCAGTAAAGTGGTATTCGACGCCAGTTGTATGTTACAGATATATGACGCGTTGTTATTGTAAAACTTATAAGTGTTACTTTAAACTGATAATGTGTTATTTATCGATAGTAAAATGTTTTTAACAGATTTATAGTAAAGTGGTATTCGACGCCAGTTGTATGTTACAGATATATGACGCGTTGTTATTGTAAAACTTATAAGTGTTACTTTAAACTGATAATGTGTTATTTATCGATAGTAAAATGTTTTTAACAGATTTATATTTAGTTCTCCGGATAATCGAAATCCATTTTTCACAACGAATCGAGCACAATCGACTGCCCCATCAACCAATCAATTTCGACGTGTCACGTATGTTTTTTTCTAGTATTGATGAAGAACGATGTAAGAATTGTAATGAATTTTTATATGGGTTCAAATTTGAGAAAAATGTGGTCAAATCGAACTAGATTTTGGCAACAATTGCAGCTAATCTGTGCGTATTCGAGATACCCATAGTTTGGGCATTTCATAGGCTCTGTGAATTTTGAAACAATCGTTACCTCATCACTTCTAAACTTACGCTGTGTGAAAGCAAGTCGTATCGTAGCCATTGATTCATCGGGAGCACATGTTACTATTTCATGCATTATTGTCACTACGATTTGTCTTAATGTTACAAAACTTTACAAAAACGTTATTTTATTTCTCATATATTGTATTTTTATCTCATTAAATGGTATTGTACGACTTTATTTTGTTTCTCGGAAGTATATATTTGGTATTTTTTGTCCAACATATAGGTTCATGAACAAAGTGGGTCATGATACGAGGGGTAACTCATAATCGACTTCTTCGTCGATTAATTGGTATATTATGACCTAATTTTGATTTCCGTAAGTATTGATGGTGTATATCTGAAATGTTATATTACGAACTAAGTTCTTTTAGAAGGCATGTTTCGATATTTTTTGACATTGAAACTGTTACTACATAAAACCAAAATGTTACTTGTTGTTATCGGAACTGTTACTAAAAGTACAGGATTTGTCACTAAATAAATAATAAATATTATTGTATTGCCATGAAGTGGTACAATACTTGCTAAATTTTGGGCGGAATTTGTGGATTGATTGGGTTAATTGGGCGGGATATTGGTTTTGGCTGGATTTGGATGGATTTACTGTACTTGCTAAATTTTGGGCGGAATTTGTGGATTGGTTGGGTTAATTGGGCGGGATTTATGCAACGATTGGAATTTTAGCGGGATTGCTAAATCAGTGCAAATGTGTTACTAATAACTATTTAACTGTTATCCATTTAGTTAAATATGTTACTAAAAGTTGCTTATGTGTTACAAATTGTTGTAGTTGTCGCACCAAGGTTTAGGGTTATGTATTTATGGAGATTAAGGTTTAATGGTTTAGGGTTACCCTTAAGGTTTCAAGATTTACGACATATAAACTGATATTTGTGGTTTAATTTAGAGTTACCCTTATGTTTTGAATAACTATTGACCTCGAACATTCACTATCATCCACCTCAATCAAACAATGTAGCTTTTATTGGAATTTGGTGTGATAAGTGCATCAAATCATACATTTACAATATGTTAATCTTGTAAATCTCGAACAATGTGCTTTTATGAACGAAATTAATCGGATTAGTAATGTGGTACTAGAAACCTGTTATGTGGTATCATTATGTGTAAACACATTATTCGATAGGTTCACATTGTTATTTTATAGCAAACATGTAGTATTACGTGCGGGCAATCTGGTACTGGTGACGTTAACGAATCATCCTGTTAATATTCCTTAACAAATAACTTCGAAAATGTATCAAATACATATTTACGACATATAAAATGATATTTGTGGTTTAATTTTGAACTTTGAACACGTTTGTGTTGGAATTCATAATGATTATGTCTCATTAAATGAGATACTAGTATGTTGTGAAGAAAGGGATATATGTTTGTATGATTTTTTATCTCAACTTTTCACATATTGATACCAACTTTCGCAAAACGTGTCTTTTAATGAAATTTTGTGATTTACCTTCATCATATCATCTATTTTCATGAATTTCAATCTTATACATCCGAATGAAATGAATTTATGAACGAAATTAATCGAAATAGTAATGTGGCATTGATTAACTATATTGTGGTACTTATAGCTACAAATGTGTTATATGGTTGGTCTATATTGTTATTTTTTATCAGATATGTGGTATTATTTGCAGGCAATGTGTTATTGTACTGTTAATATCTCTGACATTCTAGAAACTCCTAGAATGTTCTTAACGATGTGTTACCCAAATTGCGTGAATTGTTACTCAGAATAAAGAAAATGTTACCAACCAACTTTTTATTGGCAAACGTGTTATTTACGGGTAACGAGTCGTTATTAATTTCTCATTATATGTTACGTTTTGTGGATATATTTGTTATGAATATCTAGACATATGGTATTATTGTTCCACGAATTGTTATCCAGAAAGCATGAAGTGTTATTCAGTGACCATTTTAATAAGCAAACGTTTACCACTTAGATCTCATCAAAATTCTTCATTATTCCATGATTAACATCAATAATTGTCGTCGATAACTAGGGCCCATGATAAAATTGTGTCGACTTTACGTTATTCGGTCATTAAAGTCGAGATTTCACCATATCAAACGTATGTTTGGAGCATTTGTGCTTTATGAATCTCGAAAATTCTCTTTGATTATGAAGACCCATGAAAAATCGAAGCCAATACAACGTTTGTTGTTAGTAACGTCGAGAATGGGTCGAATTTGAAACATGAATTTTTCAGCTTATTAAACGTATGTTTTTTTCAGCTTAAAACAATTATTTTGGGGGCACTAAATTGTTATTTTTCATCGCTTTGGCAAGGGTTAAATGTCTTATCGCAATTGGAAAATTTGTCATTCGTTGTGTTGGTTCTGTTATTATAGATGACACACATGTACTAAATATACAAATTTTAGATCTAAGTACAAGACTTTTGTTATTAATTGGGAAGAAAGTGTTTCCAGTTATCTCAAAAGTGTTATTTTTGTTTCGAAACTTGTTATCGCGTCATTCAGCTATTTTCGTCGCTTTGGCTAGGGTTAAATGTCTTATCGCAACTGGACAATTTGTCATTCGTTGTGTTGGCAAATCTATTATAGATGACACACTTGTTACTAACTGTACAACTTATAGTACTCACTATATGATTCTTGTTATCGAATTGTAAAACACTGTTTTTATTCAGCTTAATATGTTATTTTTTATTCAAAACTTGTTATCGCGTCACTCACCGTGTGGTACTCATTAAAAGACTCTTTGTTTTTCAAATGAAAGTATATGTTTTTTCTGTGGCACATTATTATTATTTTGAAATGTGTTATCGCATCATTCATGTATTTTTCTAAGATTTGGCATAGTTTAGGGTTAAATACGTCTTGTCACATCATTTAGGTATTTTTATTTGATTTATTCGTTGTATTAGTATTGGTATTATAATTGATAAAATTGTTACTAAATACATGTGATATGGTTCTCGGTATAGGATATTTGTTATCCAGATGAACAGAAGTGTTTTTTCCAGCCCAACTCTGTTATAATTATCTTGACAACTGTAACGGATAATTTAGGTATCCTGTGGTTCGCATATGTCAGGGATATTTATGTCTTTTCGCAGCCTTTAGGTAGTTTCCACTGAACTTTTCGAAAACTAGGTCCTTTAGCCTAAATCAAATTCAAGTGGGGCCTGAACCCAAACTTAAATATGCTATTGGGGCCTGAACTTTAATTTACCCTTAAAATTACTTTGAATTTGCTTTATTTACAATATAGCCACTGTAAGGTTTTTTTCTTTTTTTTTTTGTTTTCAATCCATACTCTTTTTTTAAATGAATTTTAATAAAAATTTACATAGCCCAATGCATAATCAATACTGGCCAAATAAAAGAAAAAAAAAGAAGAAAAACAAAAGTAGAAACAAGAAACAAAATCTTACACACAAATAACTAAATAACATACCACCAAATAACTTTTAAACCAAATCTACAATACTATTCACTTTCTTCGGTCTTCGGCTCAAGTATCTTGTTTTTTTTTGGAAAGGACACCCCAGAAAAGGAGAGAAATCACTCCACAATGAGGAGGTCGAACTCCCAACGGAGAAACAGACCAACAAACCAAAAAAGAGAAAGAAAAAAAGGATATAAGGAGATGGAGCTCCTCGTGCCTCCATTAATAGAAGAAGGGGGAGAAGCTTGAAATTTTGTGCTTGTGCGGCGGCCGAGCGAATGAGGCGGGCTGGGCCGGGTGCGGACAAGCCCGCCTGTTTAAAAAAATAAAAAAAAGAAAGAAAAATAAAAAAATAATAAAAATAGATAAAAATAATGAGAAAAAGGAAAAAAGTAAAAAAAATGAAGAATTCAAGTTGCAAAACATATCTAATTTAATCAACTTTTTAGTATTAATTATTTATGTTACGAAAGTACAAATCATAGCTCAAAAAATATAAATCAATATAATTTATTAATAAATCTTATTATTTAATATAAATATTTTTATTTTATATGGCGGGCCTAAAAAACAACCCGTGGCCCGCGGGCCCATTTGACAACTCTAGTTTTAACAAGTGATCAATTCTTTCCGTATTTATTTAAAAAAATTCTTCAGTATTTACAACTAGTGTTCAAAAAGTTCAGAAAGCCAGTTACGAACGAATGGTTGCATTTTATGATATCAACAGCTATTTTATTTCAAGTGAAAATTTACAAAAAAAATCGATTACGAAAAAATTATAACCATTCCGATATCAACAGTTAAAATAACATAGCAGTTACAAATCCAAACTGGTCCATGTATTCTACCCCCTCTGTCCCACTAATTTTATCACACTTTACGGATGTCCCAATAATTTTATCACATTTCCTTATTTAGCAAAAAACTATCACAAGCAATCAATATAATAGACGTGTTAAAATATACACTTTGTTACCTTTTCATTGTACTACATTATTATAATAATGCCACCTTAATTTGCGTGCTCAGCAACTTATGTGATAAAGTTGCTGGGACGGAGGGAGTATTATATTAAGGGTGAGGGGTAATTATAATAGTCTGTCAATTAAGCTTTATTAAAAAATTAAAAATTAAATTAAATCACCCATTTAAATTAATTACTATTGTTAGTTAAGAATAATATTAAATTTTTATTTATTATATCACACGCATTTGAGTGTGCTAAATATACTAGTGCGAATAACGGGTTCTATTTCAATTTGAACCAAAGCCACGATCAACCATTTACCATTGGTTCAATTATGACTAATTCGACGTATTAATGATTATAAGGTGCTAAAATTGAAAATCAAACATATTTTTTAACTGATGTCGTCAAAAAATGGATCTGCCGCGCTAAACGGCCAACGAACTCTTTCCCGCCTTAGCTTTGCCGCAGATTTCGCCTGAAGACTTAGAAACAGGGTAAGGGTGGGGGGTCGTTTGCCCTCTTGCCTAGGTCAGGAGGGTATTTTCCGTTTTCCAGGTGTAAGGCATCAAGAACGAAAAGTGCATGTAATTAAAAGAGCAGAGTAACGATAAGATAAGTGAGAAAAATGATACCTGTTCTGAGCGTGCTTTGTGATATTTATAGGGTTCTTACCTTGGATGATTTACGAGCGGTTTTACCCACTTCCCACGTTTCTCGGACTCGGGTCTCCTTACTTCCCACGATGGGCGTCCCTTGGCCCGTTCTGTTCTGGGCGGTTATTCCTTGCACGTTCTGCTATCGTCGCCGTGGGGAGATCTTGGCGGTTTCCAATCTAGGGGCCGAGTTCCCTAAAGGTACGTACACGTCTCGGGCAACAGGGATGGATTCCGAGGAGATCACCTTTCCCTTCCAGAGGTGATTCCGCCAGGTATTCCGGAGGCGGAGCCCCTCGGGTGACTAACCCGAGGGTCGGGGAAGATTTCGGGGTCTGCAAGGTGCCTCTTGCGCGATCCATCCGCCGCTGGGTTCGGGGTCTCTATCCTGAGGGTCGGCCTTGTTAGCCCGAGACCGCGCTGAGGGCAGAGGGCGTCCTTCAGGTAGGGTGGTTACGTTAGTTGAGGTGGGTCGGTTATTTTGCCGGGGGTCGGTAGAACTCGAGGGTAACAATAGTCCTCCCTTCGATTCAAAAGAGTGCGGTGAATTTCGGACGTCCGTGTGGTTGCGGCAAAATATCCGAGCCGCTGCCAATTTCGAGGGCCACCGTGGTACCCTGCCTGAGTGGGTTGTTCTTCCGTCGAGGCGCGCTGCTTATTTTCTCGGGACATTTCTCTCACAAGCCACGTGTTGCCTTCTTATTTGTCCGTGGTGATGGGACGTCTGGGCGGGAACTCGATCCGCCCTTCCTGACATCGACGCGGATCAAGGTATAGTCGACGCGGGCGATTGCAGTCCATTGATTAAATCTGTATTCAAGGGTTCAGATCGAGCGAATGGAACCTATATATATCCCCCCCCCCTTTTTTCATTTCTCTTCTTCACTTTCTATCACTACTCTCTCTCTTCCCGAAGTTCCCGAGCTCGAGTCCTCCGGCCCTCTCCAAGCTTTTTAGATTTTCGTAAGTCCTTCTTTCCTTAGCCTTTTCTTTCAGCATCATGACTTCTAGCTCTAGCGATAGTTCTCGTGTGGCTTCGGGTAGTTTTGCCGGGGGATCGGGTAGCTCGGGCAGCAGTAGTGGTTCTTCCGGTAGTGATAGCTATTCCTTGGGGGGTTCGGGTAGCCTTGTAGTTAGTGTAGGGGGTAGCCCCCGCTGAGTCATTTCGGGAAGGTTCCCCAAGGACCCGTTCTGGGGGTAGTGGTAGTTCTGGGGCTCCTTCTACGGACTCCGAGGTTACCCCCTCCTGCTCGAGCTGCCCCCTGATCCCGTGTTCCAAGGGAACCGGCCCCTCCCCGCGAGGGTGACTTTCCCAGTCTGGTGGCCTTCCGTCGGATTGAGGAGGTTGAGTCCTTCCGGGCTAGCCGTGAAGGTGTCTGTTGGCATCAAACCAAGGTCTCTACTTTCAAGGCCTCAGATCTCCCTAGGTTAGAATCCCTTTCGGGCCTGCCCGAACTCCTTCAGTCTCCTTTCTCTCGCCGTTATTTTATTTCACTTTCGCTATGAGCCTTCGGTCCCCGTGATTTCTGCTTTCCTGAAGCTAAGCAAGACAGAAGAGGGGGAATTTTTCTTCTCCCCCTCTCGGCCGTTCTCATCCGAGGTAACCCTTCGTCTAATAAGGTTGTATAGTCGGGCGGATCATCCAGGTTCCTAAGTGCTATTCGGACCCTGAAGGAGGCCCCGTCGGGGGGCTATCTGCCTGAACCCCGAGACGAGATCGGTCATTCGAGGACACCGACCGCGCCGGCTTTAGCCACGACCGTGGCTGAGCCCCAGTTCGAGGAGATGAGGGTGCTTATGGGGACGAAGCTCAAGGGAACGTCGGGATGGCCGAGGCGCGAGGGAAACCCATCGAAGAAGCTCGTGAGGAGCGTGTTGAGGAAGAAGTCGAGGCTGGCAGAGCTACGGGGGTTGGGGATGATGCAGGGAAGCTCGGGGATGTTGCTGGGGGTGACGATCAGGTCGGTCCGGCCGCTTAGATGCTTTTTTCTTTTTCTTCTTTCTGTCTTTATTCGGGATGAATGTAATGAACCCTAATATACATATATCTTTTCCTGTTTGTCCGAACATAGCCCTTCGAGGCATAATATCTGAATGTATAGCCTTCGGGCATTTTTCCATTCGGCACTGTCTTTTATTTCCTTGCTCGTGTGTCTCTACTTGCTTTTATCTTGTTGTTGGTTTCGCGTGTCTTCTCGGACTATTTTCCCACATGGTACGTCGTTGGCACCATTTCCCGAGGGGCAAAGGTACCTCCTCGGGTCTATTCCTCGGAGGCGGTGGTGTTCCAGAAGCGTGAGTAGCTGAAGACTGTTTGCCCTGATCCCTCGTGATTCCTTAAAAATAGCAAACTCAGTCCCGATGATCCCGAATTCTCTGGAAATAACGTAGCTGAGAATTCAGCCACGGTTAGCCTGGGACCTGGTCTAGATGAGGACTCGGCGACGAACGTCCGAGAAAATCACGGGCCAAGTCAAAATCCGAGTGGGTCAGCTAGCCGTTTTAAAATTTAAACGTACTGGCTTTTCGTGCAAGTCCAAGATCCTTCTATAAATACAATCCTTTTGCTTCCTCAGTTCATCATTTCCCTGTCTTTTCTCTTCCTGTGTTTTCTCATCGCTGACTCTCGTATGGCTTCCTCTTCTTCTCCTAAAGGCAAGCATGTCGCTGCCTGTTTCCTAAGATAGAGGATGTCCCTTTAGATTTTGGTAGTTCCGCAGGTTTTCGTTTCGACATGGGTCTACAACCCGACCCTACTGCTGCGTGAAGACGCCGATCCCTCAAGGTGATAGCGAAGATAAGGGTTATCGCAGGAACTTAGTCAGGTGGTCCGTCGAGGCGGAGGAGGCTCGATCCAAGGCGAACCTTCCGTGGTATCGGACCAAAGTCTCGACCCTCAGTCCCTCGTCCTTTCGGGAGTTCCTCGAGAAGGCTAGGATCCCCTCTGATTACGAGGTCCAACTGCTCGGTCCTTTGCAGGTGGCGCCTCCTATCGGTTTCCTGACGGTCTACACTGACCAAATAGAGATGGGTTTAAGATTTCCTATACCTTTTTTCCTCTTGGATCTCTGCGAGATCCTAGATATCTCCTCAGGCCAAATATTTCCTAACTCCTGTAGTTTTCTCCTAGCTCTGGCCGCTGTTGCCCTGAGGATTAAGTTCACTCTTACCACCGAGCTAATTGTTAGTTTCTTCCGGGTATGTGAAAGGGACGCTGGAAAGTTCGTCTTCGTGCCCTCTACGGATGTCTTCAATGATAACTTCACTGCCACCAAGGGGTGGATGAACAAATTCTTGTTTGTGCGCCCTTCCTCCCGACATCAGGATCGTCGTTTTTCCTTGCTTCGATGGCGAGATCATTGTCAGGCTCAAGGTGATTCACCCGACCTCTTGCTGGAATTTTTGGCTCAGATTGGCGGTCAAAGCTTTTCTGTGCGAGAGCAAGTGTCTGATGTTCCTCTTGAGGCGGTTGTGCATCCTCGGGCCCTGGGTATGTTTTTCTTTCATTTTCGCTTCTTAGCTTTTCTTTCGTTGACTATCTTCTATTTTCAGGGGTGAGGGTTTGGGCACTGTCCAGCTCATGACTATCCGTACCCGGGGTGCCTCGATTCGTTTCCAAGGGGAGCATGGTGGACCTTCAGTGGATGTCCTCGAAGATGAGGCATCAACTCCACGTAAGGAGGAAGGCGACCCAAGCGAGTAAGGCCATCGCCACCTACGCCTCCAGATCCCCTGCCTGAGAGTCCTTTTTTACTTCGGCCCGCTCCTCATCCTCATTTCCTGCTAGAGAAGGACGGGGAGTCTTCCCTATCGTATATAATGAACTTTGTCACCGAGGAGAGAGATTTTGCCAGGGAACTGTCCGACGGTCATTTATAGAATGGGCCTTGGCTTTGAGCCAGGTATATTTATCTTTTCCACCTCTTGGTTGAGGATTCGTCTTGATTGTTTCCCTTTTGTCTCCAGACCTACTCCTTGTCTTCTGAGGGGGCTTGGCGGTATCGTCTTCAGCAACGAATGATTGACTCGGCACGATCTTGCAACGTGGAGATGACCATGCGAATCAGTGAGGAAGCTCAAGAAATGGGTCGTTTGAAGGATCAGTTGGCAAGGGCTCAGTTTGAGGTCGATAAACTTCGCTAGGAACTTCATTCGGGGAGGGAGATTCGTCGTAGCCAAGAGCATGATCCCAACCCAAAGCTGGTTCCTGTGGAGAAAGTATCTGAGGCAGCTAACATGTATTTTAATTTCGGGTTCCAAGGGTGTCTGTCCCAGATCCGGGCGAATGGTTTCCCAGAGGGTGCGCATCCCTTTACCTTCCTGAATCCTGAAGCAGCTTTTATGGCGTTAGCCTCTCGGCGATCTCCATCGAAGCCGACGTCAGGGAAGAATCCAGAGGGTGTTTGACTTGGACGACAGTAGCGATGCTTCTCGAGGGAAGGGCACAGTCGAGAGGGATTAGTTTTGGTGTCTTTCTTTTGGGTCTGTTTTTAGTCTTTGCTATCCCTTACTTTTCGCAGATGTCTCTGTTCCCTTGCTTTTCTATTCACCTGCTTTGAACTTTGAAGATAAATAAAGGGTCTATCTTAGTTACCTGGACATCGACTCTGATTTGAGCCCGAAGTCTGTTGTTCCTATCTTTACTTAATTGCTCCTGATGAATGTAATGGAAGTGAGGTCCCTTCTCTCGGGCCAGGGGCGTCCCCCTGAACCCAAGACGAGCCTCGGCGATTTTTCCAAAAATATTTCTTCTTTGCCTCTAGCTTATATAGAGGTGACGCTGCCTCACGCAGAGGGATAACAATGTGCGCAAAGTATCTTTTCTCTCCCTCAGGAGGAGGAATGTTTCAGCCTCTCGCAGAGGGAATTCAGTGGGCGCGAAGTATATTACTCGAGGGGAATTGTCCCGAGGGGCCTTCTTTTCCTCTAGCTTATATAGAGGTGGCGCTGCCTCGCGTAGAGGGATAACAATGTGCGCAAAAATCTTCTCTCTCCCTCAGGAGTAGGAATGTTTCAGCCTCTCACAGAGGAAATTCAGTGTGCGCGAAGTATATTACCGGAGGGGAGTTGTCCCAAGGGGTCTTCTTTACCTCGGAGTGTCTTCTACCCTGGTCTTCGTGTCTTTTATTGTTTTAAGTTTTTGCCCGAACGTCCCTCGTACAGAAAGAAAGCAAAATTCATTAATTACTTGGTATATATTACATCCCAAAAGTAATATAGGCAAGCTTAGAAAGGTAGTGTCTAAAATGAAAGTCGAAAGAAAACAAGTGCATAATGAGGGTACCCCCCTCTAGGCATAATATTTGCGCAGCTTGCAGGAGTTCCAGAGTCGGTCAAGCTGCTTGCCTTCAGCGTCCTCGAGATAATATGAAGCCTCTCCCGCTTTCCTAACGATGCGATAGGGTCCTTCGAGCTTAGGCTCTAGCTTATTCCTTTCCTCCTGGTTCAGGATCTCTTTCACCACTAAGTCTCCCTCCTCGTATTTCTTGCTTCGGACTCGGCAGTTGTAGGACTTAGTCATCATTCTCTGGTAGGCGGTCATCCTGATAGCGGCTCTTTCTCTTCCCTCTTCGATCAAGTCAAGGTCTTCGGACCGGAGTTGATTGTTATCGTTGGGGTACGTCAAGATTCGGGCGCTTTCCATGCCAATCTCCGCGGGCAGGACCGCTTCGCTTCCATAGACCAGGCTGAAAGGAGTTTCATTAGTCCCTTCTCGAGGTGTGGTTCTGTATGACCGAAGGACACTCTGTAGCTCGTTGAACCATGATTTCTCAAGTCCCTCAAGTCGGGTCTTTAGCCCTTGTACGATGGTGCGGTTCGTCACTTCCACTTGGCCGTTGCTCTTGGGATATGCCGCCGAGGTGAAGATCTGTTCTATCCCGAGTTCTTCACACCACTCCTTTAGCTTCTTTCCACTGAATTGTCTTCCGTTGTCAGACACTAGCCTCATCGAGATTCCATAGCGGTAGATGATGTTCTTCCAAATGAAAGCAGTGATGGCCGCTTCGGTGATCTTGGCCATGGCCTCGGCTTCAACCCACTTCGAGAAGTAGTCCACAGCCACCAGTAAGAACTTCTTTTGGGCGACGTTCCGAAGAACGGGCCGACGATATCGAGCCCCCATTGGTCGAAAGGGCAAGGGGATGTCACGGACTTCATAGCCTCCGCATGCATTCTTTGCAGACTGGCATGCTTGTGGCAGCTGATGCAGCACCGAACTGTTCTCATGGCGTCTCCCTTCATTGTCGACCAGAAAAAGCCTACGATGAGTGCCTTTCTTGCCAATGCTCGACCTCTGATGTGACTCCCGCAGATTCCTTCGTGGATCTCCCGAAGGACGTATTCCCCTTCTTCCTTCGATATGCATCGTAATAGAGGCCCTGCGAAAGATCTTTTGAATAAGGTCGTGTCGATCAAAGTGAACTACTGAGCTCTCCGGATAAGTTTTCGAGCCAGAGCTTTGTCATCAGGGAGGCTTGTGGCGGAAGTATTGGTAGATCTCATGTCTCCAATCTTCTCGGGTTATGTTCGATTCGGGCGAGTTTCAATCCTCGACCTGCCAGATGGATATGACCCTTTCCTTTTCCTCGAGTGGGCCGATCGTGTTTACCAACTTAGCTATCTGATCCGCTCTCGTTCTCGGCTCGGATGATTAGGATGATCTTGAGCTCATCGAAACCTCCCTTAATTTCCTCGAATGTCTTGACGTACCTTTCTAGGTTCAGCCCTTTAACAGCGAAGTTTCCTTCCAATTGTTGGACCACGAGTTGGAAATCTGAGTGCACCGTCAGGCGTGTGATTCCCATCCTTCTCGCTGCTCGAAGACCGGCAAGCAGCGCCTCGTACTCTGTTTCCTTGTTTGATGCTTTGTAATCCAACCTGATGGCTAAGTTGGTCTCTTCCCCCCATGGCGATATGAGTAATATTCCAACTCCATTTCCTGAGTTGCAAGAAGAGCCGTCCACAAACATCGTCTACACCTCCTCGAGGCAATCCCCTACCATCTTCACCATGAAGTCCGCTAGAGCCTGAGCCTTGATGGCGGCCCGAGGCTTGTATTGGATGTCATACTCTCCTAACTCTGTTGACCACTTGACAGCTCTCCCTAAGATGTTCGACCGGGTGGTGATCTTCCCGATCGAGTGATTAGTTAACACCACGATGGGATGTGACAGAAAATAGGGCCGCAACTTCTTAGCCGTGATAAGGAGAGCTAGTAGTAATTTTTTAGAGTTTTTTTACCTTGTTTTGGGTCCCTTCAAGATGTGGCTAGAAATAGATCGGCTTATGTACCCTTTCCTCTTCCCGAACCAGTACGGAACTTATCGCCCGAGGCGAAGGTGCCAGGTAGACTATCAATTCCTCCCCGGGCCGAGGCTTATTGAGCACGGGCAGCTTCCTTAGATACTCCTTTAGATCCTGGAATGCCTTCTCACACTCGACGGTCCACTCGAAGTTCTGGACCTTGCGCAACACCTTGAAGAATCGGCAGATGAATCGTGAAAGAGCCGTTATCCTCCCTATCAGCCTCTGAACCTCGTTTAGACTTCGGGGAGACGTCATATCCATCAGGGCCTTGATCTTGTCAGGGTTGACTGTGATTCCTCTTCTTGTCACCATGTAGCCCAGAAACTTTCCCGAGCTTACCCCAAAGGTGCACTTACTTGGATTCATCTTCAGGTTGTACCTTTGGGCGGTCGAGAGTGTTTCCTGGACATCGACCAAGAAGCAGCTTCGTTCTCGAGACTTGATTAAGATGTCGTCCACATAGACCTCCACATTTTTCCCAATCTGGTCCTTAAAAACTTTGTCCATCAGCCTCTGGTAAGTGGCACATGCGTTCTTCAGCCCGAAGGGCATGACAGTGTAGCAATAGGTCACTCCGGCAGTTATGAAACTTGTCTTTTTTATCTTCCCAAACGAGTAAGATCTGGTTGTACCCCTAAAAAGCATCTAGGAAGCAGAGTAGTTCGTGCCCCGAGGTGGAATCCACCAGCTGATCTATCCGAGGCAAGGGGTAGAAATCCTTCGGGCATGCTTCGTTCAAGTTCCGGAAGTCCACGCACATGCGCCATTTTCCCGAAGCCTTTGGGAGCAAGACTACATTCGAGAGCCATGTGGGAAATTGGACCTCCCTAATGTGGCCCACTTCTAACAGTTTCTCGACCTGTCGTTGTGCTTCGGCGTCCTTCTCTACATTAAGATGTCTCCTCTTCTGGAAGATGGGTCGGGTGGTTCGGGAGACATTCAGCTTATGCTCGATGTCCCCCGGTCGATACATACCATGTCCTTAGACGTCCATGCGAATACGTCCTTGTTCTTCATCAGCAGTTTGATTAGGTCTTCTCGTAAGTCCCAAGGTAGACCCTTGGCGATCTTGACTGTTTCCTCCGGCGGGTTGATCATCACTTCTTCAGTCTCTTCTTCCCTGTCTTCTTTCTTGTGGGTTCCGATGGCGTCTAATGTTTCCCTTCCCCTCGGGTGGTCATCCCTTCTGGCCCTGGAGGATTTGATTTCCACCCGAACCTCTTCTACATAGCATTTCCTGGTTATTTTGCGATCTTCCGAGACTTCCCCAACTTTGTCTCCTACAGGGAATTTTATCTTCTGGTGTAATGCTGAGGCGATGGCCATGAAAGAGGTCAGGACAGGCCTCCCGATGATGATGTTGTATGGACTTGTCCCGTTGATGACCATGAACGGGGCGGTTTGTGTTTTCCTCGTTTTGCCTTCCCCGAGGGTAAGTGGGAGATGCAATATTCCCACTGTTTCGACGCAGTGCCCCGTGAAGCCAAAGGGAGTTGTTTCTACCTTATCCATGAGGTAAACCACCAGGTCTATCTGGTCGAGGGCCCTCTTGTATATGATGTTGACGGAGCTCCCGTTGTCGATGAAAACCCTGCCAACGTCATGGTTGGCTACCTCGGTCAGAATAACTAGGGCGTCCTCGTGAGGGTCATCACCTCCAAGAAATTTCTCGGGACCAAAGATGATGGTGGGCCCCGACCGCTTACTCTCCGCCTTGATTTCAAAGCTTTCTAACTGGCGGACTCCAGCCTTCCTTGCTCGATTGGAGTCTCCTCCCGTAGGTCCTCCCGATATGATGTTTGATCTGTCATGGTGCGGTCCTTTCCGAAGATCTTCGCCGTCCTGTTCCCCTGTCCTCCTGATTCTATGGGGCGTCGTTGCCGCCCGGCCTCGGGCCTCGTCTATCTTCCCTCTCTGGTGTCCTCCTTTACGCCCCCCTCTGATTGTGAATCCGGCGGTCCTGTCGGGTATTGAACCGATTTCCTGTCCCAGGATACCTGGGCCTAGTCCCGAAGCCCCCATCTGGTCCAGTAAGTTTAGCTCGGGCTTCGAGGTTCGTTGTTATCAGCTTTTCTAACTCCCGATTCAATTGAGACCGCTCCTCAGTGGTATGTCCATACTCGTGGTGGTAATTACAGTAGGTGTCGGACACTGGTCGCCTTGGGTTACCGTCAATGTACGGGGGTCGGCGAAGGAAGTCATTCTCCTTGCATATCTCCAGCGCTCGAAGCTTGTTCACCCGTAGTCTTGGGTAGTCTGTTCGTGGAATCGTTGGGATAGGGTAAGGGCGATCATCCCTCCGAGGGAGTACTATGTGGTCTTGATTTCTTGGGGGGCTCTTTCTGCGCGTTCCCGAGGAGGACTCTTGCACTTTCTGTCCTCGGGCTCCCTGGCATGTGACTCTTCGACCCGAACGTACTTTTCTACCCGATTCACCAGTCTTCCACCGTAGTCGGATACTTTTTCACTAGCGATCTGAATAGGTCTCCATCCCTTAGGCCATGATGGAACGTTCCAATAAGCAATTTGGGCGCAGTGTTGGGGATCTCCATTTTCACTTGGTTAATGCGCCGAAGGTAATCTTGTAGGCTTTCCCTCTCGGCCTGTCTTATGTTTAGCAACTTTCCCGCGGATGAAAGGCGTCTTCTGCTGCTCGAGAAGTACTTCAGGAAGTGGCTGGTGAGGTCCTGAAATCCTTTGATTTCTCTCGGGGGTAACAGGTTGAACCACTGTTGAGCTCGCCTCGACGGGATGGTCACAAAGAGTCGGCATTTGACGGGGTCGCTCAGTTGGTAAAGTGCCGCATTTCCTTCAAATATGGCCAGATGGTCTTCAAGAGGGCCAGACCCGTCGTACTTTCCCATTTCAAAGGAGCGGAATTTTTCGGGCATTGGGGCCACAAGCACCTCGGGGGAAAAGGGCGAGGTTTGCCAAGTTCCGGAGTTTGCGGATCTCCTCTTTCATTTCTTCCAACTCGACTGCCCATTGCTCGACACATCTTCTCTTGTTGGCTCGTACTCTCGCGAACTCCGATGCTAAAGTGCGGTTTTCGTCTTCGCGCTCCCCAGTTCCTGATTCGGCGTCGTGTTCTTCATTTGACCCACGTCGGTTGTCTTCCCGCTCGGCGTCACGTTCCCTGCCTGGTTCGCGCCTGTTGTCTCTCTGGTTCCTCTCAGCCATCAGCATCTCGACGTCCGTCTCGATCCTCCGGATCTCTTGCATAACTGTAGCGAACATCCCGACAAAATCGGCTGGGTTCGGTCCATTGCCGTCCGCCGGCAGCGTGCGATCTCTTCCGACAACCACCATACTAAATTCTACTTCAGAGAAACAATATGTTTCCCACAGACGGCGCAAGTTGATGTCAACAGAAAATGGATCTACCGCGCTAAACGTCCAACGAACTCTTTCGCTCCTTAGCTCCGCCGCAGATTTCGCCTGAAGACTTAGAAACAGGGTGAGGATGGGGGGTCGTTTGCCCTCTTGCCTAGATCAGGAGGGTATTTTCCATTTTTCAGGTGTAAGGCATCAAGAATGAAAGTGTGTGTAATTAAAATAGCAGAGTAACGGTAAGATAAGTGAGAAAAACAATACCTGTTGTAAGCGTGCTTTGTGATATTTATAGGGTCCTTACCTTGGATGATTTACGAGCAGTTTTACCCACTTCCCGCATTTCTCGGACTCGGGTCTCCTTAGTTCCCATGATGGCACGTCCCTTGGCCCGTTCCGTTCTGGGCGGTTATTCCTTGCACGTTATGCTATCGTCGCCGTGGGGAGATCATGGCGGTTTCTCTAGGGGCCGAGTTCCCTAAAGGTACGTACACGTCTCGTGCATCGGGGATGGATTCCGAGGAGTAGGGGTGGGATCGGGTCGGGTACCCGACATGTTCGGGTTTCAATTTTGATACCCGACCCCGACCCGACAAAAATCGGGTACCCGACAATTGGGTACCGGAAACCCGATTATCGGGTTCGGGTACCCGGCAATTTTATAATTCTTTTCTTTGAACATTCCATGCAATGATTCTGTTATGCTCTCTTCTCTCTCTTCTAATAAAACGTTGGGCCACGTGGATAAATGGCCTCGAACATTCTAATGGGCTTTACGCCCAATAAAAATATCTTATCCTTTCACACTGTTCGAAAACCTCATAGCTCTTCGACATACCAAATCAATGGCGTCGTCTTCGCTGAACTTCCTCTCCGTCGCACGGACGCTGCAAAACCTAGCTATTCGCACAGGCGCAGATGGACGATGCTGGTGACGCGATTACTTGATGGACGAGTCGACGACGAGCAGGAGTTGAGGGGGCTGAGGGCGACGCGATGGACAACGGTGGTGAGGCTGAGGGCGACGCGACGGACGACGGGGGGCTGAGGGAGACGGTGGTGAGCAGCTGAACTAACGATGGTATGTCGATTGTGTGTGAGTGTATGTCGATTGTTTTCTGTCAAGTGTGTGTATTGCTTTCTGTCACTTGTATGGCGAGTGTAGGTCGACTGTGGAGAAGAGTTCAGACATATAATATTTTTTAAACTAATGATCGGATAGGTCGGGTACCCGATCGGATTTTTCGGATATATTGCTACCTGAAACCCGACCCGAAATATAACATCGGGTATCGGGTACCCGACCCGATACTCAATGAAACCCGACTTTTCACTCAACCCGATCGGGTCGTGTCGGGTCGGGTCGGGTACCCGAAACCCGACCCCGATTGCCCACCCCTACCGAGGAGATCACCTTCCCCTTCCAGAGGTGATTCCGCCAGGTATCCGGAGGCGGAGCCCCTCGGGTGACTAACCCGAGGGTCGGGGAAGATTTCGGGGTCTGCAAGGTGCCTCTTGCGCGATCCATCCGCTGCTGAGTTCGGGGTCTCTATCCTGAGGGTCGGCCTTGTTAGCCCAAGACCGGCTAAGGGCAGAGGCCGTCCTTCAGGTAGGGTGGTTACGTTAGTTGAGGCGGGTCGGTTATTTTGCCGGGGGGTCGGTAGAACCCGAGAGTAACAATATTAACCATTGCCCTTCGGATTAGTTTTACCTCAGAATCGCAAACCCAAATCTTACTGAATTTGAATGGGATAACTCAGGGTGGAAAAAGACAAACTAGCTAATTTATTTTGTATGACGAAGTATCAATAGTATGTAATGTAAAATGACCCAAGCAATCAAAAACTGATGCATTAAACACCACAACACAAATCTATTACTACATCTCATCTGATAACTAAGTAAAACTGTTCAAGAACAACCCAGAATTTTGATGTTTGCAACCAAGATACATACATTAAGCAAGCATAAGCTATCCATTGAAGAGCTTAATGTTTCTTACAGTCAGCAGTTGCTTCAGTTAGTACGTAGAGAGTAGAGACACCGAACATTTCATCAATCTTCTTGAGGCGTACTTTTCCATGCTAAACCCTTGATAGTATGTTGACACTGAAACCTGTAAGGTATATAATAAATGTATATACATATATATACATATATATATAGAGGGAGAGAGAGATGACTTTCATAAGGAATCATGGCATGAGGTAACTATGGTTAAATGTTTGCCACAAAGAAAGAACTCTGAAGAGCACGATTTCAACGAGTTGAGGGTTGAATATAGTAAAAAATGTGATGGATAATGGTTAGAAAGATTTGTGATGATTCATTTCAACTCTTGATGATGCTATATACTAAAGTATTGATTAAAAGATAGATTTGAATCAGGAGCATGGCAATGCTGTTACCGACTCGCTAAACAACGATGCAAGAACGAACATAGGAAAGCCCAGATAGAGAAAAAAATGATGAAAAACAGAGAATTTGCAGCTGGAGAAAAGATGAAGATGCAATACTTAACTTTCAGATAAGATAAACACTAATTAAGAATAAGTAAGGCACAAAAGATAACATTAATTGTCTGATCATGGATCCATTACCAGACTAAATCCTTGGATGTTGAGTCAGACAAACCATGGGGCATTGAAAATTCGCTGGGTTGAGCATTGCACCTAAATCTTAGTCTTAAAGGGACCTTCTGTAAGATAGAAGGAAAAAAAACTACAGTTAAAATGAAGAAAGTTAAAGAATATGATACGAAACATCCTCGCGTAAATGGTATTTTGAGGCGTTTAGCGTGTAATCTATCCTACATTAAACAAATCAGCTTAACTTAAAAGAAGAAATGTCTCAGCATCAGATTATGGGTCAAGAACTTGCTATAAAATGCCAGCAATGCCATTTCTTGACACAAACAATTTCATTAGCCACTGAACAGCATGAAAATCGTTTGTTATCAAACGCAAAACATGGTTTGACCAAGCAAAAGCAGAAATAGCGAAGGAACATAAATTATGAAGTTCAAGTAACATTTTCCAACATAATACCACAAACATCTCCAACACTGTAGCTTGGATGGAGTCAGATAACCGCAGCAGAAATAGAAAAACACTTGGAAAATACTCTTCTACCTTCTTATTATGTCGAAACTCACGCTTGGGAAGAAAATGCAAAGGCAAATCAAAAGTAGATGGGGCTTTCACCATCACGAACATTTTCGTGGGACCTAAAATTTATTCGTTGTACCACAATAGGAGATCGATCAGCTTCGTTAACCAATTTACCTTTGAAAAATAACTATACACAAGGTACCAGGATACGAGTCTGATCCAGCACCCTTTGAAACTAATGCACGAATTGCCTAATTTAAAAGCACAAATCATCAACCAAACAGTTACGCATATTAAAATCTAACACAGCTCTCAGAGTCAGAATGGAAGGTATCACCACCTTTCTGGAAAGCGAATCAGCTACTTTAGTTCGCTTAGAATTGCCATTAGCAACAGCTCTCACATGAGAAAAACACAGTTCATACACATGTAATGGCCTTAAGGGACTATTTCCAAGAATGATTGCGACTTTATCGATTTCGGAATCTTCTTTTTCGATCATCAACTGAATCGCATTCTTCAGGTTACATACACTACCCATTAATTTCTCCAATCTTCTTATCCCCATCTTCACCTCCCTTTTTCTCGAAGTCAGTTTTCTCCTGGCCGATATCACTGTCGATGCACTTGTAGAAAGCTCAATTTCCTGCCTCGACATTGAAATCAAACGCCGAATAAGAAAATGGAAGTTAAGGCCATTATTCTCCTTATCGAAAACACAAATCGAGAATGGTAACCAATTGTTGGTGCTCCGCTTGCAACTCATCAAACTCGTGCATGAGCTCCTGAAGTACACTACGAAAAATCAATCAAAAGATTAAAACGTTTGGAGCTTCGCGAAATCGAAAAAGCATGCGGGGGCTTCAAGAGAGCTGTTACTTGGGGATTTGCTGGTGCATGAAGAGAACAAAAGCGACGACGTCGTTGACTATGTGGAAAATGACAGATCTTTCGATTGAGTCCAGGGGCATGTCGATGCTCGTGAACCCCATTTCCGAGCTTCCTTCGCTTTCTTCCATGGCGGGTGACTTTCACATATCGAAGGAATGCTACGGAGAATTCAAAGGAAGACGAAGAGGATTAATGGACTATTTGGGGTTATTGGGCCTAATGGGCCGATTGAGGCTTAGCAGGCCTAAAACTATGCTTGAAACCCAAAGAATTGTATATATCGTACTTACGAGCACTAATTTGCAATAAAACTTAGAGCTAATGGGAAAAAAGTTTCGATATGAAATTCCTCATACATTTTGCTTTTTCAACTATATTAGAAATCGTGGGGTCCCTAAAATTAATTGGTCAGATGATAAAACCTCATATATATGAAGTATATTCAAGAGCTTGAATTATCCGACCTGGGACAAAGGTATCTCACACACATTATCGTAGTTTCCACACTCGAAGTATATTCAGTTTGAGTCAAATCTTACCTCATTCAGCTAGGATGATCTCAACTTCCAGTAGAACTCATTCATCTTATTTACATGCATTATCTCAAGTCTAAACAAACCATCGCACTAAAAAATCCTCGTGAACCAAATCATTGTCCTAAATATATATGGAGATATCAAGCATTCAACCATGTGACATTCATTCGTACAAATAGTGATCCAAACCTAACATGTAGGGTTGCAAACGAACCGAACCCAACCGATTTCTGCATTTTTTATTCGATTCTTTAATTTTATCTGATATTCATACTCAGTATTCGATTCGTAGACGAATAATAAAGTCGATTCGATTCGATAATGATATTCGAAACGATTCGCGAATATTCGAATATTCGAATTTTTTTAATATTTTTCACAAAATACCTGTTAATTACAAATAACACAATATGCAACATAAACCAAGCGGCTGCATGATGCAAGAAAATTCTTTTTTTTTTTCCAACAACAACTTGTCGTCTCATTAAACAAAATTAAGTACAAGGGTTAAACAACCCGAAAGAACTCTCTGGTTTACATTGATCATACCAGTAGAGACAAATGCTCTCATAGTGAGCACACAAAGAAGCATAAATTTAAAGAACATCTAACCGCAGATAAATAAAAACAAAAAAATTGAACTACTCATATATCAAGTTAAAAACATGAACTTCTATTACCGAAAATGAACTTACAACTCCATAGCAAAGATGGCTAGCAATTTCACATCTGTAATAGACTACGAATTTTTTCCACGAATGAGTTGGCGTTTCTTGTTTGAGCTTGTGCCTCTTTAGTCAGATGAAGAGCTCCCACTAGAGGAGAGCAAACCCCATGAAAAGGGAAGGAACGCCCCATGAAAGGGGAAGGAGACCCATAAAGGGTACAAAGCTCCCAAAGATGGGAGACAAGCACTCCCATTGAGACTAACTAACCGAAGAACAAAGAAAAAAGACAAAATAAAAAGAAGAAAGAAAAGACGACCTCCCACAACCTCCATTAGTGGAGGAAGGGGGAGATTTGGTTTTTTTGGATAAGGTTTTTAGATAGAAGGTGGAGGAAACTAGAAGGAAGAGAGAGAAAGTTTTTTATGGAAGAAAATTCGGGATTAATATGTAGGGGGCTAACTAGTATTTATGTATATAATATATTATTCTGCATCATAAAATTCAAATCGAATCGAATATTCGATAACTATACCAATCGAATACCAATATATTCGTATTCGTATTAGGTAACTATTCAAATCGAAAAAGTATTTGTATCGTAATCGATATTCAAATTTAGAATTCGAATCTTAAAATTCCGAATCGAATCCAAACGGTTTAATTCTTTTAAGGCAAAATTATAAAATTAGGTCACTAAGTATACAAGTTTTCATTTTTGGGTCACTATGTTTGATAATTGCAAAAGTAGGTCACTAACTTTTCATGTGAAAACAATTTTGGGTCATTTTTCAATTTTAGGTCACTAAGAATATATTTTTTCGATTTTGGGTCGCTAATTTTAGATTTTTTCAATTTTGGGTCACTATCTTTATAACATTAGTACCAAATGAGTGACCCAAAATTGAAAAAAATGTAAACTTAGTGACCTAAAATCGAAAAAATATATTCTTAGTAACCTAAAATTGAAAAATGACCCAAAATTGCTTTCACATGAAAAGTTAGTGACCTACTTTTGCAATTATCAAACATAGTGACCCAAAAACGAAAACATGTATACTTAGTGACCTAATTTTATAATTTCCCCTTCTTTTAATTCTTTTGCAACCCTAGCACGTATATAGGAGAATAAAGAGTGTGTTAACTCACTTACCAAATCTCGAATACATCGACTCTGTATTAGACTTAATCTTCAACGACGTGGCTAAGCTAATAACTAGGATCAAACCACTAACTCAAACAAAGACCAAGTAAACAAATACTACTGACTTAGACACGACTGAGAAGAATAATATTCAACAACTATCTATAATTTGGAATAACACCAAAGTTTTGCATCTTCCATTCTCCAGCCTCTGTTGTTCGAGATTTGATTATAATCTTTATTTAGAGAATTGCAAGAAGAAAGTGATAAACTAGATGTAATAATGAATTGAGGAACCAACGTACTTTCATTAACCAAAGCAAGCCATTTATAGGCAATACAAAGTACCACACGTAAACAAGAAACTGCCAACTATAAGATAACTTCTTACCACTATGAACATATAATAAACCTACGTAGCAACTGTAAACACTAAATAACTGACATAACTTAACATTTCCTCTCCTAAACTGAAAGTTTTCAAACATCAGTGTATCTCGTTAAGCGAGCAAACTCCCATCAGCTTCCTGAATTTCTGAAATGAAGATATCTTCAATGCCTTGGTCATTACATCAGCGACTTGATCTTCACTTCTGCAATAGAAAATATCAATTATTCCTTCCTTCGTGAGATCCCTCAGGAAATGGAACTTCACATCTATGTGCTTGCTTCTTCCGTGTAGAACGGGATTTTTTGAGAGTTTGATGGCCGAGCTATTATCGCAGTAAATCGCAATTGCTCCTTCCTGTCTGAACTGCAGTTCTTCAAGAATATTCTTCAACCAAATGGCTCGACACGCACATGAAGTTGCTGCGACGAACTCAGCTTCGGTTGTTGACAAAGTAACGATAGACTGTTTTTTCGAAGACCACGAAACAGCCCCCGAACCAAACATAAATACGTAACCGGATGTGCTTTTCCGGTCGTCAATATCACCTGCATAATCACTGTCGCTAAATCCAATAAAATCTGATTTCAACAGTTTCTTGTAGAACAACCCGTATTCTTTTGTTCCTTGCAAGTACCGAAGGATTCTTTTCGCAGAAAGTAGGTGCAACTCTGTTGGATTCTCCATGAATCTGCTGATTGAACTCACAGAGTGCATAATATCGGGTCTTGTTGTAGTCAAGTACATCAGACTACCAACAATTTGCTTATAAAGAGTGTTGTCTACCTTTACCCCGTCCCGATCCTTATGTAACTTCAAGCCGACCTCCGAAGGTGTACTCACCGAATTACATTAATTCATTTGAAACCTGATCAGAACATCCTGCAGATATTTCTTTTGTGAAATAAAAATCCAGCATCAGATTGCATCACTTCTATCCCAAGAAAATAGCGCATCTTTCCAAGATCAGACATGTCGAATTCCCTCATCATAGATCTCTTAAATTTCTCAAACATGGCAGTATCATTTCCAGTATAAATCAAATCATCAACATACAAGCACACAATCAGCATCCTCCCATCTTCACCAATCTTAACAAAAAGAGTATGCTCGTAGGGACATTTTCGAAATCCTTCCTGTAAGAAGTAGGATTCGATACGGCTATACCAAGCGCGAGGGGCTTGTTTAAGACCGTATAATGCCTTTTTCAGTTTATAGACTTTATACTCGCAGTCACGATTCACATAACCAGGAGGTTGATTGATGAATACCTTTTCTTGAAGATCACCGTGCAAGAATGCCGACTTTACGTCTAACTGAAAAATAGGCCAAGAATTCTGCGCCGCCGAAGCTATCACCATTCTGATTGTATCATGTCGAGCTACCGGAGCAAAGACTTCATTGTAATCAACACCATATTTCTGCTTGTAGCCTTTAACGACCAAGCGCGCTTTGTATTTGTCGACTTTGCCGTTTTCGTCTAATTTAGTCTTGTAGACCCACTTCACATCAATCGCCTTTTCTCCTTTTGGAAGATCGGTTAGCTCCCAATCGCCTTTTCTCCTTTTGGAAGATCGGTTAGACCCACTTCACATCAATTGAGGAACCAACGTACTTTCATTAACCAAAGCAAGCCATTTATAGGCAATACAAAGTACCACACGTAAACAAGAAACTGCCAACTATAAGATAACTTCTTACCACTAAGAACATATAATAAACCTACGTAGCAACTGTAAACACTAAATAACTGACACAACTTAACAGAAAGCAAGAAAGAATTAAATAAATCAATCAACATATAAGTTGTCGTCTCCTCTCTCAAAAACAACTACTCTTCGTCATCTTTTTCTTCGTCGAAGCATTCATCCAACGATTTAGAGAACCCCATAATATTCAAGTTATCATTCCTATCATCGTCATCATCAGCAGCATTTTCTTGGGGAGAAGAGAAGTCCAAATCTAAGCCCATTCCTCTGATTAAGTTCTCATAAGATGAAGATAAATCTTGTGACGTCAGCTGATGGTACTCCACTAGCTGGTGAAGGCATTGATTCTCTCTCTTTAAGTTTGCATTCTCATTCGCAAGGCGAGACTTTTCTGCTAAAAGGGCCTCCAATTGAAGCCTCACCTTCACAAAAAAAGTTTCCATTTTTCTTACAATTCTCAGCACAAATTTCAGTTTCAGGTATACGTCCTTACCAAGTCGTCTTCGTCTGTTAATCCATCGTTTCGTAGTTTTTTGTTTTCTTCTTCTAAAAGATTGCACCTTTCTTGCATGAAGCTGAGGTCTGATCTAATAGACTTCAGTTCCCTCGCCATGGTAATAGTCCTTTTTGCCATGGAGATCGCCAGCTTTATAGAGAGAAAAGGAAAAGTTAAAGACACGAAATTTTCCTACATAAACCACATCTATAACATGGGAGCTTACGTTTCTAGCTTTCTTCATTTTCTCTGCTTCTTCTGTGCCCATCATCTTCCCTTTCTCTGTATCTGCGTTGTGTTCGTCTAACTTCCTCTTCTTCTTCCCTTTCTTGTCTATTTCTTCGGCCTGTTCAACGTTAGCATCTTCACTTCCCTCATTTTTATCACCATCCTTGTCGAGATTTGCGTGAAATATTTCAGACAAACCGGGCGATTTCGATAGTTCTCCAGCTCCCTGAGTAAGAAAGAAACAACATACAAGACTCAGTATTAACCGAAACCTCTTCTTTCTATGTAAACTGAAGGAAGATGTGTTTTTTACAACCTCGACGGCAGTCTTAAGGCTCTTAGAAAGGTGGGAAAGTGTCTGAGCCATAGAATCAAACCCTCTGAGGAGAAGCAATGTGTCCTCTTTCAATCCCTTCGTCGACCCATCTTCTTCACCATCAAGCTGGGCACGAAAATTATCAATTAGCTCCAAGGGAAAAAAAAAAAGCAATTAGAAAATCAAAATTAGCTCACCGTTTGAGAAGATTCGAGCGGCTTTTTATTCTCTAAGAGTGCGTCCACTCTGCTGCGAAGAGTGCTCCAATAGCGCCTGTCTGGAGATGGGCTGAGCATCGTCGGGGAAGACGATGACGTGGCGCCCGTAAGGCTCTGTTTTTTTAGATCCAATTGATTTTAATTTTGTAGAATTTTGAATTGGATGTCGACGATAAATAATACTATGGTGATTTCGTGTTTTAAGTGAGGAGAGGAGTTAAATGAGTACCTTGTTTTGAGAAGCGGGGGATGGAGATTCATGTGAAGCTACTGCCATTAGAGCTCTTCTTCAATGTGGAGAGAGAGAGAGAGAGTGAGAAGAAGAAGAAGAAGAAGAATGAGTTTGCAACGGCTACTTTGAGTTTTATGGTGGAGCAGTTAGGTTGTAATAATAATAGTATGCAAGTTCTTTTTTGTATAGAGGCGGCGGCTCAACGTTCTGATTACATCTAGTTTTTTTTTTTCTTTTAAAAAAATATTTAATGATAAATGACGGGAAAAAATATTTTTTAAAAAAAAAAAAAAAAAAAATAGGTCGACTTCATTGGTGGGATCCGTCACCGGGCATTTGTAATAATGGATTTCGGTGCCAGTTCTGCAATAAAAGAAAAACAAAAGAATAACCAGAGTCATAAACAATTGTGGAATGAGATGTGTAACGAATTCTCGAATTTGAAATCAGACCCAAATAGAACCGGTCAAGTGTCAAATGTGAAATATATCATATTATATTTAATTTGCGAGGTTTTTAATTTTCAGGTTGAGGCACTCAAAATCTTTGGAGGAGATGTCTCATGTTCGAGCCTTTGACTATCAAACTGCCTGACATAGTGTGGAAGGGCCGAGCAAAAATATCCGAAAATCGGATTCCGATTCAGTATCCGATTTTGAAAACCCAAGATAATAGGATATCGATTTTGAAAATCGGATCAGATATCCGATCAGATTTATTTTAAAATAAACCGGACCGAATACGGATAGTGGTTTATCTAAAATTCGAATATCCAGTATTCGATTTTATATTTAAAATCCTCAAAGTAGAATACTTAAATTTAAATTATTTATTTTACTATTGCAAAAAACTTTGTTAGTGGTTGAAATAAAAAAAAAAAACACATCGAGATGCAAGTTAAAAAAATAATGTAAATTTGTTGTATGAGTTTATTTTTTATTATGTAATTTTGAATTATAAATTCACATATTGTGTGAATTACTATGTGTACAAATTCTTATATGAAAAAATATCTTTTTATGTTGATATGAAAGAAAAAGATTTCAAGAAAATAACAAAACATATAAGAAAAATAAATTTGAATACCGGATGCGAATATCCGGTTAAAATATCCGAATAAAGCGGATATCCGAAAAACTAGACCGGATACGGATATCATTTTTCGATATCCGAAAATCCGGATATCCGAATTACGGATATCCGAAAACCCGGATCCGATTTTGCTCACCCCTTGGATCACCTGATTTTTGTACGTTTGAAGGCTATTACGTCAACTCCGCGTTTACTTAGACTATGTTTATCCATGACCTTCACAACCGGTCATGAGAATAAAATATTAATTTCTCTCTTCCACATTCACACATACACCTCAACAATTTTTATACTTTATCAACAACCCATCACAACCTATAATATTTATATTTTATAATTATTTTTTGTAGTATTTGAGTGTTTGAAAATAGATTACATTATATGATACAAAATTTAGATACTTTGGTAATTGGAGATAGAAAAACAATATGAATTATGATAGATTATAGAATGTAATAGAGAAATAGATAATTTGAAATTGTAACTCAAAATGTAGCAATATTGGTCTCTATTTGTAGAGAAAAAAAAAAAGATCATACATTTTGGTAAAAATTAAAATAAAATTTTAATAGATAATTAAATGTATCATAAAATCAATAAAATCCACAAAAACAGTTTTGAAAATTGTACACAACCGGTTGGTGAACCAGGTTGATCCACCAACCGAGTTGTGGGAGGTTGTGGAAAATATTTACTTGTTTGATTTATTTTATTTAATTATATTACACAACCGGTTGTCCGGGTCATTGATAAACATAGTCTTAGCTAAGAAGGTTTACTACAAACCAAGTTTTGTGAGGTTTTTCTTCCATTTCAATTTATGAAGTATCTCCATATTGTCCGACTGTAGACTTCCTATCAGAACAACAAACTTTCAAAAAAGAGCCATATTTGATCAAAACCCTATAATGCTATCCCAAAAATGTATCAAGAACAGTCCCTAAATTAGACGAAGGACACAGAACATAATGCAAATCTTCTTAGCAGAAACAGAAATGATACTTGAGTTTTCTCATGTAAGACAACGCCAGTAATAGTATAAAGTCATCACACCAAGAGCAACAACACAATAGCAATAGCAGCATCAGCAGCAGACTTAAAAAAGAAAAGGATTCTCATCTGATAAAGGGGAAAACCGTAAATGCTCTCACGTCAGTTAAGTAGTCAACCGAAAAATCTCAGCTTTTGGCTCTTCATCGGCAGTTCAGTTATCTATCAGTTCTGTACAATTCCTTGCATGAATTAAGTCAATCAAAGATCAGTAGTCAGCAATCGCCTTACCTTACCCTCTCACTTCAACGCAGTTCGGACTAGTCAGCAAGCTCACGAAATAATTACGAGCCTCGGGCAAAATCCTTTGAATCAGCTCACCGTACCTGCATTTGATCTCAATTATCGACAGAACACAACGAAATCTGTTGTGAAATTGTAGTTTTAAGCATTGCATACCGTGGCATGACACATAATTTGGAGTGATTTTCGAGGATGAACAAGACGCAAGAATGCTTCAGAGACGAGGCATTGAATGCCTCAGACAGTTCAAACATGAGAGACACATTGTCAACCGATATATCCTAAACATACGCAAGAATAAATTATGAGATGCCCAATATAAAATTCTAATCTTATAGTGGCTTGACTGTACACCTTTGCAATGGCATATTCACACTGGCGCTTGAGACCTTCCAACAGATACTGATCAGCAGCTCTAAGGAGTTCTTGTGCAATATCTGCGTCAACATCAACTGATCCCGTGTATGCATACCTGCAAATAAATTAGCATATAAAAACCGAATTTTTAAACTTAGGGATTTGAGTTTCCAATTGAAAAAAGTTACGAACTTCATCATCAACTCAAAAACAGCCCATCTGATGTTGGGAATTTCTACGTCTTTAGCATCTCTTTCCTGCAATTCAAAAAATTTTTGGAAAGACAACAAGTTAGGTATGTGGAATAACAATTAATACGTTTATCAAATCTTTGATGTTAACATCCTCGTAAATCCATGTGCTACGCCAAACTAGATCAACGGGTCAGTACTATGCCTATGAAAGCAATCAATTATACGGGCTGATTATGATGAAAGCAAACGTGTGTAAATCAATACATTGATTACAATGAATGAAATACTCACCCGATAACCACCATCAAACATAGCTCTAAATGCATCCGAAGAAGCAAGCAAACAAATTCTGTGTGCATAAAATCTCTTTCCTGATGACAAGTCAATAAATGACACTAGATAATTATATAAGATGAATTTCAATAGAAAGAATCAGGCAGACCCAGAAGGATACTAACCTTCCACTAAGAACGTCACATCAGACAATGTAGGATTATTTACAAATTGTTCCCCCAGGTATACCTGTAGCATAATCACACCACAGTTAGCCAACACATGCTTCATATGTAAAATATACTATTACTATCAGCATAAGCTTTGTAAGAACTAACATAGTCATCATAAGATATGAACTAAGATTTTCTCACAAACACCATAAGATGGAATTGCAGACAAAGAACTAAAGAGGTTAATCAAAGACCTGCGGTGTCGGGGAAGGAGGAGCAGTATCGATTGATGAAAGTGAGCTTGCTTTGCTAGACAATTTGCAGAGAGCTACTGCACTATCTCCTTGGTATTTTGAGTTGGTTAATTCCAAGAGCTCCAAAAGCAAGTCAAGCCCTACAAAAACAAAATCACATAATTAATTGCAGATATAAAAATCCCAGAGCTACGAATAGTTTTGAGTAAGTAACGACATACTAAAATAATCAAATTGCAAACAATTTGAACATATACCATTACTGTCAATAAAAATGGACTTTTGGTCTTCAGGCGAGCAAAGATGTGCCAAGGCCAAAGCCACTCTAACTTGAATAACCTTCTCCCCAACCCGCATCATATACAATAGATGGCTCAACACCTTCCACGTGAAAGAAATGACTCAACATATGAAACTAAAAAGAATACAAAATTGATGATTTCCTAACATATTAAAATGTAAAACCAAGGGAATACATCATTCTAATTAACAATTCCATCAAATGTGTTTATTTCATTACTTGAGAGAAAGATAAACAGAACAATGAAAACGCAGAGTCTTTCAAATATGAAAAAAAACTCACGCGTCCATGGATCTTCTCTTCAAGTCTTTTTAGAGTTTTGGCTACACAATCCCTAGTGTGCTGCAAAATGGACAAGATAACTTTTAACAAGACATAGAAACACTTGATCAATGTTGTAAGTTATTCCTGAACTGGATAATTGCTTGGGCCAAAAATCAAGATCCAACCTGGACGATGAACTTTCCATCTTGAAGTTTCTGAATACCCCCAACCCTAACAAGATCTGCAACATTATCCTACAAAAACAGAAGAAAAAGAAGATTTATGTAAAGATATAGCTCCCACCCAAAAACAAACAAAACTTAAGCTTCAACAAAACTGGGATGATAATGAATACCTCATTATCTGCAAGTCCATACAGTGCAAATGCAGAATTATGCTGCAGGGATCCATTCTTAGATTCAAGAAGCTTCAGCAGTGGCACTATTCCACCGCTGTGAGCAATCCCAGCTTGATTGTGAGTATCCTGCAATAACCTCAAAAGATTTCAGTAAACAAAAATACTAGAAATTCAATTAAAAACGAATTATGAAAAACAGAAATCAAGAGAAACGCCAAGAATGCATTATCAAAATTGAATTACCTGAGCTAATCTCCCAAGGGCGAATGCAGCCATTTCCCTTAACTGAGCATCAGGGGATTGGAGCATCTTAATAAGTGGTGGCACTGCACCTCGTTGAACAATGTGAACCTGCTCACACAATTCTCATTACAAGTTTCCGGCAATAGAATATCAAAGACACTGTTCAAAACAAAAACTGATTGATCAAGATTATTAGCCAACCTTACTGTCCGAATCCGTTGCAGCAAACTGCCCAAGCAGCAAAGCAGCCTCTCTTTGGCTCTCCGGACAGCAGGAACTGTAAAAACAAAACATAAATGCTAGGTAAAGCACTAACGACGTAGAAATAGTTTGAATAGTACCCATATAAAGCTAACCACATGCTCGACTAAGACAGAAAAATAAACAAGAAAGATGGGGATCAAAAAGAGAGATGCAGATAGTAATGAATGACTGTCCACCGAAGACCTACGTAAGGGCTTTTTTGACTCATACCTAAGTAACCCAATGACAGGTTGAAGTGCTCCAGCCGCTAGGACTTCTTTCTTAATGTTTAGAGATGAATGGACCAAATTTCCAATGACACCAACCTGGGTGGCAGAAACAAGGCAGTGTAACAAATTAGCAAATTTCAAGCACAGTTTTATCCCAAAGAAAGAACTGACATCTGTTGGAAAATCAGACTGTACTCACTCACCGCTTCATAATGAATAGCAGGATCCTCAGATCGTAACATTAGTATAAGAGTGGGTAGAGCATTGCAGTCGACAATCTGAAATAACAAAACTTAATTAAATATGCAAGGGAGGGAGAACTTGGTCGAGTCTTCATCAGTATATGCCAGAAACCTGATTCTTGTTCCCATCATTTTTGAAGGCTAGGGTTCTGAGGGATCCGGCTGCTGCTCTTTGCACCTTTGCATCAGGGAATTGAAGCAATTCAACAAGAGGAGGGATCCCATCTTCAAGCCTAGAAGATGAAAGTTAACACGATCGGACATACAGAACATACACAATAATATAACAAATCACCGAAGCACGCTAACCTGACAAGCGTTTTAATTCTGCTATTCTCATGGGCTAGATTAGTAATTGCATCAGCTGCTCGCCTAATGGCACCACTTAATGCACGCGAATTAACACCATTTCTATGTCTCTTTAGAAGATCCACCAGATGGGGTAGAGCCCCAGCGTCCACAATGAGTTGTTGGTGCTCCGGCTGTGAAGAACACGTGGTAATTAGCCAAATCAAATATAAGTGGCATGGAATGAAAGTTCAGATTCCACCAGAAACTATTCACTAAAATTTACTTGCAACCTCTTTTGTAAAACAACCAATAAAAAGTTAATGAAGATATTTATTTGCATATATTGAAGGATTGAGGCCATAACTCCAAAAAAGTATCAAGATACCTACATAATTGCTAACAAGAACATTATACGTGCATTCTCTCTTCTTGATCCCAAAAAGTGAAGAAGATGAACTGAAATCCACATAACAAAAATGAACAAGAACAAGAAAAAAGTTTCGCAGCATTGAACAATCCAGATTTATTGTATTAGATCTCAGTTTACAAGATCGAATACCAGTAAAAGGGATTAGATAACATTCTCGCAGTTTGCTATTATACTACTAGCTAAAGAGGGAATAGAAACAACACAACTAAAGATAGCGCACGGTCTTGAAGAGATTACTTTGATAGCAAGAAGTCCAAGAGTGAATGCACTCCCTTTCTCCACCTCATGCTCGTACGGCCTCACGCCGTCGTGTCCATCCCTAACCGGTGGTGCCTGCAGATACCTCACCAACAGTGGCACAGCCGCACAATCTATAATTATGTTCACAATATCGTCTGCACTCACAAAGGAAAAAATCACTTCGCAAATCAAACATCAAGGGTCGTGACCTGGTGTATCAGATTTAATTGCAACAAAGTAGCATATAAGATTATATGACTCCCAACCTCAAACACCAAAGTAGCATATTCAGGTAATAAATGGACATCTACACTCACTTGAGCATAATTAGTTACTTGACACAAAAGCTTACTACTACATGAGAAAACAACTTGCTCCTTGAAGAAATTAGGTAAATAAAAAGAAAAAGAAAGAGAGAGAGAGAGAGAGAGAGAGAGAGAGAGAGAGAGAGAGAGCCAAGGAAGCTTTCTATCTAAAACTCCGAACAGATCAGAACCCTAGACACAAGCTACAGCACATGCACACATCAAAACACTGTCAGCAAGATACACCACAACTGAAGGTTTTAGCAATTCTCCAGGATGTATAAGCAATTTCAGTACCGTTTTTGGCGAGCAAGGATATGACATGGATGGCGCGTTTAGCGGACGCGCGATCTCGCTCGCCGAAAGTGTAGGCGCTCTCGAGGATCTCGACTTGCTTGCCAACATCGTGAACCAGATCTCGCCGCAAATCGCGCGGCGATAGGTCGCCAGCGCCGCCGACAGTTATATCATCCCGGTCCTCTTCGAACTTCTCCTCGAGCTTTCTCTTCTTTAAGCTCCGCCGCGGAGACGACGAGGAAGACGACGTCGGATGTTCGCGGCGGACACGCGCCGATCTCTGTGTCTGGCTATCCATGAGGAAGAGAGAGAAAGCTTTCTATCTAAGAGAAATGATGGGATGAGGAGAGAGAATGAATAAAACGAAACGGGTGCGTGTGAGGGTGGGAGGGTATTTTGGGAACTTAATTATTGTTTTCGGTATTTTCGTAGTTTATTACATAATTTTGTTTTGTCGTTAAAATTATTATTTTAAGCTTCAGTCTCAGTGGGTTAAGGCGGAAAAATCGTTTTCGCTAATTTAAATCACGGGCTCCCGCGTTTTCTTGGTTAGTGGATTTATTAATTACTGGGCTTTGATCCTCTAATAAATATTTTTAGAAAATTGAAAAACATTCTCAAGTTTACCAATTCTTAAACGTCGGTGAGCAGACAAACAAAATAGAGAAGTGACAATCACAAGTGCACAGCACAGTCACACTTGCGAAATAATATCTACTAGTAACTTTGCACCGACGGGGGTAGTTTTTCCATACATTCGATTGGGGCTATTTTCTATTTCTTATTTTCTATTAATAGAAGTATGTTAAATAACTATCCAATTGGATCAAAATTGGGGTATAATTGATACACCAAATTGAATTAAAATTTGACAGTTTTAAAAGCTTCTGACCATTAATAAAATAGAATAGATATGACTATGCTATTATAATATCTATATGACTATATTATGCCGCGTTTAGTTTGTGGCATGAGAAAATGAGAATGAGAGAGAAAAGCCCGGTAAGATAAATAGACTTATCCCATCTTATACAATGCTGCTTAGTTTGTTTTTCAGACAAAGAAAAGTCGTGTTCACTTACAATGATTAATTGACACTCCATCCGTCCCAGTAACTTTATCACATAAGTTGCTGGGACACGTAAATTAAGGTGGTAATATTATAATAATATAATACAATGAAAAGGTGAAAAAGTGTATATTTTAACACGTCTTTTAAGAATATTTAATATTATTATATTGGTTGTTTGTGATAGTTTTTTGCTAAATAAGGAAATGTGATAAAATTATTAGGACGTCCGAAATGAAAAAGTGTGATAAAATTAGCGGGACGGAGGGAGTAGAAATTTCAATTTACACATGTACTATGACAAATCTACCCCTTTTATGATATTCAATCTAACGAGACATTTGCATCAACAAAATGAATATTCAACATCAATCGAAAATACCCAACATAATATGAAGAACAAACAACTCAACGCAATAGCATAATTCATTATTTCTCACATCATCTAACAGGTAAGTAACAATTCCGATCAAGCTTACATCTCGACCTGGATGAGATTGGTCGCAGCTTCTTTCTGATGAGTTGTTGAGTACAATCCCATCAAGCTTACATCTCCCGACAATACTAGGCTGTAAGAAGCATTCCACGAATTAGAAGCAAATACATACAAACTCCAATGCCATCCGCGCAGAATTCAAAGGCAAGAGCCTTTCAATAGATGACTTCAATCTCAAATCCACCTTCATTTGCTCCACTATTACCGTCCGTAAAAGTTCCACGAAAAGGAAAAAAACGAATACAAGAGGTATATATCAACAAGTCCAGATTAGTGGCAGACTGAAAATTGACGCTACTCAAGCTCTCACTATCTTCATCAATCAACTCAAAGTGTCCAATTTCCCTAGAATTACATTGCACGGTTAAAGCCTATATTATCTTCATTAAACCTAAGTTGATCAGACAATTCAACTGATCAGACAATTTAACTCCCTTTCTTTAGCGAAAGCCAACAACAAGCATATCATCTCCAAACATACTTACTTGCTCCATAAGAGAGAAAAGAAACTATACGCAAAAGAATTTGAAGGATAACTCCAAAGTAAGTAAATTTTTCTATGGCATTCGATAATTATGGGATGCTTACACTCAGAGGGGGACGGTTTAAGCGTGTCAACACAACACGAAACTTGGGGCAAGCACGACGTCGTCCGGCAATTCGACTTAGGTGAAAGTTAATCCGAAGCCACCGACGATTAAGAGGTTAAGCTCGTTTTCAAACACCGGCAAACTGGTATTTTTGTGAAAATGCTTACTCATGGATTACCTAATCGAGTTACTCCTCTTGTGTCGAACAGTGCTTGTATGATTTGTTGCTAAATTTTTGGTCCATCGTGCGATTTCTAGAAAACATGTTACATGGGAATCTTAAAATTTGGGGATTTTTCTTGTTCGAGGGATAAGTCATTTCATAGATTATAGTATGGGCTGGATTATTTATCCTACCCAACCACATGAGATAACTTATCTGAGATCCACCAGATAATAACAACGTGCCAACAGATAGTGTGATTTATGGTTACGATTGTGTAAGCTCCTGAGATTTTCTTGGTCATATGCCATACTTACCTTGGTCCCAAAAAGAATAATGAAATCAAATTTTTTAGTCAATCTTAAATATTTAAATTTTACATCATTTTGATATAATATTTATTTCAAATATTATATACATTTGTCTATTATTTTTGCACTATTAATAGCAGGCAAATTAGTAATTACGTTCGAATTGACACGCCAAATTGATAGTTATTAGAAATCTTTCATCAAGCTGGAAAAAACTAATAAAGACATGCCATAACTTTTACTACTCCTACTTTGCCTATAAATAGTGACATGCAACGGCTAATTAAGACACACCAAACAAAAACATTCTAGCGAGAGCGATACAGGTAAAGATTGAACCACATTTTGTATTATCTCAAGTCAGTAAGGCTTTATACAAATATTCCGACAAATTATCGTGGTGTTCAAATTAACTTTCGTTGCACTTATTTTATCCCAACAAGTGGTCTTAGAGCTTGGTTTGGTTGGTAATATGTGTATGTGCTAGGAATCATGAATTTAAATATTCAGATTAATAGTTTTGGTGATTGAGCCTAACTTAACAAACCGTTTAGACCTAGAAGAAACCCGATAATATACAATAGTTCAACAGCACTACAAGAAACCGGCTAAAGACTGCAACCGGAAGGACACTAGAGATCGGAAGAACTAATCCCGGAAGTGCCACGCGGGACAAGGATTCAAACATCATCAAAGCACGGCAAGTTGAGGACTCATGACAAGCAATCAATTCAAAGCTGCCAGCTAAAGAAAAGTCGGAGTCAAGACAAGCTTAATAAGGAATAAAGCAAATGTCACAGCGCGACGGCAACAAAGACTGAACAAACCCATTTTCGGTAAGGTCACTAATGCACTGTCTGGTGCACAGAACCATCTCACAAAGGCTACAATCTCAGACCTCCGGAATAGAGTGAAAGTAAGCTGAAGATGTTTACGACACTACTTCATGAGAAATAAAAAAACAGAGAGAAGATAAAAGCTCAAAGCAAAGAAAATCATCTAGCTGTTGTCCTCACACTACTCTTTAGTAAGTGAATTTGCTCAAGGGACTGTAAAAGATCTTGAAAGAGACGGACTGTAAAAAGCTGTCTAGTGTTATCTAGGAGTTTAGTTAGCTGAGTATAATCGGGGGGTTGTACTGAGTAAGTCTAGTTAAGGAGGTTATACGACAGGGGTTGTATCGAAACCAAATCTTCTAGAAATAGCTTTTCTTGCGCAAAAGGGGGAGACGTGGGAGACTTTGCTCCGAACTTCCATAACAAATCTATGTGTCAATCTGCAATCACACACACATGTCACGTTACATATACGGTCTCAGTTCAACAACTGACCGGTTCGCTTCCGCACAAAGTCACAATCGTCAAGATCCGGTATCTAACCGTAATCGGTCCAGAACCGAAAAAGAGCGAAAAACTATCAAGTGTTTATTCACCCCCTCTAAGCACATTCACCAATCCTAACAATATGCTCGATGTTTGCAGTTTTGTCTACGCGTGCGTATTAGAAAAGATATGAAAAAAGGTTTACCAATATGGAGGGGTGGAGCTTGTATGTAATGGAGTTTTTACAAGTCGTGTGGCATTACTGTTGTGTATGTAAGTATTGTTGAGTTGACTGATATATAAGTGAGACCATTATAATTCTACCAACACTTCATGAAAATTTACTAAGAAAGGATAATTTAGTCTATGAGGCATGTCGTTGAAGCCGGTTGTTGTTGATTCTCTGTAAGGATAATGACACTGAAAATAGCTTCAAATTATGACAATTTGATTGTAAGGAGATTTCCACTCTTTGCAAGGAAGATTGAAGTATGTACCGATTTATCAAGGTATGGGTAGATCTGTGAAAGGAGACGAGAGAAAGCCATTGATAATGAAAAAGTTGAGAGGATTATGGGTGGAAAAAAATCGGTCTTTATATTGTCAGTTTCAATAATGTCTTTAACCAGAGTTGGATGATTTACATTCTGGAAAAAAAAGAAGATAACACGAAGTTGACGGTATTTCAAAAAATAAGAACATGTATGTTGTTTGGGGAGGGAAATTCTATGTAAAAAGAGTGAGAATTACAAAAATTTCGTTCACGAGCTTTCAATAATTCGAGTCGGCTCATCAAGCTCAGTCCAACTCATCTTCACCCTATTTGGGTGTTACGGTAAATATAAAAAAATTAACAAAGTGCACTTTGGATGGGATAAACTATGTCCGAAATTTGCATATATAATGTACTATTCTGGATGAAGTTAGACTCAAAGGATTATAGAATCACAGAGTGACGAATCCCTTTTTAATGTAGAGAGAAAAACATGAAAGTTTACATCTTTTATACATCAGTAAGATATGTATGAATCATTATATATTGGTCATATTTCCGATTATCCAGACGTGGAATTGAGTTTGATTCCCAAGAAAATAGCACATTAAAATCGTGTTCATAGTTGGAAATCATGCTTCAAACTCAAAGTTTTTAAATTTAGCTTAAGCTATCAAAATATGAGAAGAAAGCTCATGAAGGGAGCAGTAGGAGCACGGCTCAAGTTCAGGTGGTTCGAATAACTAAAGCAGCTCTCATATTAGAAGAAACGTGTTAAGTTTATGAAGCACTATTTCAACTTATGCTGAAGATCAACTTATAGAGTTGCAGGCAGTGGCGACGATTTATACATATTTTAAGCGTTGAGAGTAATTAGCCCTTTAAAATAACGCGGGAATGTTAGTTGAGCCAAGCGTTCTGTTTTTCTTCTTAGTTCGACTGTAAATTCTCACGCCATAGTAATCAAGAATTTCTTCTTCTCCGTGGATGTAGGATTCAATTAATGAATCGGAACCACGTTAAACAGTCGTGTTCATACAAATTTCTTATGGTATCAGAGCAACTAAACGCAACGTTCACAGCAAATTACATACTTTGATCAATTGACATAGATTAGCTTTCTCCTGCTCCAATTTGCAATGGCGACGACATCAGCGATCGGAAAATCATCTTCGTCAGTTCTGATTAACGATCCATATTTCTTGAATAACAACGACAATTCGGGACAGATTCTTGTACACGAGCCGTTGAATGGAGATAATTCTGCGACTTGGAGGCGATCGATGATGATAGCTTTGATAGGAAGAAACAAAGAAGGATTCATAAATGGACTTCTAAAAGCACCAGTGGTGGATAGCCAGAACTCTGTCAGCTCACAAAATCACGTAAGTGCCTGGAAGAGAAACAGTAATGTCGTGATTTCTTGGTTAATCAATTCAGTTTCGAAAGAAATATCAGCGAGCATATTGTATAGTTCATCGGAGAGGGAAGTTTGGGTGGATCTTGCAGAGAGGTTTGGGCAGACCAATAAGCCGATGATTTTTCAATTGAAAAGAGAATTGATCAACTTAGGGCAAGGGTCTGATAATGTAGCAACCTACTTCAACAAGCTCAAGACTCTATGGAATGAACTAGCAAATTATAGGCCACCTTGCAACTGTACTTGTGGTGGTGTCAAGGCAATGCAGTCACAGCTTGATGAAGAATATGTGATGGCATTCTTAATGGGGCTGAATGACTCATTTTCACAGATAAGAGGATAGATGTTACTCATGGATCCACTGCCCTCTATCAACAAAGCCTTCTCTCTTATGCTCCAAGAAGAGAAACAGAGGTCGATTGTTCCAACAGTTTTGCGAAAAGGGGATGATCTGAGTGATGCCATGGCTATGATGGCAGCAAAGGGAAATCAAGATTATGTCAGGAAAGGAGCCTATGGACCAAGGAAAGATGCTAGCAAGCCACTATGTACTCACTGCAACAGAAGAGGGCCACCATAGAAACATGTTAACAGATTCATGGGTATCCTCCAGGTTTCAGACAAGGGCTGAAAGTTGAAGGAGCAAGGATAAACCATTACTTTGTTGATCAAGCTGGGAAGGGAGGACAACAAGTTCACACAGGCCAACAGGTCTTACCAGACAATCATGGCAAGGAAGGTGTGGTACAACTTCAGATGACTTCCTCTCAGCTCCAGGGCTTGAGGGCTCTGATAAACCAATCACTCGTTAGACACCCCTCTGACAATGAAGAGCATTTCCAGCAAGGTGAAAAAGGGGAAGGTATCTATCTTTCATTTAATCTACCTGAGCATAAGAATGATAATATCTGGGTGCTGGACACAAGAGCAACTAGGCATGTATGTGGAAATAGGGATATCCTAACCAGAATGCATGAAATAAAGGAACAAGTGTGATCCTGCCTGATAATTCTGTCATCAAAGTGAATAGAGCATGATCTTTTTTTTTTTGGTAAAGAAGTTGTCATTACCACATACCACAATAGTTCAGTACATCATTTACCAACCATATCCTCTACCGCACTCTATTTCTACACAAGTAAATGTTGTAAAAAGTCTTGCTCGTCCCCTGTTTTAGTCAAGATCCGCAAGCTGGTAATGTGGTCAATAGCTTCGCTCTTAATCATTCTTATTACTGCTTCCCCCGATCTTGTTGCACCCCCATGAAATCTCCTGTTTCGTTCGTTCCAAATCCTATAGAGCATCGCAGTGATTACCATGATTCTTACCTTACACACCTTATGTTGCCGCTTCCCCAAATTCCTTAACAGTCTTTTCACCCCTCCAAATCATCCGGTATCCTGATCTGGATCCAGCTCTGAATTCCTTCGTTGACATACTTGCTGAATTCACACGTCAAGAATAAGTGTTGCATAGTTTCCTCATCAATCGGGCATAGTAAGCATGTCATATCAGGGATCGTCATACCCCATCTCTGCAGCCGATCTTTGGTCAGTATCTTGCCCTGTGTTATCAACCATAGCACCACAACATGCTTAGGCACATTCCTTCTATTCCATACAGCCTCTGCCAGTTCAAACTTCGCTGCCCTGCTCTGTCCCAACCAGTTATAGGCTGATGTGATTGTGTATATCCCTGTTGCATTCGCGAGCCATCTCCCCTCATCACAGCAATGTCTGAACAGCTCCTTTATCTTGTTGATTTTCCTCCATGTCCAACTACAGTCATTAGGTATTATATGAGACCAAAATTCACCACCCCGCACCATTCAACCATCGAATCCAAAGGCAATCCTTCTTACCCGCTATGTCCCACATCAGTTTCCCTATGCATGCATAATTCCATTCTCCACAATTCTTGATGTTTAAGCCACCACAGCTCTTTCTCCTACAAACCAGATCCCAGGCTACCAGTGCTTGCAGCTTGCCCCTCTCTTTCTTCCCCCATAAAAATCTCTGCACTTTTGGTCCACGAGTTTTACCACACTTCTAGGTAAAACAAAGATAGATCCCCAGTAGCAATGCAAGAAAGTAGCACAGAGTTTATAAGGCAGCACCTTCCTGCATACGAGAGATATCTAGTGGTCCAACAATTAATTCTCTCAACAATCCTTTCCACTAACTCCTGGCAATCTGCCATACTCCATTTTGTTGGTGACATGGGCACACCCAAATACCTCATGAAGAATTTCCCTGGTGCATAGCCAGTTAGAGTAAGCAGATCCCGCCGTGCCTCCTCACACTTGCCAGCAATGTAAATAGATGATTTGCTGCGATTTGCCTCCAGGCCAGCAGTGATATGAAACTGATGTAGGCTATCCATAATTAGTTCAATCGATCTTCTATTAGCCTTGCACATGATAATTAAGTCATCTGCAAAGCAGAGATTCACCATCTTCAGGGGTTTACACAGTGGGTGATATCTGAAGTCCTTCCCCTCCCCTGCCAGGCTGAGTTTCCTGGTTAGGTACTCCATCACCAGTACAAACAGCATCGGCGACATAGGATCCCCTTGTCGTATCCCTCTAGCTCCTTTAATGTTCCCTTCCAAAACCCCATTAATAGATATTTGGTAGGATACTCGTGTTATGCATTGTTCTATCCAGCCCACCATTTTGACTGGGAATAGCAGTTTCTGTAGCAAGCTGAGTAGGAACTTCCATTCTATCATGTCATATGCCTTCTTTAGATCAATCTTCATCAAGCACCGAGATGAAACTGACCCTCTTTTGTACAGTCTTAGCAGTTCCTGGGTAATAAGAATATTATGTCCAATGCTTCGCCCTGGCACAAAGGCACCCTGGTTTTCTTGTACCAGTTTCGGAAGAACCAGCCTGATTCTAGAGCATATTAGTTTTGCAATACATTTGTATATCATATTACAACACGATATGGGCCTGTACTCTCTTGCAAAACTGGGGTGATCAACTTTTGGAATCAGTGTTATGGTGGTTTTGTTGAGGGCTGTCATAAGTTGTCCTTTCTGAAAAAAGTTCTGTATCAACTGTATGATATCATCTCCTACCACCTTCCAAGACTTCTTATAGAATTCACTATTGTATCCATCCGGCCCCGGTGTTTTCCACTTGGAATGGAAAACATTACTTTCCTTGATTTCCTCTCTGCAAAAAGGTTTCATGAGATCCATCTGCTCCTTAATAGATAATGTATGCCCTTTCTGTATTACTTCATCCTCTATTTCCTCAGTATGTTCCATACTCGTACCCAGTATCCCCTCATAAGTCACAATATGTACAACAATATCTTCAGGCCGCTCAAGAAGTACCCCTGTCTCAGTATAGAGAGAAGAGATTATGTTCCTGATTGCCTTGTGCTTCACCATATCATGGAAAGCTCTAGTATTCCTATCTCCTTGTGTCAGCCATGTAGTTTTGGCTTTCTGGGCCAAGAATTTGGCGGCAGCTTTGTCAGATTGTCAAATTCTGTAGCACACCTCTTCTCTGCTTGAATCAGTTCTTCGTTGAAAGGATCACCATGCAAGATCTCTTGTGCCTCCTTCAGTTTCTGTCTACTTCTTCCCATAGAGTTTACAATATCAGGGAAGTGGTTCCTATTTAACTCTTTAAGGGAACCTTTCAAGTGCCTTAGTTTCTATATCAAGTTCCATTCACAGTTCTCATCATACTTTTCCTTCCAAACAGCAGATGTGTCATAAATAAGTTTATCACTTTGACATATGTGTTATATGCCCCACAGTGTCACTTCAATTTGGTTTCTATGAGCTGTTTAACTAACATGCTGCACTGCAGTTTAACCTTTCAAGCTGACAGCTTCGTGATACAGGATCATTGCTTGCAAGTGATTGGCAAGGGTAGGAACAAGGCAGGGTTATATGTTCTGGAAGCAGATACTATAATGCACTTAAATAAAGATGATGATTTCTTCTTGTGAATAAGTTGTCCATTGATCTTTGGCACAACAGATTAAGACACCCCCACGAATAAGATCTTAGATGTCTGGAGAACTACTTTAAAGCATGATGGCAGCTCAGTGCATTCTTACTGTAAAATTTGCCCAGTGGCAAAACAGAAAAGATTAGTATGTCCAAATAATAGAACAATGGCTTGTGCAGCTTTTGAAAGTTCACTGTGATGTTTGGGGGCCCTTCTATGAGCCATCATACCTAGGACACAGATACTTTGTCACCATAGTGGATGATTATTCTAGCTTTACATGGTTGTTCATGATTAAAAACAAATCAGAAGTTCTATCAGTCTTGGCATACTATCTTGCTATGATTGAAACTCACTTCACAGCTAAGGTTAAGGTCATTAGAACTGACATGCAAAAGAATTCAACTTACTAGAACTGTTTCGAAGAAGGGGGATAATACACCATTTATCATGTGTGCAAACACCTCAACAAAATGTTGTGGTGGAAAGAAAACACCAACATTTATTGAATGTTGCAAGATCAATGTTTTTCCAGTCAGGATTACCTTTAAAGTTCTGGTCAGAGAGTGTCCTAACAGCCACCTATTTGATTAACAGAACTCCCTCCACCACATTAGGCAATAAGAGTCCACATGACCTCTTGTATCAAAAGCTTGTAGACTATAATGTGCTTCGAGGTTTTGGATCTCTGTGTTTTTGTTCCACACTTGCAGCAGGAAGGAGAAAATTTGATCCAATGGCACGAGAATGTGTCTTCCTTGGGTATCCAAATGGAGTGAAGGGTTATAGAGTCACGGACCTCAATACTATGGAGGTGTTTATTTCCAGAGATGTGAGGTTTAAGGAGGATGAATTCCCCTTCAAGGATAAACAGAACCATCAGAACATTGAAGATCCATTTCCAAATCATGTACTGCCCAGATCTTGCACCTCAGACCCTGTGGAGGAATATGAGGTTCTAGCAGATAATGACTCCGCCTCAGGCATTAATCTGTCTCTGTTCCACCAGCAAATGACGATCATATCTTACCTGAACCAGAGCCACAAAATTCAGAGGATCTTGTGGATCACCATCAACCTCAACAGCACCATAGAAGGTCGGGAAGGGAACTCAAGAGACCAACCTATCTGAGAGACTATCACTGCAACACATTGGCTGGTGAGAAGGTTATTTACCCAAGGTCTAACTATCTCACTTATCAGCACATTTTTGGGCAGCATCAGGTCTTTGTGAGTAGTATCTCAGTTGCGAAGGAACCTACGAGCTATGGAAAGGCCACGAAAATAAAGCATGGATGGAGGCCATGAAGGAGGAATTTAAAGCTTTGGAAGAAAATGAGACATGGTCACTAACAGATTCCAAAAGGCAAGAAATCCATAGGTTGCCGTTGGGTTTTTAAGCTGAAGTTTGATTCAATTGGTCAAGAAGTTAAGCATAAAGCACGCCTGGTTGCAAGGGGATACAACCAAAGAGAAGGGATAGATTACATAGACACAATTGCACCTGTTGCAAAACCAACAACCATCAAGTTAGTTCTCAGCCTAGCAGCAAAACTGGGGTGGAGTTTGGTACAAATGGATGTGAGCAACGCTTTTCTAAATGGTTACTTGACAGAAGAAGTTTATATGAACATGCCACCACCTCAGAAGGTAGTCTGCAAGCTTCAAAAGTCACTCTACTGCCTGAAACAAGCATCAAGGCAATGGAACAGGGCTTTTACAGAAGCTGTAAAGCACTTTGGCTTTGATCAAACCGAGTCAGACCATACTTTGTTTACCAGAGGAAAGGGTCATGACCTAGTGATCTTGTTGGTTTATGTGGATGATATCATCCTAGCAGGGCCATCAATCAAGGGAATCCAAGCAACAAAAGACTTCCTCCAGTCTTGCTTCAATGTTAAAGACCTAGGAGAACTGAAATATTTCCTGGGAGTAGAGGTTACAAGGAGCAGAGAAGGGATTTATATTGCACAAAGACAATACACATTGCAGCTACTTGAGGACAGGCTACCTAGAATCAAAGCCTCTGTCCACTCCAATGAGCCGAGCTGAGAAACTGACAGCAACTGATGGAGAGCTCTTAACAGATCCCTTCAAGTATAGGAGGCTGATAGGTAGATTGCTATACGTGACCTTCACCAGACCGGATATAGCCTTTGCAGTTCACAAGTTAAGCCAATATATATCAGCCCCACGTACAGGACATTTGGTGGCAGCGCATCACCTCCTCAGATACCTGAAAGCAACAACAGGGCAAGGAATTCTGTTCAGTTCGGATCCAAAGATTGTGTTGAAAGGATTTTCTACTGCGGATTGGGGTGCATGTACGGACACCAGAAGATCAGTCACAGGCTATTGTACTTTCTTGGGGGATTCCATGGTCACTTGGAAGGCATAGAAGCAGACAATTGTATCTCGGTCTTCAACAGAAGCCGAGTACAGGGCACTTGGCTCTCTTGTGGCTGAAATGCTTTGGATTAGGAACTTGCTAGCTGAATTGGGAGTCAACCTAGAGCACACACCAGTGTGCTACTGTGATAATCAATCAGCCTTAAAACTAGCATCTAACCCGAAGTTCCACGAAAGGTCGAAGCATATTGAAGTGGATTGCCACTTCATCAGACACCATGTTTCGAAAGGCACAGTTAAACTCATTCCAACCAACTTGCTGATGTCTTCACCAAGCCTTTAACAGGGCCACTGTTACAGAATTTCTTAGTCACGATGTCTGTTCTAAATTTATACCATCCATCTTGCGGGAGGGTATCAAAATATGAGAAGAAAGCTCATGAAGGGAGCACGGCTCAAGTTCAGGTGGTTCGACATAACTGAAGCAGCTCTCATATTAGAAGAAACGTGTTAAGTTTATGAAGCGCTATTTCAACTAATGCTGAAGATCAACTTATAGAGTTGCAGGCAGTGGCGACGATTTATACATGTTTTAAGCTCTGAGAGTAATTAGCACTTTAAAATAAGGCGGGAATGTTAGTTGAGCCAAGCGTTCTGTTTTCATCTTCTTAGTTCGACTGTAAATTCTCACGCCATAGTAATCAAGAATTTCTTCTTCTCCGTGGATGTAGGATTCAATTAATGAATCTGAACCACGTTAAACATTCGTGTCATACAAATTTCTTATAAGCTAAACTCTGAATTACCCATCATAAATGGAGCAATAACGAGTTGCATTCTAATGTTTTTGCGGTTTCAGAGGTAATTTCGTCAAGAAACCCCCAAATGTTCAAATTACAGCCGAAAATGCAACAAAAAATTACAGAGAATCAACGACAAACTCCAACCAAGAATCACACGCAAAGCAACAAAGAAAAACACACACACACACAAACAAACACCAACCGCACTAATACACCACCAAGATCGAAAGCCCAGAAAAAAACAAGATCATCATCAACCTAAAATCATACCAAATCATCGTCACTCCTCCGCCGCGAAGGGCGGGGTCTCCACCGTTGTTAGGGCTGCTCGGCGACACAGAACGATTAGCATCAGCGCCTGAACTCACATCGCTAGGGTCTGGGCTAGGGCTCGGCAAAATCGCCGACGTGGCGTTGCCTCGAGGGTCCGATTTGGGCACACGGATATCCACCTTCTGCCCGGCGTCGCAGTGCCCCATAAACCCACATATGTAGTAGAAATGGCCGTGGCCGCGTAGGGCGATGGTGTCGTTCCCCGTGGCGTAGGTTCTGATGGGTCGCCGAGCGTCGCACGCGTGGTAATCGGGTCGGGTCACCTGAACCACGTTGTGGAACCGCGGGTCGTAGGTGAACACTGAACCAAGAAAAATTAAATGCGTCATTCGTCGATGAAGAAAAAGGGGATTTGAAGGAAGGAAAACTCACCGATAATATCTCCAGCTTTGAAAGTCTTCGAAGAAGCCCAAGTGGTGTAATCGACGTTTCCGATTATGGTCCAGCCGGCGGAATCGCCGACGGTGTAGAGAGAACCATCGGCGGCCGTCAAGATTGCGAAGAAGAGCAGTAGAACGACGGCTGATGTTTCGCTTTTCTCCAAGCCCATGGCTGTTTAACCACTGTATGAGAACAAGGGTGGAGAAAGTGTTCGTCGAAATGCGCGTTTATATATAATGGTGGGGGTTTTTCTTCTGCAATCGATTCTGTGTGCTGTGGAAGATCACGATTTTTGCATGATTTTGAATGTGAGAGATTTGTTGTGCTTGTGCAACATGCTTTTGTATGTACCGTTCAGTTCTCTCTCTCGTTTTCTGTTTCGCTTTATGTAGGGGTGGGCGTTCGGGTATTCGGGTTTTACCCGAATCCGATCGGGTTCGGGTAGTCCGGGTCGGATAGTTCGGGTTATTTGTCGGGTATCGGGTTACACCGATAATTTTAATCGCGTCGGGTATCGGGTAGTGATTTACTATCCGATCGGGTTATTCGGGTACCCGATATATTTTTTTTAAAAAATATTTTAGTTTTAATATATAAACAGTACAAAGTTATAATACATAGTTAGATATCAATATCTAACTTGAGTGATGTTAAAGTTTTAAACAATATTTCGATTAATTTCTTATTTTAATTGTATGTGATATTTTATTATCAATGCATAAATTCTTATAACAATTTAAATATATATTCTCACAATTTTATTAATCTACATATATGTATATATTATATTTATTTAAAACAAAATATCCAATATTGTATATGATATTTAGTATAATATTTTGGTATTTATATTGCATTAAATAATTTTAGTCATATTTACAATTCTAATCGGGTACCCGACGTCGGGTACCCGAACCCGATAAATACCCGACAAGCGGGTACCCGCCGTAGATCGGGTCGGGTTCGGGTAGTAAAAATCGTAACCCGAACCCGAACTACCCGAATCGGAATTACCCGATACCCGACTACCCGACCCGATGCCCACCTCTAGCTTTATGAGTAAAAGAGAACGACTATTAGCATTTTATTTTTCGGTTTTCTTTTTAACTTAATTTTTCGTTTTTCACTGCTAATCTTCATGAAGTTTATGCGTATGAAATATCTATAATCTTTTGTACGTACGTGTTACTAGTTTTATAACGTGCATTTTACGGTGTAAAATATGTGTAATTAATATAACATTATTGTTTAACAATAATAATAATAATAATAATAATAATAATAAAAGTTAAATGGTTTAACGAGAAAATAAAATGTTATTCGCTTTGTTAGTGGGCCATTGTTTCCATTTATTTTTAATTTGTTTAATATAATGAAAATGGGCACGTGTAGCAAGCAGAAGCAAACTAGATTTCATTGTATATATAAGATTTTGGTGACTATTAGCCACAAATCATTACAGAATAGTCATTTTTTATGATGCGTTTACTTTGTTGGATAAGGCAAGTTAGATGCCCAGTTATCCAATTTGGCTACTTTTCAAAAACCATTTCCTTGTAAAGTTCAAGATAAATATGTATCCATTATAATAATCTCATGCTTGCAAGATAAATTATCCAGTGGGCCTAACCAAGATTATTCAGCCCATTATATATAATTATGTATCAATTTAATTAGCCCTTGCAAATTGGCTAGAATTAAAACCCTCGTGCCCAACTTTTGAGCTCGGAGTGCACGATATCCAATTTCGTATTCTTGTAATTTTGTATTACCACGTTCAGAACAAACACGAGTCGCGGGTAACGTAATATTACTTTCTAGTTCATTGTATTGCAGTAAATGCACCATTTTCTTATTATTTGTCCAGTTCCAATTTAAACAAATATCGAACCCTAAAATACATCGAATTATCGGAAGGGTCTGTAAATTGAGCGAATGCACTTGGAAAATTTTCGATAGGTGAGTAAATTCTTCAGCTTTGATTATGAGTGCAGATTAACCACTTAAATGAAAAATGACCTTTTTTACCTTGTAGTTTAGCAGAGGCATAATTGTAAAAGGCAATGCTGACATGATATTATATTGGTTTCCATATGAGCAACCAACTTCCGCAGGAAAAGAATTATAAATGGCAATGCTGCATGATATTATATTGGTTACCATCAGCCCAAGCAACTGTAAAGTGCCCTTTCTCTCTCTAAATTCTAACCTCCTCTTTCTCTCATTTCCATTTTCGCTTACTCAACTTTGCTCCATTAATGGAGGTGAGGGAAGCTCATAAAATTAACTAGCACCACGTCCAATGTCCTAATGTTGCGTGTATGCTTTTTGGCTTTTGTTTTGTTTTTTCGTCTCCCCGTGTGATAGTTTGTGTCTCCTCGTTGTGGGAATTCTTTCTTCCCATTTTGGAAGTGCCATTCTCGAAGAAGACAAGGTTTAGAAGTTGAAGACGGAAGAAAGTGAAGATGATTAAAGTGTCCGTCAGAAGTCCATGAAGAACTTTGTGCTATGCAAAGGGGAAGACAAGCAATGATGTTGATACCGATAATGTGCTACAATGTGAGACTAATGAAGATGACATTTCCTTTCCAATCCTATCTCGTGGTGCTTCGGGGAGAAACAAATCCGAGATGAAAGGTCCAATGGATCTATTTTATCGAAAGCCCAAGATTGCCATTAGCAAGAGGACAAGGAGAAGCTAAAGCAATCTAGCATACAAAGTACATCAATGTATTTCTCGCTTTTGGTATCAAGCCGGCTTATCCTTCAATTCAAGACATGATTGATGTCGTCGCTTCATTTGGGCCAAATTTGCGAGCTTCGAGCTACCACGAGAATAGAGTTCTACTCTTGAACAAGGAGATAGAATATACGAAGAACTTGATGAGAAGTTATAAGATGGAGTGGAAGTTGAACGGTTGCTCCATTATGTCTGATGCTTGAACAGATAGGAAGCAAAGATGCATCATATATTTTTTTAGTGAATTCTCCATCGGGAACTATGCTTGTAACTCTTTTGATGCTTCAAACTATGTGAAGACGGGCCAAAAATAAGTTGAATTGCTTGATTAGTTGTGGAGGAGATTGTGAAGATGTTGTCCAAGTTATCCGGACAATGGGAGCAATTATGTGGCCGCAGGCAAGATGTTGGTGGAGAAACAACCATCTCACTTTTGCACCCCATGTGCGGCCGATTGCATATATTTAATGCTTGAAGACATCGGCAAGTTTTCCTTGATAAAGAGAACCATTAAAAGAGGGATCAATCTTGTTGGTTTTATCTACGCGCACTCGAGTACCTTGAGTTTGTTGGGACATTTTACAAATAAAAGGAAATTGGTGAGGCATGGTATTACGTGTTTTGCTACTTTCTTTCTCTCTTTATAGAGAATTCATCAAGAGAAGGCAAATCATAGAAGGATGTTTACTTCTGAGTAGTGGGCAACAACAAATTCTAGAAGGATACTAAGATAAAGAAGGTGAGAAAGGTGGCCGACATTTTTATGCGGCCGCACACTTTTTGAGTTCGCAGTTCTTCTACGACAATCCCGAAATGGAGTTCAATGATGAGATTACTCATGGGTTCATGGCATGCATTATGAAGCTGGTGGTGGACCAAGAGTCCGCTATGTCCGAGACAATACTTTATAAGACCGGTGATGGATTCTTCGGCGAGCATTTTGCGAAAGATCATCAAACAACCATTGCTCCAAGTGAGAGAAAATCTTTTATTCTAAAATATGATTCGCAATCATGGATAACATATAATTATAATTCTTAATTTTATTACAAATAAATTGTGGCAACAATATGATCATTTTGCAAAAACTAGCCATCTTTAGTTTGACATGTAGTGCTCAGGTTGCGAACGCAATTGGATCGTCTCTGAGCATGTAAGTTATGTAGTTGTATCTTTTGGTTGAGTTTAGAAGAAATACTAGTTTTTCATCATAATCATTTTATGATTAATTTATGACAAAGTTGTTCAAAGAAGATATTTGGTGTTTGTCAAATACAATCAACAACGCAAAAAGAGATTTGATATTAGAGACGTACTTGACCCAATTTTACTCGATACATTGACGAGTGTAATGAGTGACTAGTTGGAGAAATGGATAGTGATGGTAATGATGTCGGCCGTCATGTAAGAGTTGGTGTTTAATGATAATCCCACGTCGAATCGGCCGTCGGACAGAGTTAACTGAGGCTTTGAGGGCTGGAGACCAGCAAAATTTACTAGGCGAACCGCCGCCAGAAGAAATGAGCGGAGTGATGGTTTGAGTACCTAGGTGAACGAACCTCGAAAGCGAAAGGAAAACAAAGAATGCTTATGGATGAAGATGAAGTGGAGGTTAAAGATCAAGATTAAGAATTCCAAGGAGCGGAAGAGTTTGTTGGTTTGAATGACTCTGAAGGAGAAGAGGAAGAGAGATATGATCTCTTAGATGGTGATAACTTAGCAAATAAATAAGTTGAAATCGATGAGGAGGATGAGGATTAGACAATTAGTTTGTGTTTTTAGTCATGTGTGTGCTAGTATTGAACTTATTGATATTTGCTATTAAATGGTTATTGATAGCAAATATATGTTAACGCTTTATATAACACATTTATGTATCAATGAAATATCTCAGGTCAACATACCACATCAGCATCCGAGATGTTGATCAGTAGCACCTAAGATATGTTAATTAAAATGTCGTAACGTCAAATGTCGATGTGAGTTGTTGACACGGCACGAATCGGTGCCAAATCAACATGTGCCCACATAAGGTGCTCACATAAGGTGAGCACCATAAAAGAATTTTCGTGCCATGTCAACAGCCCACATCGACATTTGACTTTACGTCATTTAAATTAATACATTTTAGGTGTCATTGATCAATATCTCGGATGCTGATGTGACATATTAATGCTTTATATAACACGTTATGTATCAATGAATATATCAGGTCAACATGCCACATCAACATCCGAGATGTTGATCAATGGTACCTAAAAGGTGTTAATTAAAATGACTTAACGTCAAATGTCGATGTGGGATGTTGACATGGAACGAATCAGTGCCAAATCAACAGGTGCCCACATAAAGTTAGCACCATAAAATTCCTCTATATATATCGTCTTTTTTTTTTCTTTGATGGGATTCGTTTCTCTCTAGTTAAGACTTGACAGATTTGTCTCCTCTCGGTCGAATGTTACTAGATGGTGCATCTGGATTCCTTAGCTCATATAAACTTGATTGCAAACTACCGAGCTTGTGAAGATTGGTCAATAATATGTTTATGAATTTAAACACGTTCTATTTAATTAATATGTAAAAATGATTAAATTGTTCAAAAACAAAATCTTTGTGTGAAACAGCAATGGAAGTTTTTCCCGCAACATTAATACTTTGATAAATTGTCTTAGAAATTTCTCGCAATTAAAAAAGTATTCTTAATTATATTTTTAGTCTTGTTTGAGCGACTAGGTGGCATTTTTAGTACACTTAATTTAATTGTGACAACTTTAGTCATATTAGTAACAAAGTTGTTGCAATTTAAGGACAACTGACTTATCGGTAGCAATTATCCAAATTTAAAGCAACTTGGGTACCCTCAAACCCAAAATAAAAGTTCAGCCCAATTTATACATGTGGCGCCGAAGATGTATACTGAATTTATTTTCTCTTTCCTCTAATTAACCGTCAAATCATATGCAAAAACAAAAAATGAGCTTAATTGGAGTAAAAAGAACGAATTTTTAGTTTCGTAAGTATCAAAATTAAAGTAGTTTTGGAATAAATAAATCCAAAAAACCTCATTTCAGCTAGAAATTTATACACGTGACGCCAGATATGCTAACTTGGCTTAATTGGAGGACGGAGAAAATAAATTTAGTCCAAGGCAGTATCTTCGGATCCTCTTGTATAAATCCCGGACTGAAATTAGATTTCTATGTTTCGCAGTAGTAAAGTTACTTTAATTTTAATACTTGTAGGACTTAAATTGCCACCAATAACTCATGTGTCCTTAAATTGTAATAATTTTGTTACTTATAGGACTAAAATGTCACCCTTTAAGTTAAGTGTAGTAAAAATGCCACCTACTCGAACATACATGACTAAAAATATAATTAAACCAAAACAGTATGGCGACCTGAATTTATTTTTAACCACATGGTGTATAACACAATTTACCCGTTTAAAATTTAATGAAAAAGCAGATTGATACTTGGGCCGAAAATTCGATGATGGCCAGGGGTAATAGTGTCCTTTCCTTCACTGCGGAAAAAAAAATCAGTCTTATCTACGTCAATGGCCTTCGCAATTCACTGCTCTCTGCACTCTGCCACTGAATCAAATCCACAAGCCATGTCGACGACGTTTTCGCCTGCTTCTCATGTGCGCTACTTGTGCGACGTGTCCAAACCTCCCAGCACTCGCTTCTCAATCCGAGGTCGTAATCGGCTGACAAAAGTTTGATTTCCTTTTTGTTTTTGTTTACGGAAAACGGCAGTTTTGATAGTTACCAAGTGGAGAGTGACTGAGTTCGATTTTGATTGTGTAGAATCGAAAATTGCTAGCTCATGGGGTGCTTCCTCGAGTTACGTGAAGCTTCGGATGGTTTCAGAGAGGGCTTCTTTGATCCCCAATCTTGCTGCTGCGTATTCAAGGAAGCAGAGGCTAGTTGAACTTTCCTATTGCATACATTTCTGCAGTTTGCGTTTTGCAGATTACCGCTTCGTCTGATGTATCATATGCACGTGTACATCGGCCTGTGTATGTATGTGTGTGTTTCTGAATGTGTTACCAGCATAAATAAAAAACGCTAGGACCAACAGCGTTTTCTACTATTCTATATAATACGATGCTTTCTTTTATTAGAACGGATTATTATTCAGAGTGTTATGAGCGATTCAGCGATTCAGCGTATGTGCTGATTTCTCCTTCTCTTTTCTGTTCTCTGTAATTTGGGTGAATCGATTAATCAGAGCTAATTCTTCAATTCGAAGCTCTCATTTCGATTCTGAATTCCTTTTCCCAATTCGAAGCTCTAGGGATCACATTTGAGGTTCTCCGATTAAATCAGCGGTTTGTGAAGCAATGTAAGTGTCATTTTGGGGCTGAGAAAGTCAAGTATTCGGGGCATGTAATAGAGGTTGGTACGGTTTGGCCTGCCCCGAAAGCAGTTAGGCCATTACAGTGGTCCTTGGATGTGGGCGGCTATTATAGGCGATTCATCAGAGGGTATGGAACTCTTCGCTGTGGTCACCTACATGAATGCGAGGGCAGCTGCCTTGAGCAAACCATTGAGTTCGAGGGCAATTGCTTTGTCGACGAACAAGGAACTCTTTGCTGTGTCACAACCATCCGAAGGTGGGGAGCTTATTTGGTGGGAAGAGTGGTTTATATTGCAACAGCAGTTTTCAGCTTTTATCAACTCTTGAGGTCAAGAGTTGTTTTAAGGAGGGAGGAGTGTTACCATCTCAATTCAAAACGCAGTAGCCAACAGCGATTTCAACTCACTAACTAAGGCGCATCTTAGTTGAAGTCGTTGAAGCGTTTTTTTATCTCCATCCGTATATACGATGTCATTCTATTTTCTCAGCAGATTATCAATGTCACTGTCGATGTAACGAAGTTCTCTCATCTTCTCTTCTTTTCTGTAATCAATTCTCTTGGAATCGATCAAATCAGAGCTGTTTCTTCATGCTAGGCTCTCATTTTCGATTTAATTCCTTTTCCCGAATTTGAGTTGTATCAATTTGGTATCAGAGCATCGATCCCAGTGGAACTTCTCAGAAATGGCAGAAGGAATCTGTGACGTTGAGCTGTGCAAGGAAATGGAAATGCTCTTCGACGAGGTGAAGAAGAATAAGGCTTCCATCAACGATCAGCTGGCAGATCTGCGACGAACTATTACAGCTATGGCGAGCAGATCGAATGTAAAAAATCAAATTGGAGTTAAAGGCGGTGGTAAGGGGTGCGATGTTCATTCTAAATCGGTTTATCAGCTGATGAACCTTAGACAAAGTAACTCCGTTAAGGAATATCTGGGTAGATTCGAGGAATTGAAGAATTCTGTGGAGCTCAATGAGCAGTTCCTAGTTAGCTGTTTTTTGGAGGGTTTAAGACCCGAGATAGGGGGGCCTCTTAGGACGTTTCGGCCAAGTTCCTTATCCGAGGCTGTTAATTTGGCAAAGCTACAAGAGCAAGCAATCAAGTTGACTGCCAAGAGAGCTCCTATGTCAGGTACTGTTGGAGGAAGCTTAGAAGTGAAGGATGAGGAGAAGATGGACGAGCATGCTGCTGATTCTAATGAGGCTGGTAAAGTGGAAGAGAGGAAGGATTTTGCTGAAGATTCCTTGATCAATTATCAGGGAATGATGGCGCGAAAGGAGGATCAGGTCTTCATGATTGACGCGGATGGAACCAATGACGAAGGGTTAGTGTGTAAGCGAACTAATGGAGGAGTGTCAGGAGACTTTTGCCAAGCCTCCCAAACTTCCACCCCTGTGCATATTCCTTATCTGGAGGGTGCTTATGTTAATTTGGTGGATGGGAGACTGACGCATAGGGAAGCCGCCCTCAGATTGATCAAGCAATATCATGCTAAGGCTCATAACGGGGTGAAAATGCAAGCCGCTGGAAGAGGGAGCGAGAGGTCTTTTGAGCTCCCTGAGATGAACTCTACATACGCGTTTCACAGCTTCGGAAAAGAGAGTGATCTACTCAAGTTTCTGCTCATCTTGCCCTTCGACCTAGGACTTGAAGGAACATACCGAGTTTTCGATCGAGGACGTTCTGTTGTCGAACGCCTGCTGCAATACATAGCATTAGCTCGGATACACATGCCCTTCGATCGAGGAAGGTGGGATCGAGCTGCGAAGTGGAAAGGACCTCTCACATGGCAACGGTGGATCAGCTTGAACATCAATTCCGAATGGGTTGATAAGCTTTTCAAAGATCAGGCCACTGCGGAGAAGGGGGAGCGCGCGCGAATGGCCTCCTTTGTTGGAGCAATGGCCATTGCTGACTTGGTTAAGATCACCTTGGGTCCTAAGGGAATGGATAAAATCCTGGCAGAGGTTCAAGATGATAAAGTTGGTGAGGGTACTACTTCTGCTGTTGTCTTGGCTGGAGAACTCTTGAGGTCAAGAGTTGTTTTAAGGATGGGGGATTGTTACCAGCATAAATAAAAAACGCTAGGACCAACAGCGTTTTCTACTATTCTATATAATACGATGCTTTCTTTTATTAGAACGGATTATTATTCAGAGTGTTATGAGCGATTCAGCGATTCAGCGTATGTGCTGATTTCTCCTTCTCTTTTCTGTTCTCTGTAATTTGGGTGAATCGATTAATCAGAGCTAATTCTTCAATTCGAAGCTCTCATTTCGATTCTGAATTCCTTTTCCCAATTCGAGTTGTATCAGAATGACGTTTGGTGAAATTTTCAGAAAGGGGGTATTTAAATGTGCTACGATTGAGGAAATCGAAGCTGAGAAGTCTATGATTGAGGAAGATGCTGTGAGAATTTGAATTGTCTTACTGTTATGATGTTACTTGCCCATATCTCATAGTTGACAGGATAAATCTGTAACTTTTTTGTATGTCAATGTTTTGCCTCCCCAGAAAGAAAGGATGGAGAAAGCTATCGAGAACGTTAGGTCGAGTTTCAACTCCATAAGAACAGGACGATCCAACCCCGCAATGCTGGACAAAGTTGAGGTATGTAGTAAATTCATGCACATTTCGATGTTTCACTGTAAGTTGTTCCGTTTATCAAGTAAGTAGTTGAGACGATTGAATTTTGGTTCGTCCATTCAACTTCTATCACTCTATGATAGCTTCAATATTGGATTAGGTGGACTACTATGGGACTCCAGTAATCTTGAAGAGTATAGCCCAGATTAGTACCCCAGATGCAAGTTCTCTCCTTGTTCAGCCCTATGATAAATCAAGGTTCCACTTCTCAGTCATTCCGTAGTTTATCAGATTTAATTTTGCAATCTATAATGCATTGCCGAAAGAGGGTTTTAGATGAAAACAGTCAAATGTCATAATGGAATGAATGGTTTGTACTAACGTTTGGTCACATTTTTGTTCCCTTTTTTTTTTTTTTTCAATTTTTTCAGTTTAAAGGCCATCGAGAAGGCAATTGTGGGTTCAGACGTTGGCTTGACCCCAAATAATGATGGAGAAGTTATAAGGTTGACCCTTCCGCAACTGACATCTGAGAGGAGGAAGGTATTCTTACACAATCTTGGGCCGATTAATCGGTGTTATGGCTAATATAATTTGAAGTTTGTTGGCTAATCTTCACTTAACAGTCAAATGCTGCATCTGTTTTGTGGCTTTTTATCTGGAAAAGAAAAGAGAAATGGACTCTGATCTTTATTCATTAACCTGTGTAGGAGTTGTCGAAAATTGTGGCTAAGCTTTCTGAAGAAGGAAAGGTAGGTAGGCTGTCTATGCAGAGATGCTCGTTATATCTCATGGCATAGAAACAATATCTGGGAATCACCATAACGATAACATTTTATTGATCTTGTCTTGATTTGACTTATCGTTTAGGTGGCTATAAGGAATATAAGAAGAGACGCAATCAAGTCTTATGAGAAGCTTGAGAAGGTGTTATTTTTATTACACCTTGCACCCAAAAAATGGCACATCTGAATTACGGTTTTCTTGCAGGAGAAGAAGCTCTCCGAAGACAATGTAAAAGATCTGTCTAGCGATCTTCAGGTACATGCAATCATATGTACTATCTTCTCATGAACACTGGCGAGCGTCTTCGTTTAGCTGCTTAAATTTCTTGTATTTGCAGAAAGTTACAGATGAGTACATGAAGAAGATTGAAACAATCTACAAACAGAAAGAAAAGGTAAACACACTGCCTTCACTTCACCATTATCTTTGACAAGTGATGAACATCCATTGATTATTTTCTTCTGCGAAATCTTTTCTGTAAAGGAGTTGATGACAGTATGAGGTGGCAAAGATTTATTGCAAGGTAGCATCGGGGAATTTGCTTTCTTAATCGGTGCTAACTCCTCGTCGAAGAGTTTCGTTGTAAGTGTTCGTTCATATCGTAGTAGATGTCGTTCGTTTCCTCAGCTTTTGTCTGATTTTTTTACTACGGAGGAAGTTTATATCTCCACTTTATGAAGAACTCATCAAAATTAAACTGAACGGTGCTCTGATTTTGCCTCTTGCGCGTATGAAACTAACAATGGTAATGAGAATAACTTTTAAATTACATTATAATATCCAATGCCTTGAAATGCACTTGTAAGGTGCATGTAATTTCCAGGACGTGACGGAAAAGGAAGGGATTTATATTTTGATAAAGGCGTGGAGTGCATTAAAAATCAGAGCATGCAAATGCATGCAAATAATAGAAGGTCCTTGTACTCTTTAAATTGATTATAAATAAATAATCAATGGGTGTAAACATAATCGGTCAAGATGCCATCGTTCAACGACATTCGAAAGTAAAATGATATCTTCGTTTCGAGAGGAATTCCTAGAATAATAATTTGTTCAAAATTGGTATCGGTTAAATGAGGAGCTAATTTTTTTAAGTTGATTCAATAAGAAATTGTGTTGTATAAAGTGCGGAAACTTTGTCTTGTCACATATTCTTTAAACGATATCGTATTCAATACATTAATCTATAATATTAGAGGCGAGCGATTTCCAAATCAATTGGTGGTCAACTTTTACATAACAAAATATTAATTGAATATAACATTACAACTATCTAAGCCGTATTCTCATAAAACTGCTTATTCTATTTTTAATATATTGCTTATTTTTTAGTACTTAAATAATAAAATTATTATTAAAACAAACCTATCAACTACCAACCTATTTTTATTTTATTGCACACATATAATATATGCTAAAAATACTAGTGCCTATTGTAATAGAGAAACTTAAGCCCCTACTACACTTTTAGAGGTACTAGTATGTTTAAAACTTCCAATGCATCCAAATGTATTAGGTTATTTTATATTTTGAATATTTATATTATTAATTAATATTTAAAATATCTTATTTTAGATTACGGATAAAATTTTAAACTAAAATATTAACAGGTAAAATAATAAAAGCAAGGAAAATTTGTTAAAAATAATCCATCCTATTGAGTTTCTTCAAAAAATAAACCTTTAGATTATTTCAGAATAAACCAATCTATACTAATTCTCTTCTCAAATTGAACCTTAAAGTCATACAACCTATCCAACGGGTTAATTTTTTTCTTTTAATTTTTTTTTAATTATTCTCTTTCCTTTTTCTATTTCATTTTTTCTATTTTCTTGTTTAAAATAATCAACTTACATATACCGATAACTACGTGTAACTTATAAATATTTTTTACACATAGTTAAATTAACAAATGATGAAAAGTAAACATAAAATGTTAAGAGAAAATTTAAACAAAATTATTACGTCTAACTTGCTATAATAATTTTAAAGAAAACATACTATAAAAAATATTGAGGAATATTAAAAAGTTTATATATTAGTGCATGTGGAGTGATTAAAAATAAGTTTTCGGATATCAAAAATGGTATTGGTGTCCGGTCCGATTTTAATTGGATACCCGTAATCGAATATCCGCTTTATTCGGATATGTTAAACAGATACCCGCATCCATTTTTTAAAATTTATTTTTCTTTTATTATTATGATTATTATTTTCTTTTCAAAACCATTTTTTTTTATATATTTTCTCATTTAAGAATTTTGAAACATAGTAATTCACACAATATGTGTGAATTTGTGACTCAAAGTTATATAATAAATAATAAACGCAATACCAAAAAATATTAAATTTTAACTTGCAACTCGATTTTTTCATGTTTTTTTATTTCAATTCTCTACAAAGTTTTTTGCAATAATAAACAAAATAAATGTTAATATTCTACTTTGAGAATTTTTTCCTTTGAACCTTCATTTTTCTTTTTGGGCTATTTTTTAGTTTTTTTTTTAAAAATATAGAACCGGATATCGGATATCAGATTTTTTTAATAATTATCATTTTTCTTCACTATCCGTATCCGAACCGGTTTTTAGAATCGGATATCCATTTTCTCGGGGTTTTAAAATCGGATACCGGATCGGAATCCGGTTTCCAGATATTTTTTATCACCCCTAGATTTTAGTACGTCTGAAGAAAGAAGTTAATGTGTAACAAAAAAATCTGCTCGAACACCGGTCACGTAGAAACAGCAAAACGTCAAAACAAGTAAAAGAAATAATAAAAGATTAATGGAATAGAATAAAGGGAAGAAGAAGAAAATACAGTAAAGATTTTTTCAAAAAGAAAAAGAGCAGCGGCACTTGGAGTGACACCATACGAAATAAATAAATGTTAATAAATGAAAAAAGCTAGAAGAAATTATATTTAACCGGTTGAATAGGTTACAAGTCACCTGAGTTCAATTTGAGAAGAGAATTAGTATAAGTTGTTTTATTCTGAAATAATCTAAAGTTTGGTTTATTTTTGGAAAAACTCAATAGGATGGATTACTTTTAACAAATTTTCCTAAAAGCAATTGTCTATTTGGCCGGCCGATTGACAATTTTTAAACTACATGTGCACTTTATATAAGAGTATAGATAGTTAAATCAACTACGGTTTGATGTAGTATTTATTGAGCCTAGATTAGGCTTATGTTTGGTGGAGTTAATTACAAATGTAGTCACTTTTTCAAACTTGAATTTAAAAAATAGGCACTATGTGTTTTGTATTATAAAAATATGCATTCTTTTATTCTATTTTCTTTTTATGAATTAATTTTATGTTTGCACAAATTTACTACAAAAATAGGCATGCTTTTAATTTATTTTATGTATGAATTAATTTAACAATATACACAATTCAAAAATGTAATACTATTGAACTATGATTCATAAAATGAAGAAAGATAAACATACCATCACACAAATAAATGAAATATAGTGCACAATCGGAAAAAGAAACCATCGTAATCAACACTATTTTCCTCCATTTTTAAAAGTATTTTTTGTCGACACAATTTTTGTCATGAACAGGTAAAACCTGCACTGACCCAACTAAAAACGCAAATCGGCGAAGCGAAAAAAATTGTATATCGATGTAGTTCCATATTGCTTACTAATTAAAGATAGAATATTTTATCTATTTATTTATTTAGTAATGAAAAATCGTATATATTACTATGTAAATAAGAACATTAGAAAGGTGCCTATGAAAAATCGTATATATTACTATGAAAAGTCGTATTTTACTTAGTTCCGGAAAATTTGTGAAATAAAATTAGAAACCAAATACCGAATTGGAAAACACGTAATAGAGATAAACGATTACTACTTCGGTTTGATTCAATTTGTGAAGAACATATAAAATTAAAGTAAAAAATAAATCGGAAATATATTACCAATATAAAAATTATGAAAAAAATATTATAAAATAAATTGTGCCTATTTTTGTAATAGTTAACACGTAGTGCCTATATTTGTAAATGACTATTACAAAGATGTCTATAAACGTAAAACACCCTGTTTGGTGACAACTATATAATGACATCCTTGTTTATTGGGCCATTCTTCGCCCTCTCCAACCAATTGATTTATGCATGTTTTGGAGCAAAAGACGAAACGACTTTTAGAAAGTGAATTATGAATATGTCACAATAATTTTATAACTAGTTCTATTGTGTCATTGCTGACCGGTTCTAAATGAACGGGATCAACGGGAATCCCCATCCCCAATCCCTAAAATAGACGACTCGGTTTATTAAAAAATATAAAATAATAAAGGGAAAATTAGCTTTCAGTCTCTTTGAGTTTTAAAATTTCTCTTAAATAGCCATCGAATTATTTCTTCCTGTTCAGTGCCGATTTCATAATTTCTTCCTGTTCATCACCGATTTGAGTTTTAAAAGTCATCTTAAATACCCCTAAAAAAGATGACAAGTCATAATCACATGAATTATACCAACAAAAATCGTTATTATGCCAACAAAATAGAAATTATAGTAGAAATTGTGTAGAAATTATACCAACTATTTCTGTTATTATACCAAGTCAATCACAAGAGTATGATATCAATAAATAACACTCTTACCAACAAACATGATATTATACCCATTGTTGTCGCTATTATACAAAATATCGATCATATTATACCAACAAATACCGTGATTGCAATTCTATACCAACAAAACATGACATTATACCAACTGTTCGCTATTATACCAGCTGTCATCGCTCTCTTATATATTAGAATAGAAATGTAGGGTTGTCATAGTAATGCCACACAAGTCTTAATTTTAAAATTAAATAGTAAACAAAATAAAGCAAAATAGCACCAACGATCCACTAAACTGGACCACCACCAATTTCAAACGTTGGTCAACCCTCATCTCCATTTCGATCACTAGCAGAGTCATAATGCGATTATTTCCCAATGCGCGATGCTTCAGCCCAAATCGCCTCCTACCGCAAAATGTTGTTGGTGCTTCCGAGACGTGGAATGGAAGGTGCTTCTTTCGTGTTATTATCAAGATTTCGTTGCTATTTCCGAAAAAATGGATTTACCTACTGAATAATCGTACGAGAGTTTTCAGGTGCCGATTTGATGGGTTAAAATATAGTTGAGTGTGCTTTTTCAATTCGCCCACATCTCTATTCAACGCTTTATATTCGCTCAAATTGGGTAACGGCGACACAACGAAGCAGTTCGTCGCCACTGTTCAGGCACCAGGGACGGCGCTGTTGTCAATGCTGAGGGGCAAGTTTGTATTCTCATGTTATATCTGATTTTCGTTGATGGTGTCGATTGTGTTAGGATATGCGGAAATCCCCGATAATTATTTTGCCCGAAAAATGACGATAATAAATAAAAGAGACGAAAAATAAATTTGGACAGTGACACGAGATTTACGTGGTTCGGTCAGAATGACCTACGTCCACGGGCCGGAGGGTAGAACTTCTTTATTATGTGGAGATATTACAGACACGTACACTGACGTGGTACAAAAGCAGCTACAACAATATAAGGAGTAGGCTACAGAAAGAATTATTCGGAGTAGACGAAGATCTGTCTTGTGGTTGTTGTTTGCCTCATTGAGCACTGCTATATATAGGCAAAAATTTGCCCCGTACTTGCATGTGAACTCAAAGAAAAATAAACATCTCCTTTGACTGGTATTGTGGGCAGCCGAAAACAAAATCAAATTGAATTCGTCTTTCTTGATTTCATGCGCCAACCAACCCACGTGAATATTTTCTCATGTCTCCATTTATTCAAGGTCACATCACAATAAATCTCCACCTTGACCTTGATTCCGAACATTACTCCACCTTAATTTAGAACACCTTTATCTCCTCCGACCTTTGCCCCTGACGGGCTACTTCAGCAATTTTAAAACACCAATCAAGTCCAAGCAATGCTTGAACTTGGAAACTGGAAGAGCCTTCGTAAACAAATCTGCAGGATTATCCTTCGTGTTGATCTTCTTGATAAACACCTTCTTATCTGCAATGATATCACGAATAAAATGATACTTAACATCAATATGCTTAGTCCTTTCGTGATACATCTGATCCTTAGTCAAATGGATCGCACTTTGACTATCACAGAAAATCGTAATAACTCCCTGATTCTGAGCTAATTCGCTGAATAACCCTTTCAACCACAAAGCTTCCTTGATTGCATCAGTAACCGCCATGTATTCTGCTTCAGTAGTAGATAACGCCACTACATGCTGTAGAGTAGCTTTCCAGCTACCTGCACAACCTCCAATACAAAATACATAACCAGTAAGAGATTGTCGTTTATCGAGATCACCTGCGTAGTCTGAATCGACGAAGCCAACGAGAGTATCACTGTTTCTGCCAAACTCCAAACAAGTGCTTAGAGTACCCTTCAAGTATCTAAGAATCCACTTTACTGCTTGCCAGTGTTCTTTTCCTGGATTAGCCATATACCTGCTAACAACACTAACAGCCTGTGAAATATCAGGACGTGTACATACCATTGCATACATAATACTGCCGACTGCACTCGAGTAAGGAACTCGTGCCATATACGCTTCTTCCTCATCTGATGATGGTGACTGAGCAGCACTTAGCCTAAAATGGCTAGCAAGAGGAGTGCTGACTGGTTTGGCATCGCTCATGCCAAATCTCTCCAAAACCTTTCTGAGGTAACTTTCCTGGGTCAGGTATAACTTACCAACTCCTCTATCACGTCTAATCTCCATACCAAGAATCTTCTTAGCTGCTCCTAAATCCTTCATTTCAAATTCACCATTCAATAAGGCCTTCAACTGGTGAATTTCTGCAAGATTCTTAGCCGCAATGAGCATGTCATCAACATATAACAACAGATAAATGAACGAACTGTCATTTAACTTCCGGAAGTAAACACAACTATCATACTTGCTCCTGGAGAAACCATGACCCAACATGAAAGAATCAAACCGTTTATACCACTGTCTTGGAGACTGCTTTAATCCGTATAAGGATTTCTTTAGCAGACAAACTTGGTCTTCCTTGCCTTCAACTATGAAGCCTTCAGGTTGCTTCATATAAATCTGTTCATCTAAATCGCCATGTAAGAACGCCGTCTTGACGTCAAGCTGTTCTAACTCCAAATCATACATAGCAACGAATGCAAGTAATACACGAATAGAGCTATGTCTAACAACTGGTGAGAATACGTCATTAAAATCAACACCTTGTACCTGACTATAGCCTTTCGCGACTAATCGTGCCTTATACCTTGCATCGTCAGAACCAGATAAACCTTCTTTCTTCTTGAAGACCCACTTACATCCGACTATTTTCTTTTTCTTCGGCGGCGGCACAAGAATCCACGTACCATTCTTGTGCAGAGACTCCATTTCTTCATTCATCGCTACCAGCCACTTATCAGAATTAACATCGCCAATTGCCTCCGAATAGGTAGAAGGTTCGCCGCCTCCACCTGTTTCTTGCGCCACTGATAAAGCGTACGAAACTAAATTTACGTACCGCTGTGGTAGTCGAATCTCCCGTCTCTGTCTATCTCTGGCTATAGAATATTCCTGCTCGATGCTTTCATCTTCAACAGGATCTGAATCATGTTCTGGTTCATTCTGATCTGTTGAACTCGTAGCAGGATCATCTGAAGGATCTTTGTTGATCTCGAGCTCCACCTCGCTGTGTACACTATCCTTCTTTTCTTGATTAGAAAGATTAGTAGACTCTTTTGAAGGATGTAACATAGAAGACTCGTCAAATGTAACATCTCTGCTAATTATAAATTTGGGTGACTTGGGATCAGGATTATATAGTCTATATCCTTTCACCCCTGAAGCGTAACCGAGGAAAATACATTTCTTAGCTCTAGGCTCTAACTTTCCCTCGTTTACGTGCATATAAGCTGGGCACCCAAATATTCTTAAGTTGGAGTAATCAGCAGGAGTACCTGACCATACTTCCTCAGGAGTCTTGAAGTTGATCGGTGAACACGGTGAACGGTTGACAATATAACATGCTGCAGCGATAGCTTCAGCCCAAAAATCATTTGTCAACCCAGTGTTGGAGATCATACATCGAGCTCTCTCTAAAAGCGTCTGGTTCATGCGCTCGGCAACACCATTTTGTTGAGGCGTCATTCTAACAGTGTGATGTCGAGCAACTCCCTCATTCTTGCAGAATTCGTTGAACTCGCTTCCGCAAAATTCTAAGCCATTATCTGTCCGCAACCGCTTGATCTGTTTTCCTGTCTGCTTTTCAATCAAAGCTTTCCATTGTTTAAATGTTAGGAAAACATCACTTTTCTGTTTAAGAAAATAGACCCAGACTTTCCTTGAAAAATCATCGATGAAAGTCAACATATATCTTGCACCACCTTTGGACGGAACACGAGAAGGACCCCATACATCAGAATGAATATAGTCCAAAGTACCTTTCGTCCTGTGGACAGCTGGCGAATTGAAGCTGACTCGTTTCTGCTTCCCAAAAATACAGTGTTCGCAAAAGTCCATCTTACCAGTACTTTGACCACAACGTAGGCCCCGCTTGCTTAAAATCGTCAAGCCTTTTTCTCCCATGTGTCCAAGTCGCATATGCCATAATTTCGTGGTATCAACCTCCGGGGATGTCGAAACTGCAGCGGAACTTGTAACAGTAGTTCCCTGCAAAATATATAAATTTCCAGACCTGCAAGCTTTCATCACGACAAGGGCACCTCTGGCAATCTTCAAAACTCCACCTTCACCTGAGAACCTGCACCATTGAGATTCAAGTGTGCCTAAAGAGACAAGATTTCTCTTCATATCTGGAACATGTCTGACTTCTGTGAGCGTTCGGATGATTCCGTCGAACATCTTGATCCTAACTGTGCCTTTACCAACAACTTTACACGGAGCATCATTTCCCATTAAAACATATCAAACATCAAAATTTTCATATGTGGAAAAACAGTCCCGACTCCGACTTATGTGGTAAGAACAACCCGAATCTAAGATCCACTCATTATCAGACCTAACAATATTTGCAGTTGCTACAAAAATAGTTCCATCGCTCTCATCAGCAGCTAAACTAGCTTCGGCGGGTTTATTAAATTGCTGATTATTTTTCTCCTTATTTTTTAATTTAAAACAATCAGCTTTAATGTGTCCCTTTCTCTTGCAAAAATTACAGACTTTATTTCTGTACTTGGATTTCGACCTTTCTTTAGATCTGCTACTTTCAGCGTCTCTACGTTCTGGTCTTCCCCGTGCGAACAGGCCTTCTGCCTGGCTACCACTTATTTCTCCCGTAATATCCCTGTCTATCTGTTCTTTCGATTGTAAAGCGGATTTGACACTAGAATATGATATCGTATCTTTTCCGTATATAATAGTGTCACGAAAATGCTTTAAAGACGAGGGAAGGGAACACAACAATATTATGGCCTGATCTTCGTCCGTCACTTTGACTTCTACGTTCGCCAAATCAATAATGATAGAATCGAATTTATCGAGATGCGAGAGTATAGAAGTACCTTCCGTCATTTTCATACTGTAAAGCTTCTGCTTTAGATATAGCCGGTTCTCCTTAGTCTTCTTCATGTAGATAGCTTTTAACGCATCCCACATACCCATGGCTGTCGTCTCCGTGGCAACTTCTTGTAAAACCTCGTAAGAGAGATTTAAGATAATAGCCGATCTGGCTTTCTTGTCCAATTCATTAAATAGATCGTCCTTCATTTCGGTTGGTTTCTTCTTTGCGCCTTCAAGCGCCACCTCGCAACCGTCTTGAATGAGTATGGCCTCCATCTTGAGACTCCACATTGCAAAGTTGACATTTCTGTCGAACTTTTCAATTGACATCTTTGTTATCGTCATGGTGGCTAAAAATAAATCGGGTCAGCTCTGATACCAATTTGTTAGGATATGCGGAAATCCCCGATAATTATTTTGCCCGAAAAATGACGATAATAAATAAAAGAGACGAAAAATAAATTTGGACAGTGACACGAGATTTACGTGGTTCGGTCAGAATGACCTACGTCCACGGGCCGGAGGGTAGAACTTCTTTATTATGTGGAGATATTACAGACACGTACACTGACGTGGTACAAAAGCAGCTACAACAATATAAGGAGTAGGCTACAGAAAGAATTATTCGGAGTAGACGAAGATCTGTCTTGTGGTTGTTGTTTGCCTCATTGAGCACTGCTATATATAGGCAAAAATTTGCCCCGTACTTGCATGTGAACTCAAAGAAAAATAAACATCTCCTTTGACTGGTATTGTGGGCAGCCGAAAACAAAATCAAATTGAATTCGTCTTTCTTGATTTCATGCGCCAACCAACCCACGTGAATATTTTCTCATGTCTCCATTTATTCAAGGTCACATCACAATAGATTGGTTTATAAAAGTTACTATTTTAGCATTTATTAAGCTTTATGACTATCGTTCATGTGTACGTGAAGTAAAAGTTGGTGTTTGTTATAACTGAAGCAATAAAAACTTTTCAAGTGGTAAGCGGCTTGGTATCGCTTAAGCAAGGTCTCGGGTTCGAATCCTTGTGTATGCAGCACCCCCCTTTGGGAGTCTCACCTGCCGTTACCAGGTACGTGACGCGGGGCGAACCGGATTAGTCGGGGCAACCCGGAAACCGGTCGGGTATCCAAAAAAAACTTTTCAAGTTGGGTTCTTCTGATGATGTGATCACTTTGTAGAGCACCATGGTTTTAGGTGCGGTAGACAAGTGATGGTTTTCATTGTTATTTGTATGTTTCTGTAAGTGTCTATTATTTGCTATCACTTGCAGATAATTGAAATGATTATACGTACGAAATTCCTTTTGTATCTGTATTATACTTGATTGCGTTTGTAATATATGCCTTCCGACCTCAATATTATAACAATGCATATCTTTCTACTTACATGCTGCAAGGGAAACTGATGCTTGCAGAGACTGCATGAATAAATTAGAAAACAAGTCGCTGAACTAACTGGCTTGAAGATTACAGACATGAAAGAGAGTGAGCCTTTTACGTGAAAAATAATAATTTACATTACATTTTCTATGTTTTTTCTACATTAATAAATCATATCATTTAATATTTCTCTTCTGCCCAACTCTTCAGATGGCCACTTATGTTGATCTATACTCGGTATTTTTCTTTGATTTTATGCTTTATCGTCCCTACGCTTATGTATTTAGCTAAGCTTTGTAGCTAACTTCTGCTCTATAGGTCATTTTTGGAATTATTGCATCTTATTATCTAGACTTCATCATAAGTAGTATCTGAGTCACAAATAGGATAATTAATCTCATCTTTCGATTCTTATTTCTGGAATTATTTCATTTTTCATTTTTTTTTCTCCATTCGTAGATCCTTCCGTTGTCAATTATGTATTACATGTAAGACATCCGTTGCATTTATTTAATCCTCGGAGTTTGTCTATTCAAACAACCTGACATGTCCCTTGCAAATTCTTACTATAGAACTTCATATTAGCGACTTTGCAACTCATTAATTTCTTAACTTAGATATTCTAATCCCATAAAAATACATGTTGTTTGATTGACCTGAAACGTACGTTTCCTTCATTTGCGTTGTAGTTAGGGGTGTTCATTCGGTTATAACCGAACCGAACCTAACCGAACTTTCGGTTAACCGAAAGTTCGGTTCAAGGATTTTATAAACCGAAAACCGAACCGTCGGTTCGGTTTCGGTTTTACCGAATTTTTTTCGGTTCGGTTCGGTTAACCGACCGAAAAACTGAATTTTAATAAAAATAATAAAAAATAATATTATCTATCTTATAAATATACATTATCATATATATTTGTATAAAATTTTAATTTACCTCATTATTTTCATACTTTATTAAATATTTTATATTAGAAATATATATTGTCATATATATATATATTTATATAAACTTTCGAAGGGATATATTATCAATATAAGACATATATATCATTATATGTTTTATATAATAATATATACATATATGTATATAAAAAATAAAAAAATATAGAGTTCGGTTTTTCGGTTCGGTTCGGTTTACCGATGTAATAAACCGAAACCGAACCGAATTTTATTCGGTTATCAAAATGAAAACCGAATACCAAAACGAAAATTATCGGTTCGATATTCGGTACGAACCGAAACCTCGGTTTCGGTTCGGTTCGGTCGGTTAACCGACATTTGAACATCCCTAGTTGTAGTAAGGACATCTATGAGCAACGACAGAAGAATATTATCAATGTATGTCCTGGAATGTACCTGGAATGTATGTTACCTTCATTTCGATATATAGCATACGGTCGTTTCATTCACCGCACCAATTATTGATCGAAGACCAACGTGATGACCTGGATATGAACGACCATATGCTATATATGGAAAAGATATAATGATTGAGCTGTACACGTGATTGATTTATTCTAGGAAAGAATATTATGATATAGCCGTTTGAGAACATGTTAGGTTGACTTTTAAATCAGTGAATCAATGATCCTGTTTTCCTTGTATGACTTAGGAACTATATTTTGGAAAGTGACCAAGTGACTGGGCTTATATGTGGTAAGATACTGATTGAGTCTATTTATGGTATGTGCTGAAATCGAATGAGATCACCATATATGGAAAGTATGTTTTGCCTTATACTGAGTAGGTCAATTGTGTATCTTTCCTTGTGCGAATTGGCTATTATATTTTGGAAAGAATTCAGTTGATTGTGCTTATTATTGGTAATATTCTGAGTGGAACTATATATGTAATGTACTGACAACGGATGAGATTACCACGAAAAGAAAGTAAGTCTGTGGAAAATATGGTACTGTTGAGCTTTATAGATTTATGCTTGGCATGATTCTTTGAGTTAACGCACGTGATTCTTGAGCATAGTTTGCATATGTTTCGTGCTTGACTTTTTATGTGAAGTGTTGAAGCTATTTGGGCCTATATTAAGGAGCACACTTCACAATCAAGGGTACGGAATACACACACAAGCGAACGAATTCATTTTGAGTGATTGAGCTTTGATTTGCGAAAAAAAATTCGTAGTTTGTGTTGAGCTTACACTTGCGAAATCTGTAACCTTTGAGCTCAGTAACACCCTAGCTTAGAACCTTGTCTTCAAACGTGATCTGTCTTCGGACGTGTTGAGCGCACAAAGGAGCACGAGTGGATTCTTCTACACGTGGAGGGATGAATTTGGTGGATTCGGTTGCCCATCGGTAGCGAGCTGTGTCCAGTCGGGGAATTGGTTTCATGGGTAAATGACGTAGAACGAAAGTTGGCGTGTGGCAGCCTAGGTGGAGGTCTAGTTTCTATAGTGCTTCGGTTGTGTAAGGGTCGATCTTTTGTAACCATAACTGGTAATACTTAGTGATTAATTAGAACTCTTGGGGTAGAACGAACCCCCAAGGACAGGATCCCAGTTGGGGATATAACCTGTATAAAAATCCCGTCTCACTTTACTTTCACTTATTTACTTTTCTGTGAGTCAAACCCGGAACGCGTTCAATCCAGAAACAGGGTTAGGGATATATCATTGATACTCGTACTGCTTTTCAGGAAATAACGACTCTGAAATATCTTCTTAAAGAAAAGTATTTTTCAAAGAAGAACAAGCCATTTTTTATAAGCCTAATTCACCCCCTCTTAGGCACATTAGTGACCGACAGTTTTTTGTCAAATTTGATCCAAACCTAACCCAATTTCGGATCTTTTTCTTTTGTTATGAATTGTGGGACAATATATAGTCATTATATGATAAAATAACAAAAGAATCAAACAAAAATGAGTCATGTAGGACATGATCTCATTTAAACAAATCTGAAGTCTATTTCATGATTTCGAACTTGATTTTTTAATTATGAGATTTGTGATTTTTGTCCATAATAAGTTCTAATACTTTCTCACACTAAACTTAGAGTTTTAGAGAGTGGTGAGAGCATTTGAGTTTGATATTTGAGAAAAACCTAAGTGTGGGTGACTTTATAGCAAATCACACACACATACACATCTCTATATAATCATTCTTCACTTCTCTAGCCATCATTGGGGAGGTGAAGTCTGCGGCACGTCACGGGGTCGGCGTGACTCTCTTCGGCACAGTTCGTGAACTACGGGAGCTTAGGATCTTCGCGACGGGGGTAAGATCCTTATACCTTATACGTGTCTACGTGTGTTTTTCTTTATTTAACCGAGTATCCTGGGAATCCGTATGGGGAACTCAGGAAAATTTTTAAATTCCGCTGCGTCTGGGGCGAGGCCTCGAGTCACCCGTGGTTTCCCAACAATGGTATCAGAGCCACAGGCTCGGTTCTAAGAAACGACATAAGCGAGTCCGAAACGAACTCGGTTGTGCAGGTCACTAAGTCACTCGAGCGTCAAAGCATAAGTTGTACTTAGTTCGAGTTTGCAAACCGAGTGCTCGCTTGGTCGTTGCCTCGTTGCGACCGCTCCGACTTAGTGTAGCGACGTGGAGAGAAAACCCTAGTGGGAGTCTCGTCACATTTCGTACCTTGACACTGGGCCCGTAAGCCTAGGACTAGCCCAAATTTCGTTTCGATTTCTTTGAGCGTTTTGTTGTCGTGAACGTGATTATGTTGTATGCATGTATGTATGACACGATTGTATTTTATTCGTCAATATACGGGTTGTCTGGGACAGCTGATCCCCCCGTTTTGTACTTTAATTAATTTTTAGAAATATTAATTTTAAGTACGATGGCTGTATGAGTACGACTCGTGTTGACGAGAAGGCCGTTCAAAGACTTGGAGGTCGTTCGAGAACATAGTGTGAAGCCGAAGAAAAGAGATGTAATTTTATAAAAATATGTAGTAGAGTAGAAATAGTCCACGCAGATGGTGTTATAGGGAAACTAGGTTTACCGCGAAAACGTGCATGTTTGTTTGACGTTAAGTGCGTGTTTAAGTGCTTATGTGTGTGAGACGTATTCTCCCGGTTGGACTAAATACTAAGTGGGTAAAGGGACGGGGTTCCTGTCTTGTATCAAGCTCGAAACCATTGCGGCTTGAGTGTCGTGTGCGGTTTGTTTCGAGTTATCGGCGCCAATTCTCTCGCTCTTGTCGTAGTTGGTCCGGGTGCGTTAAGACAATAAAGTCAGCTCATTATTGAAGCGACTTGGGTATATGTGTGGTTTGTTCCGATTTATCGGTGCCAAACATTTGACTCTCGACGTGGATATTTCGGGTGACTGTCTAAACGCCGCTTTCCGAAACATATTCACGCCTTATAAAGAGTTATCCTATAGGCGGAAATTTCTAAATGTTAGGATTGAGCCAGGCGCTGATAGGTTACACTTAGACGGTTTCCTGTTAGGGTGAGGGTTCCTGACCGGAGATAAAATTGTTGAAACACTCATGAGAAGGACTCGTGTGGGACACAAGTTCATCTATGAGTTCGTGTGGGACACGGCCCTGTCCGAGTAATGGGCCAACAAACTGTTAGGTTGAGGCTTATTTCGGTGGAGCGGGGAAATCAATGCCACTATGAGACCATCAATGAGGTTTCCGAAATCTCTATCGAGAGAATGAGATTTTGAGAAAAATAGTGGGAGCCAAGCCAAATTGTTAAAGTCCTTATTTGTGCTTGTAGAATAATACGTTGACCCCTTCAATGCTTTATTTTCTGCAGATTGTTTTCTGTCTTGATTATATACAAAATGACGTCACCATTCAATTTACTGATTAAGCAAAATGTTTGAATGGTCCAAACCTTGGGGACTGGCTCCGTATCTTGAGCATAGTCCTCACTCTGGAACGCCTAGAGTATGTTCGTGAGGGACCCATACCACTTGAACCTCAAGAGAGTGCGAGTGATGCTGATAGGGAATATTATGCCAAATGGATGGCTGATAGTGACCGTGTCAAGGCTTATATGTTAGTTGGGATGAATAACGATCTGCAGAATCAGCATTATGATATGCAAATGCGCGAGATATTGATTCATCTGAAGGAGTTGTACGGAGAGCAGTCGAGATCGTCTCGATACCGTGCTACTGACAACCTCTTCCATACCAAGATGCCTGAGGGCGCAGATGTCGCGGCACAAGTGCGTAAGCTCATTGGGTACATCGAGGAACTGGGTTCTCTCGGTTGTCCCATTCACAACGAGCTTCAGATTGGCCTGATCCTTTGGTCACTCCCAGCTTCATTTGCTTAGTTTATTATAAACTATAATCTGAGCGATAGGCGATTTTTGCTTCCTGGACTCATGAACACGCTGGTTCAGACTCAGCGTGAGCTAAAGAAAGAAAAGGGAAAAGAGGTTGTGCTCGTTGTGACTCGAGGTCTAAGAGATCTAAGTTGAACAAGCCCAAGTCCAAGCTCAATAAGCCAAAAGGAGGGATTAAGAAAAAAGGCAAGGCCAAAATGAACGCGCCTAAAGTTCCGAAGGCGACTGATCGGTGCCTTCGCTGCCAGGAGCTGGGACATTGGAAAGAGACTGCCCCAAGCTTCGAGCTTCTGGGGCTTCAGGTAAAGTTTCAAAAACTTACTGTTCATTTGCTGTATTTTCCATTTCATGGATTCCTGACTCGGGAGCTAGTGCTCATATTTGTGTTTTGAACCAGGGTCTGGAACGAAGTAGGAAGCTGGCAGAACGAGAAGTCTTGATCAACGTTGGTAGCGGACATAGTGTGCCTGCTAGTCATGTTGGATCGAAGACTCTTGTATTAAGTTCTGGACATGTATTATATCTATCCGATGTACTTGTATTGCCCAAGGGGCTGAAAAATATTATTTCTATTCCTGCTTTGAGTGAGAATGGTTATGAATTTTGATTCAAGAGTAGGTCATGCCGGAGTTCGAAAGACTCAAGAGTTGGAGAAACATGACATTATTAAGCCGATAGAATCAGATTCCTATCCAACGTGCGAGTCTTGTATACTCGGTAAAATGACTAAGTTTCCCTTTACAGGGACTTTTCAAAGAGCCACTAATCTTTTGGATTGATCCATACAGACGTTTGTGGACCGTTTAGTGTAGTGGCCCGAGTAATTTCCACTATTTTGTGACTTTCACAGATGATCACTCTCGCTACGGCTTGGTGTATCTGTTGAAGCACAAGGCTGAAACGCTTGAAAAGTTCAAAGAATTCAAGACTTTGGTGGAAAATCAAACTGGGAGACAAATTAAAGTTGTACGGTCGATTCGAGGTGGCGAATATATGAGTCTCGAGTTTGACGATTTCTTGAAAGAAAATGGAATCATTTCGCAGTTTACACTGCTCGGAACACCACAGTTGAATGGTGTTGCCGAACGCAGAAATCAAACATTATTAGATAAAGTTCGATCTATGCTTAGCTATACAGATCTCCCCATATATTTGGGGATATGCTTTGCAAACTGCTGTTTATGTTTTGAACAGAACCCCTTCGAAGTCTGTTGCTATGGTACTTTACGAAATTTGGAATGGTAAGAAGCCTAACTTGAATCACTTAAGGGTTTGGGGTTGCCCCGCCTATGTGAAAAAGCTAGTAGCAGAGAAACTCGAATCTAGGTCCACGAAAGGATGTTTCGTCGGATATCCCGATGATAGCATGCGATATTATTTTTACTTCCATGATGATCAGCGGATACTTGTAGCCATTCATGCTCACTTTCTCGAGGAACAATTCGTTTGAGAAGGTGGCGCTGGCAGAGAAGTGACTCTTGGAGAGTTAGATGAAACGCCTCGAGAGACATTAGTGCCTAAGACCACAAATGATCAGTCCGAGACGCGCCCAGAATTACGCAGGTCGGGTAGAGTACCTCTGACACGCTCAAATACTAGCAAGTGTACTAGGTCGTGCAAGTAGTAATACGGACGAAGTCCGAGTATCGATCCACGAAGACAGCTCGATTAATTCTAAGAAAATATTCCTAATTCTAATTTAGACTAACGGAATTTTTATAGTTTTGATGATTCGATAAAAGAGATAAAAGACGCAAATAATAAAATAAACGCAAATAAAACATATGAGGATAGAACAACAGACGACGACATGATTAAGACACATGCTCGACACGAATTATTCCTACGTCCTCATGCAATCTAATCTATCTAATCAATATGAATCATAGTCAAGGTAGAATTTCCTAACATACGTGCTACTCGTTTGTCCCGCAATAGCAACCCTACGTAAATAGAGAACCAATCACCTATATGTCTATATGACTGTAGTTCCTATACGTGCATTCGATCTTTATGAAATTCCCCGAGTTTAGACGCTTTCGGCGCCTAAAATATCGAAAACCACATATACGAAACCAAATTCCATCTCTGGTCGGTTTCACGTAGTGGTATTCAATATTTTGTTCTAATCGGTCTAATCACTTAGTCCGTCTCATAAACCAATCAATTATCATACGCATGGAGGCCAATCACACGTACGCATATGAAGCACAAACAAAGAATACATAACTTAACTCAATGATTAAATAGAAAATAATAATTGCATTAATACGTAGTCATAATTCGGCCTTACACGGCCTCAATCACAAAAGAAATTAGCCTAGCATGTTAATATATGGAAACGACAATAAATCCAAAGAAAACATTGTCGAAAACGAAATATTAAAAAGGTAAGAAATTCGCCCTTTTTTGGGGCTCGACTTGTCTCGCTCTGGCCGTCGTTTCTCTCCTTTTATTATTCGTTGCTGCTCTTTTATTTGCTGCCAAGCTCCGCACCCCTATTTCAGCGTCTGTCGTCGGCCTTTATATAGAAAAGTTATCCGCCGACTTCCACCACCTAATTCTCATAATTATTTGCTTATTCAAATCTTCAAAGGCATATCTTTGACTTTTTTTATTTCCTTTAAGCTCCACGTAGCATATCTTGATGAGAGTAAGTCTTGACTTATTCATCAAGCAATAATTCGTTTCTCTACTTGCAATTGGTGTTAGTTTGACTTCCTTGAATCTCGCATGATCTTTGACCAAAAATCTTCTTGCTTTAGCTTGCTCCCACGTGATCTTCTAGCTGCAAAAGTTTAGTTAGTTTGGTAAATTTGCAAGCTGCCCCAACTAATATAGAAAATTACAGCAAATTCCCTAAGATTTAAATTGTTCCAAAAAAATTGTCTTATTTTCCGTTTGTCGACCTCATTTGCTCGGACGTCTATCGAAAATAAATTTAAACATAAAATAAGATATTCGAGGGGATTTTTGGTAAATAGCGATCGGAAATGCACTTTTATGGGTAGTAAAATTACGTAAAATCCTAACTTATCAACAACCCCCAAACTAGCTTCGATCGTCCTCGATCATAAAAGCGAAATAAAACCAAATCAAGCTAGGATCAGTCAATGATCTCCTGTTTCATCTCAGAAAACGGAAAGTGATAAACGTATTTCAATGCGTTTATCGTAGTATTTAATTGGGATATAATAGAGCTCTAGCAATCATTTTATACATTTATTCGTCATATTTACACTTATTTTCATATTAAAGGAGCTTAGGACGAGTTTCGGGTGAAAAGGAGCGAAAACGGGGCAAAACGGGCGAAAACAGTGAAAACCGGCGAAGGTCACGGCCGTGACACCTAGTGCACGCGGCCGTGACAAGGGGCAGAGGCTAATCAAAGAGAAGGTCACGGCCGTGACACCCATTGCACTAGGCCGTGACAAGGGGCAGAGGCTACTCAAAGAGAAGGTCACGGCCGTGACACCCATTGCACTTGGCCGTGACACTTGACAGAGAGTTGGAAAGAGAAGGTCACGGCCGTGACACCCATTGCACCTGGCCGTGACACTTGGCAGAGAGGTCGACTGAAGATGGTCACGGCCGTGACACCTTATGCACTTGGCCGTGACCAAGGGCAGAAAGTGCGGGACACGAGCGATGTTGGTCACGGCCGTGACGGCCCATGTCACAGGCCGTGACCGACACGGGAATCAGTATAAAAAGCCCAAATTCGACCCAGAAAAAGACACAACTCATCAGAGATCAATTCCCAATCATCCAGAGACGAAATTAGGGCGAAAAGAACAGGAAATCCCGTCCCGGAGCGCAAGAGACGGATCAACGAAGAATCCACGCCGAATTAACGAAGAACGAAGATCTTTCCCCGAGATCACCCCAGATTCATCAGTAGGAAAGATCATGAGTTCTTCGGCTTTATCTTTCAATTCTTTCGTAGTTTTTCCCTTTATTATGAGTAGCTAAATCCCGTTGTGTTTGGGATTAGATGAACGCTAGGATAATTCGTAGTTAAGACATATATTATCGTGACTTTGTGCTATTGACTATTTATCGTTCTATGAATATGTTTCGTTGATTTAATATGTCTATGTGTTAAAGTGATTGCATGGAAAAACGTTTAGGGCGACAGCTAAACAACGTTTAGGCCGTTCATAGAAGATAGGATTCGAGTATAGGGCGAAAGCAAATACTCGATCCTCGCGTTAGTAATTCGTGAATTTTAGATTCCCGCGAGCGTTTAGGGCGACAGCAAATTCGCGAGCGGGTAGGAAATTACTGCGATTTAGTCAAGATCACGTAGGAACGATTTTATTGTCTTAGCCGTAAATACCTAGCGGGATTCGAATCCCGAGCACGTCTTTATCATCTGAAAACTCTCACATCAGTTAGTTGCGTTCTTTGAATTTCTGATTGAATTAGGAGTGGTCTGTTAGGTTGAGTCGTCAAACAATTTGCGTATTTTCTTTAGGCTAAATATCGAGTCGATTAGGTCATTACTAGTACTCGATTTATTCCTTGTGTTCGATACTCGTTTACTCACTTTACTGCACTACAAACGATGGGTTCACTGCCTATCGCACGTTGGTGATAGTAATAAGGTTTACGTTTTATTTTATCACTTGTCGCACTTTCATCACTCACTACGTGTCGATCAAGTTTTTGGCGCCGTTGTCGGGGAATAAATTGATATTAGGAACACCGTAGTTCGGTAGTTTAGCCACTGTGATTTTGACGTTTTCTTTGCTTTTACTGTTTGCGTTATTTGTGTTATTTGCATTAGTTGTTTTCCTGCGTCGTTATTGATTTCGTATTTTTATTCGTCGTATTTGTTTACTTTTCGCTAATCTTTATTTCTCACTCATTGAATGTACGATTCAGCGGTGAATGACCCGAAGCCATCCATCGGGCCCTATCGTTGATGCAGACCCGGATTTCGAACGAAAGTTGCGAAGAAAGCTTAAGTACGATACCGAAGGAGCATCCACCAACTCTCAGGATCCGTTAGTCTGTTATTCAGAGGATAGTTCGCAGGAATCCATCCAAAACTCACGTGTAGAGACAGCCGTAGATAGTCCCAATACAGAAGTAGACATGGCGGACCATCGAGTGCCCATCCACAACATTCCAGAGGAGGAGCCATTGCTTCAGGACCTCCTCAAGAACGCCGCGCTAGGCGGTACTGAGTCGGCGATTGTCATCCCGCCGATCGAAAACAACAATTTTGAACTGAAGCATTCGTGGCTTCAGATGATATTCCAGACGGCCCAGTTCGAGGGCAACCCCGATGACGATCCTTACTCCCATCTGAAGGCGTTTCTGACGGTGACCGACACCATCAAAATCAATGGTGTTCCGGGCGACGCGATTAAGCTCATGTTATTCCCTCTTTGAAGTTCAGAGCCAAGGATTGGCTTGAGATGTTGCCACCTCGCTCGATCACAACCTGGGAGGAGCTGCGAGCCGCGTTTATCGGCCACTACTTCCCACTGTTGAAGGTGCTACGATTGAAGACAGAAATATCTTTATTCCACCAGAAGGAGTCTGAAAATCTTTACGAGGTGTGGGAGCGTTACAAGGCGTTATTGAAGAGATGCCCCCAGCACGGGATGTCAAAGGCAGCTCAGATCAACAGGTTCCACGAGGGGCTCAGTGACCAGACGGTCCATATGTTAGACGGAGCCGCCGGAGGAGGACTCGTGAAGCTCAACGCGACCGACGCTTGGAACCTCATTGAGGACTACTCGAGGAACAGTTTCATGAGGGGCAATACCAGGATGAAGACGACAGGCGTATTTGGAGTGAGCGAGGAGACGGCCACTAACGCTAAGATCGAGGCGCTCCAGCAGCAAATCGCCTCGACGAACTCTCAGTTGCAGACGGTGATTGGTGCATTACTTCCCAAGTCCGGGCAAACTCAGCCCGTGAACGCCGTAGCCACCACCACACCGACACAGCACACGCCTTACGTGCCATTGTGCGGGATTTGCGGCGCAGCCCACGAGACCTCAGATTGCCAACTTGGGCAGGCGCTGGAACACGTAGATTATATGGGAAATTACCAAGGCGGCCAGCGAAATTTCCAGCCTCGGGCACATCCAAATTTGGCGTACGGAAATCAGAACCATCAGAGCCAAGGACCGCCAGGATTTCAGCCCAGACCTTCCGGATTCCAAAACGGGCCACCACGACAGTACCAGAACGCGCCCGCGGGAGGATCCGACGACATGAGGGAGATGAAGGACATGATGAAGGCACTTCTCACGAATTTCAGTAGCACCACCGCAGCCCACGAAAGCCGAATGACGAAGATGGAGGAGTACATGGAGGCGAACGACTTGCGTGCTCAGAACACGGACGCCTCGATCAAGAGGTTGGAGCAGCAAGTGGGGCAATTAGCTAAACAACTGGCGGGGCAAAATCAAGGATCACTCCCGAGCTACACTGAGACAAATCCTAAGGAGTACTGCAACGCGATAACCCTGAGGAGCGGGAGAGGATTGCAAGAAGTTTCCGCCAAGCAGAATTCAAAGGAGAAAGTCCAGTTCGAGGGCCACGACGAGCCAGAAGTAGAGGAAAGCAAGGGCGACAGAGTCGAGAAGGCCAAGGATGACAAAGAAAAGGTGCGAGCATTCGTGAAGCCGTACCAGCCGAAGATCCCGTACCCAGCTCGTTTGAGGGAAGCTGCACCTGAAAAAGAGAAGGTCCAACCTACAAAGGAGGACGTCGCACCTGAAAAGGAAAAAGCGAAGGATATCGAGCAACCACCAGTAAGGCCGTATCAGCCGAAGGTTCCCTATCCAGCACGGTTAAAGAAGGACAAAGACGAGGCGCTATTCAGCAGATTTATGGGTATGTGCAAAGAATTACATATTAACTTACCGTTTGTTGAAGCTATTACGCAGATGCCCAGTTTCGCGAAGTTCCTGAAGGACTTGCTGACAAATCGACGGAAGCTCGAACATGTCTCCACTGTATACCTACGAGGAGAGTGCTCGGCGATACTCCAGAGCAAGATACCGAAAAAGCTCAAGGACCCAGGGACTTTTACTATTCCTTGTCGTATAGGTGAGTTAGTAGTTGAGCATGCTTTAGCTGATCTAGGCGCTAGTATAAATTTAATGCCGTACTCCATGTTTAAGCGCTTAGGATTAGGTGAACCATGGCCCACTAGAATGAGTATTCAACTGGCCGATAGATCGTTAAAATACCCCCTAGGTGTTATCGAGGATATTCTAGTTAAGGTCGATAAGTTCGTTATCCCTGCTGATTTTGTGATCTTAGACATGGACGAGGATGAAAATGTTCCATTAATTCTAGGTAGACCATTCTTAGCTACAGGCGAGACCATGATAGATGTTAGGAATGGAACATTAACCTTGACAGTAGACGGCGAAAAAGTTACATTCAATATGGCTGATTCGATGAAAAAGAGCAACGAGCAAGATGTTAAATGCTATTTCTTAGATGTCTTTGAGCGCGATTTTCTTTTTTCTGTGCAAGGTCTGTCACAGGTCAGCAAGCATGATAGGCACACGATTATGAAAATCGATAAGTGTGGGGAGGAGATCGACGAACCCATCATAACCATCGACGAGAGCAGCAAAGAAGTTAAGGACAAGAGCCCAGTCGAGGAGCGATCGCCACTAGAGTTGAAACCGCTGCCCGGCGAAAGGCGACACCTCCAAGGCATGGATGCAGGCGAGGGAAACTTAAGCGGAAAAGAGATGATGTATCTCGACTTTCAGCCACCCTAAGCGAACGAAAGCACGTCCGGCTAAAGACGGTAAAGGAAGCGCTTCTTGGGAGGCAATCCAGGTTTTGTCTATCTAGTATTTTTTTTATTATGTCTATTATTATTATCATTCATTTTTTCTATTACGTTTAATTTTTCTTTTAGTCATGTCAGGCACCACGAGTCACGATACGACAATCATCGCGCGTTTAGTCACGACCACGTCAACATTTACCGTCAGGGGAGTTTCGTTCTCTTACACCTACATTTCCTTTCGTTTATTCAATTTTTACGTTGAGGACAACGTCAGACTTAAGTGTGGGGAGGGAAATTTAGGTTGAAACTTGAAATTTAGGTTGAAAACTTACGTGAAAATTTTAATATTTTATGACGTGTCAGTGAGCTATAAATTTCGTTGAAAGGCATGGATTATTGAATTCAGGCACGATTTTTGCGCTTATCTCGAGTTGGTCTGCATTCTATGAAATTCTGTGAGCAATTAGGACATGCATGACTGATTGAATCTTATCTGCCTAAATAGATATAGCACTGTTTTGAGAGATCCGTACACATAAACCTGTTTCGTGTGAGAGTTTGAGCCTGACGAGCGTATGCTCAATTTGTTTTTCTTGGTTGTGTGACGTGCCTAGTCTATATCTCTCTAGAACTTGCCTGTCTGATGCGTGTTGAAACTGTTTTGGTGTGCGAGTGTGAAAATGATGAGGGCATTAGGAATCAGTCCAGGGCCAAAATTTTCTTAACCATGACGAACCCCATTAGTTAGCCCCGTTGAGCCTGAGCCTATTCGTTGCTTACCTCATATGTTATAGAAGCCACTGACCCGAATAAGCCCCGTAGATTTTATGAGCCTGAGTTGATTAGAATAGAGCAGAAGTCGAACGTGAGAGTTACTATTTCAGTGTATGATTTGATGTTCTTCTCTGCTATTCATGAAATGACTCGTCCCTTACTTGACCGTTTTCTGAAATGACCCGATCCCTTGCATAAGCCTGCCCATAACCCTTTGGCAAGATATAGGTCTCGGTAATAAGTATCCTTAGGTACACGGCATTCGCTGTGACGATGTATTCTATGCGACAAAAGCCGAACCTTGATGTTTTTAGGGAATAAGAGCAGTGCACAAAAAAAATAGAGCGTAACTAAGGTGAAAGGGCAGAAAATGAAAGGGAACTGAGTCGAGAGGGTCGGGCAGAAAAGTCTAGGATTTCGGAGCGAGAACGTCGAGTCTTATGTTGGGACGTGTGACTGTCTGTTCGATCATGCTGTGTTCTTTGATAAGTTTTGATTACGTGTCCTAGCTCTAAGATTAAGTGTTCATTATTTATGCTTGCCGCTTCATGATTATTCGACCCGTTTCCCCCGAAAAGACCCTCAGATTTATACTTGCCACTTTGAATAGTAGAGATGCGATTTACTTGCAAGTTTATGGTAGGGGTTGGACTAGTGCACGAATTGAGCGACTCATCATATGCTAGCCTATACACTTGAGTGAATTTAGTGAATCCTTGTGAGGTATAGGTCTCGATTTGCAGTGCTAGGGAAGCTCAGGTTGACAGGTGCAGGTCATTAGTGCGATGTCCATGATTGCTTGCTTGATTTCGTTTCGTGCTTTCTATGCTTTGATGATGAATTGTGAACAATCGTGCCGTTATTTTGATTAGATGCCTTCTCTGAATTCTAATTTACTTGAGGACAAACAAATGCTTAAGTGTGGGGAGGTTTGATAAACGTATTTCAATGCGTTTATCATAGTATTTAATTGGGATATAATAGAGCTCTAGCAATCATTTTATGCATTTATTCGTCATATTTACACTTATTTTCATATTAAAGGAGCTTAGGATGAGTTTCGGGCGAAAAGGAGCGAAAACGGGCGAAAACAGTGAAAACTGGCGAAGGTCACGGCCGTGACACCTAGTGCACGCGGCCGTGACAAGGGGCAGAGGCTAATCAAAGAGAAGGTCACGGCCATGACACCCATTGCACTAGGCCGTGACAAGGGGCAGAGGCTACTCAAAGAGAAGGTCACGGCCGTGACACCCATTGCACTTGGCCGTGACACTTGACAGAGAGTTGGAAAGAGAAGGTAACGGCCGTGACACCCATTGCACCTGGCCGTGACACTTGGCAGAGAGGTCTACTGAAGATGGTCACGGCCGTGACACCTTATGCACTTGGCCGTGACCAAGGGCAGAAAGTGCGGGACACGAGCGATGTTGGTCACGGCCGTGACGGCCCATGTCACAGGCCGTGACCGACACGGGAATCAGTATAAAAAGCCCAAATTCGACCCAGAAAAAGACACAACTCATCAGAGATCAATTCCCAATCATCCAGAGACGAAATTAGGGCGAAAAGAATAGGAAATCCCGTCCCGGAGCGCAAGAGACGGATCAACGAAGAATCCACGCCGAATTAACGAAGAACGAAGATCTTTCCCCGAGATCACCCCAGATTCATCAGTAGGAAAGATCATGAGTTCTGCGGCTTTATCTTTCAATTCTTTCGTAGTTTTTCCCTTTATTATGAGTAGCTAAATCCCGTTGTGTTTGGGATTAGATGAACGCTAGGATAATTCGTAGTTAAGACATATATTATCGTGACTTTGTGCTATTGACTATTTATCGTTCTATGAATATGTTTCGTTGATTTAATATGTCTATGTGTTAAAGTGATTGCATGGAAAAACGTTTAGGGCGACAGCTAAACAACGTTTAGGCCGTTCATAGAAGATAGGATTCGAGTATAGGGCGAAAGCAAATACTCGATCCTCGCGTTAGTAATTCGTGAATTTTAGATTCCCGCGAGCGTTTAGGGCGACAGCAAATTCGCGAGCGGGTAGGAAATTACTGCGATTTAGTCAAGATCACGTAGGAACGATTTTATTGTCTTAGCCGTAAATACCTAGCGGGATTCGAATCCCGAGCACGTCTTTATCATCTGAAAACTCTCACATCAGTTAGTCGCGTTCTTTGAATTTCTGATTGAATTAGGAGTGGTCTGTTAGGTTGAGTCGTCAAACAATTTGCGTATTTTCTTTAGGCTAAATATCGAGTCGATTAGGTCATTACTAGTACTCGATTTATTCCTTGTGTTCGATACTCGTTTACTCACTTTACTGCACTACAAACGATGGGTTCACTGCCTATCGCACGTTGGTGATAGTAATTAGGTTTACGTTTTATTTTATCACTTGTCGCACTTTCATCACTCACTACGTGTCGATCAGAAAGGCATCGAGTCGAGATAATCATCAACTAATGAACGATCTAGTCACAACACGAGGCACGAGGTAATAGGTCGCAATCTTATAATAGCATGAAAGACATTTTCAGAATTATACCACGCATCAATCCACAACTCTCACAAGGATCGCTCAAGTCGCTCGAAGTGTTTTTCAAAGGGATCTGTATAAAGACGCTCAATACACGACATGAAAAGATATTACTCTATGGTTGCAAATATGTCACATCATAGTCACATAGTAGAAGTCATGCACGAATCAAAGGGTCTTTCATCAAGGGTTGTAATGGGGCTCGGGTTTTGAAAAGGTGCGTCATATGGGAAAGTGAGCTAAAAGTATCAAACGTGTAACTCATCGAATTGCTCTTCTAACCTCTTATTTCGCTCTTCTAACGCCGTGCCTATTTTCACTCGTCTCGTCCTTTTTCCTTTTCTAGCTCTTCTCACCCGCTTCATTATTTTTTTTTGTTCACCACTACTTTTTCTTTCTTCTTTTTTTTTCTTTTTTTTTTTCTTCTCTTTTTTTTTTCGAACCAGCCCCTCCTATCTTTTTTGTACGTCTTATCGAAGGAAGAGATTTCTAGTCCGCTGCAATATTTCGACGAGAGATCTATATCATAGGATGAGTTCATAACTACAAGCATCGACGATTAGCTCATTCTCAATCAACAAGCCACTTTTCACGATATCGATAAATTAACACGTTGATACGGGGTCGTATAGGCTAAATTTGAGGCAATCAGGCTGCTAAATATCTGGGCTCAAATCAACAAATAAGTCAAATAAGGCTCAAAGGGGCTCACTAAGTGGTAAATACGTAAGGTAGGAAAATAGTTAGGCCAATGACTCAATCCTAGTGCCCTTCTCATTTTCGCACACAAAATCTACATAATACCATTGACATGCATAACAGAGCAAGTTCGAAAATATTCAGTCCATGCGTGTCTCACAAGAATAAACACCGAGCATAATGAGTTGCTCTGAATTAATCTCTGAAGGCTCAAAAACTCACATATATAACTGGGTTTGTGCTTCATGATACGCAATACTCTCCAAAATCAGTCAATGTAGCCAAATAATCATGCTAATATCACAACAATGCAACATGTGAGACTATCACACTCAACTCGTCGAATCAAAAAACTTGACACGCTCAAATACTAGCAAGTGTACCAGGTCGTGCAAGTAGTAAAACGGACGAAGTCCGAGTATCGATCAACGAAGACAGCTCGATTAATTCTAAGAAAATATTCCTAATTCTAATTTAGACTAACGGAATTTTTATAGTTTTGATGATTCGATAAAAGAGATAAAAGACGCAAATAATAAAATAAACGCAAATAAAACAGATGAGGATAGAACAACAGACGACGACGTGATTAAGACACATGCTCGACACGAATTATTCCTACGTCCTCATGCAATCTAATCTATCTTATCAATATGAATCATAGTCAAGGTAGAATTCCTAGCATACGAGCTACTCGTTTGTCCCGCAATAGCAACCCTACGTAAATAGAGAACCAATCAACTATATGTCTATATGACTGTAGCTCCTATACGTGCATTCGATCTTTATGAAATTCCCCGAGTTTAGACGCTTTCGGCGCCTAAAATATCGGAAACCACACATACGAAACCGAATTCCATCTCTGGTCGGTTTTACGTAGTGGTATTCAATATTTTGTTCTAATCGGTCTAATCACTTAGTCCGTCTCATAAACCAATCAATTATCATACGCATGGAGGCCAATCACACGTACGCATATGAAGCACAAACAATGAATACATAACTTAACTCATATGATTAAATAGAAAATAATAATTGCATTAATACGTAGTCATAATTCGGCCTTACACGGCCTCAATCACAAAAGAAATTAGCCTAGCATGTTAATATATGGAAACGACAATAAATCCAAAGAAAACATTGTCGAAAACGAAATATTAAAAAGGTAAGAAATTCGCCCTTTTTTGGGGCTCGACTTGTCTCGCTCTTGGCCATCGTTTCTCTCCTTTTATTATTCGTTGCTGCTCTTTTATTTGCTGCCAAGCTCCGCCCCCCCTATTTCAGCGTCTGTCGTCGGCCTTTATATAGAAAAGTTATCCGCCGACTTCCACCACCTAATTCTCATAATTATTTGCTTATTCAAATCTTCAAAGGCATATCTTTGACTTTTTTTATTTCCTTTAAGCTCCACGTAGCATATCTTGATGAGAGTAAGTCTTGACTTATTCATCAAGCAATAATTCGTTTCTCTACTTGCAATTGGTGTTAGTTTGACTTCCTTGAATCCCGCATGATCTTTGACCAAAAATCTTCTTGCTTTAGCTTGCTCCCACGTGATCTTCTAGCTGCAAAAGTTTAGTTAGTTTGGTAAATTTGCAAGCTGCCCCAACTAATATAAAAAATTACAGCAAATTCCCTAAAATTTAAATTGTTCCAAAAATTGTCTTATTTTCCCTTTGTCGACCTCAGTTGCTCGGACGTCTATCGAAAATAAATTTAAACATAAAATAAGATATTCGAGGGGATTTTTGGTAAATAGCGATCGGAAATGCACTTTTATGGGTAGTAAAATTACGTAAAATCCTAACTTATCAACCTCGAATACCTGAGAGATACGGTATGGTACACGCCGAACCCAGGGGTGCTGCGACGGAGGAAATCGCTGGTGACGACCCCACTACTTTTGACCACGCAACGATGGATGTTTCGACTATATGAAATGGGTCGAAGCTATGAAAGCAGAGATGGACTCGATGCACACCAACCAAGTCTGGACTCTAGTAGACCTGCCCCAAGGTTTTAGACCCATAGGGTGTAAATGGATCTACAAAAGAAAGATTGGATCTGATGGGCAGGTTGAAACCTACAAAGCTAGGCTAGTAGCGAAAGGGTATAATCAAAAAGAGGGCATCGATTATGAGGAATCTTTTTCACCTGTTGCAATGATTAAGTCTATCCGCATTCTGCTTGCCATAGCAGCATACTATGATTACGAGATCTGGCAGATGGATGTCAAAACCGCTTTTCTAAATGGATTCCTCCAAGAGGAAATCTATATGGAGCAGTCCAAGGTTTTGCATCGCAAGCAGAAGCTCACAAAGTGTGCAAGCTTAATAGGTCTATTTATGGACTTAAGCAAGTGTCGAGAAGCTGGAATCTTCGATTTGATGAAGTAGTTAGGAACTACGGATTCATGAAGAATGAAGATGAGCCTTGCGTTTACAAGAAGGTCAGTGGGAGTAAGATATCGTTTCTCGTATTATACGTGGATGACATTCTTTTGATAGGAAACGGTATCGGGATGCTCTCGGAGGTGAAAGCTTGGCTTTCGATCGAGTTCTCCATGAAAGACTTGGGAGAAGCAACCTATATTCTTGGTATTCGCCTTTTTAGAGATCAAGCGAATCGAATGATAGGTCTATCTCAGGCCATTTACTTATAAAAGATCCTGAAATAGTTTCCAATGGATGAATCTAAGAAAGGGTTCTTGCCAATGTGACGTGGGATTCATCTCTCGAAATCCATGTGTCCTCATAGTGAGGAAGCAAGGAAGGAAATGAGTGAAATTCCTTATGCATCAGCAATAGGTAGCCTAATGTATGCGATGCTATGTACACAGCCTGACATTGCATTTGCTTTGAGCATAGTAAGTCGGTACCAGTCTAATCCTGGTAAGGAACATTGGAATGCAGTAAAGAATATCTTCAAGTATCTTAGACGGACTAAAGATATGGTACTGATTTATGGAAATGGAGAATTAGAGGTGGATGGTTATACCGATTTGGATTTCCAGTCGGACGTGGATGACCGAAAACTCTACTTCTGGTTTCGTCTATACGCTCAATGGTGGAGCAGTGTATTGGAAAAGTTCAAAGCAAAGCACTACTGCTGATTCCACCACTGAGGCAGAGTATATTGCGGCCTCAGAGGCTGCAAAGGAAGGTGTTTGGATGGGGAAGTTCTTAGAAGAACTCCAAGTTGTTCCAGGTAAAGTGGAACTATACATGGAATGTGCTGACAACGGATGAGATTACCACGGAAGGAAAGTAAGTCTGTGGAAAATATGGTACTATTGAGCTTTATAGATTTATGCTTGGCATTATTCTTTGAGTTAATGCACGTGATTCTTGAGCATAGTTTGCATATGTTTCGTACTTGACTTTCTATGTGAAGTGTTGAGCTATTTGGGCCTATATTAAGGAGCACACTTCACAATCAAGGGTACCGAATACACACACAAGCGAACGAATTCATTTTGAGTGATTGTGCTTTGATTTGCGAAAAATTCGTTGTTTGTGTTGCGCTTACATTTGCAAAATCTGTACCCTTGAGCGATCGTCAGTAACACCCTAGCCTAAACCTTGTCTGCGGACGTGATTTGTCTTCGGACGTGTTGTGCGCACAAAGGAGCACGAGTGAATTCTTCTACATGTGGAGGGATGAATTTGGTGGATTCGGTGGCCCATCGGTAGCGAGATGTGTCCAGTCAGGGAATTGGTTTCATGGGTAAACGACATGGAACGAAACTCGGCGTGTGGCAGCCTAGGGGGAGGTCTAGTTTCCATAGTGCTTCAGTTGTGTAAGGGTCGATCTTTTGTAACCATAACCGGTAATACGTAGTGATTAATTAGAACTCTTGGGGGAGAACGAACCCCAGGGACAGGATTAAACCCTGGTTGGGGATATTACCTGTATAAAAATCCCGTCTCACTTTACTTTCAGTTATTTACTTTTCTATGAGTCAAACCCGGAACGCGTTCAGATAACTAGGTAATATCTTTGAAACATTTCCAGAAAACTAAGGGATATTTTTGAAACAGGGTTAGGGATATATCATTGATACTCGTACTGCTTCTCAGGAAATAACGACTCTGAAATACCTTCTTAAAGAAAAGTATTTTTCAAAGAAGAACAAGCCATTTTTTATAAGCCTAAGTCACCCCCCTCTTAGGCATATTTTACACTTCATATTGAAATTATATTTTTTCTTTATGTTTATTCTTAAGTTATTGTCTGACTATAGATTAAAAAGACAACAGTTAATGGCAAATCTGGTTCCAAATAGTTGACATGCTAGAATGATCATGCGAAGGTCATATTAGGCATATCAGCATTGGAATTAGAAATATTTACATTGAGGAATGTTGTCACGATTCAATTTTTCTTAAATTTATTTTTTTAGACAATACTATAGGGTGATATGATCGGCCATTCTTACTAGAAGATGAAGTGAATAATCGCCTGATGTCGAAATATGTGTTTGTATTGAGGGCGCAAAAATTGAACGACGATGAAGTAAATGTTTCACATATTTTTGGAGTCGATTGGGAGGAAGAGTATAATTATTTTTTCTTCAATCAAAAAGTACGATGCCATTAGATATAACATATTGATTTACATATTACGTTTCTTATGCAGTTTACGATTTATAGTTTTCGACAACTATTATAATATTGCATTTTTTGTATTAATTCATAATTAAATTATATAGTAAACTAATTATCTACGTATATTTAAGACCCGAGCATTGAATGGGCAAAAAACTAGGAATTTTCCCAAAAATTATCCACGCATGACGAAGCCTTCGCTGTCGCCAGCCCCATTCCCATCACGTCGAAAGAACTGACGCACCTCCGGGTGTTGTTGTTGTTGCTCTTCCATATACCGCCTCACCTCAACGCGAAAACCGACTCGTTTGTTGGGGATGTGCCCCCGAAATGCCATTCGAGGATGTAATGAATATGGCATGTATTTAATAATTGATGTATTATTCGGTATGTATTTGCATAATGTATTCTTATACGCATTAATGGAATTTATATTTTATTATTTATTCTTTAAAGGCATATTATTTATTTACCTATCAAGTCTTACTAGGCATCAGGTGAGACGATAAATAAATAAATTCCATATATCGTGAGTTTAGTCACTGATTCTCATGGGATGAGAGATGGGCACCGGTGAGCTATTATTCTCCGATATTAAATTAATCCATAAGTCTTAGACCTCAGTAGGGTGATTGTGTGTCGATCATGACTTATTCGTTGACGACTCTTATATGGTTGTGCCAACCATTCACTTGGGAAGTGGGAGGTCGTAACATTGGTATAAATTGAATCAGGGGATTAACTTGTACTTGGACACGACTCGCAATCGACGATCACATGGGCCTACTCTAAGTAGCGTCAATGATCGATTGATAGACTATAGTAGTGTGCGTGGACCTTAGACCAAAGGGTCTTTGACGGAGTTGACTTCAGGGTCTTGACTTATCACTAGTTTACTAGGCCCACCTTGTTCGGGGACGAACATGGGTCGGCGGCGACATGCGGTCTTGACAACGAAGGGTAACTGTCGTGCTTAGACTATCGTGAGGGATTCACTATCTCACTGGTAACCGAGACATGTGTCCTATGCATATTCGGGGACGGAAAATTACGAAGTCTTCGGCCGAAGCTATAAACTGACTTAGGTCGAACGTAAGGGCAGTTTAGTAATTTCGCTAGTCACGAATTAGTCTAGAGTCGAGTCTAGTGAGTTTGACGCAACCATGACTCTAACTTGACCGGGACACATGTGAAGGGTCTATACGTACGACGATAATCTATAGTCGTTTCGTAGATCAAAGATCGTACTCAACACGAGATCTATTTGGTACCGTGGGATTGGCTAGGCGCTTACCAAATTCTTGGATTCCTCCCTTGCCGGGTTGAGACGAACCAAGAGAGTCGGGCTTAAAAATGATCATTATGATAGTGCCAACTAATATGAGATGTAAATTAATTTTAGCGGTCTCAGAGACGTTAATAAAATGACGAATACAAGTTCTTGAAATTGTATTTACGTGGACTAAATTTCCAAAATGAAGATGGAGCGTAAATAGGGTTCACAACCGCAAGCAATGCTCGTCATGGTCGTGAAGCCCTCCTGCAAAGTAGTAGCAGATTAAAAAATTCATATCTCACAGTCCAGACCTCGGATTGAGAATCCCTATGGTCAAAATCAATACTGGTGTGTCTTTTATCTATGGTTAAATTTTCAGGACAATCGGACATCGTTTACCACTCGATATGAGAGAAATACGAAACTGTTGCAATGCTGTCAAAAGCGTCACGGCCGTGAACGTCTTGCACGTGGCCGCGACGAATGGCAGTGGGCGAGCCATAGGCTGCCCGACAGTGTCACGGCCATGACACTTCATGTCTAGGCTGTGAAGGCCTCCAGGTGACAGTTACGGCCGTGACGTGTGGCAGAAGTTGCCTAAAACTTGTCACGGCCGTGAAAGGTCTTGCAAGAGGCCGTGAACCGATAGTTTTTGGTCAAACTTGATCCAAAACCTAACCCAATTTCGGATCTTGTTCTTTAGTTATGACTTGTGGGACAATATCTAGTCAATAGATGATAAAATAACAAAAGAATCAAATAAAAATGAGTCATGTAGGACATGATCTCATTTAAACAAATTTAAAGTCTATTTCATGATTTAAAACTTGATTTTATAATTATGAGACTTGTGATTTTCGTTCATAATAAGTTCTAATACTTTCTCACACTATACTTAGAGTTTTAGAGAGTGGTGAAAGCATTTGAGGTTGATCTTTGAGAAAAACCTAAGTGTGAGTGACTTATCACACACACATACACATCTCTATATAACCATTCTTCACTTCCTCTAGCCATCATTGGGGAGGTGAAGTCTGCGGCACGTCACGAGTAGAGCTGTCAAAACGGGCCGGGCCCGTCGGGTTGGCCCGCCCCGCCACGAAAAATAGGTGGGTTGGGCCAACCAATTCCCGGCCCGTTTAAAGGCGGGTCAAAACGGGCCAGCCCGTATGGGTTGCGGGCTGAGGCGGGTCGGGGCGGGTCGGGGCGGGCTGGCCCGCCAATTATAGATATTAATAAATAATAAATAGTTGTAAATAGTTAATAATTAATAAATCACTTAAAATAAGATTTCTAACCCTAATAAGACTCTCATTCTTCAACTCAGCAAGTCAGCCGTCGTTGAGTTCCCGCTCGTCACCGCCGCCTCCCATTGCCGCTGCCAGCTCGTCTCCTATCGCCGCTGCCAGCTCGTCGTCGCCGCTGCCAGCTCGTCACCGCCGCCTCGTCGTCGCTGCCAGCTCATCGTCTCCGCCGTTCGTCGTCGTCGCTGTCAGCTCGTCGTCGCCTACCGCCTCTCCGTAACTGCCAGCTCGTCGCCGCTGCCAGCTCGTAATGTTTTGAAGAACTTATTTTGGTATGAATTATCTGTAATGTTTCCAGTGAACAGTTTAACTATTTATCTAACGTGCTGGGCTGTGGCTAAAATGTGAACTTAAGCGGGTTGACCCGCCAGCCCGCCATGAGGCGGGGGGGGCTACTGGTTTACGAGCCCGTTTCGTTGGCGGACTGGCCCGCCCCGCCCCGTTTAGTGGCGGGTCATGGCGGGTCGGGCGGGTCAACCCGTTCTGACAGCTCTAGTCACGAGGTCGGCGTGACTCTCTTCGGAACAGTTCGTGAGCTACGGGAGCTAAGAATCTTTGCTACGAGGATAAGATCCTTATACCTTATACGTGTCTACGTGTGTTTTTCTTTATTTAACTGAGTATCCTTGGAATCCGTATGGGGAACCCGGGAAGAATTTTTAAATTCCGCTGCGTCTGGGGCGAGGCCTCGGGTCACCCGGGGTTTCCCAATTGTTGCCATGCGACTCCATTCAACTCACCCCACCTGAGACTCGTCGAGGGCTCGAAGAACGGGACGGGGCGGAAAATCGGACCTGATTCGCTCGCCTCGGAGCCCGAACAGTTCTCGACCCAATTACTCGGGTCCATCATGGGACCCGCCCCTTCTCCGTCGTCAGAGACCTCAGAACGCGTCCTCTCAAGGGTGGAGTTCCAGTGATTCTTAACAGAGTTATCTGTACGCCCGGGCAGCATACAGGCTATGGCGGCCCACTTGTTGCCCATCGTTCTGTGGACCCGAATGATGAGGTCGTCCTCCTTCGGCGTGAAGGACTGGTGGCGCACCTGAGGCGATAACTGGTTGCACCACCTAAGCCCGCAGGACTTGGCGGTGTTACCCGGGATCAATTGACATATTTGGATCCAGTTTTGGGGGCCATGTATTTCGACCAGCTCATGCAGTAGATCGTCCTCCTCCGAGGACCATAGGCCCCTAACACGCTCGACCTCCATTTCTTCGTTGAGTTCGAAGTTAAGTGGTGGGGCCGTTTCTTTTATCTTTTTACTTTTTGGTTTTGTGGAGGGAATTAAGGTTGTGATTGCTGGGTGTGTGTGATTAGTGGTTTTAAGTTGGGTATCGACAGGTATTTATGACATGTGAGAGGAGCCTCGGTGTATTGGCTAGCACGTGTCGTGTAGTACGTTCACTAGTACAGTCGTCACCTTTGACGATTGTTGTTATGTATCATGGGCGATCGTTGGTCGCGGACGCCCGGAGCACCGACGCCAATAGGTCGGGCTATCGGCGTCTGTTGTTATCCGACACACATAGTCGGGTTATTGGCGACCGTTGTACAGTCGCCAAATGTGAAAAAAATAAATAAAAAAATATGCATGGGTGACTGCTTTTAGCTTACAACAGTTGCCAATAATTAAAAAGAAATAAAAAAAGGTCATGGGCGAGTGAAAAGGAGCCTGCTAGAAGAAAAGAACTCAGCTAACCCAGCTATTTCAGCTTCAGCAACAAAAAGCCTCTGATGGCATTCACCCTCAATTCCAAGCCGTGTTCATCAATGACATTCTTCAAGCTTTTAGCTTGCGATTCAGCTTGCTGTTCAAATCCATCTCCGACAACTCTCCTTCTCGAGAGAAGTCAACGGGTGTTATCTTCAAAAGAGGAATTCTGCTAATTTATTCATCAACGGGTCATAGAGAGAGTAAAAAAGTTACCTGTTATCGTGAATCTGTAGACCCAACCCCAACAGCCAACATACCATCTCCTTTTACGACTTCATTCCACCATTCTTTGGGTGAGCTGCAATCTTCAATTCAGAGTTCTAAAACATCATTAGATCTCAACTGAGAAACATAAACTACGAGCAACAACTGAACCAGTTATTCGAGAAACTATTATACAAGATGTCAAGCAACAACAAACGATTAAAAAGATTTTTACTGAATCGACAGCAAATCGTCCTCTCCGTAGTCGGCGGTATTATTCTCCTCGCTTCTTCCATTATTCGGAGGCTTGCTGTCGATTTTCAGAGGAGGATGCTTGGTTGTGGTATTGGGGGTGGGCGGCGGTTTCTTTAGGGCTTGGAATCGATGGTCGAGATCTGGGTGGATAGAATCGAACGATGAGGAAGAGGCACGTGCGATGTGTGAGTTGATGCTGAGTTTGAGAAGCGTGTTGTCTTGGGCTGTTCTACCTCGTCGTCTTCGGTGGAGCTTTTCATCGCCTGATAGTTATCGGATCTGTCTGCTGTTGAAGACATATAGTATAAATAGAAGAAGGCACAGATAATGTATATAGAAACTCATCGGCTACTGTTGTAAGTAGCAACAGTCGCCGAATGTCACAAAATAAAAAATAAAAAAAAATCGAAAACTGATGGGCGACTGTTGTAAGAAGAAACGAATAACTCATTGGCGACAGTCGCCAAAGGTCTTGAATAATAAAAAATAAAAACGAATAACTCATTGGCGACTGTTGTTGGGAGCAACAGTCGCCAAAGGTCACAAAATAAAAAAAAAATGAAAAAATTTGAGAATTCATTGGCGACTGTTGTAAGAAGAAACAGTCGCCAAAGATCAAAAAACAAAAAAATAATAAAAAACGAAATTCATCGGCAACAGTCGCCAAAAGGTCAAAAAATAAAAAAAAATAAAAACAGAAAAGCGTTTTGGCGTCAGTTACTAAGGGACAACAGACGCCAATTGTTCACGTTAACTATGGGTGACTGTTGTCAGCTAACAACAGTCGCCTAAAGTACCGAAAAAAAAAATATTAAAAAATTAAACTGTCTCGCGGGTAATATAGGCTTCCGTTTATCCACAACGGATGCCCATAGTGCCGACGCCCATTCCTATTTCTGTACTAGTGGTTATCACTCGACTTTCACGTAATTAATGTAATATTATTATTTGTTTTATGAAATCTAACATCTCATCACTCGACTTCTCCACGAGTGAACTTCACGAAATCACTTTCTTTTTCATTGTTTTGGTGTTATATCATTTATTATGTAATAATGGGTTAAAAGATGATGTAAAATATTGTTCTTTTTTATAAATAGATGAATTATTTTGTATTGCTTTCGCAATTTAGTGTTATTGTGATTTTGAAATGAGTTAAATGTGATTCAATTTTTACTGAAGTATTGACTCGGAGATTATGATGATGTTGATGTTGCGTCACGCGATGATAAGCGAACATGGTTTCCGTTATAACTCACATCAATGGGTAATAATTACACAGGTAATAAAATGTGAACTGGGTCCGGCTATTCTTGTCTATTCGCACACCGTATTAAATAGAGTATAAAAAAGTTGGTGAACTACATGCCATTCATATTTGTCCGTGCCATCATTTTATAATTAATTTTATTTTTTTGGTAATTTTACAGCGAAGCATTAGGTGTGTCTTTTCCACTTTTCAAATCGGAAAATCCTATCCAAACTTAGGCCACAAAGACGTGTAAATGAGTGGGCTTCTCTCATGTAGGGTCCCGACACTAACGAAAATTATATGTTTACCTTATGTCTCAATTATTTATTTTAAACAATTAATAACGTTGTGAGTATATATTGTGTAAAATTTTATTATAACGTTTCAAACATAATTATTGGTGATTATATAACGGTAAACTTCTATATATAGTGACTTTTTAGGCAGTAAGATTGAAATTTAATCAATGTTTTCCACAATAATTAACCCATTAATATATGCATTTCTATCAACTTCCCAACTTTTTTTATATCTCGCTTTTAATTGGAAGCTGGAACTAAAAAAAGGAACTACTAAATATAGTCCAACAGTAATTAAACAGGAATAGAAGGACCTAACAATACATAGGACATGAGTTTAATTAATATAGGAAATTATAGTTAAAATAGAAGTAAAGAAATAGCGTTGAACGAGTGTGGAAATGTTTTTGTCACACTTCCTCAATCATATATGTATTTCATTTAGAACATACGAAATAATCCATAATAAATGACACAAAGGTCTTAATTCTTAAATGAGCGCACGTAGAAATATTCAGCCTCCATTGTAGCAACGTGCTAATAGATACCTAGTTAATCAATATATACATATATTATATATTTATAATATATATATAGTATCTTACTGATAAACTGATTGTTGGAAATTTAAGAAAAGTGCATTTCTATTAAACAAATTAAACATAAAAACATAATAATTTAACATAAAAACAAATTAAATATAATTAAACATGTCGGGTATACTACGTGTGCCAGCATTTGTTTCTGACAGTTTTTTAGCGATACTTTTTTTTTTTCAAACAGTTGACTATTCATTCTATTACTTAACGTATAAACAACACATTTTCAAATCCAACCAAATAACTTCAATACTTAACCAACTACATCGGATCAATACTATGTGTCATGATTTTCGGTAATAGTTATATCGTTATAAATATTTATCAGATACATCCAACTCTTTCTTAAGATATTTTTTTTATTATGGTTCCATTAATAACAAAAAGATTAATAATAATAATAATAATAACTCTCCCAAATTCACTTCCATCACAATCTACCCAAACTTAATTAAACATTAATTATTTAATTCATTTTAGAATTACAATTTAACCCGACCACAATATACCTAACAAATCAGACGCTCTCTCACACGCGCCTGATGAAGCCGTTACTGCCGCCTTCCATGTTCTCATTCCGCTGAAAAAATTGATGAACCACCGTCTGTGGCTGTTCTTCTTGTTGTTGTTGCTGATGCTGTTGTGCTTCTTGCTGCTTCTCTATCATATATTCCATTATCTCAACTCTTATCATCTCTCTGACTATTGCCCTCAGCTCTGTCCCTCGAACCACCTCCTCTGTCGTCGGGGGCGGCGGCAGTGGCACCGTGAAATCATGCGACTCCAGTTCACTCGGGATACTCAACCTAAGACTGGTTAACGGCTCACCGAACAACGCCGTTTCGGGAGTCAAATCGCCCGCCCTTACCGTGGGCCCAAAAACCCGACCCGCCTCGCTCACCACCGAAGCCAAATGGCTCCCGCCCACCATCGAAGATTCCCCTTGACCGCCGTTGTTGTTGGCCTCTGCAGTTTGCCGCCGCTTAAGAGTGGAGTTCCAGCGGTTCTTGACTGAGTTGTCCGTACGCCCGGGCAACAGACGGGCTATGGCGGCCCATTTATTGCCCATGGCCTCGTGAGCCTGGAGGATCACATCGTCCTCTTCCGGCGTGAAAGCCTCGTGATGCACCCGGGGAGACAGCTGGTTGCACCACCTGAGCCGACAGGACTTGCCGGTGCGACCGGGGATGGACTCGCTTATCAGAGTCCAGTTCTTAGGTCCGTGCATCGCGACGAGCTGGCACAACAGATCATCCTCGTCCTCCGACCACGGGCCCTTGACGCGCTCGGCCTCGTTGACGTCGAAGATAACTGGTGCGGCCATTTCTTTTTCCTTTCTTTTTTGTTTTGAAGAGATTTTGGTTGGTGTTTGTGCTTAGTGTGTGGGTGGTTTTTAGGTTGGGTATAAACCGGTATTTTATTAGCTGACGAATGGCCACGTCTCATGTACTAACGTCAATTATAAAATTCACATATTCTTGTAATAATTTTATTTCTTTATGAAATCTAACATCCTATACTCGCCTTTCTTCAGTAGTGAGCTCCACGCATCCTCCTTTTTTCATTTTTTCGTGTTATTTCATTTCTTATGTAATAACGGATAAAAATGTTTCGCAATTTTTTTAATTATTTCAAGAAGTAGTTGAATTATTCTGAATACTTTTGCAATTTATTGTCGCGATTTTGAATCAATAAAACGTGGATTTGTTTTTAATTAAAGTATTGTCTCAGAGATTAATATTGACGTTGATGTTGTATCACGCAATGATAACCCAATATGATTTGAATATAAATCATATCGACATGCAATCATTACAGGGGCGATAAAACATAAATACCGTGTGAATAATGATTCTATATAGGGTTGTCAATGGGGCGGAGATTCCCCGTCCCCGCGGGGATCCGCCCCGAATAGGAAGGGGAATCCCCACTATTCTACCCCGCGGGGCGGGGACGAGGGAACATTTTTCCCCGCGGATATCCCCGCCCCGTTCCCCGTCCCGTCCCCGATAATAAAAATAATATCTATTATATTCAATTAATATTATTATAAGAAACAATATTAAAATATATTTTGGAAATATTAAAATAATATAAATATGATTAAAAATAATAGTTTAAATAATATAAATAATATTAAAATGTAGTTTAATAAATAATATTAAAATATATTTTAAATAATATTAAAATAATATAAATTGAATTTTTTGTAAAATAGTGACGGGGTGGGGAATCCCCGTGGGACCAAATCCCCGCAGGAACGGGGACGATTTTGTCCCCGTTTGCCTCGCGGGGACGGGGACGTGGATTAGATCCCGGCCCCGAAACCGCCCCCTTGACAAGCCTAATTCTATATTGCCCCACCATATCAAATAAATAGTTGGTGAGTTTACATGTCACTGCATATTTATTTGTGCCATCGTTTTTACAATGAATTTTATTTTTTTTTCTTCATTTCCAGCAAAGCAGCATGAGGTGTTACTTTTCCCACATTTTCGAATGGCACAAAATCTTATCATCTCAGATAGATTTATGCCCGAAAGAAGTGTGTGCCAATTCTAATACAGGTTGTGTTTCTCTCATGTAGGGTTTTTGGACTAGAAAAAAAATACTCCTTGAGGTAGATTAATATGTTCATTTTAAGGTGGATATAAGGTGGATTAATATGTTCATTTTGTGGTAGTATTAAACGTTTAAGCATTCATTATTACTCAATTTATCAATATAGAATTTTTTAAATATTTTATATATTTTGAAAAGATTTAAATATGCTAATTATATAATTAAAAATAGAGAAAATGCTATATATGATAGAATTGCTAAATATAAGGTTGTATCAGAAAATGTGAAACACTGCTTCATCGAGGTGATAAATAAAGTAAAAAATATATGGAATAATTTTATAACAATCTAGGGCAAAAACCTAAAATGATCCCCAATGTTTACCCCCTGGACCAATTTGGTCCCCGATGTTTCGCGAGGACCAATTTAGTCCCCGATGTTATCGAATTTGAACCAAATTAGTCCCCGCCATTAAATAGCGTTAATTTGGATGGAAGTTGACACGTGTCGACATACGATTTGCCAGACTTAAAAAACCACAAATTAAACTCTAATAAGGGGAAAAATCCAAAAAAGGGAAACAAATTAAAAAAAATAGAGTAAAAATTCAAAAAAAAAAAGAAAAATTACTAATAAAAAATAAAATTTATAAATAATGAATCAAATCAAATAAAAAAGAAAAACAGAATGAAAATATGTTAAAAATAGTAAATTAAACAAAGATAAAAATACAAGAGAAAAATAAAAAATAAACAGGAAGAGCAGATTAAAATAAAAAATACTAAATAAAAATTAAAAAAAAGTAAAAAATAAATACGTATTGATTAAAAACTAAATAAAAAAGGAAAAACAAAATTAAGGATAAAAAATATATTTACGGAGACCGTCACATTTTTTTCACATAATTTGTATTTTCGCTTTTCTGTTCCTCTCATAAGCACTAGTTTTTTGCCCGTGCAATGCACGGGTCATAACATCATAGATAATTTAGTTTACTATTGTAATTTAATTATGTGTTAATACAAAAAATGCTATATTATAATACTTGTCGATTATAAACTATAAAATCGTTAACTTCATAAGAAAACGCAATATATAAATCAATATGTTATATGTAATTAAAATAATAATAAAAATTATCGTACTCTTCGCTTGATGAATAAATAATTATACTCCTCCCGATCAACTCTAAAATCATGTGAAACATTCACTTCATCATCGCTTGATTTTGGCGCCCTCAGTATAAGCACAAATTTCGACATCAGGCGATTATTCATGTAATATTCTAGTAAGAATTGCCCATCATCTCCACCCTATAATATTGTCTAAAAAAATTAATTTAAGACCTGCGAAAAAATTGAATCGTGACAACATTAATACCTCATTGTAAATCTGCTCTAATTCCGACGCTGATATGCCTAATATGACCTTCGCATTCTAGCATGTCAACTGTTTGGAACCAGACTTGTCACTAACTGTTGTCTTTAATCTATATTTGTAGGTCAGACAATAGTTTAGGAACAAAAATTAAGAAAATATAATGTTAATATAATCACATAAATGCTTTTGTATTTCGAACGAAGGGATTACCTCGGGATAGTGTGTGTAACCTACATATTGCAAGTTATGCAATAATCATCCGTGACCTTGTTTACCTTACAGAACGGACACGATTCGTACCAAATTATCGCCATTTCTATGTGAGCTATACATGCGCACACACGAAAGAACCGAATCTGCATCAAAATAATACATTATAACATTAACATGATACAAAGAATACTTTATTTGCGGAAAACGTAAGGGAGTATACGTTCTCAGCCACACGGTAATAAGTTGATTGAATCCTCAATAACGTGCATCCATAGTTATTTTAAAGTTATTGACAATCTACGAACTAAAAGCACTAGTAATTAGTAATGGAACAAAACCAATGATGAACATATGCTAACATGTTTTTTATTAGGGAACAAATGCCTTACATGGAATGCTCATTGAAAATTATATCTTATAGCATAACATAAAACTTAAAAGATAAAAAGAAGTGATTACGGTCATATTAATTGGTGTTGAAATTACCTCCCGAAAGTCAACTTTTCTAAACTTTGTTGATAGTCCAAGTAGGTTCTTAATACCTGCATAATTAAAGTTAAGTACAGTGTAATGATAATATTTGAGTGTCAAATGTATTTGCTGTCAACATTACCTTTTGAAAATCGAAGATTTTGAAAACTTTATAGATAGTCCAAGTTGATTCATAATACCTGCATTGAAGTACATTGTAATGATAATCTTTGAGGGTCAAACATTGGTTAAAGGAACGTTAAATGAACGCCAGAAGTAATCAAACAGTACACTTACATTTATGAAAACAAACTCAATAATTGGCTTAAAATTTCAAAATAGGATATCATCAAATTACGCTAAAAGAACATATGAGGAGCTTATGCTGGAACTCAGTGAATGCACGCACTTGTATTGTAAATAGTTTAATTAAAAAATTCTGTTTACGTACACATCATTAACCCAGTCAATGACATCTCGGCCTTGTTCAGATTAAAGTTCACGATGAACGAATTGAAGGAAGGTGGGAGCCACTGAAGTATGGGATCGTTCTGGAGTTCGTTATCCATGATAAAGTCCAGTGCCTCAAGTCTTTCGATCCAATCGATCATCTTGAGCACGTGCGCTCCGACGTCACTACCCTCAGCCATTTTGCAATGAAATAGTTGCTCCGTCAGGGAATAGCGAGCACTCCTGTAATGTTTGCCAAAAAGCTCCTTCAAATGAAGCAAAATGGCGCCCACTTTCATTTTCGAGTGAGTGCACTGCAATTCATTGCTCATGGAAAGAAGTATGTAGGCCTTGACCTTTGGCTCGTCTATCTGGCATTTGGCATATGCAGCCCGGTCTTCGTCACTCGCATCAGTCCCTGGGACTTGCGGTACGGGGGAATCGAGGACATAAGTCAGAGACTCCATACCTAGGACTATCCTCAGGTTACGGAGCCAGTCCACGTACTTTTGGTCCCACCAAACAGTTTCTCTCAAGCAGCATAGTAATTATGTTCGTCATCGCAGTAAATAGAAAGAAACGTAAAGTTGCAGAAAATAAAGATCTAATTAGGTTTATCTTATCATTCATCAAGCGCAAACAAGGACTTTTGGTTTCGCTTGACTCCCACTATTTTTCTCGAAAAACTATCCTCCCGAGAAGAGTTTCGGAAAACTCGTTGAAAGTTTCATAGTGGAGTTGATGTCCCCGACTCGACTAGACTCGCCGCATCCTTTAACGCAATATTTGGCTCATCTAATCTTATCGAAGTCACGTCGAACGCGAAGTTATCCAATAAGAGTTTCCACTATCTTAGTCTCAGTCATTGACCCTCACGACTAACCCTGCTTATTGGGTTAACTGCCTAAGTGTGACCTATCAACTTATGCTCAAATCGCACAGAATGTACCGCCCCTTGCTGCCATACGCTTCGTGGGGGGCGGACTGGTATGACGAGCGGCATCCAAGACGCACCTGAGATGCTAACACTGGGGCGGGATATACGACGCCAACTTACTCGGAACAAATTGCAAAACTCCCCAATGCTAGACATCTCAAGCATGATAAAAGACAGGAATCCAATTCCTTTACCCACTTAGTATTTGTCAAACGGGAGAATAAACCATCTTACATAAGAGCACACAAAACATGCATATCATTTCAAAAACCAACACGCACGTAGGTAGTAAATTGACCCTAGGAAAATAAACTACAAGACAACAGAAGCGGGTTATTTCTAGCCTATCCCTATAGCGTCTTCAAAAGACCCCGGGTCGTCGCACGGGTCTTGAAGTCGTCAAACGTCCTTCGTCACTCGAACGACCTCAAAGTCACCGAACGCCCACCACCTTGCCACCACCGGGGTGTTGCCTTCCATCAAATGGGACCTCGTCTTCGTATTCAAGTCTAATCTAATAAAATGCTAAATTAACAAATGACCCGAAAACCAAATTCCTCAACCCGCAAGTGCGCCTTAAATCACATTCATAACGAGCACGTTGACAATTACATGATTTTAAAGAGAAACAAAAATTGAGCTTTAAATGGGCCAAGCCCATTAAAAGGCCTGTTAAGGCTTTGAGCATGAAGCCCTAACATAGCTGCCGCGACTCAAATCGCTCAGCCGTCAAAACACGCCGGAGAGCCATGGTGGAGAAGGCCGTCGGCATGGAGTCCCGACTGGAGCCGATGCCGCCACCGCCGGCGACGCCACGCCGCGAAACGCGTGCGTGTTCAGCTCGCGGCAGAATACTACCGCGACTCCCTCGTCGCCTCAGCCCTTCGTGCCGAGTCACTGCCTCGCCGGGAGAGATCGCCGCTGCAGTGTTCCGGCTGAGCCGAAGTCGCTGCGGCTGTCTTGCGCAGCGCGCACCGCGTGCGCCATCGCAGTCCGCGACCAAAGCCGCGGACGATCTCAGTCGGGCCGCCGCACCTTGCGGCGGCGCTGCTCGGGGATGGCGCCTAAGCCACCATGGCTGGCGTCAGACCCAAGTTTCGAGGCTGATCGGGCCTGCTCAAAGCAGCCCGATCCCGCAGTTGTACCGCCGTTACGACGCACGCAGCCCGCGCGCAACGCGCGGCTGCCCGAGTCCCGCCGTCACGCGGGTCCCTGTCCGGTTCGTGGTTCATCATCGGTCTGTACCACATGAGTTGGTGGCCGTGGGTTGGCGAACAATGCATCGGCAGCCCAACGACGGTCGAACCATGTCGGCTTTTCGATTGTCTCCCACGCGCCTCGTTTCAATTTAAACACATTATGATTCTGATCACGAGCGCCCGCTCTGATACCACTGTTGGGATACCCGGTGTCTACGGAAGATGCCACGTCCCCGGGTACGGTGCGGAACAAATATTTTCCGGGTTCCCTTATTGCCCTCGTTGCTCGAATCAGAATAGTAACACATAGACATGTAATAGGGCGGGTCAAAACCGTAGGGAATTACCAGTTGAAGCGAGTGGCAGCTCCTCGTCCTTTTCTTCAAGACTTCGTTGATGGTGGTGGATGGCACTAGATTATCACGTCGACCTCGCAGTGTACCACAGAATCAGTTCTCTAAAGATGGCTAGAGAGAACCGAGCCATCGCGTGAGAGAAGAGTGTTTTGTTCGGTGTGTGTTTTGTGCCTTTGTTATGGGCGAAATTTTCACTACTAATTATGAAATAGGGCTGCCCTAGGTTATCTCAAAGATATGGTTTTGATTTTGCTCCTTAAGTGGAGAGATTTTGCCATATCTTTCTCACCCTTATTTAATTCAAAATTCATATAAGGATACTTACCATAATTAGACAACTAACTTAAATACTAAGTCAAACTAAGTATATGTAAATATGGTATAAAATTCGAAACTTAATCCAAGATTAATTTTGAAATTTTCACCTTAAAATAAATAATATTCCAAATACATTATTTCCATATTTATATTTAATTTTTCGAAATTAATTCCCAAGGCATAATTCGAAAATCAGCTTAGGGTCAAGTTCCAATTTTACTCTCAAGCCTTTTAAGCACTTGGCCAAGCCCAAGTCTCAAAATTAGTTTCATACGAAGTCCGACTTCGGTCCATTAAACGACCCGAGGCCCACTGAGGCGTGACCAAACGGCCCAAGGCCCGTTAAAGCCCAAAACACTTTCTCTCATTATCAGTACATGTTAATGATCCTTTTTAAGCCCGACTCTCTAGGTTCGACTCAATCGGCAAGGGAGGAATCTAAGAGTCCGGCAATTACCTAGCCAATCCCGCAGTACCGGACCGTAACCCGGGTCGAGTGCGAATTTCGACCCAGTCTTTATTCGAGAACCTTACTATAGATTATAGTGATACATATAAACCCTTCAGCTGTGTCCCAATCGAGTGAGAGCCATGGTCTATGTCAAACTCACTATACTCGATTCTATGATAAAACGGGAACGTGGCAAATTACCAAACTACCCTCCATGTCTAACATGAGTTAGTTCAATACCTTGGCCAAGGATTTCGTAATTTCCCATCGCCGTCCTCATAGGACACTTATCTCGATTACTTGCGAGACTGCGAATCCGTACTCGGCGGTCTAAGCCCGGCAATCACAAAGCGTCATCAAGACCGCATCTGGCCCTCTGACCCATGCAACAGCAAATCGGGTCGAGGGAAATTAGTGACAGTCGAGACTTCAAAGTTAACTCCGTCAAAGCCCCTTTCGGTCTAAGGTTCACGTAGACTACTGTAGTGTTGTCGTCGGTCATTGACACTCCTTGAGTAATAAGCCATGTTCGACCGTACGACCCGTGAGTCAGTGTCCATGAAACAATTCAATGATTCGACTCGCATCACAAGTCATGACCTCCACTTCCAAGCGGGATATCGGCACTCGATAGGTCATCGACAAATAAGCCGTAATCGGTTATCCATCACCCAACTGGAGCCTAAGGCTTACGGACTTCTAATGCTCGAGGTTAAGAGTCCACTGGTGCCTTCCTTTCTCGTACCCATCGAGAACAATGATTCAACTCGACACATTTAGATTTGTTCATTTATTGCTTTACCGGATGCTTAGTAAAGTACTCTTATATCCAATAAATGAACAACGCCTTTCAATAAACAAATATAAAAGGTCGAATGATAAATAAGCTAATGCCCTATACAATCTAATCCTCGTATAGCATTCGAGGGCATAATACTAACATATATATATATATTTATATATATACACTAGATGATGTGGCCGCACGTTGTACGGCTTTTATGTAATCATACCCCGTTTATATTTCATGAAGCGAGTTAGCTTATCTTGATACCGCATTATAAAATCGCCCGTACTAAAATGCCTGTTCCTTCGGATAGATTTAACATAATTAGTGTTTGTCCTTATGCTTTAGTAACTTTCACTGAAAAACTTGAATGAGACCTGAATTTTACTTTTAGATTAATGGAAAATTGTTTTGCGGTGATACATTACTTTTGTTCGATTAAGTATTTAAAGCAGTATAAATGGATGCATTTTTTTATGATTGCGTATGCGGCTAGAGACCATGTAATGTTAAAGAATTGAATTGGTATTCATGGTCTTCAGTCGATCAAACATCAACACAGTCATCATTACTTAAGTAAATTGTTTTTTCACATGAAATTCACTAAGAAAGACATGATTGAGCTCATGTAGAAAATCATTCCTCGAAGCTAATACCACTCTTATCACAAATGATTATGGTTGAAAGTTATGTTTGATAATCACTGTTTTCACAAATGATTATGGGAGAAAGTTATTTCGATATTGAATAAAAGTCGCGTTTATTTTATACAACGATGATTCATCATCTTCAAATCTGTTTAATTTGGACGGAATCTGCATAAATAGCAATCTTAGCTAAATGTTGAATCCAACCACTGCGACTACTTTTAATATTGAAAATCAACCATGGGATCAAATTACTCACAAATATCATGAGAAGAAAATTATTGTACTCCATTTCCCGATTAAATGATGAAGATCTAGCTAGTTTTAAATACTTGTGAAGGCAAAAAAAACTATCATGAAAATCCCACAAGCTGAAGACTTGCTACAAAATCCAACAAGAATCAACCAACTTCAAAACTCCATATCTGAAGAAGAAATTTCAACTTTGGTTGGAAAACAAGAAGTCCAATATCACTTCTTTTTCGCAAATTAAACCACAAAGTTAAAATCATGAATTTCCGTTAAAATAACGGTAACCCAAAAAAATCATCTTCCAGAGTTAACACAGAGTATTTCATTATTTTCCTACTACATCAAACCCTCATGGACAAAATGAAAATTACATAAAAAAAAAAAACTGAAAATTGGGCACACGATCGTCATTTCCACCAGCCAAACCCAAAAACTCCAATCGTGGCCAGTGCGTGAGCTTGTTTCATTTTCAATTTTATATCCAGCAAGTCACAACAACTTGCTAGTGGATTTATAGTTGCCCATCCCGCTATTTACCATATACTCCATCTTATTTTAAGTAAATCATTTAAGGAAATTGCACACATCAAGAAATAAAGTAAAATCTTTATTATAGGCTTAATCAATTGTTTTACCTCATTTAATCTAATTATTTTTTTTAGAATGAGGGGTAAAACTTAAAATTTTCAAGCTATTATTCTTGAAAATAGTAGAAATGACTTGTATTTAAAAACAAAAATGAAGTGTAAAACGATAGGTTTTGAATCAGAAGGAGCATTTTATCAAAAATGATAAATTAAGAGGATTTTATGTAAAAATATCCATTGATATAAAAAAAACAGCAAGTCAGTACCCTGTCAATATTTTTTTTATATGTAGGTACCTATCAAAATAAATTTTTTATACATTGGTACCTGCCCGCCGCAAGGTATATCAGATCACATATTTAGGTAACATAGATAAACGTATTGTGGTATTTAATATTAGCTAGAAAATGGTACATCATATAGTCAGCCGCAAGGTACCATATGGAACGTATATATTTACCATATATGGGTACCATATAAATGCATGACGTGGTACGCAATACACATAAAAAGGTACGTCAAGACCGGGAAAATGGTACACACAGTCGAACGAGTACTTATAAAAAAATATCTGACATGGGTACTGAGTTGCAACTTTTTATACAATTGGTATTTTTTATAGATTCACCATAAATTAATAGGTATGTTATTTGTAATTATTTATTAGTTGGATATGATATACATATTTGTATTATTATAATAAGAAAAGGTAAATAGAAGAAAGAAAACAGAAACACATCAAATATGTTATAATATTATTTATTTATTTTTTAGTTATATATGACATATATTTGCATTATTTTAACAAAAACTAAAAGGAACAAAACAAAAGAGAAAAGAAAACAGAATTACGACAGCTTTTTATAATTACGATTTGTATACATGTATTGCATTATTATATAGAAAGTGATATTGGCAACCTTGAAATACAGGTAACACGCACAATTAGTTAAGTGCAATTACTAACCTGCAACCCACAGTAGAAATTGGCCACATTCCCCCTTTTATAATAGTATAGATATAGATATATATTTATGACGAAACTTAGCTCCACTTCGAAAACTTTCTCTGCTCTATATAACTTCAAATCTTACCAAGTAGTATCTAAGTATTTATCCTTATACATTACAAATATTATAATACACAAGTATGTGTATGCATAATAGGGTACACGAAAACTTTTTCCCTTTACCTACACCTCATGCCGAAAACTTTAAATTCCATCTAAGACAAGTTATTATATTTATACACCGAAAACTTTCTTAAAGTTTAGGCACTAATCGAAAACACTTTCTTATTAAGATCTCACTTTGACTACTTATTCCTACTATTAACTTATAATACCTTAGTCAATTATTTGTACCATATATATAAAGTTAATTATGCAAATGCATGAATTCGTGTCAATGCATGAAATTATGAAGTAAGGTTTCGGCTCTCGACATTTTTGTTTATTGTTTACCCTAAGTTATTTTAATTTACTATTTTTACTCTATTTTAATTTATTATTTTAATACCATTTTATTATCATTTTATTTTTATTTAATTTCATTTATTTGTAATTTAATTTAGTCTCCCTTTATTATCAATTTATTTTAATTTATTTTGAGTTTTTTCCTTTTTTTATTTTTGAATTTATCAGTTTTTCTTTTCAATTTTTTTGAATTTTTTTCCCTTTTTTTGGATTTTTTTCTCTTTTTAATGTTTAAGTTATTATTGTTAATATATTTTCATTCTCTCTTTCTTTTTATGTGATAATAATAATTATTTTTAATTTTTTATTTTTATTATTTATTTAAATATTTAATTTATTAGTAATTTTCTCTTTTTTATTTTGAAATTTTACTCTATTTTTTGAATTTTCCCCGTTTTGGAATTTAATTTATGATTTTCTAAGTCTGACCAATTGCATGTCGACAAGTATCAACTTCCATCCAAATTTAACGGCTATTTAACGGCGGGGACCAATTTGGTTCAAATTCGATAACATCGGGGGACTAAATTTGTCCTTGCAGAACATCGGAAACTAAATTGATCCAGAGGGTAAATATTGGGGATCATTTGAGTTTTTGCCCTTCAATCTATGATAAATGGTTGGGACATTACAAAAAGGTCATTGGCTGACCTGCATTCTATGATTGGGGTCATTCTCAGTCCAACTCAACTCAGTCCGGCCCAACACATGTATATTACGTTGAAAATAAAATCTTTATATTTTATGTTTAAAAATAAAATAAAAAACAGCACATATACTATAAATAAATTCTCAGTCCCTCAATTCGGTCCAGCCCATGCTTTAAAATAAAATATGAAAAACACATATAGTATTTAAAGTAAGGTCATTTAGTGCCAGCGGGGTTTTCATGACCGGACCAGACCGGCCGATTCCGACCGAAAATAGGTTAACCAGTCGGAATTCCGGTTCGGTTCCGGTCCGGTCTAAGTTTAATTAAAGAAAAAAAAGAAAACAAATCAAAACAATATAAAAACAAAGCGAAACACTGAAATATGAAACATGCATTTGGTCTGGTGGTTAAGACTTCGAATTTTGTCTAGTTGGGCTAGGTTCGATTGGGCACTGCGATTAATCTCAGCCGTCCGCTAGATCTGATCCATCGTCCGAGGCTTCGCCATGTGGCCTTGCATTTCCACGTGAAGTTGCAAGAAGCTCATGCGATTCTATAAGTGATTTAGCACCTTTGTTCAAAGCCGTCCGATTTCTGATCCAATGGCCGAGATTCTCCATCCGCACCATCTTGCTTTTTTAAATTTGGGCCTTTGATCAGCTCCGTGCCCTATCCTACGATAGCCATTCAATCTCAGAACTTCAAATCTGATCCATCACATCGTGCGGCAACCATTTGACAGCTACTGTAGCTCGCAGCTCTTCTTCAGCAGAAATCATCATTCTTCAGCTCAGTTCGATTCTAGCTCGACCTAGCTCCTTCTCCGGCGGCTCCCGGCTGCTCCGGCAAGTTTTCGACTTGCTCCTCCCAACAAACTCCACCTCGAGACGGCAAACTCGCAATCTCAACTCCTGGAATTCGCATAACAGCCCAAACTCGCCCGCTACTGCCGCCCAAACTTCACAGAAAATCAGCCTCGCATCAGTTTTCTATCCAGCTGCAGATCATCAATCCGAGCCCCGTTTTTCTCGTCCCAAAGCTCCACCTCGATTCGAAGCCCCTCTCGGTTGATCATCCAGCTCCTTCAGGAGCCCCGAGCCTCGAACGAACCCTCATCAACTCCAAGCGGGCTTGAAACTTTTCGATTGAAGCCGACTTGGACTTTTCGAGCTCACCATCTTCGTCGCATGAAGATCCTTTGCTCCTAGCTTCGTGAGCCCTTTTCCCGATCCATCTCTGGCTAGCCAACACCTGCATCTCGGCCTCCTTCGCTCTCGACGCCTCAGTAGCCTGCAGCAAATCATCCGCTGCAGCCACAGAGAATTCTGCTACAACAGAATTCTGTAATCCTATCGAGACTTTCACCGGCTGTTTTGACCCCAGCCACCGCATCTCTTTCACCTCCGAGCTCACCCGCTATTGTGGCCTGAGAATTCTCTCCATCCGAGCTAGAATGGCCTCCACCTCAAGCTCGGATCAATCGTAGATCGAGCTCCACTACTCGGAGCAGTTTTGACAGAAAACTGCTCCAACCAAGGGTCTTGCCCGCCCTCGCTCCACCTCAAGATGAGCTTCCCGTGGCTTCCCTCGAGCACCATTCGAGCCACAGGACCAGTTGCCTCCTCCGGACAACCCTCTGAGACACGAAAATCATGCCTCCAAAACCGGACAAAACCCAACCTGCTCTGTCTCCCGGCGTTGATCCGTTCTCCCGCGGTTCTCGCATTGCTCCAGCTGTTCTCCAGCCCTCCCAATCCACACGAGGTTCCTCCTTAACTCCAGGTCCAACCTCGTATCACCTTGGATCCCCGCAACACCTCTCTCGAACCGCAACTGCCCCGATCTTCACCAAACCTTGATAGATTTCACCCGCAAGCCTCTCCACATTTCCAGCATGGTTTCGACCTCCGATGTGCTTCCCGTGGTAGCCTGAGACACCACCACCAGCATCAGAGCCTCATCATGCCTCTTCTGAGTCGAAAGAGACTTGAACCGCAGCTTCGATAGGTCCAAAATGCATGACCTATCGAAATTCCCAAAATGAGTCTCCTCGCGGCCACTCCCGAGAAGATAGCTCTGTCCTCCACGCTCACCGCACCACCTGTTGACCGAGGACCGCCGTTAGACTCGACTTTCGGATGTTCTATCAGTGTATGCTAATCGCTCTCACTGATTTGAGCTATCGGAAGCTCAAATCAGCTCGAAACAACAACTCACGCGCACACTCTTTAACACATGATTTTACGTGGTTAGGCCGAGAATTGGCCTACAACCACGGACCAAACCAGAGCTCCTTTGTATTTCCACCCAACACAAAAGTTACAGCCCTACCCAAATCTACAACTTTCATGTTTACACATTTCTCTAATTCTAACCCTAGAGAAAGATACGAGCCTCTGAAGTGGTGAGGTCGAACTTGAAAAAAACTAATATATATAAGAACTGAAACATGAATTAAACATGATCTGCGATTAATCTCAGCCGTTCGCTAGATCTGATCCGTCGTGCCAGGCTTCGCCACGTGGCTTTGCATTTCCACGTGAAGTTGCAAGAAGCTCATGCGATTCTATAAGTGATTTAGCACCTTTGTTCAGAGCCGTCCGATTTCTGGTCCAATGGTCGAGATTCTCCATCCGCACCATCTTGCTTTTTTTAATTTGGGCCTTTGATCAGCTTCTCGCCCTATCCTACGATAGCCATTCAATCTCAGAACTTCAAATCTAATCCATCAGATCGCGCGGCAACCATCCGACGGCTACTGTAGCTCGCAGCTCTTCTTCAGCAGAAATCATCATTCTTCAGGTTAGTTCGATTCCAGCTCGACCTAGCTCCTTCTCCGGCGGCTCCCGGCTGCTCCGGCGAGTTTTCGGCTCGCCACTGCCAACAGGTACAATCTTGGCACAGAGTTGTAGCCATCATCGCTTGGATTGAAAAAAGGCTACTTATTTTCTTGACATACCATTTCTGACGCCGATGCGCTCATTAGCTATCCAATCCAACTGTTTAATAATGACTTGGGGCATAACATCTTGCACAAAACCCAAAATAATACACCACTACACTACACACAACAATCGCAATAACTCAACTCCCAAACAAAAAAGGAAAGAAAAAAAAAGAAGATAAAAAATTGCCGTACCAATTAACTTCGACGTCAAGGGCCCATCGTCGTCGGAGGAGGATGATCTGACTACAGTGCGAGCTGGTCGAAACGTGTTAGGATATGCGGAAGTCCCCGATAATTATTTGACCGAGAAATGACGATAAAAATATTAGAGACGAAAAATAATTTGGACAGTGAACACGTGATTTACGTGGTTCGGTCAGAATGACCTACGTCCACGGGTCGGAGGGTAGAACTTCTTTATTATGTGGAGTGATTACAGACACGTATACTGACGTGATACAAAAGCAGCTACACAAATAGGAGTAAGCTACAAAGAAATAGTCGGAAGTAGAAGAAGATCTGTAATGTGGTGGTGTTCTACTGCTTCGTATTAAGCCTTTTTATAGGCAGTCTTCCTTGCTCCCTCGTCAATGTAAACAGAAGAAAGTGAAATATTGCTGAATTTGATATTCAACCATGTGCCTCCTTGGACTTTTCTACGGCGCCGAATAATGAGAAAGAAATTCTCATATTCCCATGTGATGTGTTTCATCTTTGAATAGTCAATCAAGGTCACTATCCACAAATCTCCACCTTGACCTTGATTCTGTAAATAACTCCACCTTAATTGGTAACACCTTTATCTCCCTCCGACCTTAGCCCCAACGGGCTAATTCACCATCCTTAAAACACCAATCAAGAAGCAATATTTGAACTTGGAAACTGGAAGAGACGTCGTAAACGTATCCGCATGATTATCCTTTGTGTTAATCTTCTTGATAAACACCTTATCTGCAATGATATCATGAATAAAATTATACTTGACATCAATATACTTAGTCCTTTCGTGATACATCTGATTCTTCGTCAAATGAATCGCACTTTGACTATCACAGAAAATAGTAATGACTCCCTGATTCTGGGTTAATTCGCTGAATAACCCTGTCAACCACAAAGCTTCTTTGATCGCATCAGTAATGATCATGTATTCTGCTTCATTAGTAGACAACGCCACTACGTGTTGTAGAATTGCTTTCCAGCTAACTGCACAACCTCCAATACAAAATACATAACCAGTAAGAGATTATCGTTTATCGAGATCACCTGCATAGTCTGAATCGACAAAGCCAACGAGAGTATCACTGTTTCTGCCCAATTCCAAACAAATGCTTAGAGTACTCTTCAAGTATCTGATAATCCACTTCACTGCTTGCCAGTGTTCTTTCCCTGGGGTAGCCATATAACTGCTAACAACACTACCAGCTTGTGAAATATCAGGACGTGTACACATTGCATACATAATATTGCCGACTGCACTTGAGTAAGGAACTCGTGCCATGTATGCTTCTTCCTCATCTGATGATGGTGACTGAGCAGCCCTTAGCCTAAAATGGTTAGCAAGAGGAGTGCTGACTGGTTATCGCTCATGCCAAATCTCTCCAAAACCTTTCTAATGTAACTTTCCTGGGTCATGTATAACTTACCAGCTCCTCTATCACGTCTAGTCTCCATACCAAAAATCTTCTTAGCTGCTCCCAAATCTTTCATCTCAAATTCACCATTTAATAAGGCCTTCAACTGGTGAATTTCTGCAAGATTCTTAGCCGCAATGAGCATGTAATCAACATATAACAATAGATAAATAAACTGTCATTTAACTTCCTGAAGTAAACACAACTATCATACTTGCTCCTGGAGAAACCATGACACAATATAAAAGAATCAAAACGTTTGTACCACTGTTTTGGAGACTGCTTTAATCCGTATAAGGATTTCTTCAGTAGACAAACTTGGTTTTCGTTGCCTTCAATAATGAAGCCTTCAGGTTGCTTCATATAAATTTGTTCATCTAAATCACCATGTAAGAACGCCGTCTTGACGTCAAGCTATTCTAACTCCAAATCATACATGGCAACTAATACAAGTAATACACAAATAGAGCTATGTCTAACGATGGGTGAGAATACATCATTAAAATCAACACCTTGTACCTGACTATAGCCTTTCGCGACTAATCGTGCCTTATACCTTGCATCATCAGAACTAGATAAACCTTCTTTCTTCTTGAAGACCCACTTACATCCGACTATTCTTTTTCTTCGGCGGCGGCACAAGAATCCAAGTTCCATTCTTGTGCAGAGACTCAATTTCTTCATTCATCGCTACCAGCCACTTATCAGGATTAGCATCGCTTATGCCTCCGAATAGGTAGAAGGTTCGCCGCCCCCACATGTTTCTTGCGCCACTGATAAAGCGTACGAAACTAAATTTACGTACTGCTGTGGTAGTTAAATCTCACATCTCTCCTATCTCTGGCTATAGAAGATTCCTGCTCGGTGCTTTCATGTTCAACAGGATCTGAGTCAGGTTCTGGCTCATCCTCTTGATCCGTCGAACTCGTAGCTGGGTCATCTGAAAAACCTTTGTTGATCTCGAGCTCCACCTTATTTTGTACACTATCCTTCTTTTCTTCATTAGAAGAATTAGTAAACTCTTTTGAAGGATGCAACATAGAAGACTCGTCAAAAGTAACATCTCTGCTAATTATAAATTTGGTGACTTGGGATCAGGATTATATAATCTATATCCTTTCACCCCTGATGCGTAACCGAGCAAAATATATTTTTTAGCTCTAGGCTCTAACTTTCCCTCGTTTACGTGCATATAAGCTGGGCACTCAAATATTCTTAAGTTGGAGTAATGAGCAGGAGTACCTGACCAAACTTCCTCAGGAGTCTTGAAATTGATCGTTGAACACGGTGAGCGGTTGACAATGTAACATGCTGCGGCGATAGCTTCAGCCCAAAAATCATTTGTCAACCCAGCGTTGGAGATCATACATTGAGCTCTCTCTAAAAGTGTTCGATTCATGCGCTCGGCAACACCATTTTGTTGAGGCATCATTCGAACAGTGTGATGTCGAGCAATTCCTTCATTCTTGCAGAATTCGTTGAACTCGCTTTCGCAAAATTCTAAGCCATTATCTGTTTGCAACCGCTTGATCTGTTTTCCTGTCTGCTTTTCAATCAAAGTTTTCCATTGTTTAAATGTTAGGAAAACATCACTTTTCTATTTAAGAAAATAGACACATACTTTCCTTGAAAAAACATCAATGAAAGTCAACATATATCTTGCATCAACTTTGGACGGAACACGAGAAGGACCCTATCAGAATAAATATAATCCAAAACCTTTAGTTCTGTGGACAGCTGGCGAATTGAAGCTTCCTTGTTTCTGTTTCCCAAAAATACAGTGTTCGCAAAAGTCCATTTTAACAGTACTTTGACCGCAAGTAGGCCCCGCTGGCTTAAAATCGTCAAGTCTTTTTCACCCATGTGTCCAAGACGCATATGTCATAATCTCGTGGTATCTACCTCCGGGGATGTCGAAACTGCAGTGGAACCTGTAACAGTAGTTCCATGCAAAATATATAAATTTCCCGACCTGCAAGCTTTCACACGACAAGGGCACCTCTGGCTATTTTCAAAACTCCACCTTCACCTGAGAACCTGCACCCTTGAGATTCAAGTGTGCCTAAAAAGATAAGATTTCTCTTCATATCTGGAACATGTCTGACTTCTGTGAGCGTTCGGATGATTCCTTCGAACATCTTGATCTGAACTGTGCCTTTACCAACAACTTTACACGGAGCATCATTTCCCATTAAAACATATCCACCATCGGATTGCTCATATGTGGAAAAACAATCTCGACTCCGACTTATGTGGTAAGAACAACCCGAATATAAGATCCACTCATTATCAGAACTAACAATATTTGTAGTTACTACAAAAATAGTTTCGTCGCTCTCATCAGCAGCTAAACTAGCCTTGGCGGGTTTATCATATTGCCGATTGTTTTTCTCCTTATTTTTTTTAACAATCAGCTTTGATGTGACCATTTTTCTTGCAAAAATTACAGACTTTATTTATGTACCTGGATTTCAACCTTTCTTTAGATCTGCTACTTTCAGCGTCTCTACGTTCTGGTCTTCCCCATGCAAACAGGCCTTCTGCCTGGCTACCACTTGTTTTTCCCGTAATATCCCTGTCTATCTGATCTTTCGATTGTATCGCAGATTTGATACTAGAATATGATATTGTATCTTTCCCTTATATTATTGTGTCACGAAAATGCTTTAAAGACGAGGGAAGGGAACACAACAATATTATGTCCTGATCTTCGTCCGTCACTTTCACTTCTACGATCGCTAAATCAATAATGATAGAATCGAATTTATCGAGATGCGAACGAATAGAAGTATATTCCGTCATTTTCATACTGTATAGCTTATGCTTTAAATAAAGTCGATTCTCCTTAGTCTTCTTCATGTAGATAGCTTTTAACGCATCGCAGATACCCATGGCCGTCAGCTCGTAGCAAATTCTTGTAAAACCTCGTAAGAGAGATTTAATATAATAGTCGATCAGCCTTTCTTGTCCAATTCATTAAATTGATCGTCCTTCATTTCGGTTGGTTTCTTCTTTAGGCCTTCAAGTGCCACCTCACAACCATCTTGAATAAGTATGGCCTCCATCTTGAGACTCCACGTTGCAAAGTTGACATTTCTGTCAAACTTTTCAATTGACATTTTTGTTATCGACATGGTGGCTAAAATAAATAAATCGGGTTGGAGCTGATACCAATTTGTTAGGATATGCGGAAATCCCCGATAATTATTTGCCCGAGAAATGACGATAAAAATATTAGAGACGAAAAATAATTTGGACAGTGAACACGTGATGTACGGGGTTCGGTCAGAATGATCTACATCCACGGGCCAGAGGGTGGAACCTCTTTATTATGTGGAGTGATTACAGACACGTACACTGGCGTGATTCAAAAGCAGCTACACAATTATGAGTAAGCTACAAAGAAATAGTCGGAGTAGAAGAAGATCTGTAATGTGGTGGTGTTCTACTGCTTCGTATTAAGCCTATTTATAGGCAGTCTTCCTTGCTCCTTCGTCAATGTAAACAGAAGAAAAGAAAATACTGCTGAATTTGATATTCATCCATGTGCCTCCTTGGACTTTGCTACGGCGCCGAATAATGAGAAAGAAATTCTCATATTCCCATGAGATGTGTTTCATCTTTGAATAGTCAATCAAGGTCACTATCAACAAAACGCACGGCCCCAAAAATAGGACACAAATATGCCAATCGATCCCATGCCGCGGTTCAGGTGGTGCAACCAGCTGTCTCCTCAGGTGCACCCCCGGCCATGCGACGGGCAACCATCAATGGGCCGACATTTAGCTCGTCCGTTGCCCCCGAGGGAACGGAGAACTCCATCAAGAACCACAGGAACTCCACCCTAAAGCGGAGGCAGTGAGGGTTTTCATGATAGGACCGGACCGGCCGGTTCCGATCGGAAATCGGTGAACCGGTCGGAATTCCGGTTCGGTTCCCGTCCGATCTAAGTTTAATTAAAAAAGAAACAAATCAAAACGATATAAAAACAAAGCGAAACGCTGAAATATGAAACATGCATTTGGTCTGGTGGTTAAGACTTCAAATTTTGTCTAGTTGGGCTAGGTTCGATTCTTGCCCAATCCATTTTACATTTTTTATTTTATAATTAATTTATTAGCCAATATTTCTTTTTTTATCAATTTGACACCTCAATTTTATAAATTTAATATTACAAATCCTATTACACCATTAATTTTAATTACCAACACAATTTCTTTTTGTTCAATTACGATCCCTGTGTTTATAAAATTCTTATTTAAAAATGTTCATTAAAGCATGTATATTTTCGATGTTATTTGATACATTAATTCATAAAATACATATTTATTAAATCTAGAGCTAACGGTTTTATACCGGTTTGATTCCGGTTTTATACCGGTTAAACCCCCGAACCTTAAACCATTAAAATTTCCGCTCCGGTTCGAAAACTCGGTTTCAAAACCTTGGTGGCAGTATATGATATTACATATCGTATATGCAGAGGCATATCGAAGAGCAGCAGAAGCAACAACAACAGCTCACGACGACCGCCGAGGAGGGCGGTGATGAGAGAGATTATTAGGGTTGAGATGCACCGAGACAAAGCACAAGAGAGCATGTAATGGGAAAGTGGACAATCGAAGAGGCTTCATGGATCTCATTTGGGGCGTCGATTGTCCACACTCGAAGAGATCACACGCGTGGTCTGTTAAATATTTCTCATGTTTGGACAACAGACAACGCGTGTGATCTGCCGTAGAAAAGGAAGAACCGAAATCATTTATCATTTATTTAAGTTTGAATATAGATTCTGTCTGTTGGATTACGGAAGAGTAATTGTTATTATTACGAATTATATATAGTAAAAAAAATATATTCTTAAAAAGGAGTTGGAGGATTTGGTAGCTAAATAGTAATGAAAAAGCATGACAAATAGTTGGATCTATGTACTACTAACGGTTGAGGTTGTTTTGAAGAAATCTTATAGATCGAATTGAAAGATGAACAAAGAAGAAAAAGTTCTCAATCTGTAATTCACTCCTCTGTTTTTTACATTCTATTCAATATAATTGCGCGTACATTCGAATTCGAAGGAGAGGAATTCCCTCTTTTATATTAATTACAATGGGCTGACCTAACTTTCTTAATAATAGGCCCAATAGTATACTTAGCCCAAATAACAGAAACTGTAGAATCGTTTCTTCCACCAGAATTCCCTCCATCTTCAAGCTTTATCTTCAACTCTCCAACAGCTATATAACTTCATAACTTCAACACTCCCCCTCAAGTATGGTGTCTGTACAAGTCAATTACACCATACTTGGCAAGACGATAGTTAAACTGATCCTTTCCCAAAGGTTTTGTCAGTAAATCTCCAGGTTGCTCCGTTGTATGAATGTAAGCTGTTGTGATGGTTCCATCCTCGATTTTGTCTCTCATGAAGTGGCAATCTACTTCTATATGTTTGCTCCTCTCATGGAATACAGGGTTGGCTGCAAGCTGCATAGCTGACTTGCTATCCGACCATACCTGCACAGGAGATAAATTATCCACTTTAAGATCCTTTAATAAGCCTAGTAACCATACAACTTCAGCTGTGGCAGCTGCCATTGATCTGTACTCTGCTTCTGCAGAGCTTCTTGCAACAATTGTCTGCTTCTTTGACTTCCAGGACAATGTGGAGTTTCCCAGCTTTATCAAATATCCAGTTAAGGATCTTCTGGTGTTGGGGCAAGCTGCCCAATCTGCATCACAAAACACTTGAAGTGACAAATCAGAGTTAGCAGCTAACAGAATTCCAAGTCCTGGACTTCCTTTTAAATATCTCAATATTCTATGAGCTGCATCGAGATGTTGTTGCCTTGGCTTGTGCATATACTGACTCAAGACCTGCACTGCATAAGTAATATCAGGCCTAGTAATACATAGATATAATAATCTCCCAATCAACCTCTGAAACCCGAAGACATCATCAAGGATTGGATCATTTGGTCTGATCTTCTCTCTTACTACTCTGCTATCCTGCTCAATGGGAGTATTGGCTGGTTTACAGCCTAGCATACCAGTCTCGCTTAGGAGCTCAATAACATATTTCCTTTGATTCAAATATAATCCTTCTTTCGACCTTGCAACTTCAACTCCAAGGAAGAACTTCATTTCACCTAAGTCTTTCATAAGAAAAGTGTGAGAAAGATAATCTTTGCATGCTGTTATCATTGTCATATCATTCCCTGTGATCAATATATCATCTACATAGACTAACAGAATTATAAAACTGTTGCTGCTCTGTTTTGTAAATAGAGAATAATCATGTTTAGATTGAATAAAACCAAATTTACTAATAACCTCAATAAACCTGAGATTCCATTGCCTTGAAGCTTGCTTCAAGCCATATAGTGCTTTATCAAGTTTGCAAACCTGGTTTTTCTTGCTTTCTGGAATGTTCACTCCCGGGGGAACTGCCATATAGACATCTTCATTCAAGCTTCCTTGAAGAAACGCGTTAGTGACATCCGTTTGAAACAAGGGCCAATTATGTATTGCAACAAGAGATAAAACAGTCCTAATCGTAGCATGCTTTACCACAGGAGAAAAGGTCTCATGGTAATCAATACCTTCCTTTTGTGTATACCCTTTCGCAACCAATCTAGCCTTATATCTTTCAACATCTCCATTGGATTTATACTTAACATTATATACCCATTTACAGCCTATCACAGTTTTTCCAGGAGGGAGTTCAACTAGCTGCCATGTCTTGTTTAATTCTAGTGCTTCAATCTCAGAATTCATGGCTTCTACCCACCTAGTGTCTGTTTTTGCTTCTTCATATGACCTAAGGACATAATCTTTCGAAATGGAAGCTAGATATGATCTGTATTCAAGGCTTATTTCATCATACTGCAGCACATTTGACAATGGATACTTTACTGCCCTAGTCATACTTGCATTAGATATGTATGGTGAAATAAAATCCTCATGCCAATAAGGTGGTTTGGATACTCTACCTGACCTCCTTACCTCCACCTCATGTTGTTGATCTGAATTGTTCTCCCCCTCAAGCTGTTGATCTGAGCTTCTCTCCAGATTGGTCAGCCCAAGTCCTGGCATTTCTGGTGCAGAATCAACAGGTTGAATGTGTTGTGGCTGTAGCTGTCTTTGCTCTGTATTGTCATGACTGTCTGGTTGCTGATATGGTGTAGCTATATCATCATAGTAACTCTGGTTACCAGGTTCAGGAATCTTTCCTTCTTCCAGGTTACCCGGATGCATGGCATAAGGAAAAAGATTTTCAAAGAACACTACATCTCTAGAAACAATGAAATTCTCAGATTCTAAATCAATCAGTCTATACCCTTTTTGTGTGAGAGAATACCCCATGAAAACACAAGGCCTAGATTTGTGCTGAAATTTATCCTTTTGGGTAAGTATTTTTGCAAAACATAAGCAACCAAAAACCTTGAAATGTACATAAGATGGCTTCTTACCAAAAAGAACCTGGTATGGTGTCTTGCCATCTAAAACTGGGGTTGGAGTCCTGTTTATTATGTATACAGCAGTCCTCACACATTCTCCCCAGAATTTGGTAGGAATGCTAGCATGGAATTTCAAAGCTCTTGCAACCTCTAGGATGTGTCTGTGCTTTCTCTCCACAACACCATTTTGTTGTGGAGTGTAAGCACAAGAGCTTTGATGAAGTATACCTCTCGAGGTCAGAAGTGCACTACACTCATGTGAAAAGAACTCATATGCATTATCACTTCTAAGCACTTTTATCCTAGTCCTAAACTGATTCTCTGCGTACTCGATAAATTCTTTCAGAAAACTTACAGCCTCTGATTTAGTTTTCAGCAAGAATATCCAAGTTGCTCTGGAACAATCATCAACAATGGTTAAGAAATATTTCTCATTATTATAAGTCATTTCCTTATACGGACCCCAGATATCAATATGCACAAGCTCGAATATAGAACTACTAGTACTTTCTTTAACAGGGAACTTTGTTCTTGTGTGTTTTGCCAAAGGACATATGGTGCAATATTTCACAGAGTCATGCATATTCAGGTGCAAATCATTCATATATTTAAACTTTCCAAAAGACATATGCCCAAGTCTGTAATGCCACATGGATACACTATCAGTTTTATTCATTCTAAAAGCAATCTCTTTATTAGTCTTATCACAGAAACTAGCAGAATGCACTCTATCCTCTCCTGGCAGAATATTGGGGCTTGGCCTGAGTATGTATAAACCATTCTCTTGTCTACCAATCCCCCTTATCTTGCCAGTCGAAGTTTCCTGTACAATGCAATGATCAGAAAAGAAACTCAATTGCACATTCTGGTCTTTTGTCAGTTTTGAGACAGACAACAGATTATGTTTGAACCCAGGGACATACAGAACATTCCTAAGTCTGAAGCAATCAACAGTGACAGTTCCTGATAAAGCTACTTTGCTACATGATCCATTTGGTAACTTTACACTACTGACATTGTTAAAATCACTGTCAAGGGCATCAAAAATTTGATCACTGCATGTAATATGATGATTTGCACCCGTATCTATTATCCACACATTATTAGAATCAGGATATATGTTGTTATTAGAAAAACATATACCTGTTGTGTTTACATTGGCTGTGCTTCCAGCACCCCTTGTGTCATCCTTAGCACTTTTTTCAAGCATCTTTAGAATCCGTGTATACTGATCTGGGGTAAAACCTTGCAGTGCCTGTGAGCTCTCTCCCTTTTCTTTATCAATGCCTGTGTCTAAGGACATGATATGGTTAATCCTGCCTCTTCCTGTTCCAAATCTTCCTCCACCTCTTCTGCCTCCAAAACCTCTTCTTCCTCCCCTCGCAAAGCTGGGAGGATACCCATGAATCTTGAAACAATTATCCTTAGAATGACCACTTATATTGCAGTGATCACAGAAAAGACCAGATTTCACAGGAGGATTGCTGAGGTGCTGATAACTATTATAGGAGTGATTCGTCATTAGAGCCACAGATGACTCATTGCTCGTGGACTGCAGATTGATTCCACGTTGTGCCTCTTCATTTATCACCATAGAATAGACTTGATTATGCGTTGGTTGAGGAGACATCAGTAGTATCTGAGATCTGATGTTCTGGTAGCAGTCATTTAGCCCAATCAAAAACTGCATCATCTTTTGCCAATTACAGAAATCCTTGTATTCTTTTGACACTTCATTCGCAGGAGCTGGAATCATAGAATCATATTCATCCCAGAGAGGCTTGAGCCTATTATAGTATTCTGAGACAGTGGATGCACCTTGTGCACTCGAGTATATATCTCTAAATAAGCCGTACAATCTTGCACCGTTAATCTTGTCAAACCTAAGCCTCAAATCATTCCAGATTTCATAAGCGCTTTGATGGTAAACAATACCTGAGATTAGTTCTTCAGCTATGGAGCGATGGATCCAAGTCTTGACCAGTGCATCACACCGCTTCCACTGAGGCAGCAGCGGAGAATCCTTTTCAGGGCATTTGCACGAACCATCAATAAACCCAATCTTGTTCTTCGCCTCGAGTGCTATCATCATTCTCATGCTCCAAATCTTGTAATTGTCTGATCCTTTGAGAATTCCTGTGGTTAGGTCGAGATTTGGGGTGTCCGATGGATGTAAATACATCGGATTATTGAAATTCAAAACAGCTGTGTTCTCAGCTGTGTTTGTTTCTGATACTGAATCAGTGTTATCATTTGTAGCCATTGCTTCTCTTCACGGAGATTGATTTCGCCTGTGTTGTGGCTCTGATACCATGAAGAAATCTTATAGATCGAATTGAAAGATGAACAAAGAAGAAAAAGTTTTCAATCTGTAATTCACTCCTCTGTTTTTTACATTCTATTCAATATAATTGCGCGTACATTCGAATTCGAAGGAGAGGAATTTCCTCTTTTATATTAATTACAATGGGCTGACCTAACTTTCTTAATAATAGGCCCAATAGTATACTTAGCCCAAATAACAGAAACTGTAGAATCGTTTCTTCCACCAGAATTCCGTCCATCTTCAAGCTTTATCTTCAACTCTCCAACAGCTATATAACTTCATAACTTCAACATGTTTTACCGTTATTGATTGGCAAACTGATAATGATTTGTTCTTATCATCCTATTTTATGTTATCAAATAACGTCCGAAAAACATCGCCGCATACCCACCCAAAAATGATCAGAAATGACCGTGGGTGTTATTTTTGCTTTATTTATGCTTATTATTTAAATTTAAATTAAAACTTGCATGGCATTACTATGACAAACCTACATTTCCATTCTAATATATAAGATATAAGATAAGATGGTTCCATCATTTATTCTATTTTATGAAATCTTATGTCGGTTTATTATTGCAAACTACGAAACAGAGCACGTCGCTATTTTTTGTCCATTCGAAATGAAGCATGTTTGTCGAAAAATACACATTTTGAAACATGCTTCAAAAAACACATGTTAGAAGATTATATTTAAAACGAGATACTATATAACTTGTATGTGTTTCGCTCTTGTTTGCATCTTTGAATATACGCGCGCGTGTGCGTATATATACATAAGTATGTATTGAAAGAAATGCACAAAACTTACAAGTAAAGAAATACATTGAGACTTCTGTTGTAGTTTTCCGAAGAATTTGTATCATCGACGTACGTTGGAGTACTTCTACTCCATATTTTCGTATCATGGTATATCTTAATTACTTATTTCTAAAATTAGATAATGTTATTTTTTTCCGCTGAGTAAATCGAAGCGCGAAACTGAGAATAAGGACGTATTTACTCTTGTCTGAAAATATTATGTATCCCAGTTCCCAATATTGATTATTTTTAAGAAAAATCCATTCGGAATGGACCAAAATGAAAGATTTCCTAAATCATATAAATCTGAATCTTTGACTGTGGTCGTGCAGAAAAGTACAGTGTGTTTGTTTGGGAGATCAATGGTTATTGTTATTATTTTAATATTTCCATATATTTTAGACAATCAAACTAAGAAAATAGAACATACATTGAATTCACCGGATTATGGCATCTCCAATATGTAATGATTTCAAATTTACTTGAATGTTTTTTGTTGTTATTATCGTAGCTTGTATGAATTTATAATTAGATGAATAGACATGAAGGATTAGTCCTGCTATAAGTTAAAATCGTCTCACAGTCCACATTGAAATTTATTTCAGACCGAACTTTGTCGAAAATAAGATTACAAATGAAGAAAATCTAATGTGTGGGGTGGGGATACATCCTTACAATAAAAAATAAAAATTACAGATTCTGAATCTCTTCTATTTCGGATGGAAAAAAAATGAAATCCCAACTTCACCAGAAAATTAATTTGATACCCTTTTGATGTGTTCCAAAAAATCTCCCTTCACGTTCGCGCGCAAAGTAGATCGTTTTGTTCCCGTCGTCGCCGTATTAACGCCTGAAATATCAAAGAAAACACTAGGAAGGCGCCGTTTCGGCGACGCCCCTCCGACGCTCAGGTCAGATAAATCATCTTCAATAAAAAAGGTTATCGCAAGTGCTAGGCATAAAAGTGGTTTTTTTCGTTATAGTGTGCGTACCTTTGATATGTTTTAACCGTTACCTTTTATACTGGTATCGCCTTCCCTTGCCTTGACCTGTTCGTCGTCCCAGTCCGCTCTTTCGCGAACTTTACGCGGAGACCTGGTCTTCCTCGTCGCTCCACGTTCTTTCCCACGTTCTTCATATCATCTTAAACCGTCTTGACTGAGCTTCCCCTTTATTCTTCATACAACTCGATCATGTCCGACCCCCTTCCCTCTGAGACCAATCACCTCGGCTCGATCTCTCCATGCCATGGGGTTGATCTACTCGGGTCGTCCTCAATTTTCTCCTCGGGGCAAGTATCTCACGCCATCTCCTCGGCATTTCTAACGTATCTTCTCCTCTCGAGCTTTCACGCTATCTCCCAGACTCACGGGTTATTTTATAGTTAGCCCAAATCCCGAGGGTAACATCCTTCATCGTCGTTTTTCTTTCCCGCATGTATTATCATCAAGTGTCAAGGGAGCGAGTTGTCGTATTACTCTAGCGTGAAAGTAGCTTTGCATTTCCTCAAGCTTGTTTGTATATTACTCCCTGTGACAAAGATCACACGATTTGGGCTAGTGGGGTCTTTGTAACCAACCACTAATGTCCATGATTAGTAGTTCATAACAATGATGACTTGGCTCTTGTCCATGTTGGCTTACTCCACGCATGTTTCCCATTTCCCCTGCTCTCACTCCCATGTTTGCTGATAAAGACCATGACATGCTTAGGTAATTATTGTCATATGTCCAAGAACCTACTAGTAACGGACCGAACAGATTTAAGTCCTACTCGGGAGTTTTCTCGGGAGTAAATTCTTAAGAGTGCCGTCCTCGGGCGTTTTATTAGCATAAGGTGGTAGACTCACTCTTCCTCTTTCGGGTTAGTTCTCGAGCGCGTTCTTTTCTCGGGAGATATTTTCGAGGGAAAATATCTTCCCGCTTTTATTAGCAACTGTTGATGTTGAGCTTTCAACATTAGCAATGTTGGGGTAACATTCTAGTCAATATTTGTTGACCGAGAATGTTCCCTATCTCAGTTTTATCTTTCATGCCCAAAACTAATTTTATTTGTGACGTGGCATTTTTCTAGTGTTAGGCAGGATATGGATAAGTGCTGGAATGGATCAAACCGTGTGGAAAGAGTGTGGATAAGCTGGAGCGCAAAATGAAAAGGAGCATACTAAAAATAGAATGCTTGGAGCTCAAGTGAAGACCGAGTTTATGGAGCTGGCCACTCATCCTAACGGTCACTAACGACCCAAATCTACCTTAGGGACGTTAGTGGCAGTTGCCAAGTCCATTTTGTGTAGTAACACCCAAGTCGAAAGTATATAAGGGCGACTTCATTTTCCGGAGAAGGGTACGAACTTACAACGAGCGAGAACGAGATGACCAGAGAGAGCGAGTACCATCTCTCAAGAGAGTTTTCTTTTTAGTCTAATTTTTCAAAGGTCGAAAGACTTTGTAGTTTGCATAATCGTTTGGTTCGTAGGTTTTTCTAGGCTTAGTTTTCACTATCCTTTTTGATAGTTTGTATCCATCTTTATAGTGGAGTTTGCGCCTTGAGGCACGCAGCAAGTTATTTCACTTGCTGCACAAAATCACTTCGTGTGTTCGTTTTACTTCGTCACTTCCTTCTACTTCTGATGTGCGCTTCAACTGTGAGATTGAGTGTTAACCCGACATTTCACCCAACATAAGTTTACAGCTTAGTGTTTTTACATCCATATTGAACGGGACCCCCTTCAAAGTGGTATCAGAGCCTACACTTGACGTTACTAAGCGCAAAGATTCATCTACAATGGATGTGACGAGTTCAAATTACATCGGTAAAGTCCCAGTGTTAGACGGCACCAACTATGCGTATTGGAAAGTGCGAGTTCGGCAGTGCATCAAGTCGATCGATGTGCGTTCTTGAGAATCAGTTCTCAATGGATACACTCCACCATGAACAGCCCCTGATGCTGATGGAGAAGTCTTCGACAAGCCGGTCGAAGAGTGGAGGTGGCCGAGCGAAACGCAGCTGAGTTCAACGACAAGGCACTCAACGCCATCTTCTCATCGGTGGACATTTTTATGTTTAAGATTATCCAGACTTGTACAACCGCAAAGAACGCATGGAATCTACTCCAACGGTACTGCGAAGGCGATGCGAGTGTGAAGGAAACCAAATTACGGCTCCTACTCAATCAGTTCGAGAACATAAGGATGAAGGAGGATGAAGACATCACCACGTATTTTGGAAAGCTTTTGACAATCTCAAGCGAATGTGCCAGCCTTGGAGATCCGATTGCCAATAAGGTATTGTATTCTAAAGATATTCGTACTCTAACTAAAAAAATCAATGTGAAGGTAGCGGCGGTAGAGGAAGCACACAACTTGGTCAATATGAAATTCAACACGTTGATGAACATCATGAAGAATTATGAGACCAATCTTGAAGTCCAAAAGAGGGCCTCTCACGGGAAGAGCCTTGCTCTTGTCAATCAACCTATCACGGTTCAATCCGAGGACGACGCCGACAATGATGATGATACGGCCATGCTTGTGAAGAACTTCAAAAAGTTTCTCAGGAAAAAAAGAAGAATGTTGCGCGAAATGTTGGCCCAACATTCAGAAAAGGACAGAATGTTAGAGCTGAGCCCTCCTCTGCTCTTCCATTTCCCAAACGCAAACCAGATCCTAAGAAAAAGAATCTCGACTATGACACAGTGAGATGCTATGAATGTCAAGGTTGGGGACACTATGCCAACAAATGTGCGAACACACATCGCAAACGTGGAAATTGCTTTGGGCGGACCTATCCGACGATGAAGATGAAGAGCAGTCCCCTACACAGACCAAGCAATCATCAGTGACAATCCAGTCATTCTCAGATGGCGAAGACGAAGAAGATCATCAATTCGGCTTTACTGCGGTAACTGATGTTGAGCCAACATCTGACTCAACATCTGAAAAACATATCATATTTTATTATGATGTTTCAAATTATTTTGATGGGTTTTGGAGTTCTGATGATGCAGAAGCATATTGTAGCAAAGAAGCTCAGATGAACGAAGCCTTCTAGCTATTATCCTTACAATATTAAATTGAGAAGGTGAAAAACGAGCAGCTCAAAGCCGCAGTAAAAGCATTGTCCGAGCAGAATGAAAAGAATGAAAAGTTGATTGAAAGCTTGGTGATAGGAATGAACAAGATGGAAGCCGTACCGACACAAAAGGACAAGGAAAGCGACAAGCTCCAAAAGCAAGTCGATGAAGCCGATAAGACCTTTACGAAGTTGAACAAGGGTAAATCTACCCTTGATGGGGTATTGTCTCTAGGTATTTTTGATATGCTGTAACATCCCGTCCCATACCGAGTGTCACTGTAGCATCCGTTCCTACCGGGACTTGTGGGGTTGGGCCCACCACACTCCGACTGATAGTCTGGCCCCACTGTATCACCATTTAACCATTCAGCGTGCTTCGTCCTCGCTCACACGCACCCTGGGCAAACTTTCCAGGGGGTCACCCATCCCAAGATTGCTTCAAGTCAAGCACGCTTAACTTTGAAGTTCTTTCGGATGGACTCCCGAAAAGGTAGGTCGACCTTGGTGATATGAGTAGTACTATCAATTCTTTTATACGATTCTTAGCCTGACACGCCCATACATTGTCAGTCTCAGGATCCCCTCTCATTCGAGTGTCGGATCGGTTCGTTCATGTACCCCTTCGCCTAGAAGCCTGCCAGGAGCCGCTCCTTGTCCGTGCATCTCTTTGGCAACGGCGATCACTCCCTGCCCTCGTCGGCCCAGGGCGTCACATGCCCACCAGCTTCCGTCTGGTTCGTCCCCGAACCAGCACCGTACTGCGAGAGGTTGTGCTCTGATACCACCTGTAACATCCCGTCCCATACGGGGTGTCACTGTAGCATCCGTCCCTACCGGGACTTGTGGGGTTGGGCCCAACTCCGACTGATAGTCTGGCCCCACTGTATCACCATTTAACCTTTCAGCGTGCTTCGTCCTCGCTCACACGCACCCTGGGCAAACTTCCCAGGGGGTCACCCATCCCAAGATTGCTTCAAGTCAAGCACGCTTAACTTTGAAGTTCTTTCGGATGGACTCCCGAAAAGGTAGGTCGGCCTTGGTGATATGAGTAGTACTATCAATTCTTTTATACGATTCTTAGCCTGACACGCCCATACATTGTCAGTCTCAGGATCCCCTCTCATTCGGGTGTCGGATCGGTTCGTTCATGTACCCATTCGCCTAGAAGCCTGCCAGGAGCCGCTCCTTGTCCGTGCATCTCTTTGGCACCGGCGATCACTCCCCGCCCTCGTCGGCCTAGGGCGTCACATAAGCAAGGTCTAGGATTTAATTCTCAGCATGCTTGTGATGTCCCAAAACCCGTGACCCATGTTCAACCTAAGATAGTGTTTGTTAAAGCTCAAGCCGCGAGTGATGAGAGTGAAACTGTGAATCTTAAGAATAGTCCCGAGCATACTGCCACTAAGAGTAAGGATAGCTCATATATTTGTCTTCATTGTAAGTAAACGGGTCACTTAAAACCTTTTTGTTGGAAATTAAAGGGAGATTTCTGCAAAGAAATCGATGTCGGCTAAAATGTCATCCAACATCCCGCTCAATATCAAGAAATCAGTGTTGAAAGGAATGTCTGGAGAAATCTCAGCTGACTCATCTTCAAGTTCTAGTAAACAGAATGCTGCTTTGTCGTCTAAGAAAGTTTGGGTCGAGAAATCTGTTCATAAATGCCATGTTGTGTATACCTCTTTGCGAGCTAACGTGACAGGTTCATGGTACTTCGATAGCGGGTGTTCCCGACATATGACTGGTACTAAGGAATATCTCAGTGATTATATGCCTTTAAGGAGTGAATCTGTGACGTTCGGAGGAGGTGCTAAAGGGCAGATTCTCGGCCGAGGCAGATTGAACGTGCCCGACTTTCCCAAGCTAAGCAACGTCCTTTATGCTAACAGGCTCGTAGCAAAGCTGATAAGCATAAGCCAACTCTGTGACGATGACCTTTAGGTAAGATTTAATAAGGAGTGTTGTGAAGTTTTTAACAACAATTCTATGCGAATGATGGCAGGTAAAAGATCGAGCGACAACTGCTACCTAGTCGGCGACAAATCTAGTGTGAAGGACGTGTGCCATCTTTCTAAGGCCGAAGACGATGTAATCCTATGGCACTACAAGCTGCTGTTGGGAAACCCCGGGTGACCCGAGGCCTTGCCCCGGACGCAGCGGAATTTAAAATTTTTTTCCCGGGTTCCCCATACGGTTTCCCCAGGATACTTGATTCAAGAAAGAAAAGGCACACGTAGACACGGTATAGTATAAGGATCTTACCCTCGTAGCGGAGATCCTTAGCTCCCGTAGCTCACGAACTGTGCCGAAGAGAGTCACGCCGACCCTGTGACGTGCCGCAGACCAACACCTCCCCAAGGATGGCAAGAGGAAGTGTGGAATGTTTTAAGAGATGTGTGTATTTGTGATTTACTACAAACTCACTTACACTTGGGTTTTTCTCAAAGATCAAACCCAAATGCTCTCACCACTAGTTTAGTGTGAGAAACCTTATTAAATTTCTATGGACGAAAATCCCAAGTCTCATAATTGTAAAACCAAGTTTTAATCATGAAATAGACTTTAGATTTGTTTAAATGAGATCATGTCCTACATGACTCATTTTTGTTTGATTCTCTTGTTATTTTATCATCTATTGACTAGATATTATCCCACAAATCGTAACCAAATAACAAGGAACGAATGTGGATTTGATTTGGATCAAATTTGACCAAAAAACTGTCGGTCACGGCCTCTGACATGACCTTTCACGGTCGTGACATGTTTTAGGCAGCTTCTGCCACTCGTCACGGCCTAAGTCACGGTCGTGACCGTCTTCTGGAGGCCTTCACGACCTGGGCATGAAGTGTCACGGCCGTGACACTGTCGGGGAGCATATGGCTCGCCCACTGCCGGTCGTCACGGCCACGTGCAATGTGTTCACGGCCGTGACACTTTTAATAGCTTTGCGAGAGTTTCGTATTTCTCTCAAATCAAATGGGTAAACGATGTCCGATTGCCCTGAAATTTTAACCATAATTAAAAGACTCACCCATCTTGATTCTGACCAGATGGATTCTCAATCCGAGATCTAGATTGGGAGATATGAATTTTTAAAGCTACTGCAACTTTGCAGACAGGCTTCACGACCGTGACGAGCCTTGCTCATCGTTGTGAACCCTATTTACGCCTCATTCTTCATCACTTCATTTCGTGAATTTACATCCATATAAATACAGTTTCTAAAACTTGTCTTCAACTTTTTTATTAACGTCTCTAAGACTGTTAAATCTATTTACATCTCATAATAGTTAGGCACTATCACAGTGATCATTTTTAAGCCCGACTCTCTTAGTTCGTCTCAACCCGACAAGGGAGGAATCCAATAATTCGGTAAGCTCCTAGCCAATCCTGCGGTACCGAATAGATCCCGTGTTGAGTACGATTTTCGATCTACGAACCGACTATAGATTGTCGTCGTACGTATAGACCCTTCACATATGTCCCGTTCGAGTGAGAGTCATGGTTACGTCAAACTCACTAGACGCGACTCTATGACTTATTCATGACTAGCGAAATTACTAAAGTGCTCCCCACGTCCCACGTGAGTCAGCTTATAGCTTCGGCAGAAGACTTTGTAATTTTCCATCCCCGAATATGCATAGGACATATATCTCGGTTACTAACGAGACAGTGAATCGCTCACGATAGTCCATCTCTGCTTTCATAGCTTCGACCAATTTCTTAGAGTCGACATCCATCATTGCCTGGTCAAAGGTAGCGGGGTCGTCACCAACGATCCCCTCAGTCGCAGCACTGTCGTGCTCGACGTGCCATACCATATCTCTCAGGCATGCGAGATATTCTACCCGACCTGCACAATTCAGGGCGCATCTCGGACTGCTCGTCTGCGTCCTCAGGCACTGATGTCTCTGGAGGAGCTTCGTCTAACTCTCCAAGAGTTACTTCTCTGCCAGCTCCACCTTCTCGAATGAACTGTTCCTCGAGAAAGTGAGCATGAATAGCTACGACTATCCTTTGATCATCATGGAAGTAAAAATAATATCCCATGCTATCATCGGAATATCCGACGGAACGTCCTTTCATGGACCTAGATTCGAGTTTGTCTGCAACTAGCTTTTTCACATAGGCGTTGCACCCCAAACTCTTAAGTGATTCAAACTGGGCTTCTTACCATTCCAAATTTCGTAAGGTACCCTATTTACAGACTTCGAAGGGGTTCTGGTCAGAACATAAACAGCAGTTTGCAAAGCATATCCCCATAACGATATGGGAAGATCTGTAGAGCTTAGCATAGATCGAACTTTATCTAATAATGTACGATTTCTGCGTTCAGCAACACCATTTAGTTGTGGTGTCCCAAGCGGTGTAAACTGCGAAATAATTCCATTGTCTTTCAAGAAATCATCAAACTCAAGACTCCTATAATCGCCGCCTCGATCTGATCGTACGACTTTAATTTGTCTCCTAGTTGATTTTCCGCTAATGTCTTGAATTCCTTGAATTTTTCAAGCGTTTTAGACTTGTGCTTCATTAGATACACCAAGCCGTAGCGAGAGTGATCATCTGTGAAAGTCACGAAATAGTGGAAATTACCTCGGGCCGCTACACTAAACGGTCCACAAACGTCTGTATGAATCATATTCAAAAGATTAGTGGATCTTTGAAAAGTCCCTGTAAAGGGAGACTTAGTCATTTTGCCTAGGATACAAGACTCGCACGTTGGATAGGGATATGATTCCGTAGGCTTAATATTGCCATGTTTCTCCAACTCTTGAATCTTTCGAACTCCGGCATGACCAAGTCTAAGATGCCACAAATGCTTTTTATTTAACTCTAAGTTACGTTTGTTGGTAACTACATTCGCATGTTCCTGGACGTTAACGTAATATAAACCATTATTAACGTTGCATTTCCGACGTATTTATTTCCAAAATAAATCTCAAAAATATTATTATTGAACTGAAATTCATAAACATTCTTACTCAAAGCAGGAATAGAAATAATATTTTTCAGCCCCTTGGGCAATACAAGTACATCGGATAAATATAATACATGTCCAGAACTTAATACAACAGTCTTCGATCCAACATAACTAGCAGGTGCACTATGTCTGCTACCAACGTTGATCAAGACTTCTCGTTCCGCCAGCTTCCTACTTCGTTCCAGACCCTGGTTCAAAACACAAATGTGAGCACTAGCTCCCGAGTCAAGAATCCACGAAGTGGAAAATACAGTAAATGAACAATAAGTTTCTGAAACTTTACCTGATGCTCGAAGCTTGGGGTAGTCCCTTTTCCAATGGCCCAACTCTTGGTTGTGAAGGCACCTATCAGTCGCCTTCGGAACTTTAGGCATGTTCATTTTGGCCTTGCCCTTTTTCTTATTCCCTCCTTTTGGCTTATTAGGCTTGGGCTTGGGCTTGTTCGACTTAGATCTCTTAGACCTTATAGTCGCAACAAGCACAACCTCTTTTCCCTTTCCTTTCTTAGCTCACGTTGAGTCTGAACCAACGTGTTCATGAGTTCAGGAAGCGAAAATCGCCTATCGATCAGATTATAATTTATAATAAACTGAGCAAATGAAGCTGGGAGCGACTGAAGGATCAGGTCAATCTGAAGCTCGTTATGAATGGGACAACCGAGAGAACTTAGTTCCTCGATGTACCCAATGAGCTTACGCACATATGCCGCGACATCTGCGCCCTCAGGCATCTTGGTATGAAAGAGATTGTCGGTGGCACGGTATTGAGACGATCTCGACTGCTCGCCGTACAACTCCTTCAGATGGATCAATATCTCGCGCATTTGCATACCCTCATGCTGGCGCTGCAGATCATTGTTCACCTCAGCTAACATATAAGCTTGACACGTGTGTGGTGCCTCTTCTATGCAACGCCAATTGTCCCCTCCGAACCGAGGACTACCATCCCTAAATTTGACCTGTGATTGTCAAAAAGAGGAAAAAGGACGGTACTGCCAACAATAGAGAATAAGCAGTACTGACGTAGCAGACGGCCAGATCAGACCGGCCAGACCGCACGAGGCCAACGACCGTTCAAACGAGGAGATTGAGAAACTGGCCAAGTCTAAAGACTAGATACGCTAGCTAAAACCATTGTAATAGATGAGTAGTTTATGTATCAAATCTCTATTGATATAATAAATACCATTCTGTTTCATTAAGTTTTGTCAATCACCAAAAAGGGAGAAGTTGTTAGAAATCATGAATTTAAAGATTACCGATTAACAGTTTTGGTGATTAGACTCAACTTAATAGAGTATACCAGTTAGACATAAGTGAAACCGGATATCAGCCAGCAGTTCAACAAGTGCAACCAAAAATCGGATCGAGACTGCTACTGAAAGCTCATTGAAGACTGGATTGTGGATATCGGACGACGTGCCACGTGGACAAAGATTCAAATTTATTCAAGGAGCAACAAGATGAAGACTTCTGACAAGAAATTAATTCAAGGCTGTCAAGAGGAGCCAAGTTGAAGTCAAGCCAAGCTTAAAACGGAATAAAGCAAATGGCACAGCACGAACTGCATCGAAGACCGGACAGATCCATTTTGGGTAAAAGGCATTAAATGTGTCCTGTACGAGGAGCACTGTGTATTGGAGTTTAGCTGAGTATAATCGGGGGGTGTACTGTGTGAGTCTAGCTAAGAAGGTTGTACAATGGGGTTTGTTAGAAACCGAATCTTCTAGTAATAGCCTTTCCGAGGGAAGGGGGAGACGTAAGAGAATTTGCTCCGAAATTCCATAACAACTCTCTGTATCCTTCGCAAACAAACACACACACACATACACATCCCATCGCACCTTCGGTTCAGTCACAACTGACTGATCTCACTTTCGCACAAGTTGCACCCAGAATATCAAGCACTGCTATCTAGCCTTAACCGGTTAAGAACCGAAAAACGACCAAGTGTTTAATCACCCCCTCTAAACACCTAATCGATCCTAACAGTATTAAACACGAGAAACATGCAAAAGATGATGTTGTCAAAACTTACAACATTATTTTGATGACGAAGATGATGATCATTACAATTTTTATTATTATTGTTGTTGTTGTTGTTTGTTGTTGTTGTTATAATTATTATTATTGTTGTTGTTTGATCGATCCTAAAAAACATAGTTTTTCTTTCATCTACTCATCATTGAGTTTGTTTAGTATAACTGTAATTTCAAGTTTTAAATTACTCCAAAAATTTAAATGATCCTCCATATCATGATGGTGTGATATTTTTAATCTTTTGGATGGAATTGTTTGTTATTTTACATTCCTACATTATATACTCTTCTCCCGAATTTAAATTAACATTTTGAATGCAATATATATATATATACATATATATTTGATGTTTTATAAAAATAAAGATTTATAACAAGCTTAAAAAATCAAAAGATATTGAAACAGATAAATGGTAATATGTATATGGCCAAATAGAGAGAAACGCAAAAGTAGTGATCTTTTTGAAATAGAAGTGCAAATATAGTTACCTTTTTAACAGTGTTGCAAAACTAAGCAACTTTTTCACTTTTAATTATTATTTTTATCACTTTGACCACCAAACTAGTTGAAATTACAATTCTCCACTCTCATTCTAATGCAATATTTTATTGATAATTATATTTTTAACCCCAATTATATTCAATCACTTTCCAATAAAACATTTCTAAAGCTAATCCCCTTTGCATTGACTCAGATCAAGCAGCATCGAGAATCTCTTCCATTAATAGAACATCAATCTTTAGAGAATCATTATTTTACTATCAGTGTTTATTATTTAAGAAAGAAGATCAGAAGAATAAGAAAACATAATCGAATGTTCCTTTGAAGTTATCATTGACGACAGAGACAACCACACCACCAATCTACACTAACTTCGAACAAATATCATCGTTTATCATGCTAGTTTCTCCGTTCCGTATAACTGATTTATTTTTATTTTGTTTTAAGAATCATCTTTTTTGACATTCCCCTTTGTTCCTGAAAATTCAGTTTTCAATTTGCAGAAATTATGTCGAATTCAGTTATTTGGACGCTATATTGGGGTGACAATTTAATCACAGTTGGCAAATCTGAAAGATAGTTGAATATTTTCACGCGATGTTTCGTTCGATCGATGTTGACTCAATTGCGAGAAAATAGTGGATTGGATGATAGTTTATTGAAGATATATGTGCAGTATATGGCGATAGATTATACAAATCGTGTTACATCTTATTTCCATGACATACAGTTCGCCCATACAACACAGTTACTAGGACAACAGTTGTTGTTGCTCCGGGTAAACCAGGTCGTCGCCCTCAAGTTTATCAAATATCGTTCTTATACGTGTGGCGAGTGGTTGGTTTACAAAATTCCATGCTCACATGCAATGCAGGTATCTGATGAAATCATAATATTGTTATGTTTTTGTTGTTATAATATTAAGGGTGAGGGGTTAGGATAAACTGTCAATTGGTCTGTTTTAATTAACAATCAGATTTTTCTACATCTATTTAAAAAAAAGACTTACAGCAATGTACCTTCCATAACCTCATAATAACTACCAAATTCTATTTTTAGCATATTACATATTAAAACTATTTAATAATAATTAACTTTTTTTTCAGACACATAGGGTGTGCTAGAAATACTACTTATTATTGAAACTTGTTGCTATATTTTGTTTCAGGTGTGCAAGTATTTTAAAGTTGATCCATATGAATACATTGTAGATGATTTTGGAATTGAAGTATTGGAGGCATTCTTATCAATTTGATCAATTCGTTGAATATTATGCAACACCGTTTTCTAGAAGTTTCTCGTCGTTGAATTCTATTCAAAGGAACATTCGAATATGTTTTCTTATTCTTCTAATCTTCTTTATATTTTCTTAAAGCAATAAAATAACATTAATAAAAGAATGGGATTCTCTATAATGCCGATTCTCATCGTTTGCAATGCAAAGGGAATTATGTTTGAATTAAAATGTGAAAAAAAATAATGAAATTTGTAATTTGAAATGGTTTTGTGGTCAAAGTGAAAAAAAAAAATAATGAAAAGTGAAAAGTTGCTTAGCAACATTGTTAAAAAGCTAACTATATTTGCAATTCTATGTTAAAAATATCACTAATTTTGCCTTTCTCTCCAAATATGATTCTTAACATCAACCTACGTGTCATAGGTGATTACACAAATACAAAATTTTAATATTACATTGATATGAAAAATAGAATCACTCCAAAACAAACACAAATCAAGAATACGGTAATACTCACACCACATGTTAGATTACCTCAAACACACGCCCTCTATTTCCTCTACATAGAGGTATTGCTTTGCGGGTTAAAAATAAAAAGGAAAATAGGCTAATAATAAAATTTAATGATGTGAATTGCCGAGAGAATGATGCAGCTAGTATTATTTTGAAGAACACTATTATAAAAGTAGATAACTTTTTTCATACCATTACAATAATAATTAATTTTTCAATTTTTACTTAATATTATTTCTCTCTCCACCACACAACTATTTAAAATTACAATTTTCTATATTAATATTATTCATATAAGAAAAATAATTTCTCTTAATAATATTTAAGCCCTAAACATTTTAATCATTATTATTTTGCATTCTCTCAATTTACCATCGGGAATAAGACATGCATGATATTCTTCATTGGCATTGATATGAACAAACATTATTTAACGCATTAACAAACTAAAAAAACTCAAGAAAATTGTATAATCTATAGAAAATCAATTATTTTTTGTAACCAAAATCAATTTCGTTTATGCCCGTCTTTTCTCTCCAGAAGTAATTAGGATTCTGTACCAAATGACAATGGGAGTTCCAACGTGAGTCCTCTAATGGAAACTCAAACTGATAAGAATATGTTGTCTTGAATATCTCAATTTTAAAATCAACTAGAACATATTAACACAGATCAATTTTAAAATCCTTGCAAACTAGTGATTTAGATCATGTTTTAGTTGAATGTTATTTTCTTAATATCTTCAATATTAATTTTCTACTATGAAATTACAAAGATAAAAATATGAGATTTGTTAAAAAATATTCTAGTGAAAATATAATCATTATAAATATGTTGAGAATTTGAGATAATGATGATGAAAAGAGCAATAAGATTTGTGGTGAAAATGAAGATAATAACAATAATAATAATAATAATAATAAAATAGAAAAGTTGATTAGTTTTGTAATAGTACTTGCTTTTGTAACAGTGTTATATTACTTTTGTAATAGTGTTATATTATTTCTGTAATAGTGTTATATTACTTTCGTAATAGTGTTATATTAAAAATATTCGTACTTGCCCTTCATTTTGAAGATCCATGCACCCATTAGGGGTAGTAGTCTCTTGGGAAGTCATTCCTTCTCATATCTTCCACCTTTAAATACCATACACTTCTCTTGTCTTCCATTATTATTATTACCTTATCTATTTCATCACTTGCTCTTTTTCTCTTACAACCCAACTATAAAAAAGAACACGCACATACACACAAAGAGAAGCTCCAATCACCATTTATACTACCAAGAATCAACATGGCCTCTCTTCTCCGACCATCCACCACCACCCTTCCCGGTGGTTTTTTGCCGGCGTTTCCCCTCCATTCAGGCTGTGGTAAGATATCCTTATATATGCTATACAACACAAATTGCCTACGTAATATTATTATTGTTCTCCTTTTCCCCTGATATATTATTCTTAATCGCCCTTGGACCTACATTCTCTACCTTAAAAAACGGTGAGTTAGACATCCTTAGCTTTTTCATTGTCTTGCTGATTGAGTCAAGGTGTAGAGAGGAAAACTCCGTCTTTATTTTACTACTTTTTCTTTCAAAAGATTGAATCTCTATCATTTCTTTTTCTCGTACTAAGCTACTCGAATTTACCATTTTGCATCCATTCTTTGCAGACGCTAATTCTACTACGAAGAAATCTTCGTCGTTATTACCTCCTTATTACTCCTCCAACCCTTCATCAGTCCAATGCTTCGCCATCTCAAAACCTCGTAGGCAAGGTAAGTTAATTAAAATCTTTTCCATCATAAATCATAAAAAGCCCTTAATTTCACTTCATTTGTAATAATAAGGTTATATAAACTCTGTCCGAAAAAGAAAAAAATATATATGGGTTGTGTTACGCAGATTACTACACGGATGCAATCCATCAGAATACCTTACAACAACCACCCACAACAAAATGGATAGAGGACGAAAACGACGACGGTGTGCATCACAATAATAATCAGCCCATCTCATCAAAAAAGCTAGTAAACACAATTCGATGGATGCTGAAATCCATGGAAGACGGCGAAATTACCGTTTCGCCCTACGACACGGCGAGGGTCGCCCTAGTCGATGACGTCAGCAACGGCGGAGGGCGGGTCCCACAGTTCCCTTCGACCCTCGAATGGATTTCGAGCCATCAGCTCGAAGACGGCTCGTGGGGCGACGCAGCTTTGTTCTCAGTCTACGATCGAATCATAAGCACTTTGAGCTGCGTCGTGGCTTTGAGTTCTTGGAATTTGCATCCTCAGCAAAGCAGCAAAGGTTGTCTATTCTAGCTTTTCTCTTCCTTTTACTTTTGTCGGAAAATATGAAAGTTTTAATCTTTTTCACCAGGGATCATTTTCATAAGAGAGAATATGAACAAGTTAGCCGAGGAGAACAAAGAGCATATGCCAATTGGGTTCGAAGTTGCACTTCCATCGCTTATGGAGATGGCGAAGAAGTTGGGCATAGATATCCCTTATGATTCTCCTGCCTTGGAAGAGATTTATGCAAGGAGAGACTTAAAGCTCAAAAGGTATGTGTAATAATTGGAACACATATTATTTTATATGAGTAAATTTGATGTAAGAATATATGTGTATATAGGATACCGAAGGAGATGATTCACCAAGTTCCGACAACACTGCTTCACAGCTTAGAAGGAATAATAATGTCAGAAGAACTCAACTGGGAAAAGCTTCTCAAGCTGCAGTCTTTCGATGGGTCTTTCCTCTTCTCTCCATCTTCAACTGCCTTTGCTCTTCAGCAAACTAAGGATGATAATTGCCTGAGATATCTGTCCAAAATCGTCAAAAAATTCAATGGTGGAGGTAATAATAATTGTTGGGCTTTCTTCAGTGTTAACTTTATTTAATGTTTTTACTGTAATAAAATGATGATGTTCATAGTTCCCAATGTGTACCCTGTGGATCTTTTCGAGCGCCTATGGGCAGTAGATAGGCTGCAACGGCTTGGAATTTCTCGGTATTTTCAAACTGAAATTCAAGAATGTATTACCTATGTTCACAGGTATTGTTTAATACATATATATATATATATGTAAATTAAGCAACGTAGCACACTGACTTCTTGAGAGATTAAATATAAAATTAAAATGATAAATTCAGATATTGGACGAATAAAGGGATATGCTGGGCAAGAAACTCGGAGGTACAAGACATTGATGACACGGCAATGGGGTTTAGGCTACTAAGGTTGCATGGGTACGATGATGTTTCTCCTAACGTGTTCGAAAATTTCGAGAAGGAAAAGGGTGGCGGAGAATTCTTCTGCTTCGCCGGGCAGTCGAACCAGGCCGTGACGGGAATGTACAATCTATACAGAGCTTCGCAGATAATGTTTCCCGGGGAAGATGTATTGGGACGGGCCCGCGAGTTCTCGGGAGCGTTCTTGCGGGAAAATCGAGACTGTAGTAATGGTCTTCTTGATAAGTGGATCATCACTAAAGATCTCCCGGGAGAGGTAAAACTTGTTCTTCTTTCTTTTTCCTTTTTTGGTTTTGCAAAATCAAGAAAACTGATTCATTTTGTCGAATTTCCAAGATTCACCTAAAAGGATTAGGTACAATCTTGTGTTACCTATCCAATTGGGTATAATTCATATTCAGCATGTGACACAGTAATTCACGATCTTTTCTTTCTTTTATTTTTAATTTAAAATTAAATAAAAAAATTTGGTTTAAATAAATTACACAAAATAAGAAAATCAATAAATTGGTTTGGTCTATTGGTTAAGTTGATGATATTTAACTTAATGGGCTTGGGTAATCCACCCAATCCCTAATTTTCATATTTTATAATTAACTTAGCTCACTATTTTATTTTTATTCAAATTTGACCTCAACTCATAGATTTAATACTTAACATACAATTATTTATAACAGCCCATGTAATTTACTTTTATTTAATTTTTACCCCTTAATTTATATAATTATAGTTTAAAAAAAGGTAATAAAAACTTGTATATTTTCCATATTATTTTATAAATTCATATAAAATATATATTTATTATATTTAAGATAGCATGTTTTACTCGGATTTGATTCCGGTTTTATGCCGGTTAAACAACTAAACTTAAACCACTAAAATTTCAGGCCCGCTTCGAAAATCCGGTTTCAGACCTTGGTTTAAACATGTGTGGACCAAGTGTCAAAATTTGAATGTGACTTGAGTTGTATTTATTTATTTATTTTATGAAGAGTATATCATTTTTCTAGTTACATACATACATACATATAATATATATATATATATCATATTTTGAGCATCTTATTTCACGTTTAGCCTGATTTCCTTGTTGCCTACCCTTAGACGCCTAAATTTTCTTAAATAAGTGGTCGTGGCGATTTGTGCTCAAGGACCTCTTTAGTCCCTAAACTCTAATAATGTAGAATGATCAATTTACATAAAAGTTTAAGCTTGTAGAGTGTATCATTTTTTTTTTTAACTTTATATATTATATGTCCAAGACGATTTATTAGTTTCCTATTTCGGTATAAATAAAATTTTCAACAAATGGCAGGTGGGATATGCACTTGACGTTCCATGGTATGCTAGCTTGCCTAGACTAGAAGCGCGATTTTATTTGGAACAATATGGAGGAGAAGATGATGTTTGGATAGGCAAAACCTTATACAGGTAACCCCCTTTTTTTTAATTTAATTTCACTCTAGAGTATGTGTCGATAATAATTAGATAAGGGTTAACAAATGTGTTGCATGAGTGGTTAAATCAATAATTCGAACTTAGCCTCAGTCCAAAAATGTAATTGTGGTGGAAAGCCGAAAACATATTTACTGATATAACCTCACATTTAATTTGTTGATGTGTGTGCATGTACTGCCGTATTAGATATGTATTATGGGGACAAGTTAGAGCTTCGACACAAACTTTAATCGTTGTCCTCAAGGAACCGGACAATATATTACTTCCTCCTTGAAGTTATCTGAAATATTACGTAAATAAAATTTACATTACTTGTCTTTCTCTTTGAATTGTTTCTTGGCTTGTTAGGAATTGTTATATATTGGATTAATTAGTACTTATGCGTGAGAGGATATTCGTGTTCATCGGCTTGTCTCATATATCCATTTAATAATAATCCTATGAACAACAAAGTAGTATAATTTTGTTAAATGATAAGTTCACATAAGTTAAATATGACGTGGGTGTATTATTTATTATTCTTTTTCTAGTTCGGTCACGTCTAGGCTTATTTATTTCTTATCTGCATAAGACGTGAACTTTTTTACGTGTCATTCTCATATCCTGCGTGTTCGTGATGAATGACCAATTAACCTAAAAGTTTATACTTACAGCGAGTGGAATCATATATTTTAAGTTTTATATATGTCCAATAAATTTATTAACCATTTGTATGCATTTCTATTTAAATAGTCATTTCATATTGTTTAAAAATTTCCCATAATCGATGTAATAGTCTAGTACTATACTTTGTCATTAGGATGCCATATGTGAGCAATAATACCTACCTTGAGCTCGCGAAATTGGACTACAACAATTGCCAAGCTATTCATCAGATGGAATGGAGGGGTATTCAAAAGTGAGAATATTATATTGTTATTCAACTTAATTCAACATTTAAATTAAATCATCAGTAATTGGATAATACTTCGTGATATTTGATTTTTATTTTTTATCATTATTTTTTTGGGGATAGATGGTACAGAAATTTTGATCTTGGACAGTTTGGGTTAAGCGTAGAGAGTCTACTAAAAGTATATTACTTAGCTACCGCTAATGTCTTTGAGCCAGAGAAGTCGCATCAGCGACTTGCTTGGGCTAAGACAGCGATTTTAGTGGAAACCATTGAAAGAATTAAGGTTTCAGTGGAGCAGAAACGCGACTTTATCCGAGAATTCGAGCATAGCAGCATCCTAAAATACACGAATGGAGCAAGGTAATCACATACTTTTAGTTATATTTCTTCTTTTTTCTTAATAAGAATTGTTTCCAAAAACAATTACCTATATATGTTACCTTATCCCATGGCCTTTGTACCTTTTTTTTGCCCTCCAAAACCCTAAAAACATTTTTTTTATAAGTGTTGAGTGATCATTCCACCTAAAAACTTAAATTTAAAGTGAGCACTATTTCACCAACTCTTGCATGCTTATCAGTTGACACGAACACATTCTATTGTTTAAAAGTCGATTTAGATCCCAACCTATTATTATTAAATTACAAAATGTTCGTCGATTATTTTATAGGTACAAAACAAGAATTAGCCTAGTGGGGACATTGGTAAGAACTCTGAATCAGCTCTCATTGGATATTTTGTTGGCGTACGGCACAGACATTCACCATAAACTCAATCATTCGGTAATAATCATTAAATCAATTCCAACATTAATTTTATCGTTATCATTCCATCATACTATATAAGTAATATTTATATTATTTCAGTGGCTAAAATGGCTAAAAACATGGGAACAAAGCGAAGACGACGTAGGAGGGGAAGGAAACGCAGAGCTTTTCGTCAGCACGTTGAACCTATGCGGTGGATTTATTAAAAATACAAATCAGAAAAATAATAATACTAATAATAATTATATACTTGCTGCCGACGATGATGACGAATATCAGCAACTATTGTCACTAACCAATAAAGTCTGCCGTCAGCTTCGCTCGTTCCAAAAGGTTAGTCACATTGCATGTTTCAATAATCTAATATATATACATATATTAAATTCTTGCAATTTGATGGCATAGCTTTTATCAAAGTGCTCAACGAGTTGTAGCTAGGGTTTTCTACAATTAGCAGCATTCTTCCACAAATAGTAATTTCCAAATACTCATTTTTACAGTTCTTGCCAAGGTTCTAAATAAAAAGTTCTCTCTCTCTCTCTCTCCCTCTTGCTTTGATATTATTTACAAATTGTGTTATTAGGTTCACTGTTGTTTGTTGACCGATGATGAGTGCATAGCTGACAAAGGAGGCATAATAAAAGATAATTATCAGATCGAATCAGACATGCAAGAGTTGGTGAAATTAGTGCTCACAAAATCATCAGTGAAAGATGATTTATTAGATTTTGATGTCAAGAAAATATTTCTTACAGTGGCTAAGAGTTTCTACTACGCAGCTTATTTCAGCCCTGAAACGATGGATTCACATGCTCGAAAAGTGCTCTTTGAAAGGGTAATCTGATCATAAAGATGACTATAGTAGGATTATTTATTAGCAACTATTGACTAATTTTGTGTAATGTGTTCATTCTTGAAATGCCTTGTGGAAATTTAGAATTTACTCTGGCGACCGCTTAATTACTTTTCAAATATTCAATATTAACAACTACGACGAAGTTATTGAAATATATATCCTAAAATGAGTGTGATACATGTGTATAAACACCCAACTTACAAATTTTGTAATCTTCAGCCGGACAACCTTGAACAATTACCAAATCGTATTCGCTGGAACAGTAGGCACCTCTCGACTGTATGACTAAGGAATAAATTGAGTGCGAAATTTGGAATTTTGAATTCGGATTAAATGAATGGAATTGAAATTCCTAATTTTTTACATCGTTTATGAATACTGTAATTTTTCAAAACATGGGCTGGGCCAACAATTACAAAATGGACATAATTAGTGAGGGTCCAATGCGTCAAACTCAATGAACGAAAGTTTAATTCTGAATTTTTTTTATCATTTATGAATATTGTAACTTTTCTGAACATGGGCTGGGCCAACAATTCGAAATGGACATAATTAGTGAGGGTCCAATGCGTCAAACTCAATACACGAAAATGAATTTTTTTTTCTTTAAAAAAATGAAATGAACGTGGAAATTGCGTAACAATATATGTTGCATAAGCAATAATAAAATTAATTACATAATAAAACATACTATATGTCAAACTGATATAGGAAATTTAACATAGTAAATTAATATTATTACATAAATATGGAATATAGAATATATAATACGATATTACTTATGTTATGTTAGGGGTGGCAAAATTCCCACTGTGAACCATCCCCGTCGTGACCCGAGGCTATTGGAACGGGGAATCCCCTGTCAAAACGGGAATGGGAAGTGGACGGTGATTCCCAGTCGGTGAAAGAGCGGGGACGGGACGGTGATGGTAATTATGTTTCCCACCCATCCCCGGCCCCGAACCCGACCCCTATTCAATCAAATGGTGATTCACCATATTCCCCGATTAGATATATTAATAATTAATATAAAATAATAGTTTTAAGCAAAGATTTTCTGTGATGGTCTTTTTTAGATTGAGGATCAATTTTGAAAATCTGCTTTCATTTTTAATGCATAGTTCGACATTCAGAAAAAGAAATTCTACTCACAATGCACACAAACACCCACACATGATGCAGAGATTAGTTCCAAAGGATTATGTCAATTCTTTTCTTCTTTTTATCTCAACTTACAAAAATACATCCATAGTCAACCAATATACTCTCACGCCCTCCCCACCCACATCGAATCGACTTTTGTTGTATCGCCACAAGTATGGATCGAGAGAATGAACTTCAAGATATGCACATGAAATGATTTTTTAATAAAAAGTGGAAGCAACAACATTGTTGATCCCGTTAAGGATCCTGTAGAGAAAACGAGTCTCAGGGGGACAATGAAATAACTCCGAGTCCCACGTCTCTACCTCCAACTGTCGAAACTATTCAAAAAAAAGGTTGAGATCCCAAATGTGGAATCACTTTAAAAAGCAAAAGATTGGTGGGTTGGACAAGGCGGTGTGCAATTATTGTGAGAAGATATTGGGAGGTAAAAGTTCTGATGGTATGCGGCATTTACATGACCATTATCGTGTATGCATTAGAAGAAAGAACCTTGATATTTGACAAGCTATGGTGAATCCTGTCAAATCACTAGATGGAAAAGTCTCTTTGGAAAATTATTGTTTTGATTCGGCGTTTGCAAGGGAAAAACTTTGTCACATGATACTTAAGCATGACTACCCTTTGTCCATGGTTGATCATGAAGGATTTATAGAGTATAGCAACGCTCTTCAACCTTTATTTAAAGTTATGACAAGAAACAGAATCAAGAGTTATATTTTAGGCACGTGTAATGTTGAGAAAGCGAAGACAATGAGTAGGTTGGAGGGCAATCGAAGTTGAATTGATATTACGACAGATATGTGGACTTCAGAGATTCAAAAGAAAGAATACATGGCTGCACGGGTCATTATATTGATGATACTTGGAAGTACAAAGCTTCATTACGAGGTAATCTTCAATATTTATGTGACCTTTTTTTTTTGCTTTCTTATTTCGCATGAGTTATAGTAATTGTTATCTGATATTATACATTAGGTTCATGCATTCCCTTCTCCACACACCGCTGAGGAAATTTCTACTCTATTGCTCTAATGTTTTTACGATTGAAATGTGGATCGGGAGCTGTCTACTATAACAGTAGATACCGCCTCAACAAATGACAAGGTGGTGAGAATTTTACTTGACAAATTGCCATCAAATTCCTTGATTTTGAATGGAGAAATATCTATATGTGTTCTAGTGCACATGTACTTAATTTGATTGTGAAGGATGGGTTAGATGTTATTAGAGGGGTAATTGATAATATTCGTGATAGTGTTATATATTGGAGATCAACCCCAAAAAGAGTTGAGAAATTTGAAGAAACTGTCTGTCAACTGCATGTCCGTACTCGAAGAAACTTGTTCAGGATGGTACTACTAGGTGGAATTCAACTTACTTGATGTTGTCGTCTGCTTTGTTGTATAACAACGTGTTCTCTCGTTTGAAACAACGATCTTCAAAATTTCAGAGTTGTCCCGCTGATTCTGATTGGGAGTTGGCCGAAGAATTTTTGGATAAGTTAAAGTTATTTTACGTTGTGAATGAGATGTTATCTGGCACCAAATACCCAACAACTAATATGTTTTTTTCCACATATTTGCAAATTAAAGTTGCTTTGAATAGATTGGGTTGCATCTTCACGTGATAAGATCAATATGATGGCGTCTAAGATGATTCTTAAGTTTGATTAATACTGGGATGTGATTCATGGTGTATTGGCTTTGGCTACTATATTAGATCCAAGGTTCAAGATAATGCTAGTGGAATATTACTATACCAAGCTATATGATCAAAGTGATCGGCATGAGATTAGTAGATTACGAAGTATTTGCCACGATATGGTGAGAAATTATCATCTTGATCGAAATGATAATGATCAACTCCCTTGTGCTTCAACGGTTGAGGGTACACACTTTCAAGATCATGATGATTGGATGGAGTTTGATAGTTTTGTATCAAGTAAAAGATCGAACGACAACCAGAAATCAGAGTTAGACCGCTATTTGGAGGATGATGTTATCCCATCAAGGACCCCTGGCTTTGATTTGCTATTGAAGATAAAAAAATGTGCCTAAGAAGAGGGTGAATTAGGCTTATAAAAATTTATGCTTCTTCTTTTCACAAATCCTAAGATGTAATGACTTAGATATATGCCTATTGATGCTTGTGACGAGTATGCCTGGTATATCCTAGTAACGTGGGATGTGTGTCGGGTCTGTCTCACAGCAAAAAGAAAATAACTGTAAAGTAAATGCGAGACATGATTTTTATAGAGGTCATATCCCCAACTGGGATTTACTCATCTCCTTGGGGTTTGCTCTCCAAGAGTTTATCCAATCACTACAATGCACCGTAGCTGGATACAAAACCGATTGATTAGCCCAATACACAACCGAAAAAAAAGTCGAACACTAGACACACTAGGTTACCACACACAGATTTTCGTTTCTCGGAATCTCCTGATCCCGACAGACATAGCTCGCTATCGAAGGGCACCCGGAACTCATCCTTCCCTTCACGTGTGCGTAAACGTCGACCTTGTCTCCTTGGTATTGCTCACGTCCGAAGACAACACGTTCGAAGACAGAATATATGGTGGGAGGTTGGAATATCTCAGTACTTCGCAAGTGATCGCTCAGGTAGGCAGAAAGCTATTGCAAATGAACACTCAGGAATCTCTCAATAATGGTTCTGCTCAAAATGCTCTTAGTCGTAGGTTCACAAATTCTAAGTGACTCAAAATTATGAAGTGTTGCTCATATATAAACCTTTTCACTCAACACTTTACATCAGATCAAGAGATTAATCACCAAATCAAGCACATCGTTCATGCAATTTTCGAGTAGTCAACATGCCATGTAAATCATGCTCTTAATAAATCATCACAACGGTTATAAGCACATTAAAGCATGATCATATTCCATATAAAAGCTCAGATTCGTTGTCAAGGCATATTTAATCATTTCGAATTATATGTACCATAACAGAATTTTCCATAAGTGATTCCCTGCTATCAATTTCTAGAATAAGTCAATCCACATTTACTTTGCATGTATAGCACACGAGATAGCATCATATCAATTCCATATTTAGAACATAGTATCATATCAATATATTTACCATGTTTAGCACTTAATATCATATCACATCGCATCTATCACGAATTAATATGTCATGCCACAACTTTCCATATTTCAGAGATCACATTCATTTTTAGCACATACCTTATAATATCACCTTATCCACAAAGTCAATCAAATCAAATCTTTCCTATGTGCAAGGAATATCACCCATGTATACCTGGAATAATCATCAACGATGACAAAGGCATATCTTTTACCTCGCAGAGACATCGTCTGAACAGGACCAAAAAGGTCGAGATGAAGTAGTTCCAGTGGTCTGGATGTGGATATCACATTCTTTGCTTTGAACGATGTCATGGTCTGCTTACCCATTTATCATGCCTTGCACGTTTGACGAACTTTATGTCAGGAATACCTCGTACCAGTGCATTGCGTGTAATGTGCGACAGTAGTTCCATGTTAGCATGTCCTAGGCGTATGTAGAGATGGCAATAGGGCGGAACACCCACTGTTGAGATACCACTTGTTTTTCTTGCTGGATTTTCTTCTTTGTACCTGCATGAATCAATTTTTCTGAGGTGTCCAACTTTGATTATGTCCTAAAAGGTTAGTAGCAAAGTAACTCCTGTTGACACGTGATATATCATGTGTCACAGACCGTGATCTCTCAAATACATGTTGGCCATTGTTTGAGGCTTGATTATCAGGAACCTTCTTTGGCCTCCAGACATATCTAGACTTATTAGCTCTCTTAAAAAAACAATTGTTAGCATAATGACTGTGTCGGCCGCATGAAAAAACACTTATGCTTTCTAACAGTTTGGGATTCCATTCTCTTGGGAGAGATCTCAAGATTTTTGCACCTTCTCACCGTCTGGTATTTTCTTTCCCAATGAGAAAACTTGATTGATGATGTTCATGAATCTTGCATACATGGGGCTTATAGTATCGTTGTCCTCCATTTTGAACAACTCGTATTGGTGAGTCAAGAGGGCTATTATTTCTTGTACAACTTGAGTGGTTCCCTCAAGTGTGACTTGAAGTATGTCCCACATACCTTTGGCAGATTCGCATGAGCTCACACGATTGTATTCTTCTCTTGTAAGCGCGCAGACAATCATGTTCTTTGCTTTGGCATTCAGGGAGATTCCTCGCTTGTCTGTTGCATCATAGTCAGAACCTTTCTTCGGAGTTCCATCCGCCTTTTTGGGATTGTAGGGTGCAGACGTGATGATATCCAACATATCATAGTCAACAGCAAACAGGAATTCCTTCATACGGTTTTTCCATATAGCGTAGTTGGTTCCATCGTGGTGGCCTCGAATGGGATTGTCCCGCTGCAAAAACATCAATACTAAGAAGCCATTAGATCTTTAACTCAGGCTTGTTAGGCTCGTCGTTTGAATAACCCGCTCTGATACCAAATGAAGATAAAAACGTGCATAAGAGGGGGTGAATTAGGCTTATAAATTTATGCTTCTTTTCACAAATCCTAAGATGTAGTGACTTAGATATGCCTACTGATGCTTGTCACGAATATGCCTGATATATCCTAGTAACGTCGGATGTGTGTCGGGTCTGTCTCCACAGCAAAAAAAGAAATAACTGTAAAGTAAATGCGATACAGGATTTTATAGAGGTTATATTCCCAACTGAGGTTACTCATCTCCTTGGGGTCCCAAGAGTTTGACCAATCACTGTAATGCACCGTAACTGAATACAAAATTGATTGATTAGCCCAATACACAACCGAAACAAGTCGAACACTAGACACACTAGGTTACCACACGTCAAGTTTCGTTCCTCGGAATCTCCTGATCCCCGGAACTCGTCCTTCCCTTCACGTGTGCGTAAACGTCGACCTTGCCTCCTTGGTATTGCTCATGTCCGAAGACAACACGTCCAAAGACAGAATATATAGTGGGAGGTTGGAATATCTCAGTACGCTCAATACTTTGCAAGTGATCGCTCAGGTAGTCATAAAGCTATCGCAAATGAACTCTCAGGAATCTTTCAATAATGCTTCTGCTCAAAACTCTCTTAGTCGTAGGTCCAAATTCTAAGTGACTCGAAATTATGAAGTGTTGCTCATATTTAAACCTTTTCACTCAACACTTTACATGGAAAATCAGATCAATATATTAATCACCAAATCAAGCACATAGTTCATGCACGAGTAGTCAACATGCCATGTAAATCATGCTCTTACTAAATTATCACAACGGCCATAAGCACATTAAAGCATGATCATATTCCATATAAAAGTTCAGATTCATTCTCAAGGCATACTCAATCATTTTCGAATTATATTTGCCATAATAGAACTTTTCATAAGTGATTCCCTGCTATCAGTTTCTAGAATATGTTAATCCAGATTTAGTTTCCATGTATAGCACACGAGATAGCATCATATCAATTCCATATTTAGCACATAGTATCAGATCAATATATTTATCATGTTTAGCACTTAAGATCGTATCAGATCACATATATCATGAATTAATATGTCATGCCGCAACTTTCCATATTTCAGAGATCACATCCATTTTTAGCACATACCATATAATAGCAGATTATCCACGAAGTCAATCAAATCAAATCTTACCTAAATATAATATTACAGTCAGTATAAGGAAAGATATCAATTCGATATTGCACATTAAATTCAGTGGAAAGCATGCAAAGAATCGCAGATATGATTTTCGTCCAGGAATAAACGATTCACAACGGATACATCACCTTCCATATATAGACCGCATATTTTCTTATATAATCAAGTAGGATATCTCACAAGTTGTTCCCATAAATAGCACAGTACGACAAATCCTAGCATGTGAGACGTCTATAATATGCGATCACATAGTTTCACCAAATAATCACAGAATCACATGTGAATAAAATATTCAACACTTTAACCGATTTATAGCTCGTAAACTGCATGCTCGCATATTATCATGTACTTAGACATTATATTTAATATTTATCGAATTGCTTAATTTATAGACCTAACGTCATTACAATTACATAGTTCATCAAAACTCTCTAACGTTCATGGAACAAAAAGGTCAACAACTATCTTGGTGGAAAACAAGCGGACACTCATATCCAACATTACAAGTTATTGCTAGAGACATATTGGCCATTCAAATGTCCAGTGTTGCATCTGAGGCTGCGTTTAGTACTAGTGGAAGAATTATGAGTGAATACCGTAGTAAACTTCTTCCGAAGACATTGGAGGCCGTGATGTGTACTCAAAGATGGCTTCGTAAAGGTGATATATTATCGTATTTAAATATTTAATCGTCTTATTCTAACAGTGCAATGCAATTGAGAGACATTATTACTTCTCTTGTAGATGTAAACTATCATACATTCAATGACGATGGAGATGCTGATGAGGTAAAATAATAACTGTATTTGTTTGTATGCTTATTTAATTAAGGTGTAATTTTATTCTTTTGATGTTACCGGAATCGTGATGTTACATTTCAAGAATCGAGATGGATTCGTATTTATGTCATTTATGCCCGACGTAATTGTTTCTTTAGTACCCTTTTTTGTTTATGGTTTTACGGAGCATACTAAAGAAACAAATGTCGTCATATTTTCGTACTCTTTATTTTTATCCTAGTTTTTTTTTTGCAATTTCTATTATCGTAAATGTTTGATGGTTCGTTATTTTTATGTCGCTATTGACTATATAACTTCGTTAATTTATTGGGTATATACATGAATATGAGGAACCCGAATTCCCCGCGGGAACCCCGATCACTGAACGGTGATTCCCCATCCCCAAATCAAGTCAACATTAGCGGTGAATTAGTGGGGATGATATTAATAACGAGAATTTGGTATGGGGATGGTACGTCCAATACCAGATTATTAAAATATTCAATTTATTAATTTACGTGCCAAATTCCAAATGTACAAAAACAAATGGGACTGAGAGAGTATTATATAAAATTATATTATATTATATTATGGCATAAGATGTACCGTAAAACAGCGTATATTTTTATATTATATCACATTATATTAAACATATCATATATATATATATATATATATATATATATAATGAGTGTCGGGGAATCTTAACGGAGTTCTTGTCCTGCAAACTAATTATATGTGTCTAATAATTATATGGAGATGATAATAGTCATTGGACGTTTTCTAGTTTTATCGTAACGCATGTCGTTAAATATACGTCATAATGATCATAGTGGGTTGTCATTATTGGTTTATTTTTATTGGTGGAGCAGCCCGCACATTAAATATTTTCACTGGCATAATAAATTATATATATATATATATATATATATATTCTATATCTCAAAGTCATAGTTGTATCTCATAATGCAATATGCAACTCTATGTATAGGTGGGATTCTTTATTTTCATATGGACCATGGCTAGCAACATTCCTAGAACGTGTTTTTCAATTTCCTACTTTTAGGAGTTGAGTCTCAGTCTATTTATATTATAATTTCCAATTTGTTAAGATTAATTGTATGATTTTCAATTCTACATCTATACAAGCCATCCAAATCCCAATATTACTATCAGTTATCTGCCACTCTCTTATTAAATAGAACCCATCAATTATTTTTAGAATTTTGCCAATGTTGAACATACCAAACTCGTAAAAGTTAAATTACACAACTCATAAACACAATTGATGGGCACTGCAAAATAAGCGTTGCATGTTAGGGTTTGACCTTATATTCGTATCTACTCATATGTTGATATTCTTTTTCTCCACCATAACGAAGATATAATATATATATATATATATTTATATATGTGTATGTCAATCGAAATCTTATCCAAGTGCAACCCATTAAAATTAGTTGCAAGTGACAAGCACGCAACAAGCAACATCTTGAAAACATAAAACATATCGCGAAAGGGAAAAGTGTAGTGGAATGATGAGTGCCATAGCAAATAAATACCGCTAGAAATGGAATGTAGGCCAAAATGTATAGTAGACACATGCATGCATAGATAGATCCTATAATTTTATTCCTCTTTTTTAAGATATGGTTGTTGGTGTAAGCAAAAGTCTATCCATATATGTCTTGGCATGCAAGCGGCGAACATGAAATGTTGGAATATCACATGTCCAGTCATGACGAACAGGATTTAGTATATGCTCCTCTCAACTTTAATTTTTTTTTTTTTATTTTACTTTTTTTTATTAGTTATGTATTTCTTTATTTTATGTTCTATATTCTGGGCTGAAAAACGGGTTCAAAATCTTGGTATTAAGCACAATATTATCACTCCAACAAAAGGAGACTCGTAATCATTTGGGCCCATTGAACAATGGGTAAAATTAGAATCTTAAGCAACCAAGTACAACCACTTAGTCAACTTTAAGATGGCCAATATTAGACCCAAGTGATTAAATTTTTGGTGTTGCTTACACTTCAAATCAGATGGTATTAAATCATTTTGAAATCACAACCCTTAAACCTTTTTTTTTTGTGTGTGGGTCGTTATATAATAACCAATCTTACTTGGACTTCCTAACTTTTAATGTTTATATGGATTTGGAATTGGACATCCAGGTCAGAAGGAACTGGAAATCGATGTCCCCTTGTTTCAGAGTGAATTTAGTTGGAGGGTAGGACTTCAAGTGTTGTCTTGTGGGAATATTTCCTAACATGAAAAAACATTAATTATTATGATAATATATAATTTTATAAGATATAAACCCTTTATTATTAGGTCTATATGTATGTTATAATAATATATAATATAAAGGTCAGATATGTATCAGCAAATGAGATTCATTTCATATCATCTATATATCAGTACACAAATCGTATGTAACATATTTATAGACAATATTTTCATCTAACTTGCTAATGATTAACTACTAAATTAAATAGCTCAACCAACCTATTAATTAGTAGGGATCAAGAATGTACATCCAACCATATATGTTCATAATACTCCCCCTTGGATGTTCGTTCAAAATAATAGATGTTCCTTTTATGATGATATAGGTTGCCTCATTAAAAACATTACTAGGAAAACCCAGTGCGATAAAAACCTAGTGAAGGAAAAAAGAGTGTCACGCGTATTTACTCCCCGAGATGAGAATGTCCTTTAAGATCTCTAAGTTTTCGGACTCCAATTGAATATACGAAATTTTCAAAAATTCTTGGAGGAAGTGCCTTAGTAAATAGATCAGCAAGATTTTCACTTGATCGAACTTGTCGTACATCAATATCACCATTTTTCTGAAGTTCATGTGTAAAGAAAAATTTTGATGATATGTGTTTTGTTCTATCACCTTTGATGTAACATTCTTTTAACTGAGGTATCCATGTTGTATTATCTTCAAATAATATTGTAGAAGGTAATTTCTCAGTAGATAGTCCACAAGTATCTTGAATGTGTTGAATAATAGATCTTAACCAAATACATTCTCGACTAGCCTCATGAATTGCTAATATTTCAGCATGATTTGAAGAAGCAGCAATTAAGGTTTGTTTAGTCGATCGCCATGAAATAGCTGTACCTCCATGTGTAAATATGTAACCTGTTTGCGATCGTCCGTTATGTGGGTCAGATAGAAATCCCGCATTTGCATAGCCAACTAAACTTGATTGTGAATCATTCGAATAAAATAATCCGCATCCATAGTTCCTTGAAAATAACGGAATATTTGTTTGATCCCATTCCAATGTCGTCTAGTTGGTGAAGAACTATATCTTGCTAATAAATTCACTGCAAATGCTCTAGTATGACTTGTAAGATACATTAATGTTCAAATAGTATGATATGGAACTTCAGCACCAAATATTTCTTCATTATCATCGCATGGTCTGAATGGATCTTTATTCACATCAAGAGATCGTACGATCATTGGAGTAGTTAATGGATGTGCTTTGTCCATATAAAATCTTTTCAAATCTTCTTTGTATAAGTCTCTTGATGGACAAATATTCCATTGTTTAAATATTCAATTTGTAGTCCGAGACAAAATTTCGTTCTTCCGAGATCTTTCATTTCGAATGCTCATTTTAAACATGTAATAGCTTTATTTAAATCTTGAGGAGTTCCTATTATATTTAAGTCATCAACATAAACAGCAATGATGACAAATTCATTTCCACTTCTTCTCATGAAGATACAAGGGCATTTTTTTTTATCATTTTTATAACCCTCTTTTAGTAAATAATCACTTAAACAATTATACCACATACGCCCTGATTGTTTTAAACCGTAGAGCGATTTATTCAACTTTATTGAGTACTCATTTTGAGATCCTGAACTTTCAGGCAAAAGAAATCCCTCAGGGAGTTTAATGTATATGTCACTATCGAGTGATCCATATAAGTACGCAGTGACAACATCCATAAGATGCATATCGAGCCCTTCACGTACTGCCAGTAATTAAATAACGAAAAGTTGTTGCATCCACTACAGGTGAATAAGTCTCTTCATAATCACTGCCAGGTTTTTGTGAAAAACCTTGAGCAACAATCCGTGCTTTGTATCTCACAATTTCACCGTTTACATTTTTCTTTCTAATGAAAACCCATTTATATCAAACCTGTTTTACATTTTCTGGTATATGGACCACATGTCCGAATACTTTTCGTTTCTCGAGTGATTTTAATTTTGCCTCGATTGCATCTTTCCATTTTGGCCAATCACTTCTTTGTCGACATTCATTTATAGATTTTAGTTCATGATCCTCATTTTCATTATTCTCATGTAGCGCTACGTTAAATGTGAAAACATCGTCAATGTTGACTTCATCTCGGTTCCATCTTATTATATTATGGGCGTAATTTATTGAGATCTCTTCATTTTCAATATTTTCACAATTTTCAGATCAGATTTATTTATGCCCGTTGACTCTCTTAGAGTTGACGTGTCCTCGATTTGACCATCTATTTTATTTGCTCATTTTCTTTTACGGGATTCTTGTCTTTGGATCCCGAGGGCCTACCACGTTTCAACTGTGGTTTCGGCTCAATTTTAGTATTAGAAATATCAATAGAAGTATCAATGCTAATATGAGCATTAACAACTGGTATATGCGATTTAGTCACTTTTTTCGGGGCAGTAAAACTGTCTGTGCAATTGATTTGCTAAATTTTGTAAATGAATTATCTTTTGAACTTCAAGTTCACATTCTTTTGTACGAAGATCAAAATGAGCCAATGATAATTCATTCCAACTAATATCTTTAATCAACTGTCTATTTTCTTTATCTCCCCCTAATGTTGGAAATTTTGATTCATCAAAATGACAGTCGGCGAATCGAGCCGTAAATAAATCTCCTGTCAATGGTTATAAATAATATAGTATTGACTTAGATTCAAATCCAACATATATTCCAAATCTTCTTTGAGGTCCCATTTTAGTGCGTTGTGGTGGAGCAATTGGAACATATACTGCACATCCAAAAATTCTGAGATGGGAAATATCTAGTTCCTGACCGAAAACCATTTGTAATGGGGAATCATTATGATAACTTGTGGGTCGAATGCGAATAAGTGATGCTGCATGCAAAATAGCATATCCCCAACATGATAAGGGAAGCTTCGACTTCATTAGTAATGGTCTTGTTATTAATTGTAATCTTTTTATTAATGATTCTGCAAGTCCATTTTGAGTATGAACATGTGGTACTGGATGTTCAACGTTGCTAGTATATGAATTTAAACATTCGGATTAATAGTTTTGGTGTTGACGCAACTTAACTATGGCTCAAGACATGAAACTGGATATCCAAAGTGAGTCTACACTAATGGAAAACTCTACACTGGAAAGACTGGATTGAACTAAGTACGAAGAGAACTCGATTGCATACCGGTTCACTGTAAATTACCGGTCAAGCACAATATCAAACTAACAAAGCACTGGAATGAGATTGATCGACTTTGTACAGGCTGGATACACAAAGATAAGTGTACTAAGACAAAAAAGAAAGGTTCAGACAGACATTCGATGCAAGGCTGTTAGTCAAGAGACAAGCAGAGGTCAACTAACGCAAATAAGAAATGAAGCAAAAGTGGCAGGATAAACCGCAGCGAAGACCGGACAGACCCATTTTGGGAAAGTAAATTAATGGACTGTCCAGAGTGAAGAGTTTATCTCACAACGACTTCAAATTCAAATCTCAGCTATAAAAGGAGGAATACAAGCTGAAGACAAATACTTCACCTCAGACATTCGAAGCTATTATCAGCGATCTTCAAACACTTTAAAGAGAGAAATCAAAAGTGAAGTCAAAAGACATATAACTGTTCGTGGTTTATGTTCTTTTTCCAACAGTCTGTAAAAAGCTGTTGAAGTAGGTGGATTGTTAATTACGACTGCCTAGGTGACTCATTAGATCAAGCTGTGTTCAGCTGGGTAGGTTGTACTGTACATTGTATAACTGAAGATTTGGTGAACCTTTCACTTGAGGAAGAAGGGGAGACGTAGGAGAGTTAACTCCGAACTTCGATAAACAACTCGGTTCTTCACACACACTTATCGGTTACTTGATCGTTCAGTATTATCTTCCGCACTTATACTGACCGGTCACTGATTGAATACCAGTCAACGCACAAAATAGTTAAATAATCGAAAAAGACCCAACCGTTTATTCACCCCCTCTAAACATATCATAGCGGGTTTATTAAATCACCAACTAGTAAGTATGAATGCCTCTAGCAAGCTATTGATGTTCTCCCGGGAAAATTTCATGGAATAGAAAATCCGTATGATGACCCATCTAACGGCCCAAAATGAAGATATGTGGGACGTGATCACAGACGGACCTCCAACGCTGGACAAAAATCAACCCATTACATGCTCAAGATAAGTCACAACCACAAACTGTTGAAAAGGTAAAAAGTGAATGGACAGAGAGCGAAACAAATGATGAATCTGGACAATGTGGCCAAGGACATTCTGTTCAAAACACCGGATACCGGAACATTTAGACAAGTCATGCTGTGCAAAACCGTAAAGGAGGTCTGGACGAAACTCTGCCAAATCTGTGAAGGAAATGAATCTACAAGGGAAAATAAACTTATAGTAGCCATTCAAAAATACGACGGGGTAAAGATGAAGCCGGGAGAATCAATGACTTACTTCGAGAGCCGATTCATGAACATCATCAATGATCTCACTGCTCTTGGAAGAACATTGGAAAACCTTGATGTTGCCATTAAAATCATGAAAGCTCTACCTCGTGAGTGGGATGTAAGGACCATGGCCATGAGAGAATCAAAAGATCTCAGCAAGAGACTGGTTCACGATCTCTTTGCTGATCTCAAGGCCTATGAATTTAAACTACGAATGAGGATGGAAGAAGCAGTTACAGAACAACCAGTCAAAGCACTTGTAGCTCCAGAAGCCTCAACCTCAAAAACCTCTGAGGAACTGACCGACGAAGTCATGGCACTCTTCGTAAAAAGATTTAGGAAGTTCATGAAGGAAAACCGAAGCAGTACTTCGGATGGTAAGAAATCTTCAAAAAACAAAATTGATAAAACTGATGTCTCCTATTTTAAATATGGCAGAAAAAAACACTATACCGCTGACTGCCGAGTATCTAAGAAAGAAAAGGAGAAAGCTAGTACCAAAACCAAGAAGTATCAAAAGGCACTGGTAGCTAAAGATGGAAAAACCTGGGATGACACTGACTCTGAAGAATCAGGTAGTGATGAGTCAGATACCAGCACTGACCAGGAAACCCACGAATGTCTAATGGCCAACATAACCGACGATGAGGTATGTGAATCTGTCTGATGAATTTACAAATGAAGAGGCTTCAAGCTCTTCAAGAGGTGGCTGATGAATATTGGAAGCTATCTCAGAAAATTAAGCAACAGAAGGGTAAAGGGTACTATCACATCGATTGATCAATCAACCGAAGGTAACCTCAGTCAATCAGGGGATCTGACTAAGGAAGTAAGGAAACTTAGGAAGGAGATCATTGATCGAGCGGATCGAGTAATAAATTAAAACGAATATTACGAACTATTCTACGCTCAATAGGCAAGTGTACCTATCGAAGACAGTATAGAAATGGCAAATATTCGAGTATCGAACCCAAAGGAACTATATACTTTAGAAAACCGTCGTTTAAATATTCTAGTAAATATTTTGGTTTGATAAAAATATAAATGACGATAAACTATAAACGACAAGCACAAAAATAAAAATATGATAAAATAGAAATAACGGAGTTGGAACGATTTATAAAAGCGAACGTATTTGAGACTTGAATCCCCCTAACTTGACCGAAGCGAATATCTATTATACATGAACATTACTATTATTAGACCGTGGAGATTTCTTCAACATGCATACGAGTCTCTATAGCTGACGAAACTGCGCCTTACTATAAAATAAACGTAAACAACTAATCTACGAATTAAGTAGCCGGGCAAGCTTCCCTAACTACTTAACCGAAGACCGCATTAGAATACGATAAATCTCTCTATTAGATTTGACTCTAATCCGACGGGATAGCCCAACCTATCTCTAGCGATGAGTTTATTCCGCTCGTTTACGAGTGTTCTAATCGTTCACCCCTCTCTCGAGCGCAGCGTACGATTTCCCAATTAATCTATCTTACACACATAGACATGAATAAGATAAATAAGAATTTCAATCACATAGACATAATCGAAATCATATAAATTCGTAAAAGAGTCTTAACAATAGCATAACATTAAATATACTTAAAACATACGATCGATCTTGCGAGGGTTCATCTCATCTCAAATACACAAGAAATTAGCTACTCATTTTCTCAACTAAGAACATAATAAACATCAAAGAAAATATAGATCTTCCCTGTTTATGGCTTCGTACCCTTGTTCTTCGTTGAGCCGTTTATCGAATACCTAGCATACAAGCTAAGCGAATGAGCTAACTTTCTCTCTAGCCTTTCTTTCTCTTCTCTAAGTGTATGTGTGTGTTCTCTCCCAATGATTCCTTCCTCTATTTATAGCAAGGGGAGCTCAAACTCATGTACATGCAAGTCTTCTTTGCTTTAACTTGTTCACATTGAAGAAAGCTAACTTTGTCCCCCAATTCCTTCAACTTTAGCCTCCTTTATTGAGTTCAAATGGAATGGGGTGTTTCAATGTCTAAAGTTAGGTCTAAAGCATGCCTCTTTCCTTGAATAATGGTTGAACTTTCGACCAAGAAGAGACAAGTTAGGTAGGAGTCATTTTTAGTGTGTTTTGACCTCCAACACCACCTCTAACACGGCAGTAACTTCCGAAATTAATATCTCTCAATCTAGAGCTCCAAATCCAAATCCCTCCGGTAAGAATCAAGATCAACAAGTCGTCTATCTTTGGTTAAAATTTCAGCTTCATTGGACAACTTTTACCCCCTCATCTGTTAAGAATCCGAAACTGTCGAAAAACTTGGAAATCATGCATACAAAGCTTGACTTTGATTCACTAAAAAATTTGCATTAAGTTCAAAAATTAATATCTCACGATGTAGACATTCAAATGCAAATCCCTTTTGTGAGAATTAAGATCATTAAGTATTCTAGCTCCCCTCCAATTTGCAGATCTATCGGTCAACTTTAACCCCTTATTTTACGAGACATGCTAAACTGCCGCAAAACTGTCCGAAATGATGTAAACTCATAATTAATTACCAAATTTGACATGAAGACTCCTTTTTAACTTGCAAATACTTCAATTATAATACCTATAAACGTAAGAAAATACGTTTATCAAATTTCCCCACACTTAAGCATTTGCTTGTCCTCGAGCAAAGAAATGCAAATGGCATATAAAAGGATAAAATCATGCAACGTATCAATCAAGAACAAAATCACGTAGGAGATAATGCAAATAAAGTCGGAAGGCATATTCGAAATCACCGACTAACTTCACGATTTCCTTTAGCGATACCTATCGAAATCCGAACCTCACAAAGATTCACTCAAATCACTTAGTGTATAGGTTAAAATGTCTATGAACTCTCTCGAGCCATGCACTAATCTAATCTCTACCATAAGCTTGCAAATGATTCGTAAATCTACCACTTTCAATGCTCAAGCGTGAATCGGAAGGTCTTTATCGGGTTATAATATGGCTATGATATGTAAGATATGTAAGTAATAAGCATAAAAAGGATATAAGCTGTAGTCGTGTCAGAATCATGCCATCATCTCGAATGCGCCAACATTCGTCGTTCTTTTTCATTTTTTTCTTTTTTTTTTCATTCACCAAGCCCTTCTTCTTTCGACTTCTCGATCTATGAAATAGATAATACGCTTTTGAGAGCGAAAGATTATCGGAGGAAGGGTTCTTAGTCAAAATATATATTTTTTTTTTCTTTTCTTTTTTTTTTCTACTTTTCTTTTTCTTTTTTTTTTCCTTTTTTTTCGACGCTCAGCTCGACAAGTTAGCACGTGTTGCGCTTCTTAAATCCGGCATTCAACCTCCACTTCTACTATCGCTCCGATGGGTTTATGTCTGAAGGCTTAATCAGGTCGGCAATTTATAATCCGGTTTCAAATAAAAGGCTCAGGCTCAAAGTGGCTAACTACGGGGGCCAGTCGTGGTTGGATACTTTGGCTATGGACTAAATTCCTAATGCCTTCCTCATTTTCACGAAATCACACTTTAAGTAGTTTCAAAACGTAATACACAAGCAAGTTCTGAAGAGAAATAAACTAAGCATGATTCACACAACCAAAGAAATGAGCAAAAAGCTCGTAGGCTCAAAAATCTCACAAAAATAAGGTTATGTGTACGAATCTCTCAAGTATCGCCAAGTTCATCATGTAAGAAAGAAGTAGACTACGCATACGTATCCTAATTACTCACAAAATTCCGAACATAAAGTCATCCCTTCATGATAAGAAACATAATTTTCGCAAAAATCATGCCAAATTTTCGTTTTTTTTTTTTTTTTTTTCAGAAATCAAGACATGCACATATAAAACATGTTCGCATCAATTTCGCAGAAATTCCCCTCCCCACACTTAAGATTTACGTTGTCCTCAACGTAACAATTATGTAACATAAGGAAGAGGATATCAATAGATAAGCAAACTTCCCTGAATAGTCCGGCGTGCATGTTTTGTTCGGCTCATCCCCACACTTGAGATTTTGAATTCCCTGCGATCATCGAAAAACAGAATCATAAAAAAACTTTAAAATACGCATAGAAATAAAAAAAAAAAAACATAGGATAGGCTTGGGGTGCCTCCCAAGTAGCGCTTTCTTTAATGTCTTTTAGCTAGACATTGTTCGGTGATGGTGAGCTGGATCGTTTCCTTTCCAAGCGCTTCGATGTCACCGCCATAGTAATGCTTGAGGCGCTGCCCGTTCACCTTGAAAGTCCCTCGTTCTGGGTGTGTGATCTCAACTGTGCCGTAGGGAAACACCCGGGTAACCATGAATGGACCCGACCACCTCGATTTTAGCTTTCCCGGGAATAATCGCAGCCGCGAATTGTACAGCAAGACTTGGTCGCCTTCTTGGAATTCCCGCTTCATTATTTTACGATCATGGTAAAGCTTCGTACGCTCCTTGTAAAGGCGGGTATTTTCGTAAGCCATCTGGCGCCACTCGTCGAGTTCATTGATCTGCAAGTTCCTCTTTTCTCCTGCGAGATTCAAATCAAAATTTAATTTCTTTAGAGCCCAATATGCTTTATGTTCGAGCTCGACAGGTAAATGACAAGATTTTCCATAAACGAGGCGATAAGGTGTGGATCCTATAGGCGTCTTATAGGCTGTCCTATAGGCCCACAGTGCGTCGTTCAGCTTGTTCGACCAATCCCTACGGTGGTGCTCAACGGTTTTCTCTAAAATTCGCTTCAGTTCCCGATTCACGACTTCCACTTGGCCGCTTGCTTGAGGGTGGTATGGAGTGGTAACACTATGCTTAACGCCGTATTTCTCGAGCGTCCTAGAAAACTGAGTGTTACAAAAGTGAGTACCTTTATCGCTAATAATGCAACGAGGCGAACCAAATCGTGAAAACAACGTTTTTAAGAATTTAACGACAACCCTAGCATCATTAGTGGGCAGCGCTTGCGCCTCTACCCATTTAGAAACGTAATCAACCGCAACTAGGATATATCGATTAGTAAACGAAGTAGGGAAAGGTCCCATGAAATCAATGCCCCAAACATCAAATACCTCGCACACTAAAATAAAATTTTGCGGCATTTCATTGCGCTTAGAGATATTACCTGTCCGTTGGCACCTATCGCACATGTCTACATACCTTTGAGCGTCCTTGAAGATTGAAGGCCAATAGAAACCACATTCGAGTACCTTATGAGCTGTTCGATTCCCCCCATAGTGGCCTCCGGTCGGTCCGGTATGGCAATGGTCTAAGATCTTGATCGTCTCGGGAAATGACACGCATCGCCTGACCATCTTATCGGCACAAGTCCTAAACAGGTATGGATCATCCCAAAAGTAATACTTCAAGTCCGAGAAGAATTTTTTCTTCTGTTGGCTTGAGTATTCCTTTGGTATGATCCTTGCCACGAGATAGTTAGCAATGTCAGCATACCAAGGCATATCATCGTTTAACTCACGTAAAGCATAAAGATGCTCGTCAGGGAAGTGGTCCTTGATGCTATCCTCGTCCTTCTTTTCGTAATGTGAGTCCTCCAATCTCGATAAGTGATCTGCTGCAAAATTTTCAGCCCCCTTTTGGTCTCGAATTTCCACGTCGAATTCTTGGAGTAGTAAGATCCATCGGATTAGTCTTGGCTTTGCATCGGGTTTGACGAGGAGGTGCTTGAGGGCCGAGTGATCCGTGTAGACAATGACCTTGGAAAGGATGAGGTAGGTGCGAAACTTGTCGAGTGCGAACACGACCACAAGCAATTCTTTTTCAGTGGTAGTGTAATTTGCTTGTGCCTCGTTCAAAGTCTTGCTTGCGTAGTATATCGGCCGAAAGTGTTTGTCCCGTCGCTGCCCCAAAACTGCCCCTACTGCAAAATCACTAGCATCGCACATTAGTTCAAAAGGTAGACCCCAATCGGGAGCTACCATGATAGGAGCATTAATAAGCTTATCCTTAAGTATCGAAAATGCATGCATGCAATCGGATGTAAACTCATATGGCACGTCTTTCTCAAGCAAGCGCGTTAAAGGTCTAGCAATTTTGGAAAAATCCTTGATAAATCTACGATAAAAACCCGCATGTCCTAAGAAACTTCTAATTGCTTTTACTGACGAGGGTGGGGGTAAATGCTCGATAGTCTCAATTTTAGCCTTATCTACCTCAATCCCCCTAGACGAAATCTTATGACCTAACACGATTCCCTCTCTCACCATAAAATGACATTTCTCCCAATTCAACACAAGATTTGTGTCCTCGCATCGCTTAAGCACAGCCTTAAGGTTAGAGAGACATACCTCAAACGTGTTACCAAAAACCGAGAAATCATCCATAAATACCTCCATTATGTCTCCTACGAGCTTGTCGAAGATGGCCATCATACACCGCTGAAAAGTGGCTGGAGCATTGCATAGTCCAAAAGGCATCCGTCGGTATGCAAATGTTCCGAACGGGCATGTAAAGGTAGTCTTTTCTTGATCCTCGGGCACAATGGGAATCTGCAAATATCCTGAAAGACCATCAAGAAAGCAATAAAAATCATGACCGGATAAACGTTCAAGCATTTGATCAATAAAGGGTAAAGGGAAATGATCCTTTCGCGTCGCATCGTTTAACTTTTGATAGTCGATGCAAACGCGCCACCCCGTGACGGTTCTCGTCGGAATTAACTCATTCTTCTCATTGGGCACTACAGTTATTCCTCCCTTCTTAGGTACCACTTGAACTGGGCTCACCCACTTGCTATCCGAGATCGGATATATAACACCCGCATCGAGCAACTTAATCACCTCGGCCTTCACGACTTCTTTCATGTTTGGATTCAATCGCCTTTGGGGCTGCACCACCGGTTTGTACTCATCTTCCATGAGGATCTTATGCATGCAAAAGCTTGGGCTAATTCCTCGAATGTCTGAGATCTTCCATGCAAGCGCCTTTTTGTGTTCTTTTAGTACATCCAAGAGCATGCTTTTCTGGTCCTCTTCTAGATCTGCGGCCACGATGACGGGTAACTTCGAATTTTATCCTAAGAATGCATACTCCAAGTGATCGGGTAGTTGCTTGAGTTCGAGCGTCGGTGGTTCCTCGATTGAGCTTTTCTCCTTTTCTTCTACGTTGCTCGTCTTTACCTTGACCGGTGGCTCGTCTTCGATGTTGTCTTCATTTATGTGAACGTCCATTGTTAAGGCAACCTCGAGCTCTTCAAATTCTTGCATTAAAGAGAGTGAGTCGGCTTGTGAGAGTCCCTGCAAAGTCAGGAAGTTATCCCAATTAATAATATCCATGTAATAGCATTTATCATCGAGCTCTTCGGTGTTACTCATCGACTCGGTCATATCAAAGGTCACTTTCTCGCTATCTATAGTCAATGCAATGTTCCATTACGAACGTCGACCATCGTTCCCCCAGTAGCGAGAAATGGTCTACCTAAAATAAGGGGAATATTCTCATCCTCCTCCATGTCAAGAATAACAAAATCAGCGGGAATTATAAATTTATCAACTTTTACGAGTACATCCTCAATGATACCCCTAGGATACTTGATAGATCTATCAGCTAACTGAATACTCATTCTAGTGGGTTTGGGCTCACCTAAACCTAGTCTTTTGAACATAGAATAAGGCATTAGATTTATACTAGCACCTAGATCGGCCAATGCCTTATGAACAACTAAATCTCCTATAAGACAAGGTATAGTAAAACTCCCTGGATCCTTAAGCTTCTTCGGAATCTTGCATTGGAGAATGGCCGAGCATTCCCCTCGAAGGCAAACGGTGGAGATATCTTCGAGTTTGCGCTTGTTCGTTACCAAGTCCTTGACGAATTTCGCCCAACGCGGCATCTGTGCAAGAGCCTCGACAAGCGGTAAGTTAATATGTAATGCTTTGAAAATGGAGAGAAATTTACCGAACTGATCGTCTACTATCTCCTTCTTGAGTCTGGCTGGGTACGGGACCTTTGGTTGGTACGCCTTAATAGTCGGTTTGACTTCGTCCTCCTTGTTGGCCTTTTCGTCCTCGACATTCACCTTCTCGATCTCGACGTTCGCCTTGGTCCTTGGTATTTCCTCGAGCTGTCGTCCGTTGCAAAGTGACACTGCCTTCACATGGTGGTCCTTTGGGTTGGTCTCGGTGTAACTTGGATTGATTCGGCAATTTGCCCAACTTGTTTCTCTAAAGCCCGTAGTGAAGACTCTGTATTTTGCAACCGCACTTCTTGACTGTCTAAGCGAGAGTCGAGCTTTCCCATAAGCTTAGATAACATTCCCTCGAGCTTGTCTACGCGACTTTCTGGAAGGGGTTCAGAATTTCCGCCATGATATCCTTGTGTTCTTTGATTTTGAAATCCCAGCGGAGCATGTTGTTGATTCCCATAGGCGAGGTTAGGATGAACACGATTCGGGATGAAATTCCGCTGACCTTGGTAGTTTCCCATGTAATCGACTTGCTCTGTTGGAATAGTGGCTGGACAGTGATTTGCATCGTGACTCCCTCCGCATATAGTGCATGGTGGAATATATGCCGGATATGAATGAGAAGGCGCAATAGTTGTGGGAGGCCTCGGTGTGGGTTGTAATTGGACAGCATTAACGGCCGGTTTCATAGGCAAGAGCGCATTCATCAAAGTGTGCATTTGTTGTTGGAGGGCGTCGAACTTGGCGTTGATTGCGGTAGTTTCAGCGACGTCGTACATTCCCGGTGGTTTGCCTCTATTGCTCGAGCTCCCTCGTCGAAAACTGTTCGCGCTATAATCTTCAATTAAGTTCCAACCTTCCGTTGCGCTAAGATTACATAGCCCTCCATTGCATGCTCCGTCGAGTAATTGTACGGTATGATCGTTCAAGGACTCATGGAACCGCTGAATTTGCTCGCTCTTCGTCATCCCGTGTTGAGGAAAACGGTTCAAGAGCGCCTTGAATCTGGTCCAAACATCGTATAGATTTTCGCCCTCCTTTTGCTTGAATGCGGTGAGGTCCATTTTTAACTTGAGTGCCTTGGAAGGTGGAAAGAAATAGTTGATGAAGGTGGCATGCATCTGGTCCCAAGTGGTAATAGATCTCTCGGGAAGTAAGTTAAACCACTCCTTCGCGTTGCCTCGTAGAGAGAATGGAAATAAGTAGAGTCGAATAGCTTCGCTGCTTACGCCTTGTACTCGTATTGCGTCGGTGACAGATAAGAAGTCTCGTATGTGTCTGTAGGCGTCCTCTTCGGAGAGTCCGTCGTATTGAGCCGTCGTCTGAAGCATTTGAAGCCAATGATGTTTCAGCTCAAAGTTGTTCGGGACTTGAGGAAGGACTATCGCTGAGCCGACCGACCCTACGGCGTTGTTTCTCCATAGTTCTCTCATCGGAGGTTCTCTAGCTTCTAGAGGCATCTCGTCACGATTTTGAGTCGCCATTTCTGTTGTTGCTTCGACTCGCCTAGCGTTTTCCTTTAAGTTACGTCGAAAAGTCCTCTCGATCTCCGGATCTCCTTCAACGATTGGTAGCGAATGATTCCTTCGGGTCATGCACCAAAGTACACGTACCTAGACCAAAAGAAATTCGATTAAGCAAAAAAAAAATAATATAATAATAATAACAATCAAATATTTAATTAAAAATAATAATACTAATTAAAGTAGCAAAACACAAAAAAAAATAGCAGAAGAAAGAAAAAAAATTAAAATAAGTAAAAATAACAGTAAAAATAAATATAATAATAGTACTAATAATAATAGTAATAATAATAATAGCTGACACACAATAATAATAAAGGAAATAATAATCACTATAATAATAATATATATTTTTTTATTTTGAGGATGATAAAAATAAAATACTAATAATAATAATAGTAATATTAATAATATTAATAATAATAATAAAGCTAGAATAATAAACTTAAGTTTTCTAAATATCAATAGCTCCCCGGCAACGGCGCCAAAAACGTGATCGAGCGGATCGAGTAATAAATTAAAACGAATATTACGAACTATTCTACGCTCAATAGGCAAGTGTACCTATCGAAGACAGTATAGAAATGGCAAATATTCGAGTATCGAACCCAAAGGAACTATATACTTTAGAAAACCGTCGTTTAAATATTCTAGTAAATATTTTGGTTTGATAAAAATATAAATGACGATAAACTATAAACGACAAGCACAAAAATAAAAATACGATAAAATAGCGATAACGGAGTTGGAACGATTTATAAAAGCGAACGTATTTGAGACTTGAATCCCCCTAACTTGACCGAAGCGAATATCTATTATACATGAACATTACTATTATTAGACCGTGGAGATTTCTTCAACATGCATACGAGTCTCTATAGCTGACGAAACTGCGCCTTACTATAAAATAAACGTAAACAACTAATCTACGAATTAAGTAGCCGGGCAAGCTTCCCTAACTACTTAACCGAAGACCGCATTAGAATACGATAAATCTCTCTATTAGATTTGACTCTAATCCGACGGGATAGCCCAACCTATCTCTAGCGATGAGTTTATTCCGCTCGTTTACGAGTGTTCTAATTGTTCACCCCTCTCTCGAGCGCAGCGTACGATTTCCCAATTAATCTATCTTACACACATAGACATGAATAAGATAAATAAGAATTTCAATCACATAGACATAATCGAAATCATATAAATTCGTAAAAGAGTCTTAACAATAGCATAACATTAAATATACTTAAAACATACGATCGATCTTGCGAGGGTTCATCTCATCTCAAATACACAAGAAATTAGCTACTCATTTTCTCAACTAAGAACATAATAAACATCAAAGAAAATATAGATCTTCCTGTTTATGGCTTCGTACCCTTGTTCTTCGTTGAGCCGTTTATCGAATACCTAGCATACAAGCTAAGCGAATGAGCTAACTTTCTCTCTAGCCTTTCTTTCTCTTCTCTAAGTGTATGTGTGTGTTCTCTCCCAATGATTCCTTCCTCTATTTATAGCATGGGGAGCTCAAACTCATGTACATGCAAGTTTTCTTTGCTTTAACTTGTTCACATTGAAGAAAGCTAACTTTGTCCCCCAATTCCTTCAACTTTAGCCTCCTTTATTGAGTTCAAATGGAATGGGGTGTTTCAATGTCTAAAGTTAGGTCTAAAGCATGCCTCTTTCCTTGAATAATGGTTGAACTTTCGACCAAGAAGAGACAAGTTAGGTAGGAGTCATTTTTAGTGTGTTTTGACCTCCAACACCACCTCTAACACGGCAGTAACTTCCGAAATTAATATCTCTCAATCTAGAGCTCCAAATCCAAATCCCTCCGGTAAGAATCAAGATCAACAAGTCTTCTATTATTGGTTAAAATTTCAGCTTCATTGGACAACTTTTACCCCCTCATCTGTTAAGAATCCGAAACTGTCGAAAAACTTGGAAATCATGCATACAAAGCTTGACTTTGATTCACTAAAAAATTTGCATTAAGTTCAAAAATTAATATCGCACGATGTAGACATTCAAATGCAAATCCCTTTTGTGAGAATTAAGATCATTAAGTATTCTAGCTCCCCTCCAATTTGCAGATCTATCGGTCAACTTTAACCCCTTATTTTACGAGACATGCTAAACTGCCGCAAAACTGTCCGAAATGATGTAAACTCATAATTAATTACCAAATTTGACATGAAGACTCCTTTTTAACTTGCAAATACGTCAATTATAATACCTATAAACGTAAGAAAATACGTTTATCAATCATGCAATTAAATCATAAAATTCTAAGCTAAACTCTATTGTCCAGTCTTGGACTCAGTCCAAGAAGAAAGTCGACGATCTTCAGAACAACCTGAAGGATAGCAACGATAGGACATGGCTAGGATTTAAGGAACTCACCGGACCGACTGCATCCTCATCATGCACTAGGAATAGCGGATGGATCAAGTTTGTCCAAGCTAGCTCATCACAAGCCAGTGATACCGGCAATGCACCTAAACCCCCAGTTAGAACAGAAAAATGATGTCAATCTAATATGAAACCATCAAGGGTTGCTACTGATAGAACCATAATTTGCATCCGTAAATGTGTGTTATCGGATGTTATTTATCCAAATTAGCTCGAATATCTTACACTTACGCGCTTATTTCCTAATTTACAGATATTCGAGGAACATGATATGAATTTTTGGACAAACATAATTATTATGATCAATACAAGATGCTTCGTTCAATTTTATCAAGTGGTGAACATGCTCAATAATTAATATTACATATGGCTTATTAAATTTGGAATGTGGAGGGACCCTTAGTGTTGGTTGTTACGTGTTAGTGCTATTTCAATTATCTTTATGGGACAAGGGACAATAAAGAAGAGCAGACAAAAGAATTAAAGGGAAAAACATCTTTGTACCTGAGCGACATTCAAGCAGACATCCAACCAAGAAAATCGCCTTTGTGGAAAAAGAAGAGAGAACGGGAATTCGGCCTCCCATGTTTCGAGTGTGAAAAACTGGAACTGGTGTTTACATTCTGTGGGAAGATTCATCTATATATACAAGCATACACCTCAGAGGCGAAGGGAAGGGAAGAGAGGAGAACGGGGTAAAAAGTCGTGTTTCACCTTCACCACCACATTAATACCCACATAAGGCGAAGCAAGCGAGCACAGTTCGTTCCCAAGCGAGAAAGCAAGTTGCTGCCTCCGAGCTGGGACGAAGAAAATAAAAGCAGATTTCTTTCTGCACAAGAGAGCTCGGGGGCAGCGAAGCGGATAGACGAGGCAACACGGAGCAGCTCAAATCAATCGACAACGGCTGAGAAGAACTTGGAGTTGAGAACGTGTGAGAAAGAGCTGCCGTACTTCAAGAACCGAACGATTGCTTAATTGATTGGTGAGAACACTGTAGCTTGGTGGACTTGGCTGAAATACTTGTTGGGCTTGGGCAGATTGCGAAGTCGGGTCTGAGACGGTTGTAAGCGATTCTATCTTTCTATGTATTTTAATATTACGTAGCGTAGTTAAGTTTATTATAGTTGCAGTATTATTCGAAACCTTGATTTATAATATTGTGAGATTATTGTGCTTTTATTCGTTAACGCGTGAGTATTCGTTTAAGTTTGAATTTATTTTAGTTGATGAACTTAGTTTGATTAAATAGTTGCAAATGTTTAATTACTCTAGGTAAGTCCATGGCTAATTAAAACGACAAATCCGTAATTGTTTGTTCGTTTTAATAAGTGGCGAACAATATTCAACTTCTCTACCCTAGGTAAGTGTAAGTTATATTGTAGTTTATGCGATTTGATTTTAACGGACCAGCGTCGTTTCTTGCGAGAGCGTCGTCCGAGCGAGTTAGTCAATATTCGGGTCTCTTTCATTTTTAATGCTGTCGAAATCTTAAACCTTGCAGGGCGTCCCGGAGGTTATTTTCGATTAGGGAATTAATTATAGAGTGTCTCTTAATTATCGAAAATTAAGAAGAGATTGGTTGTTAGGCGTTCGTCGACAACTATAACCGATTATGCTTATGTGTACACGTTATTTAGGAATCTATGATCGATTATATAAATCAAGGTGGAGAATGATTACTTCAACTGTTATTTTGTAGTCGTTAGTTTCTATTTTTCTTTCGTCTGTTCTTAGTTTAATTTCGTTTCTATGTTTTTTTTTTTATTTTCAAAATATATGTTCATTTATAATTGCTTTAATTTTTATTTCCGTTTGAATAACTAAAAATCCCCCTTAATTATTAATATTAATATTATTATTATTACTACTACTACTATTATATTATTATTATTACTACAAGTACTATTATATTATTATTATTAGTATTATTATTATCATCGATCGAATTTTGATATAGAAGTAAATCAACCATCTTTCCTGTGGAGACGATCCTTACTTTCTCTATACTCATTAGTAAGGTTATAAATTTTATTTTTGGCCGTTTACGACGCGACCAGCTACCTCTTCTCAAACTAGGCCTTCACTAAATAGGCATCAACACAGGGGGAATCAATGGTACTATTATGAGCGTAAGAACAGGGGTAGACAATGCCGGGCAGAAATAATAGGAATGACTAGATCTAGAAATATTAAATATCTAATAGACCCAAGTACTGGACGGACTATCGAAGTCATCCAGATCTGGGTACCTAAGAACCTAATCCATTCTGGACCCAAGTAAGATTGGGTACCAATGTATATATATATATATATATATCTTTTTTCAGGTGTACATTGAAGAGCTAAACCAATCGGTATGGTATCTAGACAGTGGATGTTGTCAACACATGACCAGAAATGAAAGATTGCTGAAAGAGCTAAAGCCACATACCGGTCCGACCATCACATTTGGGGACAACGATAAAGGTAAAACAATTAGGAATGGAGTGATTACTCACATGAACCTTATCCTTAAGGATGTACACTTAGTACAAAACCTTCACTATAATCTAATTACCGTCAGTCAGTTATGTAGAAATAACTATCTGGTGTCTTTCGAAAAAGATAAATGTTTTGTGAAAAATCAAACTGGGCACATACTGATAATCGGTTATAGAGCTGGTGGCACGTATAGTGTCCAGTGGGGAGATCAGTCGGTATCTACACAAACATGTCTTATTGCTCATAACTCCAAAAGCTGGCTATGGCGCAAACGCCTGAACCATCTAAACTTTAAAACTATCTCCACCCTTAGGAAAAACAGTCTAGTCAAAGGTCTACCTAATTTAAATTCAAAAGATAAACACTGTACTGCGTGTCAGTTAGGTACACAAATTACATCAACTTTCAAAAATAAAGGGAATATTGAATCAAATCGGTGTCTAGATTTACTCCACATGGATCTCTTTGGACCCATACCGGTGATCAGTCTTGGTGGGGCTAAGTACAGATTAGTGGTAGTTGGTGATTTCTCAAGGTTTACTTGGGTTGTATTTTTAAAATCTAAAGACCAAACTCCAATCAGTTTAATGAAACTTTTCAAAAGAATGCAGAATGAACATAGTAATAATATAAACCGAATTTCCAGTGACCGAGGTACAGAATTCGTGAATTCTTTGCTAATCGAATTTCTTGAGAACCATGGTATCCGCCATGAGTTGTCTGCTGCTAGGACACCACAGCAGAATGGCGTAGCTGAAAGAAGAAACTGGACTCTCAAGGAAGCAGTAAGAACGATGTTAGTAGATGCAGACATCTCGCACAAGTTCTGGGCAGAAGCAATTAACGCTGCATGCTATCTCAGAGTCGATCAATGACCTGCAAGAAACGGGGCAAAACACCGTACGAAGTATGGATCGGAAATGTTCCTTCAGTAGGATACTTCAAAACCTTCAGCAGCAAGTGTTTCATCCACAACAATTAGAAAAATCAATTGTCAACATTTGATGCAAGGGCAGAAAAAGGGATCTTTCTTGGTTATTCATCAGTCAGCAAAGCTTACCAAGTCTTCAACACTAAGACCCTATCTATGAAGAATAAGCACATGTGATCTTTGAAGAATCAGAAACAGATGATCAAACTCCCAGTAACATTAGTAGATTAAGCAGCCAACTGGAGAAACACTGTCAAAGTTCTTAACCGATCATAAGTTCACCACTGGAGGAGTTGATAAGACAGTGCTTAGATTTACAAAGGGCGATCATCTACTGATTGTTCAGATCTATGTAGATGACATCATTCGGCTCAATCGATGCCAAGTTATGCAAGCGGTTTTCAAAAATGATGCAAGATCAGTTTGAGATGAGCATGATGGGTGAACTTACTTTCTTTTTGGAACTTCAAGTAAAGAAGATGGAGCATGGGATATTTATCAACCAAGCCAAATATACAAAGGAACTGCTCAAAAAGTTCGGTATGGAGAACTGTTCTCAAGCAACAACACCAATGAGTTCCTCAATCAAATTAGACAAAGATGAAAATGGAACTCCCATTGAACTCACCAAATACCGGGGACTAATTGGCTCAAAACTCTATCTCACAGCAAGCAGACCAGACATTATGTATAGCGTCTGCCCGTGTGTCGGTTCCAGTCGATCCGAATGAGAGTCACTTCACAGCAGCAAAACAAATACTGAAATATCTAAAAGGGACCATCAATGTAGGTCTACGATACCCTAAAGATTCAAGTATGTCTTTGCATGGTTATACCGATGCTGACTATGCTGGTTGCAAGATAGATCGAAGGAGCACTAGTGGTACATGCCAGTTCCTCGGTGACCGGTTAATTTCTTGGTTCAGCAAGAAACAAACTTCGATAGCCACATCAACAGCTCAAGCAGAATACTTGGCGGCTGGAAGTTGTTGTTCTCAGATTTTATGGATACAGCATCAACTGGAAGACTATGGGATCAAGGAAACTAATACTCCTATTTTCTGTGACAATACGAGTGCAATTGTAATTACACAGAATCTGGTATTCCATTCAAGGACCAAGCACATTGAAATTCGGCATCACTTTATTCGAGATCACGTGCTAAAGAAAAATGTGACACTGGAACACATCTCAACCGACCTACAAGTTGCATATATACTGACCAAACCACTACCGGAAGCTAAGTTCATTTTCTTTCGAAATGCTCTAGGTTTATTAGATTCATCCTAAGAAACCTAAGCATGGAGTCAGGGAGAACACTGTTATATCAAATTGATTAGTATAATCGGTTGCCTAGACTCCATAACAAACCTTGCAAATTGATGATCGTGGTAAACCTCCTTATAAAACAGTCCTTCTTTCGTATTGGTCTAATACACAAATCCTGTCAGTTTCGACTAAAACTGACCCTAGTCACAAATCCTCTTTCCTGAATACCGAGTTTTTTCTTTTCTCATTCTCCTTCTGAAACCGGTTACTCCCTCACATAATACCGGTAATTTTTCCTTAGAACGGTATAGATACCGAAATACTTCCCATCTCTTGACCAATGACTGGCCGAAATTGTTTTTAATAAATACACGTCATCAATTGCACACATTTTGTCGTAGTACATTTTCAGGAATACTAGCGACATGTACTATGCAAACCAGCAGAGATACTTAGTATCACATTTAATATAGTGAGAGGAAGGCTAAAGGACAAGACGTCCCGTGCATTTAATGCGAAAGCACGCTTTATCCCGCTCACAATACTTATCTTCGTGAAACATTGAAGAATTACCCTCATTATCTTCAATTCTAAAAGCTTAAACCTCTATCTTTCAAAATCCTCCATATCCCTCTTCAAGCTCTACAAAAATCACAGAGAAGAAATGACACCCGTCCACAACGACCTTACCAGAACTGCACTCCAAATCAACTTTGACAACAGACTGGACACCAAGCACGACGAGTTTGTCCCAGTTCTCGAAGCCCAAATTGCAACCGGACTCAGGACTCTTCTTCAGTGTACGTCTGAGTTCTACCCAGATGTTCTGCATCAATTCTTCGACACCGTTCTCGTTGTTGGCGATCGTCTGCAGTGTCTCATCCATGGTATGCAGCTTGAAATCACTGAGGCCTATTTCACTGAGCTATTTAATCTGTCGATCGCTGGGGCAACTAGCATCAATGTCTCAGATGAAGCCAAGGAACAAATGAAGGCTAAGATGTCCTTGACGGGAAAATCATTTAAGGATTAAGACAAACGGGTTGTTCAGAAACCGGAGTTTCGTTTGCTCCACGATGTGGTGGCAAAGTCTGTGCTGGGTAAAGCTGGTTCTTTTGACATGCTGACAGGCGACAAAGTTCAAGTCATGGTTGCTATTATGATCAACATGGAGATCAACTGGGCCTTACTGATCTTCTTTGTACTAAAGGGGATACTACCAGTTCATGAGAGGCAGTTCAAGAATTTTGCTCATCAACTCTCTTTTCACCTCAGACACAAGGCTGCTGATGTTGGGACAGTCCAACTGTTGGGGAGTGCTCAGATAGTCACGGGTGAGTTTATCTGCCATATGGTAGCAATGACTGCACCCCCAAAGAAACCGACCAAAAGAAAGGCTTCTGAAGAATCTAATGCTCCACAACCGGCCAAAAGACACACACCTGACCGCCCCAAGCAACCGGTCGCAGCTGCCCCGACAAAGAAGAAAAGGGGAGACAATAAACCTTCAAAACCAGCACGGAAACAATTGGTTCTGCATTCATCCTCTAAAGATGAAGAACCGCTTCAAATGGTGCTCAAGAAACCGCGAAACAAGGCACCCAAAAAGCAGGCAGAAATCGGACCTACTACAGCTGCTCTGCCTTCCAAATCGAAGGGTACACCAGCAGTTACTGGTGATCGGCCCTCATCTATTCAGGAACCGATACAGTCACCACCGCCATTGTCTCCTGTTCAACCGCAATTACAAGTATCCGATGCACCTCCAGTCTCAAGGCCAACTGGTCAGGTGGCTCAAACCGCCCCAAGACAAGGCAGTGTGGTGATAAAGGAAGCAGCGTGGACAGTGCCGGTTGACAAAGGCAAGAGAAAAGCTAAGGCCGTCTCCAAGTTTCCTGAGGCTATTGATGAAACCGCCTGGAATCTCATCAGAGAGGAGATTGATGAGAACATCGCGACCAATCTTCAGGACTTTGAGGACTGGCTCGAAATCCGGTATACTCCTCAGTCGGAAAGTTTTCGTTGATCGGCTGATGAAGACCAGGGAGACTGAGGCCAAGCTCATCAAGCCACTCGGAATCCAATCTATCAAAGTCTTGCTGAGCGCTCAGGAACTATTTAGTCTCCATCTCAAAATGGATCAGCCGCAGCACTACATTGATCAGTGGAGGCAGAATATCCAACCGACGGGTCCTGATGCGATTCATGATCTTCAAGTCCTGACAAGATTGGAGGCTGAGATGCAAGGCATGGAGGCCTATTACGTAACTGTTCTCAACATGATTCAAACGGGTCTGTCCTCTTCATCTACTATTTCCATATCTTCCACGACACCGGTTGCTTCTACCAGACAGCTCCTTGTCATTGCACCGGTTCCTCCTTTGTCAGTTCTCTCAGACAGCTCCTCTCCCACCACTCTTCAACTTGTAACCAGACCAGTTCTTCGATCAACTACTGAACCGGGCGCTTCAATACCGATTATGGTGATTCCTTCCCTGTTTTTCCACCAACCAATCCCAAACTTTTCACTGCCTAACTTGGCAGATGTGCCCATTCCTTTTAAAGTCCCAGTTTTCAATCCAAACCCTCTGCTTCTCACTTTTGACGGTGCAACTGAGTCAATGGATGCCGTCTCATCACAAACTAATGCTGCAGTCAGACAAGATCTTTCCGTAACTGCTGAAACAAGTTCATCGATCACTACTTCAGCGGCTCCCCAACCGGTGCAGGTTTCGGCTCCAGGCATTACTTAGGCAGCTCCAGAACATTCTCGCCTGCCGAACGATCCTCTTAAGACCTCTCCGTTCCGCTTGAAATCATGGATGGGACAAAAGCGGTCTCCTTGGTAAAGTAAACTTTCAGGAAGATGTCTGTCCTTACCATGTAAATTGACAGTGACCGGCAGCATAATAATGAGAAGTTCAAAGCTCTCACGAACGAGATAACCGATCTTCGCTCTGATGTTTGTTCATACTTGGAGGTCATCAAGGCCCAACTGGCTGAAATGACCAAACATATAGCCAGTCAATCTGCTCAAACTCCGATTATTGCCAAAAAGGGAGAAAGTGGCACCAGCAGAAAACGGCACAAACACACTAACTCTAGCTTTACCTCAGCTGATCCCCAGAACTTCATCTCACAGATATATCTCAAGATCGATGACCCAAAAAGAGCCGCAGTCGAAGCCGCGCTAATACCGGATGAAGTGTTAAGCAAACATACATCCGCTATTCCCGTTAGTGAAGCCTGTCCGGTTGAAGTGCACTATGATGGTGGCAGTCTAAGGTACTTGGCCTGCAGTCATACAAAAAACCAACTGGCAGATCTTACAAGATTGCATGATATAAAGGAAAGTACGTCGAAGGACATCGCCAAGCAAAAGGAGATGGAGCGGATATCTAAGAGCAAGGGTTATGAGTAGGGTGTAGTTTGTATCAAATTCTTGTTGATATAAATGAAAAAATTGGTTTTATGCTGTTAAGTTTTGTCAATCACCAAAAAAGGGGGAAATTGCTAGTAATACGAATTTAAATATTCGGATTAATAGTTTTGATGTTGAGTAACTTAACCATGGCTCAAGACATGAAACCGGATATCCAAAGTGAGTCTACACTAACGAAAAACTCTACACTGGAAAGACCGGATTGAACTAAGTACGAAGAGAACTCGATTGCATACCGGTTCACTGTAAATTATCGGTCAAGCACAATATCAAACTAACGAAGCACTGGAATAAGATTGACCGACTTTGTACATGCTGGATACACAAAGATAAGTGTACTAAAACAAAAAGAAAGGTTCAGATAGACATTCAATGCAAGGCTGCAAGCCAAGAGACAAGCAGAGGTCAACTAACGCAAATAAGGAATGAAGCAAAAGTAGCAGGATAAACCACAGCGAAGACCAGACAGACCCATTTTGGGAAAAGCAATTAATGCACTGTCCAGAGTGAAGAGTTTATCTCACAACGGCTTCAAATTCAAATCTCAGCTATAAAAGGAGGAATACAAGCTGAAGACAAATACTTCACCTCACACATTCGAAGCTATTATCAGCGATCTTCAAACACTTTAGAGAGAGAAATCAAAAGTGAAGTCAAAAGACATATAACTGTTCGTAGTTTATGTTCTTTATTCCAACAGACTGTAAAAAGTTGTTGAAGTAGGTGGATTGTTATATACGACTGCTTAGGTAATTCATTAGATCAAGCTGTGTTCAGCTAGGTAGGTTGTACTGTACATTGTATAACTGAAGATCTAGTGAACCTTCCTCTTGAGGAAGAAGGGGAGACGTGGGAGAGTTAACTCCGAACTTCCATAAACAACTCGGCTCTTCACACACACACACCTCATTTCATATCGGTTACTTGATCGTTCAGTATTATCTTCCGCACTTATACTGACCGGTCACTGATTGAATACCAATCAACGCACAAACCAGTTAAATAATCTAAAAAGACCCAACCGTTTATTAACCCCCCCTCTAAATGTGTTAACCGATCCTAACAAACGTCAAGACGTATTTTCTTAATTGGATAATCAGGAAAATGTGCTCGTAATCGAATTAACTGAGCAAGCAGTCTAGCGAACGCAACATTGCGTGTCGATAATAATGATGCATGTGACCATTTAGTTGATTCATCGATTAAAACCATGAAGTATTTAAATGGACCACATGATGAATGAATTGGTCAACAAATATCACCTTGAATACGTTCTGAAAACGTAATAGATTCATTCTTCAATTTTACCGGTGATGGTCTAGCGATTAATTTTCCTTTCGAGCAAGCATCACATGATAACTCATTGGATTGAATAATCTTCTTATTTTTTAAAGTGTGTCCACATGAGTTCTCAATTATTCTTCGCATCATAGTTGAATCGGGATGGCCTATCCGGTCATGCCACACCACAAATATGTCATTGTTTATAAAATTCGACTCAATCGTATTAATATACGCATGGTATAAACCGGAAGATAATGCAGACAATTTTTCTATAACGCATTTCTTATTAAAAATCACGTTTGTGATTTGAAGATATTTATTATCACCTTCTTTTGTAGTCTCAATATAATATCCATTTTTACGGATGTCTTTAAAACTCAATAAGTTTCTATGAGACTTCGAAGAATATAATGCATTTTCAATACAAGTTTGTTCCTGCGGATAATAAGATATTTGCTCTTCCAGAGCCTTCAATCAATTTTGTAATTCTCGAAATAGTATTAACATTTGCTTATTAAGTAACTAGTCGCGTCGAAAACGGCCAAAAATAAAATTTATCACCTTCTTCACTATATACTAGTACAGTGAAAGTAGGGATCGTGTCCACAAGGAAAATGACTGATTTATTTGTAATTTCCAACTCGATCGATGATGATAATAATAATAATAATAATAATAATAATAATAATAATAATAATAATAATAATAATAGGGGGTTTTTTTTGTTGACAAAGTTTGGGCGCAATAGTGAGCGAGAAATAAAAATATCTTATTGTCCACCTAGATTTCTTTAACTGATCATCGATTTAATAAAATATTATGTCAACGCAAGCATAATCGGTTATAGTTATCGACCAACGCCTAACAACCAATCTTTTCTTACCTTATCGATAATTAAGAGACGCTCTATAATTACTTCCCTAATCGAAAAATAATCTCCGGGACGCCCTGCAAGATTTAAAATTCCGACAGCGTTAAATACGAAAAAGACCCCATTATTGACTAATAAACTCGGACGCCGGTTTATTAAAATCAAACCGTTTAACCTTCAATATAACTTACACTTACGGAATGTAGAGAAGTTGAATATTATTTGCTACTTATTAAAACGAACAAACAATTACGGATTTGTTGTTTTAATTAGCTATTGATTTACCTAGATCTCATAAACATTGGCCACTGTTTATTTAACCTAAGCTCATCGACATAAGTTACTAACAGATAAACGAATACTTGCGCTTACAAAAGTAGGCTCGTTTAATCTCACAGTTTCAACAAAACAGGCTTCGAATATTCCTTCGACCATGAAGATTAGCCGCTAAACATATTAATTAAAATGGATCTATTAATTAATAACGCAAGCATAAGAGATAAAAGAAATGGAATATCCTTACGTCTGTATGGTTGCTCCCTCTTTTGCTTATTCACGTCGACAAACACTTAGCATAAAAAAATAATGGATAAACTCAACGAAAGAATACAAGCGAACATGGGTTTTCTAACTAATGATTAAGACGTGATTATCATATAAAAGAAACTTGAATATAATGTTTTGACAATAACAACAAATATATATGTTTGTATATATATGTAACAAGGTGAACAATTGCTAAAGAAAACAGCAAAGGCAGATTTAATACTCTTCTAAGCAACGATTAACCTTGGACTAACGTTGATTACCATATGTGATCTCCAAGACTCGAACTCCCGGCTGCCTCGTCTGAACAGGAGCTGCGGGTCTATCAATGACAGCGATGATGAGAGCTACGAGGTGCCTGCTTCAGTGATGGGTCTGCTATGAACTTCAGCTGTGTGCTCTCTTTAAATAGGTATCCATCTTCCCACGTATGTAAAACACCAGCTCCCATTATTCATAGATGTGCTTACGTTGTTTTTTCTTTCACACACGAAACATGGGAAGCTGAATTCCCGTTCCTTTTCTTTTCCCACAAAGGTAGTCTCTTGGTTGGTTTTTGTCTGCTTGAAACGTTTGAAGTCGCCCAACAAAATGTTTTCCCTTTCGTATCTTTTGTCTGCTATTCTTTATTGTTCAAGTCGTTTTTGTCAACCACCATGATATGCAAAACACACTCACCAACATTTGAGGGTCCCTCTAGCTTTAATAATTGTGTATGTAGTAGTTGCTCATGGTGAATAAATCTCCAATTGTCCCGTGCATATAATAAATCCTTAATTACCCTTTGAAAGTCCGCACTGTGTATCTCGAGTTGCTCATGTCCTCTTTAAAATGTGTTGGTATGATTTCTTCTTGGTCGGTTTATAGTGAAATGGTTCGAATAAGCTGAAATTGGATCAAAGTCTGTAAATCAATAAATAATTGCATAAGTGTAAGATACTTGACTAATTCGGATAAATAACATATGATAATACACGTTTACGGATGCAAATTATTATTTTATCAGTAATCAATCCGATGAAATATTTCTTAATCCGTGAGTATTGTATGAGTTGTTGCACTGTCCATAAGACATATATATCTACGTGTGTTCATTCCTCAAGAAACTAATAAAACACATTAATTATTAATTATACATAAAATTCATGTAATACCCGTAAAATATAATTACGGGATTACGATTTAATTAGCGATGAAATGGTTAATTAAGAACTTTATTGGATGAATTAGTATTTTCGATGATATGATGCTTTCATGCTTTTATGTTCTTTAAGTGACTTATGTGTTTATATGACTACATGATAAATATGGTATGAGATATATGAACTACTTAAATGTTGGTTTATGTGAGATAAAATAATAACAATAATAATAATAAAGGAACTTAGGATGTTGGACTTGCTATGATTAAAACGTTATCTTGGCCCAAATTCGCAAAAGATAAACTTGAATAATGACATTACTTAAACCTTAAGGAAAAACACGTCATTCTCTAGTCATGTTAACTTGCAAAAAATCGAAACATTAACATATATCTTCAAACTTTAAAGAGTAACGAAAATTCTGATAGAAACAAAAGGACAATAAGGGAGAGAATCTAAAGAGAACGAAAGGAAGACCTTAAGCTCTCAGATATAAAACGAAGTTTCACGTGAGGTATGAGACTTAATATGTAAAGTTATTTAATTTAATATATTCTTGCTATCTCAAGGTCTAACGTGAGTTTCCATGTGCTACATTAGATTGTTTTGAAAATTTCACAATATACATGTTGAGCATAAATTCAGACTTATGAAATGGTTATATTAAGTATGATTGGTGAATTAGGGTCGAAGCCCTCAATTATAGAATATTTGTAAAAACGAATTAGGGCCAACAGGTTTATAACTTAAAGCATATCTATGTATGTTATTCTTAGGAGCTGTTCGAGAGGTTGATTAGGAATTCTGGAGTGAGACTAACCCTAAAATTAATTGTTTAAGTCATATGTAGGGAAAAGCGTAAGAAATCAGGAAAATGAATTAAAGGAACACAAAGAATTTTGGCGTAAGACAGACGGTAGAAACCCTAGTTTATGGTATAAATTCGTCTTAGAATATTTACTTAGATTAGGACATAATCCGGATATTATAGCATGTTTTCAGGGTTTATAACTTCACCTTTGGACTAGAACTAACAATTTTAAAACAGAAGAATTCTAACTCATAAATTCTGGGTGAATTGACCATATAAGTTGAGAATTGAGGGACATGAGAGTGTGAAGCTTTCGATCGAAGGAATAAGGTGATATGAACTTTCGAGCATTCAATTTAGCATACATTAATTCATATGTTCTTGAATTTAAACTTCATAGTTAGGGTATTGGAAATAGTATTTTAATTATACTTATGAATAGTGTAAATTGTAAGAACCATTCGATATAGGAGGCAAGATTTGATCGAATCTAGGAGCTTACATAGATTACCGTGCAACCTAAGTAGTAATTGTGAATGGATCGGGCGGATAAGCTTGGAATAAAGATAGGAAATGTCGAGATTTTAGTTTAAGAAAAGATAATAATTGAGCTCGAGATTACGTGGAAGTCCATGTCGAAATGTGTAATGATTAGTTAAACTCAAAAATGAGAAAGCCATATCGAAATCTTTAGGTGTTATTTAATCAATATCGAAATTGTTGCCTTTCTTATATCGAGTTATATAATGTCGAGATCTTTGAGCTTAATGTAGATATCGAAATGTAATTTCAAAATGTCGAGATAGTTGTATAGTATTTAAGTGTCGAATTTCATTTTATATTAAGGTTCATATCGAGATTTCTATTGTGTAAATATCGAGATCATACTCAAAACCCATGTCGAGATTTGCTCTCGTAATTTACCTCGAAATCTCATTTATAACTCGACATCCATCTCGACATTTAACCCAAGCTCGAGAATTGTATTCGACATTGATATCCTTATATGCAATTTTGAAATATCGAGATTCTAGGATTAGATTATGAATTATAATTTCAAAGACACATATCGAAATCTTGTACCTACAATGTCGAGATATATTTTAATTCATGCCGAGATTGATATCAATAATATTTCGCAGTTAGGTTAAAGTTCTAAACTTTAGGGTTTCGAAATTTAGAGAAGTTAAAATTAGGGTTTTCAAACTAATCCAATTTCATGAAATTAAAATTAGACTAACAAACCTTAATTTTATATGTTGCTATATTTAGGGTTTGAAGATTAGCGATTTACTGATAAGCTAATAGCTAAGGATACCAGGTAAGTGGAAATCGCAACTACAACACATAATTTTTATGTGCATGAAATTATGTGTTATGTGTTCTTATGATTTTATGCGACTACTTGCTTATGTGACTTACGTGATTTGATGTGATGAAAATTATTATATGAACATGGCACGCATATTCATGGCATGAGCATGTGCACGCACGACTAGTATGAGAGTCAGGAAACAGCGTACATGAGTATAAGATCGCTTGAGAGCGATGTATATTTGTCGATATAGGCATTTGTGTCGACTCAATGATGAGTCACGACTCTTCTATGCTACCACGGCGATTCACGAAGCTGAATTACCTGATTCACGAAAGGTAGGGGGAATACCCCGTAGTGGGAGATGCAACCTGGAGGATGCGACTCGAGGGTATGAGCGGCACCGAGTGAACCTCGAGTGTTGGCGACCTCGTAGTAAGCTACCAGCGAGAAGCGCCCGCGTGTCAGACCGCATTGGGATGGAAAGGCGCCATAGAGTTAAACAAAATTTGTGTGCCCGGGTTAGCCTCTCAATGGGACCGCATTGGGATTGAAAGGCACTGTTAGCCTCTCAATGGGACTGCATTGGGATTGAAAGGCCCTAGTAGCCTCTCAGTGTGCATCACATTGGGATTGAAAGGCACTAGTAGCCTCTCAGTGTGGATCGCATTGGGATTGAAAGGCACTGTTAGCCTCTCAATGGGACTGCATTGGGATTGAAAGGCACCATAGGGATAAGCACAGATTGAGTACTCGGGTTTAGCCTCCCAGTGTGTGCACTGTCACTTATTCAACCCTTAGGGGATTGAACTCTATATGGTGCATAGTAAGATTGAAAGCCGAAGGAGGCCAAATATGTTATGAAAGGTCAAGAAGAATGTGAGAAAGGTCAGGAAGAATGTGAGAAGTAGATAGCATTGGCGCGGATGCCTTCGCTATTTAGGTCACGTGCATTGCATGCATGATTTTCACTTACTGAGCTTTATAAGCTCATTCCACGTTTTTATGTGTTGTAGGACCCCGCGATCACGGTACGTGATCATTTTCACGGCGAGGCCAACTTTTGAAGCTTCATGGGGCTTTTGAGATGGAAGTGTGTGCATGGATGCGACCTCGTGGAGGCCCAGTAGATAGATTTCTTTTGACCCGCATGCGCGTTTTCCTATGTGAATAGGACCCAACGATGATTTTGTAGGAACAGTTACGATTCCTTTATATAAAAGGAAAAATTTTTATACGACATTTCGTACTATCTATTTCATTAGTAGGACATTAGTCGCATAGACTAGTGTAGAAAGTAGTGGTGGGAGGCGGGGCGCCACAGGTGGTATCAGAGCTTAGGATATAGGTTCTGCAGACTGTCCATGTACACACACTCAAAAGCACGGAAGCTGTCTTGCTTGTAAGTTTTATGTTTTTATGAATTTCTGGTATTACATGATTTATTGATCTTAGGAACATTAGGATAGAAGAACGATGGGTAGAACAAGAAATGAAAATAGTGCGGGTGCTGATAAAGGTAAAGAACTCGCAGCCTCTACTGATAGTCGGGATGCGACTATCCTTCAGCTCGCGGAATTAGTCCGCCAACAATCCGCCCAAATCCAGCAACTGATTCAGCAACAAAACGCTGGCGGGCAATCGAGCAATGGACCCCCTCAAGCCGATAGAATCGAAATGGTCGGGGAAAGATTTCGTAAACTTAACCCCCCAACCTTTGAAGATGCTGTTGACCCAACCTCGGCTGAGGATTGGCTCCGAACCTTAGAAACTATGTTTCAACATAGCCGTACTCCTGAAACAGAAAAGGTCTTGTGCGCTACCTACCTATTAAGGGGAAGCGCCGGTCATTGGTGGGATACCATACTAACTCTCGAAGATCCCTTGACAATGACCTGGGAGCGGTTCAAAGAACTTTTTCGAAATAAGTACTTCACTGCTCCCGTCCGAGCCCAAAGGATGAACGAGTTCATCAATCTCAGGGAGCAATGACGGTGGCGGAGTATATTAGGAAATCCGAACAGTTATCTCGATTCGCTACCCACATGGTGAGCACTGACTCGCTGAAAATTGAGCGGTTTATGAAGGGCTTGAAACCAGAACTTTACCGCGACGTTGGCATGGCTGGACTCCAAGGGACTACTTATGCCCAAATGGCGGAACGAGCCCTGATGGCTCAGCAAGCAGAAATCAGAATTGCACGAGCCCAGGAGATTAAAGGAAATTCGAACAAGGACCCAAAGGAAACGAAAATAACCCAAAGAAACTGTTTGTTCCTATGAATGTGAAACCCAATTTCCAAAACCGCCCTGGACCACCTCAACAAACAAATCCGAACCAGGGGAGACCACAACCGAATGCAGCTGTATGCCCAAAATGTGCACGACGTCATCTTGGCGTCTGTTTCTCCCAAAACTCCACCTGCTTTAAATGTGGCAAGGCAGGCCACTACTCCGTAGTGTGCCCAGAGAATGCACCTGGAAGTCAGGGAGCAAACCAGGCTAAGCCACTGACGGCCCCCGCTCGGGTATACATGCTTACAGCGGAAGAAGCTGAAAACAATCAGTCCGAGATGGAAGGTACCCTTCTAACCGATAAAACCTCAACATGCATGTTAGTGGACTTAGGAGCCACATTTTCTCTTGCATCCACCACTTATGTGATAAGACTCAGAATTCTTTTCATCCGACTTGGTTGATACCAATTCAGATATCGACCTGAATCGTGATCGTAGTGGGTAGGTGTTCGAAATAGGAATCCGTACCTAAATTCCTGAAACTAAAGATCCAATAATATCCGGGGTATAATTTTATGCCCAATCTTTTTCATCATCCTGAGAAAACATATTCATTCGATATCAGAATAGGCAGCGGAAGCGTGATGGACGCTAATAATTTTCAATCTCCGCCTAAGTTAGATTAGGAATTCTTGTTAGCTCTTCGAGGGAATACGAGTTCCACTAAGTGAAACAACCTTCATATCTATTCCATCAGGATCATATTCCTTTCTATCCTCGAAAGTTATTTGAGACTCCTTGATAACTTCCTAGGGTAAAAATCTATCACCCAACCAAGCCAATTCAACTCCCTACCAATCGTTACCCTGAATTGTTCCAACCGACGGAATTTCGGGGGCGAAATTCTTTTAAGGGGGGATGATGTAATACCCGTAAAATATAATTACGGGATTAAGATTTAATTAGCGATGAAATGGTTAATTAAGAACTTTATTGGATTAATTAGTATTTTCGATGATATTATGCTTTCATGCTTTTATGTTATTTAAGTGACTTATGTGTTTATATGACTACATGATAAATATGGTATGAGATATATGAACTACTTAAATGTTGGTTTATTTGAGATAAAATAATAACAATAATAATAATAAAGGAACTTAGGATGTTGGACTTGCTATGATTAAAACGTTATCTTCGCCCAAATTCTCAAAAGATAAACTTGAATAATGACATTACTTAAACCTTAAGGAAAAACACGTCATTCTCTAGTCATGTTAACTTGCAAAAAATCGAAACATTAACATATATCTTCAAACTTTAAAGAGTAACGAAAATTCTGATAGAAACAAAAGGACAATAAGGGAGAGAATCTAAAGAGAACGAAAGGAAGACCTTAAGCTCTCAGATATAAAACGAAGTTTCACGTGAGGTATGAGACTTAATATGTAAAGTTATTTAATTTAATATATTCTTGCTATCTCAAGGTCTAACGTGAGTTTCCATGTGCTACAATAGATTGTTATGAAAATTTCACAATATACATGTTGAGCATAAATTCAGACTTATGAAATGGTTATATTAAGTATGATTGGTGAATTAGGGTCGAAGCCCTCAATTATAGAATATTTGTAAAAACGAATTAGGGCCAACAGGTTTATAACTTAAACCATATCTATGTATGTTATTCTTAGGAGCTGTTCGAGAGGTTGATTAGGAATTCTGGAGTGAGACTAACCCTAAAATTAATTGTTTAAGTCATATGTAGGGAAAAGCGTAAGAAATCAGGAAAATGAATTAAAGGAACACAAAGAATTTTGGCGTAAGACAGACGGTAGAAACCCTAGTTTATGGTATAAATTCGTCTTAGAATATTTACTTAGATTAGGACATAATCCGGATATTATAGCATGTTTTCAGGGTTTATAACTTCACCTTTGGACTAGAACTAACAATTTTAAAACAGAAGAATTCTAACTCATAAATTCGGGGTGAATTGACCATATAAGTTGAGAATTGAGGGACATGAGAGTGTGAAGCTTTCGATCGAAGGAATAAGGTGATATGAACTTTCGAGCATTCAATTTAGCATACTTATTAATTCATATGTTCTTGAATTTAAACTTCATAGTTAGGGTATTGGAAATAGTGTTTTAATTATACTTATGAATAGTGTAAATTGTAAGAACCATTCGATATAGGAGGCAAGATTTGATCGAATCTAGGAGCTTACATAGATTACCGTGCAACCTAAGTAGTAATTGTGAATGGATCGGGCGGATAAGCTTGGAATAAAGATAGGAAATGTCGAGATTTTAGTTTAAGAAAAGATAATAATTGAGCTCGAGATTACGTGGAAGTCCATGTCGAAATGTGTAATGATTAGTTAAACTCAAAAATGAGAAAGCCATATCGAAATCTTTAGGTGTTATTTAATCAATATCGAAATTGTTGCCTTTCTTATATCGAGTTATATAATGTCGAGATCTTTGAGCTTAATGTAGATATCGAAATGTAATTTTCAAAATGTCGAGATAGTTGTATAGTATTTAAGTGTCGAATTTCATTTTATATTAAGGTTCATATCGAGATTTCTATTGTGTAAATATCGAGATCATACTCAAAACCCATGTCGAGATTTGCTCTCGTAATTTACCTCGAAATCTCATTTATAACTCGACATCCATCTCGACATTTAACCCAAGCTCGAGAATTGTATTCGACATTGATATCCTTATATGCAATTTTGAAATATCGAGATTCTAGGATTAGATTATGAATTATAATTTCAAAGACACATATCGAAATCTTGTACCTACAATGTCGAGATATATTTTAATTCATGCCGAGATTGATATCAATAATATTTCGCAGTTAGGTTAAAGTTCTAAACTTTAGGGTTTCGAAATTTAGAGAAGTTAAAATTAGGGTTTTCAAACTAATCCAATTTCATGAAATTAAAATTAGACTAACAAACCTTAATTTTATATGTTGCTATATTTAGGGTTTGAAGATTAGCGATTTACTGATAAGCTAATAGCTAAGGATACCAGGTAAGTGGAAATCGCAACTACAACACATAATTTTTATGTGCATGAAATTATGTGTTATGTGTTCTTATGATTTTATGCGACTACTTGCTTATGTGACTTACGTGATTTGATGTGATGAAAATTATTATATGAACATGGCACGCATATTCATGGCATGAGCATGTGCACGCACGACTAGTATGAGAGTCAGGAAACAGCGTACATGAGTATAAGATCGCTTGAGAGCGATGTATATTTGTCGATATAGGCATTTGTGTCGACTCAATGATGAGTCACGACTCTTCTATGCTACCACGGCGATTCACGAAGCTGAATTACCTGATTCACGAAAGGTAGGGGGAATACCCCGTAGTGGGAGATGCAACCTGGAGGATGCGACTCGAGGGTATGAGCGGCACCGAGTGAACCTCGAGTGTTGGCGACCTCGTAGTAAGCTACCAGCGAGAAGCGCCCGCGTGTCAGACCGCATTGGGATGGAAAGGTGCCATAGAGTTAAACAAAATTTGTGTGCCCGGGTTAGCCTCTCAATGGGACCGCATTGGGATTGAAAGGCACTGTTAGCCTCTCAATGGGACTGCATTGGGATTGAAAGGCCCTATTAGCCTCTCAGTGTGCATCACATTGGGATTGAAAGGCACTAGTAGCCTCTCAGTGTGGATCGCATTGGGATTGAAAGGCACTGTTAGCCTCTCAATGGGACTGCATTGGGATTGAAAGGCACCATAGGGATAAGCACAGATTGAGTACTCGGGTTTAGCCTCCCAGTGTGTGCACTGTCACTTATTCAACCCTTAGGGGTTTGAACTCTATATGGTGCATAGTAAGATTGAAAACCGAAGGAGCCCAAATATGTTATGAAAGGTCAAGAAGAATGTGAGAAAGGTCAGGAAGAATGTGAGAAGTAGATAGCATTGGCGCGGATGCCTTCGCTATTTAGGTCACGTACATTGCATGCATGATTTTCACTTACTGAGCTTTATAAGCTCATTCCACGTTTTTATGTGTTGTAGGACCCCGCGATCACGGTACGTGATCATTTTCACGGCGAGGCCAACTTTTGAAGCTTTCGGGGGCTTTTGAGATGGAAGTGTGTGCATGGATGCGACCTCGTGGAGGCCCAGTAGATAGATTTCTTTTGACCCGCATGCGCGTTTTCCTATGTGAATAGGACCCAACGATGATTTTGTAGGAACAGTTACGATTCCTTTATATAAAAGGAAAAATTTTTATACGACATTTCATACTATCTATTTCATTAGTAGGACATTAGTCGCATAGACTAGTGTAGAAAGTAGTGGTGGAAGGCGGGGCGCCACAATTCATGATAATACAGCACACTTACGTACATAAAATTCATGATAATACAGACACATACACACATAAAGTTCATTATAATACAGCACACGTACATAAAATATCAATACGATACACAATAATAAGTCTTTCATTCATTATGATCGGCGATAAATTCTTCAAGATCCAAGTGGAGAATATCGCCGAGGTTGATATTAGAACCTCCTTCATCTTGGACAAAGTTAGTCTCAACTTTCTTTCCTTTTCAAGCGATTTTTGATAGAGCTCACCAAGATGTTTTGCCACACGACAAGTACGAGCATAATGACCTTTCATACCACAACGAGAACATCGTTCATCGAATCGCCTTTTTGATTGTGCGTCGGTTTCCTCTTTATTTTCATTTTTCCTTTTCTGATGAATTATCATAATTACCATAATGCTGTCGGCTACGGCCACGACCACGACCACCTCTATGACCTCGATTATTATACCTGCCACGACCGCGAAAGCCATTGCCTCGTTCACTTTGATAAGTGTTCATATTGACTTCAGGAATGGGAACAGAGCCCGTTGGTCGTGATTGATGATTCTTCAATAATAACTCATTATTTTGTTCAGCGACGAGGAAACATGAAATTAATTCGGAATATTTCTTGAAACCCTTTTCACGACACTGTTGTTGTAACAAAAAATTCGCTGCATGGAACGTGGTAAATGTTTTCTCCATCATACTAGCTTCTGTAACTTCCTGACCACACAATCTTAATTGAGAAGTAATTCTGAACATAGCAGAATTATAATCACTTACAGATTTATAATCTTGGAACCGTAAGTTTGTCTATTCATATTGGACATTTAGTAGGATCGCAGTCCTCTGATGGTCGTACCTTTCTTTTAGATTAGTCCATAAATAAGTGGATCTTTCACAGTGAGATATTCCACCTTTAAACTTTCATGAAGGTGGTGACGGAGAAATATCATGGCCTTGGTCTTGTCTTGGCTCGATGTCGTATTATCAGCTTGTATAGTAGTTCCCAGACCTTTAGATTCAAGGTGGATTTCGGCATCCCAAATCCATGACAAATAGTTCTTGCCCGTGATATCCAGAGCAACAATATCAAGCTTTTGAAGATTCGACATTTTACTATAACAGAATATAACAATTGGTTAAGAAAAATAGTTCGAAGCATACACAATATTAGCGTTATTGTGATAAAAGTAAAAAGTAAAATTTGAGTAAAATGGCATAATTAAAAAGCCAACGGCTCAGCTAGGACTCGAAATCTGGTGCTCACGCCGCAAGTTTGTGGGGTTACCGTGAGAGCTAGGGGGCTATTGTGTTGTAAGATATGAAAATAAAATGTGTATATTATACCGTATCGTGTGACGTCGACGAAATTAAATGGTCGGAACCCGTGCTCGGAGTGATGAAGTCGGCGAACCTCGGTTGGTTAGAGCTTCATGCTGATAACGTATTATGATAATATATAATTTTACAAGATATAAACCCTTTATTATTAGGTCTATATACATGTTATAATAATATATAGGGGTGTTCAAACGGTAATTACCGTACCGTACCGAACCTTCGGTAACCGAAATTTCGGTTATAAAAATCTCAAACCCGATACCGAACCGAAGTTAATCGGTTCGGTTCGGTAATTACCGAAATATTTCGGTTATTTTCGGTAAATAACCGAAAAACCGAACTAATTTAAAAACAAAAAACAAAACATTAATGTTTATGAAATTAGATATTTAATTATTCATATTTTTATTTTTTCGTATTTTTAAATTATTTTTCCTATTTTTATTACTTTTTTCTTATTTTTCCTATTTTTTTATTATTTTTCTTATTTTATTTTTATGTTTAATTGTATATATATTATTATATATATTACGTATACTATATATTTCGTTTATTTTATATTATTATATATTATTATATATATTTCGGTAATTCGGTTTTTTTCGGTAACCGATTACCGTACCGAAATTACCGGAAATTCCGGTTCTAATTTTTTATACCGAATACCGAACCGAACCGAAATTTCGGTATTCGGTTTATACCGAACTTTCGATATCGGTTCGGTACGGTCGGTTTATCAACTTTTGAACACCCCTAAATTAATATATACTATAAAGGTAAATGAAGACGGAGATATGTATGAGCAAATGAGATTCATTTCATATCATCGATATATCAGTACACAAATCGTATGTAAGTCGAGAATCGGGTGAATAGGGATCAAGTTAGACGTGGGCCAATCGTAAAGCGCATGGATTTTGATTATGAATTTCTTTTTTTTTTTTCCAAGTTCCGAATTTGTGATATTAAATAATGTATCAAACAATCTTTCTATGTTAGTAAGCCCCATGGCATGGCATTACACTAAGTGCCTTTCTGTGTCAATTTAATTATTCAATTACAATTTTATCATTTGTATAATTATAATTTAATCCATTTATTTTATATATACTTATTATATCCTTACAAATTAATGTTTTTATAATTTAAACAATTCTCAATTAAAAATTAGTATATATCTACAAAGCACACATATAGGGGGTGTTTGTTTTGGGGTGATCCTCCAAAACATCGCTGTGATCCCGCGTTTGTTTAGCATGGGTGATGAGTCATCACCGTGATGGAGAATCACCGAGGTGATCGAAACGGGATGATATTCCAGCTTTTGGATCACCCCAAAAAACAGGGTGATCCTCCATCACCGTGATGGGGTGATATTTTTAATATTTTTTGGACAAAATTATCCCTTATCTGTTAACATTCATTTCTTATATACCCTTTCCCATATTTTAAATTACATAACCAACACGTTTAAATCTTAAAATATTTATATTTAGTGCTTAAAAAATAAAATAGTTATGTTGAAGGATTATAGAAAATACTTATATGATGCGGTGATATTTTTAATATTTTTTGGATATTCCTTAGCTATAGAGCTGTCAAACGGGCCCGCGGCCTGCAGGCTAATTTTTTTAGGCCCGCCCTGAGCGGGCATGCCCGCGCGGACCGCGGGCTTTGGCGGGGCGGGCCCGGAGGGCCGCGGGTATGCCCGCCCAAAAATTAAATATTATATTATTATTTTAAAATATAAGATCTATAAATAAATTATGATGCTTTTTATATTTTTTAGCTATAATTGGTAATTAATAACATAAACAAATTAAAATTAAAAAGGTTTATAAAAATTAGATATTTTTTCCAACTTAAATTATTTATTATTTTTTTCTTTTTTATATTTTCTCTTACTTTTTCTTACTTTTTATTTTTTTTTTTAAATTGGCAGGCTAAGCCCGCCAGGCCCGCTACCCACCCGCAGGCGGGGCGGGCCTTAAATTTCCAGGCCCGCCAGGAGGCGGGCTTACCCGCGACCGCCCCGCCAATAGCGGGCTTTGGCGGCCTACGGGCCGGCCCGCCCCGCCTGCCCGTTTTGACAGTACTACTTATCTATTAACATTCATTCCTTATATATCTTTTCCCATATTTTAAATAACCAACATGTTTAAATCTTAAAATATTTATATTTAGTGCTTAAAAAATAAAGAATTATGTTGAAGGATTATAGAAAATACTTATAATTAGTAACTGATTAATCATTAAAGCTTAAAAAAATAAAATAATTATATTGAAGAATTATGTAAAATACTTATAATTAGTAAATGGTTGAAACATCTATGTTTAAATCCTAAAAAAATAATAATTCTATTGATGAATTATATAACATGCTTATAATTAATGCTTAAAAATAACACTTGATTTTCGAATATTAATAACTATCACGTTAAATATTACCTCAAAAAATGAACATATTAAAACACTTTACTATATAATATACATAAGGTTAAATATAACATACACATTACCCCATACATCACTGCGATTTAACAAACACAATTTTCCAATATCACATTGATATGCAAAATGAAATATCACCCCAAAACAAGCACAATGATGACATATCACATTGATCCACATCACGGTGATGTGGGTATAACCGTAATGTTGGATCACCGAAAACAAACACCCCCATAGTGTTCAAGAAATACTAGTATCAAAGAATTGATGGACAGTCCAAAATCTTTTTTGTCACAACCCAATCACCATCAATGAAGTGGGCCGTGAGACACATATAGTAGATTCTTTGAATTGAAGTCCACGTGTCTGTCGTGACCGACTTCAATCTATCTTTTTCCCTACATACATGTTGTAAATGTCCTTCGTTATAGTTTTCCATGAAGGAATTCTAAACATAGGACAAACAACCGATAAGAAGTGCCTGAAACCCTCGTTCTCCACGGTTTAAAAGGTAACTCGTCAACGGCAATCATGCGACACAATGCATCAATCGCCTTCCCTTGATCGAATCTCCAAGTAGCGAGTGTACCGTCCTGCTCATTCCCACAACTCCAAGATGGTTGAAAAAGACGAGTTTGACTTGTTTGAACTTCTTGCGGCTTCTTTTTACACGACTTGAAGTGATTCCTTAGAGAATTGGTTACATGAAGCACTGGGTCCGCTTTAAGTGCACTACTACAACACATGCACCTCGCCTTTTGCACTTTGTCGACTTCACAAAAGAATTTGTTTTCCAATACGTTGACCTAGACGCAATTACGGTTTTAGTTTTCTTCCGACCCTTTTCTTTACCTATCTCTACCTCAAGCTCCATATAATCGATGTCGTCGACACTTTGACTTGGTGGAATATCATTGGCTCCAATTTTGATATGGTTTTCGGTATCTTGAGATTCCCGAGCCTCTTATTCCATACGAACGTCATCTCTTGCTGAAGCTTCACTTGAAACGCGACTACTATGACTTGACATCTATAAATTCAAGCATAAAAAATATGTTAACATTGGAGAACATCTAATACATTTGAAATTCGATAAATTTGAAACTTAGATGGCAAATCAACACCCAAAATCGGCTACCCATGAATTTAGACATGTATAAAATGTTAATAAATATTTAAAATCATCTTTTGCAAATTGGAAAAAAAAATTCAACAAAATTTCGAAAATAAAATTTAGTGTTCATAAAATTTAGTGATGGCTAACGAACGATTGGTGGCCGTTGATGCTGTGGACTGTGCTCGGCTGGTTGACGACGGTCGGTGGGTGGTGCGCCGACGAGTCGAGTAGGGTGAGGTGGGCGGGTGGGTGGTTGAGTGGTCTGTTTCTCTGCTTTGCCGTGCATCTGGTGTGGTGTGTGAATTTAAGTTCTTATTTTTTTTTTTATTATGATTTAGTAAATACTTTATTAACTGAGAAAGAGAGGCCCAAGTAAATGGGCCTAGATTGTAATACACGGCCCATTATAGTCGAATTTATCAGTTTTTTTTTCTTTGGGCCGGAACATCGATTACCAAATCAGGTATTTCGGGTAGCTCAACGCTACCCGAACCCAACCCGATAATAGCAATCGGGTATCGGGTTTAAACCCGATATCCAATAATACTCGAATTTATTTTCAAATTCGGGTAAATACCCGATCGGGGTCGGGTTGGGTACCGGATACCCGAACCCGGTTGGCCACCCATAGATGGACTTGACAAACAATTAGTTAGCGTAACGACTTCTTTCGTGCACCAAACTTCAGGGGCTTAAAAGTGATAACATCAGACTAAGGGGCTATTACGTTATTACTCACTGCGGACCCAAAAATTCGATCTCTAAATTACCTTCACCAATCTCTTCCCCAAATCAATCTTCATCTTCGATCTTCACCAATGGATATCCTCAAGCAAGAAATCGAAAAGAAGCGCAAAACCCTAACCGAAGAAACCGGCGGCAAGAAGTTCTTCAAACGCTCGGAAATCGAGCAGAAGCGCATCCAACGCCTCCGCGAAGAGGAGAAGCGCGACGCCGAAGCCAAAGCCCTTCGCAACAATCAGTCGTCCCAGCGAAACCCTAACCCTAAATCCGACGATGCAAACCCCAAGTCCGACCAGAAACCCGACCCGAAACAGGCGTCGTCGTCCTCGTCGTCGTTACCAGACCACCACAGCAAGAGCATCGACGATCTGAACCTCCCCAAACAAGAGGTTGTCCGGCGACTGCGGTTCCTAAAGCAGCCCGTGACTCTCTTCGGAGAAGACGACGGCGCTAGGCTGGAGAGGCTCAAGTTCGTGCTGAAGGCCGGGCTCTTCGAGGTCGACGACAGCGACATGACGGAGGGTCAGACCAACGATTTCTTGCGAGACATAGTCGAGCTGAAGAAGAGGCAGAAATCGGGGATCGTGAGTGGGAGGAAGAGGAAGAACGAGGATAAGGATAAGGATGGTGGCAGTGGGAATGAGGATAAGGACGGCGGCGGAGGTGATGAGAGCGGTGATGGGGCGTCTTCCTCGGGCTTAGATCGAGATAAAGATCTGAAGAGGATGAAGATGAACTACGAGGATATGTGCGTCGAGGACAAGATTTTGGTCTTCTTCAAGAGGTTGCTGAACGAGTGGGGCCAAGAGCTTGATGAGATGAGCGAGGCTGAGAAGAGGACTGCAAAAGGGAAATCTATGGTGGCCACTTTTAAGCAGTGCGCTCGGTATCTTAACCCACTGTTCAAGTTTTGTAGGAAGAAGGTAATCTCTTACTTTTCTTGTGCAGTATATTAGGGGATCTCTGTTTCAATGAATGCTTAAGGTAGATGCTAGTAAATGCCTAAGATAGATATTGGGGAACTCTGTTTACTTACATGAATGCCTACTACCATAAGATATTAGTGAATGCCTAAGATAGATACTGGTGAACTCTGTTTCTACGAATGCCTAAGATGATATTAGTGAATGCATAACGTAGATATTAGTGAACACTGTGAACTCTGCTTCAAAGACAAACAAAACTGGGATTGTGTAAGCTGATTCGTCAGTGATACATTCACTAAACGTTACAAGTTTGATCCGTGAAGTGAAGGGTTTAATACATGTTTGGTACGTTGCTATTGTAATTCTGTCGATTGGGTTCCTATTCATCAACAATTTGCAGGTTCTTCCCGACGATATCAAACAAGCACTGCTCATAATGGTTGACTGCTGCATGAAAAGGGACTACCTTGCAGCAATGGATCATTACATCAAGCTTGCCATTGGAAACGCTCCTTGGCCCATAGGAGTTACTATGGTTGGTATCCACGAACGTTCAGCCCGTGAGAAGATCTACACAAACAGCGTCGCCCACATAATGAACGATGAAACGACCCGTAAATATCTTCAGTCTATCAAGAGATTGATGACCTTTGCGCAGAGGCGTTACCCAACTGCACCTTCGAAGGCTGTGGAGTTCAACAGCCTTGCAAATGGCAGCGATCTTCAGTCTCTGTTGGCGGAGGAGAGGGAGAGGTCGTCGGGCGGGGAGAAGCAGCAGCAATCTGAAGAGAGGCTTATGTTAATGCCTGCCCAGAAAGATGATTAAGGTTTGTTTTCTGCTTCTTTTATTGGATTTCTTCATATGCTGAGAACAGTGCAAGGTATTGTTCTTTATTGTAAGGTATAAGCTGATGTGTACTTTGACCAAAACTAGTTATTAATTTGAAATAAAGTCAAGTCTTTGTTTGTGAATGTTTCTTTGCGACGGCTAATCCTAGCTTTTTTTTCATTGTTACTTACTTGGGGTCGAAATTTCGTCGATGATATTATAAGTTCTGTAACTAAGGTATTAATACAAGTAGCATGTCTCTACGAGATAGCATTATCGTACAAGAACTTAATGATGTTAGATGCTCGCTCATATTCTCATTTGATACAATACGCAGTTACCACAGACTAAAAGATAGTTGAATTTATAAAGTTTATTTTTAATGAATAAGATACTAAATTATCGATATATAAATATCATTCTAAATTAATAAAATTTCATAGTCCCACTGTTGTTAATTTATAGAGGTTATACAATATTACCAAATAAAAAAGGGGGAGACGGGGGATGAGTCACAAATTGATAGGTTGGAAGAACTGAAAAAGAAAGAGGAAACAGATGACAATGGTATTATTTTTTTACACTCTTATAAATGTTGTAAAATTCGGTCTAGGCGCCCGCCTAGGCGCCAACTAAGCGCTAGTCGGGAGCCACCGCACCGAATATGGGCTAGACGGCCAACTAATCGTCCAACCGATTAAACGGCCTAGTAATCGGATTAATCGGCCGACTATTCGGGCTAATCGGCCAACTACTCGGGCTATCGTTTTTAAAGCCCATTGAAAGCCCAAAAATTGTTTTACTAACTCAATAGCCCACATAAGGTAGACCTACAAGTTCTCAACTTGGCTGTGGCAAAAACTAATGGGAAGCGATGCATATATATAGCTGATGTCTCAGCTTTCTTCACGAGTGTTAACCGGTGTGGGATAACTAGTCTAGTCAATTTTATTACAATATTAAAATGTGATAATTATCCATTTTCTTTTAAATGGAATTTCTCGCGTGTAATTGCACCTGTTCTCTGTTCACCAATCAGTAACAGAGTATGAAACCTACCATGAATTTAATATTATATATTCCATCGATATATCCTCTATATTGGGAAAATTCGACAAATGAATTAGCTAAATTAATGGAACATTGAAACACATAAATCTTGTTTATTTAACCAATAGAGGTTGTTGTATGTGCCTAAAATTCGAAACTGAAATATATAAAAACATAATTTCATTCAACGTCATCTTTAAAATGTTATTTCTGTAGGAATATTATTTTCTTTTTGCATTGTTGTCATTGATATTATTTATTTAAAATGTCTAGAAAATTTTGAAGCACATTACTTGTGTTGATCACTAGTATTTTACCCGTGCAATGCACAGTATTAACTATTTGTAATTATTATATATGACAAAATTATTAAATTTATGATAGTATAGTGGGTAGTTATTGTGTAATTAACATGTGTTAGTGGGATTATTTAATTTTATTATTAATTTATATTTTAAATTAAGGGATACGTGTCATCATTTTAGGACAACTACATTTCTATAATTATATAAGATTACCATGTTTGTTATATAGGAAAAATTATAAAAAAAACATGTATACCGTATAATTCCCGCCTAGAAACCGCCTAGGCCCCGCCTAGACGGCCTAGGCGCTAGCCCCCCCTCGGGCGCCTAGCTACCGCCTAGCGCTTTTTGATGTCACATCCTTTAAATAGTTTAAGGATATTTATTTTTTTTAATTCCGCTACAAGGACAACTAGGGGTGTTCGTTCGGTACATACAGTATCCGAACTGAAATTTCGGTTCACCTATTTTAAAAACCGAATACGGAACCGAATTTCCCGGTTCGGTATTCGATTTTTAACCAAAAAAAATTCGATAAATTCGGTTTTTACCGAAATAATCGAATTTCCGACAAAAAGTAAATAAAAAAAAGGAATTTCTGTAATATTTAAATCAATATATATAATTTAATTTAATTAAATTTATATTTCAATTTTAATATAATATAATATATTTTAATTTAAAAAATTTCGTAATTCGGTATACCGAAATTACCGAACCAAAAATTCTATACCCAGCCGAAATACCAAAATTTTTAAACCTATGTATCGAATACCGAACCGAATTGTTCGGTTCGGTTTGTACCGAACTTTCTATTTTTTGGTAATTCGGTTCGGTAAACCGAATTATGCCCACCCCTAAAGACAACAAATTTAAAGGTATTAGAACTAAAAATTTAGATAGACTATATGCCGAAAATTTAGACTTCGCACCAAATTCTAAAATTGATGTTTATAATCTAGAATTTCGATAAATTTATGCGTGGCATTATACGGACTAGCATGTTCAGCACACTCAAATGCGTGTGCGATAATATAAAAATACACCATGTTAATTTTAACTAAAAATAGAGGGGCAACATAGTAATTAACGGAGAGTAGTGGGTGGTTATTTATGTATTTTATTATTTATTGTTTACTTTAAATAGAATATATTATTATTTCTTAATAAAAAACTACAGACCAAATCAATTTTGATTTGACGGTTTGTATCCCCCTCTCCCCAATTATATAATAGTATAGATAATAATTTTCAAATTAATCATTTTTTGGAACAAATCTAGGGTCGTGCGAATGATATTTCTGGCTTAATTTTTAAAGTTATTGTTCGGATAATGTTATCATCTAAATTATTTGTTCCAAAAACGACGTCTTAACATAAATTCACACCGACACTAAATTTCTTCATGTAACTTAGGATCGAATTGTAAATAAAATTTCTTTGAGGACTAATATACAGTTACACACCGCGCCATCCCATACGTGAACTCGTGGCACCGCAGCGTGCTCAAAACAACAAACAAATTCAGTAAACAAAACAACAAAAGAAAGAAAAGGGGGAAAAATAGAAGATGATGGAAGACGATTGCACTGATAATCCAAAGCAAAAGCGCTCTTGCGTTGCTCCGATCGTCGAAACGGAACAAAATGTTCAATCGATCGACGGGTTACTGGAGTTATTATTGGAAATCCCCGATTCATCGTCCGACGCTATAGGCCTGGCTCTCAATCGTGTTATCGAATCGAATCCGTACGACGAGGACAAGGACGACGTTATCCATCGCGCGGCTCGGTTCGCCTCCTACCTCGGGGAAGCGGCGAAACGATCAGAGAGGAGGCGCATGGCAGCCCACAACGCAGCCGCTTGGGTTCTGCCTTCTGAACTCACGATCAAGGTTTTTGCATGAATTTTAGGTTTTTTTAATGTGGTTTTCGATGAGATAAGTTGTGATTTCTGAAAGCTATCTAATTGCTTGAATGGAATGCATGTATGGCCAGAGATTGTATCTCTTTGCGAATCCTTTCCGTTTTGACATCAGTGAGGTTCTATTTGGCGTTGAAAGGAATGAAACTGTAGTTAGGTCATTATGATTAGTATATGTGGTTAGCTGTTTGCGGCAGTTTGTTCGTTCCATATTCATGTGCATCCTTTTGTTCGTTGAATAATACGCCTGATTTCTATTATTATGGTGCTTTATTTCCTTTACTTTATTTCAGGTGTTCTCTTTGCTCGACACAGAAAGTGTTTGTCGTGCTGGGGCAGCGTGCTCTTTTCTCCACAAGTGTTCCACAGACCCTTTGTGTTTCTCTAATATTGACCTGACCTCATCACCCACAAAGGTCAGTGATGCTGTGGCTTCAACTATGATTCAACGAGCTGTAAAAGATCTTCGGTATGACCTGTGGATGTTATATTTTTTTCCCTTGTCTGCCATTATTCTTTGGTATGTTAAAAGGTTGAAGTTTGCTATGCTCATCAGGTCCCTCAAGCTTGGTTCACACTTTTTGCAGTTTGACAAAAACGCAAGCCATGCAAAAGAGATATCCATACTCACTGGGTCTTGCTTGTCTCCATTGGTTACAGATGGTGGTGCTTCAGGGTACTGCTTGCCAGACTCACTTAATCTGTTTTTATTTATCCAACAAAATTCTTGTTCTTTTTCTCATGTGTCAGCGTTGCCTTGTTGTAAGGGCCCTGTTGAAAAAGTTGTGCCTGTACAATATCGATAAGCTAGACAATGATTCCCTCGGATCTGCGCTCTCAGCATGCCCTGGTTTGCTTGATTTTGAAATGGTTGGCCGGTAAGTATCATTGGTTAACTTGTTGCTTCAGTTAACATCCCTTGGGCCATACTGTTTTGGTGTTATTTTAATTGCTCTGGGCATATGTTGCTGTTTTGTGCTATTTCCTATTTTGCCACGCTGCATTCGAGAAGTTAGCTTCTTCAGTCGTGCATTAGATGTGTGAACTATATACCTTGCGCTAACCTGGCATCTATCCGTTCGTGCAACTTGAAGAAAATGATATGTGTGACCTATATGCATGCTTCTTGATCTACCTACTATCATAATATTTTGGGAATCTCTAAAGTCTGAGTATTTTCCTTCTGACAGCCACATGGAACTTCTGGATTCTCTTTGGAAATGCCCGCTGATTGAGCGCATATTTTTTGAATCATCAGCTAGATATGACTGTCTGAAACTTGGAACTTGTGTCGTTCTAGCGACTCGCTTTCCATGTTTATCCTCACTGACACTCAGAGGATGCAATCTGCCTGACGAACGAGTTCGTGTTCTTTTCGTGGTATGCTTGCATGTTGGTGAGAAACTATAAGTGTTTATTCCTATAATGCTCCTTTCTATGAATATTTATGGACTCTTTATCTCGAAAATGACATGCAGTTTTTGGTTAAGTTGAAGTATGCTGACTTTTCAACTTCCTATGGCTTCACGGGAGAATTCCATAGGTATTATTGGTACTTTTTCTTTTTGAAGCAGAAATACGTCTTATAGGATAGGTGTCCATTTTGTTTGTGTTACATTCTCATGCATGTTTTCGCACCATGCTGCTATCGTAGGTACTTTGATGGAGTGGGGGCGAGTAGTTCGTTAGAGTGCCTTATGTTGCGAGACTGCATACATTTAAGAAGAGTAAGGATGATCAATCTTTTCTATGTAATTAATATCCACGTATATATATTTATAAAAGGTCTGCTCTTTTCCTATAATACGATGTTTCCGACCTTAAATTTCGTAAACAGGAAGAAGTCTCATTGTTGCTTAAAGCAACGGCTGTAGGACGCTTCGCTCGCCTTCTGCATATTGTAAGCTTGACCCAAATAAATCCCTTCCTCGCATTTTCCCCCTTTATAATTCCTAACTGAACTTACAATTTCCGTTTGTCCCATGACAGGACGTGTCAAGTCCTCAGTACCCTCGACTATATGGTACAAGGTATTGTGCGCCTATGTTAGTTATTTGCCGGCAACATATCCCCACCCTAATGCACAATCTGTTTCTCAGGTTCCCTGAGTTGCGTCTGCTAGCTGATATGAGGCCCGAGCTAAGTGTAATAACAGATACTCCTGTGGAGAACGCCAGGACGAGGAAGAAGTTGTGGTGTAGGTGGGCTGCTAGAAAACGAGGTAAGAACTGAAGACCTAATAATATACGATCATTGTCTGCTATTTATGCCCGCAACGCAACAGATCACGGCTTGTCTGATATTATTGCTATTATATATTATGACCCTTTTTCGGGCAATAGGTATTCGTCGTGGTGAACGCCAATGGAGGAGTTAATTGGTATTCTAACCGGAATAAGCTGTGGGGCGTACCGAAGTGGCGGTGTTTTGTACATATAATTATGGGATCATATCAAATCGTAGACAAGGTGAAGTTTAAACTTGTTTATACCTATCTATGTTCGAACTTGAGTTTGGATTTTGATTCCTGCATTCTTTCCAAACTATTGAAAATCGAAAGCTTTCTTGATGAATTTTGAACGATGGAGGGAAGATTGAAAAACAGAAAACTAAATCGAATTACTGAATCGAACTTCTGAATAGAATTCCTTAATGAAACTTTTTACAACTGAGCTATATATATAAAACAACGCCTAATCAAGTTAACGCGCTTTTATGTAAAAGGACAAAACTACCCTTAATATGTAAACATTTAAATAACAGAACAGAACAATCTGTTTGAAGGCGCGCAGACATTCTCAGGAACTCAAGCCTTCACTGTCTTTCTTTTCTTCACTGTTTTCCAATAGCCCCCCGCAAGACGGACCGTAAATGTTCTTTACGGACATCTTGGACATAAGTCTCTTTAGCGCAACGCCTGGGAGAGGTTTTGTAAACATATCCGCCAATTGAAACTGACTACGGATTGGTAACAACTTGATGCTTCCCTTTTGGAGATGATGTCGTATAAAATGACACTCTATCTCTATATGTTTGCTCCTCTCGTGGAACCTGGGATTTGATGCCAAGAGAATTGCGGACTGATTATCACAGAAAAGAACTGGGATGTCTGAAACTGCCTGAACCACCCCAATTTCCTGTAAAAGCTGTCTCTGCCACAACACCTCACTTGTTAGGGAACTTAAGGCTCGATACTCAGCTTCCGTTGAAGATTTTGACACTGTCGTTTGTTTCTTCGACTTCCAGGTGATCATTGAGTCTCCAAGAAAAGTACAGAAACCGGTTATTGATCTTCTTGTGTCGAGACAGGTGGCCCAATCAGCATCTGAAAATGCTGTAATCCTCATGTTTGAAGTGGCTGGAAAGAAGACTCCTTGCCCTGGGCTTGTCTTCAGATATCGGAGCAAGTGGTGGACTGCTACCAGATGAGGCTTCCTTGGCTGTGAAACGAATTGACTCAACTGATGTACAACAAACATGATGTCCGGTCTGGTGAATGTAAGATATAGAAGTCTCCCAATCAATCTCCTGTATTGCGAAGGATTATCCAGCAGTTCTCCCTCCATTCGTGTCAGTCTGATCTTTGGATCCATTGGGGTAGTCGATGGTTTACACGCCGAGTAGCCTGTGTCCTCCAATAATCTTATAGTGTACTGTCTTTGTGAGATGGAAATACCTGCAACACTGCGTGCAACTTCCAAACCAAGAAAATATTTTAAAGTACCCAAGTCTTTCAACTTGAACATCTTTTGCAAGTTTTCTTTTACTGCATTGATAGCAGTTATTGAAGGACCTGTTAGTACTATATCATCTACATAAACAAGTAAAGCTACCATTTCAGCCCCTACATCCTTAATGAACAGAGAATAATCAGATTCAGTTTGTCTAAAACCGAACTCAAGCAAGGCACGACTGAATTTTGAATTCCACTGTCTCGAAGCTTGTTTTAATCCGTATATGGATTTGTTAAGCCTGCAGACAAGTTTGGAACCAGTCGAGCCTACATTGTCCTTAGGTGCATATCCTAGTGGTAAGTCCATATAGACTTCTTCATCAAGATCACCATTAAGAAATGCATTATTTATATCTAGTTGACGCAAATGCCAACCATGAATGGCTGCTAGGGCTAGCAATACCTTTACCGTTGCTGGTTTTGCAACAGGTGAGAACGTGTCCAGATAATCTACTCCTTCTCTCTGGTTATATCCCTTCGCTACTAGGCGCGCTTTGTGCCTCTCAATCTGCCCGAGCTCAGTAAATTTCAGCTTGAAGACCCATTTGCAACCAATGGATCTTTTACCTTGAGGCAGTGTTGTTATAACCCAAGTCTGGTTTGCCTCCATGGCTTCCAGCTCCTCTCTCATAGCTTGCCTCCATGCCTCGAGTGGCTCTGCCTCATGGAATGATTCTGGTTCCCTAACAGCTGAAACACTCAAAACATAATTCTTATATTCAGCTGATAAAGAGTCATACGACAGGTAATTTGATAAGGGATAAGCTGTTTTAGGATCTCCCACATTGTTACAATGGAAATCTTGTAAATATGTGGGGTTCCTACTTATCCTTGTGCTCCTTCTTAATATAGTCTGTGAAGGGTCCGAAATCTGTTCTGTGACACTTGAAGAAGGCTGTTGAGCTTGCTCATCGATCTGATTATCAGGTTCTTGAGGATGCTGCTGATTCTGATCTTCACTGTTGGTTGTCTCTGCTCCCATGTAGTCCTCACCATCAGCATGTTCAAGCTCATCATCCATGGCCCTGGGTATGACAAAATCTGGCATTGATTCCTCCATATTCTCTCCTACCTGCTTCTGAGCATTTTCTTTCAAAGGAAAACAGGTTTCACAGAACTTCACATCTCTAGAAATAAATATTTCTCTGCTATTTAAATCCATCACCTTGTACCCCTTAATCCCATTAGGATATCCTAGGAAGATACAAGCTCTAGCACGTGGTTCAAATTTGGTCCTGTTTGCAGCTAATGTCGAAACATAGCATAAGCAACCAAAAGTCCTTAAAGCATCATAATCTACTGGTTTATTGTAAAGAATCTCATAAGGGGACTTTCCAGACAGCAGTGGGGATGGAGTTCTGTTAATCAAGTATGTTGCCGTAAGGATACATTCCCCCCACAGTTCTAAGGGCACGGAAGACTGAAAATACAGAGATCTCGCAACATTCAGCAAATGCTGATGTTTTCTCTCCACAACAGAATTCTGTTGTGGAGTGTTTACACACGAAAACTGATGAATGGTACCATATTTCTGCATCAAATCCGTTAGTAACAGCTCCTTGGCATTATCAGACCTAAAGGTCTTTATTTTGCGATTAAATTGTGTGTGTACCAGCTCAAAGAAGAATGCAACTACAGCGGGCACCTCAGACTTAAATTTTAAAAGGAAAATCCATGTATACCTTGAGTGATCATCAACCAAAGTGAGGAAATATCGATGCCCCTTACCAGAAGAGACATGAAATGGCCCCCAAACGTCGCAATGAACAAGATCAAAGCAAGCACAAGCTAGTTTATTCTGAGAATTAAACCATAACCTTCTCTGCTTTGATAAAGGACAGATTTTACAGAAGGGTAGCGCTTTCACATTGTCATTACACTGCAATCTTTGCCTTAAACCAGACAACACATTGTGGGAAGGGTGTCCAAACCTATTGTGCCATGTTTCTAGTGAAACTTTATTTAAGAATATACAAGAATCTAATGTCTGAATACAAGAGTTCCTATCGAGAAGGTATAAGCCTTGCACCATCCTACCCTTGCCAATCACTAAATCTCGTGCTATATCCTGAATCACAAACTTATCAGCATCAAAAAGGACATTTAAACCATTAGCATATGTTAGTGCACTAACAGAAATAAGATTGAAATCAAATTGTGGCACATATAACACATCCCTTAATACCAAGTTCTGTCCTAGAGTGACCACACCTGCCTTAATAACCTTAATAGAAGTGTTATTTGGCATTCTCACATATGAGGCTTGTATATTGTGCAAGTGACTAATAAGACTAGATTTGCAACAGATATGTCTCGAAGCCCCCGAATCTAGAATCCAAGAATTCACATTAAGTATGTCAGAGGTATTGAAAGATGAGCATATACCATCAAATCTGACAGCTGAGGCATTATTATTCACGGGAGCTTGCTGCGCTGTCTGACCTCCTTCAATCAGATTCTTGAATTGCTCCAACTGTTGACTAAGTTGTTCAATGAAGTTCTCCGCTTTAGACCTCTGACCCATTCCCTCGGTGGCAGCAATCAGTTCTGATTCTTGAACTTGAACAGCATCTACCTGATTTACTTTGTTAAACCTAGCCTTGTTTTGTTGTTTATAACCTGGTGGGAAGCCATGGATTCTGTAGCAATTGTCCACCGTGTGTCCTGGGCGACTGCAATGTGTGCAGAATGGTCGTGATCCTTCCTTCTTTGGATATGGGGTAGGTTTCTTGAACTGACCCTGGTAGCCACCTTGGGTTCCTCTGTTCTCAGCTTGTCCACTTCGGCTGGTAAAGGTCATGTGTTGGATTGAATTCTCAGACGAGGTTTTGATGTTGATTGATCTCTGCCTTTCCTCTTGTGATATAAGAGAGAACACCTTGTTGATGGGCGGTGTTGGATCCATTAGAAGAATCTGGCCTCTGATATGGGAGAAAGAGTCATCAAGACCCATAAGAAAGGTCAAGACATACTGCTTTTCAGAGAATTCCCTTGTTTCTTTGGCACCTCCGCACAAACACTTTCCACACGAACACACTGGCTTGAAACTGTTCAATTCGTCCCAAAGGGCCTTTAATCTGGTGAAATAAGCAGCTACAGAAGAATTCTGCTGTGACACTCCAAACAGCTCCTTATGCAATTGATACAGTCTCGGCGCATTTCCTTCTTGAAAGCGTTCTTGAAGATCAAGCCAGATTTCTCTGGCTGTTTGGGAGTAGATAATGCTTGCGCTAATTTCTTTGGACACCGAGTTGAGAATCCAAGAGCATACCATGTCATTGTTCCTATGCCAGGCAAGTGATAATTTCAGATCGGACTCGGGCGGCTTCAAGATTGTGCCATCGACGAATCCCTTCTTGTTCTTGACAGATAAAGCCATGGTCATCGCACAATTCCATGATGAGTAATTGTCCCCAGTCAGTGGTTGATGAACCAGCACCAAACTAGGGTTGTCCGTATGATGAAGATAGTAAGGGTGTAGCTGATCATCCAATATTGTTGGAAATCCCGGCACCGTCTGAGGGTTTTGAGTGTGCTGAACCTGCGAATTGTCTTCTGTTGCCATGATTCAGCCTTGATATGAACAATCTTGAAGGAATGATTGAAAGATTCTTGGAATTATCAGTTCAAGGCTCTGATACCATATTGAAAATCGAAAGCTTTCTTGATGAATTTTGAACGATGGAGGGAAGATTGAAAAACAGAAAACTAAATCGAATTACTGAATCGAACTTCTGAATAGAATTCCTTAATGAAACTTTTTACAACTGAGCTATATATATAAAACAACGCCTAATCAAGTTAACGCGCTTTTATGTAAAAGGACAAAACTACCCTTAATATGTAAACATTTAAATAACAGAACAGAACAATCTGTTTGAAGGCGCGCAGACATTCTCAGGAACTCAAGCCTTCACTGTCTTTCTTTTCTTCACTGTTTTCCAATACACTTTGATTATATCTTATTTATGGAGATTGCGATGCTATCTTAATTCTTTGAAACTGAATATATATCTGTCTGTGCTAGTTGGATTTTGGCATTATACCCTAATGCCATTTACATACTGGTGTAGAAACAAAAATCATGCTCATAATGGTAAGAGTCCAATGTTTGTCTCCATGCAATCAAGGGAAGAAAATCATCTCTATTCATTCTTCCAAGCACACAACGCCAGAGAAAAGCAATGCGACTCTTCTTCTTCCTTACTCGGCCCGTAATTCATCCCTCAACCCGTGGGTCTTGAACAAAAATACCCCCGTTTCGCCTGCCACCAAATATCCAGTTATGAACGTCCCAATTAACTTGGACTTCAATTCCGTCCACGAAGATAGTATGGTTTCCCATAAATTTCCACTTTAGCCTCATCACTTTCAAGACGAACCTATTGTCTATACTAATCTCCAAACACTTGTCGTAATTCCCGCAATGATCGCACTCTATTTTGGTTGTGTGCATCCTATATTTGTCGAAAAACTGTGCCCTAGAAGTGTAACACTTCTTCCACGACATGTGTTCCCTTTTAGCAACAAGAATTGCCCTTTTCTTGAAGGAGTCGTCTTCCTTTTCGCCTATACGTAAGAGAAGCTCATTGTTCAGGACGACGGTTAGAAAGAATGGCTCGAGTGATTCTGGGCTCGAACCGAACTTAGCGCAAGAGAAATCCCATTGGATTTCGACAGTCGACGTGGGGACCACCGCCGAGGATTTGGTGCCCTTTCTTTTAGACATCGCTAACCACAGTTTGATGTAGAGTTTGCAGAGGGTTTTGTTGCTTGAGTCTTCGATGACGATGGTAAGATTCGGGCCGCCGCCCATTATTAGGTGTGGTTTGATCCACGTCAGTGTGATGAAGCCTTGAAAGGTCTGAGATTGGCACTTGTAGATGCACTTGACTAGGTTTTCGGGCTTGTTTGAAGAAGAAGAAGAAGAAGAAGAAGACAACGAAGAAGAAGAAGAAGAAGAAGACGAAGGAGGAGGAGGAGGAGGAGTGGCAGCTTGTGTCTTACCACCAAGTTGTAAGATAGCAATACAGCTTTTGGAAAGGAAACGACAGAAATTAATAGTGTTCATATTTCCTGTTAGGCCGATTTTATCCAACCTTGTACTGAATCAATGGATTAGTATTACTTGTATGATGAATTACAAGAGCAATAAATTAGTAATACCAATAGACGGGATTGTAGAGTTGGAACGAGAGCGCGCGAGTTCTTCAGAAAAGTCGTCAACTCAAATATGATTCAGCAACCCTAAACACTAATGTGTTTAGGGTATTTATACATAAGCCCTAATGGGCTAACGGGCCCAATATTACTAATATATCCACAAGTCGGATATATTTACAATTAAGTCCTAGGGCGTAATTAAATTACAGAACATAGACTAATAATTAAATGAACACAATTAAATTAATCTCTAACAATCTCTCCCTTTGTGTTCATTTTACGTAGTATCCCGGTCTTCTGTTCTGTAGGCGGATTTCCTCAGATTGAGAACGTACTCGAATTGTCTGATGCTTCGGCGAAGATATAATCTATTCTGAATTTCTTCAATAGCAATATTGCTTAGGCTGATGATTTCTTCTCGGAACTGCTCGAGGCCTAAGCTTGCAAGGTCGCCTTTTGAAGGGTCAGAATATCTTCTAACTTTACTTCTCAGTTTCTCGATAATGATCCTGAGAGTGCCGTCGCAGTACTTCTCGACTTCTGAGAGAAACATGACTCTCTTTAGTCCATCCTTGCTGTAGACTACGGAGAGTTCAGGTTCTTTGAAGATGAAGCCATTTGGGTATGATTTGAGTTCGTCCTCCATGCCTGTGAAGTTTGGTCTTGTTAGGTTTACCTTCCTAGCATTATTCTCAATGGCCATCTGAAAGTCATGGCCTGTGTAGAAGGTAATGTCTCTTAGCATGTGTCTCTTAATGGCTTCATATCCCAGCTTGTATTGAAATTCTCGTAGGATGAATTTCCGGTAGAGTCTTGATAGCTTGAATACTTCGCTGGGATCAATATACTGAAGATCTCCTTCAGAGATCATGTCTTCAGAGCCGTCCAGTCGTCGCACTTGGTAGACTGGGTATTTTAGGCTTGTCCCCATTTCCTGGACGGTTACATCCAAGATCTCCTTGATTGAAGCCTTCGCTCTCATCCTCTTCTTGTCTTCATCAGTGACCTCGAGCCTCCTGTCGTCGTCCATTTGTATAGGAAATGGTAGGCCAATTTTGTGGATCCTCCAACATGTGATAGGCCTCTCAGCTCCATTTCATTGTATGGACGAATTTGATCCCGTTCTCGCCAGATTCTATCTCGGAGTTCTTATTGAAATGGAGTGGTTATCTTGTCCCATGGGATCTCATAATCACATGGCGTCTCTTCGTAGTCTTCTCCATTTCTGATCTCGTCTGGCGCCATTCTGAGGCTCGTTTCAACTGCCGCCCAGATTAGTCCACTGACGTTGTCCAGTCGCTCTTGAAGGTCATCTCCTGCGGGATGATCGCTGTAGCTTTGAGATCCCCATCCCTGGTCGACAAACTCGTTGAGCTCAACCAGAGGATCAGGGATACTTATGTCTGCGATTGGAGGTAGTGGCTCATCGGTCACCTGTGGGGGTGGGTCTGGTCTGAAGTCGGATGGTAATGGGGGTAGGCCTTTTGGTAGATGGGAAGAGGTAGTAGGTTGGGGGTTTGTGGGCTCTGGTTGGTTTGAGGTGGAGGGCTCTGGTTGGTTTGAGGTGGAGGGCTCTGGTTGGTTTATTGCCTCGACCCGCTGTCGCTTTTCCTCCCCCTCAGGACGACCGTCGCCATCAGGGTCGTCATGTCGACGCTTGTGTGTGGGCGGGTCGTAGTGGCAATGGTATGGTATTTGGAGGCGGTGAAGGAGCTCCTTATCCTCATCATCGAGGCTGTCGACCTCGGTAAGGAGGCGATCGAGTAGCTGTTGGCGAAGCTCCTTAGTGGTGGGTGTGGGAGTAGGGGTAGGTGTAGGTGTAGGTGTAGGGGTAGATGTACTGGCGGATGTAGATGGGTGATGGGATTGGGAGGATGCCAGTGCCTCGACTCTTTGCAGGATGGAGACCTCCATTTGCTTCATTTCGTCGCGTACGGTTGCGAGGCTCCGTTCGAGGTGTTGGTCGAGGTCGGCACGGGTGATGAAGGGTAATAACCCAATAGAGCCACGAAGGCGTTCTGTTGTCACGGCATCAGAATAGAGTTCTGTGCCGCGGCCCACAAGCACTAAAGAGCGCGTGGGACTTGAGGGACCGGGGCCACCGAGGCTCACCATTTGCATCGTCGATAAGACAAGCTCATCGAGATGGCCTGAAATCACGGGGGCAGTGATGTTGCTCGTGCCAGGACTTCCGTTCGATCGTCGAGTATCATCAGTAGATGATGCCTCTACAGACGTTCTGGACTGATCACTAAGAAAAGTCGAGAAAGGTGTTTGTGTCCTAGCAAAATCGAAAAAATTTGGGAAAGTGGACACTAGACTCGATGTGGTAGAAGAAGGGGCAGCGATGTGGGGCTGGGGGTCGCTGATATGTACATCACTTGCCTCCGAGCGAGACAAGGATGGCTGAGATGGTTCCCCGTGAGCTGTTGAGACATCAACTTGTTGGGAGGTTGATGAATGGGAAGGGCTGGGTTGTGCATGCGCCGTGGAACCAGATGCGGCGGCTTCTACTCGGAAGCTGATTAAATCAGCTCCTGTTCCTAGGGGTTCGGTTCTGGGAGATGTAGTGAGGAGGGGAGGTGCGAAGTTGACGGACACCGGAGGAGGCGGTCGTCGGTCATGTTTTCTCTTTGTGCGTACTTCGCGTTCTCGCTCAGGACCCTGTCTCACACTCGAGCTAGCCCCGGGGTTGGATACGGTGGGGTTTGACCGTATCGTAGGGGCATGAAGGTTCTGCGACTGCCTGTACTTGATCACCTCTGCATCCGTGGGATCAGCAAGGTCCAGGAGGTGTCGTGGAATAGGCATGTCTTGGAGTGTCGATCCTTCCTTTGATTTCTTTAAATAATTGAACTTGGGAACTCCTAGGGATTCTGTCACTGGACGATGAGTGATCTCTGGGTGGATTTCCATGTAGTGATAAATCAGTACTTGGAACCACCTGAGATATGGGAGGCCCTTTCTCTTGGACGTCTTGAGGTGATCCCTGATATAGATCTGGTCCACGATTTCTTGCATGAATAGGGCAGCGTAGTCGTAGCGTTTCCCGAAGATGACCCCATAGAAGATGGTGAGGATGCTGAGGTTGCAACGATCGTAGCCCGTGTGCTTCGGTGATAAGCACTTGTTGATCAGCATGAATAGGGCGTTCCACGGAGCTGGTATTTTGCTGAAGGAGAATGCTGAAACTTGTGTGAGAGGTGGGGAGCAACCTAGTTCCAACATTCCATTTAAGATCTCTTGAGCCGTGGGAGGTGGATCAAAACTGGGCAGTTGGAGAATCGTCCTCAGAAGATCTTTATTGAGAACAACCGAGGTGTTCTCAATTTGACTTTGGAATATTATCTCCTCGATGTCTGGGACTTGGTCCATGAGTCCCCAGAATTGTTGCAGGTAGACTTGGGGGACGCTCGCTGTGAGTGTGAAGGCGGGGAGCAGAAAGTGGTTCTTCAGAATGGCTATAATCACCATATCTGAGCATCTGAATGCCGTTGTGTCCAACTAGTAGTTGTTCTTCAGCGGCTCGATCCATTTGGAGATTGGGTAGATCGTATCACGGTTTGGAATCTCCATAATCTGAAAAATATGATCATAAGGTCATTAGACATCGAATATTCCATCGTTGCCCTCGCTCGCTGTACGTCTTTTTCAGTCCTCTCTTTCTTTTTATTTTTGTTGTTTTTTTTTTTTTGTTTTTTTTTTTGTTTTTTTTTTTTGTTTTTTTTTATAGATATATAGATATATAGATATGTATATATATATATATGTATAAATAGATGGATATATATAGATATATATGGATAGATATATATAAATAGATAATATGGAATAAAAGATAGATATATGGAACTAGATGATTTTTTCGTTAAGTAAAAGAGAGAGCCAAGTCGGGATTAAAAGTCGTGGAAAGCCTAATTGAAATTGAAATTGATTAAATAGAGGCCCAATGTGGTAAATGTCGACGCGGCCCAATTTGAAAAATGTCGAGAGTATGTAGATAAAAGATGTCGAGAGGATGGATGGCGAGACATTAACATGTCGAGATAGCCCATTGTAAATAAGATGTCGAGAGGCCCAATTTAAAAGTCGAGAGCATGTAAAAATGTCGAGCGAGCTGATATCGAAATCTCGTAGCATTAAAGTCCAAAAGTCGAGAGCATGTAAGTTAAAAATGTCGAGCAAGCTGATATTGAAATGTCGAGATAGTCTAGTTTAAATACGATGTCGAGAGGCCCAATCTAAAGAGAAACGTCGAGAGGCCCAATTTAGGTAAAATGCCGAAAGGCTCAAGAAAATGTCGGAAGGCCCAAATGAGGTAATGATGTCGGGATAGTTTTAAAATGTCGATAAGGCCAAATGTCGAGACGACAAGTTTAAATAAAATGTCGAGAGGAGGAAAAAAGTCGACATCGCACAGTTTTAAATAAAATGTCGAGAGCAAGAAAATGTCGATATCTGACAGTTTAAATAAGATGTCGAGAGCAAGAAAATGTCGATATCTGACAATTTAAATAAAATGTCGAGAGCCCCAATTTGTGAGAAAATGTCGAGTGAAAATCAAATTAGGGTTAAAAGTCGAGAATTTGGGGAAAAATGTCGACGAACTGAAAACGTTTCGAAAATTCACAGATTAAATCACGAAGATGTCGAGCGGTTCAAAAACGAAGAAAGTCAGTTTAAAATCAAGGAAAATCTCGAGGAATCATGAAAATCGAAGATTAAAAAAAAAATAAAATCGTAGTTTCTTCAGTGATTTCTTCGAGTTTTTTAAACCTGCAATCGAAACGATTAGGAGCATAAGAGAGGAATATAATACGCTGTGGGGCTTACCAGTGTGTGACGGATGATTTTAGGGTAATGTTTTGAGCGAGAAATGAAGATGACGGTGAGGTATGAAATCTGTCGAGACGTTAAGGTGAGGAAGACGAAAAGAAGTCGGGATGTTTTTTGAAAATGTCGAGTCGAAGTGAGGAAGACGAAAGATGTCGGGATGAGTTATAAAAATGTCGAGACCATCTTGGGCTTTAAAATGTCGGGCTTAGGAGATGTCGAGACAAGTGAAAAAAAATGTCGAGCTCGGATTTGGTGTCATTAAGGCCCATTAAAATGTCGAGACATAGATTATGTTTTGGGCTTGAATAAATGACGAGGCCCAACAACTTCGAGTTTGAAGAGGATGTCGAGATGTCTGTGAATGTCGACATAAGATGTCGAGCTTAGAAAATGTCGAGGCTTATTGGGTTGGGCTTGTCGAGACATCTGAAGACCCATATAAATGTCGAAAAGAAATGTCCAGCTTATGAAATGGGCTTGCCGAGTCTATGATTTTGGCTTTTACTCAAAATGGCCCAAGTAGATTTTAAAGAAAAACTTAGAATTATCATGCAAGTGATCCTAATAAAATAAAATGCAAATAAAATGCAAGGAAAATAAAATGCAAGTAAAATGCATAGATATCATGCGATAATGCGAAGGTACTGAAAAATAGGAAAATAGTGATGGAAAATAGAAATGCTCCCCCTAGACATATACACGCATTTTTTTCTAATAAAGAAAATAGAAAATCTAATTTACCTTAAATCAGTAATGCAAATATTGAAAGATAAAAGCTCCCCCTAGAATTATGCAATTATGTTTCTCCCCCTAGACATATGCATAGGCTTTGCAAAATATATAACATGACTACGTCTAGCCTAGCATGTATGTGCCTAAATTAAGAGGTAAGATTCAACATGCCCAACCTAGAGACTAAGAATTGGAATCGTTTCTCATCCAATGCTTTAGTAAAAAGGTCGGCCAGTTGAAGTTTGGTGCTAACAAACTGCATTTCTATGATGCCATTTTCAACATGATTTTTGATGAAGTGATATCGAAGATCAATGTGCTTAGTTCGTGAGTGGTGGACAGGATTGCATGTTATCGCAATTGCACTCTTAGAATCACTGTAGATAGGGATATTATGTAAATCAAACCCGTAGTCCAAGAGTTGAGTGCGCATCCACAGAATTTGTGAACAGCAACTGGCAGCTGCGACGTATTCAGCTTCAGCTGTTGACGTAGAGACACAATTCTGTTTCTTGGAGGACCAGCAGATTAATTTGTCACCGAGCAGTTGTGCGCCACCTGAAGTACTTTTTCTATCCATGCGACACCCTGCAAAATCTGAGTCAGTGTATCCAATTAATTGAAAACTAGAATTTTTGGGATACCATAGACCAAGATTTGGAGTTCCTTTCAGATAGCGTAGTATTCTCTTGACGGCAGTCAGGTGTGATTCTTTGGGGTTTGCCTGAAAACGTGCACAGAGGCAGGTTGCAATGACGATGTCTGGTCTGCTCGATGTTAGATAGAGTAGTGAGCCGATGATTCCTCTGTAGTGTGTTTCGTCAATGGGCTTGCCAGCAAGATCTGCATCAAGTTTGCATGCTGTGGACATAGGAGTTGCTATGGAAGTGCAATTTTCCATCTTGTATTTCTTCAAGAGGTCACTTATATACTTAGATTGACTGATAAAAATACCATCTGAAAGCTGTTTAATTTGCAGTCCTTCGAAGAAGTTCATTTCGCCCATCATACTCATCTCGAACTTGGTGGTCATTAATTGACTGAATTCCTCGCATAATTTTACGTTCGTGGAGCCAAAGATGATCTCATCAACGTAAATTTGAACTAGTAAGATATCTGAATTCTGTCTTTTCACGAAGAGTGTAGTATCGATTTGACCTTTGGTAAAACCGGATTCGACTAAGAAGGTGGAAAGAACGTCATACCAAGCTCGTGGTGCCTGTTTAAGGCCATAAAGGGCTTTGTCCAGGCGATACACGTAATCGGGCTTGGTTGAGTCTACGAATCCTTCAGGTTGGCCAACATAGACTTCTTCTTTCAGGACTCCGTTTAAAAAGGCTGTCTTGACGTCCATCTGGTAGACAGTAAAGTCCTTATGGGCAGCGTATGCAAGGAATAGACGAATAGCTTCTATACGAGCGACTGGTGCAAAGGTTTCATGTAGTCAATGCCTTCTTGCTGATTATACCCTTTTGCTACCAATCTAGCTTTATTACGGATGACTTTGCCGTTTTCGTCTCTTTTGTTCTTGAAGACCCATTTTGTTCCTATGATCGGTTTTCCTTTGGGTCTTGGAACTAAGGTCCAAACCTGTAAGCGTTCAAACTGGTTGAGCTCATCTTGCATAGCAATTATCCAGTCTGGGTCTGAAAGTGCTTCTGACACTTTTCGTGGTTCGAGTTGACTCATAAAGCACGAGAAATGTTCGTGGATAAATGAGACGTAATCATTCGGAATTGCGCTTTTCTTCTCACGAGTTGATCTTCGTAGGAGTGGTTGATCCGTGTGAGATTCATGAGTATGATCAGGAATTGTCGCAGCGTTGACTTCAGGAGGTTGATCGTCTGGTGAGGCTAGGGAGTCAACGTTTGTTTCAGTCTGAGGTGCTATGATATTCGAAGTGGCATCTTGACTTGAGTGAGAGATTTCGTCCTCAGTGGCTGTGGCGTTGGGAAGCGTGAGATCTGTTTCTGAGAAAGAGTTATCTTCAATTTCTGATGTTGCTTGGATTTCACCTAGTGGAATTTCTGTCATCTGAGAAGGCACTGGATCTGAAATTAGATGAAAATCTTCAAGCAAAAAGTCTGGAGATGCCAAGTTTGGATTTGAAGAGGCTGAGTCGTGTTGAACGTTCCCTGATGCATTAGAGGATGCTTCTGGTGTTGTGGGGAGTGTTTCGTCAAATGTGACATTTGCACTTTCCCTTACAATTTTAGCGTCTTTGAGGAATACTCTAAATGCTTTGGACGTTGAGGAGTATCCAATGAACGTGCCTTCGAGAGCTTTAGGATCGAATTTGCCTCTGTTGCTTCGATCATCTGCAATGAAACATTTACAACCAAACACTCGAAGAAAGGAAATGTTAGGAGCACGATTATTAATGATCTGATAGGGCGTCTTCTCAAATCTTTTATGGATTGAAGTGCGGTTCTGAGTGAAACATGCAGTGCTTAGTGCTTCAGCCCAGAAGGAATGTGGAAGATTTGATTGAATTATCATCGTGCGTGCAGCTTCAACAAGGGTTCGATTTTTTCGCTCGATGACTCCATTTTGTTGTGGAGTTCCTGCAGCTGAGAATTGTTGTGAAATGCCTTGAGATGCATATAAATTTCTCAGCCGATCGTTTTTGAACTCCGTACCATTGTCTGATCGAATGGTCCCAATTCGAGCCTGCAGTAGATTCTGTGTAGTTGTCACGAATGTTTCGACGATTGAGGCGGTCTCATCTTTACTGCGTAAAAATTTTGTCCAAGTGTATCTAGAAAAATCTTCGATGAGGACCAGAATATATTTGCGACCATTGAGACTCTCTGTTCTCATGGGACCGCATAGATCAACGTGAAGTAGTTCTAAAGGTCGAGAGGAGCATGCAACATGTTTGTACTTATGGGAAGCTCTTTTCATTTTTCCTAGTTCGCAGGCACTACAGAGATGTTCCTTTTGATACGTAAGGTTTGGTAGGCGACAACTAGTTGCTTAGTGGACAGCTTATTTATGTCTTTAAAATTTAGGTGGGATAAACGATTGTGCCATAGAATGTTTTGATGATGTGAAGCTTTGGAGAGTAGGCAGATATTCGAGGAAGGGGTGGTTGTTTTAAGATCTATCGTATAAATGTTCGTTTTTCGAATACCATGGAGCAGATCGTTACCGTGACCGTCGTTGATGTTGCATTTTCGTGCTTTGAAATTTATTTCGAGCCCTTTATCGCACAGTTGACCAATGCTGAAGAGGTTGTGGCCTAGTCCCTTGACGTATGAGACGTCTTGGATGGTTAGATTTCCGTGATTTAGATCTCCCCGTCCTAAGATTGGGGATGACTCGTTATTTCCAAAGCGTACATTTCCGCCGTACTTTTCGGTGTAGTTGCTCAACAGTTCTTTGTTCCCAGTCATGTGTGTGGAGCAACCTGAATCTAGATACCACACATGATGGACCTGCAATAGGAATGAAATTAGAAACGTTTCGGTACCCATTTGAGAATGGGCACTGTCCATTTCTTAGTATAAGATTTAGCAGAACTAGTAACAGGATTAATGTTGGGTGAGTGATGGGAGAATGTCGCGTGATGTTTTTGTTTGGGCACCCAAATCTGTATAGGTTTAGTTTGATGTGGTGTAAGTTTCCTGTTCGAAGATCGATTGATCGTGGGATTGCGTATTGCGTGGCCTGGACGAGATATGGGCGTTCGAGTAGTAGAACGAAGCATTTTATACGCAATAGACTTATTAAAATTAGAAACATCAAATGTCTTAGGAGTCTTTAAGGAAATAGAAGGTTCATCATAAGCATAAGTAGTAGGATAAGAAGTCTTGAAAGGAGCTGGGTTAGGTTGTGATTTCTGGACCCAGGCCAACGTCGTCTTCTTCGCAGTTAATCTCTTTCCTGTAGTCAAATTAGGCATGGGATTAGGGGTTAGCTTAAAGGAGGAAGAAGAGTTAACTTTAGATGAATAATCTTTGAGGTTTCTAAGAAGCGAAATTTCATTAAGCATTTTCTCCTTTTCGAACTTGAAGATTTCGATTTGATTTTGATGTTCTTTGGCTTGTATCAAGTTAATGTTCTGAAGTCGTGAGAGTTCGCTTAGGAGGCCTGTTACGTTTTTAGTTTGAGTCCTCTCCATCGGGATTGGCGAGCTTGACTTAGTGAAGAAACGTGAGTCGTTCTTGAGTGAGGTTGCCTTCTCTAGGCGAAAACGGGAATTCAGGGCAAGTGCATCATCGTAGGAAAAGTGATGATTTGAGGGAGACGCGTAGTTTTCAAAAAGCAGAGCTTGTCTTTTGGCTATTTCTTTCCCTTTAATTTCTTTGTGGATTGATGTTTCTATCTTAGACTTAGCTGAATTCAGTGGTGCAGAGGAACCTATGGAGTTGTTGACTTGTTTTTCGAGCGAAGAGATGATTGTCAGAAGTACGTCTTTTTCCACTTGTGAGGCAATCTTCTCGAGCTCAAGAGTCGAGCGCAGATCACTGATTTCTTTAATAACTGCAGGGATATATGCACTAGATGTACTTGCTTTTTGGGGATCTACTGAGGGTGGATATAAAGAAAAGTAGTCATCAGATAGATCAATTTTCCTGGTTTTGTAACTTTTCTCCAGTTCCTCATAGTCAATTGGAATTTCAGCCCAGTCCTTTTTATCTCTCTTTTTGTGCTCTAACTTATCAAGCGGAGATGAGCTAGTGAAAGGCATAAGACTAGGAATATTTAAGCCTAGGAACCTGATATCATAAAGGGGAAGAGGTTTCTTTACTGTTTGCACGGAATCTGGAACGTATCCTAGTCCGTCACGGGGATCATAAAATTCTGTGTCTCTAGCGTTATTTAAAAGGATCATTTTATCTGTTTGTACTCTACTGTTCAGAAGATCCTCAAGTTTCTTTATTTTCGAATATAGACGATTTCGTTCCTTAGTCAAAAATTCATATTGTTGTGATATCGTGTTTCGCTCTACCTCACTCTTTTGGAAATCGTTTTCCTTTTTGAGAAGTTTTGCTTCTAAATCTCTTATCTTAGTCTCATGTCTAAGGGATGTATCCTGAGCTTGTTCTAGAAAGGAAGTTAACCTAGCCTTTTCTACTAGTTCAGATCGCAAGACTTTTTCATTGTTAGCTAACCTAGATTCTAGTTTTCTTAATGATTGGTTCTCCCTAGACATGGATGCTAGTCTATCCTGAAGAAGGCATAATTGTTCATGTAAATTGGAGTAAGATTCGTGTACCTCAGATTCTGAAGATGAGTCGGTTGAGGGAGTGGCTGCTGTGTTGTGTCCCTCATCTTCAGTGTCAGTTTCAACGTTTGCCATGAGTGCCAGATTTTCGTCTTCACTCTCTGAGGTATCCTCGAGCCATGATTCTAGTTCTGCCATGAGTACGACACCAGACTGTTTTTGTTTGAGAAGCTGTGCCTTTTTGGAGTAGTAGTCAACATCTTTGGTCTTAGGCAGGAAGCAGTCTCGAGCAAAGTGTCCTGGTTTGCCGCAGTTGAAGCACTTCTGATCTTTCATGGAGGGCTTAGTCTCACCTTCTTCAGTCTTTCGGTCCCGCTTCTTTGAGGAACTAGTCCTGAGTCGATTTGAGGATATGTTCTGTGTATAGAAATTGAAGCGTTTGGTGATCAAGGCCATCTGTTTTGTGATCTCTGCCAGCTCAGGGTCCATATCTGCATTTGTGTTATCATTGTCTTCTTCAGATGAGCTGGGATTCTGCACAGGCTTTGGATTCTTTCTTGATTTGCGATGGCTGATTAGTGCAAGTGTCTCCATGGCAGCCTTTTCTTTTGATGCTTTCTGAATCTCATTTATGTCTTCAATGTGCTGGGCGAGGCTGTCGAAGAGGCAGTGAATGTCCATCTCTTCTAGATCCTTGTTCTGACGGATGTTGCTAGCTACTTTTCTCCATTCTGGTTGTAGTGCTGAGAGAAAGCGTATGTTGATCTCCTCACCAGTTCTGGTTACATTTATCTTTCTCATCTCATTCACTAAGGTCAGAAATCGTTGATAAGTCTCGTATAGTTCTTCTCCATCTTTGGCTTTGAAGGAATCATATGCAGTAAGGATGTTGGACTTCTTCGCCTTGTACCCAGATTCAGTTCGTTGCATCATCTTACTAATCTCATCCCACATTTCCTTAGGAGTTTGCAAGCTATTGACCTGCATGAAAATGTCATTTGGGATGCTTTGACAGGAGTTTTTCACTCTCAGTGTAGGCTGAGCGAGCTTTGAGTTCCCTTGTGTCTGGAACAGGTGGTGTGTTGTCTGGATTGCCTGGAATAGGGGTCCAAAATTGAGCTGGGCCTTCGGTGATGGATTCGTACATTAGGTCTCCGTTCTCCTTGCTGTCGATGAAGTTCATGAACCTGAGTGTCCATGCTGTGTACTCGTCCCTCTTGCGGATGGGAGGTCTCGCGTCGTTTCCAAGTGAGTAGAGGTCCATTGCTTATAATAGGTTGGATGTGGATCTTTATCGTGTTGATCAACTAAAATCAATAGCTCAATGAAGGCAAATAGGGTTAGAGAAATATATAAAATAATATAAACACAGAAATTGATTTGAAATCGAAAATAAATTTTATATAAATATATATTTTTAATTTAATTTTTAATTAATATATATTTTTTTTATTTTAGATGTCGAAAGAACGAATAAAAATGTCGATATTGAACACTAGTAGAATGTCGGGACAAATGTCGAGAAATAATTCGAGTAGAATGTCGAAGTCCTTTTGTCGAAATGAGAGATCGATATAAATGTCGAGTGGGAATATTGTTTAAAATGTCGAAGTAGGAAGTCGAAGTAAATATCGAGATGTCTAAATATGTCGAATAGGAATGTCGAGATCTTTTAAGGAGTCGAGATGAGAAGTCGAAGTAAAAGTCGAATGAAATAAGATGCAAGATGTCGAGTCCTTTGTTAAGATGTCGAGGTGGATGTCGAATTCGATTTTGAGCAACAACTTCGAGTAAAATGTCGAGATCTTCCTTTCCTAGCAAAATATCGATAGAAATGTCGGGATAAATAGAAGATGTCGTGATAGATGTCGAGATCGATATTTAGATAAAAGTCGAAATAAATGTCGAAATAAATGTCGCGATAGGAAGTCGAAGTAAATGTCGAAATGTCTAGTAAAATGTCGAGCCAAAGTGTCGAGCCAAAATGTCGAGGTATATGGCGAGAGGGATGTCGAGACCTTCAAAGGGCTTCAAATGTCGACAAGTACAAATGTCGACAACTTCAGATGTCGAGATGGCTGATTTCGAGTAATTTGTCGAGAAATATGTCGAGATGAGTAATTTTGACCGAAGATCTCGAGAATTCAAAAATTTGATCGTCGTCCAAAACTGTTCTTCGGCTGGGAAAAAATTGATCACGAGTTAGGAACGAATTTCAATCTTCATGAGCCGAGATTGATCTGTGAAATTGGATGATAAGAAATTGTTAGAATTTTGAGAGCGAGATAGCAACAACGAATACTAAGGAAGGTCTTGATGAACTTCGACGAGAGAAAGAGGATGGAACGAGCGAGCGAAGCTTCAATGAGTTTTGATCCACGAATTCGGCTCTGATACCACTTGTTAGGCCGATTTTATCCAACCTTGTACTGAATCAATGGATTAGTATTACCTGTATGATGAATTACAGAGCAATAAATTAGTAATACCAATAGACGGGATTGTAGAGTTGGAACGAGAGCGCGCGAGTTCTTCAGAAAAGTCGTCACTCAAATATGATTCAGCAACCCTAAATACTAATGTGTTTAGGGTATTTATACATAAGCCCTAATGGGCTAACGGGCCCAATATTACTAATATATCCACAAGTCGGATATATTTACAATTAAGTCCTAGGGCGTAATTAAATTACAGAACATAGACTAATAATTAAATGAACACAATTAAATTAATCTCTAACATTTCCGTTAGCAGTAACTTATTTCAACCACAGAATATCTCTTACAAGAATGAGATGAGGGCTTTGTAACAAGTTTAAGTAACGTGGAGTTTTTTGTAAATGGGAGGCAATAAAGATTGCTATAAGACGTCCACGCATGATAACTTGAAATCCTAGAGAGAGATTTATCGCTACCAAGAAAAAATAAGAAAGGGGAAACACTAATATAACAATCATATTGGAGAATCTCGTTCCGTCTTTCGTACCTCAGTTGTGTTTGGGCTTTTTGATGGTGTAAATTGATGAAGAAACGAACGAAGTAGTGTCATGAAAATGAGAAAATAGATTAGGATTTTAATATATAGAATTGATTAGGAGAGTCATATATTAATTTTTTCATGCTTAACGGCATCAAACCAAACAGACAATCGACAACAACTCATCAAGAAACAAATATAAGAGGTTTCCATAGTGGATTTCTGTCGATGAGACTATTTAGATATCGATTGCATGATTTCTTAGTTCTTAAGAATCCATCCTTCAATAAAATTGATGCATGGGGAATACTATAATTATGGGCTATGATAACATACAAGTCGCACTCATAAATTAGGCAACATATCTGCTTCATTACATAAACAAAAACAATATGTTGCCCTCTCTTGCATTGCATTGCATTGCATGTGCTTGAGAAGACAAACTCATTGCATGTGCAAGTCACAGACGAAGTATTCCTTAGTATGAAATGCAAACCAGTATCATAGAAATGTTACAACACACTCACATGAGGTTATACTAAGCACCTTTTTTTCTCAAACCAAAAGGGAGATAGATAGATAGATAGATAGATAGATAGATAGATAGATAGATAGATAGATAGATAGATAGATAGATAGATAGATAGATAGATAGATAGATAGATAGATAGATAGATAGATAGATAGATAGATAGATAGATAGATAGATAGATAGATAGATAGATAGATAGATAGATAGATAGATAGATAGATAGATAGATAGATAGATAGATAGATAGATAGATAGATAGATAGATAGATAGATAGATAGATAGATAGATAGATAGATAGATAGATAGATAGATAGATAGCAGCATAAACTCAAGCAAGTATCCATCCAAAACCATAATAACGAACTAAGAAACGAACCTAATCACTCGTCGTCGCCACCTTCCCCAGCTCTCCCACCAAACGGGTCGTGGGCGGGGCCCACATCCTGCCCAATATGACGCTGAACCAAACGCTGCAAATCAGCCATAACCTTCTGCTCGCGCTTAGCCTTCTCCTCGTAGTTGAACATGGCCAAAGCCCTCTTATCCTCAGCGCTGTAAACTTGGTTTTCTTTCCTTATACGAATGGCATTCATCCTCTGATGCCTACTACCACTCATCACATAGCCAAGGGACTCAAACTTGGATATCTCTTCGGCGGAGAGTCCCACTTCACCTCTACGGGGAATACGCTTACCTTGTTGGACATATTGGGCTATAGCATCACCTTCCCCGGGCCTAAGGGCACCGCCGTAGCTTATATGCCCTTCAGCTTTGGGCAGAGGCATCGGTCCCACGATCATGGGTTCATCATCCTCTAGGTTGGACTTCTTTCTTGATTCCAGCATTTCTGTAAATTTCAGTAGCTCTTCTTCGTTACTGACCTTCACCTCGTCCTGAACCACATCTGTAACAGCTTTGGTCTCTGAATCAGAAATAATCTTGTCTGAATATGAACCGTCACTCTCAGATTCTCTCTTCTTCTTGCTTCTTTTGGATGCACGCTTGCTTTTGACATGATCACTCATGTCTGAATCATCATCACTGTTGCTTTCAGTATCGCTCTCGCTCTTTCGGCTGCTTTTCTTTCTCCTGCTGCGGCTACTCTTTCGACTCCTTCGACTCTTTTGCCTGCTCCTTCTCTTCCTTCTCCTTCTGTTATCCACCTCTGACTCTTCCTCGCTGCTCGAATCATCGCTCTCACTGTCAGAAACAGGCTTTTTCGGTGCCCGTCTCTTCCTTTTCGAACTTCGCTTCTTACTTTTTCTTTTGTTCCGAGAGGAATCAGCTGAATCTGATTCCGAGTCATCGGTCTCAGATTCTGACTCAGACCCGCTATTGCTCAAACTCTTCTTCGAATTCTCTATCTTCTTACCATCCTCAAGATCGACCTTTTCCTCCTCCAATTCGTCATCGGACTTCTCATTTGGATTCCTAGGTGGACTGGGAGTACAGTTCCATATGCAATATCTCATCATCTTTCTCAATTTCTGTCGCTTCAGCCTTCGGTACTCCTCAAACCCTAATCCTTTCAATTCCTCGTCGGATTCAGAATCCGCGTGCTTTCGATTCCCATTATAATCACGATCCAAATAGGGTTTACCACGATTATCGCGGTCGAATTCCCTAGTCTCGGTGGATCTTACGGTTTGCTCGTGATTAGGGTATGAGTAATCAGGAGAGGAACGACGGTACCTGTTGTAACCATTGCCGACGGGGCTTCGACTTCGGCTTCGGCTTCTGCTACGGCGGAGAATACGGCGGTTGTGAGAAGGCGGAGAGTCTCTTCCGTTCTCGCGATGGCTTACGCGGCGGCGTTCAGGCCTTTCAACGGCCGAGGAAAGTCTACCCATTATTGATTACGAGAAATTGAGAGCACAAATCGTCAAAGCTAATATCATTGCATTGCAGTGGGTTTTATTTGGGCAAATTTTGTGTCAGGCCCTCCTATATTTTAAAATTAGGAATTAGGCCCTGTCAGGATTTTCTTTAGTTATTTTTTGAAAAATTAAGTGAAAAGGACTCAAAACTGTGTTTCACGAAATTACCCTTAATAAAGTGATCTCTGAATGGGTATTTGACGTTAGTTTTATGTTACACAATTATGCTGATTTGTTACCGTAGAAAACATACGTGTTACTTTAACGTCACAAAATGTTACTTACCGAAGTAAAATGTTATTAACAGACATATTTATTATATAGGACCATCGAACCCATCGAACCCCATTTTTCATAATGATCGAGCACAGTAGATTGTTAACACCTTGTTTTTTTTTTATGTGGTATTTTGTGTAGCAGATCTGTTCGATGATTTTGGGCATCGAACTGTTTTTTACTACATAAAATCGAAGCGTTACTTAGATTATCTAAAGTGGTACTAAAAGTACAGTATCTGTTACTAAATAAACAATAAAAGTTACTCTATTTTTTCATGTGGTATTACACCCTAAACCTAAAACCGTAAACCCTAAACCCTAAACCCGACGCCACGATCATTAGTGTTCTCCTATAAAAGATCGAATCATTAGCGTTTCGATCTTATTATACGTTTCGAGATATAAAATTGATAATCTATTATAGGAGCATTGCTCCCTATAATGATGAATTTTCTATCTAGGGAAACAGGGGGATGGTCGTGTAGAGGGTTCAAGAAGGGTTCATTGAACCCTTAGGGTTCAAAATAGGAGGATCACAGAAGTAACAAGTTTCCAAACAATTATAACAGTCTGCGCTGAAAAAGAACACTTCCTTTCATTTGGATAACAACAGTCTTGTATTGATTATCATATGGTGTCTATTTAGTAATAAATAATGTCGCAAAAGTAATAAATCATTCAAAAATAATACCGCTTCCTGCAATAACACATTAACAATTGATGTTGCAAGAAGCGCTATATTTTTTAATGATGTGTTACTTCTGCGGCATTATTTGTTACTAAATAGACACCATACGGTACTCAATACAAGACTGTTTTTATCTCCAAATAAATGAAGTGTTCTTTTTCAGCGCAGAACTGTTATAATTGTTTGGAAACTTGTTATCGAATCATTTAGGTATCAGACGTAAATTTGGCATATGTCGGGGATAAATATGTCTTTTCGGGTCATTTTAGGGCCTGACCTCTGAAATTTTCGAAAAGTGAGTCTTTAATCTTAAAGAAAAATCTGACAGGGCCTGAACCCAAGCCCAAACTACTAAATAGGGCCTGAAGTCTAATTACCCTTTTATTTGTTATATTGAATTGAATTAAGCCCAAAAGAGAAAATTGTGATTGAGCCCAATTTCGAAGAAGAGAAATTGTAATAATAACTAGCCTTAGTCCTCATATGTAAATATTTACGGCAAATTAAGTTTCAGACCCCAATTATATTTTAAATTAGATTTCAGGCCCCTGTCAGAAAATTAGTTTTAAGGACCCGATTTTTATAACTTTAGAGATAATGACCTAAATTTAGGCAAGTGTTATACAGTGTATATGAATTGGTATCGGAGAACAATGAAGTGATATTTCAGAACAATTAAGTGGTACTGTAGATTCATGATGTGGTACTGTAGACCCATGAAGTGGTTCTGCTGTAGAACAGTAAAGTGCAATAGAATACTTAAGTGGTTCTGCGGAAATCGTGTCCTTAAAACTATGAATTTTCTGACATGATCCCAAAATCTAAATGAAACATATCTTGAGGCCTGAAACGAAAAAGGCGTCCTTAACCAAATATTTATGCACCCGATTTTATTATATTTTTTAAATTTCAAAATGATTTTTATATGGTAATCCTTTACCCACACAATCTCGAAATATGGAATTTAGTTGGATTTTTTACTTTAACGTTCATTGTTGATAGAAGGATTTTTGGGTGGTTTAATTCTGTAGTATTTATTTTTAGTTTGATTAATGAGATATCAAGGTATCGTTTTAATATATACTAGTCATCCTTGCCCACTCTATGTGTGTACAATTAATATAATTGTGAATAAAATACCGAAAGTTCAACTTATGTAGTGCGTAGTTTTTTATAATAACTTTTTCATTTATATTTTAACTATCAAAACAAGAGAGGGTATTTTAGAGTAAAATCCCTACTTGAAGTTCAAACTAGGGATCAGTCCCCCTAAGTATTGTTTCGTGAATTTAGGGCTGAAAATGAGCCGAGCCGAGCCCGAGCATGGCCCGGCTCGGGCTCGGCTCAATTATGTATAAGTGGGCTCGAGCTCGATCGAGCTCGGCTCGAGAAGCTCGGTTCGTCATAAAAAAAATATATAATATATTATATTAACTCCCTCATGTGTCAATTACCACAGTATCCTTTTAACTCCCACATATGACAGGTATCGTATTGCCATGTCCTTCCTCAAATAAATAAATAATAAAAATTGATGCGACGTTCATATTAATATTAAGAAGAAAATACAGTCAAAGAAAAAAACACTTCAACTAATGAAGAAACATCGTGCAAGAAATGAATTTGGTCCTTGGCTCTCCTCGGTGCTCGATCGCCTCTTTCGACCACAAATAGTTGTCTCCAAAGTGCGGACTACCAGAGTTAAGGTGATTTAGGTATATTTTCCCACATTTTCCTTCATTTGACGGTCATATGGGTCGTGATTCTCTGATGATTTATGTTTATCGGTACATGTCTTGATTCTCTGATGATCTATGTGTTTCGGCATATGGGTCGTGATTCTATGATGACTGAGACGAATAAAAAAAGATATTCTTTCAATTTGATTAGGTTGTCTATATATTGTAGAGTGCTTTTTTATTTAGTTTCTGAGTTGTTAATCATATGCTTCATTATTGTATACACTTGTTCAAATACAATGCATTAATGGAAGTGGAACTTGACAGCACGAGTATGGCATTCGTCGGAAGTTGTCGATATATCGATGACCTTTATTTGATCCCAATTCTTAGTGCCATAAACTTCGTAGATATCTTCCAAAAGTTTACGGGAAAAATGTGATTCCATTAGTTCGGAATCTACACCCCATGAGAGTATGGCCGTAACATGGAACGGAGATGATGATGTTCGGAACATGATAAAGTTTCACTGTTGCCTGAAATTGAAAATTATAACCTTGAGGGCTGCCCCCAAAAAAATAATGTTGCCAAAACGCACAGATGTATTTTATTTTCAAATTCTTGCGTGCAATTAATAGATATCAAATTTGTTTTCTCGCTCGATTGGCTATTTTTAAAATGCTTAGGTTTGATTCCAATGACTTGTTTGAAGTTCACACATTAGACAATTCAATTGATTCTTGGGTTCGTTGCATACGGTGTGAAGGACAAAGGTTTAAAGATGCTGCGGAAAAAAGATATGTCCGAAAAATTATGTAATTGCCACAAGACAGTCATTTCGCTACAAAAAGAATGATAGTGAGAAAATTTCAGCCGTATGTAGCCAAGAAAATTGTAACTGGAGAATTTATGCCTCTAAACATAAATTGGATAAATGATTTGGCATAAGAAACTACAACTTAATTCATAGTTGTGGGGACAACAATTTACGGAGTAGAGGTCACCCTAAAGCCGACTCCGCGTGGGTCCTAATATGGTGAAAGAAAGTTAAGAGGAGAGCCAGCATACCGTCCATGTACAATGATAAAGAATATTCAAAGAGATTATAGAGTAGATCTTGAGTATCATAAAGTTTGGGCGGGCAAATAGATGGCAATGCATGATAGTCATGGGGTTGATAATGGGTCATATGATAAGTTGCGATGGTATTGCAATGATGTTAAAGCAACAAATCCTGGGAGTTTTGCTGAATGTGAAGTGGATCTAGCGAGAAATAAATTTCAAAGATTGTTTGTATGTTTTCATGCATGTCTTGTTGGTTTCGTTCGGGGATGTCGTCCTTTAATATTTTTGGATGGAACCCACATTAAGAACAAGTTCAAAGGAAGTCTATTAGTAGCCGTGGCGAAGGATGCGAATGACGATCTTTTTACGCTAGCATATGCTATTGTGGATGCGGAGGACGATAGTAATTGACAATGGTTTTGTCATGGTTTAAAACATGTTTTGACATCTCAGGTAATCCTAGAATTCTCTAGATATACGGTTTTCTCAGATTGGCATCACGGATTGATCAACACTATTAAAAGTATGTTCTCCGGTAGCCATCATGCTTATTGTGTAGGGCATTTGGTTGATAACTTTGTCAAGCAGGTGTAAAAATTGTTGATACTTTCAATTGAATCTTCTATGCATTATGATAAATGTTTTAAGTTATATTGTAGGTCTTGCGCAACTACCCTCTCAATACAAAAAACATTGGTCTTCTGTTGTGAAAAAAGCTGCATACACCTTATCGAGAAGCAACCATTTGGAGCATACAAACAATCTGGTTACATCGATGCCACTCTCACAAGATTTTCTATGAAGTCTATTCTTGAAAAATGGGCCAATTCTTTATTTCAAGGTACTCGATGGGGAATTCTTAATAATAACACGGCTGAAAGCTGGAACAATTGGGTGAAATCTGCTCGATATCTACCTATTGTGGCGATGATTGATCACATACGCATTCAAATTATGACCATGATGCACAAGAGCTCGAATTTTGGGCATTTACGCACACATGGATCACAACTTTCTTTTACTGCAATAATAAAAACAAATCTTTTGTGTTTTTATTCGGAGCATCTTTGATTCTCTTGTTCAGGAAATTGATTTCTGGTTTACTTCTTTGTATGGTTGAACGATGAGCTTGCTTAATCGAACTATTTGAGAATTTAATTCCACCAAACGGGTAAAATCGTAATTTAAATTTAATTAAATTTAATACCACTTAAATCCATTTACCAAACCAAACACCCAAAAACACTCATACCCTCCATTATTTAATCCCAACTTAAACTAATACCCTCTAAATCTATACCCCAACGAAACGGGCTGTAAGTTCCACAGATGCATTACCTAAAAAGAGAAAAGTAGATGATCATTTGGTGGAGATAGAAGGGTCTGGGGGAACAGAAGGGTCTACGGCTGATCTGATAAAAGAACATTAGGGATAGATGAGGCAACATTGTACTTATAAGGAAATTATAAATCGATCCCATACCAGTCATTAGAGGTGGGATTGGGTCAGATTTTTCGGGGTTCGGGTTTTTCGGATCGGGTACCCGAAACCCGATCGGGGGTCGGGTTCGGGTTTTTTTTTAAAAAAAATAAGTTAGCTTAAATTAATTCAAATTCTTTCAACAATAAAATAATTCAAACACCACCGACAATAAAAATAAATTCAACACATCAACACCAACAAAAAAAATCAACACCATGTGTTCGATGGTACTCCGATCGGGTTCGTGTTTTTTCATTTATTCATTTTAGTTATATTTTTTAGCTTTAGATAAACTTAAATTCAATTCCTTCAACAATAAACAAATTAAACACCATAAACATTAAAAAAATTTAGACACCATCAATAATAAAATAAAATTCAATCATCAACATAAAAAAAAAATCAACAGCATAAAAGAAAAAAAAATGTTTAAAAACTAAACATATTTTTTCGTTTATTAGTTGGGCTTAGTATTAGGTTTGAGTTTTTTTATTTTATTAGTTTGATTTATTTTCATATGAGTTTTTTTCTATGGTCGGGTACTCGATCGTGTTTTCGGGCAGCATATTGCTACCTGAAACCCGACCGGATCTAGACCCAATTTAAACCCGATCGGGGAAAACCGATCGGGTCGGGTACCCGAAACCCGACCTCGAATGACCACCCCTACCAGTCATACGAAGAGTCTACTTTTGTGGTGGTGATACTTCCGAAGGAAACTTTAATCGTGAAACAGAGTGTAACAAAGATCGATCGAAAGTAGATGAACCAGATTCCATGAGTTTTAAATAAGGAAAGAGGCCAAGGAAGTTTGATGCTTCCATAGAGATTGTATTGAATCACATGACTGAGCTTAATGCAAAGACATGTGCTCGTCTGGAAGGCCTTACTTCGAAGCTTTGAGTGGCTCGTGACATGGAGGAGAAACAGATTATGGCTACTGAAATTACGGTGAAGCTCGAGATGGAGGACGATGAAGATGGATGGAGAAAAAAATGGTTGGAGAGATGGAAATGAAGATGCGATGGAGATGAAGGCATTAGGGCAGATAAGGGTAAAATTGGTATTAAGAACATATGTATTGACAAACTCACCTTTAAAATGGGTATCTATATACAGTGCCTATAAACGGTTTGCACGTAATGGGCTTGTATACCTATCATAGTTATTTGGGAGGCGCCTTAGGCGTGCCTAGGCGGTGAATGAGGTGAGGCGGCCGCCCATCGCCTCCAAGTGCTCAGAGGCGTTGTCCTTTGCGGAGGCGCCTGAGGCGCCGCCTCAGTGTTAGCCGGGCAGGCGTCTAGGCGGTGAGGCGGTTGCCTTGGAGAAGAACGGTCGACCGCAGGGCTTTGATGAGGTTTATCTGAGAACCTTTGGTTGAGTTAGTCCGTTACACAGTGGATGGAACCTGGTTTGGTAGTAGCTGTGTTGAAGAAGATACAAAAAAACCCTAAGTTGTGGTTAAATGGGCTTTCTATGTGGGCTTTTCTAATATATTTTGACAAAAAGTGTACAAATATATTAAATTCTTACAAAGATACAAACCCAATTGAATTTGTTACTATAGTTTATAGTTTATCTTTTTATTTCACTAGAATTTTAAACCGAAAAAATGTTTATACAATGCCAAATAACTCCATTACAATTGACTTTGTATATAACTATTAATTATTATTATTTTATTTAACAAAATCATCACGATGAAAAAAAATTCTTATGAAAGCATCAATAATTATGTTAGTTGTGTCATGGACAAGTTAGTTCTATTCAATGTATGTATTCAATAAGAGTAACATATTATACATAATATTTATATGATAAGATTCGCCTTGGTTTTTTGAGGCGGGCGCGTTATTTGCGCCTCGCCTTTGAGGCAAGGCAGTAGCCTATCGCCTTTTTGTGCGCCTTTCGCCTTAAGTAACTATGATACTTATACAAGGTCTGTATAACTTAACACATATAACAAACACAATGTAATTTTATCATAGATACCTATCACCCACCCATACATTCTTATCAAACGAGCCATAAGTGTAATATTCAATTAGGGATTTTAACACAAAAGACATTACATTATTTTTAAGTGGGGAACAAAGAATATTAATTTAACTGGAAATAAATAATAACAGGTCATATTAGTAATTAGGGTTGCAAACGAATCGAATCGAGTCATAAATACTGCAATATCCTATTTGTATTCGGGTGACAATCGAATACGAATACGAATATTTGTATATTTAATCGAATCATAAAATCCATTCTTATTCGAATTCGAATATTTTCTCGAATATTCGAATCGAATATCGATGTATTCAAAGTCATCTTTCATTTTCTATTTAATAAAATATAAACTATATTATATTTAAAATATATATTGAATTATAATAAATTATATTAAAACATATATTGAATTATAACATATTATGTTTAAATATTTTAGTGAGTTATCATATATTATATACGAATATATATTAATTATATTATTATTTATGTTATATTATTCGAATCAAATAATTCGATTAATTTTCGAATCGAATATTGTGATTTCATATTCGTATTCGTATATTCTCGAATAAAAAACAATATTCTTATTCAGATTCGTATTCTAAATATTCGAATTCGAATATTAAAATTTCGAATCGAATCGCGAATCGAACCATTTGCAACTCTAATAGTAATTATTCAATAAAATTGGCATTCCATTGGGCCATTGTCGATTTTAAGCCCACGCAACCATAGTTTTAAACTTGTATTAGGGTTTTGAGGGCATTCCATTTTTTCAGGCCGCCGAAGCAGTTTAGCTGTCGAAGGAGGAGACTACCGAAAGGATCTATTCGAATCCTACTGATTAATCGCAGCAATGGTAATTACGTCTTCGTGCTTCTTCGATCGTGTGCCTATGTTTTTTCTTTCTGATAATTGATGTTTTTTTCTCGCCAATCATTCGTTGAATTGTAGTCGTTGGTGGCAAATGAAGATTTCCAGCACATTCTGCGTGTGCAGAACACTAACGTAGACGGTAAGCAGAAGATCATGTTTGCCTTGACCTCAATCAAGGGTATCGGTCGCCGATTCGCCAACATAGTGTGCAAGAAAGCCGACATCGACATGAACAAAAGGTCAATCTCTCATCTTTACGGTGGTTTCCGATAGAAAATTTCTTCCTATCCATCTTACTGCTGAGTAATTTAACAGAGGTATTTTGATTGGGTGTGGACTGATTTGAATCTTCCAACTACTTTTGTTCTGACGCAAAAAGCTAACCTTCTAAGATGTGAGACAAAAATTGGTTCTTCTGTGCAAAAGAACTAATTTGGTTGCCTTATCTAAATTTTTGGATTCCCACGAAACACACTTAGGTTAGGTGAAGAAGATTCATCGATGAAAATAACTTGTGTGTGATTAGTTCCACAACATACAATTCTCATCGTGTTTCACCATGTTCGAGTTTTGGGTTATATTGTAGTGCTTACAATTGATATTGAATTGCATATCAACTGTTTATATTCCCATAGAGAATTAATTTCTTGTTTGATAAATTGGGTTAGGGGAGATTTGGGTTATATTGTATCAAGCTTACAATTGATAATATCAGCTGTGTATACTCCCTTCCAAAGTTTTTTTTTTTTTTTGACAAATTGGACTCTATATAAAACAGGGCCGGGGAGCTTTCTGCTGCAGAGATCGACAGTTTGATGACTATCGTTGCAAATCCACGTCAGTTCAAGATTCCCGACTGGTTCCTTAACAGAAAGAAGGATTACAAGGATGGAAAGTATTCTCAGGTGACATCCAATGCATTGGACATGAAGCTCAGGGATGATCTCGAGAGATTGAAGAAGATCAGGTTTGTGCTTTGTCCCTTCTCATATTTTAGTGCATGTCGTTTTTTTTGCTCTCGAATATCGAACAATTGGTCGTTTGTAGGAATCACCGCGGTCTTCGCCACTATTGGGGCCTTCGTGTCCGTGGGCAGCACACCAAAACCACTGGCCGTAGAGGAAAGACTGTTGGTGTTTCCAAGAAGAGATAAGTCAAGCTGTGTTTTGTATTTTTTATGGACAATTTAATCTTTTTTTTTTTTTTGGGTAATTGAAACTCTGAATGTAGTGTGATGAAAGTTTTGGTGATTCTTGTTTGAGACTATAAAGCTTTTTATTGTATTTTCTTCTTAGTGGTGTGGTTTTATTTTATGTTGTTGGGTTGTGTTTTGATCTACTGATTGAGATTTATGACTGATTGAATTCACACGTATAAGAGCATACGATAGGTCAAACGCGAGATAGTAAATTGTAAGGGCAGGATTGTTGAAGTTTGAAATGGGTATGATCAGTGATTAGTGCAACATAAATGATGCATCGTTAGGATGTATTTTTTTGTGTTTTCTTAGCACTTTGAGAACAACAATCATCGGATAAATCTAAGACGACGATCAATAACAATCCACATTCTCGGTGGTGATAAGTTACAAGATCAAACGGAGCAAGAAAACTCAACAGCAATCAAGATTCTAATAACAAAATAGCAGTATCATCAAGCATTAACCTGAATCTTCTTATCATTACGACCTCTCTTGCGTAGTTCCCTCCTCTCCGAAGAATACTGCTTTTTGATCAGCAAATTTCTTAGCGATGTCCTAACTGCTTCAGCAGCTCTCGAAAACGCCTCTTCCCCCACGGACAGCTTTCCCTGGAGCGTCCTAAGCAAAGCCTCTCCGCCAGGTATTTCTCCATCTTCTAAGGCGTTCGACTCTGTAATTTTAGCAGCAGAAATGAAGAGAGCCCTAACGCGGACAAGAAGGCAAGAATCGTCTTTTCCTAAGTTGGAAGAAGCGCCCATGACCATCCATAAATATGGGGCCGAAGAAGCCGAAGCTATGCTTGTGGGAAAGAACGATTCCCCGGGAATAGAAACCACCTGACATGGTAAAAAGTGAGTCGTGTTATGGCATGTGTTTGTTTAACGGTGTAATTTTCTGGGTCGTAACTCACTTTGGTCACGGAGAAAGTGCAAGTGGAGAAGTTGCATTTCAGAAGCATAATTCCTGGCAAGCTTCAGTTATTACAAGAAAGGAGAAGTTATTATTAGTTTGAAATGAAATGGGATTTCCAAGAAAAGTAAGAAATGTTGTGTACCTCTGAATACCCACAGCAACGAGAGATCCATCATCTACCGCACAGAGATCGGTTACAGCAGGCAATACATCGTCAATTTGACCACCATCACGATCTAAAAGCCCTGCCTTAAGAACATATACAGCTATCAAGATAATGATTAAGTCGTAATAAAAGGAGAAAAGGCACAATGAAGTCATAGAGGTCACAGATTGATCAATCAACCTACATACCTTAGCTCCAACATCACAGGTGTCAAGCAGAGTACCAGACGTGTAATCCCATAGACGGACCTTTCGATTTCACATCAATTGTTTCGTTAGGTCGATACATTAAGCAGTGATTAATTGTTGGGTTCAACAAGTGCACAATGTCTAAATTACTTTGGTCATTAGAACTTAAAAGATAAGATCGCAGAAGTTGAAATATATATACGACTCACAGTTGAATCACCACTTCCAGAAACCAAAAGCCCCTTGTCATTATTCGGAGAACTGACAAATGCAAGGCTCGAAATGAACCTATTGATGTACATCGAAAGAATGTGGATTAGTAACGTGCTAAATATATTAATAGTGCCATTAAGTAGTTGTGTAAGCTTTATTTAGCAAATAGATGACTACGGATAGGACTTACTCGGTATGACCAAGGCAAAAAGTTTGTATCTCATGAGCTCCATCCAACGGATTATTTGGAAATATGGTTATCTGCAAAAGCAACTCTTCAGAAAAATAATCTGGTAAACCAATAGATGCTAAGATTTGATTTGTTAGTTCAATATCATGTAGACAGACAAAATTCTTACACGAATTTTAAAGTCACGATCGGCAGAAATGATGTATTTCCCATCCGGCGATAGTTCCTGTACAAGGAATATCATACTTGCTCAAAAAATCATTACAATATTCCCGATGTAACTAATACACAAAACACCATACCAGTCTGGTAATAATGCTACAGTAGTGCGACAAAATGGGAACGCCCTTCTTCTTGACAAGAGGCCCACTTTCGCTATTATCGTATCTGATATCAGCAACATACACAACACCAAACTTGTCCGCAAAACAAACGAACATCTCATCACGACTTATTGCTACTGAAGTCACTCTCTTCTCCGAAACCCTGTCAGCATCACCCAAAGCAGTTCTTATAAAATTCAAAGAGATAAACGAACAACAACTGTATGCCATCATATTATGGAAAAACTGCTTACACAGAATAAATACAACGGCAAGAATTTGTATCCCAAACTTTCACAAGCTTATCATCTCCTGCAGATACCAAAATCTTCCCACTTTTACTGTATCGAATGGCTCGTATAGAATCCTTGTGTCCTCCATTTTCATCAACCAACCCAACTCCGCAGCGATCTCTTCGAAAATATAGCATAGGTTCATATAACCTCGAGTTCAAAATGCAACATTCAAACGAAATTCACTGACAACTAAAACAAAAGAACTCACTCCAAATTGAAAACACGCAGATCCGAGCCAATGGAAACAGATAATAATTTGTGTGTCGGGTGAACCGCAATCAACGCTGGAGCTACCTCCGATTCAAGCTTGCCTTCACTTTCTTCCAAATTAACGTCTTCCATAGTTCTCGAATTTTGCAATTGCACGATAAATTTGGCAGTTTCTAGGGTTTTGCAGGGGTTTATTTTGGGGGAAAGTTCCACTTTGTGAGGTTGCTAATGGACCATAATTACGAAAACAGGCCCATTTACATTTGTATAGTTACTTTGGAGAAATTTTGCAAGGGTAAACCATATTTTAACCCTAATATTTGGAATATGGGCATCTTTATTCCTCGTGTTTCAAGAAGTCAATTTTATGACATGATATCGATGGGCCATTTTGATTTTAGTTAATTTAATCATTTAACACGTGATAGTATATTTAATTACTAAATTTGATTTTACAGTATTCATTCATTGGCATTGATTTCCTCCATAACCATCAAAGCCATTGTTTATCAAATTTGCAATATACTCCCCATGTTCCTAAATAAGTCATTTAAGAGTTTTATTTTTATTTTAATACAAGTCGGTTTACCTTTTCAAGAAAAACAGCATGAACTTTTACAACTTTACTCATCATCGTAAATGAAAATTATTAAATTAAATAGAATAAACTTATTAGTTAAGGATATAATAGAAATTTTGTTTTATTTCTTAATAGGTGTGCAATTATCCGACTAGTATTTAGGAACACAGGGAGTATTGTACTACCTCTGATTTTAAATACAAGTCGTTTTGCACATCTTTTTTTCTTAACAAATACAAGTCGTTTTACTGTTTCAAAAAAAAAAAAATTGAATATTTCCAACTTTACTTAGGGGTGTGCAAATATTTTAAAAAACCGCCCGCACCACACCACACCACACCGTACCAACAATTAATAGTCTAATGATTTAATTTTATTTACTAAACATCACTGTAAGGATTTGGTGAGGATATTTGGTACAAACCGCACGAACCAAACAACATGATACTTTTATATTGATACTTTTTTCTATTAATTGTCTAACTTTTGTTTTATGCTAATTATATTAAAATCATACATACCCTTTATGTTTTAGGTAAATATATTTATTAGAATAAAAACCGATATATATTGAGGTTAAAATAGATAACATGCAAATATTTAATATTAGTTTGATCCACAACTTATATTGCAAAGTTTCATATTGGCACCTACATTATGATTTGATTATTGTGCATTATTTTAGTTCTGAAATAGTATTATGTGTTTGTTGATTTCTTTTTTACTCGTTAGGTAACCGTAGTTTCAGTCGATAAAATATTCTATCACTTAGAAATAGCAAACTGCACCGCAGCCGCAAAAAACCGCTCGGAACCACACATGGGGTTTATTTTTTTTTAAATTGCATTTCAAGAATTTTTTCTAAAAACCGCATATAGCGGTTTGGTGAGAATTGGCCGAAAATTATCCAAAACCGACCACACACACTCTAGCTTTACTCCTCATTTTATATAAAATTAATTAGATTAAATAGGATAAAATAATTAGTTAAGGATATAATATAGATTTTACCTTTTTTTCCTTAATATATTTGCAATTTCCTTGAACAACTTTTATTTAAAACATAGTGAAAATTATAATTTTAATATAAAATGACACATAAATTTAAATTTACAAGACAAGATAGAGGGTGATTTTTTTTAAAGTTTTTATTAATATTTTTATTATTTTTTTAAAACATTGGGTGTGGGTAGTTATCTTTTTTAATTTTATATCATTTTTTAAAAATAATTATTATTTTGTAGATGAGATATGATTGATGATTAGACAGACCAAATTAATTGAATTAGTGACAATTTAACCAAAACCCTTATGCTTACTAAAATAGAATAGACGCGAGCGAGTACTTGCGAGACAGGCTAGAATTTAACAATCAGATAATTAATCGAGATTTTAAACTTATCCACATTTAATCAAACGAGCAAAATGCATTCAAGAAACTAGTACTATTTGCGCATTCAATGCATGTGCAGTAATATATACATAGTCTGCGTTTGCTTTAATAGCAAAGCCAAGAAAATGGGTTGTAATATTATTAGTAATATATTATATCTCGTTTGCTTTATTACTGAAGCCCGACAAAAGATAAACAGCCCGCACTATATTAACGGGCTCCTTTATTATTTATCCAATACCAACACCTAATATTATTTCAACCTGTATTTTCAGATAAATTAGCTCGATACATATTAGCGGGCTTAGACCATTATATTAGCCCATCTAAAAAGCAAACGCAGCCATAGAAGATTATGTGTTATAATTATTTTTATGTAGAAATGTATTCATTAATTTAAAATTAGTTTCAAATTTAATGTGTATTGAAAATATATATTTTTATTATTATCTATACTATTATATAATTGGGGAGAGGGGGATACAAACCGTCAAATCAAAATTGATTTGGTCTGTAGTTTTTTTATTAATAAATAATAATATATTCTATTTAAAGTAAACAATAAATAATAAAATACATAAATAACCACCCACTACTCTCCGTTAATTGCTATGTTGCCCCTCTATTTTTAGTTAAGATTAACATGGTGTATTTTTATATTATCGCACACGCATTTGAGTGTGCAGAACATGCTAGTACTAATAGATAGTGGATGGTTATACTAATAATAGTGGATGGTTATTAACATAAGTGTTTTCATAATTATTAATTGACAAAAATTATGATTGGCTAATTGATACACCAAATTACGACAGTTTTTAAAAGACTTACAAGTACTAGCATGTTCTGCACACTCAAATGCGTGTGCGATAATATAAAAATACACCATGTTAATTTTAACTAAAAATAGAGGGGCAACATAGTAATTAACGGAGAGTAGTGGGTGGTTATTTATGTATTTTATTATTTATTGTTTACTTTAAATAGAATATATTATTATTTATTAATAAAAAAATTACAGACCAAATCAATTTTGATTTGACGGTTTGTATCCCCCTCTCCCCAATTATATAATAGTATAGATAATTAAAAAATAACAGCTGGACCAGTAATTCAATTGTTTAAATTACGTTTGACTTTGATAATAAACTTTGATTTGAGAATAAAATTTGACGCTCAACATTCGTGATTGACCTTGGCATGTATATAGATAGACCTTTCGAAATTTGCTATTTATATATATCTATATTAAATAACCTTCATTAAAGTTTTTAGTAACGTAAAATGCATGCAATCGAATCGTCATAGAAACATTTATGACCGTATCAATAATTAATTTCCAAGTCGTCGACCTACTCTCGTACCTATCTCCAAAATTCAAATGCAGTTCGGAGACTCCTTTCAAATCCGCCGGATAGTTTTTATAAATAAATAAAGTTATTTTCTACTTTAGTGTTTTTACTTCACACACTTGGAGACCGACTTGTGGATCATAATAGAAATATAAAAAAATCTGAGACAAAATAATTATATATTTTCACATATATTTTGCACCATTGCATCACTAGGGAAAAATTATCACCTCTTCTAAAACACACACAACACACAAAGCTTGGCGTCCTCATCACCTCTAAGCCGTTACCTTTGTTTCATCAGGTATGCTATCTTAGATTTACACAGCTTGCAGTTTAATTGTTCATCGTTTGTTTGTGCTGCGTTTTTTAGTTTTGGACTTTATTTTGCTCATTTCGTCGTTTTGGTGTGCTTTTATGCGTTTTTATCTGTAGATCTGAGCAGTGACAGTGAAGTTGATGTGTATATAACAAGCTCAAGGTATACGTATATGTTCAATTTGTGGATTGGATTGACAGCGGAGGTTGATCTGCTGAGATTTTGGTTGCTATGGTGGAGATCTAGGATACATCGGGTTTTCTTATGGTAGTTAGTGTTGTAAAGCTGTTAGCTTGCTTAGATAGAGTACTATTCAGACCTAATTAGCTTTCGTTGTGGTTTAAGAAGCTGTAGTGAAATAGAAGCTGGAAAAGAAGGAGGTGGTTAGTGAAATAAGCTTGGAATGGAAACTGTAACCGTAGCTGCTCATCAGAAGAACAACCGTGGCTATGCGAGGAATCGTAGCCGTGTTCTTACCAAGTTTGCTTCTTTGGATTCGGATAACTTTCAGGGTATTAATTGCAGGGCGTTTGAATCTGGCGCGGCATCGTTACCTAACCGTTTTCAGTCGTTATCCAGAAGGAAAGTCGTTACTAGAAATACTTCGTTCTCTCCCAAAACACCATCACCGACACCATTTGCTAGTGAGCATGTCAGTAAATGCTCGACTAGATTCGTAAAAAGCAGCCCTGTTTGCATACCTCTTAAGATTGGATTTGAGAACGAAGGGGATTTTTGCTCGTCTGAGCGTTGGGCTGGACCTGCTTATTCAAACTCTCCTCCACCGAGTTCTTTGCCTATTCCTAAGTTCTCTATGAGGCCTAAAAGGACCGTTTCGCTTGAGTTGCCAGGATCTTCTCCCGAAGTTGACCTCCAACCCATGTCAAAATCAGCTCCTGCTTCGCCTACAAGGCAGAAAAGCTTCTTTTCATGTGATTTGTCTAACCGTGGCGATGCTGTTACTAAGACTTTTTCTTACCGTGGTGTATTTGACAGTGATGATTCTGCGACCAAGACCCTGCGTCGCATCCTTAATCTTGAGATTAATGATGATTGAGGTGTACTGGGAGGGAGCCTTTTGGGGGGCCCTTCTAGGGAGAAAGTTAGCGTGCTTTGTGATTTTCTTTAGCTTGTAGAGTTTACGTAAGAGTCTGAAATAAATGAGATCAGTCCGTCTAGTGAAGTTTGCTCAGCATTCTGAAGTTTATCGCTGCATACCTGTGGAAGAGCCGTTGGAATTGGAAGGATATCTAGTGTAGATCTTTTAGCTTGATCAGCGTTGTTGAACAGTACTCAGAATTAGGATTATGAGGAGGCATAAGGTCTGCTTGTGGTGGCTGAAGGTTATGAACAGTAATAAATGGTTGCAGAATCGAGGGCTCAATTTGGTATATTCATCTTGTCGAGAAAGATTTGATGTCGTTAGGAGTTGCTGCTTAGCTCTTCAACTAACAAAGTTCTCTATTCTTGGCTCGCCATTGGTTATATACGACGTTCTTTCTACAACCCTGTATATATACTGTAGAGACCTAACTTGCCTAGGATTAGTCGGTTTCTTCTTTGTTTTCTTTTTTCGTCTTCAGAGTCTTGTATCTAAGTTTTCACCCATTCAGTCCCTTCCTCACCATCCCTTGACACAGCCTACCTAACACATCATCAATCACACCCAACCCATATCTTGAATTCCCCTTCGTTTTTTCTGATTAGAAAATAGCTTCTGACTTCTACTTCCCTGCCTTTCCCTCGACCGTATATTCTGTTTTTTTTAAAGAATTACGGCGGGGGAAATAGAAATAGTCGAATAATTCTAATCTTGGCTCCTATGCTTTGAGTCATATGAACATGGTATTGGCTCTTGAATATTGACCTCCCTTTCGTGTCCTCGTCTTCTTCTCTTCGTGTCCTTTTCTTAGTCATCTCCTAAAGATTCTCTTGCTCGTTGTTCTTCCCAAACGGTCTACACCATTCTCAGGTTCTTTCAAACTTACTCATGATATTGGTACCAACCAAATTCCTCAAAGGTAAGTTTCATTTCATGCATTTGATCATTCATTTCATCTTCTCAAGCAAAATCAGATACTAATGTGCTGTTTTTTCTGAATGTATCCTCAGTTCTTTAACAAATAGAAGAAGCAGCCCAAGAAAATGTTTCAGAAAGCTGTTGCAGGATTGTCTACTTAAATGTTGGCTGATCTCTGTGTCTTGTCTTATACTTTCAGTTCTCATGCTTTTCGAACTTAGTGTCTGTGTCTTGGTTTTATATGATGTTTAGAATGTTGAACTATGTTTTGTGATTTATCTTATTGGTCTCTGTCCAAGTCATTCTATGTTATGTAATTATATTCACATCTCATTGCAAACATGGATCACAAAGAAATGGATATACAAGGCAGACCGCAAAAGCATAGAAGAACAAAAGGAAAGTAGTACAAGAAAGGTAAGAAACCCAAAAAAAAAATAAAAAAAAATAATAAGATTAATATCTTGTCAGGTCATGTTCCCCACTGATAATCACACTAGGGATAGGGACCATGGAAAATCTTGAACTCTTTATGGAAAAATCCCTTTCAAAAGATGCCAAGTTCCACTGAAGCCATAAAGCCAAGCATGAAGAACATACACAATTTTTAATATAAATATATAGTATATATTTAATTTGTTAATTTTTTTAGGGTCCTAAAAGCACCATTCAAAATCTGGATCTTTTCTTTTTCTGCCTTCAGAAACCATTTCTTGGCATCGGCAATCTTCACTACAGAAAGCTTTATCACCCCTGAAGTAGAAAATGTGTAACGATATAAATTTAGAGAGAGAGAGAGAGAGAGCAATTAATCATTGATGATGTTGTTGATGAATGAATCTTGACCGTCAATAATATACAACTTGATGAAAATTGATGCAATGTTCTAACGCTAACCTGTAAATGAAGACGTCTCTGTCCTGGCCAAGAACCTTCTTACAAGTGCAGCAAAAACTCAAGAAATTCGCCGGCGTCGGCGGAGGATCACAAACCTCCATTTCCTCCGCCTGATCGGAAACGAGTCCGACGCTCTCCACGACGCAGTCGTCGTATATGTGAGTGGTTTTAGGATTAGGGCCGTGAATTATCACGCACGTATAATCCTCGGACATCTCCATCTCTTTCAGAGACAGCTGCCGGCCGAACTCCTTGGCCGTCGGCGGCGCGATCGACGCCGCCTGAGGAGGAACAATCCTATTCGTCTTGATCCCAAAATCCCCGGGAGATTTAGGCGACTCCTCCGCCGGCGAAATCGAAATGGGTATCTGAACTCTGAGCTTCGATCCCAACAAAACCATTCTGTTGTTCGCCGCCGCTGCCTCGCCGGCGAATGAATCTACGAGCGCGAGCCCAATCGCTCGTTGCCGACGATGGTTGTCTGAGTCTCCGGCGTTGAGGATTGACGTTGGGCTCATGAGATTGTGGTTATTATTACAAGCGGTTTCCGGCGAGTGATCGGAGATGTTTCCGCCGTCGTTCTTGCCGAAGAAGCCGTTGAAGAAGAACCTCGGAGAGCCCAACAAAGTTGAGATCATCGTCGTTGCGGCGGCGCTGGCGCCGGCGGGCTTAGTCAATGAACTGTGATGATCGGACATAAATATTCCCAGATTTTTATTTTCTTTTGCTTTTTCTTACCCTCTCAATAACCCTGAAAATAAAATAGGATGTATATGAAAAATCCTGCTAAATCTCATGAGCCTCCATTAACAAGAGATTATTACAAGCTTTTCTTTTCGTTTTCTGGGATTATCAAATCAAGATAAAGATTGTATTATTCATATAAAAACTTATTTTTTTTAGGTAATGTTTTCGAAGGTGAAGAGTGATGATTGGAGGGAGATATGAGAAAAACGAAGCTGTTTCTTGGGTGGGTTCTTAAAGAGAAGGAATGGCTTTGGAGTGGAAAAAAAATAAAGAAAATGAATAATAATAATAATAATAATAATAATAATAATAATAATAAAGGAAAAGCCAGCAAGAGAAGGGCCCTCCGCGTTATTTAATTTACTGAAATAGATAATTCTTTTCTCAATGGTTGGATTTTAGCTACTCAATTTGCTTATGACTCGCATTAGTTAAATGCAATGATGTATATATATATATTGCTTTATTAATGAACTGCAAAACATTCATTGGCCTCACTCAATCGCAGTACGAATTCTTACTATCGCCCATAAAAAGACAAAAATTCAGGTTGAAGACTAGATAAAAATAAGTGCAAATTACGAGTTAGCCCCAATACATCTTTCAATTAGAGATAAAGACCCATGTAAGTTTTATTTATAGATAAGGACCCAATTTAAGTTTCATTTAGAGAAAATGACCCATGTGTTACCACAGACCCATGAAGTGTTACCGCAGATCCATAAAGTTTTTCATAGACTCATGAAGTGTTACCGCAGATCCATAAAGTTTTCCATAGACTCATGAAGTGTTACCACAGACCCATGAAGTGGTACCACAGACCCGTGAAGTGTTACCACAGACCCATGAAGTGGTACCACAAAACCATGAAATGTTTCTGAAAAAACGGGTCCTTAAAACTATGAATTTGCTTACAGAGGACTGAACTCTAATTGAAACTTAAATGAAGCCTGAAACGTAAATGTCCCTAAAAATAATTCACATTCAAACTTGCAATAAATTTTATAAAATTCAATATAAGTGAGATCTAAAATTTTTTAATGACGTGTAGAAATTAAGTAAAAAATGCTTAATTATATATTTAGTCCTTTATGTTTGACTAGGTGACATTTTTAGGACACTTAATTTAAGGATTTGACTAGGTGGCCTTTTTAGGACATTTAATTTAAGGGTGACAATTTTAGTCCTATAAGTAACAAAATTATTACAGGACACATGAGTAAATTTTAGTCCTATATAAGTGTCAAAATTAAAGCAATTTGGATACCCTCAAACCCAGTAGAAAACATTCGGTCGAAATTTATACATATGACGACGAAGATGATGACGTATACTAAATTTATTTTCTCCTATAATTAAGTATCACATTATATGTAAAAAAGAGCTTAATTGGAGTAAAAAGAACAAATTTTAGTTTTGTAAGTATCAAAATTGAAGTAGTTTAGAACAATTAAAGCCAGAAAATCTCATTTCTCAGTTTTAAATTTATACACTTGACGTCAGATATGCTAACGTGGACGATTAGGTGGGGCTTAATTGGAGGATAGAGAAAATTAGTTTAGTAAGTCAATATCGTCGGCTCCCCGTGTATAAATTCCAAACTGAAATTAGATTTCTAAGTTTAACTGTAGTAAATTGATTTAACTTTGATACTTATATGACTAAAATTACCACTAATAACACATGTGCCTTTAAATTACAACAATTTTGTTACGTATAAAACTAAAATTGTCACCCTTAAATTAAATATCCTAATAATGTCACCTACTCAAACATAGGCGACTAAAAATATAATTAAGCCTTAGAATAAACTTATCTTGAATGATTCAACATTTATCAACAAATTACCGAAAAGTTGATTGCGTGTAGGTACTGTATTGTTTTGAAATTAGTATTCATTTTATAGTAAGTATGTACAAATTATAGGGTTTTTACACATAAATACCCCCTCTGTAAGAAAACTTGTAATTTAGTACCCTGTCATGATTTTTTTATATGTAGGTACCTAACAGAATTAATTTTTTGTAGATAGGCACCCAATCCGCCGCAGGTACGCCATACAACACATTTGGGTACCCTATATCAACACATGGGTACCAATATATAATAGAAAAATAGTACGCCGTATTATCACATTTAGGTACGCCCTGTTTAAAACATAGGCACGCCGTACGAATACATTTAGATACCCTATATCAACATGTTATGGTACGTCATACACACACCGAAAGGTACGGCATGACTGAAGAAACTGGTAGAAATTAAATCGGGTACCTATCTGTAAAATTTTCTGACATGGGTAACTATGTGTAAAAATTTAGTCAATTGAGTATTTATGTGTAGATGTCTTATATTCATCCCATATTTGAATTTTCTTACCTTAATTAATACAGTGACCTTATTTTGTCCTGATTGCTATGTTGTCGTTATCTGTCTCAATGCCCACGCGCCGATGTACTAAACAATAGATCGTTCGAAAACTAAGAAAAAAAAAGGAAAAGTAAATGAAAATGTCAAAGAAGGACCTCGGGCAGTGAAAATGCACGCACTCGCTGGTTGTAATAATTTGCTGACCGTAAATGACGTCATCGATATTCATGTTCTAAATAAACCTGACCGCGGGCAGAAGTTATTTTCTATTTTTTTTTTCCCTATCACTGCCTCATCATTCAAGTTGTTGTACTACAAACTTTAAATATAATGACACCTACTAGGATTGGGCCCCAATTTATTTTTGGTAACACTTTCTTTTAAGAGGCAAAGAAATATTTATTTTTTCTTTGGTAGGCGTTATAATTTTAGAATAATCATATTGATGTTAGAGTGGTTCGATTCCGAAGGAAAAATAACTGGTTGAAATATATAGTAGGCTATTGCTCAAGTTTATTGAAAGAGTTGGGTATCAGAAATGAATACCCCTAATTTATATTTATAGATAATGATACACATGGAAATTTAAAATAATCTTTTTTTCAAGAAATATCAAATAATAATTTGTTAACAATACAATAAGGGTAACTTCTTTTAACGAAAGAAAAATATGAAAAAGAAAAGAAGTAACCATGTTTCTTTTTGCAGGAATATGAAAAGTAAACGTTATCATCATATGGTAAAGCCGTTCGATTGGGAATACAAATATACAATTATTTTGTTTTTCAAGATAAAAAGGTGAAAAATCATGAAAAGGTATCTCTATGCAAAAAAGTCCACATTTGACATCAAGGTGATAATCGATTTTCCCAACTATGAGCATAAATTTATATGTAAAAGTGTTGAAGATGGAAGAAAAGACTTCACGGATTAAGGCACACAATCAGAAACCAAGTCAAAGATGATTAGCTAAATTTAAATGATTGTTTCTCAACGGCTAGTTTAGAAAATATCTGCTATATAATGAGGCCATCATCGATTGTAATAGAATAAGATATGAAATACAAATCTTTCTCTTTTAACTCTACGAGCTTACCATGAATAAATAACATGGTATCAAAGCAGCGCTGCAAAAAAACCCACAGAAAGAAAAAGGTCTCGAAGAGATCTCAACCATTGCCGAAAAAACTACATTCACAGAAGCTCCCAAAAATCATGTAAGAACTCAAACCATGGTTGGAAATCCCCATCACCAGACCCCTACACCTCTCCATTCCTATGCACAATTGCCACACCTATTCGAGCCATCAAGAAACAGGGCGCGGCTGCCACAAAAGCAAATGAGTTCTCTCCAAAAGCCCCAATATGAGAGCCATCATGGTACCCGTTACCTCCTCGACTCTCAAACCATCCGTTCTCGCCACGACGAGTTGTTCGAGTCCGAGCCGGAATTGTGGTGTGCGCGAGACAAACCCGACGGGTTGGACGAAGACGACTGAGGAAATTAAGATCTTCATATCCCCGATTCTTATAGGTAAATAACTGAAGTGAAGCGATGGCACTTGTCTTATTGAAGGAAAGAGATGGCGGTCGGTCAATTGCATTAGGTAGGAGATGTAGGACCCGCCTTACCTTATTTTTAAATCAATATGAAGGAAAAAGGATTTTGCATCAAACAACATGTATCAATACTCCTGAGCAAAATGGAGTATCTCAAAGAAAAAATCATCTATCTCCTTGAAGTGGTGAGATCACTATTATTTCAAAATAATATTCATAAAGTATTTTGGTTTGATGGCAGTACTTACAACCACATACCTTACTAATAAATTACATATTGTAGTTTTGAATTATAAAAGTCCCATAGAATTCTAGTACTTGCGACTCTCCGGATGTGTTTGCTATGTACACATCAAAAGACTTGACAAACTTGCTCAAACTTCATAAAAGCTGCATTCTTAGGGTATTCATCCCAAAAGAAAGGTTTACAAGTGTTATGATCCCAAAACAAAAAAATATATATTTCAAGGGATGTGACATTTCTCGAAGATAAATCATATTATCCTAACTTAGAAGAATCAACGAATTTCAATCTAGAGAACAAAAATTATATACCTCTTCCCGAGTCAACTTTCCTTGAAGAGACCAATCAAAAATATAATGCCATAATCGAAGACCCAAATGATATAGCAATTAATGAAAACACCGATCCTATTTAGGGGGAGAAAATAATGAAAATCAAATAATTAGAAGATCAACTAGACCAACTAAGCGACCAACAAAATTCGATGACTATGTAACAAATCATATAACATATCCTATCCAAAATTATATTTCATATAGTAGGATATCGTCTCAACACAAAGGTTTTCTAACCTCTATAGATAAGGAGTTGAACCCGCAAATTATAATGAAGCCCTTGAACAACCAACTTGGTGTAAAGCCATGGAAGAAGAGGTCGGCGCACTTGAAAGAAACCATACTTGGGATATTGTTCCACTACCAGAAGATAAAAAAAACCGTCGGTTGTAAATGTTTACAACATAAAATTTAACAGTAATGGAACTATAGAAAGATATAACGCCAGACTGGTGGCCAAAGGTTTCATTCAGACTTATGGCATAGATTACGAGGAAATCTTTGCTCTGGTTGCAAAAATGAATACCATCAGAATCTTATTATCTGTTGTTGTAAACTCCGGTTGGAGTTTATCTCAAATAGATGTTAAAAATGCATTTTAACAAGGAGATTTGGAAGAAGAAATCTATATGAACCTACCTCCAGGCCACAAACTTTGAAAAAACAAACAAAAGGCTAGTGTATATACTCAATAAGTCAATCTATGGTTTAAACAATCCCAAGAGCTTGGTATACTAAATTAAGTCATGCACTTCTTGCACGAGTATTTGATAAAAGCTCTGCAGATACATCGATGTTCGTTAGAAATCATAATAAAACTATTATCATAATTTTAATATGTGGATGACATAATTATAACTGGAAAAAATAATGAAGAAATAAATAACATAAAAAGCTATTTGAAACAAAAACCATTCAGAAAAGGGTTTACTTCTCTCCCAAAGAAAATACACTTTAGATTTACTCAAAGAAACTGGAAAGTTGGGAGTAAAACCCTCTAGAACTCCCACAGACTAATAAAAAATTGAATCAAGAAGACGCAGAACCTCTGCAAGACATCGGACGATTTCAAAGATTAGTAGGAAAACTTAACACGACCTGGCATTTCATTTGTTGTTAGTTGTGTTAGTCAGTTTACGCAGGCTCCCAAGTCCAATCATCTCGAAGCGATAGACAGAATTTTAAGGTATCTAAAGGGGACACGTGGACGTGGAATTTTGATGAGACCAAACAAGACAAATGACATTGTTGGCTACTCCGATGCTGATTGGACGGGAAGCTATGATAGAAGATCAACGACAAGTTATTGCACATTTGTTGGAGGGAACCTTGTCACATGGAAAAGCAAAAAACAGAAAGTCGTAGCGAGCTAATAAGGATAAACAACTACTACAAGACATGAAGATAGAATGCAAAGAACTGATGCGATTGTAGTGCGACAATAATGCAGCGAGACACATAGCATCCAACCCTGTGTTCTACGAGAGGACAAAATACATTGAAGAGGATTGTCATTTCGTTCGTGAAAAAGTACAAGCTAATGAAATCGAGACACCATTTGTCAAAAGCCAAAATCATCTAGCAGATATATTTACAAAGGCGGTTGATCGACAAATATTTGAAAGGTTTTTAACCAAGTTGGGCTCTATAAATATATATGAACCCAACTTGAGGGGGAGTGTTGAAGATTGAAGAAAAGACTCCACCGATCAAGGCACAAAATCAGAAACCAAGTCAAAGATTATACAATTAAAGAAAAGATATGGTTAGGTAAATTAAAATGATTGTGTCTCAACGGCTAGTTTAGAAAATATCTTCTATATAATGAGCCATCCTCGATTGTAATAGAATAAGATATGAAATACAAATCTTTCTCTTTTATCTCTACGAGCTTACTATGAAAGAACAACAAAAAGTCTAAATAATTTTCAAATAGAAAAACTGGATGGCTACTTAGTTTACCAATGACACAAACTACGATATTTACACCCGGGGGTGTTTGCTTTGGGGTGATCCTCCAAACATCACCATACTTCCATCGCTTTCTAATCACTGCATTTGTTTAGCGTGGGTGATGAGTCATCACCGTGATGGAGGATCACCAATATGATCAAAACGGGGTGATATTCCATCTTTTGGATCACCCCCGAAAAGCAGAGTGATCCTCCATCACCGTGATGAAGTGATATTTTCAATATTTCTTTGGACAAAATTATCTCTTATCTTTTAACATACATTCTGATGCATAAGACGCTGATGTTTGTTCGATAGATAGTTGTAAGTTTTAATTATAGTTTCAGGGTCATTAGAGTAATTTACATAGTTAAGTCAGTTGTGCTATGCTTTCTATTTCAAGGTTGTAATCGTGTGTTTTCGGACAGTTATGTTATATCAGTGTTATAGAAAAAAGATCATTGTGATCTCAGCAGTTCTCGCAATCTGAGCCTTTTCCCATCTCAATCTGTGTTGATTCGTGCATCAGTTGGTATCAGAGCCAATGGCGGATACGAACCGTGGTCGAGGTAGGGGTCGAGGCCGAGGTCAGGCTCGTAGTGTCGATCACGAGAACGAGGAACCGCCAAACCGCCGTCGAGACCAGCGAGATCTAGAGATTGCAGCAATGGGGAGACGAATTCGAGAATTAGAACGCCAACTCGCACATGCAAGGTTGGGTTCTACAAATGGTAACGAAGGCGAAGGGTCGAAGACCATTCACTCTTCTGAGTCAGGCGAAGAAGATGAGGAATATAACCTGTGGGGCATTCCGAATTGGGGGCGACATCACAGATTTCGTCGTGAGCCTGATCAATCCTTTCAAAACCTCGGGATGAAGATTGACATTCCGGAGTTTGACGGGAAATCTCATCCTGATGAATTTATCGATTGGTTGCACACTGTCGAACGGATTTTTGATGTCAAAAATCTGACCGACGACCAAAAGGTCAAGTTAGTAGCCATAAAGTTGAGGAAACATGCCTCGATTTGGTGGGAACACGTGAAGAATCAGCGCCTTAGAGATGGAAAGCCAAAACTGCAAACTTGGGACAAAATGAAGAAGAAGCTAATGGGAAAATTCCTACCCATCCAATATAGACAGGAAGCTTTTATCGAGTATCATAATTTTAAGCAACGAGGTCTGACTGTGGAGAAGTATACGAATGAGTTCGATATTCTGCGCATGCGATGCATATGGTTGAAGAGGATGAACAAATCGTCGCTCGATATCTGGCGGGCTTGAAGCAAGAAATATCTGATGTTGTTTACCTTCAACAATATTATACGTACGATGATGTTTGTAGAGTTGCCTTAAAAGTCGAATCACAGCAAGGTAAAAGGGCCGTTCAGTCCAAGTTTCAAAATCGCTTTTCGAGGGCGGAGACTAATACGAGCGTATCTCCTTCGAATACTAATCGTACGTACAACCACTCAGACTCGAGTTACTAAGCTTTATCCGGAAAAGGGACAATCTAGCAAGGGAGGATCCGTGGCGAACAGACGATGTTTTAAGTGTCAAGGTCTAGGCCATCTTATTGCTGACTGTCCTAACAGGCAGATTGTTACTTTGATCGAAGAAGACATGGTACCAACATATGATAATTATGGGGATGGCGACGAGAACCCTCCATAGAAGACGAGGAAATAACTTATGCTGATTCTGGCGAGTCTTTGGTAGTTCGAAGAACACTAAGTGTTGTTACTAATGAGGAAGATGAGTCATGGCTGAGACATAATATATTCCATACCAAATGTACCTGTAGCGGAAAGGTATGTAATATGATTATTGACGGGGGTAGTTGCGAAAACGTGGTATCCAACATGATGGTGGAGAAGTTGGGACTAAGCGCAGAAGACCATCCACAACCTTATAAATTATCTTGGTTTAAGAAGGGCAATGAAGTGAAAGTGTCAAAGCGATGCCTTGTAAAGTTCTCAATTGGGAAGAAACATGCTGATGAGGTTTGGTGCGATGTAGTTCCTATGGACGCGTGTCATATTCTATTGGGCAGACCTTGGCAATTCGACAGAAGAACGAAGCATGATGGATTCAAAAACACCTACACGTTTCGTAAAGATGGAGTGTCTATTACCCTTGGTCCTTCGGATTTACGAAAAGAGGCCAAAAGTCATTTACTGTCTCGGTTCGACTTTCAGAGGGAGTTAGAAAAGACGGTGAGGTGTTTGCATTGGTGTTGACAGAAGCTAATAGTGACGGTCCAGAACTCCCTCACAAGTCATCATTAGTGGAAGAGTTCGCTGATGTAGCGCCAACGGACTTGCCGCGTGGATTACCACCTATGAGGGACATCCAACATTGCATCGATTTTATTCCGGGGGCTGTAATTCCTCACAAGACTACTTATCGCATGGTCCCAAAGAACACGAAGAGTTACAGCGACAAGTGCTTGAGTTGTTGGACAAGGGTCATATTCAAGAGAGCATGAGTCCATGTGCGGTACCAGCATTATTGGTTCCAAAGAAGGACGGTTCATGGCGGATGTGCATCGATAGCCGAGCCGTTAACAAAATCACCATCAAATACCGCTTTCCTATTCCTCGATTTGATGATCTAATTGACCAATTACATGGAGCGACGATCTTTTCGAAGATTGACTTACGGAGAGGGTATCATCAGATACGAATCCGACCTGGAGACGAATGGAAGACCGCCTTCAAGACTCGAGATGGTCTATACGAATGGAGGGTGATGCCGTTCGGACTATCTAATGCGCCAAGCACTTTCATGCGGCTTATGAATCAGGTCTTTCATCCCTTTATTGGCAGACCCGTAGCTCATAGGAGGCCAGTGAGGCGGTCGCCTCGGGCCCAACGTCGGAGGGGGGGCCCAAAATTTTTTATACATGTATATATACATAATATATTATATATATATATATATTATCAAAAAGAATATTATTGTTAAAACTTAAAATTAAATCTATAAAAACTGTGAGTGGACTGCACAAGTCAGTTGGGACTTAAAGCTTTTTATTAAGGAAAAAAAAAAAAAAAGGAAACGTGACGTGGTTTCTTCTTCTATACTGATAAAATATAAAAATGGTTTCGCTTAGGTTAAATGAAGTCGTTATCTAATAAAATCGTTCACCATGGGACCCAGTGTCCAGTGATCTTTAAGGTATATTATGCTGCTCCTTATTTCATTAATTTATTTGTTTGGCTGGAAGCGCAATTTAACTTTTTTCTTTCTCGACAAACAATGTTTTTATATTTAGGTTAGATTTGTTTCATTTTCATGTTTTTTCGGACATTTGAATTGTTTTTGCTACATGTCACGTTCCATAAATCTTCTTTGTTCCTAATCGAAAACTGAAGCGAAAAAATCGAACCGAATTATACAAATTGTACCGAACCAAATTAAAACAGTTCGAAGTATTTTCGAACATTTCACTATAAAATATTTATTTTTATTTATTTATTTTAGTTACATTTACCGTTGAAATTTACGCTATATTATACATATCATACTGTATTTGGAAAAAAAACTGATCGGGGGCCGAAATTTAAGTTTCGCTTCAGGCCCGTGCTTTCTCAGCTACGGCCCTGTATTGGTCATTTCTTGGTGGTTTATTTCGACGATATTTTGGTATACAGTTCATCTTAAGAGCAACATTTGCAACACTTACGGAGAGTTTTTGAGGTTTTACGAGCACAGAAATTGTATACTAATACCACTAAGTGTCACTTTCTCGCTAGCGAGGTGACATTTCTTGGATACATAGTGTCCAAGGAAGGTATTAAAATGGACCCAACAAAGGTGGAAGCCATCACAGCGTGGCCGACTCCGACGAGCATTCATGAGATTCGAAGTTTTCACGGTCTGGCGTCATTTTATCGGAGATTCATTCACAACTTCAGTACCATCATTGCACCTATCACTGATGGCATGAAAGGGGGTAAATACTGTTGGACCAAAGAGGCTGAAAATGCGTTTCAGTTGCTGAAACAGAAAGTAACCGAAGCACCGGTTTTGGTCTTACCAAATTTCGAAGAAATTTTTGAAGTACACTGTGATGCATCCGGTGTGGGTATTGGTGGTGTATTGAGTCAGAACAGTAGGCCACTAGCATTCTTCAGTGAGAAGTTGAATGAGGTTAAACTCAAGTACTCGACGTACGACAAAGAATTTTATGCCATCGTGAGGAGCCTCGAGTATTGGCGTCACTATCTCATTTCCAAAGAGTTCATTTTATTCTCTGATCACGAGGCGCTGAAGCACATCAATGGACAACACAAACTGAAGCCGCGACATGCTAAATGGGTTGAGTTTTTGCAAGCCTATACTTTCTCTATTAATCATAAGGCTGGAGTGTTGAACAAAGTAGCAGATGCGCTGAGTCAAAAGTCTTCCTTGTTATCAACCATGCGAGTTCAAGTGAGCGGGTTTAATACATTCAAAGAGTTGTACGAGGATGATCTTGACTTCACAGATATTTGGCAGAAGTGCGAATCGCGTCCCTTTCAGCAGTTTGCTCGACAAGAAGGATTTCTTTTCCGAGGCAACCAAATATGTATTCCTAAGTGTTCTTTGAGGGAGTCAATTATCGCCGAGGGACATGCTGGAGGACTAGCGGGACATTTTGGGGTTGATAAGACACTTGCGGGTTTACAACACCATTTTTATTGGCCTAGGATGGATCGTGATGTGGCTCTATCAGGAGGTGTAGAACATGCCGCATAGCCAAAACCCGGAGCAGCAATGCAGGACTATATCACCCTCTACCAGTTCCTATCGCCCCATGGGAAGATGTCAGCCTTGATTTTGTTCTTGGGCTACCCAAAACTCAAAGGAACAAGGATTCGGTTTTGGTGGTGGTGGATAGGTTCTCGAAAATGGCACATTTCATTGCCTGCAACAAGACTAATGATGCTTTGTTGGTTGCTCGTTTGTTTCTGCAGGAAATTGTTAGATTGCATGGGGTACCCAAAACCATTACCTCTGATCGAGATGTGAAGTTTGTAAGCCATTTCTGGCGTACCCTATGGCGAAAACTGGGCACTCAACTACAGTTTAGCTCGTCTCACCACCCTCAAACTGATGGACAAACGGAGGTGGTCAATCGAAGTTTGGGATATCTGTTGAGAAGTTTGGTTGGTGACAGTCCGCGCCAATGGGATCTCACCTTACCTCAAGCAGAATTCGCATATAACCGATCGCAAAGTCGGACCACGGGAAAAAGTCCATTTGAGGTTGTGTACGGATTCAACCCAATCACTCCACTCGAGCTCACACCGCTGCCTGTTGAAAAAACAATTCAGTGGTGATGCTGAGGACCATGCTGAACACATCAAGCAAGTACATTCGTAGGTTCGAACCCAAATTGAGAAGTCCAACAAAAACTACAAAGAGCGGACAGACGTGCGCCGAAAAAGAGTGGTATTCAAGGTGGGAGATTTAGTCTGGATTCATCTTAGAAAAGCTCGTTTTCCCATGGGCAGATACGGTAAACTACAACCGCGAGCTGACGGACCATTCCGAGTGCTTGAGAAGATCAATGACTGCGTACAAGATTGATTTGCCGGGCGACTATAATGTTTCGGGTACTTTTAATGTCGCAGATTTATCACCATATATTACAGATGACGAAAATGAGACAGATGAAGTAGCAATGCTTGCTGGTGAAGAGGCAGATTCGAGGGCGAATCTTTTCTCAGCAGGGGAGAATGATGCATAAGACGCTGATGTTTGTTCGATAGATAGTTGTAAGTTTTGATTATAGTTTCAGGGTCATTAGAGTAATTTACATAGTTAAGTCAGTTGTGCTATGCTTTCTATTTCAAGGTTGTAATCGTGTGTTTTGGGACAGTTATGTTATATCGGTGTTATAGAAAAAAAGATCATTGTGATCTCAGCAGTTCTCGCAATCTGAGCATTTTCCCATCTCAATCTGTGTTGATTCGTGCATCACATTCCTTATATAGCCCTACTCATATTTTTAAGCAAGATATTTAAATCTTAAAAATTTATATTTAATGCTTAAAAAATAAAAGAATTATGTTGAAAAATTATAGAAAATACTTATAATTAATAATTGATTAATCTATTAAAGCTTAAAAAAATAAATAATTATATTGAAGAATTAAATACTTATTATTAATAATTGGTTAAAAAATCTATGTTTAAAGCCTAAAGATATAATACTTCTATTGTTGAATTATATAACATGCTTATAATTAACGCTTAAAAATAATACTTGATTTTCAAATATTAATAACTATCACGTTAAATATTACCTCAAGTAAACATATTAAAACACTTATTACGTAATATGCATAAGGTTAACTATGACATTTACACAACATCAGCCATACATCACTGCGATTAAACAAACACAATATTCCAATATCACATTGATATGCAAAATGATATATCACCTCAAAGCAAATACAGTGATGATATATCAACTTGATCCACATCACGGTGATATCAACATCACGGCGATGTGAGTATCACCGTGATGTTGGATCACCGAAAACAAACAACCCTGCAAAGACATATTATAAATATGAAGCTTTCGTTGCAAAACACTGTTAACATTAATTGGTAAACAGAGAGTTAACCGAAAAAATAATCAATTGTTTAGAGATTGGGAAAAGTTGGAATCAATGTAATTTAATTCAATTTGATGTAAAAGAAGAGCATTTCTTCATATTTTGGTCGAGTAATAATAACTGTAGATAGGTTGTGTTGTTTTACTTTTATTCTATTTTTCATTTTGCATTTTTTCATTGGAAAGCACAATATATAGTGAAAGTATGTCCTAAAGGGTTTTATCTCACGTATGAAATTAACAACAGACTCAATATAAAAACTAAAGAGACATTTCATCGGTTGAATAAATAGCTTTTGATTTTCGTTCAGTAGAAGTTGGGATCGTTTCATCGACGGTGAAGTTCAGATTTGATTTATACTAAAATTACTTAATAAAATAAAATAATATAAACAGGGCTTTTTAATTAAAATAATGGGATTTAAATGAAAAATTATTAAAGTAGGGTCGATTCGCTCAAAATTAATAAAATCGCGTAGAACGCGTTGAATGGCCGCGACGTCGCGCCCATTAGGAGCGACGCCGGTTGAATCGGGCTCGATGGGGCTTAACGCGGGCCGTTTTCGTGAAAAGATCGATTGGGCCGAAGATCGGCCCAATAGACTGGTCGTCGCGGCTAATAGACGCGTCGCCGCGCCTAATGGCCGCGACGACGCGTTGAATAAGGCCACGACGCCTCTTTTCTTCTTCATTTCTTCTCCTCTCCTCCCTTCGATTCCTCCGGCGAAATTTCGGGCGATTGTTGCGCGCGTTTAACTAGTGATAGATCCGTTATTCCCCGTCATCGTCGATTAAGCTTCGTTTGGTATGAAACTCCTAATTTGATTAAATCTTGTTTTTGATGTTTCGTTAGATTTCGTCGAATACTTGCGTTTATGTTTGTGTTTTGGTATAATTTATGCTCTAGATATTATGGGTTGCTTAGTATGTTGATTTAACACGTTAATTTTTTATAATTGGTTCGATTTAGAAATTTTCCCTAATTTAGAAACCTAATTTGAAATTAGGATTTCTAGGTTATTTGATTCGATTGTTAGTAAATGAGTCAATTGTTTGTTTATTGTTATTTGTCGCGATATTGACTTTGAAACGCTAATTTAGGATGGATACGTACGAATATTACGGTCCGATCGACAGATCACTTCTGATATTCCAGGATAGTCATCGTTGTAACGATGTACTATCCAATGCTGATGGTGCCCTCGACACGCCTTTGACCGTTAAGGGTTTGGAGAGTGTCGTCTGGGGCAAGCTTTCACGATCGGTGCGGTCGCACGGTCGTATTCTGGAGAGGTTGGATACTATGTCCTTCTACGGCGTGTATAGTTGTGGATCTCAGAAGTTAGATCCACACTTGATCACGGCCCTCGTAGAGAGGTGGAGGAAGGAGACGCATACGTTCCACTTGCTTGTGGGTGAGGCCACCGTCACTCTTGAGGACGTCGGTGTGCTGTGGGGACTCCCCGTCGATGGTCACTCGGTCAGTGGTGTTATTCAGCACAGCACAGCACGCGACGCGGGTCCCGCGCGGGCCACGGGCGGGCCCAGCTGGTTTCTCGCGAGGGCAGTTCTTGCCACGTCATCATCGCGTCCATTGGATGCAACGACGCATCTAATGCCCGCGTTCCGCTCGATTTTAGTAATCTCGACCAAAATAACCCTATTTTATCTAATTTGGTTTAAATAACCCCATTTTAATTAAAAAGCCTATAAACAGTGAAAGCGCAAATTCACTTTTCGGGCCCGCCTTACTTCGAGCCCTAAATTATCTTCTTTACCTTACAAACTTCTTTTGATCTTTCCATATAAAAAATCGCAATTTTACAATATATATTTACTACGTATGTTAAATTTGTCACACGGCTTACATTTCCCTCTAAGTTCGAGTTATCATAATTGTCGGATTAATTTAATGCGTGCACGTCACTTCAATTAAATCAATGGATAAACGTTCAACCATATATATATTTCGCATAAATTCTTATACAAACTTTATGACAGTGATATATAACTAACCAAAGAACTCAAACACATCGCCACATTCAGCTTGAAGAACATTAAATATTAAAGTATTTATGGAATCCAAAATCTGACTTGGAAACTAATTTATAAAATGTAAATCCATGATGGGTTCATGTATTCTATAATTTATCGTTTCGCTGCTCATTATCACATGATTTATAGTGTCTACAATACATGACTTTTCATACTGTATTTAATTTTTTTAATATAATGGCATGAGAATTATGATTCCCTTAAACAGACGTATGACAAGGCAGATGAAGAGCGTTAGAGCCCATACTTATCCAATAATGACTATTAAAATAAAGCATAAAAACAAGAAAATAATTTCAATGTTCAGAGAACAAGCTTTGATCATAAAAATATTTTGAGTAAATATCGAACGCCAACAAGATACAAACAAAGCGAACATGATCAACCATAAATAGTAACAAAGGGATTTATAATTGAAATTTCAAGTGGGGAAAATGGGTTCCATTCCCTTCAATTCAATGTTCATCTGATGCTAAATCTATTTTCGTTTAGTGATATTGTGTAGTAATTATAAAATTGATTTATCTATATTTTTATTAATGACCCCACGACCTTTCATCTTCAATCAATCGATGTCTATTGTCTTCTGATACATTGTATTTTTTTTTTTCTTTTCACGCCATTGAATTATTGGTTATGATGTGTCCCTTTCCTCTTTCAAGTTCAACTGATCCGATCATAAATAGGTTTCAATGACCAATTAAAAAAATTATTGATATTAATCTTGGCTATGATCATCAGATGATCTACGAATAATACTAAAGAAAGAAAAAGAACGAGTCTACAGTAAATTAAATAAGCTTATTGGGCCTCAAAGCAACAATTCGGTTGTCCGTGTCTGTTGAAGTAGTGACCCAACAAAACGCTCCTGCCTTTATTATTTATTTATTTGTTTGTTTTTTACCAGCTACCAATTTTTTTCCTTTTAAAAGAAAATTGAATCGATTTAACAATACCTTTTTTTAAAAGAGTAAATGTCAAAAATGATGTTTGCATTACTGATAAACGTATTTTTTGTACGTTTATATCTGTTATAGCTTAATCGTTTTCGAACATAGTAGAGTCTTTTTACGTGATTTTGATAATTCTACACGTGTTTATGCTTTTATAGGACTTCAAAACAATAATTAGAACGAAGCGAACGAAAACGGATCAGAAAAGAGAAAAAACAAAGCTCAACATGTGAAAGCCCTTTTGATCAATCCAGCCCATAAGAAATCAGGTCCAGTCCACAAGATTTGTTATCGGCATGTCGAAGAAAATCCGTATCATGTCTTCTATGAAGGTTATAAAAGAAAGACCAACCCAAAGCAAGAGGGAAAACACTTCACCGTTAAAGATCCACCTCTCAAGCACCCACCTTCCACTTTATGATGTTATTCACAAGGAAGCAACTCGAAGCAGAGCCGTGCGCTTTGACGAACTGATTTCAGCAGCTAGGGCTGTGAAGAGCGACAAAAGTGTGCTGTTTGGGCTGAGAGCAGAAGACGTGGGGAGTGGAAAAGAAGGACAAGTGAAGGGAAAAGCTGATCGCCCACCAACCGTTCGACAAAATTCCTCAACGAAGGATCAACCCCGAAGGCGAATTTCAGGGAAGAAAATATTTTTTTTCTCTTTGTTGTTTATTCTTCTCGCCTTGTTAATGCTTCGTATGAGTAGCTAAATCCCGTAGTATTTGAGATTAGATGAACCCTAGCGACATCGTACGCATGTTTTAAGTATTGTTATTTTTTGCTATTGTTACGACTAGATTATGATTTATATTATTATTTTGATTATGTCTATGTGATTGAGATCATTGTTGGAAAATTGTAAGCTACGCTCGAAAGAGGGGCTGGCGATTAGACCACTCGTAAACGAGCGGAATAAATCCATCGCTAGAGATAGGTTGGGCTATCCCGTCGGATTAGAGTCAAATCTAATAGAGAGATTTATCGTATTTTTATGCGGTCTGCGATTGTGTAGTTAGGGAAGCTTGCCCAGCTATTCAAGAGGTAGATTAGTTGTTTACGATTATTTTATAGTAAGGCGCAGTTTCGTCAGCTATAGAGACTCGAACGCATGTTATAGGAATTTCCATGGTCTAATGCTAGTCATGTTCATGAACAATAGATATTTGCTTCGGTCTAGCCAGGGGGATTCGAAGTCTCAGATACTTCGCTTTTATAAAGTCGTTCCAACCCGCTATCGCTATTTTATCAGATTTTTATGGTTGTGTTTATCGTTTATTTAGTTTATCGTTATTTATATTTGTATCAAACCAAAAATATTCACTAGGATATTTAAACGACGGTTTTCTAAGGTAGAGAGTTCCTTTGGTTCGATACTCGAATACTTACTACTTCAGTACTACTATCGATAGGTACACTTGCCTATTGAGCGTAGAATAGTTCGTAATATTCGTTTTATTTTTATTACCCGATCCGCTCGATCAAGTTTTTGGCGCCGTTGCCGGGGAACTATTGATATTTAGAAAACTTTAGTTTATTATTCTAGCTCTATTATTCTTATTATTACTATTATTGTTATTATTTTTTTATTACTATTATTATTTCTTCAAACTATCTATTTTATTTTTATCATCCTCATTATTAAAAAAAATATATTATTATTATATTGATTACTATGTTCTTTATTATTTTTTGTCTTTATTATTTTTAGCATCGCTTGCTTTTATTTTTAGTTTTATTTTTGTTAGCAATATATTTTGTTAAATTGGTTTTTACGTCTAAATCTCTTATTGTTATTTTTATTTTTATTTCATTTTCGATAGGTACGTGAACGCTCGTGCATGACCCGAAGAAATCATTCGCTACCATTAGTTGAAGGAGACCCGGAGATCGAAAGAACTTTCCGACACAACCTACAAGAAAACGCAAGGCGAGTCGAAATGGCGGAGCAAAATCGCGAAGAGATGCCATTAGCAACAACGGAACCTCCAATGAGAGAGCTGTGGAGAAACAACGCCGTAGGGACGGTTGGCTAAGCAATCGTCCTTCCTCAAGTCCCGAATAACTTTGAGCTGAAACCGGCTTCAGATGCTTCAGACGACAGCTCAATACGATGGACTCTCCGAGGAAGACGCTTATCGCCACATTTGAGATTTCCTATCCGTCGCCGACGCAATACGAGTACAAGGCGTAAGCACAGAAGCTATTCGACTCTACTTACTTCCATTCTCTCTACGAGGCAATGGCAATGCGAAGGTGTGGTTTAACTTACTTCCCGAGAGATCTATTACCACTTGGGACCAGATGCATGCCACCTTCATCAACTATTTCTTTCCACCTTCCAAGGCACTCAAATTAAAAATGGACCTCACCGCATTCAAGCAAAAGGAGAGCAAAAATCTATACGATGTTTGGACCAGATTCAAGGTGCTCTTGAACCATTTTCCTCAACAAGGGATGACGAAGAGCGAGCAAATTCAGCGGTTCCATGAGTCCTTGAACGATCACACCGTACAATTACTAGACGGAGCATGCAATGGAGGGCTATGTAATCTTAGCGCAACGGAAGGCTGGAACTTAATTGAAGATTATAGTGCGAACAGTTTCCGGCGAGGGAGTTCAAGTAGTAGAGGTAAACCACCAGGAATGTACGATGTCGCTGAAACTACCGCAATCAACGCCAAGTTCGACGCCCTCCAACAACAAATGCAGACTTTGATGAATGCGCCTGTAACGACCCAACTTCCTAGATTCGTATTTTGGCGGATTTTCGCAACGTAAGTCGCGGAAGACCCGTCTAATTAAAACTTTTTCTAACATAATAATATTCATGTACTGGAGCGAGGCCCCAAAGTCTAAACCCAAAAATATAAAATCTTTAAAAAAAAACACACACTTTTATTTATTGGGCCGAAACCCAAAGAGCAAAAACATGAAACATAATTTAAAACACTCCACAGGTCGCATCCATGTACCGCCCTGTCCTCAAAAGTTCCTGGAGCACCGCCGTCAGCCCGCCTAGTCGCGACGAAGTCGTCGGGCTCATTATACCTACAACACGTAAACTGAGCTCCTTGCCCAGTAGATGAAACATGCATGAATGCACGTGCTCTCACATCCCAATCCCGACACACCTTGCAAATGCACGCTCAACTCTTTTCTCGCATCTCATCACATCTCATCTCATCTCACACATAGGACCTCAAGACACACGCACTGATGTTTCCCGGCCTGACGCACCTGAACCGCGGCCCAAGCCTCACGCACCGGACACTCACCGGCCTGACGCACTTGAGTCACACGCGCTCAGGCCTCACGCACCGGTCACACCAGCCCGTCGCACTTGAGACCTCACACTACCTCATCGCCCACTACCATCTGAGATCCTAATACTAACATCAACTCTAACTCACATCAATACCCCGCTCATCATTAAAGCAAGATGTCACCGTTTTATACGGTGCTCAACCTTGCACTGACGTGATATGCATGCGCAGTGCAAATAATGTACACAGAACATGCAATAAATGTAAATATGATGTGCAACAAATATAATACACGTAATTCGCCAAGTCACATAATTAACCGAATTCATATAATTAGATAATCACATAGGCACATAAATATCACATAAAATGCACACAACGTTTACGTGCCGTAGGTGAGTTTCACCTACCTGTCGTCCGTACAATTAGTAGTCAATCAATCTCGGTAAATCCCTAGGGTTTCGAATCTCAAAACCCTAAAAATATGCCGAGCACTTCTTCTATGGAGCAATCCGAAAATGTTTCCTAATAACACATGAGTGCTGTAAACATGACGGATAATGTCGAAACTTTTCCTACAAGAATATTGAAAACTTAAACATGCATTGCCGGAAAACCTCTGATGTCACGAGAAACTGTTGATAACTTAACATATCTAAAAGTGTATGTCTATAAAATCTCTTCCTAATTCTGAAACATGTTAAAGCCTCTTAGACTCCAAACAGCACTCACGCGCCTTAATATGACAAGTTCCAAAATCTGAAATTTTAACCTAGTCTTTACAATCACAAAAACTTCGTAAGGTTTACTCTAGCAATATAATAACATCACTTAATTACTTCAGTATTTCGAAACTTTCTCAAAACTTAACCGTAACCATATAAAGTATGACACGACTTTAATATATTAAGTATATATGATTTCCATGTGATAGATAGCTTACCTAGCTCACGTTTTGATTTGAAACAGTTCTTGCTAAGGGTTGAGTTATCGAAAGTTCTTCTGCCTTTAATGAAGCACTCCTCTCCTCTATGGTTCTTTTAATTCATTGTTCTTATGCTATTCAAGGTTTTCGTGGTTTGATGTGGGCATATATATGCTTGTCATGTCAATGGGTTGGAAAGTGAGATGATGATAACAATATGTAAGTGACGTATTTTTCCTTTGGGTTAAGTAAACCTTGAACTTATCAATAAATATTTTCCTATAGAATACTCAAATTTGGCCTAAGTTACGAATTTATTATTATAAGATGTTCTTCTCCACTTCGAATTGTTTGAATTAGTTATGGATTTGTTGAGATTAGTTAGAACCACCTTCGTTTGTTAGTTCTTTGTCCTTTGTTCCTTGGTTTCTTTTCGTTTCTTTCCTATTTGTTGCTACTAATGATTGTTCTACTTTAGATTAACAAAGAGATGATAAGGTTCACACGTCTACCTCCCTTTTAAATAAGGTTTCATTCTTATCCATATACCACTTGGGTCAAGGTAACAATTTATTTTAACCATATTATTTTATTACTTACTTAGTAATTAGTATTGAGCTTTAAAGTTTTAACTAAATTATTGAATCGTAGTTAGTGGGCTGAACTAATATAGGCCGAGCCATATAAATGTTGGGCTACACAACTTATTACGAATTTAAGCTTTTGGCCCATATATCAATTTACTTTCATTAATTAATTTAATTTGACTTAATTTATATTTCTGACCCGAAATTTCAGATTAATATTTCGAAATCTCTTAAGTTAAATATTCATCCTGCTACATTATGTCAAAACCCCGTATTAAAATTTTTTTACGGGTATTACAGCGCTCTTGCCTATGAAGCCGGAAGCCGGCCGTTAATGCTGTCCAATTACAACCCACACCGAGGACTCCCACAACTATTGCGCATTCTCATTCATATCCGACGTATATTCCACCATGCATTATATGTGGAGGAAGCCACGACGCAAACCCCTGCCCAGCCATTATTCCAACAGAGCAAGTCGATTACATGGAAAACTACCAAGGTCAACGAAATTTCATCCCGAATCGTGTTCATCCTAACCTGGCCTATGGAAATCAACAACATGCTCCGCCGGGATTTCAAAATTAAAGAACACAAGAATATCACGGCGGAAATTCTAAACCCCTTCCGAAAAGTCGCGTAGACAAGCTCGAGGGAATGTTATCTAAGCTAATGGGAAAGCCCGACTCTCGCTTAGATAGTCAAGAAGTGCGGTTGGAAAATACAGAGTCTTCACGACTGGCTTTAGAGAAACAAGTTGGGCAGATTGCCGAATCAATCCAACAACGCCCTCCCGGTTCATTGGCAAGCTACACTGAGACAAACCCAAAGGACCACCATGTGAAGGCGGTGTCACTTCGCAACGGACGACAGCTCGAGGAAGTACCAAGGACCAAGGCAAACGTCGAGATCGAGAAGGCGAATGTCGAGGACGGGAAGGCCAACAAGGAGGACGAAGTTGTAGCAAAACCTTCTATTAAGGCATACCAACCAAAGATCTCGTACCCAGCCAGACTCAAGAAGGAGATAGTAGACGATCAGTTCGGTAAATTTCTCTCTATTTTTAATACATTACATATTAATTACCGCTTGTCGAGGCTCTTGCACAGATGCCACGTTGTGCGAAATTCGTCAAGGACTTGGTAACGAACAAGTGCAAACTCGAAGATATCTCCACCATTTGCCTTCGTGGGGAGTGCTCGGCCATTCTCCAATGCAAGATTCCGAAGAAGCTTAAGGATCCAGGGAGTTTTACTATACCTTGTCTTATAGGAGATTTAGTTGTTCACAAGGCATTGGCCGATTTAGGTGCTAGTATAAATCTAATGCCGTATTCTATTTTCAAAAGGCTAAGGTGAGCCAAAACCCACTAGAATGAGTATTCAGTTAGCCGACAGATCTATCAAGTATCCTAGGGGTATCATCGAGGATGTACTCATAAAAGTTGATAAATTTATAATCCCTGCTGATTTTGTTATTCTTGACATCGTGGAGGATGAGAATATTTCCCTTATTTTAGGTAGACCTTTTCCCGGGGGAACGATGGTTGATGTTCGTAATGGAACATTGACTTTGACTATAGATAGCGAGAAAGTGACCTTTGATATGACTGAGTCGATGAGTAACACCGAAGAGCTCAATGATAAGTGCTATTACATGGATATTATTAATTGGGATAACTTCCTAACTTTGCAGGGACTCTCATAAGCCAACTCACTCGCTTTAATGCAAGAATTTGAAGAGCCCGAGGCTGTCTTATCGACGGACGTCCACATAAATGTAGACAACAACATCGAAGACGAGCAACCCTCAAGGTAAAGACGAGCAACGAAGAAGAAAGGGAGAAAAGCTCAATCGAGGAACCACCGACGCTCGAACTCAAGCAACTACCCGATCACTTGCAGTATGCATTCTTAGGAGAAACTTCGAAGTTACCCGTCATCGTGGCTGCGGATCTAGGAGAGGAGCAGAAAAGCATGCTCTTGGATGTACTAAAAGAACACAAGAAGGCTCTTGCATGGAAGATCTCAGACATTCATGGAATCAGCCCAAGCTTTTGCATGCATAAGATCCTCATGGAAGACGAGTACAAACCGATGGTGCAGCACCAAAGGCGATTGAATCCAAACATGAAAGAAGTCGTGAAGGCCGAGGTGATTAAGTTGCTCGATGCGGGTGTTATATATCCGATCTCGGATAGCAAGTGGGTAAGTCCAGTTCAAGTGGTACCGAAGAAGGGAGGAATAACCGTACTGCCCAATGAGAAGAATGAGTTAATTTCGACGAGGACCGTCACGGGGTGGCGTGTTTGCATCGATCGAAAGTTAAACGATGCAATGCGAAAGGATAATTTTCCTTTACCCTTTATTGATCAAATGCTTGAACGTTTATCCGATCATGATTTTTATTGCTTTCTTGATGATCTTTCAGGATATTTGCAGATTCCCATTGTGTCCGAGAATCAAGAAAAGACTACCTTTACATGCCCGTGTGGGACATTTGCATACCGATGGATGCCTTTTGGACTATGCAATGCTCCGGCCACTTTTCAACGGTGTATGATGGCCACTTCGACAAGCTAGTAGGAGACATAATGGAGGTATTCATGGATGATTTCTCGATTTTTGGTAACACATTTGAGGTATGTCTCTCTAACCTTTAGGCTGTGCTTAAGCGATGCGAGGACACAAATCTTGTGTTGAATTGGGAGAAATGTCATTTTATGGTGAGAGAAGGCATCGTGTCAGGTCATAAGATTTTGTCTAGGGGGATTGAGTTAGATAGGGCTAAAATTGAGACTATCGAGCGTTTACCCCCACCAGTCAGTAAAAGCAATTAGAAGTTTCCTAGGACATGCGAGTTTTTATCGTAGATTTATTAAGGACTTCTCTAAAATTTATAGACCATTGACCCGATTACTTGAGAAAGATATGCCATATGAGTTTACATCCGAGTGCAAGCATGCATTTTCGATACTTAAGGATACGTTTATTAATGCTCCTATCATGATAGCCCCCGATTGGGGTCTACCTTTCGAATTAATGTGCGATGCTAGTGATTTTGCAGTAGGGCCAGTTTTGGGGCAGTGGTGGGACAAGCACTTTCCGCCGATATACTACGCACTTCCGGCACAAGCGAATTACACTACCACTGAAAAAGAATTGCTTGCGGTCGTGTTCGCGCTCGACAAGTTTTGCGCCTACCTCATCCTTTCCAAGGTCATTGTCTACACGGATCACTCGGCCCTCAAGCACCTCCTCGTCAAACCCAATGCAAAGCCAAGACTAATCCGATGGATACTACTACTTCAAGAATTTGATGTGGAAATTCGAGACCAAAAGGGGGCTGAAAATTTTGCAGCCGATCACTTATCGAGATTGAAGGACTCACATTACGAAAAAAGGACGAGGATAACATCAAGGACCACTTCCCTGACGAGCATCTTTATGCTTTACGTGAGGTAAACGATGATATTCCTTATGATATTCCTTGATATGCTGATATTGCTAATTATCTCATGGCAATGATCATACCAAAGGACTACTCAAGCCAACAAAAGAAGAAATTCTTCTCGGACTTGAAGTATTACTTTTGGGATGATCCATACTTGTTTGGGAATGGTGCCGATAAGATGGTCAGGTGATGCGTGTCATTTCCCGAGACGATCAAGATCTTAGACCACTGCCATACCGGACCGACCGAAGGCCACTATGGGCGGAATCGAACAGCCCATAAGGTAGTCGAATGTGGTTTCTATTGGCCTTCAATCTTCAAAGATGCTCAAAGGTATGTAGACATGTGCGATAGGTGCCAACGGACAGGTAATATCTCTAAGCGCAATGAAATACCGCAGAATTTTATCTAGTGTGCGAGGTATTTGATGTTTGGGGCATTGATTTCATGGGACCTTTCCCTACTTCATTTACTAATCGATATATCCTAGTTGGGGTTGATTATGTATCTAAATGGGTAGAGGTGCAAGCGCTGGCCACTAATGATGCTAGGGTTGTCGTTAAATTCTTAAAAGCTTTATTTTCACGATTTGGCTCACCTCGTTGCATTATCAGTGATAAAGGCACACATTTTTGTAACACCCAATTTGTAAGGACACTCGAGAAATACGGCGTGAAGCATAGTGTTACAACTGCAGACCATCCTCAAGCAAGCGGCCAAGTGGAGGTCGTGAACAGAGAGCTGAAGCGGATACTTGAAAAAACTGTGGAACACCATAGGCGGGATTGGCCGAACAAGCTGAACGATGCTTTATGGACATACCGAACAGCACACAAGACGCCTATCGGATCTACGCCCTATAGACTTGTTTATGGCTCACCAAGTGGAGGATGAATGCCAAAGTCAAAGAGCGCAATCCAAACCAATTTCCCGATTAACATTACAGCTGAGCATCGAAAAAAAATCTGAAAAAAAAAGAGAGAAAAAAAAAGTTTAGTCGATCACTACTCTTCCTCCGATAATCTTTCACTCTCAAAAGCATATTACCTATTTTATGGATTGAGAGGTTGAAAGAAGAAGGGGTATGTCGGAAAAAAAAAGAAAAAAATAAGAAGAAAAGAAAACGACGAAAGAAGTTGAAAAGGGGCGAATCATGGGTGCATTCGAGATGATGGCATGAGTCCGACACGACTACAGCTCATATCCTTTTTACGCTTATTCTCTACATATCCTACATATCTTAGCCATATTATAACCCGGTAAAGACCTTCTGATTCACGCTTGATCATTGAAAGTGGTAGATTTACGAATTATTTGCAAGCTTATGGTAGAGATTAGATTAATGCATGACCCGAGAGAGTTCACAGACATTTTAACCTATACACTATTGAGTGAATCCCTGTGAGGTTCGGATTTCGACGGTATCGCTAATGGAGTCGTGTAGTTAGTTGTTACTCTCAAATGTGTTTTCCGACTTACTTGCAATATCTCTTTACATGTTTTCATTCACGATTGATAGGTTGCATGATTAATCTTTGTTCTATGCCTATTTTCTTGAGGGCAGACAAATGTTTAAGTGTGGGGAGATTTGATAAACGTATTTTTTGTACGTTTATCTCTGTTATAACTTAATCGTTTTCGAACATAGTAGAGTCTTTTCACGTGATTTTGATACGTCAACACGTGTTCATGCTTTTATAGGACTTCCAAAACAATAATTAGAAACGAAGTGAACGAAAACGGATCTGAAAAGAGAAAAAATAAAAGCTCAACATGTGAAAGCCCTTTTGATCAATCCAGCCCATAAGAAATCAGGTCCAGTCCACAAGATTTGTTATCGGCCCATTTTATGCTAATGAAGAAGAATTATCTATAATCACACGATGGGACCTAAGCATCACCATTCGACAACTTAGCTTTATGAGCACTTGAGCTTGGAATTATTATCCCAGAACGACAAACAGCACACAAAGTTGAATGAAGAACCCACTACCTTGCTGAAAATGGGAGAGCCAAAAAGACTTCACGCCATGTCGAAGAAAATCCGTATCATGTCTTCTATGAAGGTTATAAAAGAAAGACCAACCCAAAGCAAGAGGGAAAACACTTCACCGTTAAAGATCCACCTCTCAAGCACCCACCTTCCACTTTATGATGTTATTCACAAGGAAGCAACTCGAAGCAGAGCCGTGCGCTTTGACGAACTGATTTCAGCAGCTAGGGCTGTGAAGAGCGACAAAAGTGTGCTGTTTGGGCTGAGAGCAGAAGACGTGGGGAGTGGAAAAGAAGGACAAGTGAAGGGAAAAGCTGATCGCCCACCAACCGTTCGACAAAATTCCTCAACGAAGGATCAACCCCGAAGGCGAATTTCAGGGAAGAAAATATTTTTTTTCTCTTTGTTGTTTATTCTTCTCGCCTTGTTAATGCTTCGTATGAGTAGCTAAATCCCGTAGTATTTGAGATTAGATGAACCCTAGCGACATCGTACGCATGTTTTAAGTATTGTTATTTTTTGCTATTGTTACGACTAGATTATGATTTATATTATTATTTTGATTATGTCTATGTGATTGAGATCATTGTTGGAAAATTGTAAGCTACGCTCGAAAGAGGGGCTGGCGATTAGACCACTCGTAAACGAGCGGAATAAATCCATCGCTAGAGATAGGTTGGGCTATCCCGTCGGATTAGAGTCAAATCTAATAGAGAGATTTATCGTATTTTTATGCGGTCTGCGATTGTGTAGTTAGGGAAGCTTGCCCAGCTATTCAAGAGGTAGATTAGTTGTTTACGATTATTTTATAGTAAGGCGCAGTTTCGTCAACTATAGAGACTCGAACGCATGTTATAGGAATCTCCACGGTCTAATGCTAGTCATGTTCATGAACAATAGATATTTGCTTCGGTCTAGCCAGGGGGATTCGAAGTCTCAGATACTTTGCTTTTATAAAGTCGTTCCAACCCGCTATCGCTATTTTATCAGATTTTTATGTTTGTGTTTATCGTTTATTTAGTTTATCGTTATTTATATTTGTATCAAACCAAAAATATTCACTAGGATATTTAAACGACGGTTTTCTAAGGTAGAGAGTTCCTTTGGTTCGATACTCGAATACTTACTGCTTCGTACTACTATCGATAGGTACACTTGCCTATTGAGCGTAGAATAGTTCGTAATATTCGTTTTATTTTTATTACTCGTTCCGCTCGATCAATTACCTTACAATCTCACGGTGGTGCTAAAACTTTTAAATGTGTCGTTTTGGGTTCCTGAACTTTGCAGAACTGTCATCTTTTGTTCATTTGACCTAAAAAACAAGTAAAAATAAAAGGAGAACAGTTTTGCATCGTTCAGGAACCAAAAATGGCACATTTAAAAGTTTAAGCACCAATAATTGTAATTTTTATTTAACATACACGTTAAAAGCTTGCCAAGATATTTTTTTTCACGAGGGGCATACCACTCACACGAAAATTTTTGAAAGTTTGAACATTTTTTTGCATATTCTAACTTCTATTTTTTCTGAAGAGGCATACATGGTTTCATTGTAATTGTGTTGAAATATTTTTTAACTAAAGAAGTTAAAACATTTTGCGGAGATCGAATATGAATTTTATATCAATTTTACACACATAATGTATATATAAAAAATTATAAATGTTGGTACTCAAACTTTTGAATGTGTCGTTTCAGTGCATGAACTTTGCAAAATTGTTCGCGTTTAGTTCTTTTATCCGTTCTTTAGGTCAAAGAATCAGAAATGACATGTTTTGCAAAATTCAGGAACCAAAACGGTCATTTAAAAGTTTGCGCATCAACAATGAGGGTGTGGTATAGTTCGAGCATCATTTTTGTCATTTACTTTTTTTAAAAAAAAAAGCTTACTACAGCATTTTTAGTATACAAAAAAGACTCAAGTACCACTGCAGCATCACATACTGTATAAACTTCTATTGCATGAACCCACCAAAATCCCCGAGATAGAATAAAATAAATAAATTCTTAGATTTTTTCTTGCAGTTGGGCTTTGCCAAAAAGAAGTAACTTTATTAATTACTACTCTACTACAATTCATTATACTTTGCCTAATTCCTGTTATATCATAGGTTCTTTTCCTTTCCTTTTTTTTTTGGGTTAATTCAATTTATGAACCTTTCTTACGTTGATTACCAGTAAGTAGAATTGCAACATCATCAGAGAGTACTTCTTACATCATCGTTCTATCTATCTATCTATCTATCTACCTATCTATCTATTTATATGTATGTATGTATGCATGTGACTGTGAGTATTCGTCTGACACGAACTTGGGTTAACAAGCAATTGCAAATAGTTAATAATCCCATTTTCGGTGTTGATCTATGACCGCCGATCGACTCGGAATTTACCTGTGTTTATGCGTGTGTGCTTCGACCTAACTCAATTCGTGCAATCGTAGCTCAATTCGGATCGAATTCGCAGCTGAAAAACACTGAAATAAGAACAGGTTTAACGTGGTTCGGCCTCTACTTCAGACCTACTCCACGGACCAACAGAGCTCGGATTTGTATTACTCACAACACGAAAGTTACAGACTTCCGTGTCCTTTACAAATCTCTAGTTAACATCTTTCGCTAATTCTAATCCTAGCAAAAGATACGAGCTCTCAAAGTAATAAGGTCGAAGCCTCTGTTCTAATATTTATAACAAAAAATTCTGCAATCATGCTTTGTCTGCTTGTACCTCGCGCTATCCCAGTTGTACACCGAGCTCAGTCTTTCACTTATAAAGTCGTCTTTGCCACCAGCGGTTTCAATATGAGCCATCAGATCCATCTTATAGCTTGATCCGACTGACGATATTTAAACACACAAGTTTAAATCTCCTCCACACGATATGGCGCGCACAGATCGGAAGATCCACATACATCCTGGACACTTAATTTTTTTGGGCAGAATTAGATCTTTCTTGAGCTGTGATCGTCCGGCCGACTTTCCGACAGTCTCCCGGCCTAAATCCGGCGATTTTAGGCTCGTATTTCCTAACATTCGGCATCACTATAATTAGTATAAATTTATAATATAGTTCTGTGTCCCCGTTTATATATACTTCAGTCGTTAATACGATAACATCGGCTATGTAAGAGATCAGAGTCTCAAGGATAATTGAAATATTTAAGTAAATAATTGAAAAGTTAGTTCGTGTTGGGAATGGCGAGCCGGAAACTCGCCGGAGCCGCCGGGAACAGCCGGAGAAAATGGCCGGTTGAAGCTGGTTGAAGTAGAACTGAAGGAGATGAAGATCAGAGCTGAAGAAACCGCGAGCTACAGCTGCCATTGGATCGTATGGCGCACGATCGGACGGATCTGATTCAAAGTGCTGAGATTGAATGCCAACCACTGGATCGCGCGCGCAAAGGATCAACCCAGATTAAGAAATATGTGATGGCGCGGATGCTGAATCTTGGCCGCTGGATCAAGATCGGACGGTGCAAGATGAAGTTGCTAATTCACTTATAATCGCATGTGACTTATGCTGGTTCACGTGAAAAAGGCTGGACGACGTGGCAGCCTGTGAGACGACGGAACGGCTGTGATTAGATCGAGAGTCATGCTGTAAATCTGATCTTCAGTAGTATAAATATCAGTTTGCTCAGTTCGACTAGCTATCTTTCCGAGCACATATCTTCTTGTAGAGTGAGAAGCACAGTGAGGTGTAAACACTTGAGTTGTAGACGGTGTGGCAATCTGTAACTTTTGTGTTGGTGGTTTATTGAAAAGATGCTCGGTTGATCCGTGGACGTAGGCCAAACTTGGGCAGAACCACGTTAAACACTGTGTTAGAGTGTGTGTTTAGAGGTGCTGTTTCGAGCTTATTTGAGCTGCGGATAGTTCAAATCAGTAAGAACGCTTAGCATACATTCAAAGCACGTCCAAATACGAGTCCAACAACGGTCCTCGATCAACAGTTTGATTCCAGGAAAAATAAAACCTTACATTATGAGCTTCTAATGTTCTTGTTAATATTTCCCTCACAAGAAAGAATTGAAGATTGTAAAATTAAGGGGTACATTACTACATATATATCAGTTTCTAAAATTTATGTTTATTAGAAATTGAGTTCAACCTAAATCAACCAGTGATAGGTGAAAATTGTATCTCTTTGATATACTAATTGGTGAGTTGAATTATCAGATGGAAAATAAAGATCTCATCAATATTGTCGCTACAGTGGGGTTTTCTAAGATGATCCAAAACTTAAAATTTTCATCAAATTTTTATAACCTAAGTAACCATTCACTCCGTTGATGGCTCATCGGCTGATATAAACAAGTACAACTATGAGGAAAAGAAGTGATAATCTATTTTTAATAATCAACCCAAATCACATCCCATATTCCAATACAAGCACCACCAAAATCTCCTATTGTTGACCTTTTTGGTCCATGAGCATTAGAATGTTTTGATAAACTATGTAATTGAATGACATTAGGTCTATACATTAAGCAATTCGACTTGTGTATCTAAGTACATAATATTCGAATATACATTGATTGATGAGTTATGAAATGATTAATTGTCGAATATCTGACTCACATGTGATTCTGTGATTATTTGGTAAAACAATGTGATCACATGTTATAGATGTCTCACATGCTAGGATATATCGTACTATGGATATACTGTGCTATTTATGGAAATAGCGTGTGAGATATCCTACTGATTGGAAAATATGCTGTCTAAATATGGAATGTGGTATACCTGTTGAGAATCGTTTATCCTGGATGAAAATAACATCGAGAATCTTTTTGTATGCGTCCCACTGATTTTATTGTGTAATATCGAATTTGATATCTTTCCTTATACTGATTAGGATATTATATTTTGGAATATTAATAGACTTACGTGGATAAGATGCTAATATATATTGCTGAACGGATGAGATATCTGATATATGGAAAGTTATGCCATGATATGGTAATTCATGAAATGCGTGATCTGTTCTTATCTATGTGCTAAATATGGAAAATATATTAATTAAATGCTATCTTATTCTTATGTGCAAAACATGGAAAATAAATATATTGATTTATCCTATAACCTGGTAGCTGGATATCACATATGGAAAGTTCTGTTATGGTAAATATTATTCGATATATTTGAATATGCCTTGAAAACGAATCTGAGCCTTTATGTGGATTATAATCACGCTAATTGAAGCTTATGACCATTGTGACAATTTATGATATGCATGATTTACATGGCATGTTGATTCTCGAAAATTGCATGGATTATATGCTTGATTTGGTAATTAATCTTCTGATTTTCCATGTAAGAGTTGAATGAAAAGGTTTATAAATATGAGCAACACTTCATATTGTTGAAGTCTAGAATTTGCGAAAGTACAATACGGGAGTTTTGAGTAGAAACCATACACAGAGGTTCATGAGCGTTCACTTGCGATAGCTTTCTGCCTACATGAGCGATCACTTGAGAAGTACTGACTGTACTGAGATATTTCAACCTCCCACCATATATTCTGTCTTCGGACGTGAGCAATATCAAGGAGGCTAGGTCGATGTTTACACACAGAAGGGAAGAACGAGTTTCGGGGGCCCTTCGGTAGCGAGTTGTGTTCTCAGGAATTTGGAGATTCTCAGAAACAAAACTCGACGTGTGGTAACCTAGTGGGTCTAGTGTTCGACTTGTTTCGGCTGTGTATTGAGCCAATCAATCAACTTTGTAACCAGCTACGGTGCATTATAGTGATTGATTAAACTCTTGAGGAGCAAACCTCAAGGAGAGGAGTAAACCCCGGTTGGGGATATAACTTCTATAAAAATCCTGTTTCGCATTACTTTATAATTATTTCCTTTTTGCAGTGAGACGGAACCAATACACACCTGACGTCATTAGGATATATCAGGCATAGTCATCACAATCATAAGTAGGCATCTCTAGGACACTACATCGTAGGATTTGCAAAAGAAAAAGCATAATCTTTATAAGCCTAATTTGTCCCTTTGAGGCATATTTTTAACTTCACCGATGTGGAATAACTAAATTCTTAGTTTCTTTCACTTGGGTTTACCGAAAGAAGAAACAAGGAGGAGATACGTGAACAAGAATGAGAATAAAAAGAGCAACTTAAATGAATTAACCACTGTCGTTTCGCAATCAGTTTTTACCCTATTTAATGTAAATTGCGTCACTTACTTCCAATGCAAGTTCATTAATTATATCGTGCTATATCAGTTTTTCTTCTTTTCCCTTTTTGGGTTAAAATTCAATTTATGAACCTTTCTTACGATGTTTCCCATTCCCAGTAAAGTAAAGAGTACAATTGCAGCAAAATCGTCAGATTACTTCTTACATCATCATTCATGTGCCCGAAAAAAAATAGGGAAAATTATAACAGTTGTTGTCAGACATGAACTTGTTTAACAAGCAAAGGACTAACTCTTAAACCTTAAATTCTCACTTGTGAGTTGTGATGATAATAACGTGACGTCACAATTCGCAACTACGATAGTTAATAAATCCCAACATTCTGGGGTTTGCACATTATGAGATTAATTTCTATCTAGTTAAGACTTGGGCATAATATAAAATTTTAATCTATGAGTTAGATGGGCATATCTCTACTCTAAGTTTAGCCTAAAGAGGATAAAAACAAAAGACTGAACACAGTCCCACAAATATATATATATATATATAGACGAGCCCATCGTTGCTTACGACTCATGACGACACGTGGATGTCACGTGATGTGATAGCATCTAATTGATTTTCAGTTGATGTGAGCCAAGGTTCTGAAACCGGGTTTTCGAACCGGACCGGATTTTTTAGTGGTTTAAGGTTTAGTGGTTTAACCGGTGTAAAACCGGAATCAAACCGGATGAAACCAGTACTTTAAAAATACAAAAATATTATAAAATATCTTAAAAAATATAAGAGTCAATCAATACCAGATTACATATGTCTAACAAAAATGCCAGGTTTTTAGAAAAAAAAATGGTCGGAATCCTAAGTGAAGTGGAATGGATCTATGGTGGAGAAACTTTTTTTCATAAAATTTTCAAATAAAGCTGCAATTAATAAATAGACATTACGTTATTGATAAAAAGAAAAAAAATGAATGGGCTTTTTTCTTTGAAGAGAAACGAATGGGCTCAAGAGCCCATACTCTCAGTAAGTATTTTAAAAAAAAAAAGAGAATTACGTCAAAACAAACACGGCGAAGAATCGAGCCCGGGTGTTTCGGTTAAAAGGGGGTGTCCTACCCAATCATGCTAGAGAGCAGTTCTTATTATTTTGACTGTCCAAACCATAAACAGGTATCCTTATCAATATTTTCATTTTTAAATAAAACACAGACCGGACCGGAACCGAACCGGAATTCCGACCGGTCCGCCGGTTTCCGGCCTGACCCGGCCGGTCCGGTCCGGTCTTAAAAACCCTGATGTGAGCTCATGTTATAGAGATTGCAGTTCACCCAATCAGATAATGACGCATGGAAGTGAAATAAGCCAACTATTATTTTTTCACCCTCTATCTCTATTTTTTTCAATTTCTTTAATTTTTCAGTTTTGGTTAATTTTCAGGAATTTTTGTTTCTGCATGTTCGATTCTGAAACCTGAAAGCTTTGCGATGAGGAAGACGAACAAAAGGGACAGAGAAAAGAGAACCGCTTGTTTTGTCCGTTTCCACGATTTTTCTTTTTCTTTTTCTCTTTTTCTATTTCTAATGTATTTAATAATTTAGTTTCATGTATTTCAATTAAAATTTTCCGAGAAAATAAATTCAATTTTTTCATTCAGTTTCATAACTCAAATTCAAATTTTTTTTTTCATTTGTAGTTATTTGTATGGATATATATTTTATTTGTAATATACAGAAGTTACGCAATATAGTACAATGATTAATTTCTTATTTCATAAAGAAAGTATAAGTTTTAATTTTTAAATATTTCAAACATAAATTGAATATAATGTGAATATTAATTTTAGAGGAAAAGATAGAGAGGTTGTTGGAGTTACAACAACTGTTCCGCCTCTATATATAGAGAGGAATTTAACTGTAACAACTTTATATATGGAGGAAATCATTGGATATCGACTAAGTAGTAAGTAATCGTATGTCTTAGAAAGAAACCAAGTAGAATTATTTAAAAACCATTAGCATTTTTTATGTTTATTTAGGGCATAGATTAGATAATGTAAAAAAAAAAGAATGTTTTATTATTACTCCAACTTCTGTTTTAATTCTCTGACATCACTTGGAGATACAATTACGAAAGATTTAAATAATCTGTAATTGAATAATTTAATTGTTGGCCGGCGTTCTTGAGAAAAGGAAACACGATATGCAGATTGACCATCCCCGTTTGTATCTTTGTCTCTCGTTCTTTATATTATCTATATACATTGATGCTTTTCAAATTGGATAAACTAAAGATATAACCATTTATGTCGATTCGAGAGAATAAAAGAAATACAACACTTTCATGATTAAAAAAGATGTATCTTTGATTTGCTTTAACAATGTATCGCTATCGATGATTTTGTTAGTAATAATAAAAGTAATTATAAGAGTAAAGATTGGTTTCATCAAATATTTTAATTTATACTTTTTGGGTCGAAAATTACGGCCGTCACTAAATACAATTGAACTTTGAAAGAAACAAGAATCACTCAATTTCCCATGAAAGCAAATACGTAAGAAATAAATTCGCCATAAGCTAAATCCCAAAATTAGAAGTCACATCTATGCAGCAGGCTTTATTCTCTCCCTGAAATTAAACAATAAAAACAGATCAAATATAAGGGTCCTACTATTCACACACCCCTTGGGATGAAAAATGCTATTCACACCCCCTAGTAATTTAATACTTTCCATTTTAATTTTTTAAAATAACATGAAATTTGTTAAAGTTATTTTCTCTAATTACTTTCCCTCTTGAATTCAACAATAATAATAGTATTAATATAATTATTATAATATTTTGCATTTAATAATAATATATGTAAGTACTCGCTAGTTTTACATTCTATTATGAAAAGTGCTCATTTTTTAAATTTATACCACTAATAATTAACTTAATAAACTAATCATATAGCACAATATATCTTATTAACTTAAACAAATACTATTGAAAAAATTTATATTTGATTTAGTGAGACACACAATCACATATATTTTTTTGCAGAATAAAATATATATAAATAAAATAAAAATGCTAAAATATAGATATTCTAAATATAAATAATTTGACATACAAATATTATTATATATATTTTTTCGAGGAATTAAGATATAAATTTAAACATGTAATTGTGTTAAAATCGTTACAAAATAAAAGCTAGTACATAATGTTAAATTTCCTTTTTTAGTTTGTATGTAATTAATATGTGAGATAATATAACTAATAAAGAATTAGTTAAACTTGGAAAAGTGCATTATTTAATACTTAGTAATTAATATGGGGGGTGTATTTAGTAATTAGGGGGGTGTGAATAGAATTACCCCAAATATAATTGATACATCCAAACATCCACAGCATATGACCTTTTCACTTTCTCATTTTACAACCATATTATTTTAATATTTTGATAAGATGAATAAAGCTGGTTTCTGTATGGTTAGATTTTGATGTTACAAAGCTAAAAAATATTATTCTTTTTTTAACATGTGGGTCAACACATGTAACGTTATCCAAATCCTATTACATATGTTCATTCTTAGCCACGAAGTGTGTAGGTTTTTCAATTATATTAAGCTTTCCTAGTAAAATAAGTTATAATTAATAATATAGACATTCGTAACCGTTAGACACAAAGTCGGTCTATGGTTCAAATGATTCCAATGGATGGATGTCTCTCTTTTCCAGATACGAAATTCTTCAATTTAGTGAAGTAGTTCTTTCAATAATATCACTTTTGCCCGCATATCTTTTTATTTAGTGCATAATTCATGCATCATGCATGATACCTGGTCTATTTTTCCATTGCCAACAATCATTCGTCTTGGAATCTTGAATTTCAATTTATGTATTTCATTTTGTATATTTCGTTCTGTCATAGCATACTAGATTCTCATGTGTCCTATACTTGGGTTTGGGCAGTTCAAAGATTCAGTTACATGCATTTCACTTCGGTCATCAGCAATTTCTTTGCATGAGATAGAGTCAGTGATCGTACCCATTTTATATATCGAGTAATGTAAATGAAAATATATATGTAAAAAAATAATTATTACAGAACTATGAGATCATATAGTACGGATATGTTCGAGTCCAACGTAGGGACCCAACTGAAGTTGCCTTAAGATTATGCCACATGAACACTGCATGTTCTGTAATATGTCAATTTTTTTTCGTAATATTTAGACAGCAATAATACAACTATTATTATCATACTATTCATTGTACTGTGTTATGGCCCCCATGCACTGAGCTTTTAAAAAGTATTTATGAACTCAAAGCAAAGCTATATCGTTAGTGCAGTACGATACGACGTCGTAGACGAGTTTTGCCTTGTGGTCTTTCTTGCATATAATGGTACAAAAGTACCAACTCATGACATTACAAAGTTCTTCCATTAATTTGTTGCATTGGTTTTTTTGTTTTTGTGATGTATCTCTTGATAGAGAGGTTTTGTTCTCGACAGACAAGAAAATAACTTGATAGAGAGGTTTTGTTCTTGACAGACAAGAAAATAAAAAGAAATAAATTACAAAGCTTTTCATTTTCTTGTTTTACTTTTCCTCTCAAGAAAAAGGAATTGAAGATGCTAAAGGGTAAACTTAAATAAAATTCATGTTGTTGATGCATCTCATCTGTACATATGTTCTACTCAGTCATAAACCAAAACTACTTATGTAACTAACCATGGTTATGTTAGGTTAAGTTACATCAATCTTGGACTTGCATTTACGCACCGAAATAATCGAAAAAAATCATGAAATCGATCGATTTCCTCCGCTCCTCCGAACTGTAAAAGTTGGGAAAATTTAATATAGTAAGGCGGCCGACCTAAGGAAGGCAAAAAATGTAAAGCGCTCGTCGTACGATTATTACCGTTAGATCGTTTTTCTCGCAACACAAATTCAGGCCCGGCCCAGCCCAGCCCAGCCCATGTACTTCGAAGGACTCCCATTAATACCTCAAATTTCTCTATTATATGCGCTCGGATATGGCAATAATTCTTCGACCTCGATTCTTGAACTTGCATAGCTCAAGCTTTTCTTCATTCGACTACAATTTATAACCTCGACTTCCGCTAAAAATACGCAACACACGGGTCGATGGTCCGAAAATTTGGACTCCCCGCGTACGTACGATAGTTGGCGTAGGCCAAGTCCGTACCATAATATGCGATCACACCTTCGTTCATTAAATATCACAAATGAGAAAATAAAATGAACGAATTACGAAAAGATATTTTATTTTATTTTGAAAAAAGGAGAGCGATTTATTATTACCACGCCGGAGTCCTACGCTTCTCTTTTTTACGGCGAATGTTTTCTCCAGCATATCTGTCTGAATTGTAACGGTACTTATAAGTCGGAGGAAAATAAATCCTACCTTCGTTCCACCCTACGAAAACTCTCCCGTGCCTCTGCTCCGTACGAAGCTGATCGACAGAAAAAAAAAATTTGGTCGTTGCAAATTTCTCGAACTAAGATTTCGAAAAAAAGAGAGAGAGAGAAGTGCTTGCATAGAAAATATATCATTTAAGCCGTGCCTGGTCGTTCTCTAACAAAGCTCGCCAGTCGTGCGTTTCGACGAGCGCCTTCGCCGATTGGTAAGAAAGCGCTATCCTATAGTTCAAATCTCCGAGCCATATGATCTGGCTGAGAAAAAAAAAAATCAAATCACCCCATAAGTAACGTAAACAAAAGCGCATAAAGGGTTTGTTCGTGCGATGAGTTTTTTTTTTTAAAAAAAAGCGCCAACGGCGAGAAATAAAGATTCGAAACTTACTCATGCTCGAGTATCGTCTGAGGCGAATTCTCGCAAAATCTCCGAAACCTAGTTTTTCGCAAAATCTCCATTACGTCAGCGTTCCTCCTAAGCTCGTCGCCGTCCTTCTCTCCCGACGTCAAGTGGCTGCAAACGAAGCAGAAGCTCGTTCGATGCAAAGACATGCTAATCGAAATCGAACCCTGTAATAAATAGTACAATAAACCCTATAAATTTAAGCCGATTTATTTAAATTTATAGGCGCAAAATCGAATTATTACAACATATATTTTACCTTGTTGCCGAGGTAGCCCATCAAGCCCCGCCCCACGCACGATGCCCTAATATTACGAAGCGCAAATCTCATGTCTCTCTTTACCCACACCGTAAGAAAAATCCCGACCATCTGCTTGCTCGCCGCCAGACAGTACCCCAAATCTCGTACGTTTTCGTCGTCCGACGAATTTTTTTCACGCGTCGCATTATTGTTATTACTACGACGACCGTAACAATAATCGTCATAATAATTATAATAATCGCTCGACCGATTTGCATAAATATCTCCTTCGCACACGCTTAGCCTCCGATCGATCGCGGGCGTATTGGGGCTACTATTTCCCGGGTAGCCGTTGAGCGTTCGTTCGATCAGCGCGAGCCATTTCTTGGCGGGCCCGTTGTCTTCGGTTCCAAGAACGTTCCCGGCGTTTAAGGGCACGATTTCTTGAAATCTGAGGAGGAGAAAAGAAAAAGTCGAGATTTTTTTTATTGATGGGCGGGTGGCTACGGTCGGGTCGAGGATTTAAATCTCACCCAAGGACGTATATATCGGCGGGCGGAGACGAAGTGTGGAGCCATTCGTCGAGTTTGAGGTCGTCGGGCGGAGATTTTCCCGCTACGTTCCACGTCGCAACGAAGATCCTTTTATACATTATAAGATGAAAGTGCAACAGTTTTGTCAGACTGCGAAAGACTGTAAGATTGCATGACTGATTCATAAACAGTACGAAACGTTAAAGATTCGATTTTTTTCTTCCTAAAATCGAAGGATGAACGAAGAATTCGATATATATATACCTATAGTCGTGCGTATCCGTGATTTGGGAGGCGTCGGGGTCGAAATTTCGGCGGCTCGACGGCCTCTCTAATAATAATAATAATACATTGTCATTGAAATGTTGTTTATTTAAATTCTTGATGATAATCATGGAACAGCAACAGTTACAGGGAAGTGGTCCAAAAAGACAAATCAAATTCTTTCATGGAATAAAAATATATTGTAAATTGATTTTTAGGTACTGTTTTACCTGTCTTGCTTTTCTTGATAGTGCATGCCTTTGCCTCTTCTTCCTCCTCTGCTAAACTGCTCATCCATCCTTCATCAACACCTGAAAAAGGAAAAAAAATTTAAAAATTAATATTTTTTTGTTTAAGGCTGTCATAAATCTGCTGTTACGGTACAGCACTAGACAGGGAAAAAAGCAACTAAAGATGATTTCTTTCTTTCATTCACGAGAGAGAGAGAGAGAGAGAGAGAGAGAGAGAGAGAGAGAGAGATTTGATCTATATGCCAAACAAACAAGCGTTTCACTGAAGAAGAGAACAATGGCATGCAAGAAAAGGGAAGATTTGCAAGAATCTCTCCTTTTTCACAGAAATCCAAAGGAGAATTATGTGTGAGGATGACGTCATCAATCGCATGAATTTTCTTACCTTTGTTTTTGATGTTGAACCATTTCTTGACTAGTGATGCCTTAGGCCATGAGAACTTCAAGAAAAAAAACAATAAATAACAGACCATACGGAAAAAAAATATATTGGAAAGAAATAATAATTGGAAGACAAAAAAACCTTGCTTTTCTTCGAATTCCCATCTCTCATTGTAACAGAAAACCAACAAACGAACCCTCTCTTCAGGCAAGAAAATAAAGATCAAAACTTTCCAAGAAATAACTGAAAACGGAGAAGAAAAGAATCAAAATAGCAGACAATCACAGTTCTTGGCATGTTTTTGGTCAAAGGGACTGACGGCCTCGCTGTAGTAGTAAAACAGCTCTCAATAATCGAAGGAAAGAAGACAAAGGAGAAGAAAAAGAAACGAAAGAGAAACTAAGGAAAGGGACTAAGTAAGAAGAACACACAAAGTTAAAGAGATAATAAGCCAGGGATTTGTGAGAAAATGTAAGAGAATGGACAATGCAGACTATATGTATATATATATATATATATATATATGTACCTGTATTTATATATGTATATGAGATAGTGGGATAGGCTTTGGCTTGGCTTTGGCTTTGGTGTGTCGCTGTTACTCCTCTCAAAAAAACCTCGTTCTGAGTAAACACAGCGATGTATCGAATTTTGAAGCGAATAAAGTGCAGTTGTGTAAGGAAAAAATTACAGAAAAAAAAAAAAACTCGCACTGTGTGTATTTCTCGAGGTATTTAAGCTTAATTCAAGGATTGGTGTGAGACTCTTACATGATGTATTTATTACACACGCATAAACTATACAGTATGACCCCGAAAAAACTGCCCGGATTCTTGGTTTCCTTTCATGGCTGCCCGCGGTCAGATTATTATTTTTTTCTCGGAGAAGTTTATATTTAATTTGGTTTGGACTTGGAAGTTGGAAGAGTAATTTGAGACAACGCAGTTAAGTAACTGAACTTGTATGGTTTGCAAGAGAATTCGTTTTCTTACTATATTATAAACCTTAATATTCCGTTTGATATTATGTATATTTATCAAATATGAATTACTATTATCCACATTATAATAATGGATTTTGATTCGATTAATGTGTGAATAGCTTTATTGGGTCTTGGTGTGAAGGAATTTTCTTGCATGGATTTTATAAATTTTGTGGGAGAGAGTTAATTTTAGTATTGTGTATCTATATATTAGAGCAAAATGTTTGTTTGTAAATCAAATTAATGGATACTTTATTTGGTCAACCATGCAATTGTCTTGGGACACCCTAAGGCAGTTTTCGCATTTTCATGTCTATTGTTTTGTATTACTATTACTTACTTCATGTATTGTAGGAAATGTGTTTATTTCATTAATTTTAAGCAAACTCATTGGGTTAATGCAACTTTTAATTTTTTGTGCTTGGGAAATTCTTCGTTCAAAAAAGTGCAATTCTATCTAGACAATATATATGTATATGCACTTCACATTCATCTAGAAATTTGTTTCTATTTACATGTTCATTAGAATCAAGTTCTGTAATCATATAACATAAAGATTAAAAATAATTTCGAATAATAAATTTAATGTTAGAATGATGTCTTGACTAAAAGGAGTTTTCAAGAACTTAGGGTACGTAGGGAATGTCACATGGTCGAAATTTTGCCTTTGTACGCCAATTTCTTGAGAGATTTAAGTCCATTTGTGTACTTCAAAGGTCTTACGTGCTAAATCTAATCAATTAAACCAAAGTAGTTTTATGGAATTAAGCTATAAAAATTATCATTATCTGACTAAAAATCTTTAAATTGCACATGACTCATGTGGGAGACTGTGTTTCGTTCATCGCATTCATATTTTCAAGGTTCTCTTCCATCAAGTAGATTCATTAATTTAATTATTTGTGTGAGAAATCTAATCAAAGACTATGTAAGAACCTTAACAACCAACCACCTAATGACAGACATCGTAGGAGCACTTGTTCGATTTGATGGCCCTAATTAATAATTAGGGTTCTTAAGCTTGTCCAGCTAATATATATGTATATATACATATATATATATATATATATATATATATATATATATGGAAATTGAGACAGGTTCAGATCTTTGTGTTGTGGTCTGCATGTCTCATATATTGTAATTGTTACAACTGTATATGTTCTGTAAATTAATACCAACAATAAAATAAATTTGCCAAGTTGTTTGATTATATTTAATGTCATCTTCGCAGGATATGTCGCCATATTGAGTACATAACATGGTGAAATCACAAAATTAATATAAAAGTGAAACGGCAGCATCGTGAAAATGATATGTAAAGATAAGTAGTTTTTAGAGTTGAATTTATTATATTATGACGCTCTTTTGTTTATTTATTTATTTTTTGTACAAGTGGGATATATCCATTGTTATCCCAAACGCACCATAGGATAAGAAAAAAAAAAACTGAAGGGTAAAAAAGCAACCGATTCAATTCACTTAATATTATTAGTTCACATTATAAGTAAGACCAATTGGTTTTAACATACAGACAAGACGTATAATTATGTAATTACAATTTTTTTTTTGTCTCAGAAGGAAATTCAAGACTCAATAATAGACTTGATTGCGATCTCAAAAGTTCTTATCTTTCAGTGACCTAATTGATCGATTTAACTTAATTTGTTACAAAACATGTTGACTTTTCAATCCCACGTAGAAAATGTTACAGTTACACTTATACATTTATAGCACACTGTAATAAGAAAATGGTATCAGGTAAACTACAGATGGATTAAGGCAAAACGAATAGACTTTTTTCCCTTTTACTTTCCATATATGGCTGACGTGTTTTATAAGGATATTTAAGTTTCATTGACTTAGTAGTTTGTACAAAGATATATGGTCTAATATCTTCGTTATCTTTCGCTTTCAGTTGAGATATAAGCAAACTCTATTTATACATTCAACCATAAATGGCCATCGAGTTCTCTTACTGTCTTTTCCACTTATTGTATTTACCTATGTAATAACTAGGTTTTGCCATAGGTTGAAGGTATTTAAAATTTTAGCTGTCTACTCTTTTCTTGTTGAGCGAAGAATGGAGAAAGATATGTTCTATTTTTATTTCTATTTTTTTATCATAGCAAACTAATTCTTCTGTCCTATACTTTTATTTTCCAACTAAAAACAAACAACGATATCAAGATAACTAACTGCAACCAAAACAATGAACTTCTTTTGGAGAGTCATTTTCCTTGACCACTTAGGCTTATTTCCTTGAAAACAAATATATGTTCTATTATTTGTTGCAATGCATTACTACAATTAAAAGTGGCCAAATTACGTGCCCCATAATTATATTCTCTTTCACATTTGCATGAATCTATATATATATAAAAGATCACATCCTGCGAAGGACACGTCAGCAACTCACTCCATGCGCCACGTCAGCAAAACAAAGCATTACAAAGTTCGGATTGGCTTACAAGAAATTAATATATATAGAAACCTCATAAGTAAGCTGTTATTCATTTAGTTGCCTTATTAAGTGAATGATACTATGGGCAACTCAGTCTCAATTATCCAATTGATAGGGCATCGGAACAGTAATGTACGTTTAATGTAAGACTCTTCATTTCTAATCCTTAATGCAATTATTAGCGCGCATCATTGCAAGATGTACTCTCCATCTTGCATTAGGCTAAACCCATCGATATGCGTTTAATGTGAGACGCATCATCTTTTAATACTTAATACAGTTACTAGCGCGCATTATGCACGGGTTGATGATGGGTCTATCGGATCATTTCACATTAACAATATATATATTGCAAGATATATATACAAGGGATTTGAGACGATATACTGCAAGTGGTTCAACCCATAGGAAATTCTTGAAACCCCTTCGTTATTAGCATGTGGGCAGAGTCTTGGCTCGGTGCCTAATGCTATGTCTGAGGGGGCACCCGACTCTTCGTTGGGCGTCGTCTCTGATCTCTGTAATAAAACTCTTGAGTAGATAAAAATGTTTCTAGGTCCAGATTGTTCACCCACGTAGGATTGTCAGACATGACAAATGGGACAGAGCTTAAAGGCCAAGCTGATGCTGCCATAGATAGCCGAGGCAAAAAACTTGGAGACATCACTGGTATGGAGGTGTAGTTTGTATCGTGTTCGGGTAAAAGAAGCATAAAATTCGTCATATCACTTAATGGCTGCTTAATCTGATGTGGTGCGAAGGATTTGGTGATTTGGTGGTGGAATTAATTGCTATCAAGTGCAAGGAGATTCGGCATCTCGCTCTTTCTTACTTCAGGGTAATAAAATAAATGTTAACTAAACTTCTTCTTGCTCTTTTGACCTTTTCTTTCCCTGAACATAAACTTGTTTGTGTCGACTCGACTTGGCATACGATGTGCCATCATTGAATCTTTCTTGGTTCTCTTAATATCCTACTGGACCTTTCTATCTTGGTCTGCCAGCCGGTGTAGGTCTTGATTGGACTCTCGACGTGTTGCACACAACATAGTAACTTTTGCTCACTTAAAGCAAAGCACCAAGATTGGGACCCATCATATTTCCACACTGCAAATAGCTGTTTTCGTAGTAACAAGTTTTAAAAAGGAGGCTTCACAAAGACCGCATATTGGTACCTAGATAAGCTCCTACCAGAAAGCGATTTTCAATATAACAAACGCCTAAGGGTCAAATAATTCTGACTTAGACGGATCAAATGTCAAATTCTTTTAATATCAGGTTTTGTTTTTTTTTTTTTTACTTTCAACTGGTAAAAAACAAGGAAGAGTTCAATTAACATATAATATACGAATAAATCGTGTTTCAATTTGATCATAAAATATAACCTGTGCGAAGCACGGACTACACCTAGTTATTATAATGTTACAAGATACATATGTATGTATATATATGATTAAACTTTCTTTTATTAGCGCTAATGACATTAGAGTAACTATTTTGGTATGTCAATTTTATCATTCAATTACAATTTTATCCTTTATGTAGTTACAATTTAATAATTTAACTTTCTATTTTTTTATTTTGAAAAGACCTTAAAATTATGATCAAAGCAGGTCAGAGTACATGATATCAGCTAAAGCCTGTGTAGGCGGAGTTCGACCCCCTGCTTTCGATCCTAACACCTTGGCTAATAGTGAGCAGCCTCATTACCCGTACGATGAACAAAAGAGAAAGATATCGATGAAAACAAGCAATAAGAGACATGCAATCAAGGAGGATAGGAGCTGCATGAGAGGTCATGGCGGTGTTCTTGTTTAACTCATCGATGATCGTCTTGCAGTCTCCTTCGAAAATTACTCGGTCCCACTTATGTTGTAGCGCAAATTGCATAGCTCGTAAGCTCCCAAGTGCCTCAATGGATTGTTGATAAACGTATTTTCTTACATTTATATTTGTTAGATTTAAGTCGTTTGTATGATAATTGAAGTCGTTTTGATTAATTCTGCACTATAACATGGTTTCACAACAAAATCAAACGTTTTACGGTAGTTTTGCGACAGTTTCATATTTCTCCATGATCACGGGGTAAACGATGTCCGATGGACCTGAAATTTTAACCAAAGATAAAGGACTTGTTAATATTGAATCTGACCGAACGGATTTTTAATCCGAGTTCTAGATTGGGAGATATGAATTTTTGAACGTGGTGCTGTTTTGCAGGAAACTAGTCACGGCCGTGAAGACCTTGCACGAGGCCGTGAAGAGCACCAGAGAGCCATATTCTTGCCTGATTGTGTGAATCATGCTTAGTTTATTTCTCTTCAGAACTTGCTTGTGTATTGCGTTTTGAAACTACTTGACGTGTGATTGCGTGAAAATGAGGAAGGCATTAGGAATTCAGTCCATAGCCAAAGTATCCGACCACGCTTGATCACCGTAGTTAGCCACTTTGAGCCTGAGCCTTTTATTTGTGAAAAACCGGATTATAAATTGCCGACCCTGATTAAGCCTTCAGACAGAAACCCATTGGAGCGATAGTAGAAGTGGAAGTTGATTGCCGGACTTAAGAAGCGCAACCCGTACTTAATTTCCGAGCTTATGTTCAAAAAAAAAAAAAAGAAAAAAAAAAAAGAGAAAGAGAAAAAAAATATATATATATATGACTAAGAACCCTTCCTCCGATAATCTTTCACTCTCGAAACCATTTTACCTATTTCCTAGATTGAGAAGTCGAAAGAAGAAGGGCTTGGTGAAAAAAAAAAAAAAAAAAGAACGACGGATTTGGCGCATTCGAGATGATGGCATGATTCCGACACGACTACAGCTCATATACTTTTTACGCTTATTCCTTGCATATCTTACATATCTTAGCCATATTATAACCCAGTAAAGACCTTCCGATTCATGCTTGAACATTGAAAGTGGTAGATTTATGAATCATTTGCAAGCTTATGGTAGGGATTAGATTATTGCATGACCCGAGAGATATCACCGACATCTTAACCTATACACTTAGTGATTTGAGTGAATCTTTCTGAGGTACGGATCTTGATAGGTATTTCTAAGGAAGTCGTGTGGTTAGTTGTTGATTTATAATATGCTTTCCGACTTTACTTGCATTATCTCCTACGTGATTTCATTCTTAATTGATACGTTGCATGATTTTATACTTTTATATGCCATTTCATTTATTTGCTTGAGGACAAGCAAACGCTTAAGTGTGGGGATATTTGATAAACGTATTTTCTTACATTTATATTTGTTAGTTTAAGTCGTTTGTATGATAATTGAAGTCGTTTTGATTAATTCTGCACTATAACATGGTTTCACAACAAAATCAAACGTTTTACGGTAGTTTTGCGACAGTTTCATATTTCTCCATGATCACGGGGTAAACGATGTCCGATGGACCTGAAATTTTAACCAAAGATAAAGGACTTGTTAATCTTGAATCTGACCGAACGGATTTTTAATCCGAGTTCTAGATTGGGAGATATGAATTTTTGAACGTGGTGCTGTTTTGCAGGAAACTAGTCACGGCCGTGAAGACCTTGCACGAGGCCGTGAAGAGCACCAGAGAGCCATATTCTTGCCCGATTGTGTCACGGCCGTGAACATTGATCAACCAAGCCGTGAAGGCTGCTTCATGGCCGTGAAAGGGGGTGCTAGAGGCCGTGAATGCGGGCAGAAAGTCGATTTTTAAGCCCGAATTCGTCACGGCCGTGAATGGTGACTACATGAGCCGTGAACACGGGCAGAAACATCATTTTCTTCAGGCTTTATGTTGTCACGGCCGTGAAGATGCATAGAAGAGGCCGTGAACATCCCGTGGACATGTTAAAAGTCAAGCAAATAAAAAAGAAAACGACCCTTACTTACCTTATCTTCTTGAGATCGAAAGTATGACCAACTTGGATGAAAATAAACCATGCTTTGAACGAGATTCTGCATAGGACAAGTTTATTTCAAGACCATTTAATGCAAGGGCTGCTCAAGAGAGAATTGTGGCTTCACAAGTCTATGAAGATGATATTTGCTATCTTTGAGGGGCTCAAGAAAGATGATAACAGATATGATGAGAACCTCTATATAAGGAGGAGAAGAAGGTACGTGAATGGAGACTATTAGCTCTCATATACACGTTACCATTCCAAACCCAAGAACACATACTTAGTTTGCTCACAACGTGCTCGATAGAAGTACTCAGTGAAGGACGAGATTAACTTCGAAGCCGAATTCAGGGAAGCATTATGATATCTTCGGTGTTAATTACGTGTTTTGTTGTGATCATTATGAGTAGCTAAAAATTGTGTATTTGAGATGAGATGAACCCTAGTGCGATCGATCGTATGTTTACGTGTATTTGATGTTATGTTGTCGTTATGACTCGTTTATGAAGCATATGATTTTGATTATGTCTATGTGATTGAAATCATCTAGTTAGCTTGATCATGTCTATGTGTTTAAGTTAACGTAGTCCGGGAAATCGTACGCTACGTTCGAGAGAGGGGCGAACGATTAAACCACTCGTAAACGAGCGGAATAAACTCATCGCTAGAGATAGGTTGAACTACCCCGCCGGATTAGAGTCAAATCTAATAGTGGGATTCACCGTGTTTTTAATGCAATCTTCAGTTAAGTAGTTAGGGAAGCTTGCCCGGCTATTTAATTAGTTGATTAGTTGGTTGCGAGTCTTGTATGATAAGGCGCAGTTTCGTCAGTCGTATAAATTCGCACGCATGTTGTAGGAATCTTCACGGTCTAATGATAGTGTTGCTTACGTATACTTGATATGTGTGTTGGTCGAGCTAGGGGGATTCGAAGTCTCAAATACGTCTGTTTACATAAGGGTTTTTTTTCTCCGTGCTACTTTATTAAGTTGTATTTTCTAAGTATCGTTATTTACCGTTTCAACAATCAAGCATTCGTACTAGGATATTTAATCGAAAGTTTTTTCTAAGGTACATAGTTCTCTTGGGATTCGATACTCGAATACTTGCTACATCTATACTATTTCGATAGGTACACTTGCCTGTTGAGCGTAGGATATTTTGTTAGTGTTCGTTTTATTTTATTACTCGATCCGCTCGATCAAGTTTTTGGCGCCGTTGCCGGGGAACTATCGATATTAGAGAAACCGTAGTTTATTATTCTAGCTATTTATTATTTAGTATCAAAATCTTCGTTAATCATATTTCTTTTGGTCAAGGTTCGTGTACGTTGGTGCATGACCCGAAGGAACCCTACACTACCAATAGTGGAAGGAGACCCGGAGATCGAAAGGACTTTTCGACGCAACGTGCGAGAAAACGCAAGGCAAGCCGAAATGGCGACTCAAAATAACAATGAAATGCCATTAGCAGTGCAAGAACCACCAATGAGAGAACTTTGGAGAAACAATGCCGTAGGAACGATTAGTTCGGCGATAGTACTTCCTCAGGTACCGAATAATTTTGAGCTCAAACATCATTGGCTCCAAATGCTGCAGGCGACAGCTCAATACGACGGACTCTCCGAGGAAGACGCTTATCGCCATATCCGAGATTTCTTATCCGTCGCAGATGCAATACGGGTACAAGGCGTAAGCCCGGAAGCCATTCGACTCTACCTATTTCCATTTTCACTACGCGGCACTGCCAAGGAGTGGTTCAACCTACTTCCCGAACGATCTATTACTACGTGGGACCAGATGCATGCCACCTTCATCAATCATTTCTTTCCACCTTCGAAGGCGCTCAAACTAAAAATGGACCTCACGGCGTTCAAGCAAAAAGAGGGCGAGAACTTGTACGACGTATGGACCAGATTCAAAGCGCTCTTGAACCGATTCCCTCAACACGGGATGACGAAAAGTGAGCAAATTCAGCGGTTCCACGAATCGTTGAACGACCATACCGTACAATTATTGGATGGAGCATGCAACGGAGGCCTATGTAATCTCAGCGCTACGGAGGGCTGGAATCTTATTGAGGACTATAGTGCAAATAGTTTTCGACGAGGGAGTTCAAGCAATCGAGGTAAACCTCCGGGGATGTACGACGTCGACAACACCACTGCAATAAATGCCAAGTTCGACGCCCTACAACAACAAATGTCAGCGACTAATCTTCAAATGCAGACCTTGATGAACGCGCTCATGCCTAAGCTAGCAACGAAGCCGTCCGTTAGTGCTGTCCAATTACAACCTGCCCCGATGACCCCCGTAGCTGATGCGCCTTCTCATTCATATCCGACGTATATTCCGCCATGCGCTACATGCGGAGGAAGCCACGACACAACTCGCTGTCCCGCTGCTTTTACAACTGAGCAAGTCGATTACATGGGAAATTACCAAGGTCAGCGAAACTTCATTCCAAATCGAGTTCATCCGAACCTGACCTATGGGAATCAACAACAAGCTCCACCGGGATTTCAAAATCAAAGGTCACATGGATACCACGGTGGAAATTCCGAAGTTGCCCCTGAAGGTCGCGGTAATAAGCTAGAGGGGATGCTCGAGAAGCTAATGGGAAAGCTCGACTCTCGCTTGGACAATCAAGAGGCACGGTTGCAAAACACCGAATCTTCCCTACGGGCCTTGGAGAAACAAGTTGGGCAGATTGCAGAATCAATCCAACAACGTCCTCCCGGTTCATTGCCGAGCTACACCGAGACCAATCCAAAGGACCACCATGTAAAGGCGGTAACGCTTCGTAATGGGAGAGAGCTCGAGGAGGTGCAGAAATTGAAGAAGAAGAATGTTGAGCCCGCGCATGCAAACATCGAGGCCGATAAAGAAGAAGAGACCGTACCTAAGCCACCTGTCAAGGCATACCAACCGAAAATTCCATACCCAGCGAGGCTTAAAAGGGACATCGTTGACGATCAGTTTGGTAAATTCCTTGCAATTTTTAAACAATTACACATTAATTTACCACTTGTTGATGCCCTTGCGCAGATGCCTCGCTGGGCAAAGTTTTTAAAGGATCTTATCACAAACAAACGCAAGCTCGAAGACGTGTCCACAGTCGAACTACGAGGGGAGTGCTCCGCGATCCTACAAAGCAAAATCCCGAAAAAATTAAAAGACCCAGGGAGTTTCACTATACCTTGTTTAATAGGGGATCTTGTTGTACATAAGGCATTGGCTGACTTAGGTGCTAGTATAAATTTAATGCCTTATTCGATGTTCAAGAAACTCGGCTTAGGAGAACCCAAACCTACTAGGATGAGTATACAATTAGCGGATAGATCTGTTAAATATCCTAGGGGTATTATCGAAGACGTTCTTGTTAAAGTTGATAAATTTATCATTCCTGCAGATTTTGTAATTCTCGACATGGAGGAAGATGAAAATATTCCTCTAATCTTGGGAAGACCCTTCCTCGCAACAGGAGGAACCATGGTCGATGTTCGTAACGGAACATTGACATTAACTATAGATAGTGAGAAAGTGACATTTGATATGGCCGAGTCCATGAATAATGCCGAGAAGTTAGATGATAAGTGCTTTTATATCGATGCATGGAATGAATTTTTGTCTTTGCAGGGACTTTCGCAGCCCTATTCATTCAGCTCAAAGCAAGAAATAGAGGAAAACGAGGAACTCCATAAGGAAGAGCCAAACGATGACCTACCCCTCGTCGTTGCCCAAGCAGATGTAGATGAGAATGTCAATGAGGAACCAACGATCGAGGTGCAAAAGAGCAGCGAAGAAAATCGTGAGAAGATCTCGGTCGAGGAACCACCAACGCTCGAGCTCAAGCAATTGCCCGATCACTTGGAATACGCTTTCCTCGAGGAAGGTGCAAAGCTTCCCGTAATCATCGCGTCAAATCTGGAGAAGGAGCAGAAACTCATGCTCTTAGATACACTACGGGAGCACAAGAGGGCACTTGCATGGAAGATATCAGACATCCGAGGAATTAGTCCGACCTTCTGCATGCATAAAATTCTAATGGAGGATGACTTCAAACCGGTGATACAACACCAGAGGCGTCTGAACCCCAACATGAAGGAGGTAGTTAAGGCCGAGGTAATTAAACTGCTCGACGCGGGAGTGATTTACCCAATTTCGGACAGTGCATGGGTGAGCCCAGTTCAGGTAGTGCCGAAAAAAGGAGGAATGACAGTTGTGCCCAACGAGAAGAATGAACTCATTCCGACGAGGACTGTCACAGGATGGCGCGTTTGCATTGACTACCGCAAATTAAATGACGCGACGCGAAAAGACCATTTTCCTCTTCCTTTTATTGATCAAATGCTTGAACGGTTGTCTGGTCATGAATTTTATTGTTTTCTCGATGGACTTTCAGGTTACTTGCAGATTCCCATTGCACCCGAGGATCAAGAGAAGACGACGTTCACGTGCCCGTTTGGTACATTCGCCTACCGACGGATGCCTTTTGGACTTTGCAATGCTCCGGCCACCTTCCAACGTTGCATGATGGCTATCTTCGATAAACTAATAGGTGACGGAATGGAGGTATTCATGGATGATTTTTCGATTTTTGGTGACTCATTCGAGGTATGCTTATTTAATTTAAAGAAAGTGCTCGAGCGATGCGAGGAAACAAACCTTGTGCTAAATTGGGAGAAATGCCATTTTATGGTAAGAGAGGGTATTGTTTTAGGTCATAAAATATCGTCGAGAGGTATCGAGGTAGATAGAGCTAAAATAGAAACCATAGAACGATTACCTCCACCTTCGTCTGTAAAGGCAATTAGAAGTTTCCTAGGACATGCGGGTTTTTATCGTAGATTTATCAAGGATTTTTCTAAAATTGCTAGGCCTTTAACTCGTTTGCTTGAGAAAGACGTGCCTTATGAATTTACACCCGAATGCATGAATGCTTTTACTATACTTAAGGATAAGCTAATTAATGCCCCTGTTATGGTAGCTCCCGATTGGAGCCTACCGTTCGAACTAATGTGCGATGCGAGTGATTTTGCAGTAGGTGCAGTTTTAGGGCAGCGACGGGAAAAACATTTTCAGCCGATACACTATGCGAGCAAAACTCTAAACCAGGCCCAGGAAAATTACACTACCACGGAGAAAGAGTTGCTCGCAGTCGTGTTCGCCGTCGACAAATTCCGTCCATATCTCGTTCTCTCAAAAGTCATCATCTACACGGACCATTCGGCCCTCAAACACCTCTTCGCGAAACCAGATGCAAAACCGAGGCTTATCCGATGGATTCTGTTACTCCAAGAGTTCGACGTGGAATTTCGTGACCAAAAAGGTACCGAGAATTGTGCAGCCGATCACTTGTCAAGACTTGAAGGCGCAGCCCACGAGGTTACCAATGACGAAGTCATCCGAGACCAATTTCCCGATGAGCATCTATATGCTATACGTGAGGTATTCGATGAAACCCCGTGGTACGCTGATTTTGCTAATTATCTTGTCGCTAGGATCATGCCAAAGGGATACACAAGTCATCAGAGGAAGAAATTCTTCTCAGACTTGAAGTATTATTTTTGGGATGATCCGTATTTGTTTAGGGTTTGCGCAGACAATATAATCCGGCGATGCGTGTCCTTTCCCGAGACGGTTAAAATCTTGAGCCATTGTCATTCGGGGCCATGTGGAGGACATTACGGAGGTAATCGAACTGCACAGAAGGTACTCGAATGTGGTTTTTATTGGCCTACAGTTTTCAAAGACGCTCGAAAATATGTAGAGGAATGTGATAGGTGTCAACGAACAGGTAATATTTCTAAGCGAAATGAAATGCCTCAGAATTATATTCTTGTGTGTGAAATATTTGACGTCTGGGGCATTGATTTTATGGGTCCGTTTCCTACGTCTTTCAAGAATCGATATATCCTAGTTGCGGTTGATTATGTTTCAAAATGGGTAGAAGCACAAGCTCTACCTACGAATGATGCTAGGGTAGTCGTTAAATTTTTGAAAACTTTATTTTCGCGATTTGGCTCACCTCGCTGCATTATTAGCGATAAAGGTACGCATTTCTGTAACACTCATTTTGCAAGGACGCTCGAAAAATACGGCGTGAAACATAGTGTTACCACAGCGTACCATCCTCAAGCGAGCGGCCAAGCAGAAGTCGTAAACAGGGAGCTAAAGCGTATACTCAAAAAGACCGTGGAGCACCATAGGCGAGATTGGCCGAGCAAACTGAACGATGCTTTATGGGCGTACCGGACTGCCTACAAAACGCCTATCGGATCCACGCCATATAGACTAGTTTACGGGAAATCTTGTCATTTACCCGTCGAGCTAGAACACAAAGCATATTGGGCTCTAAAGAAACTTAACTTCGATTTGAATCTTGCAGGTGAAAAGCGAAGGTTGCAGGTCAACGAGCTCGACGAGTGGAGACAAATGGCATACGAGAATACCCGCATATACAAGGAGCGTACGAAGCAATATCATGATCGGAAGATCATGAAGCGGGAATTCCAAGAAGGCGACCAGGTCTTGTTGTATAATTCGCGGCTGCGATTATTTCCGGGCAAGCTAAAGTCGAGGTGGTCTGGCCCGTTCACGGTGACCCGAGTGTTTCCCTACGGGACGGTCGAGATCACACACCCAGAAAAAGGGACGTTCAAGGTGAACGGGCAGCGTCTCAAGCATTACTATGGCGGTGACATCGAGGCACTCGGGAAGGAAACGATTCATCTCCTCAACACCACAAAACGCTAAAATCCTCCGAACTATGTCTAGCTAAAAGACATTAAAGAAAGCGCTACTTGGGAGGCACCCCAAGCCTATCCTATATTTTTCCTTTATTTTCCTATGTATTTTAGTTTTCATGATTCTGGTTTTCGATGATCGCAGGGAACTCAAAATCTCAAGTGTGGGGAGGAGTCGTAGGAAGCATGCGCACCGGACTATTCAGGGAAGTTTGCTTATCTATTTATTTCCTCTTCCTTGTGTTATATAATTGTTACGTTGAGGGCAACGTAAATCTTAAGTGTGGGGAGGGGACTTTCTGCGAAATTGATGCAAACATCTTATATGTGCATGACTTGATTTTTGGTATAAATTTTTTCGAAAATTGGTATAAACTTTTTCGAAAATCATGTTTCCTTCAATCAAAGGGTGATTTCATGTTAGAAATCTTGTGAGTAATTAGGATACATATGCGAGTCGACTTCTTTCTTACATAGATGAACTTGGCGATACCTGATGGATTCGTACACATAACCCTATTTTTGTGAGATTTTTGAGCTTACGAGCTTTTCGCTCATTTCTTTGGTTGTGTGAATCATGCTTAGTTTATTTCTCTTCAGAACTTGCTTGTGTATTGCGTTTTGAAACTACTTGACGTGTGATTGCGTGAAAATGAGGAAGGCATTAGGAATTCAGTCCATAGCCAAAGTATCCGACCACGCTTGATCACCGTAGTTAGCCACTTTGAGCCTGAGCCTTTTATTTGTGAAAAACCGGATTATAAATTGCCGACCCTGATTAAGCCTTCAGACAGAAACCCATTGGAGCGATAGTAGAAGTGGAAGTTGATTGCCGGACTTAAGAAGCGCAACCCGTACTTAATTTCCGAGCTTATGTTAAAAAAAAAAAAAAAAAGAAAAAAAAAAAGAGAAAGAGAAAAAAATATATATATATATGACTAAGAACCCTTCCTCCGATAATCTTTCACTCTCGAAACCATTTTACCTATTTCCTAGATTGAGAAGTCGAAAGAAGAAGGGCTTGGTGAAAAAAAAAAAAAAGAAAGAACGACGGATTTGACGCATTCGAGATGATGGCATGATTCCGACACGACTACAGCTCATATACTTTTTACGCTTATTCCTTGCATATCTTACATATCTTAGCCATATTATAACCCAGTAAAGACCTTCCGATTCATGCTTGAACATTGAAAGTGGTAGATTTATGAATCATTTGCAAGCTTATGGTAGGGATTAGATTATTGCATGACCCGAGAGATATCACCGACATCTTAACCTATACACTTAGTGATTTGAGTGAATCTTTCTGAGGTACGGATCTTGATAGGTATTTCTAAGGAAGTCGTGTGGTTAGTTGTTGATTTATAATATGCTTTCCGACTTTACTTGCATTATCTCCTACGTGATTTCATTCTTAATTGATACGTTGCATGATTTTATACTTTTATATGCCATTTCATTTATTTGCTTGAGGACAAGCAAACGCTTAAGTGTGGGGATATTTGATAAACGTATTTTCTTACAGTTATATTTGTTAGTTTAAGTCGTTTGTATGATAATTGAAGTCGTTTTGATTAATTCTGCACTATAACATGGTTTCACAACAAAATCAAACGTTTTACGGTAGTTTTGCGACAGTTTCATATTTCTCCATGATCACGGGGTAAACGATGTCCGATGGACCTGAAATTTTAACCAAAGATAAAGGACTTGTTAATCTTGAATCTGACCGAACGGATTTTTAATCCGAGTTCTAGATTGGGAGATATGAATTTTTGAACGTGGTGCTGTTTTGCAGGAAACTAGTCACGGCCGTGAAGACCTTGCACGAGGCCGTGAAGAGCACCAGAGAGCCATATTCTTGCCCGATTGTGTCACGGCCGTGAACATTGATCAACCAAGCCGTGAAGGCTGCTTCATGGCCGTGAAAGGGGGTGCTAGAGGCCGTGAATGCGGGCAGAAAGTCGATTTTTAAGCCCGAATTCGTCACGGCCGTGAATGGTGACTACATGAGCCGTGAACACGGGCAGAAACATCATTTTCTTCAGGCTTTATGTTGTCACGGCCGTGAAGATGCATAGAAGAGGCCGTGAACATCCCGTGGACATGTTAAAAGTCAAGCAAATAAAAAGAAAACGACCCTTACTTACCTTATCTTCTTGAGATCGAAAGTATGACCAACTTGGATGAAAATAAACCATGCTTTGAACGAGATTCTGCATAGGACAAGTTTATTTCAAGACCATTTAATGCAAGGGCTGCTCAAGAGAGAATTGTGGCTTCACAAGTCTATGAAGATGATATTTGCTATCTTTGAGGGGCTCAAGAAAGATGATAACAGATATGATGAGAACCTCTATATAAGGAGGAGAAGAAGGTACGTGAATGGAGACTATTAGCTCTCATATATAGACGTTACCATTCCAAACCCAAGAACACATACTTAGTTTGCTCACAACGTGCTCGATAGAAGTACTCAGTGAAGGACGAGATTAACTTCGAAGCCGAATTCAGGGAAGCATTATGATATCTTCGGTGTTAATTACGTGTTTTGTTGTGATCATTATGAGTAGCTAAAAATTGTGTATTTGAGATGAGATGAACCCTAGTGCGATCGATCGTATGTTTACGTGTATTTGATGTTATGTTGTCGTTATGACTCGTTTATGAAGCATATGATTTTGATTATGTCTATGTGATTGAAATCATCTAGTTAGCTTGATCATGTCTATGTGTTTAAGTTAACGTAGTCCGGGAAATCGTACGCTACGTTCGAGAGAGGGGCGAACGATTAAACCACTCGTAAACGAGCGGAATAAACTCATCGCTAGAGATAGGTTGAACTACCCCGCCGGATTAGAGTCAAATCTAATAGTGGGATTCACCGTGTTTTTAATGCAATCTTCAGTTAAGTAGTTAGGGAAGCTTGCCCGGCTATTTAATTAGTTGATTAGTTGGTTGCGAGTCTTGTATGATAAGGCGCAGTTTCGTCAGTCGTATAAATTCGCACGCATGTTGTAGGAATCTTCACGGTCTAATGATAGTGTTGCTTACGTATACTTGATATGTGTGTTGGTCGAGCTAGGGGGATTCGAAGTCTCAAATACGTCTGTTTACATAAGGGTTTTTTTTCTCCGTGCTACTTTATTAAGTTGTATTTTCTAAGTATCGTTATTTACCGTTTCAACAATCAAGCATTCGTACTAGGATATTTAATCGAAAGTTTTTTCTAAGGTACATAGTTCTCTTGGGATTCGATACTCGAATACTTGCTACATCTATACTATTTCGATAGGTACACTTGCCTGTTGAGCGTAGGATATTTTGTTAGTGTTCGTTTTATTTTATTACTCGATCCGCTCGATCAATTGTGCTTCAAACTTGCCGTTGTAAAAGTTTGAAGACCATCCTACACAAGTCCCAAATGGTTCCGCGCGATGACCCCAATCGAAGCTCCATTTCGAGATGCATGTATTGCGCCGTCGAAGTTTAATTTACGATATTCGCAGGTGGAGAACTCCAGCCCTGCCTATCTGTTGAAGAAGTCTGAAGTCGATCGATTGGTGCTGAATGAAAATCATGTAGCACATCCAAAGCTCTTGCAACGGTCTCCTCTGGTAGAGCTGTTTGACGCTTCATAACCCATTTATTCCTTGAGTCCCATAGAGCCCACAATAATGCTAAGAACCGTGAGTACTCTTCAGCATCTAGACATTCATAAGCATTCCGGATCCATGACTCTGAGTCTCCAGTCCAAAGTCGCCGAGCATCCAGTGAGGATCCTGAGATTTTCCAAGCTTCCTTCGTAATTGGACAACCCAAAAAAAACATGGAAACTATCTTCATTAAAACAACCACATCTTTGGCATAGTGGTTCAAGAAGCATCCACGTCTAACGAGGTTGATCGATGTCGGTAAGGGCTCGCAGCAAAGGCGCCAAATAAATGTTCGAACACGCAGTAAGACTCGAGCTTTCCATACGAAGTCCCATGATTTTCCAGAGCTGGAACTTGCAGAAGCTGAAGTTTCCAAGGACTTGGCCAGTGCATAAGCAGACTTTACAGAATATTTTCCATCCTTCGAGTAATGCCATATCAGTTTGTCCGGACGCAACGACGAGCTTAGAGGGATTCCTAGGATTAATTCTGCGTCAATAGGAGCGAATATCGATGAGATGAGACTTTCGTTCCATGGCCCGATTGGGAGAGTATGCAGGTCTGCCACTCTAGATACTAATTGCGGCGGCCGATATGGAGAGACTGGTTCAAAATATGTAGGCCGAGGAAGCCACGGATCCAACCATATATTGACATCCGCACCGGAGTGAACTTGCCACCGAACGCCAGAAAGGAGCAGAGGGCGAGCCGAGAGGATGCCTCGCCAGGTTGAGGAAGCATTGTGACCAAGATTAGCATTCATAAAAAGACTCATTTGGGAAATATCGAGCTTTTAAAGTCCGACATAGCAAGCTATTCGATTGCGTTAAGATTCTCCAAGCTTATTTAGCTAATAAAGCCATGTTGAAAAGCCTTATGTCACGGAACCCCATTCCCCCTTCCGTTTTATGCGCAGTAAGTTTGTGCCATGCAACCCATTGGAGTTTATACCTATCGGATGAGCTCCACCAATAGCGAGACATGCGCCTATGAATGTCGTCGATAATATGAGATGGGAGAAGAAAGCAACTCATCGCATACGCCGGTATAGCTTGAATTACCGACTTTATTAACACCTCCCTCCCTGCTTGAGATAATAATTTCATCGACCAACCCTTGACTTTGTCCCAGATTCGATCCGTGATGTATGAGAACACCTCTTTTTTGCTCCGCCCCAACACCGATGGGAGACCCTAATATAAGTTGTGTTTTACTGAGCTCGAGATGCCAAGGGTATGACAACATTGATCACGAACGTTTGCTGCCACATTAGGGGAAAATGATATGGATGATTTCTCAAAATTTACCTTTTGGCCCGAACCATTTTCATAGTCGATGAGAATCTCATTAAGTTTCTCCATCGCAGGTGTCATTGCTTGACAGAAGATTAGTGTGTCATCGGCGAAAAGTAAATGAGATATCATAGGAGCGCGGCGACAAATGGACAAGCCACGCAGGCTCGTGGTACGTTCAGCCTCCTGCAATAGACTGCAAAACGACTCCGTGCAAAAGAGAAAAATGTAAGGAGACAAAGGATCTCCTTGTCGGAGACCTCGTGAAGGTGTAATGTGGCCAAAAGATTTACCATTAAGTATAAAATCGTAAGTAACTGAAGAGATGCAACGTGAGATAAGGGACACAAAAGAGTTGTGAAAGCCGAGCTTACGCATTACCATTGTGAGGAAAGACCATTCGACATGATCAAACGCTTTACTCATGTCCAGTTTAAGAGAGCAAGCTCCCTTTCTACCCCGTCGTTTCTGTTTCAAGGCATGGTTAAGCTCGAAAGCTAAGAGGACGTTATCTGTGATTAGACAATTTGGGATGAGTGACGATTGAGTTTTTGAAATAATCGAATCCATTATGAGCTTCAGCCTGTTAGCAATGCATTTAGATATGATACGATAAAGAACATTGCAAAGGCTTATTGGTCTAAAATGAGCTACGTCTCCGGGTCTCCCTTTTTTGGAGATAAGAACTATACTAGTATGATGCAAGGGCGGAGAAGAGTAACCTTGGTTAAGAAAGGCAAGTGCAAACTTAGTAACATCAGAGCCAATAATGTCCCAATATTTTTGATAAAATATGGGGGGAAGACCATCAGGACCCAGAGATTTGTAAGGGGACATACCAGAAATTGCCTGTTTGACCTCAGTGTACTGACGCGTGAGAAAGTCGTTCATACCATTCGTGACTCGAGACGGAACTGCTCGTGCCGCCTTCTCTATATCTGCAAGGGACGGTCGGCTAGAAAGAAATAAATCTGAGAAGAACGAAGTGACTGCTGCCTCAATTTCCACTGGTTTATCGCACCACACACCAGCATGATTTTTTAAACGCGATATGCGGTTATGGGCTCTCCTAGCTGAGGCACGCTGATGAAAAAACGAGTGTTTCGGTCGCCTTCTTTAAGCCATTCTAGCTTACTCCATTGTTTCCAATGGATTTCCTCTTGGCTCAAGATATTATTCAACCTCGCTCGAAGAGACTCCTGTTTTTGGCGACGTTCTCTAGTAATTGGAAGACGAGATAAATTCTTGAGGGATTCAGTTAGTTCATCTTTTTCCTTCCTTTTGTCGGCATATTTAGCCTTGCCCCATGCATATAGATTTTTTTGACATCTCCTCATCTTTCCCCATAGATTTGAAGGATCAGACCGTTCAGCAACATTCCAGTCTCTTTAATTATATCGACGCAGCCTTCTTCCTTGGTCCATTTTGCTTCGAAACGGAACCGTATCTTTGATCTCCATTCTGCTAGGACTAATGGAAGTAATATAACTAGTACAGCACTATGATCGGAACACGAAGTTGGTAAATGGAGAACGCTGTGATTTGGAAAGATGGAAGACCATCCTATGGTAGCGCAAGCACGATCAAGGCGTTCGTATATAGTTTGCGGGTGTAGAGTTTTGTCGTTCCATGTGTACTCATCGCCCGAAAAACCCAAATCATGTAGTCTGCAGTCATCGAGCACACTCCGAAATTCCTCAATTTGTCGTATTGATCTACACCTTACACCCTTTTTCTCTTCTTGTGATAAAATTTCATTAGTCTCCCAAGCACAACCACCATGGCATATCCAACTCGCTCTAATCGTCGTAGCAGTTTCCAACTATTATGGCGCTGATGCGTCATATGGTCCCCATAAAAACCTGTAATTCACGATGATATGGGATTCTGATAGTCTATCATAGCATCTATATGAAATCTCGAGAAAGAAAGAAGTGATAAGCTGACTGATTTTCTCCATGAAAGGCCAAGTCCTCCTTTTCTACCCTCAGCATCAACACATACACCATTCATATTTAAGAAGCTCTTAATGGTCTCAAACCTCCTATTATTGCACTTAGTTTCGATAAGAAATAAGACATCCACCTGGAACTGTCGGATTATATATCCGACTTCATGAACTGTCGAGGCACTCCCTAGGCCCCGATAGTTCCAACTTAGGCAATTCATAATAGTCGGCGGGACTGACTAGCAGTTCCCGCCGAGTCGTTAGAAAGGTCCATCGAATCAACCAGTGTATAAGCTGTTCTGTTCTTATTAGGAAGTTCCGTGACGTTATCATCCTCAAGTCTACGCTTTTTTGGATTTCCAGTGGGCTCGTTCGTGTCTGGGGGAAGGCTGCGACTTGTTATGGGTGTTCGCTGAGACTGTCTCAATTTTAATTTCACTGCTCGGAGCGACTTCGGGGGATGAGAGTCCAGTTTCATCTTGTGAGGGGAGCAGAGGTTCATAGTTGAGGCAGGGGAATGGGTTACGTGGGGTTCTTTTTTTGGCTGTAAAAGTTTAAGGGGAAGAATATGAGGGGTGGTACAAGAAGTTTCATGGTAAATGGTAGAGATGACTGACTTGGACTGAAGAGAGCTAAACAAGGGTTCAGTAAGTGTGAGGTCTATTATTGGGCTATGGGTGGATGAATTATTGGGCTTAGGAGAAGTGGGTTTAATGGATTGAGATTTATGGGAGGTTTGATTGGTAAGGTTGGGTTCTCTGAAGTATGACGAAGGTTATTTTTGGAAAGGGCAGATTTTGAGGAGCCAACTGGTAAAGATAGCGGAGGAAAGAGTACTGGTAATTGATGAGGAATTGGCTGATTTGGGGAGTTAATGTGCCGAGGAATCAGTGGAGGGGAATCAAGGCGTGGGTTATTGGTTCCATGATTTGGGGAATCTTCAACTGATTTCACGGCCGAGATTGTCGTGGTTTTTGGCTGGCTAAGGTTTTTGGAGGGAATATACGATGGCTTAGGTGGAGGTATCGTGGGGCATGTTAGGGTACTATCTGGATGGGTCGGGTTCTAGTATTGTTGTTCGGCTGACCCGAGTTTGGGATCTTCGTACTGTTGTGAACAATTATGCAGAGAGTGATCCAGGGCACCGCAAAGATAACAGAAGTTTGGTAGGCGCTCGTATCTGAAGGAGATCATAGCATCATCTTTCCCAGAGCATTGGAGCTTCATTACCCTTCTGAGGGGGTTTGTTGATATCTAAGAGGACTTTTAGCCGGATAAACGGCCTCCACTGATGAAGGTCGTCAACATCTGTTTCGACAAATCTGCCAAGACGGTTGCCAATGGTTTCCACAGTAGATTGATTACGAGCCCAGAAAGGAATATCATGAAGTTGAACGTTGAATTGGCACCAGCTCAGGGATCAACGCCATCGGGGAGTTCTTGAATGATGAGTAGTTGCTTCTCAAAAGCCCATGGCGAAGACTGCATTATTCTCTGGCGGTGATTAAAACGAACAACAAATCTACTATCATCCACTTGAAACATCTCCATGCCCCGACCTGGGTAAACGACGCTGTAACGGTTCGCTTCAAGGCTTCGAAGTTGAAGGATTTTTTAGCGAGGATGCGTCCCACAACAGCATATCCTATGCCATGATTTTTAGAAACATTTGCACCATCCGATATCGTAAGTCCATTCAATTCCTCCTCAGTAAAATTCCATTTGTCAGATTCAAAAGAAGACATCGCGAGATACCCGTCTTATAGTCTCGAACACAAATGGTATTAAAACTGGGCTTTCGCACGGCGTCAGAAACCCTGGGAAACGTGAAAACAAACAAGATCTTAGTAAAACACGGGGACTAAAAGGATGAAGAAAGAAATAGAATTGCTGAGAAAGATGGGTGAAACAGAAGAAAGAAACAGCAAAGAGAGAAAAGAGCAAAAACAAAAAATAAAGATAAGAGGTGATAAGAGGTTGCGCCCCTAAACATAAACGATGATTGTAGAGATTGCTGGCGAGATAACACGTGTGCGGTAATGAGAAAGCACAACTACGAAAGAAGAAAACAGTGTGCTCGAAAGTCGAGAGACACTCATGCGGGAGAAGAAAAAGCTCTCATTTTGAGAGATATGGCACTCTCGAGAGAGAATTTCTAAGTATATCATAACAAATTAATCTTTAGTTATAGTTTTAAAATAATTTATTATTTCACTCCTTTATTTTTTATTCATTATAATTCTATCCCACAAATTATCTTTCAATATATTCAAAAATAATACTTTATAAAACATTGTAAATTATAAGTAAATGAAAATTAATTTTTAGCTCACAGAGTGTGAAGGAAATACTAGTGTAGTTAAAGGCATGCATAATTGATGTGCAGTTGTAAACTTTTAGTATATATATATATATATATATATATATATATATATATATATATATATAGAGGGGAATGATATGGTGCTCACCTTATGTGAGCACCTTATATGGGCACCTGCTAATTTGGCATCGATTCGTGTTAAATCAGCGTGCCACTTCAACATCAAATGAAACGTGACATTAATCAACACATCTTAGGCGTCATAGATCGACACACATGATGCTTATGTATCGATCAAATTCGCAGCAAGATGCAAAACTAATTTTATTTTCAAGCTATATCCTTAAACAAAATTTTCTCGCTCACGGTGATTACGAAATACGACAACTACTTCCAAATACACGTGAGAAATGTTCCGCAATAAGAGCACTCCAAACGTCGATACAAACAAAATTTATTTGATGTTCTTTGGACTAGTTCCCAAGTTAATTTAAATATGAAATTTATTCAACGATGAGGAATTTTTTTTTAAAAATTTTATGATATTTCATAGATGTTCGATTTTTTGAAATGAGCAGATGAAGTGGTCCTTAATCGAGACTACAAGTTGCTAAGAGCATCTCCAATCGGACACCAAAACATATTATTTGGGGTAAATTTGCTCCAATCGAACACAAAAACTGAACGCAAAATGCGTTTCATTCTCTCTCATCACTTAAACCCATCTTTGCGTTTGGACAGTTAAGATGCGTCCCATCTTTGTTAATTGCATTTAAGTCCTTTTCTTTTGTTGTCTGTGTGTTTTGTCTGCTTTGAAGGAGATGAAGCTAAAAAAAAGTCGCATCTCAAATTCATGACATCAACAAGAAAATTGTCGCAGAAACGTCAATGATCATCCTTCTTCTCATGGTAAAATATATTTTTATATTAATTTAATAAATTTTGTGATCAAGTCTAATTGTAGTCTAATTTGTAAAGTATATGTGAGTAGTATTGAAATTTGTAAAAAATTGGCGTGGAAGTGAAATTACAAAATAGTCTTCTGAGTTTGAAAATGGATTGAACGGTTGAAGAAGAATTACTGCATTTTGAGTTTGAGAATGCGAATCTCGGTTGGAGAAGGTCTAGAGAGTCAAGTATGGTCCAAAATTGTGACAACTTTAGCCTAAACAAATTCATCTCTTGGTCAAATAGATGTGCTACATTGTGTTACTATGTTGACATAAAGCATCTTCATAGCATCTTATTTAAGTTTTCCAACACAAATGTAACTATCAATGGAGTGACGTTACTAATGTTCGTCAATTCGTATAATATCACCATAAGACGAAGGCATTTAGTTGGTAACTCGATTTATATATCTATTAATGTTCCAACATTTCTTCGTAACAAAAATGCTACGAAGTGATGAATTAAATAGAACAAACATGCAAGAACAATGATTATGGATATATATATATATATACACACATACATATATATAGTCATCATCACTAGGGTTATGGACCACATATGTATAACATATCATTACACCTCTCATTAGACGACTCAAACTAACAAACTAACATATCATACAAAAATGCACTATTGAGTGTCAAATGCTGATGACTTCCAAGAAAAAACCCAATTCAATCACAAGTTCTGTGCGTTGAAAAAAAAAAAGAGGAAAAAAAAGCATTGTTCTTATTACCACATAAAACATTGGACCAAATTCTCAGTTGTTCTTCTCCACTAATTAAATAAACAAACTAAACTCACCGATCTGATTCTTGTTCTTGGTCGACTCTTACAACTGTGCTGAGGATGACGAAGAAGATGATCTAACTGAAGACAAAGTGTCATATATGGCTCTGATAGTGTGTGGAGTTGTTCGGCAACAGCCCCCAACTAGAGAAGCTCCATCCTCGCACCATTTGTTTACGTAAGAAACGAAATCTCTGTCTGAAACTCCCGTCTTTTCCTGCAACACAAAAGAATTTACATGATATATATATTAGATGTATATTAGGAGTAAGTAGCATCGTTGAACCATTGCATATCGTATACATATATATGACGATTGGATGGGAAAAATCTTTGAAAAAAAGTACTAAAAGAAGTCAATCGCTTTCGAAATAAACTCACCACCCACTCCTTCAGATCGGGATCATAGCTCTCGCCACTGTTCGGGTAGATGACTATTGGTTTAGAGGTGATCTGAGTATCGAAGAGATATGCATTAGGAGTAGGCCTTCGAAATGACGATGGCTTGTAATAAATAAGAACCCTATCTATTGATGCAATGATACAACGTTTCAAAGAATCAAGGAACTGTGAAGTTATTCACCTTCTTGACAGATAAAATCAGATCCCTGATAAACCTCGGAGGTGTACAGTTGATTCCAACCGCTACTATTTTGTCTGAAGATTCAGCAATGGCAGCGCAATCGGTCAACGAATCACCGCTGACCACGTTGACCCCGTCTTTGGAATTGAAGGAAAGCCACGCTGGTATGTCTATGTCTTCTTCGTCGAGGAGCTGAGCAAAGGCCTGAGTTGAGGACATACGGTTAAGGTTCAGCAAACGAATAACTTTTGACGAAGAGAACAGTTCCCTAACATGGTTTGGGAATAACTAGGAAACGGTGACAAGGCCTAGGAATCGAGTTTATGCCTGAGCTTCGAGCTTGTTTGGAACTGTTTCGAACGCTAATAGATCAGGGCAAGCATCTGCAAGAACCTTAACCCTCCTTCGATGGAAGTTCTTCAAGAACTCAAGATTCATAGCATCACCGTAATCGCCACTGTAGTATAAGAGAGACGAAACGCATGGTAGCAACAAAATATTGTGAGAAAACTTAACTGTTTGAAGATTAAAGAGAGCTAGTAGTCATATTAGATACATAAATGTCTCATTATCTCAAATTAGGAGAATTACGTGAATCTTTCCCCTTTACAACTCTATATAAGAGGGGAACTACTCAATAAAATACATACTCTGCTCATAAAAGAACTCAGATAGTACACCATGAAATCAGACATAGATAGCTATATTTTTAGGGGAACGATAATGCAAGAATTCACGCACCTGTACTCTGAACCATCGGCTAAGTAAGCGCCATAACTCCCAACAGACGCCGCAACTAAGACCGGCCTGCATTTGAGAACTTTACCATCCGATGTTTGATCACTAGTAGCTTCGAGACACCTACTGTAGTAAACGTCACGTGCCTCTTGCGCAATTTCCACACTCTTCCTCAGCATATCCTCGCTTTCTTCAATAGAATAGCCTTTATTTTCGAATCCATGAATGGTTGCCTGTTTTGCAGTTTCTTACAGCATGTCTTAGTATTCAACCCAATTCAAAGGGAGACAAGAAAAATTCAAACTAGATTAGGGGATTGTCACCTGATATGATGCTGTAATGATTATGTCTGCACCAGCCTCAAGGTAATCAAGGTGTACCTGCTCAATATTAGTCTAAATCATGTCATCTTTTCCAACAAAATACATCATGATTATGTTCTTTATGAGGATCAACTAGTAATTGCATGAAACAGATTCAAGGGATCAGTACAGATCATGTGAAAAATGAAAACGAATGATCTAACAAAGACATAAAGACAAAGAAACATAACTCCATACTTAACTACAAGATAAACATTATCCAAGAAACTACAAGACAAACATAAAAAGAAAGCGAACTGAATGACATATATAACGTAATAATGGTTCAGTAAATGCAGTATGTAAGCCACCTTATCTGTAATATTAAAACACGCATGGTGGTCCAATTCATTGTTTGCAATCAAAAGCATATGCTCAGACCAACTAGCTGCAAGAATCTGGACAAACCAACTCACAAGATACATCTAAACCTCCTAAACCATGACATAAGGTAATAAATGTGCCAGTAGTTCAATATTATTAATCAATATCCTGAGAGTAAAGTCTAAAACATAAACTGGCTAATCGCTAGAGTTATCCAAAAGATTAGCTGAACCTCAAACAACTTCGGAACAACAAGTGGAAAGAAATTAAGTTCAAATGGGTTCAAACATAGGCGAAAACCCAAATAGAACCCTATTGATTAATTATTATCGAAGATGAGAAGCATCGGAAAATCAAACAACGGTCGAAGATGAGAAGCATCGGAAAATCAAACAACGGTCGAAGTAATGTAACACAAAAACCCAGATGAAAAGAACACTAATTGTATGACAAATAAAGGAAAATTAAAAAAAAAAGACGTACGTCGCGTATGAGATGAGGTGAAGTGACGAGGCATTTCGCACTCCATAGAGGATCGTTGAGATTGGCACCATGACGCTCGAGCTCCGTCGCGAGACCGCCATCGACCACCGCAACGCCGCCGCATTGGCGGAGGAATTCTGACATTTCTAAACGGCCCATTTCAAAGTGATGTCGGTGCAAAAGGGTAGAAAGAGATTTTGGGGAAGCAATTTAGGTACGTGGAGGAGGGGTTTTCGTTTTGTTCGAAGAAAATAAGGTTATTTATACGTCTTCAGTCTGCACTGTGATGCACTTTATTATTTATAAATATTCAATTAAAATATACGTTACGTGTATCACTGAAGCTTTTCTCGAAGACGCTACATAGCTTAGCGAGTTAATTACAAATGTAATCACTTTTTCAACCTTGAATTTCACAAATAGATACTATGTGTATTGTATTACAAAAGTAGGCATTCTTTATTTTAGTTTCTTTTTGTGAATTAATTTTATATTTGCACAAATTTACTGCAAAAATGGGCATCCTTTTAATTTAAATGTATGAATTAATTTGACAATATAAACAATTAAAAAAGGCACCATTGAAATATGAATATGATTCATAAAATGAAGAAAGATAAACATACGATTCACACAAATAAATGAAACTAGTCTATTTTGCACACCCTAGGTGTGTGCTTGAAATTTTTTTTTAATTATTTTTTAAATTGTCTTTGCCACATTTACTATAGATTTAATAAATAATGATTATTAATTCAAGAATTGTAATTGGGCCTTAAATTGGGCTGACCGTTTTGTTTTAGATAATGGCTGGAAAATTATTTGGGGGCAATAAATATATGTAGGCCCCAAAACTAAGAGGCAACGTGAGCAATTATTAGACCAAATAATTGTAAGAGGCAACGTGTGTGCAATAACTACCCTACGTGGGTGCACAATAGTTAATAATTTTCCACGCGAAAGTAACTACCTAATTGGCTTGAAATTTTGGTCTAATTGATACACCAAATTAGATCAAATCAGGCAGTTTTTAAGTGGTCCTGAGCATTAATAAAAGAGTATAGATATAGTGCACAATCGGAAAAAGAAAACCATAGTAATCACCACTAATTTTCCTCCATTTTCAAAAGTATTTTGTCGACACAATTTTGTCATGAACAGGTAAAACATGCACTGATCCAACTAAAAAGCAAATCGGCGAAGCGAAAAAAATTGTATATCGATGTGGTTCAAAAATATTGCTTGCTAATTTAAAATAGAATATTTTTACTTATTTATTTATTTAGTAATGAAAAATCATATATATTACTATGTAAAATAAGAACATTAAAAAGGTGCCTATGAAAATCGTACATATCACTTGAAAAAATTGTATTTACTTAGTTCCGAAAAAATTGTAAAATAAAATTAGAAACCAAATGCAGAATTGGAAAAACCCGATTCCGTAATCGAGATAAACGATTACTACGAACATATTAAATTTAAGTAAAATATAAACAGAAAATATTACCAATAAAAAAATTATGAAAAGAAATTATAAAATAAATTGTGCCGATTTTTGTAATGGTTAACACATAGTGCCTATATTTGTAAATGACATTAAAAGATGCCTATAAACGTAAAACACCCTAGCTTAGCAGCCTTTCTTTCGTTTCACTAGAGATGTCATTTGATAGGTTATACATCTCCAACGTGTACTTTCTTCTTTTTTTTTTTTGTGTAAAACGCATGGACTTATAGAGCATGTTCCTATTCCGATAAAATTTATATTTAACTAATATTATATTGATGAGCCGAGAAACTCTAAACATAATTTCAACACAAAAATAGAGTTGTAGTTTTTATTTATTTATATTTTTGTAATATATATATATTTTATTTTATTTAAAATATTTGATATTCTTAGAATAATATAATAAAAGTGAAAAATAATATTATTTCTTTTATTTATATTTTCCTTTTACTTTAATAAAATTATAATAATATGCGAAATTTTACAATTTTAATTTTCAAATACTAATAATTATAATATATTGACTTTTTAATCATTATAATATAAAGTTTCATAAGTCAATTATGATAGTAAAAAATATGAATTTTGTTTTAGTGGAAAAAATGAGTTATGTATTGGAGTAGGGGTGAGAACGAGCCAAGGTGCTCGCGAGCAGCTCGGTTAAAGCTTGATTCGAGCTCGGTCAAATCGAGCTTGAACCAAGCTCGAGCTGGCATTCGTTGGCATTCGAGAGCTCCGAGCCTATTATATATGGGCTCGTGACTCGTCGAGCCCTTATCGAGTCGACAATTTTATTTTTTAATATATTAAATATTTAAGGGCCTTGCAAAGAAAAACATTGATATTAAAATAATTATTTTATTATAATAATATAAACCGAACTCGAGCTCGAGTCTGAATTCGAGCTCAAATAGCTCGCATGACTCTAACCTTTTCGAGCTTATCGAGCCAAGTCGGACTTTAACGTGTTTAACCGAGCCGAGCTCCAGCCGAAACTTTTTGAGCAGAAGCTCGACCCCAACAAACTTTAATCGAGCCGAGCTCCAGCTGGGCCATGTTCGGACTCGGCTCAGCTCGTTTACACCCCTAGGTTGGTGTAAACATTGTGGAAAATAGAGATTATGGGTTGAAATAAAACCATCTGTAGCAACTGTATTATTGCTCTGAATTGGAGATGCTCTAAGCTATAGCGGTTGTTATTATGAGTGTCTATAATATATTATTATTAATATTTTTCGCAGACTCAATGGTGTACATATATATTAATTTTATTTGATATAGTTACATAATTGCAATTTAAATGTAATCATCTATATTTATAAATATATAAAAGCTATGATTTATGATGAAATTAAATGTAAAATGTAATTCATTTATGAAAAGGGTACAATATGATATAAAATTACATACTAAATCGATGATTTACAGCAAAAGATAGTGGATGTTCTTGTTAAATTTAATAATATTTTTTGAAAAAATACTAATTGACATATCAAAGTGGCAATTCATAGCTACCATCAATCCTTAATCTATACTCTTATATAAAGAGCATATGGTGTATAAAATCTGTAAATTTGTCAAATTGACCAATCAATTTTTTCTTACATTAAAAAATAAAAAACACATTAGGGGTGTTCGTTGTTCGGTATACCGACCGAACAAACCGAAATACCGAAATTTCGTTATAAAACCGAACCGAACCGAAAAATTCGGTTCGGTATTCGGTTCTTCAAAAAGAAAAAAAAAATTCGGTAATTCGGTAAATTCGGTTCGGTACAGATTTTGAATTTCGGTAAATTCGGTATACCGAATTACCGAAATCTTAAAAATTAAAATATATTTTATTATATTAATAACGAAAATAAAATTATAATTATATTAATATACGTATTAATTTAATTGTTATCGAGTTTTTTATTATTATTATTTAAATTTCGGTTACCGAATTTACCGAAAAAATTCGGTAAAAACCGAATACCGAACCGAGAAATTCGGTTTGGTATTCGGTATCTACTAGGGGTGTACCGAAATTTCGGTTCCGTTCGGTACGGTATGTACCGAACGAACACCCCTAAACACATTAAATCATAATAACCATCTCATTCTATTTTTAGTATATCATCTATTGAAATCATCCGTTAATAATTAATTTTATTTTTTTATACACACATAAGGTGTGCTAAAAATGCTAGTATAATAGAATAGATATTAAGCTTCAAGGCTTGCTAGGGACCGTCACAAAATTGGTCTCAGCTTAAAGGCTTACTGTCACAAAATTGGTCTGTCAATTCATATTATTAAAAATAAAATAAGATTAAAAGAAAACCAACCAGCTCTATTTTAGTTAATTACTATTTACCGTTAATTTTATGATAAAATTTTTTTCTTTTAAAAAATTTATACTTAATTTTAAATTCTAATTCTATTGAAATTTAATTAAACTAAGATATGAAGTATTTATATATTAAAGCACAAGTATTTGAGTGCAAAAACTACTAGTTAGTATTATTGTTATTCAACTAAGCTATTGGATTCTCAAGTTCATGGCATAAGATGCGCGTACTTGACAATAATTATTCACCAGCTCGTGGCATATTATCTTTATCAGATAGATTATTAAAGTCCATTTTGTACTGTTGTACTATAGTAGTATTATTCGTTAACGATGAGTCGATTTGATTTGATGGTTTAGGTAGTTTTTCATATTTCATTCTCTTATATTCCTAATTGCAATTGTGACAGAAGTCTGGCCCAATTAAGAAGCCCATGAAATCTATTGTAGCCCATACACAAATATGAAATCTATTTGTATATAAACAAAAATGGAAGTATTTGTTAAAACTAGATGTTTTATCTGATACTAGTATGTTTAGCTCAATCCAACTGTGTACAAATATATTTTATAGTTTGAAATTTTTATATTATTATATTTAAAATACAAAATAATAAAATAACAATAAAACTATAATAAACTTAAATATTAAGGATAAAATGGTAACAACAATTGACAAACCAATTGACATTAGAACGCATATGCTCTTTATATGAGTATTGATAAATCAATTGAAATCACATGCCCCAAAGTTCATGTCCTACCCCTTGTCCCATTTAATCTTAGCCGTTGAATTTTAGATCTAGTTGCTCACAAATTTTCTTTCTTTTTTTATTAATTCTTTTAATTCTATTTACCACGAAATCATAATATTTCGTTATTTCTTATTATTTACATTATCAAAGCAAATAAATGTATCGTTTATTTTTTGTTTTATGATTTATTGTTATTAATAACAATCATTTTCTCTTTAAATTGTGCATTGTGGGACAAGTCAATTTCAAGCGCATACGGTGAAATTTGATGGTTTAGTTTCATATGGGATAATGAAGTAAGGGAAAAGAAAAGAGAAAAACTCGAGAGATTCCTTGCCTTAAAGAACAAATGAGTTCAAGACAACCTTAGAAGACACCCCACTAATCAAACCAACCAACTTCCACCTTCTTTCCCTTTGGGCCTTTTGTTTTTTTATCCCATTTGATTTTATTTTTATGTTTGTAATTTTGACCTTAAATGATAGACTTATATATCAACATCAATGAAAGATTTAGACCATAGACCATGTACTATTGTTATACACATGTCATTATTTTCGGGATTTTATTACAAACTTGTCTTTTTTTCTCACCAACCGAACCCAATAAATATATGCAATTGATAGTTTCCTTTCGGTGACATTAAACAAAACGATTCCCACATCTCATACATTTATCTAATATTAAATGAGACATGCCTTCTCTTTTCTTACAATTAGTTCAAATGAAGAATCATCTTATTTTGTTATATTTTGATAAATTGTGATTAAGTTAATCATAACACATTATGAGATAAGATGTGAAAATGATTCGTGTGGGTCCAACCTAAAACACCGTCCAACCCATTCACAAGGGCCCACTCTAGAAAAAGCCTACCAAAGACATCTGCTCAAAATTACAATAATGCCCTCGTATCGCAGATAGGAAAAATATAATTTTATCTAAGTTCTATAGCTTAATAAGAAAATAGATTTATTAAGATGAATAAATTTCAAGCCACGGATTGCAACGTAACGTAAGCTATTATGACATTAAACATATGAGAGAGAGCGGTCTTAAATTGATTGCGATCAATCAACGCGTGATCTTTGACCGGAAACAAGTCAATCACCTTAAAAAGAAAAATAAATCGGTGTGCAATTTTATTAAATTAAAGTACTAAAAGAAAGACGTGTATGCTTTCAGAAAACTTCGAGAAACACGAATTATCATTACCATCTATGTCACTTATGTGAGTATCCAATAACAATATGGTCGGATCCTTCCTATTATTGCGTGGGATCAAAAGTTACCGTTAGTTATCTTATTTATCAGAAAATCCCCAATTAAATTAAAAAATGAAATTAATAGCATTTAGACCAATACAGCTGTTAATGTATTAAGTCGCAATTTGAGTAATTACAGAAATCTCTTAACGCACGGAAATGTAGATTTATTTCAACGAAAGGTAAGTAATTGAAGAGAGAGAGAGAGAGAGAGAGAGAGAGAGAGAGAGAGGAAAAAGGAATAACAAAGCGAAATTATAGACAATGAAAGAACACTGTACGTAAAGCATTTTCGGAGTTGTCTTTCTTGATTTTTATCGCCAAAGAATTTTCTACCAAACCTAATTCTGTCGACTATCTGTGTTTCTTCCCTGTAAGTTCTTACTTCCTTTTGGTTTTTCTTGAGTTGTTTGTAATGATCTGAGCTCTGTATTTCCTTACCGATCTTAAGACATCTCTCAATTCTTAGTTAATTTAAGGTTTTTCTTTAACGGGCTTGACTCTGATTTTCTTACCTAAGTTCATAGCTGTCTAAAATGGAGTCTAAATGGTGAAAGTTTCGATGATCTACGCTGATCATGAGAATCTCTGCTTTCATTCCTTAGTAATCCGTGCTTTGGTTACTTCATAGATACCTTTAATTGTTTTTTGCCACTTTTATTTCTCGGTATAGTAAATTCATGTTGTCTGAACAGTCATCAATGGTATGCTGTCTTGAAATTCATATATTAACCATCGCATATGTTATTTTCTTTTTTTTTTTTATTACAGAAACTGGGAGACAATAGCTCCTAATAACTAAGCTTCCATTTCACTAACACTGAATTGAGCTGCGTTTTGTCCAATTTTCGAGCCGTCGAAAATATGGCGAAGTTATCGCATAACGATTCTAGACGAATGTATTCATGGTGGTGGGATAGTCATATAAGCCCTAAAAACTCAAAATGGCTTCAACAAAATCTAACAGGTATGTACTTCACTCATCATTCCTCTGATTTATCCCTTAACGAAGAGAAGCTTTTGGTCATAACGAAGCCTCTTATTACATCCTCAGATATGGATTCAAAGGTGAAATCAATGATAAAGCTCATCGAAGAAGACGCAGATTCCTTCGCAAGAAGGGCTGAAATGTACTACAAGAAACGCCCCGAGCTGATGAAAATGGTGGAAGAGTTCTACAGAGCTTACCGTGCTTTGGCAGAGAGGTACGATCATGCGACGGGGGTAATCAGACAAGCCCACAATACCATGTCTGAAGCTTGCCCCGACCATTTTCCTATGATGTTCGGCGAAGATTCTCCTTCGAGCAATACTGATATGAAAACGCCCGACATGTCAACAATGGTATATTTACTACTTACAGTTTTATGGGCCTGAGTTCTGTCTGTGCTTCGTTCTTCGTAATGATGAGAAATTCTTGCAAAAACAATCGAAAACAGGACGGAGATTTTGAACCCATCGCTAAGAGAAAGAGCGCGTTTGGGTCGGGAGAGAGAGTGAAAAGAAGTCTGAATTTCAATGAGGGAGAAGAGAATCGAAAGTGGTCTGAATCATACAAGGAAAGCGGCGGCGAATCTGAGGAGATTTCGAAGCTAAAGGAAGCAATCGCTAAGCTTGAAGCAGAGAAAGAAGATGGGCTCATTAAATATCAGCAGAGTTTGGACAAGCTTTCCCAGCTCGAAGCAGAGATGTCTAAATCGCGGGAAAATTTCGAGGCGCTCAACGGTTATGCTAAGAAGGCAGACGAAGAAGTTGCTGTCCTAAAGGAATCGCTGTCCAGAGCAGAAGCTGAGAAGGAATCTAATCTTCATGAGTACCACAATTGCTTGGAGAAGATTTCCAATCTTCAGAACTGTAAAGAAAGGGCTGATTTTGCAGAATCTGAAGTGAGCGCCTTGAAAATAGAAGTTGAAAAGTTAAGTTCGGACAAAGAATCTGCTCTAAGTCAGTACATGCAATCCCTCGAGACGATTTCGAGCCTTGAGAACAAGTTAAGGATGTCTGAAGAGGACGCAATTTGTCTGAAGGAGAAAGCAGAGAAGGCAGAGAACGAAATCGAAGCGCTCAGGGAAACAGTTTCGAAACTGACCCAAGAAAAGGAATCTTCGGCCCTTTCGTACAATCAGTGCCTGGAGAAAATCTCGAGCTTAGAGCTCAAACTTGCCCGCGCCGAAGAAGAAGCCATGAAACTCAACGATGAGGTAAATAATAGCGCGTCGAAATTAAAGGGCTTCGAAGAAAAGTGCAAACTGTTGGAAAATTCGAACCAATCGCTGCACAGCGAGTTGGAATCTCTGACGTCGAAGATGGGAACTCAAACCGAAGAACTAACTGAGAAGCAGAATGAGTTAGGGAGGCTTTGGACATGCGTGCAAGAAGAAAGGATGCGCTTCGTCGAGGCAGAAACTGCTTTTCAGACACTTCAGCGATTGCACGCTCAGACGCAAGAAGAGCTTCGAGCAACTGCCTTTGAGCTACAAAATAGGGCTCAGATTCTTAACGCTGTGGAGAAACAGAAACAGAACTTGGAAGCAAAAGTTTCGAAGTTCGAGGAGGAGAAGAAGAGCCTCGACGAACTCAATGCTTCTATTTCTCTGTCCATTAAAGACATGAGAAACGAAATTTCCAGCTTGATTGAATCGAATGGTAATCTTCAGCGAGAAGTTGAGCTTAGGGTCGATGAGAGAAACTCATTGCAGCAAGAAATATACTGTCTGAAAGAAGAACTCAACAATCTGAGGAAGAAGCACGGTTCATTCTTGGATCAAATACATATTGTGGGACTGAGCCCAGAATCTTTCGGGTCTTCGGTGAAGGAGCTGAAAGAAGAAAATTCGAATCTGAGGGAAATTTGTCGAAGGGAAACAGATGAAAAGACAGCCCTGTTAGAAAAGCTGGCGATTTTGGACAAGCTTCTTGAGAAGAACTCACTCTTGGAGACTTCCCTATCTGAATTGAACGATGAGGTGGATTCAGTCAGAGGAAAGATCGAAGCTTTAGAGAAGTCCTGTGAAACCCTTTCGCAAGAGAAATCTTCCCTCGTAGGCGAGAAAGATGCCCTCGACAAGCAATTGAAGGAGGCCAACGTGAATCTCGAGAAACTTTCGAAGGAAAACTCTGTTTTGGCGAACGCGCTTGCCGAGGCACAGCAAAGGCTCGAGGCGTTAAACGCTAAGTCGAAAATCTTGGAAGATTCTTGCCAAATGCTTGTGAATGAGAAGGCGGGTTTGGCGAGCGTAAACGATGGCTTAAACGATCAGCTGAGGTTGGTAAGGACTCGTTTCGAAGAGCTTGAGAAAATTCACAGAGAATTGGAGGGAAGATGCTTGGATTTAGAGAATGAGAAAGAATCGAACCTTCGAAGGGTCGAAGAGCTTCAGATGAATTTAGAGATGGAGAGGCAAGAACATGAGGAGAGCAAAACCAGGGTGCAATTTTTGCAAGGTGAAAGCTCGAGCAAAAGCGTGGAAATCGATCATGTGTTGGCTAATGCCATGGATAGTGAGATTGAGCTTTTCGTTCTGAGACAAGCTTCGAAGGAGATGAAGGAAGGCCACTGCTCCTTGTTAGAAGAATCTGCCCTGTCTGAAAAGAAGATCGAGTCTTTGTTAGCTCAAGTGGATCTTCTCAGGGCTGGTAATGGAAAGTTATTCGAGGCTCTTGACATTTTTGAGGATCGTAGCTGTAAGGATATAGAGGAGAAGGATGAGTTGCATAACAGATTTCTGGTGAAAAAGATTCAAGAAATGAAAGCAGCCCTGTTGAGATTCGAAGAAGAAAGCTTGCTCAAGAGTGTCGATTCTTCGGTTCTTATCGCATGGATCGAGCAGTTGAAGATGGACTTGCGAAATATCGAGTTGGAAAAGAACGAGTTTGAGTTCGATGTTAGAGAGAAGGCTGATCGAATCTCTGCTCTCCTTTTGCTGAACGAAGAACTGAGCTTGAAATTGAAGAAAGGCGATTTGAGGGAGGAAGAGTTGACGAATCGTATCCACGATTTGCGAGAAAAGTGCGATTTCCTGGAAAAGGAGAACTCAGAAGCTTCTTACGAGAAAACATCCTTGGAAGGGAAGAACGATTCTCTGTCATACGAAAACGAAGTGCTGTCTGAAGAACTCTTCGGCCTGGAGAATTCCTCTTCGATCTTCAGAATCTGCGCAGGCGAGAAATTCGGATTGCTGAAGCAATTCGAGGGTAGATTGCAAGAATCAGAGCTTGAAAACGCTCAACTCAAAGAGATTCTGACATTAAAAGACGGCGTGGAGCTAAAACTAAAGGAAGCAGAAGATAAATTATGCTTAGAAGGGAACGAAAAACTGCAGCTGAGGAAGAAATTGGACGATCTTACAACTGAACTCGGCAGACTCGGGCTTGTAAGAGATCAATACGAGGGTCATATTCGTAAACTCTCAGCTGACAACGAGCAGATGAATTCCGAGCTGAAAGAAAAGATAAAAGAGATCGACGAGCTGGAAAACGAGTCCGCTTTAATGTTCGGCGAACTGCAGTGCCTATCGATCATTCGTCTCTCATACGAGCAAAACTTCCACGCCCTTCGCCGTCAAAGCCTCGGCTACGCAGACCAAAACGAAGCCCTCAAAGCTCAGTTAGCTGCGTACGATCCCGAGATAGCGTCCCTGAAAGAATGCATCACGTCTCTGGAGAATCACACCGACATACACATCAAGTTTCAAAATCCCGAAGATCGCCAGGTAAGCATTTCAGCCATTCCCTTATTCGATTGCAATTTTTTGTCTGGCAAATTCCAACCGTGCGAGAGACGATTCGTTTTGCATATTTTTCGCCTTCGTCAGGGCGAGAAATCCCTCGACGAGCTGCGCGACCTCCGCGTTCGGCTCGAATCCGTCGTCAAGTCGGCCGTCGAAGTAAAGGAACAAATGCTCCGAGAAAACGCGAGCCTTCAGTCGAAGCTCGAGTTATTACACAACAGAAGGCGGCCCGCGTCCGAAATCACCGAAGAAGCAGACAACGCCAATCTCCTAACCAAAGACATAGTCCTCGACCAAGTGAGCGACGGCTCGTCCTACGGTTTGAGCAAAAGGGAACATCAAATCGACTCAGACGACCAAATCATCGAGCTTTGGGGGCACACGGATGGAACCGCCGAAAAGGCGATTCCTCCGAGGAACAGCAACAAACTCCACCGCGTTAGGTCTTCGAAGAGCAAAAGATCGTCGATCGACGACCCTTTTTCGGAGAAATGGCGAACAAAAGGAAGGTCTTGGAGAGGCTCGACTCGGACGTACAAAAGCTGGCAAACCTTCAGATAACGGTTAGGGACCTCAAAAGGATTCTCCAAGTGACCGAAAAGGGGAAGCGCGGGAAGGCGGTGATCGAATGCGAGGCCATGAAGGGACAGCTCGAGGACGCTGACGTGGCAGTGGCTAAGCTATTGGAAGTCAACGCTAGGCTCACGAAGAACGTCGAAGAGGCTTCTGGTAATAATAATAGTAGTAGTAGTAGTAAAACGTCGTTCGATTTCGATGGGGAGAGTTGGAAGGTGATGAGGAGGGTTTTGGAGAATGCGAAGAGGGCGTCGGAGAAGATTGGGAGGTTGCAGATGGAAGTGCAGAGGGTTCAGTTCGTACTGCTGAAAATGGACGATGATAACAAAGGGAAGAGCAGTAAGTTATTGTCTGAGTCGAAACGAAGGGTTCTGTTGAGGGATTATCTTTACGGCGGCGGGGGAGGAAAAGGGAGGACGGCGAACACGGAGAGGAGGAAGAAGGTGGGAAATTTCTGCGCGTGTATGCAGCCTTCGACCGTCGAAGATTGATTTGAGCTTTTTTCTTCTTGTGATGGTGCAGTGAGAACTTTTCATGTGTAATTGAGTGTTGGGTTTTTTTTTTTCTTTCTTTGCTTGTAATGGATGGTCTCTGTGTTTGTAGATGGAATTCGAATAACTTCGAGTTTTAGAACGTTTTTCGGGTTAATAGTTTGTTGGAAAATTCGCCTGAAATCAGATTTCGCTAAGTTGACAAAGTAGAAAATAAAACGAAGTACACGGGAAGTTAACGTGGTTCGGATTCAATAGAATCCTATGTCCACGGGAGATAATTCTTTTCTTTTATTGATCACGATTAGAAAGTTTCTTTGCTCTTTCTACGTTGGGTGTCAAACACAAGTCCCACATCGGATAAATCGAAGAAGTTTGTCATGTAGCTTGTGGGCTAACTCCCTCTATTATCAATAGGTTTTAGAGAGGAATCCCACAAACTTATATGGAATTGGACTTAGAGCTAGAAATCTGGAAAATTCAACCTAATTTGTGCTACGCGTAATAGAAAACAAAGAGTTGTAAAGCTAAACAACCTAAATACGTAATAATATGATATCATTCTTAGCTGGGCTCTTAGGGATCAAGACTATGAAACAGTATAAATTGCATTACGTTACATTGAAGAACCTCGTAATCAAAGCATCATCTTGACGCAATCTAATCCAAGTGGAAGATAATGAAAAAAAGTCAACCTTTTTTCCGTGTAATATTCGGCATACACGTACACACCTACATGATGTACTAAGAGGCCACTGCCCACTATTTATATTAACATATCTATATATATAGGATGATTAGGCTGTTGAGCAATATTTTAGAGTTCAACTTTATCCCCAAGAAAGAAATGGCTTCTTCAAGAACGGTACAAATCTTCTGCATATTCGTCATTACAGCAGCTCTCTTCTCAGGTATTTCGTCTGTACCCTTTCTTCCTCTTTCGAAGAAGCAAAAAATAACGGAAAAAGCGGTTTTCTTTTGTCAGCGAAGACGACGGCTCAGGGAAATCAAAAGGAGTGCTACGAAATACATCCCGAGATACTCTGCGAAAATCAAAGCACAACGAAATGCGAGTCTTTCTGCAAGGACAAGTTTGGAGCTTCGACCACAGTTCAATGCATCGAAAACGCTGGTTTCGTAGGTCCCTTTTGCGTCTGTAACTCATGTTAGTTTTTTAAAAGCATACGATCGTACGAAACAAAGAGCAATAAAAACACACCTTTAGATAGACTTCGATTGCTCAGAGGATATGAATGTTTTAAGACACAGAGATATCATTACACAGATACAGCAAAAGGTTCAAGAGAACGAACCCTAATCTTTCTTGCCCAAGACAACCTCGGCCAACTTGTCCCTAAGAAGCCTGCCCGCCACGTCAGCTTGCTTGCACATCTGTCGTCTATAGTCAGAATCGTGATGGCCCGAGATCTCAACATCTGAGCACAAACTATCCCCACAATCGATGATGATATTATGCAGCAGACAACATACGAGGATAATGCTAGGTAACTTCCTCTTGTCTGGCCTCCACATAACTTTACTAAGTATCCTCCATGCACCCTTCAGCTGCGAAAACGCCTTCGAAGAAACCCTAAGCACAGACTCAAGATTAGGGTTTATTAGGCCGGAGGTGATTTCCTCCCCTTGAAATGGAGTTACGAGCCACGGGAGAAGAGGGTAGCTTGAGCCACCTACGATGTATTCCCTCAGCTCGTTCTTGAAATCTCCGTTCAATCTCAGCCCATTTTCGCAGAGCTTGTAAAATCCCGAGAATTTCAAGAGCTTCGAAATGGGCATTGCCCCCGGCCACCCAGTCACTATATCGAGGAACCTTCCATGGAAATCTACGATCCCTTGTACGAACATGCTGTAGTTATTACGCTGATCGCACCAGTCGTCGGAGGTTTGGACAGCTGGCAATGTCATGACGACGTGGGTCGAATCTATGGCTCCGCAGCAGTTCGGCAGCCCAGAAATCGATTCGAACCCTAATTTGATTCTTTCCATTTGGGATGATGAGTCGGGCCAAGTGAGGTGGTGCTTCGCTCGTTCTTCCATGGCCTCGATGAATCGCCAGGTGACTTGGGAAACCGTCGATTGCCCAACGTTGAAGGATGAGCCTACTGAGACCTGGGATTCGCCCGAGGCTAATCTTCGTAAGGCGATTGCGACTTGTTTTTCTACGCTTAGGAGCCTCCCTTCGATGTTTATGAGGCCCGAGGGTGGGCGGGAGATTAGGTCCTCTCTTACCAGAGAACAGATGTATTCGAATGTTGTCTTGGAAACTCTGAAGAAGTGCTTGAAACCCTCGTCTTCTTCGAGGGGAACATCTGAATAAGAAATCATAAAGAACTCACGAAGATTGACAAAAATCCACATTACGATTAATGATTCCACAAATAATTATCAGAATAGGCAGAGGGCTAATTAAATAACAGGGAAATTACATCGGAAAGAAATCATCATCACATTCTCTAATGGAACTCAGCGAATAAACTGAAACCCACACGTACGAACTCACAAAGATTGAATGGAAAACGATAAATCTCAGAAAGACTCCCCATTACAATTAAAGATAAAAAAAATATATCATAATAGGCAAAGGGCCAACTGAACATGGCACCAAATTGGAGAAACCCAACAATTTTTTTAAACAGATCGAGCGAAGATATCTATCAGCACTGAAAAGTTTGAATCTCAGTTGAATTTGAACTTAGAGGAGAATGAATTTGAAAATTGTTACCTGGATCTGGAGAATTTTTCTCCCAGAAAACATCCCACCATTCAGAATCAACAGCTGCGTTGTCTACTGTTTGCCGAACTCTTTTGCCATTCTTCTTCTTAATCTTCTTCTTCTTCTTCTTCCTGATCTTCTGAAGCTTCTTGGAATCTTTCTTCAATTTGTTCGTTTGACTGCTGTGAGGTGCCATAATTGTTGAAAATCGGACAGCAGAGTTAGCCAGTCAGTGGCCGGGGAAGAAATTTCGATTGAAATTGGTAATTGAACTTCTTACGGGGTCGGGTCGGTGGACTCGAGATGTCGGAATTTAACCCAGTTATGTGGGCCGTCGATCCATTAAGCTCTGTTAAACGCCCTCTTATTGGGCTTTATCTGGGCCCTAGAAAATAATTAAAGCCATTTCCCAAGCCTCTTATGGGCTTATAATAGTATTTAGTTTTTGAAATAAAATTTTAGGTAGGTCAAGTGAGAAATTTTTTGAAGAACTAGTTTGGCTCGAAGGCGAAGGTCGTCTCATAGTTAAAAATAGTGTTTATTTACGATTAAAGCTATACTTAATTGGAGCGTGGGGAGTTTATTATATGAGCCTTGTGAATTAGTTCTCTAAAAGTCATAGATGGACCTGTAGCTGAAAATAATGGCAAGAGTTCTATGAACTTGGTCGAAATGTGAAAATTAAAGTCGAACTAAGCTTAACTAAAGTTTGGAATTGAACATCTTTTACAAATGAAATATTGAGAATTTTAGAGGAAAAAGATAACTTAATTCAGAGCTTATTCTTCTTTACCCACTTGGAAAGCAACCCAACTCCGTTGGATTTTCAATTCTCCGTAAAAAAATTTAGTTTTCGACGACGTGTCGGAAACCTAAGGACTTGGATTGTTGTACCAACATGGGTCGGGCAGCGATGATTTTAATCCGTAATGCTAATTGAAGATAAAAATATGCTTAGGGGGAGGGGAGGAGGTTAACTAGGCTTATAAAATTATGCTTCTTCTTTCTAAGAATCCTATGATGTAATATCCTACTACTTATGCAAGTGATCACGATATGCTAGATATTTCCTAGTTACGTCAGATGTGTATTGGTTCTGTCTCACAGAAAAAGGAAATAACTGAAAAGTAATGCAAGACAGGAATGTTATAGAGGTTATATCCCCAATTGGGGTTTACTCCTCTCCTTGAGGTTTGCTCCTCAAGAGTTTAATCAATCACTATAATATCACCTTAGCTCAAAACTGATTGGGCCCAATACACAAGCGAAACAAGTCGAACACTAGACATAACTAGGTTAACACACGCCGAGTTTCGTTCTTGGGAATTTTCAATTCCTGATAGGACACAGCTCGCTACCGGAGGGCCCCCGAAACTTATCTTTCCCTTCACGTTCGCGTAAACATCGACCTTGCCTCTTTGAGTATTGCTCATGTCTGAAGACAACACGCCTGAAGACAAAATATATGGGTCGAGGTTGGAATAACTCGTAACTCAGTACTTCGCAAGTGATTGCTCAGGTACGGCAGAAGGATATCGCAAGTGAATGCTAAAAAACACAAATATAAGCTTCTGCTCTCATATTCGTACTTTCACAAATTCTAGGTACTCGACAATCTGAAGTGTTGCTCATACATATAGATCTTTGTCAATCAACACTTACATGGAAACTCAATCATAAGATTATTAACCAAATTAAGCACTCAATCCATGTAATTATCTAGTAATCAATATACCATATAAATCATACCAATAATATAGTTTCACAACGGTCATAAGATCATAATAGCATGATTATAATTCATATAAAAGCTCAGAGTCATAGTTAAGGCATATTCACATATTTCGGATGATATTTACCATAATAGCACTTTCCATATGTTATATCCAGCTAGCATCTTATAGAATAAATCAATCAGGATCTATTTTTCCATGTTCTGCATATACGATATCAGCATATCAATATATTCTCATAATTAGCACATAGATCAAATCAAATTATATAGTTCACGAATTCATTTACTATGACATAACTTTCCATATATAGGAGATCTCGTCCAATTAAGCACATACCATATTTATCAGCATCTTATCCACATAAAGTCAACCAATTAAATCTTTCCATACAATAATATCCTACGCACTAGGAAAGATATCAATCGATATTTCAATGTAAAATAAGTAAGATACGTGCAAAAGATCATCAATATGATTTTTCATTTCAGAATAAATAGATTCCAACTGATATAACATATTCCATATTTAAACAGCATACTTTCCATGTATAGTTCAGTACGATATCTTACACGTGTTTACCATCAATAGCATAGCATATCCACAATAAGATTTATCATAGCATGTGATACATCTATCACACAGTTTTACCAAATAATCACAAGATCACGTGTGAGTCAAATATTCGATAAGTTACCATTATGAAGTGGTCCCGACATGGATGTGTACTAAGTTATGAAACTGGTGACCTAAATGTTGACTCTAATGTTGAGGTAACACTGAACCCAACACAGAACGCACATCGGAATTGAACCTCACATAGTTTCGCATAGCGGAAATAACTAGGAACTTAGTAATGAAAAACAATTGACACACGAGATCTAAATTGTGCAGTAAGTTGTAAAACTTGCTGCGAGCCTGAAGACAAAATTTCACTATTAAAATGGATTACAAAAAGACAAGCCTAGAAAAGAAACGAATCTTACGATCCTACCAAACTACAAAGTCCTAAGACTTTCGCAAAGAGAAAATACTAGGCTAAAAGATGAACGTTCTCTTGTTTTTCTCAGATCTCGTTCGCTCAATATGTCTCGTGTGTTTTGCTCGTGTCGCTCAAAAGTTACTCCGTAAAAGCTCTCAAAAGTTTCTCGTGCAAAGCGCTCCTTGGCAGCTCGAAATCTCATTTTATTTATAGGTCTTTGATAAACGTCTACTAATACGTTTATAGTTATTTGGGTCATAATAGAGTATTCTTCATTATTTAATGTATTTATATGCTCTATTTACACCTCTTTGCACATTATAGGACCTTACGATGTCTACCGAGCGAAAAGGAGAAAAAACAAGGCAAAACGGACAAGTTACGATGCTGACCAGAGAACGTCACGGCCGTGACACATTATGCATCAGGCCGTGACTATTGTGCGAAGCCAAGATTCAACTCAGTCACGGCCGTGACACTTCTTGCACCAGGCCGTGATCCAAAGCAACAGCAGCATTAAAGAAATTCATATATCCCAATCCAGACCCCGGATTGAGAATCCCTTTGGTCAGAGTCAAGACTGGAGAGTCTTCTATATATGGTTAAAATTTCAGATCAATCGGACATTGTTTACCCCTCCATCTGAGAGAAATACCAAACTGTCGCAAGGCTGTTGAAAGTGTCACGGCCGTGACACTACTGCACGAGGCTGTGACACACGCCAGTGAGCTCATTTTTCTGCCCCGACAGTGTCACGGCGGTGAAGGCCCATGTCCCAGGCCGTGAAGGTGTCGATCACTGTAAAAGCCCAATTTCGATTCAAAAGAGGGGAAACGGATCAGATCATAACCCTAACACCTCAGAGACGAAAAAGGGACGCTAAGAACGGAGAGAAACACCCCCAAAACGCAAGAGATGGATTAACAATGCTTTCACGCCAATTGATCAAGGAAAGAGAATCTTGCCCCAAGACCATCCCAGATCAATCAGAAGGGAAGATTATGAGTCCTCTGCCCTTGTTCTCTATTTCTTTCGTTGCTTTTCTGTTGATTGTGAGTAGCTAAATTCCCCCTGTGTTTGGGAGCAGATGAACGCTAGGTTGATTCGTGCTTAAGACATATATTCATCGTGACTCGTGTATCCTGACTATTTATCTATCTATGAAAGTGTTTCTTCGCTTTAATATGTCTATGTGTTAAAGTGAATATGTGGAAAATCATTTAGGGCGACAACTAAACAACGATTAGGCCGTTCGTAGATGATAGGACTCGAGTATAGGGCGACAGCAAATACTCGATCATCGTCGTTAGTAATTGTCGAATCTCAGATCCCCGCGAGCATCTAGGGCGACAGCAAATTCATGAGTGGTAGGAAATTACTGTGATCTAGTCAAGAAAAACGTAGAAGCGATATCTTAATGTCTTAGACGATAGTACCTAGCGGGATTCGAATCCCGAGCATATTATTCATATCTGAAAACACTTATATCAGTTTAGTCGTGTTCTCTTAATCTCTTATTGTTTTAGGATTGGTTTGTTAGGTTAATCCATAGTATAAACAATCTGCGTACTTTATTTAGGCTAGATATTGAGTCGATAGGTTATTACTAGTAATCAAGTTTATTTCTCGTGTTCGATACTCGTTTACTCACCCTTGCTATACTACAAACGATAGGTCCACTGTCTATCGCACGTAGGTGATAGTAATTACGTATTCGTTTATTTATCACTTGTCGCACCTGCACTTTACATTAGTACACCGCGTGTCGATCAGTCTTGACTGCCTCTGTCGAGAATAGCGAGCCTAAGACTCACCGGAGCTTCATCGAAGAAGGCTTTGAAGATAGCTGCATAGTCACAACACGTTTCGTTTCAAGCTGAAGAACTATCTGTTAATAGTAAGAGCTGATGTGGATCGTTCGATGAAGCTTGCTACAGATCTGAGGGCTATGGTTTAAACTGTGGAACTTGAATTTAGAGGGTTAGATGTGGCACGAAGGAAATCGGACGGCTCAGGGAAGAAGTGCAAATACACTTATAGAAGTGTTTAACACTTTAAGCTATTATGTGCGAGATTTAATCTGAGACGTCCGATCTGCAGATACCAATCCGACTGTTAGGAGCAGCTCGACCTGAAGATGTGATGATTTCACATGACTGTTGTGTCAGAATTCCGTTATGATTTGGGAGCGTTCGATTGAGAAGATGCCGATCCAAGAGCTGAGAGTGAAAGCTCATGAGGTCCGCTATCATGACGTGGAGGTTCGAAGGCACGAAGATGCGCGTGAGGTCCTGCATTTCCTCAAGGAAAAAGGCATCTTCAACTCGGTATAAATAGCAGCAGATTTCTGGTTTGAGTCGTCAACTTTGAGCGATCATAACTTTGTATACAGTGAGAATCACAGTGAGGTCAAAACACAAAAGTTGTAGAGGGCTGAGATATCTGTAAGTTTTATGTTATGAGTTAATACAAAGCAGGCTCGATTGATCCGTGGATGTAGGCTGAACACAGCCGAACCACGTTAAATTGCTGTTTTCAGAGTGTGTGAGTTTGGGTTCTGTTTTTCGATCCTTTAAGCTTCCAATCGTTCATATCAGTCCACACGAGTCTCACACACATAGTCTACATTAAATCACGAGTCCAACGATGGTCATTCCTCAACAAGTGGTGCGGTGAGCGTGGACGAGAGCTCGATTCCCGATCAATGGCTACCATGACGAAGTTGGAGATGGAAGTGTTCAATGGGACGAATGATTTTGGGCTGTGGAAGCTCAAAATGAAGGCTGTACTCGTGGAGGAGGCTTTGAAGCCAGAGGCTGAGATGGAACCAGCTACGTTAACCGCAGCTCAGAATAAGAAAATCAGAGAAAAGGCATTTTCAGCTATCATTCTCAGCCTCTCAGATTGTGTGCTTCGTAAAGTGGCGACAGAGACTTCAGCTGAGGAGATTTGGTAGAAGCTCGATGCTCTCTACATGACTAACTCTCTAGCTCGCAGATTGTACCTCAAACAAGCCTTATACAAGTTCCAAATGGTTGATGGATTGGCCCTAGAGCTGCAGGTAAACGAGTTCCAAATGATGTTGTTGGATCTTCAAAACAACGGGGAAGAAGTTGATGATGAAGACCAAGCTCTTCTATTGTGTGCTCTGCCACCAAGCTATGATTACTTCAAAGAAGCTCTCATGTATGGAAGGGAGAGGTTGAAGATGGAGGATGTGCTCTCTGCACTCAGCTCCAAGCAACTAAACATCGAAGAAACCTCTTAACGTTCTTGAAGCTGCAAATGAAGGAAATATGCTAATGGCGCAAGGGAAATCCAAGCAATGGAAGAAGAAGGGGAATGGGAAGGGTAAGGGTGAGCTTAGGAGGTGCTACAACTGTGAGGAAGTGGGACACATCAGGAGATTTTGCCCAAAGTTGCAAAGGGAAAGTAGAAATCAAAATCAAGCTCACCCGGTTACAAATGGGGATGGTTTTGAGTATGCCGATGTTCTTCATGTCTCAGAGCTCGAGAAGGACGAGGAATGGATCCTTGACTCAGGTTCTAGCTTTCATATAACTTGCAACAAGGCATGGTTGCAAGGATACAAAGAGTTGGAAGGAAAATCGGTGAAGCTAGGAAATGGAAAATCTGTCAAGTTTTGGGATGTGGTTCCATTCGCTTGAAGCTGGAAAATGGTGGTGTGGTGATCCTAAAAGATGTGAGGTATGTTCCTGAGTTGGAGAGGAACTTGATCTCAATCGGAGCTTTGGATGACAAGGGATACAACACACATCTAAGAGCTGGAAAAATCTCTGTAAAGCAAGGAAACAGGCTGGTTCTGGAGGGGATTAAAAGGCGTGGTATCTACGTCTTGAGGGGATGCTCTGTGGTGACAACCATACCTAGGGAAACAAGGGAACTTGGGGGTCAAAATGAGGGCTAGAGGAGTCCCAGAAAACCACGGAACGAGCTGGAGAAAGGTCGAGCAAAAGGCAAGCTCGAAACAGAGAAAATAAAACCTGCTACTGGGCTGGTTTTAGTAGGTTCGAACGAGGATTTTTCGGAGCCTGAAATGGAGCTGTTTGAGCCCAAGGATGAAGGCACTTCAAGGCCACATGGTAGGGTGGTCTCAGAGGTGGAGAATGGCTCATAAATCGGGAATATGGCGAAAACTCGATCAAAATATGGGATGAAAAATCTGAAAATTCCGTTTTTCCAAAAACTGAAGTTGGTTGTTTTTCTGATTTGCGTGCAGCTGCTATCTTGGATGCAAAGAAAGCCAAGAAGAAAGTGTTCTCTAGCCATAGAGGAGTCCGTGAGGTGGCTCAAGTGGTTGGAATCGAGGGATCTTCAAGCGAAGTGAAGATTGAGAGCTCAAGTGTTCAAGTTGATTCCAAGTGGGAAATTTCAATCCTACTTGAAGTTGGCAAGTTCACTTTTGAGGCTCGAAGCTCCTAAGGGAGCTGGGTGATCAACCGAGTAAGAGCGTATTACTTCATGTGGAGCTTTGATGGGAGATCGAAGCTTACAAAAGTTATTCTCAGGTGAACATAAAGTGATGGTGCTGCTGTAATGGGCGTGTTTGAGCATCTAAGGTGAAGCAAGGTGTCGGGATTGCGAGTATGTAGGCTCAAGGTGGAGTTTGTCGAGAATAACGAGCCTAAGACTCGTCGGAGCTTCGCCGGAGGAGGCTTTGAAGATAGCTGCACAGTCACAGCAAGCAGCTTTCGTTTCCAGCTGAAGATCTATCTGCTAATAATAAGAGCTGATGTGGATCGTCCGATGAAGCTTGCTACAGATCTGAGGGCATGGGTGGAACTTGAATTTAGAGCGTTAGATGTGGCGCGAAGGAAATCGGACGGCTCAGGGAAGAAGTGCAAATTCACTTATAGAAGTGTTTAACACTTTAAGCTATTATGTGCGAGATTTAATCTGAGACGTCCGATCTACAGATACCAATCCGACGGTTAGGAGCAGCTCAACCTGAAGATGTGATGATTTCACATGACTGTTGTGTCAGAATTCCATTATGATTTGGGAGCGTTCGATTAGAAGATGCCGATCCAAGAGCTGAGAGTGAAAGCTCATGAGGTCCGCTATCATGACGTGGAGGTTCGAAGGCACGAAGACGCGCGTGAGGTCATGCATTTCCTAGAGGAAAAAGGCATCTTCAACTCGGTATAAATAGCATCAGATTTCTGGTTTGAGTCATCAACTTTGAGCGATCATAACTTTGTATACAGTGAGATCACGGTGAGGTCAAAACACGAAAGTTGTAGAGGGCTGAGAGATATGTAAGTTTTGTGTTGTGAGTTAATATAAAGGAGGCTTGGTTGATCCGCGGACGTAGGCTGAACACAGCCGAACCCGTTAAATTGTTGTTTTCAGAGTGTGTGAGTTTGGGTTATATTTTTCGATTGTTTAAGCTTCCAATCGTTCATATCAGTCCACACGAGTGCCACATACATAGTCTACATTGAATCACGGGCCAATGGTGGTCATTCCTCAACATTCTCTTTGAAGATTTCTCTAAATATAGTAAATATTTAGTTCGAATTTTCTCTGCCCTTGATCTTCATATCTTCCATCTTTGGTAAATGCAATCTCCTATTTATGGCATGTAAGACACTATCTGATATGATCTTCATATCTTATATTGTTGGTAAGTGCACCACTTATTTTGGGCATGAAAGACTATATCTTTTCATATCTTCGACATTAACAATCCCCCCTTTTTGTCTTTCTTCCCAAAATCCGTGCACATCCACTTAGCTTAGTCCCACCAGTGACTTCAGTCGTCCAGGCTTCTCGCCTGCATCATATCCCCCTTTTTGGGAAGGAAGAAACCTCCCCCTTATTTTGACGTTCCAGGATTGATGTTGCAGCGAATGTTGAACTAACATTTGGTGCAACATCCTCGTCAAATCACTCGCTGCTATAAAAAATCAGTGCAGAATTTCCAAAAACTCCCCCTGAAGGCAAAAAGATACTCAACCAAAAATTCAGTATGGTTAGAGCAAAAATAATAGAATAGTTATCATGCTATTCAAAATACTAAAAAATTTGTACATAGGTAAATCTGCAAAACACAAACATTTGACAGGCAATCAAACACACAATCATATCGGAGAAGCAAATCAGCATGCACAAAAGCATAAAACTCTATCAGACATGCAAAAATTAGTAAGGGTCAGAAATCCAAACGCATTCTCCTGTTCAACTTCTTTTTGTTTCATTTCTAGCCCCATGACGAAGTTCCCTCTGCACTACTAGCAAAAGTTGCACCACATTGATTAGAACCATATTCTGCCCCTTTTTTTTCAGAAAAAGTTAACCTCAGAGAACTTCTACAGGTGAGATGTTGAGGAAGATGTGGAGCCACCAACTGGATCAACATTCTGAGACTCGAAATTGGGTGAGTTTGCCATAGAATACAAGATTAAAAGTATCAAAGCAGAGCATTATAAATCTTGAAATCTATAAAAGATCTGGAAGAATTTCTCGAATTTGCAGAGATTGCCTATCTTAATAGGATTTGTGAAAGTGGAAGATATCAAGGACCTGAGCCAAGTCCATAAAAGTTCGGAGTTTCTAATGGTAAAATGGTCAGCATAAATGCATCGTGGAATAAGTCAAAACAAAAACAAAATAACCGTTGGAGACCTAAATAAAATAATATTAAACAGCTTTCTATCACGAGATATTCAAATAAGCCAGAACTGTTTAATATAAGTGGGGCTAAATAAAGTATATCACAGACGAACTATCAGGAGCAAGTCATGATCAGCGAAACATACCAAATCAAAAATCATAGTAGGACCGAGCGATACTAACCGATTAGACGACGTTGATGAGCATATGAGACAAGCGTAGCAGGCTGTTATTCGAGAGATACTACTGCAGTCTGAGAGATATAGATACTAGACACTAGATACTGACACATGCAATCCTAAAACCAAAGAACATAAAAGAAAACACAAAGAATATAGCACGCTCAAACTGACAGTCACATATGTTGCCCCAACATAAGACTCAACATTCTTACTCTGAAATTCCATACTTTTCTGTTCGACACCTGCAACTCAATTTTCTTTCATTTTCTGCCCTTTTCACCTTATGCATTGATCTGAATTATAATGCACTGTCCTAATTCGCTAAACATCAAGGTTTGGCTTTTTGTCGCAAAGAATACATCGTCCCCGCGAATGTCGTGTAACTAGGGATACTTATTACCAAAACCTATATCTTGAAAATGGTTTATGAGCATGCTTTTTGCAAGGAATTGGGTCATTTCAGAAAATGGTCAAGGTGAGTCAAATCATTTCACAGAATAACAGAGAGAACATTAACTCAAATATCAAACAGCAGCAATCAAGTTCGACATATGCTATGTTGATGCAAATATTGGACCAACATTCAGACACACTGATGCAGACCTAGGGACTTTTTCAGGTCCGAGAACCTTTCAAAATCCAGTGCTTTCGTAAATATGTCAGCTAATTGATGCTTAGTATCTATATGCTCTATTCTAACTAACTCTTTTTCGACCATATCTCTCAAAAAATGATGTCTTATATCCATATGCTTGGGACGCGAATGTTGAATATGATTCTTAGAAATATTGATGGCACTTAGCCATACTCACTTAACATGCTATTCAACCAAATAAACTGAGTAGAGCAACTACCCGTAGTTAGTATTCAGACTCAGCCGTAGAAAGTGACATGCAATTTTGTTTCTTACATACCAAGACACAAGATTATTACCTAAGAAGAAACAACCGCCACTTGTACTCTTGCGGTCATCTTCGCCACCTGCCCAATCAGCATCGCTATATCCTACAAGATTAGTGTTAGTATCTTTCGAGAACCATAACCCAAATAATTTGAGCTTGAAACATCCATTGAAAAGGATAAAAAAAATGCTTAGTTACGTCAAACGGAGGCTCTGATACCACTTTGAAATGGTCCCGACATGGATGTATACTAAGTTATTAAACTGGTGACCTAAATGTTGACTCTAATGTTGAGGTAACACTGAACCCAACACAGAACGCACATCGGAATTGAACCTCACATAGTTTCGCACAGCGGAAATAACTAGGAACTTAGTATGAAAAAAATTGACACACGACATCTAAATTGTGCAGCAAGTGTAAAACTTGCAGCGAGCCTCATGGCAAAATTCCACTATTAAAAATGAATTACAAAAAAAGACAAGCCTACAAAGAAACGAATCTTACGATCCTACCAAACTACAAAGTCCTAAGACTTTTGCAAAGAGAAAATACTAGGCTAAAAGATGAACGCTCTCTCGTTCTTTTCAGATCTCGTTCGCTCAATATGTCTCGTGCTCAAAAGTTACTCCGTAGAAGCTCTCAAACGTTTCTCGTGCAAAGCGCTCCTTGCCAGCTCGGAATCTCCTTTTAATTATAGGCCTTGGCTCCCACTTCAATTGGTAAAAGATCTCTTGAGAGTCTCCTAAGATAACTCCTCGAAGATCTCCCTAAATATAGTAAATATTTAGTTCGAATCTTCTCTCCTTATTTACCCTTGATTTTCATGTCTTCCATCTTTGGTAAATGCAATCTCCTCCGATATGATCTTCATATCTTCTGTTGTTGGTAAGTGCACCACTTATTTTGGGCACGAAAGACAAAATTTTTTCATATCTTCGACATTAACACATTACATAGCTCATCATTCATGCATAGTCGAATATTGTCATATACTTAGACATCATATTAAATATAAATCGAGTTGCTTAGTTAGCCCTAATATCAATACAATTATATAAATCATCAAAACTCTTTAACGCACATGGACCAAAAAGGTCAACACTAATTAACTTTATTTTCATATTAAACCATAACTCATTCGATACTTTTCTAGAGGAACAAAACCAGTGTTGTAAGTGGTGTTTTTACACATGGGCATGGCTGAATGGGTATAGGTTTCTAAATTAAGGGCCCCAAAACCTCGATTTACTAATGTTATGTAAAAATATTAATTAGGCCAAATATTTTGAGATTATACATATTATTTTCATTCTTTCATTTCTCCTAACACCTACTTTCATTTGTCTTTTCATTTTCTCCCTTTTATCGTGCCTTCTAACTTCTCTATGTTTTTCCATAGAAAATATGTTGTGTTTTAAAAACTTTCCATTAAAAACATTTTTTTTTCTATTTTATCTTTTTAACTCCGTTGGAGGCCTTGGCCCAATGGTCAAGGTGCATCAAGGACATGTGGGTTAGGTCATGGAATCGAATCCGCCCTCCCACAATTTATTGGGTCATAGGGTGTTATCCCATGACTATCGTTGTCAGGTGAATTAGGGTCGTATTCATCTGACCCTAGGGATTGGTCGAACTTTTGGAATGTGTGGCGCAATTAGGCCTCTGTCAGGTTTGTGTGGCGCAAGCCCATCCCGGATTTAGGGCAAGCCCATAGCCAAGTAGAGTAGAGATACCTCGGGACCAAAAAAAATTTAACTCCGTCTTCTATAAACTTCTAGGGTTATAGTTGCAAGTCCCAAGTCTGAATAAAAGAGAGGATTGTGTTAGATTAGTACCAAAAAATTGTCAAATTATATTGATTTTTTTAGAAAAGTTTAATTTGCTTTAGACCCCAAATTATGATGAGACTGCCCACCATATAATAGTTTGAATTCGATGGTTTGAAGGAGCAAAGTATTCGACTAACAACAGCTTCACATTATAGATTACAGTTGTAAAACATACCAAACAAAGAAAATGGCCACGTCGGCTCGGCTCTTGTTGAGTCGCATTTTATCTAAAGTAGCAACTCAATCGAACATTACAAAAGCTCAAACGATTTACATATACTAGTTAATGATCAGAAATGATCACTAGTAATAAAAAGGACGACAACCTTAGACATTTGCGCAGTATTTGTCGTCGCCCGACGTCGGCTTGCAAGAATGAAGCATGTAGTTGCACGCCCCGACTGCTTCCCCGACGGTCACAAATATCCACTCGTGCCCAATCGTTTCAATCATCTTCGACTTGTTCATCTTCTTCATCACTTCTGCGCCCGGGTTGGCCAACGCAAGCTTGAGCCCTCTCCTTTCGACGATCTTCTTCACCTCGTCGAGCATGCTAATCCCGCTCGTGTCTATGTTCCCGACGGCTACAAAAGAGAGTTATTTAGTTAGTTAGTTAGTTAGGTTTATTCTTCGCTCGAGTTCATGATGTGCTGTTATATGTTCTTTGCTAACCTGTCATGTCGAGTACGACGTACTGTAAGCTGGTCTCTCCGCACGATTTGATTCTGTCTTCTTCATCGTCGATCCATCTCGATATCCTGCATTTCAATCAATCGTCAAGGTCTTATGTATGCACGAATATTTTTTTATTGGGTGGGCCACCTCGGTAAATCCCGAGGGGTCAACGAAGCAGCCTGCAAACTATACTACATGTCCGAGTGTGATAGGCTCAATCAAGGAAATACTATAGTTATCGAGGCATCAATCTTGACCGTTAGACCTAGGAACAGATTTGGACCTTTGCATCATGACCCGTTGCACGGGGTCCCAAAATTTTTAGGGCCACAATGATGACTTACATCCCATAATTCATGAAAATGAGCATAAATCAGTTTCAATATATTTTATAGTATAGTTATTTTAGCCTCTATTTATTATAGAACCGGGCCGCAAAAATTGAAAAGTTCGGTCCTGCCTAGACCAAGACATTGCCGGTTTGTAGTTATATATATTTTGTTACCAAAAAAGAGTATTACCTTTCTCTCAAGTAGCTAGAGTTGGCAAAATAGATGGGAGCATCGATTTCGATAATCAAGATCCCGGGAACGCAGTGCGCGTTCTGGTAATGATCCACGTTTCTGTACACCTTCGAGTCGGGAATGTTTCCAAGAACGACCGTCCTCGGCCTCGCCACGAACAGAAGCACCCTCAACACAGAAAGCCCAATCTGCAACAACCAAATTAAATTAACATTCAGAAAAAATATTGAACGACCACCCCACCTAAGAGCTTAGTAAACTCGTCTAACAGATAGACAAACAGAGGGATATTACTTACGGCCATGACGAGGCCTATCTCGATGTTCCCGAAAACGACCCCGACGTACGCGCTCATGCACACGACGAAGTCGAACTTGTCGACGTGCCACAGGTGAATCGCGGCCTCGTAGTCGATGAGCCCGAGCATGGCCGCGATTATGATCGACGACAGTACGACGAGGGGCATGTAGTGGAACAGAGGCGTCAGAAAAAGCAAGACGAGCATCACGACCAACGCCATGACTATGTTCGAAACAGCGGTTTTGCAACCCGCGTTGAAGTTCACCGCCGACCTCGAAAACGGCCCTAATATAAAAATAAAAAACATAACGAATTTGAGATTTGTTTTGTTTTTCTGTTCGAAGACATACACACATATATATATATATAGACGTACGCACCTGTGGTGAGATAGCACGACGTGCAGGAACCGACGATGTTCATCGTACCGATTGCGATCATTTCTTTGTTTCCGTCTATGTTGTAGTTCTTGCACATTGCGAAGCTTCGGCCCACGGCTATGCCTTCCTGTTTTAAATAATAAATTTGTTTTAGGGAAATGTTAATATATTATTAATAATTATTTAGTTTGTTTTATTTTGAGTTTATTTTCGAGCAAGATGATGCTAGAACGACGACGTTTTCTCCGTTTTTAGGGGGCTAAAATGCAAACAAGCTATGGAACAAGACAAGCTAAGGCATGTAAGTAAGGAAACCTAATGTCTGCACAAAAGAGGCACATGCAATGCAAAGACGTATGTTTGTAATAATAGAATAAAAACAATATACAAGTTGACACCAATTTATGAAATTAAATAAATATAATGAATATTGAAGAATAGACTTACAGCCAGGGAAATAATGCCCGTGACAATTCCAGTCTTAATCGTAGATGTCAGATACTTCGAGTCGAAGTTGAGGTCCATTATTGAGGGTGGGTTTATGCCCTTTTTCAAGTGCCCTATCTACAATGATAGATAGCTTTTTGAATAAATAAATATTAAGCAATAATAATAATAATAATAATAAAATGGGGAGGTTATTATTATTTTTTCTTACCACTTGAACTCCATGTTTCTCAGCATGGGTGAGATATACCAATACGCTTCCCAATATGACTGATGTCAATGGAGCCATTGCAGATATCCAAAACATCTTTGGCTTCTTCTTACTCTGCGCATTTATTATTATAATTATTATATAATGATGTATAATTAAGACTATAGTTGACTATTTTGTTCACTTTTAAGAAAGTTGGGGCAGGTTGGGTTTGTTTTGACAACTATGAAATATTACATAGTGGTGTAGAATTCTTTGAAAGAGGTTGTTAAAGGGAGTGGCTTTTATCCTTTTTTTTTTTTTTGACTATATGTTTACTTTGTCCAATAAATGAATATAATTATACTAATTGATTATAATATACAGATTCTTCAAGATAATGACAGAATTAACAAAACTTACAAAGGATCTAGCGAGGAGAAGGTAGAAAAGGAATACGCATCCCAGCACAGCACTTTCCCATCTCCACTGAAAGAATTAATTAAATAATTTAGTATAATAATCTTCAATTAAAAATAAATAAATAAATCATGGGCTCGAATATTACTATATACTACGATTGACAACCCGTTTTCCTAAAATTAAGGAAAGAAACGAAAACGAAGGCACTCGATATAAAACAGGTATATGCCCTTTGCTTAACGAACAGGGTAACTCCATGTCATAAATATATAATTGTGTGTGGAATCATGCATGAAAATGACAAATCTAAATTCTGATGATATTATTCCATTTGCATTAAAAAAATAGTTTAGAAATTCTCTAGAAACGTCCCAAACTCAATCAATCATAGAGAAGCACCAAGCCAAGAAAGTAACATGGCTTTTCGTCATCATTCAAGAACCACCCTTTATTCATATACGAACACACACACAAACAAAATTAATGCAACAATAATAATAATAATAATATTATACCTTATGTGTTTGAGAAAACACTGATCTCAAGACAGAGATGACGTCAGTCGAATGGGTAAAATGATCCAACCCTAAAATTCCCTTTAACTGCTGTAAGCAAACGACAGTTGCTGCCCCAGCCATGAAACCTACTATGGTTGCATGCGATAGAAAATCCACTATAAACCCTAGCCTGTAATAAAATAATATATTTATACGTTAGCATGCATTATACATATACGTAAATAATGTGCCATGCTATTATTATGCGAACATACATGTGATATCAAAAGAGAAACAAGACAGGTATACTTTCAGGTAGCTTTGGGTAGGCATGTTGTACTATACTTTCACGGCCTGACAAGACCAAACTAAGACCTAATTCATGTCTGAAACTATTATACATACACATATAAATATATATTAATTACCTGAAAACTCCCAAAGCAGCTTCGAATAGCCCAGCAAAGAAAGTAGCAGTGAAAGCTAAATGCATATAAAGCTTAGGATTCTCCAAAGGGCTCACAGCATCGCTAAGCATGGAGTTCATCAGCAAAGATCCAACGGCTACGGTGCCAACGGCTAAATCCCTCGAACTTCCCATCAAAGCGTATATCAATGGCGGCACAAAGCTCGAATCTTCAGACACAAACAAACAAACACGGACAGAGTAATAAGAAAACCATAGTCTATAGGCAGCAGTTAGCAGTACACTTTAGTTATAGTGAGAGAAGTTCTTATTACAGAGTCCGAGGATGGGAGGGAGATTGGCTAGCTTGGCGTAGCTGATGCCCTGAGGGATTGCCAGGCTGGCGATGGTGACGCCGGAGATGACGTCGGACTTGAAGAAGCTTAGGGTGTAGCGTGGGCCCCACTCGAGGATAGGAAAGACGTACTGAAATCCGAGCATGAGCTTTCTCTTCGCCGGCTGGTTTTTGAACTGCTTGAGTGGATCGTCGGGGAAGAAGGTTTCCTTCAGTGCGTTTTTGAACGACTTTACGAACGGCTGCGGCGGCGGTACGGCCACTCGGCCTGCCGGAGAATGGCCCATTATGTTCTGATGATCACCGTCGTCGTCTCCGCCGGTGTTTCCCATGTTTGGTTGGTTTTTAGGAGGAAGAACTCGGCGGTTCGAGGCGGCGGTTGTGTGTGAGATGGGCGGAGAAAATATTTCCGACGAATTGCCCGGAGATGTGTGTGCGTGCGTGTGCGTGTGTGTGCGTGAGGATGGTTATGGGCGACTGGGTATATATAGAGAGTAAAGGGGTCTGTGTAAGAAAGATGAACTGAATCCACTTGATAATAGGTGGTGGTGAGTGGGGTCCACCAAGAAAACACACACTGTGTGAAATAACTTTATATATTTTTTTATTGTATGTAAGGGAAATTATTGTCCGAATTGGACTTTCTTGGTTAAGGAGGTAATTGTGGGGGTGGTGGTGTGATAATGGTGGGTTTAATTAAGAGGGGAAGCTTCTGTGTCCGAGCTCGAGAATTCGATTTGATTTGATTAATCAAATATTATTCGACATCATAGTGGAATATAACGTGTTGTGAAATGAAATGAAATGAAATCTAATAACTTTACCAGCACATGCGTAAAGGATAAAGACGGGAGCTTAATCTGCACAAGTCGATATATTTGATAAAGTCGATGACGACTTATTTCGAATATCTCACCGTAATTTTTTTTATTATTACAATTTTAGTCTGGAAATTATTTATATTTTATAATGAAACTAAAATTAGAAGCAAAGTGCCAGTCGCTCACGGATGTATACAAATATATATTACGTGTTGATTGTTCCATTTTCGGACCAAACAGAATTTTATGGGATAATTAAATGATTTAATTATGTTTATATATTTATATGCTTATGATTCATAATGGTGGGGTAATTAATTGCTTGTGCTTATGCATATGCTCGAGAGGGTACTTTTTATTATTATTCGGATATTATTGGATCATGTTAAATGAGGTGTTACGAAAGAGTCTCCATAACTAAACGTTTCGTGATTATATTTTATTCGTCTTTCACACCTAACGGTGCCAAACACAACCAGATATTTGATATTTCATTTGCATTTGTGGATAAAAATTGACATCTCAAAAGATAATCCCCTATTGACGTGGCAGCGGACCCGGACGAATAATACCACGGCTAATATTTGAGTAATTAAAGATAAAAGTGGATACCGGAATTTAACGTGGAAAACCCCCAAACAAATCGGGGTAAAAAAATCACAAGCAAGGAAGAAGAATCCACTATAGAGGAAAAATATAGGAGTTACAACATCTCAATCTATAAAAGGAGAAAACTCTCAATATCTCTCTTTATAGTCGGATAAAATACCCGACAAACTCTCTATTTTTATTTCACTCTTATTTCTTCACTCTGTGGGATGATGCGTTTGTGGGATTGCCTATTTAGGCATAAGAATACCATGTGAATTAAAATAAAAAAGTCTAAGCACACATTTGAATGGCTCACACCTTTCGGCTTCTTTTGACCATTCAATATCCCTTTTTCTTTCTTTGACTAGCCGTATAATTCTGAAATCCTCCCACTTGAAGATTTGATTGAGGATCAATCGGATCTTCACATCATTCTTTTTTCCTTGCCATTCATGTTGCTTACGTCTCCGCTAGGCCACTCGAGGAATGACACCAAACGAACTTGTCAGTGTTGACCGCCTTTATCAAATAATCTGATAGGTTGTCTTTCATATGAATTTTCTGCATATCAGCTGTGCCCTCTTCCACTTTCTCACGAACGAAGTGATACTGTACTAGTATGTGCTTTGACCTGGAATGAAAAGCTGAATTCCTTGCAAGATGCAAGGCACTCTGTACGTGCCCGAGTTTCTCCATGATCATTTTTAACCATACCGCTCTTTACTTGCCTGCGTAGCTACAACATATTCTGCTTCATTTGTTGACGTTGCGACAACGGGCTGAAGTTTCGATACCCAGCTTACGGCTCCGCCAGTAAGAGTGAACACATATCCCGTGATAGATTTGCTCTTGTCAAGATCACCTGCATAATCAGAGTCAACATACCCTCTGACAGGAAAATCTGCTCCCCCGTAACATAATGCAACATCTGAGGTTTCTCTAATATATCGTAGGATCCTCTTCACCGCGCTCCAATGCTCTTTGCCCGGATTCGCCATGTATCGACTTACTACTCCCACTGCATGTGCAATGTCTGGTCGTGTACAAATCATCACGAACATAAGACTTCCCACAGCTGATGCATACGGTACTCGAGATCTCCATCCTCCCTTCTTCACTGCTAGGACTCATACTTGAGGATAATTTAAAATTAACAAGAAGTGGGGTAAAAATTGGCTTACAATCTTGCATATTGAAGCGTCGGAAGACCTTCCTCAGATAATTCTTCTGCGAAAGCTAAATCTTCTTGTTATTTCTGTCTCGATAAATTTGCATCCCTAGAATCTTGTTTGACGATCCCAAGTCCTTCATTTCAAATTCCCTAGCCAACTGTGCCTTGAGTTCTTCAACTCGATCTTTATCGGGGCCTGCTACCAACATGTCGTCAACATACAACAGTAATATGATAAAATCATTTTCACCAAACCTCTTGAAATATGCACAAGGGTCTTCATTCAATCTGTTGTATCCAAGACTCATGATGAATGAATCAAATCTGTTAAACCAACACCTAGGCGCCTGTTTGAGACCGTATAGAGATTTGTTTAACCTGCAAACCAAGTTCCATTTTTCTTTGTCTTCAAAACCTTCCGGTTGGACCATATAAATCTCTTCTTCAAGATCTCCATGAAGAAAAGCTGTCTTCACATCTAGTTGCTATAGATGTAAGTCGAATGTAGCACACATCGCCAGGAGTACCCGAACAATCGTCAGTCGAACCACATGTGAGAATATCTCATTGAAGTCAATGCCTTCTTTCCGAGTGTAGCCTTTAACCACTAGTCGTGCACGAAATTGCTCTACTTGATCGTCGCTGTTCCGCTTGATCTTAAAGACCCATTTATTGCCGATTGCCTTTCTTCCGCAGTGGCACCAGCTCCAAAGTCTTATTTTTTCGTAGAGCATCCATTTCTTCTTGCATTGCCGCCGATCATTGATCTGCATCTGAACTATTCAGTGCTTCTTGAAGAGTTGATGCTCTCCGGAATCAGTTAGAAGACAATATGCAACATTGCTATCCATATTGTAATCTTCATGCCAGGATGGTACGGCTCTTTTTCGTGTGCCCCTTCTAAGTTCTGGCTCTGAAGATTCGCTTGGCCCTTCCTCGTGCTTTGGTACTGCTTCAGAAGAATCTTGTTCCACGGACTTCCCTTTCACCTGAATCGTCGTAGTCTCTGAACGTTCCTTTGTCGTGATATCATTTTCTCCGATTATTTTATCTTCTAAAAAGATAACCTCCCTACTGATGACAACCTTGTGGCCAGTGGGATCCCACAACCCCTTCACATGATGTACCCAAGAACAAACACTTTCTGGACTTCGGATCCAGCTTCATAGTTTCTTGGGCGTTGTACATCACGTACACAGGACTTCTAAATACATGGAGTTTGGAATAATCCGCTGGCTTTCTGGTCCACATCTCCATCGGCCTCTTCTGATTAATTGCCGCTGAAGGCGATCGATTGATCACGTAGCAAGCGGTGTTGACTGCTTCTGCCCAGTATGATTTATCCAGACCCGCAGCTCCCAACATGGCTCTTGTCCTTTCTAACAGAGTCATGTTCATCCGCTCCGCCACTCCATTTTGTTGTGGAGTATACGCCGTAGCGAAATGCCTTTTGATGCCTTCTCTTTATCAAAAACTATCAAATTCCTTGCCAGTATATTCTCCCCCATTATCCGTCCTCAAACATTTGATCTTCTTTTCTGTATCAAGTTCGACCCGAGCCTTAAAATTTTTAAAGGTAACAAACACATCACCCGTACTCTTGATGATATACACCCAACATCTCCTGGAGTAATCGTCTATGAATGACACGAAGTATTTCCCTCCTCCTCGGGATGAAACTGACGACTTCCATACATCAGAGTGAATCAATTCTAGAATATCGTTGCTTCTAGAGTTTGATGTGTTGAATTGTAGCCGATGCTGCTTGTTTGCTATGCAATGCTCACGAAACGGTAGTGACACCTTCGTGAGACTCGGAAGTATATTCTGGCCCGCAAGAATTTTCATGCTTGTTCTAACATATGTCCAAGCTTCTGATGCCACATCATAGTACTCGATCGAACCTCCTGAAGCCAAGATGCTTTCTTGCACCGTCTCTCCCAACAGCATATACAAATTTGCAGCAACATTTTCACCTGTCATAACTACAAGTGCCCCCGGAATATTTTCATTGTTCCTCCTCGAACTTTGATTTCACAGCCAAGATCATCGAGCTGTCCCACAGACAATAAATTCTTTATCAGACCTTCCACATGACGCACTCCTTGAATAGTGCAAACTGTACCGTCGTGCAACTTCAACCTCACGGTTCCAACGCCTACGATCTTAAGGCATTATCTTCGCAACTGTAAATAGGTCCTCCTAAGATAGGTCGTAGTGGTTGAACCAGTCTCTTCGAGAGGTCATATGATAAGTTGCGCCCACGAGTCAAGAAGCCATATCTCATCATACGCCTTCATGCTCTCCGTTGAGATAGCTGTTTCGCTACACAATACGTCTCCACCTGGCGCGTTTGCCAGATTTCCTTGAGGATTGGAGTTCTTCAGGCTCCAACAATCCTTCTTCAAGTGACCTTCTTTCCACAGTGGTAGCATTTCATATCCTTCTTCTTACTTCTTGATTTTCCCCTGCCTTGAGTGTGACTCCCACTTGAACCACGTTTCGTTGATCTCCCTCTCATCACCATCAAAGCTTCGACCTGTTGCGAGCCTGCTTGCTGATCCTCCTTGTTCTTTCGCCGATTTTCTTCTTCAAGAATAGCAGCTGCGATGTTATTGAAGACCAGATCCTTCGCGTTGTTCGTCAAGTTGATGATGAGTTGGTCATACGAATCAGGCAGACTTTGAAGTAGAATTTCCACAAGTTCTTTATCAACGATGTTAGCTGGGAAAATAGAGTATTCAAGACGTTGAGATGCTCCGTCACCGAAGTAGATTCGGACATTCTCAAGAAGAATAATTTCCTCTTCAAGAATATTTTGTTGTGTAACGACGTCGAACCGTCAGAGTTGTTAGATGATCCCAAATCTCCTTTACGTTTTCGTTTCTTCGACGCCGGACAATATCTCATCTGCTAGTGCCAGATGGAGAGTTGCAACAACGCTTTCGTCCATCTCGTTCCATTTCTTTTCGTCTGTCACTGTAGTTGGTTTTCCATCGATAGCCTCCAGACAACCGTCTTTCCGCAAGATCGCCTTTATCTTTAATTTTCACAGTGAAAAGTTTATCTCGTTGAACTTTTCAATATTGAATCTGGCCGCCATAATTTCTGCTCAGTCGTGAGCGATACCTCCGCAGGGTTGCAGCAGATAATTATTGAACTCGTCCCGGCTTCTTCGTCACCGTTACAAGGGCAATATAATATCTATTATTTCTGATGTGGAGGGTCCACGCTAGTTGCAACCACAGAGCATACGATAGATATATAAAACCCAAGCTAGGCTCTGATACCAATTGTTGGTGTGGCAGCTGACCCGAACGAATAATACCACGGCTAATATTTGAGTATTAAAGATAAAAGCGGACACCTGGATTTGACGTGGAAATTCCCCAAACAAATCCGAGTAAAAAAACCACTAGCAACGAAGAAGAATCCACTATAGACGAAAATATAGGAGTTACAACCTCTCAATCTGTAAAGGAGAAAACACTCAATATCTCTCTTTATAGTGGAGAAATACCCGACAAACTCTCTATTTTTATTTCTCTCTTATTTCTTCACTCTGTGGGATGGCTTATGCGTTTGTGGGATTGCCTATTTATAGGCATAAGAATACCATGTGAATTAAAATAAAAAAGTCTAAGCACACATTTGAATGGCTCACACCTTTCGCTTCTTTTGACCATTCAAAATCCTTTTTTTTTTTTCTTTCTTTGACTAGCAGTCCCCCCGCTCAACATACCAAATAAAATAGGTTTAGTTATTACAAATTGACAAAATATGTATTTTCTTGAACATGAGAGCCCAATGGTTAACGATGAGTAGAAATAGATGATAATCTTGTATCTTTACTGCATAGGACGTATAAAATATTCATGGAAAGAGTAAGAGTGCTAACGCTAATTATGGACAAAATAAAGGCTTAATTATTTTTTTGTCTCGTAATTTAGGTGGTGTGGCCTTATGGGATCGCTAATTTAGGGTGTAGCATTATAGGGACAGTAAGTTTCAAAATACATCACGTGCCACGCACGTGACCAAATTTTATACCGAAAAACTAATGTGGCGCCGGACCAATGACATGCCAGTTTTTGCTAATTGTTTGACGGACCGATGATATGCCCGTTTTATAGAAATGCCACGTCATTAAAATCATCCGACTTGGCACAATGTCAAAATTAATTTAAAAAAACAAAAAAAAAAACCTCTGTAAAACGGGCATGTCATCGATCCGACGCCACGTCGGAACTTCCAGTATAAAAGTTGGTCACATGCGTGGCACGTGATTTATTTTGGAGAAAAGTCAGGTATAAAAATCAGTCACGTGCGTGGCACGTGATGTATCTTGCGGAAAAATCAGGTATAATGTCTATAAATTGCACAATTTTAGAACTCACTGTCCCTACAATGCCACACTCTAATTAGCAGTCCCTATAATGCCACACCCCTAAGTTACATGATAATTAAGCCCAAAATAAATGCACCTAAAGAATCTACTCGTTCAAGACTGTTTAATAAATGATACTAATAAGCTTTCCCATTACAATACAATACAGATATCCTTATCGATAAGTTAACAGTTGGTAGCAACGGTAATGATACATTGATACTGAATAAATGATTATGAAAACGATTTTGGTGGACTCCAACCCAGAAACCGATAAAAAAACCTACTAATCGGTTAGTATAAAAACAAGAATGGCTATTTTTTTAAAAAATTTGTTCTTTCCTGCTACACCTAGTAGGAGAAGGACATCAGCGCTGTCAACAGCCTATACTGATGAGAAACCATTTTATAGGTCAACCCTTAAAGAGGCCTAGAATAGTTTGAAAACAAACGCTTCAAAAGATTAAAGATAGGCTTAAATATTTTTTTCGTCCCGTAACTAAGTGGTGGTAGCATTGTAGGGACACGTATTTTAGTCCTTGGCAAAATAGGAACATTAACTTTAAAAAATAGCAATTTAGGAACATTATACGATCCGACCTTGTATTTTGACCAAACCCGTGTGGCACCGGACCCGCTGACCCGTCGAGTCTTTAAGCACACATGTCACGGGTCGGGCATCACGTCAGCGAGTTTGGGTCAAAATATAGGGTCGGGTCGTATAATGTCTCTAAATTGCCATTTTTAAAGTTAATGTCCCTATTTTGCCAACAACTAAAATACGTGTCCCTATAATGCTAACACCCCTTAGTTACGGGACGAAAAAAGTATTAATTCAATATTTTATTGTCTCATCCAAATTGGCTTATTTAATCTTTGTAAGTTCCCGATGTTATTAATTTGGAACCAATTCAGTCCCCCGATTAGTATGACCGTTAATTTTTACGAAAAATGCCACGTGTCAGCATGTGATTGGTCAGACTTAATTAATATTACTATTAAAAAAGATAAAAAAAAGTTCCAAATAAGAGAAAAACACTAGCAAATTAAAATGAAATAAGAATACATTGAAAAATAAAATCAATTCAATAAAACATAAATATAAAAAGATAGAAATATATATTTTCGTTTCTATTCATGTCAAGTTAATGGGGATTTCGTCCTAGTAGATACTTTCGTAAAAATTCTAAGAAATTATCTATATTTTACAAAAATATCAATAAAAAGGAAACTGTGATATCTGGGACGATTGCGTCCTCGTTAACTTGTCATGGATGCGGTCAAAGATTCTCGTAAACTTCCAAGAGCTTTTATAATTATTTTAATTTTTAATAAATTTTGTTTTTAATAACTTATTCTTTTAATATTATTTTTATCTTTTCTTACTTTTTTATTTTTAGTTTTTAACCTCTTCTCTCTTTTTTTATTAATATAACATTTATTTATTTTTGATATATTTTATTTTCTATTTTTTTAAAAAAAATGGTTTAAATATTTTTTTCGTCCCGTAACTAAGGGGTGGTAGCATCATAGGCACACGTATTTTAGTCGTTGGAAAAATAGGGACATTAACTTTAAAAAAATGGCAATTTAGGTACATTATAGACCCGACCCTGTATTTTGATACAAACCCGCTGATGTGGCGCCCAACCCGCTGACATGTGTGCTTAAGGACTCGATGGGTCAGCGGGTCGGGCGTCACGTCAGCAGGTTTAGGTCAAAATACATGGTCGGGTCGTATAATGTACCTAAATTGCCATTTTTTAAAGTTAATGTCCCTAACTTTCCAACTACTAAAATACGTGTGTTTACGATGCTATCACCCCTTAGTTACGGGACGAAAAAAATTTAAGCCTTTAAGATATTATCAATATTTAAAAAAAAAAAACAAGTTTGTATGTATGCTGTCACCTGTTTCCAAAAGAATTATTCATGACAGGTCCTATGTGGAGCCCACCAATCGTCAAATTGATATTCACGTGTCAGAAGAAATTGGTCAACGATAGTTAAAACATTGAAAAGATGTAATAAAATTGGAATAGGTGATGACGTGTAACTATCGTGGACCGGACAAGGTTGACGGGTATTATCCGCTGGTCCACAGCCATTAGGCGATGAAGCACTAAAAGTGGCTCGCCTGCTTCCACATCTCAATTCCCCCATGAGCTATCCCATTCACCTTTTGACACGTGTCTAAGTCATTTGCTCGGTCAAGCGTCATTATCTGACTGTTTAAATTACGCGGGCAGCATAAATTTATGAAAACCTTACAATTAAAATATTCAAAAGTATAAACTAATATCTATCAGTATTTTTTAAGGGTAGGTATTTGCTTGGTTGAAAAGGTACATCATATAAGAAATTTAGGTACCATAGAGAGACGTCTTGTGGTACATAATACATTGAAAAAAGTACGTCATTCTCACAATTATACTATATAACATCATTAACAATTAGGTACCCCACAAACACGTGATATGTTACGTAAAATACATAGTAAAAGATAGTAATGGATAGTAAAATGGTACTCATGGAAAGATGTTCTATGCGTGAAAACGTTATTCTACTAGGTACTATATTTATTTGGCATGGGAAGGAACTAATAGTTATCTTTATATTTTCGGTATTTAAGCGTAGATACAGCTATACTTTATTTATTTGTTGCTCCCATTCGATATTGACCTAACATGACAGTTTTCTTTTAAAAAAAATAATAAAATCGCAATTCGTCGCAAAATTTTGCGACACGATTTGCGACCAATGATTTGTGTTAATCGATGAGATTGAATAATATATTTTAATAATACTGCTGATTGAAATCCATGTTGGGTTTTAAGCCCAATGGGCCTTGGGCCCAAGTGTGGGTAAGTGGCCCACTAAAAGAAGAGCTGAAACGATTTTATTAAATCGATAAGACGTCGGTCACCGAAACGAGAAATCGTTGAAAGATTACGAATCTACGTTTCGAGACGAATCTAACGAATATTAATTTGCTCAAAACCGATATCGGGTGAATGAGAAATTAATTGGTAAAGCCGGCCCAATTAATTTAAAAAAAAAACGAAAAAAAAAAAATTTGATGACGTGGCGGCTGATGACATGTCACTGACACGCGGACTGACGTGGACTGACGTGGCGCTGATTTGGCGCTGACTGGGCATGGTGATGTGGCTGATTGAAGGGGTATTGGGTATCAGTCCGAGAGTTGTGACTATTCCCAGATTGACCCATGGCCAAAGGTTGTGTCTATTTGCAATTCGGCCCAGTCAAAGGAGGTCAACCTGAAAAGTTATGACTTTTCGCGAATTGACCCCTGCAGCTTTTCGAACAGTATAAATAGGTCCCCTGACAGAATAGAAATTCATTCAATTCACTCCCAGCACTTTAGAGAAAGTTGACAGCACATCCCCTAGGCATAATAAAGCACTAATAAAAGCAAGAAAGACTCGAGTCTTGAGTAGGTTCACCCGATAATTTCGATACGGTGTGCGACGTTTCGAAATTCCTGAAGTCGTTGTATCTTCGGAATGTATTGCGATAACCCGAGGCACTGAAATACGGGGCAATAACGTCTTACGATTGTTCGTTCCAGTGTTAGCGTCCGGTCGGTGGCGCTCGTAAAACTCGGACAGAGTTTCGGCTTACTACGTCGAAGTCGAGGCACGTACGTCGTACGCTTTCCGTAAGACGTTATTGCCCCGTATTTCAGTGCCTCGGGTTATCGTAATACGTCCCGAAGATACAACGACTTCAGGAATTTCGAAACGTCGCACACCGTATCGAAATTATCGGGCGAATCTACTAAAGACTCGAGCCTTTCTTGCTTTATTATTAACTTGGACTAGTATGCACTAACTCTAGAATGCTTTGGTGTGATTACATGAATTTCCTATGTTGTGGGGAACCTATATATAGATGTAGGAACATTATCAAAGGGTATAAGTCCAAAAGATACCTCTTATGGGTGTATCTCTTAACATGGAGAGACACGCCTTTTAGACTTAACCCTTTTCAATTGTACCTCTTTATTTAATTCATTCAAAATTTCCAACAATCCAATCTGGTAGGATTTTCTCGAAATAACTACAATAATCTATCTATTTTATTGTGTGAGGTGTGAGGTACTGTTAATTTGCCTGCAATTAAAATACATTAAAAAACCCACTACGTGTAATTGCTATTTTTAGCGTATTACTATTTTTAGTTAATTAGTATTATACCTTTAATTTTATAATTTATATAGATACATAATTAAATTTAAATTATAATTTGTAATCCAAATTTCAAATTAAAATATTATAGACGTATATATTATAGCACATGCATTGAATGTACAAGGAGTACTAGTTATGTTTATGTGGCCTATTGGGTTGTTTAATTACGTCATATAAGTTGATAGAAGGAATTAAAAAAATAATATATATATGATACGTTGCACCTAACCCATAGTTACAAAATCAAAGCATATTCAATGTATATTTAAATATTATTAATAGGGATCACGGATGTTTCAACCACCGGCAGTTGCTTGCGGCTTGATTTTCATACAGTATGATAAAAGATGAGCAAAAAATATACATTTCAATATTACTTATCATTTTAATACACCCCTTTCATCGAAGAATGATTAAGTATTTGGAAATATGCTTAATATAAAACTCACTTTATCGAATGTGCGTCGTATTCTTTGTCGAGCTAGACTATAGTGGTCTTAAAAATCGGTAAAATAATTGCATTAGACCGAAAACTATGTCGAGAATCGCCAGCCGTTTATTTAATACAAAATCAAAAAGTTGATTGGTCATTTTATGAAAAACAAAATTATAAGGGTGGGTCACTATGTACTAATTTTCTATTTTGGTCACAATAGATAATGAATGTTGAAATCGGTCATTAATTAACTTCGTACGCTGTAACAAATTTAGTGATTCGATCCTTTCCCGGCTAAACAATTCAGAATTCCTACTTGTCGGTATACATGTAAGTGTTCCAACGTATGATTTAGCGACCAATTTTTTGCAGAACTATGGATTCAAAATTAGAAACTACTATGCTTAGGCCATCTTCAAACCCACCGTACAAAATTACAATCAAGTTTTCACAAAATATAGTTGCTACATTGTTTTTACCCCACCTCATTATATCTATTTCCGTTCTATTTGTTTTAACTCCAACTCATTAACTCCGCTGCACTACATACATAGTTATTACTATTTTAAGTAATTCGTAATAATGAAAACAATATAGATATATTTAGATTATGCCTAAAATACTTAAGATGAAAACAAATTAACGTTTACTTTGATATTAATTTTATTAAATGAAGATATAAATAAATAAAGGAAATGATGTTTTTAATTTTAGTTTTTTTTTGTATGTAATATTAACTTAAAATAAAAGAAAATAAAAATAAATATAAAATTATATAACACCATTTTGCCGCGGGAATAGTGTTGTACTACACAAATAGTTTTGAAAAAGAGTTGAGCACCATACAATTGGAGATGCTATTAGTTTTCCAAATTTATGATTGATGAAAGTTCTATAATTCTACTAAATACGTTTGCTTTTTAATTGGTGGCAAAATTTGATGACATAATATGGTTAAGGAGCAGTTGAAGAAATATTCTAACACGCTTTTGAAGAGGACGAAAATAGTGGACAAATCAACCTTGGGCTGCAACTAGCTAATTTCGCAGTGTTACAAACCTTTATACTTATTATCTTACTTTTTTTTTTTCATTTATTTAATCCATATAAGATTTACAAAGTGGAAATACAAGTGTGCGTTTTACTTTACTTTCGGAGAAATGCCTACTCGAGTTGAAAATGATCCAGATAAAACCTCAATTTATTAAATATCTATTTTTCTTCAAGTGAAAGTATCAATTATTACACGGAATCGTTGACATTTTATGTATTATCAGACTACGAGGAAAGGCGTCGGTGTTATCCAACTTTTTAGACCTTTCTAATATAGAATGATTACTATCAATCTATAATTGTAGGGTTTGCTGGGTACTTATTTATTCGTGGCACGCCTCTTAAAAAAATAAACGTTGATTAATAATGCGACCATACAAGTGCTGGTAATTTCCAACAAAGAAGTGACCTTTCATGTGAAAGAAACATCATATATGGTAAAACAATGGCCTTACATAAAGCATATAGGGGGTCAATTTCATTTAACGTCTTTTGGTTGCTTATAGGCATTTGAGGCACGCATAACATATGAATTATTTGACTATTGGATCTCATTAATAACTAGATAAACAATATATCTAAGATGTAAAACTAAAATTAAATAATCAATTAATTAACTGAGTGAGTTTTTTTAGCACTAAGAATGTAAGTCATCCAAAGATCTTTTTGTATATAATACGTAATACAATCACGTTGGTTATCTATGTTCTTTGATTTCTTTTACTCATTTCTCCTCACTATTGCATTATTGTATTGACTTTGCTAAGGTTTCCTTTTTCGAAGCATTTGAAGACATGCCATATGTAAATTCCTATTTATGCCTTCAAAAGAAGAAATTATATGATTTGCTCGACACTGTTTGAATATTCGGTGGCTATAGAGAATAAATATATGCATCATCTGAAACTCTTTAATAATTCAATATTATGAGGAAGTTGATCACTGGCACTAGTAGAAAATAATAAATAGGCTACGACACTATGGACAACAGGTTTGAAAAAACCGTCTCCCATAATAGACGCGGTGGCATTATGGTAATTTTGTTTAAGTTTTGGTGAGCATAGGCGATTGTCTGAAAGAAACCGTCGCCTATGACATTAGCAAATTTTGGGTGACGGTTTGTCACGAAAAACCCGTCGCCCAACTCTTTAATTTTTTTAAAAAATATTTTTTTAACGGGCGACGGTTTCTCGTCGAAACAAAACCTGTCGCCCATTATTTATTTTTTTAAAACTATTTATTAACTATGGGCGACGGTTGTTTACGTAGCAACCGTCGCCCATAACAATTAAAAAGCAATTAAAATTTATGTATCATGGGCGACGGTTACGGGAAATTTTCTTAACAACCGTCGCCCATGACTTATTAAAAGAACCCATCTTCTTCTCCACTTCAAAAAATGACAGACGAAGAAAAACGAAGGAGGCACACGGCTTTGGCGATTTTCCGGCAAATTTCGACCGGTTTCCGACCTTTCCGAGCTTCGAGAACACGGTAAGAAGTCCATCAAGCAATTCCCCTCTTTGTATTTCTCCATAGACGGCTTTATAGTTTCGAAATTCGTAGCTTTTCGAAAATTAGGTTTCGAATTTTCGGGTTTTCCGAGCTTGGTTTATGCGATTTCATAGCTTATTGTTGTGTTATATTAGATTTAATATTGAGCTTGATATTTGCGGAAATTAGATTTTTGGGTGAAGTTTGGACAATTTGGGATTTTTGGCTCGAATTTTGCCGCGGCCTCTACTCTCTCGCCGAATTTTTCGGCGACGACGACTCTTTTCCGACAATTTTGGGCTACGGACACGGTAATATCTCTCCTAACCCATTTCCTCATTGTATTTCGCGAATAATGGCTTGAATTCTTTGAAAATTGAAGCTTTTCATAAATCTCTATTTCGAATTTTGGGATTACGTGCATAATTTTGGCTGATTCCCTTTTTATATTCGAGTTGAGGCTAATATTGAGCTTATATTTTGCGAAACGTAGGTTTTGAGTCAAATTTGGAGGTGTTGGGCTGTTTGGCCAGTTTTTGGGCGAATTTGGGTGATCTTTCGTGCTTTGGACAGCTACGTAAGTTTTCAAATCCGTACTGATTTATATGCCTTTGTCTTTGTGAACTTAAGTTTTTATTTAAGCTTAAATACCCGTTCAAGGTTTTCTCATTAGGAGAAAACATGAGAAAACCTTGAATGGTCACCGTTTGGGACCGTTCTTAAACCTTCACCGTCGCTTTAGGATGTAAATGTGTGTTTGAGCGTCGATGTTGATGAAAATTTTGGTTTATTTTTCCCTTAAATGTTCTCCGGGTAGACATATGGATTGGATGTATATCCTTTTAATATTTTTTCGTCTACTTGGAGAACTGTGGGGAAATGCTGCCGAATTTTTGTCAACATAGAAGCTCAAAGACACACTTACAAGCGATAGTGAATGTTTAAGATGTGGAGCGATAAGAACCCTATCAAAACCTTTCGATCAATTGTACTTGCTTATGTGAATTACATGTAAATATCTATTTGTACAGTTTAGGATGAGATTTATGAGATGTGCGGAATAGAATCGTAGGAAAAAGGCAACCAAAGATTTCGTGCCTGTGTCGTAATTGTAATAACATGAACTGGTGGAATAGTGACGTTGTGAAGGAACATTTGCTAATAGCCGGTCTAAACCTGGGTATACGAATTGGATATGGCACGGTTAAACCGTTGTCGATGAAGCTAGTTCTGCGGGTGTCGGAACTAGTACAAGAGTGCCATTAGATTTGGAGGATGATGTCGTAACTGAATGTTCTTCGGACGACGATAACGATCGTATCGAGGACATGCTTCGTGATGTCCAAGAGGATTTTGAAGAACGTTCCCCTGTGACGCCCGTGGACGATGAGGGTGGGGAGTGATCGTCAGTGCCAGAGAGGTGCACGGACAAGGAGCGGCTCCAGGCTTCTAGGCGAAGGGAGACATGAACGAACCGATCCGACACCCGAATGAGAGGGGATCCTAAGACTGACAATGTGTGGACGTGTCAGGCTAAGAATCTTATAAGAGAATTGATAGTACTACTCATATCACCAAAGTCGACCTACCTTTTCGGGAGTCCATCTATAGAAACTCCGAAGTTAAGCGTGCTTGACTTAGGAAATCTAGGGATGGGTGACACCCTGGGAAGTTTGCCCAGGGTGCGTGTGAGCGAGAACGAAGCATGCTGAAAGGTTAAATGGTGGTACAGTGGGGCCAGACTACCAGTCGGAGTGTGGTGGGCTCAACCCCACAGGTCCCAGTAGGGACCGATGCTACAGTGACACCCGGTATGGGACGGGACGTTACACCTCCCATATTTGACAGCCTTATTAGGGACAACAATACTCCTTTGTACACCGCTTGCTCAAAATACACAAAGTTATCCGCTGTGTTCAAGCTGCTGAACGTTAAGGCTAAATTTGGAATTTCAGACAATTGTTTCTCAACACTTTTAGAAGTACTCGCGGATATGCTTCCAGATGGCAATGAGCTTCTGATGTCGACTTACGAGGCAAATAATCTATTATGCCATTTGAACTTACAGTACGAAAGAATACACGCTTGTCCAAATGACTGCATACTTTGTAGGGGAGATTATGAGTCGGCCGATAAGTGTCCGACTTGCGCCACTTAGCGTTATAAGAGAAAAGACGAAGTTGGTGCCCCTTGACAAAGTTCTGTGGTACTTACCAATAATACCGAGACTAAAACATATGTTAGCAAACGCCGACGTCGCTAAGACGTTTAGATGGCATGATGAGGAAATGAAAAGGATGGAAATTAAGACATCCGGCTGATTCCCCGCAATGGAGGAACATTGCTTCGATGTATCCTGAATTTGGAGGTGAGACACGAAATCCTTGCAACAATGTCGCCCGATAATCCTACTACAAAGAAGAAGGTCCTGAAGAAAGCCGGTGAGCTTCGCAAGAATTGGAAGCACAAATATGCTGTCAAGGAGAAGGGCCTGAGTTGGCTAACAAGTACGAGCACCTCAGTCATGAAGTTTTGGAGGCGAGGAGGAACTATAGGGAGGCCGCAGAATTTCTGGTGAAATTTTGATAGTCCTCAAATTTTTTATATATATATATATAATATATATATTTAAACCTATTTCTCTGTTATGAATATTGCAGGAAATTAGTTAGAAGGCTAAACAAAGCCAGGCTCACCACTTACACCCACATCGTCTCGGCACGGCGGGGTATATAGTTCGGCGACCCGAATGGGTTGACGAGGACCCGCTAAGTCAGATGCCCCCGAAGACAGGGAAATCTCCTAATCAATCCTCCAAAGGAAATAATAGAATTAAGGACTACTTTTATAGTTGAATAAGTAAAGGAGAAGATGGATATTATCACCTTGAAACCCCGACGAATCGAGAGCTGACTGAGAGATTGGTAAGTGTTTATAAAAGTTTCTTACACAATATATATCTTACTTAAAATAACTTGTATTTGACAGGTAATGGTGCACGCCGAAGAAGCACGAGGAGAAATATGTCCCTAATAGGCACAAAGACACTTTGTCGAAAATTCATGGAAAACCCGATCATAGCGAGCGACCTAGAGGATGTGGGAAGGATGAGACGATACAGAGCGTGTTCGGCAACCCATCCGAGCGATCAAGCCCCTCTTCGAGCCAGATTTCCATGGAACAAATGAGGACCGAGTTGAGGGCGGCGGGAGGAGATGAGGGCCGAGTTTAGGGATGAGATGCGGGAGGAGATGAGGTCTGAGATGAGGGATATGTTCGCTGAAATGGGCCTTCTGGTGCCCAACAGGGAGCAAGGTGAAGTGGCCCGCTGCAATGTTGGATTTAACCCTCCCAATTAGATTTCGAGTTCTCGTGGTGCAGGAGGCAAAACCTTAGATCCATTTTCCTTGTCGATGAAGGTGACGGTATGCATTTATTCTTAATTATTGTTTAATGGCTAACGACTTAATGTCTTAGTAACATTAACAATTTATTCTTTTCAAATCATATAGTATCCTACGGTTCGATTGATGTTAGACATCGAAGGGACGTTAGAGGTTATCGATCTTGGCACCGTCACTGAGGGACGTTCCCACATTTATGGAACATCGGTTACGGACGGCGACGTTGTTGTCTCCGTTGATACCATCGTTCTCGGCGAGGTCAAACTGCATGTACCAACTATGCATTTGATAACTCTGGGAGATGCACATGCAGTTACGCTCAGTGGCCAAGAGAGTTAATACGTTCGACTAATACGGTAATAAAGTATTATTTGTTGATCTTCGAATTATAATGTTTAGTAACATATTCTACTTGTTGACAAGGAAAGGAAAAGTCACCAGCGAAAGTGCCAAATGTGTCTATTCATCAAGATGACGACATCGCACACCTCGATCAGGGGTCGTGAATAATTTGGGCGAGCTCTTCAAATACCTTACGTCACGCGGCGATCGACATCTGTCAGCTTCCCTCTCATTCTGTATGAGAGATGTCTACTACATTCCAACTAATGAAGACTATATGGTGTACATTGACAACAATGACTTTGTCGATCTGTTCAAGCTCGTGAGTGTCGATTCCTCCATTTTTCAACTTCTTCTAATGTATTACTTAATATTTCGTTGAAACAATAAATCATAAGTTTTGCTTTTATACATTTTATTGAGTAATCATATTCCGAGGTATCTTAATAATGAGTCTGAGAACTTCAAGTGTTGCGACCAGAGTCGTCTGGCGGCTATGGAACATGATGAGACAGCAAATAGTGAAGTTGATTTCCTGGCTGATATTATCAAAGATGCGCATCGGGCCGACACTTACTTGTTTGCGTCTTTTTGTTGGATGATTATTAGTTATTGTTGAGATTATTAGTTTGAGATTGATAGTTGGGATAATGTTTAAGTTTATTTGATTTGGATTTGATTGTAGGGGATGATAACCAAAAAAAATTTAAAAATATATATATATATATATATATATATTTATGGGCGACGGTTCCTGAGAAAAAATATTAGAAGGTCATGGACGATGGTTTCTTCCCCAGAAACCGTCGCCCAAAATGCTGCAGATGGGCGACGGGGCTCTGGGCGAGCGTAGAAACCGTCGCCCATGACCTATTCGCCCATGTGCTTTTCTGCACTAGTGTGGTAGTGTTACAGTCATACCCTTTATTCATATGAACAATAATTGATCCTAAAATAATAACAACAAACTGGGGTTTTCTTTGAATGAAGGATCCATAGAATTTGATTTTAAGGTCATTTGGGGAAATGATTGCCACTTCTAATCTGATTTATATGTTTAGTGGGACATTTAGTAGGCAGGGGAATGTTTTTTACTTAGTGTATTTATATGAGGAATTTTAATGTGCTCACAGGTGAGCACCTTGCCTGGAAACCTGTTAATGTGGCACTTTCGCGCCAAGTCAATATCTCACATTGACATCCGAGGTTATGTCGATTTAATTTACACTTTCTAGGTGACATGATCGAATTTCGGGTGTTGATGTGACATATTAATGCCTGAAATAACACATGTCAATGAAATTATCACGTCAATATGCCACATTAGCACCCGCATGTCGATCAATGTTACTTAGAGATGTCAATTAAATCGACATAATCTCGAATGTCGATGTGGATTGTTGACATTGCACGAATCAGTGCACATTAACAGGTGGCCACACAAAGGTGAGCACCATAAAATTCCTCGTATTTTTCATATTCAAACATTCAAATCGAATGTAATTGTCATTACACATTTTTTGTGTGAGATGAATGGTTTAGAACGACACAAACCCTAGATAAGTTGAGTGCATAAAAAGTTTAAATTTTTTTGTCCTAGTTCTCAAGAATCTGAACTAGATATTGGCCACTAATTGTAATTGTACATAATAATATACCCACACCATTAAATAATGCGAGCAAAGCCATGATATTCACAAGAGATGAGTTGTGGGCAAAGCCATTAAAGTCGAGGTATGTGGTTAACATAGAAAATGGTCCGAGCCTCGACAATTTTATTTTTCTTTTTCCGAAAAGAAAGTTATTTCTTCTTTCTTGTGTAAGATTTAATTGCTCTAATGATTCTATTCTAGAAGATATCCAAGATTAGTCAACTCCCAATCCTGTTAGAATCGTGTTTATTTTATTTTGTTTTCATATCATAAGCACCACATAACTCCATATTAAAGCTATACATTCCAACTAAGTTCAGTTTCAACCAAATATCATCGGCTATGAGACGACCTTTGCTCTAGTGGGATAAAAACAAGAAAATATCACCGTGCTTTGAATTGAATCTCGATGAAACAATACATCAATGAGAAGTTAATTGTATAAGTTTATTTACTTTTTTCTATTGTAGTGAAGAAATAAGTCAAATTCGTCTTTATCGAATGAAAACTCGACGAAAAAGTCTTTTCATTTAGTAAGGGTAGAAAAAATCCTGCTGTGAAAAAAAAAAATAGGAAAAAAAAGAAAGAAGACTAGAATATATACATTATTTTTTCATTTGGCAATCTTTTTGGAACCCAGGGTCTGTATATAATGTCGCAAATTTCACACGGACTATCATAATTTTTTTTTACTATGCTAGAATAGAAAAAGATTGAACAACTGTTGAAAATAACACACACATATATACATATATATATATATATCTTATATAATTATACACCTTTAGTTGCTTTAGATGTTGTCACGTGTCCAATAGTAATTAATTATTGTAACAAACTTAAAAGGTATAAAAAAATTACAAGTTACCACTATAAATATAAGAAACATTAAAAACTTTCCACTATGATACGTTAATTTAACCATAATTTTACCTACTATCGCACATAAAAGTTTAATCATTTTATTAACCAATAATGGAATTGCACGAGTAAAAAAACTAGTACATATAAATACAAAAACAATGCATGGAAATTGGGAAAATATGAATCATACATATATAGCGTGACAAATGTCGATATTTTTTCAAGTGATTTATAAGTTGAATACTAATCGAGCGAATCGAGTAATAAAAATAAAACGAATATCGACAAACTAACCACGCTCAACAGGCAAGTGTACCTATCGATAATAGTATAGAATGGCGAGTATTCGAGTATCGAATCCCAAGGGAACTAAATAATTAGAAAAACTTGAATTTAAATATCCTAGTGAAAATGCTTTGATTGTTGTAAAACTGAAAATATAAATGAACAAAACTAATAAAAATGATGAGAATGAACGACGATAAGAAAGCGAAACGTATTTGAGACTTCGACTCCCCCTAGCTCGATCGATCTGCTGAAAACATATATCAAAGTTTTAGCTCAACGTTAGACCGTGAGGATTACCAACACATGCGTATGAGTTCATATGACTGACGAAACTGCGCCTTATCACATGAGGCTCGTAAGCAACTAATCTACGTCTTAAATAGCCGGGCAAGCTTCCCTAACTACTTAATCGAAGATTGCATTAAATCATTATTAATCCCTCTATTAGATTTGACTCTAATCCAGCGGAGTAGCTCAACCTATCTCTAGTGATGAGTTTATTCCGCTCGTTTACGAGTGTTCTAATCGTTCACCCCTCTCTCGAGCGCAGCGTACGATTTCCCAATTAATCTATCTTACACACATAGACATGAATAACATAAATAAGAATTTCAATCACATAGACATAATCGAAATCATATAAATTCGTAAAAGAGTCTTAACAATAGCATAACATTAAATATACTTAAAACATACGATCGATCTTGCGAGGGTTCATCTCATCTCAAATACACAGAAATTAGCTACTCATTTTCTCAACTAAGAACATAATAAACATCAAAGAAAATATAGATCTTCCCTGTTTATGGCTTCGTACCCTTGTTCTTCGTTGAGCCGTTTATCGAATACCTAGCATACAAGCTAAGTGAATAAGCTAACTTTCTCTCTAGCCTTTCTTTCTCTTCTCTAAGTGTATGTGTGTGTTCTCTCCCAATGATTCCTTCCTCTATTTATAGCAAGGGGAGCTCCAACTCATGTACATGCAAGTCTTCTTTGCTTTAACTTGTTCACATTGAAGAAAGCTAACTTTGTCCCCCAATTCCTTCAACTTTAGCCTCCTTTATTGAGTTCAAATGGAATGGGGTGTTTCAATGTCGAAAGTTAGGTCTAAAGCATGCCTCTTTCCTTGAATAATGGTTGAACTTTCGACCAAGAAGAGACAAGTTAGGTAGGAGTCATTTTTAGTGTGTTTTGACCTCCAACACCACCTCTAACACGGCAGTGACTTCCGAAATTAATATCTCTCAATCTAGAGCTCCAAATCCAAATCCCTCCGGTAAGAATCAAGATCAACAAGTCTTCTATCTTTGGTTAAAATTTCAGCTTCATTGGACAACTTTTACCCCCTCATCTGTTAAGAATCCGAAACTGTCGAAACACTTGGAAATCATGCATACAAAGCTTGACTTTGATTCACTAAAAAATTTGCATTAAGTTCAAAAATTAATATCTCACGATGTAGACATTCAAATGCAAATCCCTTTTGTGAGAATTAAGATCATTAAGTATTCTAGCTCCCCTCCAATTTGCAGATCTATCGGTCAACTTTAACCCCTTATTTTACGAGACATGCTAAACTGCCGCAAAACTGTCCGAAATGATGTAAACTCATAATTAATTACCAAATTTGACATGAAGACTCCTTTTTAACTTGCAAATACTTCAATTATAATACCTATAAACATAAGAAAATATGTTTATCAAATTTCCCCACACTTAAGCATTTGCTTGTCCTCAAGCAAAGAAATGCAAATGGCATATAAAAGGATAAAATCATGCAACGTATCAATCAAGAACGAAATCACGTAGGAGATAATGCAAATAAAGTCGGAAGGCATATTCGAAATCACCGACTAACTTCACGATTTCCTTTAGCGATACCTAGAAATCCGAACCTCACAAAGATTCACTCAAATCACTCAGTGTATAGGTTAAAATGTCTATGAACTCTCTTGGGCCATGCACTAATCTAATCTCTACCATAAGCTTGCAAATGATTCGTAAATCTACCACTTTCAATGCTCAAGCGTGAATCAGAAGGTCTTTATCGGGTTATAATATGGCTATGATATGTAAGATATGTAAGGAATAAGCATAAAAAGGATATAAGCTGTAGTCGTGTCAGAATCATGCCATCATCTCGAATGCGTCAACATTCGTCGTTCTTTTTCATTTTTTTCTCTTTTTGTTTTTTTCATTCACCAAGCCCTTCTTCTTTCGACTTCTCGATCTATGAAATAGATAATACGCTTTTGAGAGCGAATGATTATCGGAGGAAGGGTTCTTAGTCAAAATATATATTTTTTTCTTTTCTTTTTTTTTTTCTACTTTTCTTTTTCTTTTTCTTTTTTTCCTTTTTTTTTCGACGCTCAGCTCGAAAAGTTAGCACGTGTTGCGCTTCTTAAATCCGGCATTCAACCTCCACTTCTACTATCGCTCCGACGGGTTTATGTCTGAAGGCTTAATCAGGTCGGCAATTTATAATCCGGTTTCAAATAAAAGGCTCAGGCTCAAAGTGGCTAACTACGGGGGCCAGTCGTGGTTGGATACTTTGGCTATGGACTAAATTCCTAATGCCTTCCTCATTTTCACGCAATCACACTTTAAGTAGTTTCAAAACGTAATACACAAGCAAGTTCTGAAGAGAAATAAACTAAGCATGATTCACACAACCAAAGAAATGAGCAAAAAGCTCGTAGGCTCAAAAGTCTCACAAAAATAGGGTTATGTGTACGAATCTCTCAAGTATCGCCAAGTTCATCATGTAAGAAAGACGTAGACTACGCATATGTATCCTAATTACTCACACAATTTCTAACATAAAGTCATCCCTTCATGATAAGAAACATAATTTTCGAAAAAACATTTTATGCCAAATTTTCGAAAAAATTTGTACCAAAAATCAAGACATGCATATATATAACATGTTCGCATCAATTTCGCAGAAATTCCCCTCCCCACACTTAAAATTTACGTTGTCCTCAACGTAACAATTATGTAACACAAAGAAGAGGAAATTAGTAGATAAGCAAACTTCCCTGAATAGTCCGGTGTGCATGTTTTGTTCGGCTCCTCCCCACACTTGAGATTTTGAATTCCCTGCGATCATCGAAAAACAGAAACATAGAAAAAACGCATAGCAAAATTAAGGAAAAACATAGGATAGGCTTGGGGTGCCTCCCAAGTAGCGCTTTCTTTATTGTCTTTTAGCTAGACATTGTTCTGTGATTTTGAGCTCTGGGTGATGTTGAGGAGGTGAACTGTTTCCTTCCCTAGCGCCTCGATGTCACCGCCATAGTACTGCTTGAGGCGCTGTCCGTTCACCTTGAAAGTCCCTCGTTCTGGGTGTGTGATCTCGACTGTGCCGTAGGGAAACACCCGGGTAACCATGTATGGACCCGACCACCTCGATTTTAGCTTTCCCGGGAATAATTGCAGCCGCGAATTGTACAGCAAGACTTGGTCGCCTCCTTGGAATTCCCGCTTCATTATTTTACGATAATGGTAAAGCTTCGTACGCTCCTTGTAAAGGCGGGTATTTTCGTAAGCCATCTGGCGCCACTCGTCGAGTTCATTGATCTGCAAGTTCCTCTTTTCTCCTGCGAGATTCAAATCAAAATTTAATTTCTTTAGAGCCCAATATGCTTTATGTTCGAGCTCGACGGGTAAATGACAAGATTTTCCATAAACGAGGCGATAAGGTGTGGATCCTATAGGCGTCTTATAGGCTGTCCTATAGGCCCACAGTGCGTCGTTCAGCTTGTTCGACCAATCCCTACGGTGGTGCTCAACGGTTTTCTCTAAAATTCGCTTCAGTTCCCGATTCACGACTTCCACTTGGCCGCTTGCTTGAGGGTGGTACGGAGTGGTAACACTATGCTTAACGCCGTATTTCTCGAGCGTCCTAGAAAACTGAGTGTTACAAAAGTGAGTACCTTTATCGCTAATAATGCAACGAGGCGAACCAAATCGTGAAAACAACGTTTTTAAGAATTTAACGACAACCCTAGCATCATTAGTGGGCAGCGCTTGCGCCTCTACCCATTTAGAAACGTAATCAACCGCAACTAGGATATATCGATTAGTAAACGAAGTAGGAAAAGGTCCCATGAAATCAATGCCCCAAACATCAAATACCTCGCACACTAAAATAAAATTTTGCGGCATTTCATTGCGCTTAGAGATATTACCTGTCCGTTGGCACCTATCGCACATGTCTACATACCTTTGAGCGTCCTTGAAGATTGAAGGCCAATAGAAACCACATTCGAGTACCTTATGGGCTGCTCGATTCCCTCCATAGTGGCCTCCGGTCGGTCCGGTATGGCAATGGTCTAAGATTTTGATCGTCTCGGGAAATGACACGCATCGCCTGACCATCTTATCGGCACAAGTCCTAACAAGTATGGATCATCCCAAAAGTAATACTTTAAGTCCGAGAAGAATTTTTTCTTCTGTTGGCTTGAGTATTCCTTTGGTATGATCCTTGCCACGAGATAGTTAGCAATATCAGCATACCAAGGCATATCATCGTTTACCTCACGTAAAGCATAAAGATGCTCGTCAGGGAAGTGGTCCTTGATGCTATCCTCGTCCTTCTTTTCGTAATGTGAGTCCTCCAATCTCGATAAGTGATCGGCTGCAAAATTTTCAGCCCCCTTTTGGTCTCGAATTTCCACGTCGAATTCTTGGAGTAGTAAGATCCATCGGATTAGTCTTGGCTTTGCATCGGGTTTGACGAGGAGGTGCTTGAGGGCCGAGTGATCCGTGTAGACAATGACCTTGGAAAGGATGAGGTAGGTGCGAAACTTGTCGAGTGCGAACACGACCGCAAGCAATTCTTTTTCAGTGGTAGTGTAATTTGCTTGTGCCTCGTTCAAAGTCTTGCTTGTGTAGTATATCGGCCGAAAGTGTTTGTCCCGTCGCTGCCCCAAAACTGCCCCTACTGCAAAATCACTTGCATCGCACATGAGTTCAAAAGGTAGACCCCAATCGGGAGCTACCATGATAGGAGCATTAATAAGCTTATCCTTAAGTATCGAAAATGCATGCATGCACTCGGATGTAAACTCATATGGCACGTCTTTCTCAAGTAATCGGGTCAAAGGTCTAGCAATTTTAGAGAAGTCCTTAATAAATCTACGATAAAAACCCGCATGTCCTAGGAAACTTCTAATTGCTTTTACTGACGAGGGTGGGGGTAAACGCTCGATAGTCTCAATTTTAGCCCTATCTACCTCAATCCCCTAGACGAAATCTTATGACCTAGCACGATTCCCTCTCTCACCATAAAATGGCATTTCTCCCAATTCAACACAAGATTGGTGTCCTCGCATCGCTTAAGCACAGCCTTAAGGTTAGAGAGACATACCTCAAACGTGTTACCAAAAACCGAGAAATCATCCATGAATACCTCCATTATGTCTCCTACTAGCTTGTCGAAGATGGCCATCATACACCGCTGAAAAGTGGCCGGAGCGTTGCATAGTCCAAAAGGCATCCTTCGGTATGCGAATGTCCCGAACGGGCATGTAAAGGTAGTCTTTTCTTGATCCTCGGGCACAATGGGAATCTGCAAATATCCTGAAAGACCATCAAGAAAGCAATAAAAATCATGACCCGATAAACGTTCAAGCATTTGATCAATAAAAGGTAAAGGGAAATGATCCTTTCGCGTCGCATCGTTTAACTTTCGATAGTCGATGCAAACGCGCCACCCCGTGACGGTTCTCGTCGGAATTAACTCATTCTTCTCATTGGGCACTACAGTTATTCCTCCCTTCTTAGGTACCACTTGAACTGGGCTCACCCACTTGCTATCCGAGATCGGATATATAACACCCGCATCGAGCAACTTAATCACCTCGGCCTTCACGACTTCTTTCATGTTTGGATTCAATCGCCTTTGGGGTTGCACCACCGGTTTGTACTCATCCTCCATGAGGATCTTATGCATGCAAAAGCTTGGGCTAATTCCTCGAATGTCTGAGATCTTCCATGCAAGCGCCTTTTTGTGTTCTTTTAGTACGTCCAAGAGCATGCTTTTCTGGTCCTCTTCTAGATCTGCGGCCACGATGACGGGTAACTTCGAAATTTTTTTGAAAGAAAGAATGCATACTCCAAGTGATCGGGTAGTTGCTTGAGTTCGAGCGTCGGTGGTTCCTCGATTGAGCTTTTCTCCTTTTCTTCTACGTTGCTCGTCTTTACCTTGACCGGTGGCTCGTCTTCGATGTTGTCTTCATTTATGTGAACGTCCATTGTTAAGGCAACCTCGGGCTCTTCAAATTCTTGCATTAAGGAGAGTGAGTCGGCTTGTGAGAGTCCCTGCAAAGTCAGGAAGTTATCCCAATTAATAATATCCATGTAATAGCATTTATCATCGAGCTCTTCGGTGTTACTCATCGACTCGGTCATATCAAAGGTCACTTTCTCGCTATCTATAGTCAACGTCAATGTTCCATTACGAACGTCGACCATCGTTCCCCCAGTAGCGAGAAATGGTCTACCTAAAATAAGGGGAATATTCTCATCCTCCTCCATGTCAAGAATAACAAAATCAGCGGGAATTATAAATTTATCAACTTTTACGAGTACATCCTCAATGATACCCCTAGGATACTTGATAGATCTATCGGCTAACTTAATACTCATTCTAGTGGGTTTGGGCTCACCTAAACCTAGTCTTTTGAACATAGAATAAGGCATTAGATTTATACTAGCACCTAAATCGGCCAATGCCTAATGAACAACTAAATCTCCTATAAGACAAGGTATAGTAAAACTCCCTGGATCCTTAAGCTTCTTCGGAATCTTGCATTGGAGAATGGCCGAGCATTCCCCTCGAAGGCAAACGGTGGAGATATCTTCGAGTTTGCGCTTGTTCGTTACCAAGTCCTTGACGAATTTCGCCCAACGCGGCATCTGTGCAAGAGCCTCGACAAGCGGTAAGTTAATATGTAATGTTTTAAAAATAGAGAGAAATTTACCGAACTGATCGTCTACTATCTCCTTCTTGAGTCTGGCTGGGTACGGGATCTTTGGTTGGTACGCCTTAATAGAAGTTTTGGGTACGACTTCATCCTCCTTGTTGGCCTTCTCGTCCTCGACATTCGCTTTCTCGATCTCGACGTTCGCCTTGGTCCTTGGTACTTCCTCGAGCTGTCGTCCATTGCGAAGTGACACCGCCTTCACATGGTGGTCCTTTGGGTTGGTCTCGGTGTAACTTGGCAAAGACCCGGAAGGACGTTGTTGGATTGATTCGGCAATCTGTCCAACTTGTTTCTCTAAGGCTCGTAGAGAAGATTCGGTGTTTTGCAACCGCGCCTCTTGATTGTCCAAGCGAGAGTCGAGCTTTCCCATTAGCTTCTCGAGCATTCCCTCCAACTTATCACCGCGACCTTGAGGGGCAACTTCGGAATTTCCACCGTGGTATCCATGCGACCTTTGATTTTGAAATCCCGGTGGAGCTTGTTGTTGATTCCCATAGGCGAGGTTAGGATGAACACGATTCGGGACGAAATTTCGCTGACCTTGGTAGTTTCCCATGTAATCGACTTGCTCTGTTGGAATAGTAGCTGGGCAGTGATTTCCGTCGTGGCTCCCTCCGCATACAGTGCATGGTGGAATATATGCCGGATATGAATGAGAAGGCGCAATAGTTGTGGGAGGCCTCGGTGTGGGTTGCAATTGGACAGCATTAACGGCCGGTTTCATAGGCAAGAGCGCATTCATCAAAGTCTGCATTTGTTGTTGGAGAGCGTCGAACTTGGCGTTGATTGCGGTAGTTTCAGCGACATCGTACATTCCCGGTAGTTTGCCTCTATTGCTCGAGCTCCCTCGTCGGAAACTATTCGCGCTATATTCTTCAATTAAGTTCCAACCTTCCGTTGCGCTAAGATTACATAGCCCTCCATTGCATGCTCCGTCTAGTAATTGTACGGTATGATCGTTCAAGGACTCATGGAACCGCTGAATTTGCTCACTCTTCGTCATCCCGTGTTGAGGAAAACGGTTCAAGAGTGCCTTGAATCTGGTCCAAACATCGTATAGATTTTCGCCCTCCTTTTGCTTGAATGCGGTGAGGTCCATCTTTAGTTTGAGTGCCTTGGAAGGTGGAAAGAAATAATTGATGAAGGTGGCATGCATCTGGTCCCAAGTGGTGATAGATCTCTCGGGAAGTAAGTTAAACCACTCCTTCGCGTTCCCTCGTAGAGAAAATGGAAATAGATAGAGTCGGATGGCTTCGGCGCTTACGCCTTGTACTCGTATTGCGTCAGTGACAGATAAGAAGTCTCGGATGTGGCGATAAGCGTCTTCCTCGGAGAGTCCATCGTATTGAGCTGTCGTCTGAAGCATCTGAAGCCAATGATGTTTCAGCTCAAAGTTGTTCGGGACTTGAGGAAGGACTATCGCTGAGCCAACCGTCCCTACGGCGTTGTTTCTCCACAGCTCTCTCATTGGAGGTTCTCTCGTTGCTACTGGCATCTCGTCGCGATTCTGCTCTGTCATTTCGACTCGCCTTGCGTTTTCTCGTAGGTTGTGTCGAAACGTTCTTTCGATCTCCGGGACTCCTTCAACTAATGGTAGCGAATGGTTTCTCCGGGTCATGCACGAAACTTCACGTACCTAGACAAACAAAATAAAAATAACAACAATAAATATTTAGAGATAAAAACCAATAATTTTGCTAAGAAGAAATAATAAAAATAAAAATAAAGGCAGCGATGCTAATAATATTAAAAACAAAAATAATAACGAAAATAATAATCACTATAAAATTTTTATTTTTTTTTTTAATAATGATGTGATAAAAGTAAAATAGATAGTTTAAGAAATAATAATAATAAAATATTAATTAAGATACCTAGACAAAAAGAAATCCGATTAAGCAAAATATATATATAAAATAAAATAAAATAAAAATAATATGATTTAACTAAAAAAAAATAACAGCAACAATACTAATTAAAATAACGAAAAATAGCGGAGAATAATAAGTAAAAATAACAGTAAAATAACTATAATAATAATAGTACTAATAAAAACAATAGAAATAATAATAATAATATAATAGAGCTAGAATAATAAACTAAAGTTTTCCAAATATCAATAGTTCCCCGGCAACGGCGCCAAAAACTTAATCGAGCGAATCGAGTAATAAAAATAAAACGAATATCGACAAACTAACCACGCTCAACAGGCAAGTGTACCTATCGATAATAGTATAGAATGGCGAGTATTCGAGTATCGAATCCCAAGGGAACTAAATAATTAGAAAAACTTGAATTTAAATATCCTAGTGAAAATGCTTTGATTGTTGTAAAACTGAAAATATAAATGAACGAATCTAATAAAAATGATGAGAATGAACGACGATAAGAAAGCGAAACGTATTTGAGACTTCGACTCCCCCTAGCTCGATCGATCTGCTGAAAACATATATCAAAGTTTTAGCTCAACGTTAGACCGTGAGGATTACCAACACATGCGTATGAGTTCATATGACTGACGAAACTGCGCCTTATCACATGAGGCTCGTAAGCAACTAATCTACGTCTTAAATAGCCGGGCAAGCTTCCCTAACTACTTAATCGAAGATTGCATTAAATCATTATTAATCCCTCTATTAGATTTGACTCTAATCCAGCGGAGTAGCTCAACCTATCTCTAGTGATGAGTTTATTCCGCTCGTTTACGAGTGTTCTAATCGTTCACCCCTCTCTCGAGCGCAGCGTACGATTTCCCAATTAATCTATCTTACACACATAGACATGAATAACATAAATAAGAATTTCAATCACATAGACATAATCGAAATCATATAAATTCGTAAAAGAGTCTTAACAATAGCATAACATTAAATATACTTAAAACATACGATCGATCTTGCGAGGGTTCATCTCATCTCAAATACACAGAAATTAGCTACTCATTTTCTCAACTAAGAACATAATAAACATCAAAGAAAATATAGATCTTCCCTGTTTATGGCTTCGTACCCTTGTTCTTCGTTGAGCCGTTTATCGAATACCTAGCATACAAGCTAAGTGAATGAGCTAACTTTCTCTCTAGCCTTTCTTTCTCTTCTCTAAGTGTATGTGTGTGTTCTCTCCCAATGATTCCTTCCTCTATTTATAGCAAGGGGAGCTCCAACTCATGTACATGCAAGTCTTCTTTGCTTTAACTTGTTCACATTGAAGAAAGCTAACTTTGTCCCCCAATTCCTTCAACTTTAGCCTCCTTTATTGAGTTCAAATGGAATGGGGTGTTTCAATGTCGAAAGTTAGGTCTAAAGCATGCCTCTTTCCTTGAATAATGGCTGAACTTTCGACCAAGAAGAGACAAGTTAGGTAGGAGTCATTTTTAGTGTGTTTTGACCTCCAACACCACTTCTAACACGGCAGTACTTCCGAAATTAATATCTCTCAATCTAGAGCTCCAAATCCAAATCCCTCCGGTAAGAATCGAGATCAACAAGTCTTCTATCTTTGGTTAAAATTTCAGCTTCATTGGACAACTTTTACCCCCTCATCTGTTAAGAATCCGAAACTGTCGAAACACTTGGAAATCATGCATACAAAGCTTGACTTTGATTCACTAAAAAATTTGCATTAAGTTCAAAAATTAATATCTCACGATGTAGACATTCAAATGCAAATCCCTTTTGTGAGAATTAAGATCATTAAGTATTCTAGCTCCCCTCCAATTTGCAGATCTATCGGTCAACTTTAACCCCTTATTTTACGAGACATGCTAAACTGCCGCAAAACTGTCCGAAATGATGTAAACTCATAATTAATTACCAAATTTGACATGAAGACTCCTTTTTAACTTGCAAATACTTCAATTATAATACCTATAAACATAAGAAAATATGTTTATCAAATACGTTAATGTAACGCTGGTTAGAGATCTTGCCGAAAGATATTCCTCAAGAAAATGAGTCCACAAAGAAAAGGCCAAAAAGAAAAAAAAAATGTACTAGTGACAATGTCAAGGCAAAGCTTTCTTGTGTTGGCTTATCCTTATTTTCATCGATTGATTCTCATGTGTGGACAGTTCTGTCGTATGAGTCAATGTTTCATATTCTTTTCTTCACCTTTTCTACTATAATTAATATAGAAAATATTATATACATTATATATATAGAAAATTAGATTTCTTTTCTATAATTCCCCATTCTTTTTCTTCTAGTATACAATTTTTTTAATAGTCGATCATCTTCTGTCCACCAAATTCAAACTTTATATAGTTACCCTCTATTATTAATACTTTAATGATTATTTTCTTGAACTTGACTTACAAAAACAATTATTCACTATCTATGAAATTCATTTCTAAATAGTTTAGAGAATTGTGTCAAATTCATTACAACTTAAACAATTTTCTTTTTTCCATTTGGCAAAATTTAAATTGGCTATTAATTAGTATAGTTATTTTTCGTCTTGGGAACTATATTTTATAATCATAACATCTATACTCTTTTATTAATGCTCAGGACCACTTAAAAACTGCCTGATTGGATCTAATTTGGTGCATCAATTACACCAAAATTTCAAGCCAATTGGGTAGTTACTTAAATCTAAAAAAACTGCTATATATTAAATAAACTGCTCATCCGATAGTGATACTAAAGAAACTGCTCTTCGAAGATAGTAGAGAAACTGTTCATCGGATAAAATTTTGTTGCACACACATTGAGTGTGCCCCCAATTACTAGTAGGCCATTAATTAGCTTCGTACATTAAAATAAATTTGGATTTTCGATTATTTGTTCGATTTTCGATTTGTTCGACAAAACCAGTTATTTATTGTATGCTAGCCACCTCTCAAATTGTTGGAAAAGTTTCGCAAGATGACACATGATTTTCAACTTTTGGAAAAGAATTTTTTCTTTTTTATGAATGTATTTTAATTTTGAGGTGATAGTAATATCAAATATTCCTGCATGTACGTCGACATGGTTTCGCCACTTTTCATACATACATAATGTGAGTTATGACATAAGCGCACTATGATTTAATTGGTAACTTTATAAAATAACAAACACGATATGTTGAAAGTTGAAAAATTATCTTCCTTAAAAAAGCAAATCTCTGCATTCCACACGATACCCTATATTCAAAACGATTACTTGAAATAGACGAAGATAATTATGACATAGGAGGACTTTGACTCGTTTTAATTAGAATTAGTTATAACCTCATAATACTTACTAGTAATTTAGCACATTCAATGCATGTTGACACGCTTACTAGGTCGTGCAAGTAGTATAAAACGGACGTAAGTCCGAATATCGATCCACGAGGATAGCTCGATTAATTCTAAAATATTATTCTAACTTATATAAATAATTATATATTTTTTCTTGAATTAAAAACACAAATAAGCAGTTATAAAACGATTACGAATATTAATTGACGACAAACGTGATTAAAGCACATATTTCGGCACGGATTATTCTACGTCTTCATGCAATCGACTTTATCTAATCAATACGATTTAAGTTAAGTAGAAATTCCTAACATACTCTCGCGTGTATAACCCTATGTGAGAATGAACCAATCAACTATATCCCTATATGACAGTAGTTACTCTGCACGCATTCGTCTTTATGAATTTCCCCGAGTTTAGGCGCTTTCGACGCCTAAAGTCTCGGAAACCACACGGACGAAACCGATTCCATCTCTGGTCGTTTTACGTCGTGGTGTTCGACACTTTAATTCTAACCGGTCTAATCACCTCTCGGTCTCATAAACCATTCAATAAAACAAGAATATGTCGATCAATCATACGCAGGCATTAAGATCAGCGAAGAACACATAACTTAGCACATATGAGATTAAATAAAGAGTGATAACATTAATACGAGTTCATAATCCGGCCTAATAAGGCCTTAACCACAAAACGACTTACGCTAACATATTAATTAGCAAAAGCAACAACGAATGTTCAACCAAACACATAAATAAAACACAGTAAAAGGAAAGATAGAAGAAAGCGCTCTCACAGTACTTTCATCGAACGGGTAGTGGGCGACTGAGAAGGAAGGTTCTCGGTCGTCAAGTCTCGCCCGTATATGCTTCGTCTGAGCTGCGTGCCTGAAAGGAAGTGGGGCTTCAGCTGTGATATGTGAGCTCGGGAGGTGTCGGCTTGAGAGCTGTATGGTTGAGGTGTGAGCTTCGAATGATTGAGAGGTGTCAGCTTAGTTTGGGTTAGCGTGACATGAGCTTGCAGCAGCTAGCTTCGTGGGTTGGTGATGTGCGTGGGTGAACTCACGATGAGCTGCCTGCTTTTCTTTTTAATGGCCTCAGCTCCCACTTTTATGTACAGCTGCTTACTTTAAGAAATGAAATGGGTTTTGGATAGTGTCTCAGCCTTGTAATCATGTGTGTATCTCTGTGTAAGTCCCTCCTCCAAATTGTACGAGAGCCGCTCCTTTATAGACGATGGTAGTGACTAAAGCCGTCAACCAGCATTTTCGAAGAAACACAGAGCCGACTTGATATCACGAGTATATCGTCCAAATCTCGTTCTTTCAGCTTCTATGTTGACATCGCGCAACCATAGTATACATTCCGCTGGCTTTTTATTTTTTTTCTTTTTCTCCTTGAGCCGCGCGTGATGTGTCTTTGTGATGGGTGTATGTTCAATGTCACTTTCATCAAGTTTGGCGTGGTCGATCGGCTGCTTTTCTTCCCAAGTTGTCTGTATTTTGTATCTATCTGTGTTGGGCTGCTCAAGGGCTGTAATACGTGGGCTGTTTTTGTTATTTTTGGGCTTGTATCATGTGCCGAAATCTAGACGGGCCTGAATTTGTTGGGCTGTTATTTGGGCTCATGGATTTCTCAAATTCCTTCAAGTCCGAACCTTCCCGATTTTAATCACTTTGCGCCATTTCCTATAAAAAATATGGAAGTACAATACAATAGGATATTTCAAGACATTTAGATAAATAACTATGGAATTAGGCAATTTTTCGGGCCTAAGATGTTCGTAAAATCCTAACTTATCAACAACCTCCAAACTAGCTTCGATCGTTCTCGATCATAAAAGCAGATAAAAGCTAGATCAAGCTGGGATTTTGCAACGTCACTAAATGAATTCCCATGTTTATTCTCAGAAAAGCAAAAGCACAATCGGTCGAAATCGTCATTAACTAATGAATGATCCAGCTAAACACGAGATATGAAATGATAGTTCGCAATCATATCTTAGCACAAAAATATTTTTAGATCGTAACACGTATCAAGTGACAACTCTCACATGGATCGCTCAATTCGCTCGAAGTGTTTAATGTGATCTGTATAAAAGCGCTCAATGCGCAACATAGAAAGATATTATTCTAAGATTGCAAATATATCACATCATATTCACATAGTATATATCGTGAACGAATCAAAAGGTCTTTATCAAGGTAGTAATGGGGCTTGGAGTAATAAAGGTGTGACATATGGGATAAGTGGCTAATATAGTCAAGCATGTTAGTCACTAAATCGTTTCCCTGTTTATACCCTCAAGCAACAAAATACGACATCAAATAATGGAAACTCGTACTACTATAAAACCGCATTAAAACTATTAGTAAGAACTCGAGAAAATAATTCTGAAATCTACTTTAGCCCTCTTTTTTTATCGATATTGTTTTTCTTCTTTTTATTTTATTTTATTTTTTTCTCAGTTTTTTTTTCGATCACTCTCTTTTTTTTTTCTTCTTTTTTTTTCAAATAAATAAAATATAGTACCATAACCAGATATAACACACCGTAATCGTCTTTCCTCTAATTTAATAGGTTCATATTCTAAAGCGACTAGTAGGCTAACATGCTGACAATGGTTCGAGGATGAAGGATAAAATAACAAGATAAGCGGCTAAATATCGTGGCTCCAAATCAAAGAAAATAAGAATAATAAGGCTCAAATGGGCTTACTAATTGATAATTTTGTCGGGTACGGAGATATTTAGGCCAGTGGCTCATCCTAATTGCCTTTATCATTTTCGTACACAAATTCACAGTGATATTGACATGCATAACAAAGCAAGTTCGAAATAGTCAGACCATGTGTGACACTCATGAAAAACACATCAAGCAATATTGTGTTGCTCTAAATTTTTTTATCGGCTCAAAAACTCACTAGTTACTAGGTTTGTGTCTCATGATACATAATAGTTTCTGAAGCAATCAATGTGATCAGATAATCATGATAATATAAAAAACACGTAACATGTAAGATTTTCACACACAATTAGTCGAATCTTATCTCGACACAAGCAAAAATTTTTTTAAAATTTTCATCATCGAAAGGAGATTTCACAAGTGACGTTCAAATTATAACCTCGATCAGTTAACCAACTATTAAATCGAAGAGATCGACATCATATAAAATCTAGCATTTGTCACCCACCCCCAAACTAATTATCACATTGTCCCCAATGTGTAGAATTTAAAGTAAAGAGAGAGTTTAAGTGACAGTGCCCTGAATAATGCATAGATCGATGTGGGCGAGTTGTGAGAGGACTTCAGTTCCTTCAGGATAGAGCTACTTCTACGAACGAACCAACCCCAAACTGACTATGAGCCTGCGAGGAAACATAACTAGACGACACGGTGATACGAATTTTTGTGAAAATAAATTCAAATTTAAGACACACTTATAAGATGCGATAATTAATATAGACTCAATACAAAATAAATATAGAAATGCATAGATAGTACTTGGGTTGCATCCCAAGAAGCACTGTTTTTTTTATAGTCGTTAGCTCGACTAGCCATCAGACTGATCAAGGAGGGTCATTGTCTCGGCTTCTGTCGTTGTTCTGGAGGTCCTTTAGATCGCTGGTATTCTCTCCAGGCGACATGGCCCTGGAAGACACAGAATAACGAGACGCACTTGCATTAGTAACATTAGGTTCAACCAGATTAATCGATGTAGTTTCTTCTACTTCTCGATCGTCGTACAACTTGAGGCGTTGAGCATTGACCGTAAATAATTATTTTTCCATCTTTGAGGATTTGTACGGATCCGGAAGGAAACACTTCCGCCACTTCATAGGGTCCACTCCACTTACTCTTCAATATTCCGGGGAATAAACTTAGTGAAGAGTAGGACTCGATCACCAATTTTTAACTCTCTCCGTATTATTCTCTTGTCATGCCATTTTTTCGTCCGCTCCTTGTAGAGTTTCGCATTTTCGTGCGCTTGCTGACGAAATTCTTCCATCTCATTTAGTTGTAGCAACATATTTTTGCCTGTTTCAGAATACTAAAAATTAAGTTTTTTTAACTACCCAATATGCACGATGTTCTAACTCGACAGGTAAATGACACGCTTTCCCAAATACTAGTCTAAAAGGCGAGGTTTCTATAGGGGTTTTGAAAGCAGTACGATATGCCCATAATGCATCATCTAACTTTAAAGACCAATCCTTGCTAGAGGCATTTACTGTCTTTTCTAAGATCAGTTTAAGTTCCTTATTGGAGACTTCTACCTGTCCACTGGTTTGGGCATGGTATGGGGTAGACACTTTATGCTTGACTCTATATTTTGATAATAAATTGGAAAATATATTTGTTACAAAAATGAGTGTCACCATCACTAATTATTGCACGAGGTGTACCAAAGCGATTTCAGAAATCGAATGATTACACGTGCATCATTAGTCCTACATGCTTCGGCCTCTACCCACTTAGGTACATAATCAACTGCAACCAGTATGTACTTATTAGAGCATGAAGTAGGAAAAGGCTCCGTAAAATCTATATCCCAAACATCAAAGAGCTCAACTTCTAACATGCAATTCAAAGGCATTTCGTGTTTTCTAGAAATATTACATGTACGTTGACAACGATCACATGAAGCCATAAATGTATGAGCATCTTTAAATAAAGTAGGCCAGAATAAACCTGATTGTAGCACTTTAAATGCAGTTCTCATCGGACAGTGGTGTCCACCCGTCAAACCAGAATGACAATGAGAAAGGACAGAATTTACCTCTTCGGCGGGAATACATCACCGGATTACTTGGTAAGAGCAAATCTTGTACAAAAATGGATCATCCCACAGGTAATGCCTTGCATCAGAGAGAAATTTCTTCTTCTGATGAAAAGTCAAGCCCGTAGGAATATCACCTGTAGCAGCATAATTTGCAAATTCCGCATACCAAGGCGACGATGTATTAAGTAAAGCAATAATTGTTCGTCAGGAAAGCATTCATCAATCGGTACGTTCTTATCAAGCTCATGTGAATTGTCTAGCCTAGATAAGTGATCAGCTATCACATTCTCGACACCTTTCTTATCATGAATTTCTAAGTCATACTCTTGAAGCAGTAAATTCCAACAAATCAACCTAGGCTTAGCATCTTTCTTAGCAAATAAGTGTCGCAATGCAGCGTGATCAGTATATATGATTACTTTATTTAACACAAGATAAGAATGAAATTTGTCTACCGCAAATACCACGGCTAATAGCTCCTTCTCGGTGGTAGCTTTATTTCTCTGTGCATCGTCGAGAGTCTTACTAGCGTAATATATGGTCTAGAATATCTTATCCCTTGTGTCGTCCTAAAACAGCACCAACTGCACCATCGCTAGCGTCGCACATAGGTATAAATGGAAGCGTCCAATCTGGCGCGACTATCACTGGGGTTGTGGTGAGTTTCTTCTTCAAAGTTTGAAAGGCTTGTAGACATTCATCAGTAAAATTGAAATCAACATTTTTAACCAATAAATTGGATAAAGGCTTAGCTATCTTCGAAAAATCTTTTATGAAGCGTCGGTAAAATCCTGCATGGCCTAGAAATCTTCGAACCGCCTTCACCGACGTGGGTGGTGGTAGTTGCTCAATTGCGTCGATTTTTGCTCGATCCACCTCGATTCCTTTGTGAGATATCTTATGACCAAGAACTATCCTCTCTTGTACCATAAAGTGACATTTTTCCAATTTAAGACAAGGTTAGTCTCCTCACATCGTTTCACAACGAAAGCTAAATTATCGAGGCATGCATCAAATGACGAACCAAGCACAGAAAAATCATCCATGAAAATCTCCATAAACTTCTCCACCACATCATGGAAGGTAGCTAACATGCATCTCTGAAAAGTAGCTGGTGCATTACATAATCCAAATGACATACGTTTATATGCAAAAGTGCCGTAAGGACAAGTGAAAGTAGTCTTCTCTTGATCCTCTAGTGCTATCAAAATTTGATTATATCCGGAGTAGCCATCTAGAAAGCAGTAAAACTCATGTCCAGCTAATCTTTCTAACATTTGATCAATAAAGGGGAGTGCGAAGTGATCCTTACGAGTTGCGTCATTTAATTTTCTATAGTCTATGCACACTCGCCAACCCATAACTGTCCTAGTGGGAATTAACTCATTAGAATCATTTTTAACTACAGTCATGCCTCCCTTTTTAGGAACTACCTGTGTTTGGCTTACCCACGCACTGTCGGAGATAGGATAAATGATACCTGCGTCCAGAAGCTTGATTACCTCATTTTTCACCACTTCTTGCATCATTGGTTTTAACCGCCTCTGCGGTTGTACAACTGGTTTGTATGTGTCCTCCATCAAAATTTTGTGTACGCAAATGGTTGGACTAACTCCTCTTATATCCGCCACTTTCCATGCAAAAGCTCGTTTATGTTCTCTTAGCACTCGTAGAAGTTTTTCTTCCATAGTGTGAATGTAAGTATAATCTCACTGTTTACTTTGTACATAGTCATCTATTTATACAACTATTCTAAACTCTATCCAATAATAATAAATACAATCCCATAATCATAGGCGTAATTAACGAGAGCATATCAAGCATTGATTTACTCCATTAGCCCCCCTCAAGCAAGATGTGGGATGAGGACCAACTCGTAGCTTGTCTCGAAAATACTCAAATTGTGGACGGTGGAGAGCTTTTGTAAAATATCTTTAATCTATAGGTCGGAAGGCATGTACTGCGTGCGTAGCCTCTTAATTGAAACAAGTTCAGGAACAAAGTGAAAATCAATATCGATGTGTTTCGCTCGCTTGTGAGAACTCGGATTTTGACTTAGAAAAAGCGCACTTTTGTTGTCCGAATATAAAGTGGGACAGGGCATAGGTTTGATGCGAAGCTCTCAAAGAAGCTGAAGCACACATACAATTTCCGAGGCTGCATTGGCTAGAGCACGATATTCGGATTCACAACTTGAACGAGAAACTGTGGTTGTTTCTTAGCACTCCAAGAGACTAGATTTCCACTAGAGTATCCGTACGTAGATCGCCTTGTTTCCACACAACGAGCCCAATCAGCATCGGAATACGCAGTGACAGTAAGTGAAGAGCCACGAGTAAAAGATGGACCATATGATGGTGTGCCCTTCACGTAGCGAAGAATTCGCTTCACAGCTTGGAAATGTTCAACAGTGGGATTCTGCAAGTGTTGACTAACCAAGTTCACAGCGAAAGATAAATCTGGTCATGTAACCGTGAGATATTGCAGAGCTCCGACTAATGATCGATATAAAGTAGGATCATCATACAGCTCCATCAGTAGAAAGCTGACAGCCTGCAGATAATGGAGTAGAAACGGGTTTTGCATCTACTAAAGATGCTCGCCGAAGAATGTCACGAGCATATTTCGCCTGATTAAGAAAATGCCTGAAGAAGTATAAGAAACCTCAAGACCCAAGAAATAATTAAGCTTTCCTAGGTCCTTAATGGAGAACTCCTTACAAAGGCGGGCGATGAAGGATTGCAAGCTATCTGTCGAATTCCCTGTGAGGATAAAGTCATCAATATACACCAAAAGATATAAAATTGATGGCCCGCGAAGATAGATGAATAACGATGAATCAGTCCGACTGCATATAAATCTGATACTCAAGAGAAAGTCACTGAGCCTCTGAAACCAAGCACGTGGAGCTTGCTTTAGACCATATAATGCCTTTTTAAGGCGGCAAACGTGATTTGGGAAATTGTCGTCTACAAATCCAGGTGGCTGCTCCATGAATACCGGTTTTAGATAAAACACCGTTTAGAAACGCATTTTTAACGTCTAGCTGATGAAGAGGCCAATTATTTAGTACAACAATAGAGAGCACAACTCGAATGGTAGAAGCCCGAATCACAGGACTGAAAGTGTGAGAGTAATCGAACCCCGGTAGTTGTGCGAAACCTTGAGCAACAAGACGGGCTTTATGACGATCTATTGATCCATCAGCTAAAAATTTGGTTCGAAAAACCCATTTTGACCCTACAATGTTTGTATTTGTAGGACGTGGAACAAGATCCCAAGTATTATTAGAATGCAACACGGAAAGTTCGTCGTTCATAGCTGCAACCCATTCTGGCCGTTTTAAAGCAGTTTTCACCCCATGAGGTTCACGGACCGTAACAAGAGCATTGAACAAGCTAGTGCAAGCATAATAAGTCAAATGCTTCGGTTTAAAGATACCTGACCGAGCCTGAGTTTGCATAGGATGCGTAGAGACGATAGGCAATGGCTCAACAAGAGGAGGCATTTGAGCAGATGCACCAAGTTGTGTCGAGCCGATGATATGATCGTCAACATGATCGATAGCATGATCCTGAGTAGTAGGCGAAACATGATGATGTTGCGACTGAGGCTGATCATCACATAAAGTACAACGTCGATGTTGAGAACTTTCGACTAAAGTATCCGATGAACTTGAGGGCTTGGGTAATGAAATAGCCGCTCTTGCGGGTTCAAAAAATTCTTGAACAGGTACGGAGTGTATGCTTGACCTGTCACAAGGTTTAGCAAACGGAAAAGAAGATTCCACAAACTTAGCATGACGAGATATATAAACGCGGGAGGATGTAGGATTGTAGCAACGAAACCCTTTATGCGAGCTACTGTAACCCATAAAGATACAGGCGGTGCTTCGTGGCTCGGATTTGTTTGCCGTACAATCTCGAAGACATGGATATACTTGGCAACCAAATGGGTGAAAATTCTCAAAATTCGGAGCAATGGAGAATAATATCTCGAATGGCGATTTTCCGGCTAACACTTTTGATGGTAGACGGTTTATTGTATACACGGCGCTACTAAATGCCTCGACCCAAAATTTCATAGGGTGTGACAGTGAAAGAGCATCGCAAGACCTGTTTCAATAACATGTCTATGTTTTCGTTCTGCCTGTCCATTTTGAGCTGGAGTATACGGACAAGAGAGAATATGACGGATGCCCAAATCACGAAAATGTTTCTGCACCTTATTGTTAGTGAACTCTGTTCCTCCGTCACTATGAAAAGTCTTAATACGACAAGAAAACTGATTTTCAACGAATGTACTAAACTGAAGCAGTACCTCATAAAAGTCAGATTTGTGCCTCGGCGGATAAAATCATGTGAATCTAGAGAAATCATCCACAAAAATAACATAGTATTGAAAGCCAGAGTCAAAACTGATAGGTGCAGGCCCCCACAAATCACAATGAATAATATCCAAAACAGAGGACGATCTTTTATCATCTAAAGTGTAGGGCAAACGCTTACTCTTCACTTTTTCACAAGAGTCACTAATCACTGGTTTGGGTAACAAAGAAGTAACAGATATGCTCCCAACCTTATTTAAGTAGGAACAGTGTATCGTAAGAGACGTGTCCAAGACGAGAATGCCACAATTCGAATGATGCTTTCGGAGTCTGAGTTGCCATCAAAGCCATATGAGGGATATCCAACCGATAAAGGCCTTGACTGCGCCTGCCACGTGCTATAATTTCCTGACTGCCACGATGTTGATTCGTAAACTGATTATCAGTAAAAAAGACATTTACGGGTAAGTCACTGGTCAATTTGCTTACAGATAGCAAATTCTTTGTGAGTCCAGGAACAACCAGTACGTCGGATAATTTAATAGAAGAATTCAAAGTACAATATCCAATATGAGAGATAGGCCATACTACACCGTTGCCGACAACAACCGAATCCAAACCCGTGTACGCCAAAGAAAAATCCAAGTCTGACGTATTTGGAGTCATATGGGACGATGCACCCGTATCCAAGTACGAAACATAGGTTGGAGTATTGGGAGATGAGAAATTCGAAGAAGCCATAGTCGTTAGGACAATACAGTGGAGAGATTTGGAGAAAAGGTTTACGTTGCTTAGTCTGATACTATGTGAATGTAAGTATAATATTTCTCTCACTGTTTACTTTGTACATAGTCATCTATTTATACAACTATTCTAAACTCTATCCAATAATAATAAATACAATCCCATAATCATAGGCGTAATTAACGAGAGCATATCAAGCCTTGATTTACTCAATTACATAGTATCTGTCAAAGAAGAAGAAATAATCATTGGTAAAGTATCCGATGCGCCAAGATAAACATATTTTAAATGATTAGGTAAGGGCTTAATATCTAAAATTGGAGGGTATTCGATTGAGGGTCGTGGATGGGGTTCCGATGGTCGATCGAGCGACTCAATTTTCTTTTTGTCCATCATCTTGTGAGGTGGATTTGTGTCTAGACTCGCCACAATAAACGCTAAGTCGTCTTGATTCTCAGATTCCTCTCCAGTTAGACATGCGTCGAACTCATCCTTGTTCCTGAAGAACTTTGTAATACTCAAAAGTGCATTTATCAATAGTATTGATAAGAGAACACGAATTATCATCCGTAGGGTGTTTCATCGCTTTGTAAACGTCAAATTCTACTTTATCATCCCCTACCTGTAGTATAAGCTTACCATTCCCAACATCAATAAGAGCTCTCGCCGTATTTAAAAATGGTCTTCCTAGTATCAGTGGCATGTCGGTGTCTTCTTCCATATCTAGCACTACGAAGTCTGCCGGAAAGTAGTGTTCCCCCACCTTAACGAGTACATCTTCTATTATCCCTCGTGGGTATGTGATCAATCTGTCCGCTAACTGAAGGATTGTAGATGTGGGTTTCGGCTCGCCAACTCCAAGTTTCCTAAGAAGTGAAAATGGTAATAGATTAATGCTCGCACCTAAGTCACATAAAACATTGTTAAAAGAAAGTGAGCCTATTGAACAAGGGATAGAGAAACTCCCTCTATCTTTAATTTTTTGCGGTAGCTTCCTTTGTAGCACAGCCGAACATTCTTCATTAAGCGCTATCGTACCATGTTCTTCCAATTTATTTCGATTCGATAATATTTCCTTCATGAACTTCGCGTACTTCGGAATCTGAAAAAGTGCTTCACAAAAAGGGATATGAGGTCGGATCTTGATAGGAGGCAGTGGTTCGGCCTCCTTTTCTGTTAGTGAGCTGTCCGATGCATTCTCCGCCTTTTGCTTTCCCTCATGGGCATGAATGTTCTCATCCTTGGTCGTGGCTTTGTTCTGATCGGCCTTTTCTGGTCTGATCTCCATTGTCGCCTTCTTTTCCGGAGCAGGCTCGAGCATCTTTCCATTTCTTAGTTGAATGGCTTGGCGTACTCTCGAGGGTTCTTCTCTGTATTGCTCAGGAGTGTTCCCTGCTTGCGTTCGGACAAAGAGCTCATCAAATGATTCATCGAGCTTGCCAAACTTTGCAAAGTATTCTCTAACTTGTCTAGCCTCTCATCCTTCTTGCTATTTTGGTCGTTTTGATAGTGAGTCATTTTCTCGAATGCTAGCTCCCAGTCGGCTTTCTGTTTTGGTGGTGGAGGTGCATTCTGTTGATTCTGAGCTTCTGAAGGCTTTAGGTAATGGGAATTTCCGTACGACAAATTCGGATGATTCCTCCAGCTCGAATCGTACGTGTTTGAGTATGCATTTCTCGGCCTATTGTGAATGTGGTTTACTGTTTCGGGATCCTTGCCTTGCATGTCGTCTAACCTCCTATGTATAGCTTCAAATTGAGCCTCTATAGAACTACTTATCTCGTGTACTTCAACCGCTCGTCGGTCTAAGTCTTGTTCAGTATACCTTGCGGGATAAGCTGCGATACGCTCGAGGGCTCGGAGTGCATCTTCGTCAGCTAGCTCCATCAAATTCCGTGTACACCCGCCATCGACGATTCTCTTATTTTGTGTACTCAGTCCCAGGAAAATGACTGCATCTGAACACATACGGGTATACTATGGTTCGGGCATCGCCTGAGAAGACTCTTATATCTATGCCACGCGTCGCTCAGGGTTTCGCCACCTTCCTGCTTAAAATTTAATAATTGGCTTCTGATCTCGCTGGTTCTCGATAAAGGGTAGTACTTCCCTAGAAAGCACTCCGTCAGTTCCTCCCAACTAGTGATAGAGGCGTGTGGAAGTGATGAGAACCACCATGGCGCCTTTCCTGTCGAAAACGGGAAAAACGTTAATCGTATAACTTCCGCTAAAACACCAGGGTATTTAACTGTTTTGCAAATCTGCGAAAATTTTAAAAGGTGAGCATTTGCGTCCTCATTTGTCAATCCATGGAACTGGACCGAACCAGTCACCATTTGTAGTGTAACTGGTTTAATCTGAAATCGGTTATTCTGCCATCCGGGAATGACAATAGGATCGTTGTCTCGAACAGCCCCAGAAGTGCACGACTAAGCAGCATGGGACGAGGAGGAATTGCCCCGTGGTTATGTTGTCCATCATGGTCGTGGACCTCCTCCTGGTTGTCGTGGTCGTGATTATCCATCCTTCGTCCACAATCGCGGTTGTTACGGTGGCACGTCGCTTCTATTCACTGTCGAATAAAAAACGGTCCGGTACTACGTGTCATACACCAACTAGAATTCTGCCAAAGATGGAAAAATTAACGTAAATAAGTGCCGTGAAAGAAAAAATAATAGTAATAAATACTAAAAAAAATACATATATATATATATATATCTAAATGATGATTATGATAATAGTAATACTAATAATATACTAAAAAATAGTAATATTTATATAGAAAAAAATAATACTTCTACTGCAAAAAAAAATAAAAATACTAAAAATAAAAATAATAATAATAATAATTTTTTATTATATATCTAAAGTAGTAGTGACGTAATGAAAAAACAATAATAATAATAATAATAATAATAATAATAATTATAATAATAACCAAGGTAAAATATATTTTTTTTATATAATGTTTATTTTTAAACCGTTTTATTAGAAAATACTAATAAAAATAATAGAACTAAAATTTCAGAATATATTTTAAAATTAATACTACCGCTAACCCTGGCAACGGCGATAAAACTTGACACGCTCGAATACTAGCATGTCGTGCAAGTAGTATAAAACGGACGTAAGTCCGAGTATCGATCCACGAGGATAGCTCGATTAATTCTAAAATATGATTCTAACTTATATAAATAATTATATATTTTTTTCTTGAATTAAAAACACAAATAAGCAGCTATAAAACGATTACGAATATTAATGACGACAAACGTGATTAAAGCACATATTTCGGCACGGATTATTCTACATCTTCATGCAATCGACTTTATCTAATTAATACGATTTAAGTTAATGTAGAAATTCCTAACATACGTGCTACCCGCTCTCGCGTGGATAGCAACCCTATGCGAGAATGAACCAATCGACTATATCCCTATATGACTGTAGTTACTCTGCACGCATTCGTCTTTATGAAGTTCCCCGTGTTTAGACGCTTTCGACGCCTAAAGTCTCGGAAACCACACGGACGAAACCAATTCCATCTGGTCGGTTTTACGTTGTGGTGTTCGACACTTTAATTCTAACCAATCTAATCACCTCTCGGTCTCATAGACCATTCAATAAAACAAGCATATGGCGATCAATCATACGCAGGCATTACGATCAGCGAAGAACATATAACTTAGCACATATGAGATTAAATAAAGAGTGATAACATTAATACGAGTTCATAATCAATCCTAATAAGGCCTTAACCACAAAACGACTTACGCTAACATATTAATTAGCGAAAGCAACAACGATTGTTCAACCAAACACATAAATAAAACACAGTAAAAGGAAAGATAGAAGAAAACGCTCTCACAGTACTTTCGTCGAACGGGTAGTAGGCGACTGAGAAGGAAGGTGCTCGGTCGTCAAGTCTCGCCCGTATATGCTTCGTCTGAGCTGCGTGCCTGAAAGGAAGTGGGGCTTCAGCTGTGATATGTGAGCTCTGGAGGTGTCGACTTGAGAGCTGTATGGTTGAGGTGTGAGCTTCGAATGATTGAGAGGTGTCAGCTTAGTTTGGGTTAGCGTGACATGAGCTTGCAGCAGCTAGCTTCGTGGGTTGGTGATGTGCGTGGGTGAACTCACGATGAGCTGCCTGCTTTTCTTTTTAATGGCCTCAGCTTCCACTTTTATGTACAGCTGCTTACTTTAAGAAATGAAATGGGTTTTGGATAGTGTCTCAGCCTTGTAAGCGTGTGTGTATCTCTGTGTAAGCCCCCCTCCAAATTGTACGAGAGCCGCTCCTTTATAGACAATGGTAGTGACTAAAGCCTTCAACCAGCATTTTCGAAGAAACACAGAGCCGACTTGATATCACGAGTATATCGTCCAAATCTCGTTCTTTCAGCTTCTATGTTGACATCCCGCAGCCATAGTATACATTCCGCTGGCTTTTTATTTTTTTCTTTTTCTCCTTGAGCCGTGCGTGATGTGTCTGTGTGATGGGTGTATGTTCAAGGTCACTTTCATCAAGTTTGGCGTGGTCGATCGGCTGCGTTTCTTCCCAAGTTGTCTGTAGTTTGTATCTATCTGTGTTGGGCTGCTCAAGGGCTTTAATACGTGGGCTCTTTTTGTTGTTTTTGGGCCGAAATTTAGCTTACGGGCCTGAATTGGTTGGGTTGTTATTTGGGCTCATGGATTCTCAAATTCCTTCAAGTCCGAACCTTCCTAATTTTAATCACTTTGCGCCATTTCCTATAAAAAAATATGAAAGTACAACACAATAGGATATTTTCGGACATTTAGACAAATAACTATGGAATTGGGCAATTTTTCGGGCCTAAGATGTTCGTAAAATCCTAACTTATCACATGTGCTACTATCTAAAAAATATTAAATAAATCTTTGAATATATAATTTAAATAATATATTTTAAAAATAGTTATTTTAGTGACAAATTGTAATTAAGAATATTTTTTGATTTCATGTTTAATGTAATAGTATTTAAATTAATAATAATTTTAATTTTATTCATTACTGAACAAAATGAAATGAAATTGACACACAAATAGCAGCTATTATGTGGTACTATCCCTTAATAAAATAGATAGTAGATAATAGATATACATGCATATAAACTGCAACTAGCTTTTTGCCCGTGCAATGCACGGGTCTTAAAATCATATATAATTTAATTTAATATTATAATTAGTTATGTGTTAAATACAAAAAAATGGCAACATTATAATACTTTTCGATTATAAACTATATAATCGTAAACTGCATAAGAAAACGTTATTTACATCACTATGATATATCTAATCAGAAAAAATAGCTAATGACATCGTACTATTCGCTTGAAGAATGAATAATTATACTCCTCCTCCCAATCGACTCTAAAAACATGTGAAACCTTTACTTCATCATCGATTGATTTTGGCGCCCTCAGTATAAACACAAATTTCGACATCAGGCGATTATTCACGTAATCTTCAAGTAAGAATGGCTCATCATCTCCACCTTTAATATAGTCCAAAAAATAAATATAAGACCCGTGAAAAAATTGAATCATGACAACATTTGTACCTCAATGAAAATCTGCTCTAACTCCGTTGCTGGTATGCCTAATATGACCTTCGCATGATCATTCCAGCATGTAATCTGTTTGGAACCAGATTTGTCACTAATTGTTGTCTTTAATCTATATCTGCAGGCCAGGCAATAAATTACGAATTAAAATTACGAAAATATAATTTTAATTTAATCACATAAATGCATTGTATTTCGCTCGAAGTGATTACCTCGGGATAGTGTGTGTAACCAACCTATTGCAAGTTATGCATTAACCATCCGTGACCTTGTTTACCTTACAGAGCGGACACGATTCGTACCAAATTGTCGCCATTTCTATGTGAGCTATACATGCATATACACGGAAGCACCGAATCTGCATAAAAATAATATATTATATCTTTAACATGGTATAACCAATACTTCATTTGCGGGAAAAGTAAGGGAATAATACGTTCTCATCGACACGGTAGTCAGTTAAGTTGATTGGAAAAGCATCAAGCAAGCTGTGTACTTGATGTAGAGTGTTTCCCCATTTTTGACTCAATAAAATATGGTTTCGTGCAATATTATCCCAATTATACCTGACAAATAATGATGATTTAGTTAAATGATATGCAAAGGGAATAAATAAGAAAGGTTACAAAATTATAGGAAATAACATACCACAAACGTATCTTTCGAGTCTCGTCAATGTCTGGGTCAACAAACACTGCTAAATCTAGTTGTGTTTAGATATGCACCTAAAGCGTTCCTCAAATTAAAAACATATGTAGCAGAACGAAAATTAATTTGTGACATTAACATGCCAATAAATATAATAAACTATCTAAATTTGTACTAACCATCAAAATGCTTTAAGTCAACTCTCGACACTGTCAGAGTCTGAATCTTTGTTGCATCAAATAAAAGTTTATAATCTTCAGATGTGGCAAAGTTTCCCCATAGTGAAATTTTCATTACATTCGTGCTGAAAAAGAAATTAGCAAGAAATTAGATAGATGGTAACAATATTATTTAAGGATATTCAACGTATTATAGGAGTACCTCGTGTCACAAATTAGGATGTTTCGAACATGAGTTTCGACAACCATGCCATTTTTTTCTTGACAGTAACATTTTCCAAATCGCCAACATAAACCACAACGCCAATCGCATCTGCAGTGAATGTTGAAAGGCAACATAATTAATAATGTTTAACGAATAGTGGAAAAATAAAATGACGATTACTCACCGACTAAGTGGTCCTTGTGAGTGGCATACTGATGAATTGCACTTAGTTGCTCAAATCGAAAGTTTTGTAGGGGAATATCATCATCAGAGTGATGCTGATAATCTACGATTTTGGTTGTGCGTGCAAATTTCAGCTTATAATCATTCCGAATGGGCCAATCGAAATTTGATGCACGGTCAACACTTAAATTGTCAATATAATAAACTTTCCCTACTTTGATAATATCTCTAAAAATACCAACATCATTGTTTTGTAGGGTTACTTGTATTTCTGTACCCTGAAACAAAAATATTAATATTAAATATTACATAATTAGATAAGGATTTAACACGTAGCGATAAGGATTTTCATACCTCGACATCAATGCAGATCTTGCATCCGATACTCAGTATTTGATCGTATTGCGCTTTGAAGATCGTACCGCCACATTAAACGTCCCCTCGGATTCCACGTATAATTATGAGGGAGTATTTGTCTAAATGGTTTGTATCTTAAATGATCCATCTGCATTAATCCATTGAAGAAGATATAAGGTAATGCAAAATATAAAAGAGAAGCAAGGTAAATGCGAAATTAAATAGACAACTACATAGAATCAAGGTAAATGCGAAACTACAAAAAATAAAAATAACTAAATTTAATGCGAAAATAAATAAACTACGAAGAATATTATCACTACATATTGGATAGAACTTCACTATACACAACATTCTTTGTAACATTTCCAGGTAAATCATTCTTGTTGCGTATCAGAATCTTGAGCCCATTTGGTGATGTGACACGGGAGAGAGCAACATAAAGTTGTCCATGACTGAAGATATGATTGGGAAGATATAAACCAACTGACTTCAATGTTTGGCCCTGACTTTTATTAATTGTCATCGCAAAGGCCAATTTAAGAGGAAATTGTCTCCTTCTTATGGAAAAGCCCACCTCTTGGTTAGAGGGTGATAAATCAATCCGTGGAATGAGAACATTGTCACCCGTCCTCGGCCCTGAGATCACCCTCGCTTCAATCACCTTATCTCCAAGCTTGTAAATAACCAATCGCGTCCCATTACACAATCCAATTGATTGGTTCATGTTGCGCAATAAAATGACTGGTGCTCCTACTTTTAGTTCGAGACAATGGTTGGGAAGACCAGCATAATTCGTGGAATGTAGCAACTCAATTCGGATTCATTTCTTCCATTGATTCACCAGCTTCCGACGAACATATTCTATCCGAACTCAAGTAACTTCGAGACATTCCAGGAAGCATCAATAATATTTTTTAATTGAGAATGTCAACGTCACTATTAGTTGGTGCTAGATTGCTCGTTCCTTAAGATAAAGTAAATCAAATACCGTGCCGTTAGGTCTTCATAGTTTGAAGCAATTAACTAATCAAGTCCATGTGCATCGTCAGTTATCAAGAAATCCACGGGAATATCAATCCAGTTTGGTTCACTGCTGCTTGTTAGAGATCTTCCAGGCAGTCTCCCGTCCCCTATATCTAAGATGCATTTGCCGAATTGTGTGAGTTTTTGTAATTCTTCACTCGAAAAATCATTACCACGAAGTCGCATGTTTATTTGTTGCTTCATTAGTTGACACTGACTCCAAAAGGTAGAACGGTGCAAAGTAGATGCGACAATTGCTTCTCAACCACCATTTGCGACAACCGGTAATATTTGTCTGAAGTCACCTCCTAATACAAATAATTTTGCTCCAAAAGGAAAATCATTGTCACAAATATCGCTGAAATGATGGTCGACTGCCTCAAATGCGAGTCGGTTAGTCATAGGAGCCTCATCCCAAATTATCAACGACGCCGATCGAATTAGTTTAGCTCGTGATGACGATTTATCAAACGAACACACAAAATTTTCAGCAGGATTTAGCGGTATCTTAAACGTGGAGTGAGCAATTTTCCCACCAGGCAGTAATAAGGCAGCAATTCCTGAAGATGCAACTGAAATAATGATATGTTGTTCTGACCTAAATTTAGATATCAATGTATTCCACAAGTAGGTCTTTCCAGTTCCGCCACTACCATAAACAAAGAATATTCCACCTCTGTTTTGATCATGAGCTCTCATGATTGCAGATAATACTCTATATTGGTCAGAATTAAGCCCCCGAGCAAGATTTTCGTAATTCTCCAACTCTAACGATGAATCGTAATCAAGTTCGTCCATTATCAATCGATTGGTGGCGCGGTGCGCATCCTGTAATGATGGTTGTGGCATTTGTGGATAATCTTTCAATGACCTTCCATTTTTGTTGAGGATGTGCTCAATCTCAAGTATACCTAAATTACGACGTTCTTCATCTCTAAGGTGTAATTCAAAATTACTCGATCAATGTTGAATCATATATTCAAGATCATCAGTCATGTTTCTCCAATGTGTTTCACATAGTCTCGTTGGATCGTCTACTTCGGCGAACATCAATATGGAGCAAAACATATTTCTTAGTTGCGCACCTGTAGTCCATGTCGATGCTTCTCTTAAAGCATCATTCCATTCATTATTGTCGTCGAGCAATCCTAATTCAAGACACGCTGCCTGAAATGTCGGTTGAATAACTCCCCTTACCGTTCTTATGTCCTCATACGACATTGCACCACGAACCTTCGTAAGGAGCATCCTGAGATAGTAACGCTCACAAGAATTTGGATGCGGAAAAGGCAGTCTCACAATAGAAATTCTTTGTTGACGCTTTTTCCATGTTTTACTTTGACGGTTCCATAACCATTCCGTTGGAAAATCTGAATATGTCAAAGTTCGAGCTTCATGAGACCGTCTGTTTGTTTCGAACCACATTGTCAACATTGTGTTTTGTGGCTGATTAACTACTTCATGTAGATCATCATTGTCATGAAAGACAATGTTTTGGTCGCCCGGTAAATGAAACTGCATTCTCTCAACAGACGGGTATTGATGTTGTAGGGCGAAATCAAAAATCCTCCAGCACGCTTCTATAGCAGAGACGTAACGACAGTCTAAATACTGCTTTACCTCATCAACACGGTGTGGTTGTGCCGCATCAATGTTATTCCGAGGTTGAACATCTTCAATGACAAACGTTGCTCGATCATGACCTTTGTGGATGTACTTGTATAGATACTTAATCACACTTCGAACTGCTACAAGTTCAAAATGTATGTGAGCATCATATTTGACACACAAATCCCTATTGTAGGGTACTATCCACCTATTATCGACTTCTCGACCATTGGCTAAAGTTGTGGCTACTGTTCTTCTACGCATGTAATGCACAGAGCTTCGATCATCAACAATGGTCTCATGATAAAATTTCTTCGAATATCGCTTTGAGCACTTTCCATCAACTAAACATGGACCACAAGGTCCATGAATCATAAACTTAGTTACTGTTTCATACGCAAGGGGGTCATCGTCTTTATCAGGAATCTCAGCATTGATGAATTTGTCAACATCCTTTGGACATGCAGGCTTATCATTTGGGGTCACAGTGAGAAGTATATGTGCATGTGGAAGTTCACGTTTTTGGAATTCAACAACATATAAATCTGCAGTTATTTAGCTTGGGTTAGCTACAAAAATAAAAATTTAATTTCAAATTTCTTAAACTTATCTAAAATTACCAGCAACAACTGTTCCGAACATCCACTTGTCTTTCAAATCACGAAGTAATTCTTTCATTTTTAATTTGAAAACTCGAGCGACAATATCCGGATGATCTTCAACTCGTTCATAATGAAGCATTTCTCTAGTTATTTCGGGCCAACTCGGGTTACACGTGAAAGTGATGAATTAATCAGGAGTGCCCATTTTACGACATATTGCGACTGCATCCTGATAATGTTGAATGACATTTCATGGACCACCTGTAAATGATGATGGCAATGTATACTTTCTTCCAATGGAAATTGCATTAACATCTCCACTTAAGACAGCATCCTGAATCCCTCTATACAATTCGGTGCGCAAACGGCCTTGGTTATATTTGACGTACATAAGACGGTTTTGCTCAATAGCACAATATACGTCGACAATAAATTGTTGGTACAGGCGACCACCTCGAACCAAACTATCACCATCATCTTCCCTATCTTGGATTCGATAGGCATAAAATTGTCTCATCGTAACTCTATCTCTTGAGGTACTGGCCAAGTTTATGGTATGTCGTCTGACCAGCCATCTGTTCCATAAGGAAACAACAATGGATATTGGAGAGGGATATAAGATGGATGAGTTTCGTTTATCCTTTGTAAAGTCCCACTCGTTGTTTCTAAAACGACGTCTCTATTCCCCAAATCTTCCGTGCAATCACCTACCAATAAAGCAGCTACTTCGCTTGATGTTGGACAGGTGTATTGTCTACCTTCTCTTGCTTGAATGATACGAATACGTAGATTTATATTTCTTGCCGTGCCAACATATCGCGAGCGCTTCGGAAAACTGAAACATATGGGTTTACTTGATCAAGCATGTGTTGTAGGCCACGAAGAATATCACCGTTTATGTCCGCAGGACTCGGAGATCTCATTGCATTTAGACGATTGAAAACCTCATTTTCAGTGTCGTAAATGTATAATTGCGCAAATTTCGGTCCATTACCCGGTTCGGGAAGCAATGACCCAATTCGATGGTAGTTGCTTCCACTAATTCGAAACACATAAGGTCCCCTACCATCATTAACGCTGTTGTCGATCCGTCCTCCCATTAATGAATTGTACATTCGGATCTTGTCTTTGAAGACTGGTTGTGAATGCAACGAATGAAGGAACGGTGGTGATGTAGGAATATTTGGTAGACGAACTTGACCATTCCCGCAACATAATTGAAATCTTGGATTCCTCAAGCTACTATCTCGAACTTTTTCGGTAACCCACATGAGGGAACTGCAACTGGGGCATCTTATCGTTCTCGCTTCAATATCTAATCCTTGCGGGATAAGACGTCTTCTATTTGTAGTCGGTGTTTCTACAAATATTTATGAACGATTAAATAGTGAACGGTTTACGACTCAGAGACATATATGTAAATTGGTATAAGGTATTACCACGTTGATCGCGAGTAGGCTGACTATTACTGCGTAGATTTGTTATCCTCACAACTCGAGCTTCCCGTTGTAATGACAATTGGCGCAGATTTCTTGTTTGCATGTTTTGATTTGAAGGGAAACTGGGTTGACAATTATGTGCGTCCATAGTTGTTTTAACGTGATAGACGATGTATGATACCTAAACCAGTATGATTAATAGTATGAAATAAGTTGAATGTTATTTTTTGGGGAAGTTTTTTGTAAAACTACTAAAGTTAGGTATAGTAGATATTTATTTTTTTTGGGAATTTTTCTGTAAAACTACTGATGTTAGATAGAGTAGATATTTAATTAGTTAAACCTAGGCAATCTCAAACAACTATCAACGCCACAAAATCCAAAAAGTGCATGTACGAAAATGCATTCAATTAATTCCACATTACTATCATAGACTCCAAGAAATTCGTTGATGTAAAATAAAATCTTAAAAATTTGTACCTAATTTAGCAATGCATTCCATGTAAAGTAAAAAAGTTAGATTATGTTGAAAAAAATTAGAAGTTACTAACCGATCGAGCGTCCTTTGGCTTTAATATTCAGGTTATTTGACCCAATTTCCGTCGTATCAATATTCGCTGCATATGATGAAACTTTATTGTGTAAGTATTACATATAAGTCCATTGATCCATATTCCATAATATTTTATATTCAACCCAACATTTATATCTCAATGATCTAACACACCACACATGAAGATTACAGTAAACAACGAATAAATTATACGTGAAATATGTCCTACACACTCTCATTCGAAGGGTATCTAGAAAACATACATGTATGAAAACATCAATCATTGCAACATATATAACATTGTCCATGTATGATCAATGCCACCGATTTCAATAACCATACAGAAAACTGACGTATGAAAACATCGCATAATAATAGAGTAATAAAAAATGGAAAAAAGAGGAAAAATTGCATGTACGATATATGCATTCAATTTAATCCAAACAGTAAATGTAAAATAAAATCTTAATAATATAACTAATTTAACAACCATTCCACGTCTATTAAGAATTTAACGCATTGAAGAAAAATTAGAAGTTACTAACCGGTCCAATCCCTTTAAGCACCTATTCACAAAGTCTCAAGTGGAATCTCTTAATAGATTACAAAGCTCTGACCTACGTTATTTGAATTATCGTAAACAACAAATATATGTAGGAAAACATGGTTAATGGTTAATGCAACAAAAAAATATACAGATTAAAAAATAAATTAAGTTGACCAAAGTTCGACATGTGAAACTACAAAAATAGTACTTATAAAAAGGAAACAAAATAGATATTCATGAATCATGATAAGTGCAAGATATGTGACAAAATTAGTACATACGGGTCACAAACTATATTATGGAATTGATATGATGTTTCAGTTATGTATTATATATATATATATATATATCATGTTTGACAAGAAAATTTCGACGATAATAAACAAAAAATATATGTATGAAAATAGCATAGGTGTTACAACAAATAAAAATCTATAAATTAAATAATAAAATTAGTTGACATATATGTTTGACATGTCAAACTGAAAAAAATTATTATTTATATAAAGGCAAAAAAATAGATTATCATAATAAGATGAAGATATTTGCGAAATCCTATACATATGTAAAAGTTGTCAATCTTTTTAGGGTTTAATTATCTAACACACCCCTTATCATAATAAGACGAAGATATTTGCAAAAGTTAATGCGTATAGGTAAAAGATGTCGATATTTTTAGGATCTAACATACCCATGCAAAGATCATACCAAACGATTACATGATTAGTATAAAAAAAAATAAACATTATAGGAAAAAATTGAGTACAAACACAATGAGCAAAAAATTCAAACCTCGAAGCGTTGTCAATTTTTTGAGGGCTTGAGACACTGCTTATGGATCAAAAAACAATCCATTCAAGAGTGAAGAGAAGCTAATATTTCCGTCTAATCAATATTTACTGCATATATGAAATTTTAATGTGTAAGTATTAAATATAAACTTAGACAAAATCAATTGATCCATATTCCATCGTATGTATTCAACCCAACATTTATATCTCGATTATCTAACCCACCACTCGTGCAGATCATAGCAAACTACGAATAAATTATGGTTTCACTGTTTTGTAAGATGAAAATGAAAATAAATTAATTGGCAAGTTATACGTCTACTCAATTACAAATAACATGAGTGGATCAAGAAGAAAAACAGAACAAAACAGTACAGGAAAGTGATGGTTACGGTTTGCACTTTAAAAATGATTAGATTAATCGGATAATTGAATTCAAGATGATAATATGTAAGCACGTGGATAACAATAAAATAAAACTATTTGATAGGCATCACACGGGCAAAAAAAGGTGCTTAATTTCTTCTTTGCACTCACCAATCGCCTTTGACTTAAGTCACCGTTCATCGCCTAGTTCATAATACAAAAAGAGATGCTTATGAACTATATGCTATACGTCTTAATTATTTTACGGACAGCTCCCCTAAGTAGTGGAAGGAAAAACAACAAAACTTAAAATAATGTTAACTTACGTGTGAGTGATGAAGAGAGAAGACTTGGATATGGCTATTCCATAGCTTGATTTTATTGATAATGAGGAATATGAGGAATATGATAACGATGGAACAGATGAAGTAGATGTTGTATAATCCTAACTGACTATAATCGTGGGACGTTTATCCATTTATGTTTAAAAAATTAAAACAAATTTGACTCATTCACAAGCACCTAACGTTCGGGTGGTTTTATTTTTGGTTAAATAATCTGTATTGACAATTACTTGTAAGGTGGGTCGCATAGTTTGTTTTATTTGAGAAAGTGGGTAGTTTTTGCTTGACTGCGTGCTTTTATTTGTTTTTTAGGTTGCAGAGTGGATATGAAAAATAATCTTTTATTAGAAATAAAAAATAATGGGACACGTGGCAGCTTTATGTGAAACCTACATTTGTTTGTATCAGTGTTTTGAAATGTGCATAGCGCAACGCGTCGCGTTCAGTTTAGATAGCGCATAGCGTAAGTAGCGTAGCGTATTGCGTGAGTATTTCGGACATGTGACTTCTTACGTTAAGAAACATATTTTATAACAAATTATTAATCATAAGCACATCATTTAGTAAGCTTTATGTAAATTTGGGTTCAATAATATACATGAAATATAATAGTATATATTCAAAACAATAAAAACATACATAAAAATATGTTAAACAATTCATTTACATAAGATTTAACAGAATTTTAAAATCTAATTTCACTCTCATCGGATGGGCCATCAGAAAAATATAACTATGTAAAATTTCAGGGAACCATGGACTTAAAAAATGAAGTATTTAGAAAATAATTCTTTTGGATACCGAAATATATAAGATAGGCATGTCATTTTGATCGTTGTTAAATAAAGAATAAATTAGATAAATTTTTATTTATTTTTATCACGTAGATGACATTAAATAATAGCTTTTTGTATTTTGGTGGAAGTAATTTAGAAGTTAGAAAAAATTAGAAAACAAAATAAAATAAAATATGTTAGTCAAATCAAGGACATTGCCACGTCAAACAACTCTATGCCTCTCTTGCTGTGGCGACCCTACTTTTCAAATTAGGATTATTGGCGGATTTCCGCAACGTAAGCCACGGAAGGCCCGTCTAATTAAAACTTTTCCTAAAATAATATACATTATTATAAACATCTGTCTACATCATTATCTGTGTACACGGGCCGAAGCCCCAAAATATCGAAAGAACAAAAAGTCCTACAGACGCTCCACAGGTCTTCATCCATGTACCGCACCGCCCTCAAAAGTGCATGGAGCACCGCCACCAGCCGCCTCAGTCTTGACGCGTATCAGCGTCAGACTCAGTACCTACAACACGTAAACACTGAGCGATTTGCCCAATAGGTGAATAAACATGCATGTATGCAAGTGTGCACTCAACCCCAATTCCCAATATCTCACATATAAATGCACACTCTTTCTTTTCCCACATTCCTATTTCACACAACACAGGGTCCTAGGTTAGGCTCGACACCGCGTGCAAAGACTACTGGGAGGCCACCCCCAAGTCTCGCGGCAGCCTACCCTGGTAGTGCACTGGACGATCACGCCAATGGCCTCCTATCGGGTCGCTCTGCACCAAAATTATACACTGATAGTGCACTGGAAGATCACGCCAATCTCCGCCAGGTGCCCAGTGAGCCCAACCTCGACTCATCTAAGTGTCACCAATCACAAATATCTCATTCTACCCCGTACGTCAATATCTCATATCATTACCGTCACACTACGGTACAACCATCTCTCGCCCTAACGTGATATGCATGTGCCATGCATGTATATGAAATTTCATAAAAACATAATTTATATTAAGCGCATGGAAAACATGTATAACACATAAGTCACGTAAGTCACGTAAATCATCGAATCACATGAAAACACATAATTCACGTATGTGTTTACGTATTGTAGATGGATGATCCACCTACCTGTCCTCCTGATAAAATTAGATACGGGGTCGGGTAAACTTCCTATGCTTCGGTCCTCTGAATATTGGAAATATTTTCACATCAATAAACTTACTAAGTCATATAAGTTTTGAAAATGCTAAAATTATTAAAATCCTAAAATTTATGAAAACCTAACAATAATGAAATCCCTAAAAATAAATAAACCCTAAAATATTGAAAACCCTATAAATAGCAAAATTCTAAAATACCGAAAATTTATTAAGTGTAGAAACCTTAAGACACTGTCGAAATCTTTAGACAATGTCGAGAACTATGATGTCGAAATCCTCAAAATGTCGAAACCACTATGTTGTCGAAATCTTCTTTATAATGATGTCGAGATTATTATTATTGAAAAGTAGATATCAATATCATCATACAATCTCGGGATTTTAATAAGCTTGCTCGAGATCTTTTGGTCAGAAACAGATGTCGAGGTTATCAAACCATATCAAGATCCTAAAAATGTTGAGACCATAGAAATGTCGAGACCTCTTTACATATACAAACAATATCGAGATTTTACTTACTAACTCTATAAGGTGTCGAATTTTTACAAATGTCGAGGTCCTTTGTCGGGAAACAAATGTCGAGACCTTACACATATCGAGGTCTTCTTATTACATATATATGTCTCGACTTCTATCTGCTATGCCGTTTGACATCTTCCTATCACTATCATGTATCGACATTTATATACATCTCGACATATTCAAAACATTTGAAGACACACGCAACTTTTGTCGAGATTGTTCTAATCCTGATGAATATGCATACTAAATCTAGATTGTAGAATAAGCATACCAACGTTCATATAAGTCCTAGGGTATTACATTCCTCCCCCCTTAAAAGAATTTCGTCCCCGAAATTACGCCGACTGGAATAATTCGGGATAACGAACTCTCATATCATCCTCACGCTCCCAAGTGGCTTCCTCAATTGATTGATTCCGCCACAAAACTTTAACTAATGGAATAGTCTTATTCCGTAGTCGATTCGACTCGTACATCAAAATTTCTACGGGCTTCTCTTCGTAACTCAAGTCAGGCTTGAGCTGTCGATAAAGAAGTTCGTTCTGGATCACATGGCTTGGGTCCGCGACGTATTTTCGTAATGTTGATACGTGAAATACATCGTGAACTTGCGATAAGGAAGTCGGTAATTCCAACTGGTATGCAACTTCACCGACTCGTCTGATAATCTTGAATGGGCCTATGTATCTTGGACTTAGCTTGCCCTTCTTTCCAAATCGCTTCACTCCTTTCATCGGGGAAATCTTTAAAAAATACTTGGTCGTTCTCCGCGAATTCCAATGGTCGTCTCCTATGATCTGCGTAACTTTTCTGTCGACTTTGAGCCGTTCGCATTCGTTCTCGGATTTTGGTCACTGCTTCTGTTGTTTCTCGTATCACATCAGGTCCTAATAAAGCTCGTTCGCCGATTTCATCACAATGGACTGGGGATCGGCATTTGCGCCCGTATAATGCCTCGTACGGCGCCATTCCGATCGTAGCGTGAAAGCTATTGTTGTAAGAAAATTCGATCAGCGGCAAGTACTTACTCCTGTTTCCTTTGAAGTCTAGCACGCACGCTCGTAACATGTCCTCAAGGGTTTGGATCGTTCGTTCAGATTGCCCGTCAGTCTAAGGATGGTACGCAGTACTGAACGAGAGCTTAGTACCCATTGCTTTCTGTAAGCTCTGCCAGAAATTGGATAGAAATCTCGAATCTCGATCCGAGACAATAGAAATTGGGATTCCATGGAGTCGAACAATTTCCTGAATATATAATTCAGCGTAGCGTTCCATGGAAAAAGTAGAGCTGATTGGAAGGAAATGGGCTGATTTCGTCAAGCGGTCAACCACCACCCAGATAGCGTCATGGCCTTTCGTCGTCTTTGGTAAACCAACGACGAAATCCATCGTAATGTGATCCCACTTCCATTCGGGTATCGATAAGGGCTGTAGAGTTCCAGCTGGTCGCTGGTGTTCCGCTTTGATTAGTTGGCATGTCATACATCTCCTTACGAACATCGCGATATCCTTCTTCATTCCCGGCCACCAATACGTGAGTCGCAAGTCTTGGTACATCTTGGTCGCACCCGCGTGTACTGAGTACGTTGTTGTGTGGGCTTCTGTCATTATCGTTCGTCGTAACTCCTCGTCGTTGGGCACGTATAGCCGATTCTTGTATAATAAGGTTCCATCTGTTCGGGTTTCAAAGTCTTCGGGTAATGCGTCCTTAGCCTTCAGGTAAATTTCATCCTCTTCTTGTGCTTTTTGAATTCGTTCTAGCAACGTAGGTTGTAGAGTCAGCGCTGCTAGTTTCGTCTCGACTTCGCCTAAATTGACTAATTCCACTCCAAGTCTGTGCAATTCTGTACTCATCGCCTTTCGACTGAGCGCGTCTGCGACTACGTTCGCTTTGCCCGGATGATAATTGATAACGCAGTCGTAGTCTTTCACGAGCTCCAGCCATCGTCGCTGTCTCATATTCAGCTCTTTCAGGGTGAAGAAATATTTCAGACTCTTATGGTCTGTGAAAATTTCACACCTTTGTCGCCATATTTTTAAGGCAAACACGACTGCTGCAAGCTCTAGGTCGTGGGTCGGGTAGTTCTTCTCGTATTCTTTCAGTTGTCGGGAGGCGTAAGCAATTACTTTACCGTTTTGCATCAATACGCATCCCAGTCCATTCTTCGAGGCATCGCTGTAGACTGAGAATCCTTCCGTTCCCGATGGTATTGTTAAAATGGGAGCAGAAGTGAGTCGTTTCTTCAGTTCCTGAAAGCTTTGTTCGCACACTACAGACCACTTGAAAGGTACGTTCTTCCTGGTCAAGTTCGTTAGAGTCGAGGCAATGCTAGAGAAGTCAGCTATGAACTTACGGTAATATCCCGCAAGTCCTAGAAAACTTCGGACCTCGGTCGGAGTAGTCGGTCGTGGCCAATTATTCACAGCTTCGATTTTACTCGGGTCCACAGAGATTCCATTCCCAGAAATCACGTGTCCCAAGAAAGCTACTTGCTCAAGCCAGAATTCGCACTTCTTGAATTTGGCGTAGAGCTGTTTCTCTCACAGGATTCCTAAGACGATTCGTAAATGATTCTCGTGTTCCTCCTTCGTCTTAGAATAGATTAGGATATCGTCAATAAGGACGATTACGAAACGGTCGGGATAGTCTTTAAAGACTCGGTTCATAAGATCCATAAACGCAGCTGGGGCATTAGTCAGTCCGAATGGCATGACCAAAAACTCGTAATGGCCGTACCTCGTACTTAATGCAGTTTTAGGAACATCTACCTCCCTGATCTTCAACTAATGGTATCCCGAACGGAGGTCAATTTTCGAGAATACCGTAGCGCCCTGTAGTTGGTCGAACAGATCATCGATCCTTGGTAACGGGTATTTATTCTTGATCGTGATCTTATTCAGCTCCCTATAGTCAATGCATAATCGCATCGACCCGTCTTTCTTTCGCACGAATAGGACTGGTGCTCCCCACGGTGAAAAACTGGGCTGAATAAACCCTTTCTGCAACAGTCCTCTAGCTGTTCTTTCAACTCCTTCAGTTCGTTCGGCGCTAGGCGATAAGGAGCTTTAGAAATTGGGGCGGACCCCGGCATCACATCTATCGTAAACTATATTTCTCGATCAGGGGGTAACCCCGGGAGATCATCGGGAAATACATCGGCATATTCATTGACTATCGGTACGTCCTTTAGTTCTGGCTGAGGTAACTCCTCCGCCTTTACTACATATACGACATAAGACTCACAACCGGATCTCAATAGTCGTTGAGCCTTCAGTGCAGAGATTTGCGAAATACGATTCAGAGTAGTTTTTCCCGAAAAAGTGAACACCTCTTCTTCGGGCAGTTGAAATTTTACGACCTTCTTGTTGCAATCTATGATGGCTCCGTATCTCGAAAGCCAATCCATCCCAAAAATAACATCATAGTCGTTCATTGGGATCACAATCAGGTCGACGCTCAGATCTCTACCCTCAATGTTAACGGAGCATCCTTCCAGCACTTGGTTAGTGCGCGTTGGATCACCGTGTGGTAAGAAAACTATGTAATTGCACTCAGATAAGGTAGGAGAAACTCCCACCCTTTCCACATATTTGGCCGACGCAAATGAATGTGTGGCCCTAGAGTCGATTAACACAGAAGTGGGCACGTTATAGATAGTCAACGTACCCGTCACTACAGAAGGATTTGCTTCGGCCTCCTCATTCGTCTGAGTAAAAACTCGTGCTGGCACCGGAGGGGGTCGAATCAACGGTCGGTTCGGAACTCGAGGCACATTCTCGTTGCAGTTCCTAGCATAATGTCCCATCTTCCCACATCGGAAACATTGTGGGGTTGGATTTGGTCTTGGTCCATAGCACATACCAGAATGGTAACGCCCACACTGTCGGCATTGAGTTGCAGCACCTGAGGGCCGGCTCGGAATGTTAAATGGCCCTTGGTTCGGTCTTGGCCTCCAATTCTGCTGGCCTAGTTGATTTCCGCGATAGTTTGGTCCCTTGCCGAAGAATTGGCATTTCTGGTTCCCTCCTCTTTGTTGTTCTTCTGTTCTCCGCTTTGCGTCCTGCGCCTTTGCAACCCTGCTCTCCGCCTGCTCAGCTAGGATTGCTCGTTCAGCGATACGGGCATAAGTCTTCCCTTCCGTATCGTACATACTTACGCTCCGGAAGATCTCGGGCTTGAGACCTTCCAGAAAACGTTCGATCTTCAGCTCGTCGGTGGCCACGATATGTGGCGCAAAACTAGAGAGTTGCTCAAATTTGCGAATGTAGTCTGCTACAGACATTCCTCCTTGTTTCAGATTGATAAACTCGTTTAGCTTCTGCGCCCGGTCTGGCGGCGTGAAATACTTTCCTTGGAAGAGTGTCTTAAACCTCTCCCAGGTCATCATAGTGGGATCCTCGAGCACCTGAATGGTATCCCACCAGTAGCCCGCGTTCCCACGTAACATGAAGGTGGCACAAGTCACCTTCTCAGTATCGGGTAGGTGGCTAACGCGAAACATATTCTCTATGGTTCTAAGCCAATCCTCCGCATAGGTAGGATCAGCGGCTTCCTCGAAGGCAGGGGGATTTAATCTTCGGAACCTCTCCTCGGTCGCTTCAACACGTTCTAGGCCTGGGGATGAATGACGCTCCGAGGAATTTTGACGGTGGATGAGGTCATTAATCTGATCTGACTGTCGTCGGATCAGATCGATTAATTGATGGATGGTAGAGCGGTCCTCATTCGGTGGGGATTCAGAACACGCCCTATGACTAGTTTCGCCAACTTCTCTACGTGTCCTCGGCATTTTTAACTATTTCTACAATTATTCACAGAAAGCACACATATCAAATAACACGTAATCACATAATTAGTCCTTAAACTTACAGGCCAGGCTGATTCTCCAGGCTTTTAAGCGGCAGTACATGGACAGTCTTCAGAACCTGAAGCCTAAGCTCTGATACCACCTGTGGCGACCCTACTTTTCTAACTAGGATTATTGGCGGATTTCCGCAACGTAAGCCACGGAAGGCCCATCTAATTAAAACTTTTCCTAAAATAATATATATTATTATAAACATCTGTCTACATCGTTATCTCTGTACACGGGCCGAAGCCCCACAATATCAAAAGAACAAAAAGTCCTACAGACGCTCCAGAGGTCTTCATCCATGTACCGCACCGCCCTCAAAAGTCCATGGAGCACCGCCACCAGCCGCCTCAGTCTTGACGCGTATCAGCGTCAGACTCAGTACCTACAACACGTAAACACTGAGCGATTTGCCCAGTAGGTGAATAAACATGCATGTATGCAAGTGTGCACTCAAACCCAATTCCCAATATCTCACATATAAATGCACACTCCTTCTTTTCCCACATTCATATTTCACACAACACAGGGCCCTAGGTTAGGCTCGACACCCTCGCGCGCAAAGACTACTGGGAGGCCACCCCCCCCCCCCCCAAGTCTCGCGGCAGCCTACCCTGGTAGTGCACTGGACGATCACGCCAATGGCCTCCTACCGGGTCGCTCTGCACCAAAATTATACACTGATAGTGCACTGGACGATCACGCCAATGGCCTCCTATCATGTCACATCAATATCTCCGGCGGTATGCACCTCGGGATGGTCACGCCCGAATAGACAGATCGATCACGCCTGTCTTCGCCAGGTGCCCAGTGAGCCCAACCTCGACTCATCTAAGAGTCACCAGTCACAAACATCTCATTCTACCCACGTACGCCAATATCTCATATCATTACCGTCACACTACGGTATAACCATCTCTCGCCCTAACGTGATATGCATGTGCCATGCATGTATATGAAATTTCATAAAAACATAATTTATATTAAACGCATGGAAAACAGGTATAACACATAAGTCACGTAAGTCGCGTAAATCATCGAATCACATGAAAACACATAATTCACGTATGTGTTTACGTATTGTAGATGGATGATCCACCTACCTGTCCTCCTGATAAAATTAGATACGGGGTCGGGGTAAACTTCCTATGCGTCGGTCCTCTGAATATTGGAAATATTTTCACATCAATAAACTTACTAAGTCATATAAGTTTCGAAAATGCTAAGATTATTAAAATCATAAAATTTATGAAAACCTTACAATAATGAAATCCCTAAAATAAATAAACCCTAAAATATTGAAAACCCTAGAAATAGCAAAATTCTAAAATACCGAAAATTTATTAAGTGTAGAAACCTTAAGACAATGTCGAAATCTTTAGACAATGTCGAGAACTATGATGTCGAAATCCTCAAAATGTCGAAACCACTATGTTGTCGGAATCTTCTTTATAATGATGTCGAGATTATTATTGTTGAAAAGTAGATATCAATATCATCATACAATCTCGGGATTTTAATAAGCTTGCTCGAGATCTTTTGGTCAGAAACAGATGTCGAGGTTATCAAACCATATCAAGATCCTAAAAATGTCGAGACCATAGAAATGTCGAGACCTCTTTACATATACAAACAATATCGAGATTTTACTTACTAACTCTATAAGGTGTCGAATTTTTACAAAGGGCGAGGTCCTTTGTCGGGAAACAAATGTCGAGACCTTACACATATCGAGGTCTTCTTATTACATATATATGTCTCGACTTCTATCTGCTATGCCGTTCGACATCTTCCTATCACTATCATGTATCGACATTTATATACATCTCGACATATTCAAAACATTTGAAGACACACGCAACTTTTGTCGAGATTGTTCTAATCCTGATGAATATGCATACTAAATCTAGATTGTAGAATAAGGATACCAACGTTCATATAAGTCCTAGGATATTGAAAAGTTAGGGTTTTCTACCAAAAGTTAGGGTTTTCTACCAAAATCATCCTAAATCATATTCTCGATAACCTTGAGGACTTCAATTCACATATAATTCCATAAACACAGTCATGAATAAAACCTAAGAATATAAACTCCTAGCATGATTAATCCGTTTGTACAGCTCAAGGTGAATTATTCAATTACTTAATTACTTCACTATTTCGAAACCTTCTCAAATCATAAGCTGAAAATTATATGAAGTATGACTCGACTTTAATATATTGAGTTATAAGATTTCAATGTGATAAATAGCTTACCTAGCTCACGTTTGGAACAGCTTGTCGAAATTTCCTTCCACCCTTAATGAAGCTCTTTCTCTCTTTTATGTTCCTTTAATTTCGTTCTGTTATTGAGAGTTCTCGTGGTTTGGTTTGGTGATATATAATTTGTCATGTCATTATGTTGGGAAATGAGACAATAAAGACATGTAGGTGACGTTGTTTACCACCATTCCAAGCAACATTGATCTATATCCCATTCTTTTCCTAGGCTTTAAGTAATTCCCTATCTACTTGGGCCTAAAATCATTAAATTTTGGGTCTATGTTTCGAATGGTAGAAGTAGTCCAACCCAAAATTATCCTAATTGTATTAATTGTGTTTAATTCTTTGACCAACTTTGCAATAAATTCGAAATATTAAAATTTCAAATTTTCGATGCATACTTAACTTTCGTTATCGAGTTTCGAAAAAAATCATTCGAAACTAACCTAGCTTATATTTTTGCTCCAAACTTTTAAATTTCCGTACTAATATACCTAGTTCACAAAATTTACATAACTAATTACATCAAAATCCCGTATTAATTCTACGGGTATTACACTTGCCGCATTAATATTGTACTGTAGCGCTATTTTTCCTACGCGTTGTCGCGTTTTGAAGAAAATTAACGCTAAATCGCGCGTTAAAGCGCGCTATACTACGCTTTTCTAAACACTGGTTTGTATATATAGGATTATGTTAACGCGACAATCACAATGGTCTTCTTTGTGTCTTAACGGGCCCATAGTTCGGTTTCACGGGCCTCATATACTCTCTAATCGGGCCCATTTTTTCTCCTTTTTTTTCTCTCTCTTTTGTCCTTTAATTATTTAGAATATGTATATGCATATTATAATTGAAGCATTATTACTTTACTTTCCCTACCTTGCCTTGAATTTAATTTTTCACATCTAAATATTTATAAAGATCAAATGATATCAACTTATTTATAAACATAGCATAGAAGTCCTTAAAAAGAAATAGTAGTTGGACCTCCACCACTAAATGTTCTCACATGATAAGAGTATATTTGTCAAAAGTGTCCATATCTACCACAACTAAACAACACCCATACATAGATTCGCACACGCAAAATAAAATGAAATAAGAAAATATATGTGATCACGCAAAATTAGTTTTATCATTTCTTGATCATGTGAGTTGATTTACTTTGGTTCCATACAATTACTTCGCTTTTAATAGACTCACAAGCATCTTATCGAACACATACTTTCACCCCTTTTTTCTTGTATGTAAATAATAAATATTGACGATTGGTGCATTTATATCATCGCTTGACCGCTCACCTTTACATATGACATACATAAATGCTCTAAATTATAGTAAATTAAATGATATTTATGCGCCCAATAGCTTTGACATCTCTCAATACATTTAATCACTACTTATATAGTCATCAAATAATTGCTGAAGCTAATAATTTCGTACCAATAGTTTGATTTGAATCTTACATAATAAATACGATAATCCCTCCCTACCTACTTGACCTATAACGGTACGATGTCGTTTTCAAGAATCTCAAGTAACCAAGATTTATATCCATTCGTTGACTGATGACCTTTAATTGAAATTAAAAATTCAATATTTTTTGATTCATGTACGAATCCCGCCCGCCCAAGAAGAAGATCCTGACAAAGTCGCTATACTTGTGCATAAAAAGTAGTGGGTGCCATTTCCCTTTCGCTTCCTTTGTGTTCTGCAATCTTCAAGTTTTTTAAAATAAAGCAAACAAATGGGTGGGTTTTCTAGATGTATGTTTTCTTTCGTTTTCTTCCCTTCATTTTCTGGGTTGGTACGGCGTAGTAATACGCAGATACTTGCAGTTTCTTGGTCCGAGTGTGACTGTGTTTTTTTGGACATGTAATTTTGAGTTAATTTGGTGGGTTACTTCGTAGGTGCATTATAGATGTTTCCAAGATTACTATTTTGTGACGCTTTTTTCGTCATTATTTCCTGATTTTTAAATTGGGATAGGTCTATTTCTCTCGTGGAGCACTAGGGTTTAAGCTTGTTGGTTTTAGGATTAGGAATGTAAGAACTTAGGGGTTGTAATGTTTAAGATTCGTGCCACCGTATATTGAGAGAGGCATTTCACCATGAATGTCATTGATATTTAGGCTTCTTGGAGTTGAGGTGCCATTGTATATAATGAAGGGAGATTTACCATTTTTCATTTTTGTTAGTCTTTCGAATTTCTTGATATGGAGACACTTGTTTGCATTGATTTTTTCTTTCTTATTTGTTATAAGATATGAATGTTCATGTTATTCTCTGAATCTAGTTATTAATCTGTGGAACTATAATAGGCTTTACTTCCCAATTCTTACATATTTTCTGTCACTGGCTTGTTATTGAACCGTCATTGCTTTTTGATTTGTGATTATCGCAGGTGAAGAGCTCCTTTTTGCCTTATCGAGAATTATTGTCTAGAGTTTGGAAAAACACAGAAATGGAGAAATACGACGTGCTAGAGCAGATCGGTAAAGGTTCATTCGGTTCTGCTTTGCTCGTTAGGCATAAACAAGAGAAGAAGAAGTATGGAAATTTCTCATCTTTTTTGGTTACATTACATTGTTTTCTGATATTTCAAGATTTTGGTGATGGATGTATGATGTGATTGTGGGATTTTCTTCTTTTTTTTTTGCTATTCTTCAAAGATATGTTCTGAAGAAAATTAGACTTGCTCGACAGAGTGATAGAACCCGCCGATCTGCTCACCAGGAGGTGACTTATTCTGTTTAGAAATTTGTTTATTACAACACTGAAAATATTTTTTATTACAGAGAAAGATGACACATATTCTGCTGCTCACTGTGTGTGCAGATGGAGCTCATTTCTAATGTATGCAATCCTTACATTGTAGAGTACAAAGATTCATGGGTGGAAAAGGTTAGTGCATTGAAGGTTTAGCACGAGATAACCTCAATCATTACGATCTAATCAAATTAGATCATACTCTATTATCAGCTTCGAAAAAATTTCCTTAGGTTGCTCCGATTTGTTACCTGACTTTGCTTTCTATCTTCAGGGTTGTTTCGTATGCATTGTTATTGGGTATTGTGAAGGTGGAGATATGTAAGCATTCTGTATAGTCTGTATACTATACATAACACATATATCAAGCGACCGTTTGTTGTTCTTCGTTTTACCTGAAATTTTTGGTTGCCTTTCTTCTCATTATATGTAGGGCTGAAGCCATTAAAAAGGCGAATGGAGTTCACTTTTCTGAGGAGGTTTGTTTCCATTACAACCTCCATTTTTCGTTTTTTTTTTTTTTTGTGTCTGAATTATATAATTTCTTTTTTACAGAAGCTTTGTAAGTGGCTGGTTCAATTGTTAATGGCACTTGATTACTTGCACGCCAATCATATACTTCACCGTGATGTCAAGGTATATATATACATATATATACACGATAAAATTAACATTTCAAACCTCCAAACAATCATTCGTAGCAGAATCTGATTGAGGTCTCCATTTCTTTTCAGTGTTCTAACATATTTCTGACCAAGGATCAAGACATACGCCTTGGTGAGGATTAATTATTACGCCTAATTCTGTAAATTAAACATCGATATATATCATTAGATTTACCATCCATTTTTGCTGGCATCTTCAGGAGACTTTGGCCTTGCTAAAGTATTAGCTGACGATGACCTCGCTTCCTCGGTAAAGCATCTCTCCCTTTCTCAAATTCTTGTACTTTGAAATAATTCAAACCATAATAAAGAAGAACTCCTTTTTTTTTCTGCTTATTACATGTAAATAATTCCAGGTAGTCGGCACACCTAGTTACATGTGCCCCGAGCTTCTTGCTGATATACCTTATGGTTCGAAATCAGACATATGGTCGCTCGGTAAATCTTTCTAACATTAACGAAAAATCTCTTCGATTCGTTCGCTATATCAATATTCTCTTTTTACGTCTTTCGTTCTGACCATGCTTCTTGTCTTATTTAGGTTGCTGCATGTATGAAATGGCTGGTTATAAACCTGCATTTAAAGCCTTTGTGAGTCGCATTACTCTGTTTTTCGTCATCTTTATAATGGCCCTTTATATATTTATAACTTTTTATACGGTTAAATATTTTCTGAAATATATATTTTTCTGCTTCATGAATTCAGGATATTCAAGGTCTTATCAACAAGATAAATAAGTCCATCGTCTCTCCGCTTCCTACCATGTACTCTGGCCCATTGTGAGTAGTTCACTGCTAACATCAAATATTTTTCTTTGAATTTGATTACTTTCCTTTCTCCGTTGCAATAAAAAAGCGTTCTTCTTCCATGTTTCTCCAGTCGTGGGCTCATCAAGAGCATGCTGCGAAAAAATCCCGAGCTTAGACCAAGCGTACATACGTTCAATATTTATTCGTTAGATCCATTTGAATTTCGTTTTTTTTTTTACGATTCGATTCTATTTTTTTTCCTTTTTCCCAGGCTGGAGATTTACTTAAGCACCCTCATCTTCGTCCCTACGTTCTCAACGTTCATCTCATGTCTAACAATCCCATTAGGAGGCAAACTTTCCCTACCGTAGTATCAAATACAGCGTTTCTGAGGAGGAGAACAGAATTTCCCGAGCAAAATGTTAGAAACGAGAAAAGGCTGTCTTTTGGGAGCAACAGAGCTCTGAATCCGAGCATATCGGGCAACGAGATGGGCTCTAACTGTTCTTCACACAGAGCACAGAGATCTTCTTTCAGCCATTTGAACGATAGATTCTCACAACTATCCATGGATAGCGTCAACGAAGGACATCCCACAAACAGAATTTTAACAGCAAAGATGACCTCAAAGACTCCTAGAGTTTCTTCGTATAAGCCATCTTCCAACCTCAGAAGACAGTTGACCCCCTCGAGGATATCTAATCCGGGGTCGACCCGTGAACTGGTTTGACCCTCTCTCCCTCTCTCTCTCTCTCTCTCTCTCTAAGGTTATTGAACAAGAAATTCTCATTGCAGCTTCCAATTTCGCATACCCCAGCTAGAAAAACAGCGTCCCAAATGGCTCGAAGATCATCTCTTCCTTCTTACAAGCCCAGCAATATCGATCTCTTACACGACATGGAATCTCCAAACGTCTCTGTAAATGCTCCAAGAATCGACAAGATGGTCGAATTTGCAGCTGCATATTCTTCGTCCTCGAACGAAGCTCATCTCCCCAACCGCAGAAGAAGCTCATCTGCATCGCCTATCGACCGTTCGAACATCACCACAAAGGACAAGTGCATGGTTCAGATTCTCGATCGAACTTCATCGTCTGGAATGTCTTCAGATTCGAAGCAGAGGAGGTTCGACACCTCTTCTTACCAGCAAAGGGCCGAAGCGTTGGAGGGATTGCTCGAATTCAGCGCACAGTTATTACAGCAAGAAAGGATCGACGAATTGCAGGTTTTGCTTAAGCCTTTTGGGCCAGAGAAGGCTTCTCCAAGAGAAACTGCTATATGGCTGACTAAGAGCTTCAAGGAGCAGAGCAGTGCTTGATTTGATACTTTGGATGGGATTGTATAAGAATCAGTTTTATAGGGTTGACCAACTGCTAATCTTTGTTTCCACGGCTTTCTTCTAACTTCCCAATGTTTGTATGAAATGTAATGCCGATGATCTCTGTGTGTACTAATGGCATGAATACCTTATTCATGTGAATGTAAGAGTGGAAAAGAAGTTATCTTTGGAATGTGAAGACGTTTGAAACTTTATAGTATTAATTGATGATCAACGGAAAACTGGGGCTGTAAAACAAATGAAAAATCAGTTCTTACACCGTTGAAAAAATCGATTCTTGGGAGTGTTTTGAGGATGTAATGGTATTGATAGCGAGTGGGCTAAAGCTGGGAAATTTTGATAAAGAGGAACGATTTATAACAGTTTTAAAATAAAGGGAACGAGGTTCAAAATGACCAAATACCCTTACTAGAAAACCGGTTAAGAAGATTAATTATGAAAAAGTTACGGTTTAAGCGATTTATTAACTGGAAAACTAATCGAGTAGTTATTCGAGTAAAATCACAAATCGAATAGGTTGTTAGAATAATAACTCCACTACATCCGGTGTCTCGAATAAGATGCGTGACTCAATTAATTAATTAAACTATTTTTTTCTTTATTAGAATACATTTAACGAATATGTTTTACGAGTTGTCAACTCGAATAGATTACTCGAATAAGAAACTCGGATAGCAGTAATTTTATAAAAGGCGAATGGTAAACTTAAAAAACCATTCGAACCCTTAACTCTCATAAACGTTCGCCGATTCGAAGTTCTTCTCCCACTCGGAAAATCGAAAACACAAACCAGAAACTAATCATTCGATCATCAATGGTGAAAACTAAAACGAAAGCGTCGTCTGTGCCTCAACGCAACCGTGTGGATGAGCAAATCGAAGACGGTCGAGTCACGGTGAGTTTTCGGTTTAATGGGTTTTGGGTTTTTGTCTCCGTATAGTTAAATCACTCGTTTCTCATGTTAAATCGGTCGATTTTAATGTTAAATCGTCGGGTAAACGTCGTAATCGATCGGATTTTTTGTTGAATTCGTTTTCTGCGATTATTCTAGTTGTTATTCAAGTAAATAGGGTTAGAATAATTAGTATCTTTATTCGAGTCTCATTTTACTCGAATAGTTTACTCGAATAACAGTTGTTTTCTGTGTTTTTTTTTGCATTTTCAGATCTATGTTTCGACGAAGATGCCGGCGAAAAATTTCTACCATGCCACCCTTACAGTGAACGCAAAGTACATCTTAGTAGCCGAACGCATTCGTACCTTTTGAACGAAGATGAATTGGCGGAGATGGTCAACAGGACTCAGTTCGGGAATCTAATAAAGGTGGCCCGTAACCACTACAACTCGAATATGATTTTGTGGTTTTTGATGAGCCGACAAGTGGAGTATATGCCTGAGTCGCAGGAATTTCGGATGGTCGTTCGTGGGCGACCACTACGATTTTCGTTGGTCGAGTATTGCCTAATCACGGGGCTCGATTGTGGCGCTGCCGATCCGGTGATACCGTCATCGAACGGGTTTACAACGAGGCATTGGCCTGGTATGATTATCCTGTTCTTTTTTTATCATTTTGAATCTTTTTTACTTCGATTTCAAAAACTAACGTTTGTTTTATGGCTCGTAAGCAAGCCCGTTATATATTTTCACGATTTGGATGCAAGAATGAATGAAATGATGCGTAATGCTGCCGCCGGTGGAGACTCGGGCGTGAATATCGAGAAATTGAAGATCGCGCGCTTTATTTTGCCATCGGGGTACTAGGGATGTGCCGAGTGAAGAGGACTTGATCGTTAAGAGCGAGTGGCTCTCTCTGGAGGATTTGATCGCTTCAACGAATATCCTTGGGGAAGGATAGCTTTCGAGGAGGTCGTTTATGGTCTGAACAAAGACCTGTTGGAGAAGAACATTGACATGACTTCGAAGGGAAAAATCCATACAACCTTCGATATTAACGGCTTCGTCCAACCGCTTCAGGTAAGTAATTTTTCTTTATTTAAGCCATATTATATTTTTTTAACTTATATTTACCGTCTATTATCGGGTTCTGGCGTACGAGTGTTGGCCGAGCGTCGGGGCCGAATTCACAGTGAGGAGAACCGGTGATAGACTCCCGATACCCCGAATATGCCATTGGAAGATCAGATTTTTCGCCAAGAGTTCTGCTCCGTCGTGGGAAGCGGTCGAGCGTGCATTCAATGCCGGGGAGCTGGATGTAAGTATATGTATTTATTTATATTATGGAATTTTAGAGTTGTACATCGCTAATTAGATTGAGATGTTTTAACTTGTACAAATACACAGGATGTGCGGTGTTGGCTAACACCAACCGATGTTGAAGTCAATTCAAAGCACTTCCGCACGGTCACCGGCTTTTATGGAAACAGGGATGATGCTGTAGCCCAGAGGATAGTGAAGCATCTTCTAAATGGGATGGCAGTCTACTGCAGTGACCATCGGCTTGCTCCATCTCCTCCTCCGCGGTCTCCTCCTCCGTGTTCTTCTCTCTGCGGGTCTCTCCTCCTCCTGCTTCTTCTAGCTCAATAGTCGCCCATATCGATAGAAGAATGGATAGGCTGGAAGCCGAGGTTAGGGATATGCGGACGGAGATTAGGGGCCTACGTTCGATCGTGCTCGAGAGTGTGTCTTACTTAATGTTTATTTTATAAAATTATATTGATATTACGTAATACTCCAATTTTGTAGTCCTCGAGACCCTGAGGCCGACGATGGTACGAGATATTGCAAGGTCCTATGATCGGGACGAGCCTCCTCCTTCACCGCAATTCGACACGCCAATGTTCGGGAGGACGCCGAACGAGGCCGGGCAGACGGATAACGTGGCCGAGACCGGGAGGACGGGTGACGATACCGGGCCGACGGAGAACGTGGCCAAGACGACGGGGAATATGGCCGAGACGACGGGGATCGTGGTCGGGACGACGGGGGATGTGGCTGAGACGACGGGGATCGTGGCCGAGACGACGGGGATCGTGGCCGAGACGACGGGGATCGTGGCCGAAACGACGGGGGATGTGGCCGAGACGACGGGGATCGTGGCCGAGACGACGGGGGATGTGGCCGAGACGACGGGATATATGGCCGAGACGACGGGGATCGTGGCCGGGCAGACGGGGATGGGGACGGGGACGGAGAACGATTCCCCTTCGACCACGACAGAGAACGTGGCCGGGCGGAAACAGTACAAACGGTTAAGAACCCGAACCGCCGTGCTCGCCACAAAACGGGATCAGCCTGATCGCGAGAAGAAGAAGGCGAAGGTCCTGACGAGTCCGTATATGCCGTTGCCGGACTCGACCCCTCTTGGTACAAAACCTCGCCTCAACAATATAGAGCATTTCATTGACTCGAGGGTGAAAAACTGGGAGGCAGTAAGGGTGGAGTTGGGAAGAATGGGCCCAACTGAAGAACGGGCAGGCATCATGCAGTCTTATGACAAGAATTCTTCGAAGACCTGTCTGCTCAGACAGTTTGGCTCTCGGATGCGGTATGTTCTTTTAGCTCAATACGTTCTACTTAATTAATTATTTCGCTTAATAACATATTATGCTAATAATTGCAGCACGTCAACGAGGCATTCCACGGTTTTATAGCGATGCAAGACCGCTTTGGGCTTCCTGTGGAGAGAGTGGCCTTCATGAGTACCAATTTTGCACAATTGGTACTGCTTGAATCCACCAAACCTCGCCCGTGGGATATGTCGTCGTTCGAACGACACACTACGGGAGAATAATATCACCCGCACAAGGACATGAGGTTCGTAAAGCAGTACGTCGAACCCCTCTGCGAGTTGATACTGCTGATGCTACAACACTTACGTGTAAATGACAATCTTGTCAAATTTACGTATGCGTGGTGCGGCAAGTTCCCTCAGGAGAAGATCAGGTAATTTTCATTTGTCTTACTTTTTTACTTTACAAAGTTCATTGTCTAGAGTTTGAAATTGTTCTATTTCTTTGGACAGCGGGGAGTGTGGTGTATATATGCTCCGGGCGGCTATGTCGATGATGTTCGGTAAAAGAGATGATCTTTCGAAACTGAACGACGAAAAAATTCGATAGATTATTTTTGGTTGTTAGTATTTGGTTTAGTAATTGGGATGCATGAACTGTTTTTGGAATTTTTTGTAATGGTTGAACTGTTTTAGTAGATATTTGAATGGATTGTTCAGTATTTTTATGGATTTTTTGGTTGTTGAGTTTGGTTTCTGGGAGCACCAATCTCACATGCAAGTTCTTTTTTTCATCGCGCACTGTTATTCGAGTAAAATTAACCACTCGAATACGAGGACCCATTCGAGTAACATGTTCGAGTATATTCGAGTACACAACTGTATTCGAATAAATGTAGCATGTGCATTGTCGAATTCCAATACTTCTATTCGTCATGCACTGTTATTCGAGTAAAGACAACAACTCGAATAACATAAGAGTTTCCGAGTTACTTATTCGACTCTATTCGAGTGCCCATCTTTTCGAATATGTTTATCATATGCATTGTCGAATTCCAATACTTATCTATTCTATTTTATTCGAGCTAACAACTAATTCAATAATTTAAAAACCAAAATTTTCTTATTATAATAATCATGAAATGTTAAATCTGTTTCTTATCTAAGTAATATAAATTTATGCTTTGACCCCCGAAAGTAAATAATATCAAATAAAAAAATCATCTTTACCAAATTGTTCTTTTTTTCTCTTACCACATTGATAAGTATTCTACACTAAAGTATGATATACCAACGTATTCCATTATATGTCATGGAACCATTTTTGTATAGTTTCATTAATGTATTCCATTAACATCATCAAGGCCCTAAAACATCAAAATATTGATATTTGTACTTAATTACATATTGAGATAAATTTCGCATTTACAAAGATTACAAAGAAACACTCGAATATATTAGAATAACTATACTGGATTCGATTACCCTTTTCGTATAAATTTGGTTGCTCGAATAAGTTACTGATTAATAACTCCTATAAAAATTGGTATTTATTCGAGTGGAACCATCGAGTATATTCGAGTTCGAATGTTACTCGAATATTTTCAGCTTTGCTTTTTCCAACTATGTAACATTACTTATTCGAGTTTCTTATTTGGAGTTATTCGAGTGTCAGATTGTACTCGAAAAACAGTGGAAAATTAGCAACTATAAAGCCTTCTTTCTTTTCTCCGCCCACGCTTTGCTACGAACCGAGGTGGGAGCACCAATTGATCCACGGTATCCCATTCGGCTTGATCCGGAACGGGCGAAACTCGTCCATGATAAGCAAACTGCCACGTTATAATAAGCCGAACACAACGGGTTGAAAGATGTGTGCGCTCGTAGACTCGCTGCGATTGCATGCGAACAAGGAATCCTATCGATGTCGAATTGGCGGCACGTACATGTCTTCGATTGCAAGTTAACGACGACACGACTCCCTGAAGATCGGACATCATACTCCTGCGGTACGATTTCGCTAACTTCATACCCTTGACTTTGCGTATACTTTTCACGAATTGAATTTTCCACCGTTGGGGTAAACTGTGTGGTTGCTTGAATAGACTGCTGTCTGTATCTAGCAAACCAATCAGCCGTCATCCTCTGTATCTATTCCAGAAGCACAATGATCGGGAGCTTTCTTTCTTCACGGAGTCTTACGTTGATCGATTTCACTCCGTTCGTAGTCATGATGTTATAGCGAGATGTCGGAGAATAAGCTCGACTCCATCGTTCCTTCTCAGCATTTGCTTCCAAATACGCATATGCGGCGGGAAACATTTTCTCGAAATCTTTTTATTGTGAATCAAAGTCGCATTGTTGTATAATTTAGCAATCCGTATGAACGTCTCAGTGGCACCCTGCTTCTTACATCGGCCTTTCATATTTTGCAATAGATGCCAAATACAATGACCGTGGTGTGCATGACTGTAGACATTTGCTACGGCGGCTTTGATTGAAGGAGCTCTATCGGATACGATGACAAGATCATCCTCATTGGGTACGACCACCAAGAGCTCGTTCAAAAACCATGTCCAAGCTTCTATTGACTCCACATCGTCAATTATGCCCCAAGCTAAAGGAAACTGATGTTTGTCGCCATCCTCTGCTGATGCAATGAGTAACGTACCGTTATACTTTCCTTTCAACCAAGTACCGTCGATGCAAACAACCTTCCTCATATGACGGTATCTCGCAATACAAGCACCGAGGGATAGGAATACGTGTTTAAATCTCCGCTCATCGTCTAGGTATAGACTCGCTATGGTTCCCGGATTCAACCTTCTCAACGTCCACAGGTATGACGGAACCAACTTGTAACTCTCATCGGGGTCACCCTTCATTGCATTTGTGCTAAAATGCCTCCTTTCCATGCTTTGAAGTATGAAACTTCGATCCCACGATTTCTCATCATTGTTTGAATTAGTTTAGGGGCCGGTGTACTTGTAGAACCCTGAAATGATTCAAGAAGCATATCACTCACGGAGGTTGATGATGCTTGAGTGAGTCTTGCGTTCCGATTCGCTAGGTCGCACGTATGTGTGTTGCAATATGTACGAACAGAGAATACGGCTGTATCCTTAATCCTTGCCGTCCATATCCTCCAAGTACATCCCACCTCTTTGCATCTCACGCCGTAGTACGATCGAGAAGATTTTATAATCTTGACCTCGAAGCATGCATCTATAGCAACTCTTTGGATCCTCTTCTTGACAGCCCTCTTATCATCAAATTCATCACCGACTTTGATGGTGGAACCGTCGGTAAAGGAATAGCGATCACTAGGAATAATTACATTTTCTCTTCCTCATCATCCCTGTCTGCATCTTCTTCATTTACACCATCAAAATTGATGTGCACGTTCTGCCGTGTATCAACATTCTCATCAGAGTTGACGTGCACGTTCGCCTCATTGTGAGCTTCACCCCCATAATTCACATCTGCGTCTCCGCCAAAGTCGATGATGGGGTCAAAATAATCATCGTTGTAACCACCTCCACCGCTACGAACCTCAATTGGAACAGGACCAACTTCATCATCCGCAAGAGCTTGACGGGCAAGGGTCGTAGGGAGTTCAATTTCCACACGGAGAATCGGTCTATCCATTGGACCCCTAAGTAAATATAACTCTTCAACTCTCTATCATTCCTTATATAAAATGGAGCACAACCTTCCATACCTCTCATATGTAGTTGATAACAAACTTTAACTCCGGCCTCCCGCTCAAGTTAATAGACTCATATATTTCGTTTCGCAAATCCTCCAACAAACAACAATCAACATCGAACCCAATGGGCTTTATATTTGTTCCCATCCTTGGAACCCAATTATATTTATTATCATCCCCAATTATCCATTCTCCATCATAATCAATCATAATGCTGGTCGGCATAACTGCATATTAATAAATAAATCATATAAATAAACTTTAATTACAAAAGGAATATTCGAATACATCTAACATTCGGAAAAACAAAATAATTCGAGTAACATTTTCGAGTAAGAGAAAAACTCGAATAAAATGTTCGAATAATATAATTTTGAAAATACAGAATACGAACAATCAGTTGAAAAAAGATAAAAGTAAACAACTATTCGAGTTACTCTAAATACTTAAAAATGTTATACGAGTTCTAATATTATACTCGCCAAAGGTCTTTTACGAGCGAAGATAAATCGAAAAGTTTAGTATTATAAAATTTAGTAATGATAAAAAGTATTCGAGTAGTATTTTCGAGTTATTCGAATAATGTGTCCAAATAGAAAATTTCGAGTAAAATTCATTCGAATTCCTTTTTCGAACCAAAACAAATTCGAACAACGTATTCGAATAAGTAAAAACCGAAATGTTCCTTCATTTTCACACAGATCTACCGTGAAAATCCTACCCATAACTACCCAATACTGCGAAAATCTAATACCCGATGCTCGAAATGTAAAATGTCGTTAACATGAACTAAACTTGCAATGCCCGATAATGTAGAATGCGACACATGAATTTTGCCCCATTATTTACTGTATATGCGTTGAAGAACAAAATTGGTATTCTTGGAGCTTGGGTGTTTCGATTTCGGTGGATGCTTCGTCTCGTTTTGCTTCGGTTGGATGTCTCGATCTCGTTTATGGTGGTTGGTTTGCGTTGTTTGGTCGTTGGTGTATGCATTTATTATATATATTTTTTATTTAGGTATTAATTAGGTATTAATTAGGTTTGAGTTAGTTAATTAAAACATGTTCCTCTTTTTTCAATTGACTAAGTCTTGTTCCTGTTTTTTCAAAATGACCCAAAAATAATCCTATTTATCCAAGGCCTTGGCTTACCTACCCAATTGGGTATAACCCAACTCCCAATAAAAATATGACATGTGTTATGTATGTTTAGTGAAACACACGTATGTGTGTTTTAACATGGTTGAGGTAAGGTGTAATGTGCCATGTGTCATTTTTTGAGTGGAGTTGGGTTATACCCAATTTGGTAGGAAAGTCAAAACCTTTTATCAAATTGACCCGCTAAAGCTAGACTTTGCTTAATTTGAAATTGAATTTGTTACTAAAAAAATTGGACCAATAGTTCCGAAAAAGAAAACAGAGCGAAGAAATGACTGAAGAGATAATCGATCTGTACGAGCTCGAATACTCCGACCTCGTACTGTTGTCGTCTTCCGACCGTCGATCGGCGCCGGCGGCCGAAGCGATCCGACGGCTGGAGTTGGTATCAGACGCCATCATCCAAAACCTCGGGCCAAACGGGCCGGGCCTCATATCCATCAGCGGCGTCCCCAAGGCCGCCGTCGTGCGCCGAGCCCTCCTTCCTATGGCCCGAAAACTGGCTCTCCTCAGAAACGATGATCGGAAAAGCGTTCTCAAGGTATGGGAATACGTTTGATGAAATCATGGCTTGGAATTTTGTTATATGAGCATATTGTAGACAAGGTGTTTGTAGAAAGTCCACAATTGTTTCCTCCCCATCTCAATTGATAAAGTGGATCATAAATTAAAACCCCAGGCGTTTACAATTCCCGAAATCTGGTAAAAAACAATTTGTTAAAAACTCTTCACAAGCCATAAGAGATGTGTTTAAATTCTGTTTCATCTTTTTCATCAACTCTGTTTGCATGTTAGCTCGGGCGTAATCATACGAAAAACGTCACGAATTTGTCCTGCAGTTAACGTAATTTCGATGCAGAGATGCCATTTTTTCTTATCATAACGTTTCTTTCTTCAAAACAAGCGAAAATAGGAGCACAGCTTAGGGAGCGACGTGCAACTGAAGAATCTAGACAGGGTCGTATCGTCCTTTGCAGCCCAAATGAAGTACGATCAAGAAAATTTCAACGTCACACCAAAGGCTATAAATAACGATGATCCATCCTTAGACGTAAAAGAGTTCAAACATTTAGGCTTTACCTTCCGCGAGTTAGGGCGCTGCTTCATGGAACTCGGGCTTCACCTCTCGCGTGTCTGCGACAAAATTATAGGAGGCAACGAACTTGAGGATAGCTTATTACAATCTGGGACTGCAAAAGGGAGGCTGATACACTACCATTCAGTCCTCGATAAATTCTCGATAAAAGCAACAGAGAAGAAAAGAAAGGGTTCGAAAGACGATGGTAGGGCTAACGAAGGTACTACTGATCTGTGGCAGCAATGGCACTACGATTATGGGATTTTCACCATATTAACTTCGCCTATGTTTACGACATCATCGAAAGGATTCGATGGCCAAGAATGCGAATCGCCGAAAGATCACACATATCTTCAGATCTTCTGCCCAGACAAGAATCGAGTGCTTAAGGTAAATGCAGGTAATAAGGAGAGCGTCATAGTTCAGGTGGGAGAATCTGCTGATGTTCTGTCGAAGGGGAAGCTTAGGGCTAAGCTTCACAGCGTCTGTAGAACGACCGAGATCGATGGCTTGAGTAGGGAGACTTTCGTCGTTTTCTTACAGCCAGTGTGGGATAAGGTTCTGTCCCTTTCGTCAGACCATCGAAGGCAATGCGAAGAGGAAGAGCGAGGTTGTGTAAGGGATTCGAGCGATGGGCTTATTGGGAGAAGAATTAGGGAGATTGTTCCTCCTCTTTCGTCGAGGTTGAGAGATGGGATAACTTTCGCTGAGTTTTCGAGTGAAACGACGAGGCAGTATTACGGTGGGAGTGGTCTGCAATCGAAACGGCTCATACGTTAAGGTAATATATTGAGTTCATTCAATTTTTGAAATCTGAAACACTGTCATGGGTGGTGATAATAGATTTGCATGATTCAACTGGTGAAAGCCAAAACTATTGAACTATATATTTTTTTTTCCCTCTTTTCTATTTTTCACAATCAACAAAATGTTATATATCAGTCTGCCTATAAGCGAACATTGATAACATGGAGGGCGTGGAAAAAGAACTGAGTTACTAACAAGTACGTGAATTAGTAGAAAGAATGAGAAGCTGAATACGTACCCGACTTTGAGAGGATCTCTACCCTTTATTTGTTGAGCAAAATACTCTTCTGAGCACTTCCAAGGAACTGGCGATCTTGAACCCTAACCAAATATATGATCCCAAAATGAAGTCCACATATATTTATAAAACTAAACAGATATAACATATGTATGCATATAAATATATATGTCATGAATAAATTAACACCGAGCTTATTCAGTTTTATGGTAGATACACGGAAATACGATTTACGCCATTAAACGGCCAGATTCAGAATCCATCACAGCTCTATCATGAAGTTGATAATTAATGGATGGCGAAGAATGTGTCAAAGAGGAATTAAAGGACAAACTGAGACGAAATGTTCTTCCCATAAGCTTCTGAATACTGTACTCAGGAGGTATGCATGGGTGTCATAGTGTTAAGATACTCCTTATTAATTCAGGGAAAGAGAGTGAATTGCTCAACGACAAACGTTATATGATAATTCGAATCAGAAAATGAACGACTTGGATATAAACTGAGATGCAAACCGATAGGGGCATGCAATGCTGAGTCAGAGCTTGAGAGTAATAAAGCTTCATATGGAAGAAACTGACATGGGAGTTCGTACCCCAATTTTGACGAAGCTTTGGTGAACTTCCAGTCATTAAGATGCACATCTCCATCAATGCTCTAAGTCTTTTATGCAAAACGCAAAAAAATTCCAGCTAATGATTTCAGAGGCCAACTATCTTGGAACTCAATCTAAAAGCTGAAAAAGAACACTCAAGTAGCCAGATCACTACTAGAAAACGTAGTATCAGACACGGAAAATAGATACGGAATTGGTTTCGTGTCTAAATTATGAGTATTAGAAACGAATTCTGACACGGTTTTCTATTTTCATTTTAAAATAAATTAATGTTTTTATTTAGACACGGATTAGATACGGAAATAGAAACGAAAAATTGATAAAATTCATTTTAGAAACGGTATATATCCGTATCCAAATTTGCCACGAGAACAACACCTACGGAATTTCGGTTTTAGACACCGAAATATCCGTGTCTAATCCCTCAATAGATACGGAATTTTGGTTTTAGACACGGAATTTTCCTGTGTCTAATATGCATGATTCTAGTAGTGGATATACATGCACATGTTACAGAATTTTATGACCATTCAATTTTGAAGAACTTCGCGTATACTTTAAAGTATTTGTGACTTACCTGTAAGCAAGATCCTTCAAGTTATCGTTCCAACCTTTGAGGTGTTGATCTAAAAGAGCTTATTTGAAACACATTAGGTGAACCCAAAATTAGCTCCAACATTACTACTCCAACACTCCACATATCATACCTGTCCAGGAAAGCAAACCAAACGAAATGCTAGTTAATTCAAAACAAGAAATGAATCACATAATTATAGCTGGTGATTCATTTCTCAAAGTCTATTGTTAATAGCTTAGCTTATTAAATGAATTAGTATCTTTGACAGAGTTTCTTGCATAAGAATAGGTTACTTGAAGTAGTTTGCGTATAGTTTACGTAAACAAATGAGAAAATGATCAATTTTAAGACACCTATAACAAACCTATGGGGATGAAGACATGCCAAACAAGAAAAACAAACCACCAGACCATATAATCAACAAACTAGCACTAAAGCTTTTCAGAACAAGATGGCAACAAGATTCCTACAGCCATAGAAAAAAAAAATGTACGCTAGTACGGTACAGTAGTATTACAACGAAAATAAGCAAAACGCAGGGTTTATTATGTCTATCAGCTTCCACGATTTATTGTAATGAAACTGGGAAGAAGTTGATTGCCAGGAAAAAGACGTAGAACATACTTTGCAGTGTCAGTTGATGAACCATGATACCAACTCACATTTAGAAAGGCCTCTGGAGGAGTATATCCTGAAGTCTGTTCATCACTGCAGTTAAAACCGCAGAAATACGTATAATAATGGCTTGGATGACAAGCATCAGAGCTAACTATGAAAGTAATGAGCCAGACGAAAGATAGATAGATACCTTGAAGGCCCCTTTGGCCCATATAAAATGCTTCACTGTGTAATCATTCACAGCACTGCCAAAGTCAATAATGCGCCTGAAATTGATAGAAAAATGAATGAAAGTTATTCTGCTAATTTTTGATGGAATGTTGTGGCTATACATGACCCTACACACAATGTTTGAATATAGCATCACTTCACAAGTAAGGACGACCAAAATGTGAAGCCTAACTTGATGTTGCATCAATACCATCAGAATATGAAAAAAAGTGTACTAGGAGTCTGTAATTAGCTGTACATTGCAGTGGTGTAATTCAAATCAGTACTAGGAGTTTGTCTTAAGCAGCTTCCCGAGCTTGGATCTTTTAAGCACATCACCATATTTTCTGGAATGAGAAAAAAAAACTCATTCACTTTATTAGCTTGTGACTTGCAAAACGGAAACAATCATTAAATCCAAAATGTTCTCTTACCAGGTTTAATATCTCTGAGTTATATTCCTGTCGTGGCAAGATTTAAGAGCCATCAACTAGCCAAGAGTTAAGAAGCATGTTATGAGAGTGCTGGGTAAATGATCCTTGAGAAATTAGTCATTTCATTGACATACCATTTACATTTGATATTAAGGTCATGCATAACATAACAATATACATATACCATTTTCTATCAAGCGCTATACCAACTCTAAGAAGGTGTTGATTAGTTGTTTCCACTTTAAAAGGTTAAGTGCATGGATTCTGGAATAAAACGCGTAACTTTTAATACCTAACAGAACTTTAGTTCAAGCAAAAGATATAGTCATACCAATTGCCATATTATGTAGCGAAATTCCTCTTGTCCCGCCTCTGTAGTCTTCAGCCAGTGCCACCATTTTGAGGGGCGCAATATCTGAATGCGCTTTCCATGCTCACTTCTTTCTCCATCGATTGCAACTTCTTCAGCAGTGTACACAAGTTTTGACAAGGAAATACCTTCATGACGGAACACAAGCCATATTTCATTGGATCGCGACTCAAACGACTCAACGTATCTTGCAATATGATTCAGTCCTTCTTCATGTGGAGAATCTCTAAATGTCTTTCCCTCAAATCTCACGTTCTCACCACAAATAGTTTCTCCCCTATCATCTTCAATTGATTTATTAGAATATTTTGGGCCATTGGGTTGTGGTATTCTCCACACTGACTCCAATAATCGTGACGGAGATGAACCTCGTAAAATGTAAGACGCATTCAAAAATACTTCGCCAAAGTATTTTTCCCTTAGGCCACTCAGGTAAGCAGTTCTTCCCCTTTCCACCTGTATCAAAACTCTTATCAACCCATAAAAATACCAGACAACTGACACGATTTTGGTATTGGCAGAATCAATGTATTCTTCAAAAGAGCAAAAAGAGACAGATGTTAATAGTAAACAATTAGGAATTGTTACATTATCATTTCGATACAGCAATAGTACCTTGTTAGGACATAATATTTATAACTCCAACACGTATAAAGTTCGTGAAAATAGCCAATGAGAACATCATTATAAATAACACGGAAAAATGTAATCATGCCAATATGAAGGTTTGTAACATACCATTATTCGCTTCAAAATGAACACATTGTCGTCAGAATCTGTGCTACTGCAGTCATCAGACACATTTGTATGAAAATTTTCCTCACATGCTCCTAAATGCCAATTGAACGCAAGCCAAACTTCCCCAAATGCTCCTCGATCAAACTTTTATCGGAAAGCAGAAAGATGATTACCATTATTGACCCGTTTAGAGATAAAAGATCTCACAATTAATTCAAGCAGCGCAAAGCATGATCGAGGAATACTTCCCAAATTGTCCACAGGGATAAAATATATTGCACGCTCCATAAAAAAGTAACTGAGAAAGCCATTAGTTGATGAGAAAAGGAAAAAGATAGAGGAATCAATAATCAGACTTAGTGAGGGGGGAGGAACCAAATACGAGCTATATATCAGTACATGCTACGTAATGTGTAAGAAAGAATCACACCATATGCAGTAAGATTCATGGACAGTAAATTTGACAGGAGCATTTAGGTGCACCCAAAATGTCCACTAGATTCACATTTAAATAAAGTCACACTTGGTGCCGAAGCGCATACGGGTCTCATGTAGCGGCCAAACTATTTAAAGTTCTTCAAAAAAATTAAAATTTGGTGATTTTGGAAAAGCGTTTATACAGGAAAAATAGATACCTCGTATCTGATGTTACATGCTAACTTTGACCCATACTATGAAAAGGAATTGACTCAAGAAAACCAAGGAATCTTGCAAAGCTTGTTGGATAATATCAAAGCGGGTCCCAGTAGAAGAAGAAAAAAAACTACAGAAGAAATACAAAAGAACCATGCGTGATATAGGAGTCAAGAATTTACACTGCAGCAGGAAAAAATCTTATGCACATAATAAGATCAGATGATCAAAGCAAAATACAAAAGAAGTCAAAAATATAAAAGAGCAAAGGAGACGATATAATTGAAGCAGCCAAAGGAAAAAAGGTGTAAAAAGAAGAAAAACACAACACATGCGCAGCCGCCACATTTGAAGAATATGTGATATTGTTAAATATGTTTATTATGTATCCTCATAGATATATCTATATATAGACATGTACTAAGTGTATTGGAAGTGTGCGAGAGTGGAGAGAAAAGGCAAAAAGTGCCGTGTGTGTATGAGTGGAAAAAAGGAAAAAAGCACAAAGTGCTATGTGTGGAAAAGGGTGATGTACAGGTGTGTGAGTGGAGAGAAAAGGAAAAGCTTAATGTGTGTGTGCATGTAAGAAAGACGAAAAAAAGTGTTGTTCCTCTATTTGAAAAGAAATCGTTCCTCCTCATTCGATCTCATATATATACAAAATAAAATAACAAAATGGTATCAGAGACGATGGTGTCAAAAGAGCCGAAGGTGTTAACGGAGCCAACAAAGCCGATGATATCGCCAGAGCCGATGGTGTCAATGGAGTCGAGGTGGATAGCAGATGTCCACATGTTAGTCCCACAACTCACCGAGAGTAACTACGCAAGGTGGAGCGTAGAAATGAAGGCTTTGCTTGAAGAGCAAGACTTATGGAAAATCGTCGAAAACGGAGATACCCCACCCGATACAACGGGGTATACAAGGTTGCAACGGAAGACGTTGCGAGCCGCCGCCATAGAAAACGGTCTCGCGCTCCTCGTCATCTACGAGGCGTTAGATTTTACCAGTTTCGGAGCCATAGGGGCAACGAGAAAAGCCAAAGAAGCCTGGGATCTGTTGGAGAAAGCGTATAAAGACGCTTGCAGCAACCAAGTTCAGCCACAAAAACAGGGCGAACTTGCAACGACGGAGGAGGACGACAAGAACGTTGAAGGCGAACCTGTAGGAGAAAAAGTAGCTCGTGACGAGGAGAGTAAGCGTGATAAAGATCACGCTGAGCCGGTGGATGAAAAGAAAAAAGAGGAACCACCGCTTATCGCCGAGAAGGAAAAAGAAGGCGGAGCGTAAAGAAAGACGCCGGTGAAGCCACAAAGAAGGAAGAAAAATCTCCAAAGGCCGAGGAGGCCGTAAAAGAAGAGAAAACGACCGAAGCAGTCGTTGAAGTGATAAAAGAAAATATCACTCATGAAGTATCCACCACCACTCCACCAACGGAACCTACCTACGAGGCGGAGCCCTCAAAGCTCGAGAAAGAGGAAGCGGTCGAAGAAACGCCGCCACGACAACCACCTGAGAAAGTCGAGGAGATCTACGCGAAGACATCGAAAAATGCCGATGAGATGAAAAATGCGGTTGACGACGCCATGCACACGTTGTCGGACGAAGCTACGGATAAATTTCACGAGGCGAATAAGAAAGCCACGGAGAAATACGACACAGTAGCCGAGGACGCTATTGATGCCGGAGAAGATACGAAAAAGAAGCCAACTCCCCAGCAGGCTGAAGAAGCCATACGAGGTGAGATGCAGGAGAGCGACGAGATGGTCGCGCATGAAGTCACGACGGAGGCCATGCGACATGTTGTCGGTAAAGTCACGACACAGAAGACTGGAGAACCTACGGAGGCCAGTCTTAACGAGAAAGAGCGCGTTGACAAAGAAAAAGCGCGTTTGAAAGACAAGGAAATAAAAGAATGGATCAATGCGAGAGACAACCTTGAGGCCTACATGAACAAATTGAATACCCGAACCAATGACAAGTACAAGGTCGTCGAAAAATTAGAAGCGAACGAGAAGGACGAGGTCAAGACGATGGCCAAGGCGACCCACAAACGGATCGACGATAACCAAAATATGAAGGAAAAATATATCCACGAAAATCGCAGAGAAGTCGCGGAGGAGGTCACCAATAAGATCGAGCTCACGACCAACGAGGCGACTGACATGAAGGAGACCTTTAAGATGCTGACGAAGCCCAAGCCATCGGAGGCGAAACATCCGGTCGCCATATCGATGAACATTGAGTACGACAAAATCCACAAAAAAATCGCGGAGGAGGTAAAATATAAATTCGAAAATATATTCGTGAACAACGATGCAGAGCAATACAAAGTCGACGCCGTGGAGGATATTTATTACATCGCCGAAGAACCGAGCCGAAGGGAAAAGGCGATCCATGAAGAAAAACTAGTGGTAAACGAGTACGACGAAATGACAAACATGGCGAGGATCACGAAGGCACTTATCGACGGCAAATGGCTAGCCGCGACGTACGACAGAAGAAAGCGGGTAAAATTTAAATAGCGATGGAAGACCGCAGTGCTTTGATATTAAGGGGAAATTTGTTGGATAATATCAAAGCGGGTCCCAGTAGAAGAAGAAAAGAAACTACAGAAGAAATATAAAAGAACCATGCGTGATATAGGAGTCAAGAATTTACACTGCAGCAGGAAAAAATCTTATGCACATAATAAGATCAGATGATCAAAGCAAAATACAAAAGAAGTCAAAAATATAAAAGAGCAAAGGAGCCGATATAATTGAAGCAGCCAAAGGAAAAAAGGTGTAAAAAGAAGAAAAACACAACACATGCGCAGCCGCCACATTTGAAGAATATGTGATATTGTTAAATATGTTTATTATGTATCCTCATAGATATATCTATATATAGACATGTACTAAGTGTATTGGAAGTGTGCGAGAGTGGAGAGAAAAGGCAAAAAGTGCCGTGTGTGTATGAGTGGAAAAAAGGAAAAAAAGCACAAAGTGCTATGTGTGGAAAAGGGTGATGTACGGGTGTGTGAGTGGAGAGAAAAGGAAAAGCTTAATGTGTGTGTGCATGTAAGAAAGACGAAAAAAAGTGTTGTTCCTCTGTTTGAAAAGAAATCGTTCCTCCTCATTCGATCTCATATATATACAAAATAAAATAACAAAGCTGTCAGAATTCAAACATTGATCTTTATCCTCATCAATATATCTACCGAAGTGCACACATGCATGTTGTTCATCGTATAGATCTACAGGTCCACCTGCATCAATGAATATTTGAAGGATTTAATTGGAAAAACCTAAGTCAAGATACATAGAACACAACTCAAATTAAGTACGAGAACCAATTGAATTGCACAAAATTAACAAAGCAGCTTACTACAAAAATACTGATCGACTGCTAAAGCAGATGAAAGGTCAGTGACAGGGTCACCTTTATGGATGCAAAACATGTAATCATCATACACACCAAGGTTCTCAGCTAGATAAAAGGATTTATATTGACGTTCTTGCCTTCAATCTGGGACATGAAAGAACTCAAAATCTACATAGGTAAAGGTTGTAAATTAATGAGATTCTCTAAACTAAAGCAAAAGCACATGGAAATATATAAAGCAAAATCATACGAAAATATAAAAAAGACGAATGAGATTGGAACTGTATGTCACCTATAGAAGTTAAGCTTCTGATTCGCAGTCTTACCAATAATCTGTCGAACTTGGCAGCACCATGATGAGGCTGCAGTCCCAGGAGAAGAGAAGTGTTTTCATCTGCTAACAGGATGGGGAAAAAGTAAATTAAATCAGCAGCGGAGTTATAGTGAGAAGAAAAAAATGGGCTAAACGCATTAGCATTTGAGAGGATGCAGTTAGGATCAAGGTTGCACCAATTCAAATTGACATAACAATTTAGAACTCTCAGGTCAGCCAACTCATAATATCATAAACTATTAAAAGAACTAAGAAAGGAAGATTACATGAATTATCAAGCAGCCCTTGATCTCCTAGAGCCAAAATATCAAATTTGCTTGATGTATGAATGACGTCTTTGAGCATAGATTCGTAAGATACTGATCCTCTCACTGGAATCATCACAGCTGCCAAGTTATCCATACTACCTCTCTGCAATGCAGTGTTCACAATGCAATCGGCCATCGAGTGTGAACATGACGAATTCAGCTCTAGTGGCCGAGCAAAACCAGAAAGTGGTTCCCATAAAATGTCACAGATATCTTGAGAACTCAGGGTTTCAAACACACCATCTGATGCAAGGATTAAATAGGTATCGTTGGCCGTCAAACCAATAAGACAAAAAGCCCAAACAATCTAACTTGAGATGGCATCCAGAATTGCCTATATTTGAAGTGTAAACTAACTGTTAGAAGGCACATGTACATGCATGCAAACAAATTAAAAAAAAAAAATTACCTTTAAACTGTATGTCACCAATCGACCGGGATATGGCCAAATGGCCATTAACTTGGGCAATGCCACCCCACTCAGAAATATGACCTCCAGCAGATTCCACACTTGACTTTTCATCCTCTCGATCAGGATGATGATCATTTGTCAACTCCTTTCCCACCAAAAACATCCATCCATTAGATGCTTCCGACTTTAACCGACGGTACTCTTGTAATGATGAAGAAGAATCTATACTTTTCTGCTTCCTGATTATCCTGAACACCGTAGCTGTAAATTTCAAGGTCAAGCAACATTAAGAGCGAGAACCATGAACAAAAAAATTGAATTGTTTCAATGTCATAGGGCTAGCCCGTTAATTAAATGACCACAACAATTTCGGATCTTCATAAGAGATGATCTAACCTTTAGCCTCAGATGGGGACTGATATACTTCAGAGCACAAAAGCGCCTTCGAGTCACCAACGTTAGCAACTAGGAGCTGATTATCTGCCAGAAGTACAACCGTAGCTGTTGTACCATAACTTAGATTGTGTCTAAATGCATCCTACAAAACATCAAAAGGTACGGATTGAGAGAAAATGAGAGAATCGCATGAAGTTTCTTGCAAGTAGATGATCGGCTAACCTTTGAGAATGAAGCATCAACATCGTGGATTGCACTTAACAATGCTTCTCTCAGTAAATCAAAAGGAAAAGGCCCATCCGAGATAGCTGACATTGTCACTTTGAACCTACATAATGCATAGTTGAGTCAAAACCTTACATAACTCCATAAATGAGCTGATCAGATGGTCAACATTTGAACCATAAACACTAATTTTCTCCAATAACATGAATATACAAAAAAGCACATGGATTACCTCAGGTCCAATGACAACCATAACTGTATACCTTTCACAAGATTATTCATGATGTTCCAGATTGTTAAGAAGTTATTTTAGGATTATGCAAGTTGGTTTCTTTATGTCAGTTATAGTGTTTAAAATATATGTTAGTGTGGTAGTTTCTTAATAGTTCTGTATTTTAAGAACGGCTGTGAAGTCTAAGAAAAATATTCTAGTTTTCCTCTGAAAAATATACTTTCTTCTTCATCCAAAAATCAACAATTGGTATCAGAGCGTTCATCTTAAGGGACCTGTGAAGATCATGGAAGCCGAAATAAATTTCTCGACGATTGCTCCGGCGGTGTTCGATGGCGAAAACTACCAGCACTGGGCAGTATGTATGCAGATGTATTTGGAGGCTCTCGATCTCTGGGAAACAGTGGAAGTAGACTACGAAATTCCCGAACTTCCCAACAATCCCACGATGGCTCAACTAAAAGCGCACAAAGAGAAGAAGACAAGGAAGTCGAAGGCGAAGGCATGTTTGTTTGCCGCAGTTTCGTCCACCATTTTCTCTCGGATAATGTCTCTGAAATCCGCAAAAGAGATATGGGACTATCTGAAGAAGGAATATGAAGGTGATGAATGAATCAAAGGAATGCAGATCTTGAATCTTATAAGAGAATTCGAACTCCAACGAATGGAGGATTCTCAGACGATCAAGGAGTATTCTGACAAGCTGCTTGCAATCGCTAATAAGGTGAGACTTTATGGTTCTAAATTTACTGATTCGAGAATTGTCGAAAAAATTCTCGTTACAGTTCCTGAAAGGTACGAGACAACCATCATTACCTTGGAAAATACCAAGGATATGTCAAAAATTCCTTTGCCCGAGTTACTAAGTGCCATGCAAGCACAAGAGCAACGGAGAATGATGAGAGAAAACACACCAATAGAAGGAGCGTTGGCAGCAAAGGCACAGTCAACGTCGAAAGCAAATTGGAAGAAGAATTACGAAGGCGGTGTTCTAGCGACAGAACACGATAATGTCCAAAGGAGGTACGAAAATCAGAAAAAAAACGTATCCACCTTGCGAACATTGCGGGAAGAAGGGTTCATCCACCGTTTAAATGTTGGAGAAGGCCCGACGCCGAGTGCACTATATGCCATCAAAAAGGACACGAGCATGTGATCTATAGAAACAAAAATCAGCAGCAACACGAAGTCGCAAAAGCTGTTGATACTCAGCCGACTGATCGAGAGGAGGAGGATTATCTCTTTGCTGCTACGTATGTCTCGAGCATAGATTCATGCAACGAGTGGCTCATCGACAGCGGGTGTACTAATCACATGACGTATAATAAGTCGCTGTTTCGAGATCTGAGGAGCGACACTACTTCGAAAATTCGAGTTGGAGATGGCAAATACATACCGGTTCACGGAAAAGGGACCGTTGCAATCTCAACCAATTCAGGTACGAAGTTAATCTCTGATGTGTTATATGTTCCTGATATTCATCAAAATCTGTTGAGTATCGGACAACTTATGGAGAAGGGCTTCAAAGTTCACTTATAGGATTACTACTGCATGATTAAAAATGCAAACGACCAGGATATAGTCAAAGTGAAAATGAGAGGGCGAAGTTTTTGTCTAAATCCGTCGAAGGAGGAGTTGATTGCCTCAACTGACAAACAGAATACAAAAGAATCTTCTGCTCCTACTAGTGAAGTATATGGCAAGAAGGTTTATTCAGACGAGCCGCTGAATGATGAAAATTCAGGTCTGAAATCTGAAAAAGCTATTTTGGAAACTGTCTCCAGCAAGTCCGATCAGACCAATGCTGCGAAGCCGAAGAAGAAACAAGTTAAGCTGAACTACCAACAGTTCTGCAAAGACCGCATGCAAGAATATCATGATGCGAGAAATACTGAGGCTGATCCATCTTATGTGGAGGGAAATGAGCAGAACATGAAGTTTCTGTATTCGAGAAATCATTTTCGGCCGCCTAATCTTAGTTTCAGAACAGATCCAGAAGATTGAAGATCCTAAAATAAGGAGGAGTGTTAAGAAGTTATTTTAGGATTCTGCAAGTTGGTTTCTTTATGTCAGTTATAGTGTTTAAATATATGTTAGTGTGGTAGTTTCTTAATAGTTCTGTATTTTAAGAACGGCTGTGAAGTCTAAGAAAAATATTCTAGTTTTCCTCTGAAAAATATACTTTCTTCTTCATCCAAAAATCATCACAGATAATCTATAATAAGCTTTACACATTCAAAATGCCTTTTTAAGAGTACAACTTCCACTTCCATATTGGATATAATTAGTTAATTTAAACCTAAATATATAAACAACACAACAACAATAATTTAAGATAAACCTTCCAAGATCTAAAAAACGATCTTCGACATTCTTGCCCCATCCAATCTTCTCACAATCGGGACGAGCTTCTCCTTGATCGAGAATGCTCCTCATCACATTTCTCGATAAAAATGAGTAAGTCGTATCAACCTTCTAATACAAATGCAATACGAAATACTCCAGCATCAACTCTGAGGCCATTTGACTAGCTTCTGCACCATTATGCCCATCAAACACTGCCATTAATCCTACCATCACCTCCTTTATTCCCCTTCAGAAAATTTCAAAAAATTATTAATCATCCCAATATATAACTAAAACATTTCAAAGAACATTTAACATACAGTAACAACCATTTATTCGTGAATTTGATTTTCCAAAGACCTTTAAAATTTAGAACTACTCATGTTTACTTTTTGTGTGATCGCGATTATCTTACCAGGAAAAGGTATGCGAAGATCAAGATTGCACAAAGCCCGATCCTCCAACGACCTTCGCTTGCCTTGAAGAATCGCTGACTGGCACATGGCGAAATGCGATTGATAGCCTGACTTGATATTGGAGAGAGTCCATCGAGGGCATTTCCGAGATTGCAGCACCGCCGGAGCGCCGCCTTCCCAGTACACCGACAGGCACTCCAGAGACTCTCCGGCGAAGCGTGAGCTCGCGAACCCGGGAAATAATAGCGCAAGTAGTAAAATTGGCGTCGAAGGTTCAAACTGAATCATGGACAAGCAAAGCAGACTTGTTGAGACACGGCAAGATGCGCGGCGGAGCAAAGGTTCAGATAAAGTTCCAGATCATCAAAATTGAGCACGAAAGGAATATAATAGATAAATTAAAATATGGCATTTGAAATAGTCAACGTTAAAAAAAACTAGCCACCTAAATGGTAAAAGACCAATGTACCCTTATTTACTCTGCGTAAAGGACTATTCTACCCTTCTTTAATGGCAACCAACGACAGTTAACGAACAATTACAGCTTTTCACGGGTCTTTAAAAAAAATAGCCCTTGACTCAGTCAATGTTAAAAAAATAGCCTCGTTGACGATTCTTTTTGGTCAATGGCCTTCATTTTAATTAACCTCTAACTATCTTCTTTAAACCTCGTTAATTAACTAAAAATAAAAGAAAAAGAAAATAAATATACATACAGACATCTGTATATATATAAAAGAAACGAAATTCTATTTAAACGCACATCAACACGTAATAATTACTCCAACCACCCAAATTGTTCCATACTTACTTCTTCATCCTCTCTAAGAAAAACAAGCCTCATTTTCGTCACTAAGTCGAGCTCAAAGTCTGGAAACAAGACTGGAAAGGAATACCTAACTCTTTACAGTAAGTTGTTTCGTTTTGAATTATGAATTGTAACCCTCTCGAAATTACGTGATTGGGTGAAGAGATGATGCTTGGCCATGAGAGTGTCGAATTTCCAGTTGGAAAGACGAAACTCGTGGTCATACTTCATGGAACCCGCACATATACCCACAAGGGCCCCATGCATTAGATTTGGGGCCCCGCGCATAACTTCAGGGGCCCCGCACATCTTTACACGGTCTCGGCATGCTGTGCCGCGCATCAGTGCAGGGGGCGCGCGCACAAGAGCACGGGGCCGCGCGCGCTAGAGCACGGGACCCGTGCATCAGTTCAGGAGCCCCGCGCATCTTTACAAGGTCCCAGCACGCTGTGCCGCGTATCAGTGCAGGGGGCGCGCGCACTGGAGCACGTGACCACGCGCACTAGAGCACGGGACCCGTACATCAGTTCAGGGGCCCCGCACATCTTTACACGGTCCCGACACGCTGTGTCGCGCATCAGCGCGGGGGCCGCGCGCAATGGAGCACGGGCCGCGCGTGCTAGAGCACGGGACCCACACATCAATTCAGGGGCCCCGACGCTGGTGCTGGGGTCCCGCGCACCACGGGGGCCGCACACTGGGCATGGGTCCCACGCACTAGGGCATTGGTCCCGCGCACTAGAGCTTGGGTCTCGTGCACTAGAGCGCGCTCCCGCACACACTAGCGCTGAGGACCATTGCATCAGTGCCGCCCGCGCAATAGTGCAGGGGTCCTGCGCAATAGAGCAGGGGTCCTGCGCACTATAGCAGGGGTCCCTCTGTAGCGACCCTAGCTATCGCCATCATTTCATGCATTGTCCTAATTGCTTAACGATGCGATAACTTAAACGAGATACGAAAACGCATAATTTTTTTTTCTTTTTCATAAAGGGAGTCGTTCCTACATGTCAAAAGGATTACATAGAATTCTTACATTCACAAAAGACCTATAAGAGATGTGTGTACATGAACAGCAAAAGTAATCCTATGTGCCCGACCTCACAGGTCGTCATCCGCGTACACACCACTGCCAAAAGTCGCCCGGAAGCTTCAAAAGATTTGCCTTGCCAGCTAGGTGACCGTGATCGCTTGCACCTACAACACATAACGTAAGGGTGAGCCGCCATGGCTCAGTAAGTGAAAACATGCATGAATGCACGTGCCCTAATTTGCAAAGACAATCCGCGTCTATACTTTGTACTTCTCACACACTCCTTGACCTTTCATAACATATTTGGACCCTCGGCTTTCAATCTTACTATGCACCATTTCATAGAGCTCTTAATCCTCGAGGGATTCATACATATGTGATGGCTCGCGCACTGGGAGGTTACCCGAAGGCACCTTTCCAATCCCAGTGAGGCCTGTCACGCGGACGCTTCTCACTGGTAGCCAACTCCGAGGTCGCCAACACCAAACGTTCCCTCTGTGTCGCGATTCCCTCGTGTCGCATCCTCCAGGTTGCATCTTCCGCTATGGGGTTTCCACCTGCCTATCATGAATCAGGCATTTTCGGCATCATGATCGCCACGGTGTATATCCCCTACCTATCATAACAGGTAATTCGGCATCGTATCGCCATGGTCGCATAGAAGAGCCGTGACTCTTCATTGAGTCGACATCAGACGCCAATATCGGCGAATATCCATCGCGCACAGGCGATCTTATAATATGCACGCTCACGTTCCTGTTTTTCATCCTATTCATGCGTGCACATGCTCATTCCATGTTCATGTGTGTATGCATTTCATAATCTCATGCGTAACAAATAAATCGTATCATTCAAGGTTCACGTAGTATCACGTAGGCACGGAAACACATAAATCATGCACCCATACGTTATGCGTCGTAGTTGATTTCCACTTACTTGTAGTCCGAGCTAGACTAGCTTACCCCTTCGTGAAACTCCTAATTTTCGATCCTTAGATAAAAATAATGTGGTATTAGTATCTATTTAAATTAGCTGACTAGACTGAAATAATTAAATTCGATTATACTCGTTTGTCACAATTCCCCAATCGTCCGATACTGATTCAAATTAAGTTAGGACAAAATCTTATTTTGTAACTCTCGGCGAATGTATTAGGTTCCATGTCAAATCGCCCTATTCTTGCTAAGTCTGGTTTCGATCGAAACTCATATGGTCTCTAAGCATTCGATTTCTACTCTAAGTTATGATAGCATTTAAATCGTACTATGTAAAGTTCGGCGAAAGTTGTTAATTGTTAAATATGATTCGCCCAATTTGCCATGTACTAATAGGTTCCACTTTCGCCGTTACCTGACGTCACCATGTTTTAGTTTCGGTCATTTGTAATAGGTATAGGATGATTTAATTGAAACCCTAAATCGATCAAGCCTAAAACCCTTAGTTTCGACCGAAACTAATATTATTTTACCAAGAAATCGCCCGATTGTCATGGTCCCTACCCACTTTCGATCGATTTCTCCAGCACGGAGAAAGTCTTGTGACTTAAAATGGTTTCACCCGATTCATAAAGCATCACAATGTAGTTTCGCTTGATTGTAGTTGGTATCAACGTCGCCTGACTCTTAGCACATGCTCGGCGAAACTTAGATACATTTTGTATGTATCTATGTATTGTATCGGCCGATTCTTCTTGGATTTCTTTCCTCGGCGAAAGTTAGGGTGTATTCATGTGATTCGGCCGAAACTAATTGATACATCTTACTAAATTAATACTTTATTCAGCTCGGTGATTCTATCAGATATTGGTCTTGCTATCGGTCGAAACATAGCCTTCTCAAAGTTTGTGCAATCGCCCGATTCTTTATATAAATTATTATTCTATTACATAGCTCGGCGATTTCCTATTCTATCGGAACTCATGATGCCTGAAATTATTAATGTATTCATTTTACTCGAAGTTCATCCTTCCTGCTGAAAATCGACTTAACCCCTAACTTCGGCCGATAATTATCTCCCAACAGATTTTACACTTTATTCCATCCGTAAGTACAATTAGAATGTTATCTCTAATATCCTAAGTACGAAGGTGTATAAGTGAAGAACATATCAACTAATAAGGACCGCTTCTAAATTAGATACCCAAAGCTACTTTCCACCTAAGAGATAAATTCATCTTATATCTACTTTTACCCGTAAATCACCTAGGTAACCAAAATTTCAGACCCTTAGTATTTCATACTCTCATGTTGCTCTTTGTAAATTTTTCGGGGCCCACGCACATGCGCCACGCGGAGGATCGGTGCCCGGTATAAGCTTGATGAGGTTCCTTCTTAAAACCAATTGGTGTTTTAAGAGGAGTGACCCATCATCTTATAAACCCATTTAATTTCTTTGAACTAATCGGTGTAGGACTTTCATTTCCCAACACACGTGACTCTCAACACTCCCCCCTCACGTGTGAGACAATTTCTTTTAATCGGACGGGGAATACCGTTCTTTTCGAACCCGCCGTATATTTTAATTTGAGTCGGATCTACCCGCTCTGATACCATGTAAATTCCGGGGCGGGCCTCCGGTAATTATTAACCGTTAAAGAGGCCCACGCACATGCGTCACACGGAGGGTCGGTGCCCGGTATAAGCTTGATGGGGTTCCTTCTTAAAACCAATTGGTGATAAGAGGAGTTGTCCATCAAGCTTATAAACTCATTTAATTTGGCAAGCAATTTCGATGTGGGACTTTGCCACACACGTGATTCTCAACACTCCCCCCTCACGTGTGACCCATTTTCTTTTATCGGACGGGAAACGCCATTCTTTTCGAGCCCGCCATATATTTTTAATTGAGTCGGATCTTTGCCCGCTCTGATACCATGTAAATTTTTCGGGGCCTATGCACATGCGCCACACGGAGGATCGGTGCCCGGTATAAGCTTGATGGGGTTCCTTCTTAAAACCAATTGGTGTTTTAAGAGGAGTGACCCATCATCTTATAAACGCATTTAATTTCTTTGAACTAATCGGTGTGGGACTCATTTCCCAACACACGTGACTCTCAACACTTCATGTTCGAAAGTGGCTTTAGTTTTTATTAATTATCAAACGTAAGTCTGTACAAACCTACGCAGTTATGTTAACATGAATTTAAGCTCAACAATTAAAGTTTCTCATATACTTGTCCTACCCGCAAGTTTTATTAATTCCCAGAAATATGATAGACACGAGCCATAATTAAATTTACAAGTTACAAGTGGTATTTCTGCTTACCAAGCTCGAGCGATCTTAAGATGGTTTGGAATTCCTTCTCTTAGGGCTCCTCTCGTTTGTTTGTTCTTTTGTTAGGGTTTCTTCGCCAAATGAGTTCGTTATTGCAAGGTTTTTTAGATAATCATTAAGTCAACAAGAGTATGGTTGATGGGACATATGGGGACGTGTATTTCCCTCTAGGACTAAGTAACCATTACTATTAATAATTACCCCTACACTTGGGCCTAAAAAGAATTTAATATAGTCCAATTGTGCTATAGCCCAGCCTTTATTCCTAATAGTGTTATTATTATTAAAATTTCTTATAGGCAAATCTACACATAAATCCCTACTACCCAAAATACTCATCAACTAACTCCCCCCTCTCAATTCACTTATCACTAAACTCATCATTTCAAACTTATCTATCACATAGCTACCTAATGGACAAATATACCCTTGTAAAACATTAATATTCCAAAATAACCTTGTGAATTCACTAACAGAGAGAACGTCGACGAACAACAGACGACGAAAAGCAGAACGAAAATGATTACAGAAGCCGGCCGATTCTCAGCTTCACCTTCACAACGATCAGCGAACGAGATTCTTAGGGCTTCACACCTTTATTCGACTTGTAAGAACGGTATACTGTAAAAACGGTTTCTTGACACCGTTTGACTTCAATTTTTCGTTTTTTGTGGCATTTTGGGTTAATGTAGAGATTAGGGCTTTCATAGTTTCATTTCTTGAAAGATTTAATGTCGGGCTATGTTTAATTTTGTGACTACTGCTCGAATTTGGGGTTTATAACAAAATTAGGATTTAATTATTTTGTTTTTCGAATTGGGAACTTGGTATCATTCAAATTAGGGTTTGTTAGCTTCTAATTTCCCTGCTCGATGTAAATCTGCATTTATGACTGTCTCTGTACCAGTCTTGGTTGTTTTAGGGTACGATAATTGAATTTGTACTTGTATATGTTTTTTGGTACCGTATTACATTGTTAATTGGTACCGTAAATTCATTATTTGATTCTCTCGTTTTTGTTGCATGCAGAAATGGCACAGACGTCGAAAAAACCCATCGAGAAAGAATTACGAGATGACATCACGGTGTTTGAATATTTGTACTGGTTCATTTTCTGTCGACCTACTAGACATGGAGCTGAGACTATAAGGCAAAGTCAATCATGCCAGAGTTTGAGTCCACGAGGGAGCAGAATCCAGAGGGCATGTTGCGGCGTACATACTGCAATGTCCATGGATCGATACATCGTCGGACCGGTGGCTCGTGGGAGGTATCTTGATGAAGTCGACTATAATTGTATCGTGGCGTCATGACTGCCACGATACTTACGGACGATCTTAGTTGCACGCTCCACCTGTTTGAGTGATATGTATGTGTGTTTTGGGACTGATATGCTGTTGATCCTCAGTTTTCTGATTTGTTTATGTTTTTGTTCGTTTTTTTGTAGTACCTGAACTAACAAGTTTGTAGTACCTAGATGAGGACGGTTGTAGTACCATACTATATGCTTCTGTACTACCATAATTAGGTCGTTTGTAGCACCTTTCACAGTGCCGTGCGAGCGGCTTCAAACTACGCCAAATCTAATTTATTGTACCAATACATAGACGTTTGCACAGTGTATGCTTTCATAGTACCATAATTAGGTCGTTTGCAGTACCTTTTTCGTGCCGTGCCGGCTTCAAAATACGCCAAATCTAATTTGTGGTACCAATACATAGACGTTTATAGTATCAAGATGTGGACGGTTGTAGTACCATAGTATATACTTTCATAGTACCACAATTAGGTCGTTTGTAGTACCCTTTCCGTGCTCTGCAAGCGGCTTCAAAATACGCAAAATCTAATTTGTGGTACCAATACGAAGACGTTTGTAGTACCTAGATGTGGAACGTTGCAGTACCAGAGTATATGCATTCGTAGTACCATAATTAGGTGGTTTGTAGTACCTTTTCCGTGCCGTACCAACCGCTTCAAAATACGCCAAATCTAATTTTTGGTACCAATACGTAGACGTTTGTAGTACCTAGATGTGGAACGTTGCAGTACCAAAGTCTATGCTTTCGTAGTACCATAATTAGATCGTTTATAGTACCTTCAGTGCCGTGCGAGCGGCTTCGAAATACGCCAAATCTAATTTGTTGTATCAATACATAGACGTTTGTAGTACCTAAATGTGAACGGTTGCAGTACCATAGTATATGCTTTAGTAGTACCATAATTATGTCGTCTGTAGTACCTTTTCCGTGCCGTGCGAGCGGCTTCAAATATGCCAAATCTAATTTGTGGTACCAATCATTAGCGTTTGTAGTACCTAGAAGTGGAACGGTGCGTACCATAGTATATGCTTTCGTAGTACCATAATTAGGACGTTTGCAGTACCTTTTCCATGCCGTGCGAGCGGCTTCAAAATACGACAAATCTAATTTGTGGTACCAATACGAAGACTTTTGTAATACCTAGAAGTGGAATGTTGCAGTACCATGGTATATGCTTTCGTAGTACCATAATTAGGTCGTTTGCATTACTTTTTCCATGCCGTGGGAGCGGCTTCAAAATAAGCCAAATCTAATTTGTGGTACCAATACGTAGACGTTTGTAGTACCTAGACGTGAAACGTTGCAATACCACAGTATATTCTTTCGTAGTACCATAATTAGGTTGCATGTAGTATATTTTTCGTGTCATTCGTTCGATTGTCGAAAACACGTAGAATCTTGAGCATTAAGGATTTACAGCTTACATAATGCGACAAATAACAAAAATAAATACATGACAACGTTAAATCTTGACTATGTGGTAAGATATTGTTACTAGCATCACTTAAATCAAAAGAAAGTGGGCACTTGAATGTAACAATCCTTGATTGTAAATGTTAACCCGCATTTTTCATACCAAATGATCAACTTAGTAGCGTTAACTATCGTAACGCACTCACGGACAAAAAAATAACCCGAACGACGTCGAAATACGCCAACTCTAATTTGAAGTACCTGAACTAACACGTTTGTAGTACCTAGATGAGGGCGGTTGCAGTACCATACTATATGCCACTATAGTACCATAACTAGGTCGTTTGTAGTACCTTTTCAGTGCCGTGCGAGCGGCTTCGAAATACGCCTAATCTAATTTGTGGTACCAACACATTGACGTTTGTAGTACCTATATTTGGACGGTTGCAGTACCGTAGTATATAATTTCGTAGTACCATAATTAGATCGTTTGTAGTACCTTTTTCGTGCCGTGCGAGCGGCTTTGAAATACGCCAAATCTAATTTGTGGTACGAATACGAAGACGTTTGTAATACCTAGAAGTGCGACGTTGCAGTACAATAGTATATGCTTTCGTAGTACCATAATTAGGTCGTTTGCATACCTTTTCCATGCCTTCTGAGCAGCTTCAAAATAAGCCAAATCTAATTTGTAGTACCCGAATGACGTCGAAATTTGCAAACTCTAATTTGTAGTACCAATTTGAACACGGCTGTAGTACCAAGATGTGACGTTTGCAGTACCATACTATACGCTTCCGTAGTACCATAATTAGGTCGTTTGTAGTACATTTTCCGTTCCGCGCGAGCGCTTCGAAATACGCCAACTCTAATTTGTGGTACCAACACAGAGACATTTGTAATACCAAGATGTGGACGGTTACTATACCATAGTCTATGCTTTCGTAGTACCATAATTAGATCGTTTAAAGTACCTTCAGTGCCGTGCGAGCGGCTTCGAAATACACCAAATCTAATTTGTTGTACCAATATATAGACGTTTGTAGTACCTAAATGTGGACGGTTGCAGTACCATAGTGTATGCTTTAGTAGTACCATAATTAGGTCGTCTGTAGTACCTTTTCCGTGCCGTGCGAGCGGCTTCAAATATGCCAAATCTAATTTGTGGTACCAATCATTAGCGTTTGTAGTACCTAGAAGTGGAACGGTGCGTACCATAGTATATGCTTTCGTAGTACCATAATTAGGACGTTTGCAGTATCTTTTCCATGCCGTGCGAGCGGCTTCAAAATACGACAAATCTAATTTGTGGTACCAATACGAAGACTTTTTGTAATACCTAGAAGTGGAATGTTTCAGTACCATGGTATATGCTTTCGTAGTACCGTAATTAGGTCGTTTGCATTACTTTTTCCATGCCGTGGGAGCGGCTTCAAAATACGCCAAATCTAATTTGTGGTACCAATACGTAGACGTTTGTAGTACCTAGACGTGGAACGTTGCAGTACCACAGTATATGCTTTCGTAGTACCATAATTAGGTTGCATGTAGTATATTTTTCGTGTCATTCGTTCGATTGTCGAAAACACGTAGAATCTTGAGCATTAAGGATTTACAGCTTACATAATGCGACAAATAACAAAAATAAATACATGACAACGTTAAATCTTGACTATGTGGTAAGATATTGTTACTAGCATCACTTAAATCAAAAGAAAGTGGGCACTTGAATGTAACAATCCTTGATTGTAAATGTTAACCCGCATTTTTCATACCAAATGATCAACTTAGTAGCGTTAACTATCGTAACGCACTCACGGACAAAAAAATAACCCGAACGACGTCGAAATACGCCAACTCTAATTTGAAGTACCTGAACTAACACGTTTGTAGTTGTAATACCCGTAAAATTTAATACGGGGTATTGATGTAATTTAGCAGAATAAATCTTCAAATTAGAGATATCGAAATATTAATCTACAATTTTGGGTTGAAAATATAAATTATAGAAGCTTAAACTGATAAAGTAAGAATTTTCATGAGAAGCTATTAAGTTTTCAACCATGTTATATACACACATATGATTATATACATATAGACGTATGAGTTTTGCTCATTATCTTAAGGTTAGAGAATCTATTTAGTCATACTTAACAATAACCTACATAGATACCACCTATAACGACCCTACTTCTTAAATACGTATTTTGGCGGGTTTTACGCAGCATAAGCAGCGGAAAGCCCATTTAATAAAAGCTTTTATTACATAATAATATTCAAGTACTGGGCCGAAGCCCAAAAGTCTAAACCCGTAAATAAGAAAATGTATTACAACACACACATTATTGTATTAGACCGACGCCCAAATAGTAACAATACGAAACATGAATGAAAAACTCCACAGGTCGCGTTCCATGTACTGCCCCGCACTCAAAAGACCGTGGAGTCACCGCCATCAGCCGCCTCACCTACATACGTAAACCCTGAGCTTTTGCCCAGTAGATGAAAACATGCAATGCAAATGCTCTCACACCCCAATCCCGACATAACTCACAAAATACACGCTCGACTCTTTTCTCATATCTCATTTCATCACATCACATCAGGGCCCGAGGCTTAGGTACTAAAGGCAACACGCGCGCGCAGGGGTCCGTAGCTCGGGAGGCCCCACTCCCCACAAGGGTCAGTAGCTCGGGAGGCCCACTCCCCACATCTCAATCATATAGTGCGCCTTAGTCCTAACCTCAACTCATACCATTCGACAAACATCACTCGGTCATAAACTACCCCACTCATCAACACTATACAATGTCACCGTGACTACGCACGATTCTCTCCCCTCGTAACACGTGTATGCAAATGTCGTGCAAGTAAAATGCAATACATAAAAATGCAAATCTTCATAACACGTATCGGCCCGAGGTATCAGCTTGGCCCGATCCGAAAACTATCGTACGCTAAATAATCGGGCCCAAAGCCCGCGTTCCGAATTACTCGGCCCGAAACCTTACTCATCGATCTCTCCCCGAAATTTCACTAAGAGTTCCCAAAAGTTAATCTTTAACACCCTAATTTCATCCCTTATTTAATAAATATTAAAATTCTATTGTCCAACTTTCAAAATATCACTTAAATTTCTAATTTAAAAATATCTTTCTAAATTTTGCATTTAAAACCTAAAAATTTCATAGTTTACTTTTAAGGATCCGAAAATTTTCCTAAATTTCAGATCTGCCCAGAATCTTTAAAAATTTCAGATCTGCCCCGAAAGATTTATATTTCTTTAAAATTCTCCCCTGTTGGGATTTTACATTCTCAGCCCCCAGATTTAAAACTTTTCAATCTAGTCCCCGAATTTTTGAAAATTACACAAAGGACCCCAATTATTTATTCCGAATTTCAAATCTGCCCCGAAATCTTTATATTTCTTCAAAATCTCCCCTTTCCGGATTTTACATTCTCAGCCACCAGATTTTTGAAACTTTTCAATCTAGTCCCAAAATTTTGAAAATTACCCAAAGGACCCCAATTAATTATTCCGAATTTTAAATATGTTCTAAAAACTTTATATTTCTTTAAAAATATCCCCTATTCGGAATTTTACAACACAGACTCCCTGGATTTTGTAAAATTTCGATTAAGTTCCAAAATTTTAAAAATAACTATTTTATACGGCTGTTTTGCGACAGTTTCGGATTTCTTATTGATCACAAGGTAAACGATGTCCGATGGACCTGAAATTTTAACCACGGATAAAGGACTTGCAAATATTAATTCTGTTCAAAGGAATTTGTATTCGGAAGTCTAGATTATGAGATATGAATTTTTGAACCTCTTGACCGAAATGGATAAAGAAAACCCTAGAAAACCCTAATTCTCCCAAGTGTTGCTCTATCCTCTTAATCTAAAGTCCTCTATCCCTATTTCCAAATATTCATAGTTCTAAAAATACTCAATCTCGTGCTCCCTAAGCTAACCAACGAAAATTTCAAGCAAGGAAATTATTATTCTCACATAAACACGAAGAATTCGATGAATAACATGCAAAACACGTAAAATTCACAAATCCTAATATTGTTTACGTATGTAGGTGATCTTCACCTACCTTACGTCCGTAGAGGTTACGTTACGGTTTAGTTTCACGTGATCCCGACCTTAGAACTTCGATCCCGAGCTTCCCGGAAATATTGCTTCTCCTCCCTCTTCTTCTTCCTTTTTCTCTTTTTTATTCCTTATTTTCTTTCTTCCCTCTCTCTCCCTCTTTCTCACGGCTCTTTCTTCCCCCCTCTATTCTCTTTAGTTTATTTATAAATTGTCCTCAAGAGGAAAGGTGCATTAGGTTTAATTATTTTGGTGAGGTGGTCTTTTTGTCTTCTCCTCTTTCTTTCTTTCCCATTTTCTTCTTCTCTCCAACGTCTTCTTCCCCTTTATTTTATTTGCCTTGTCTATTCTTACTTTCTCTTAGTGGAGGCATATTAGGTGTATTTGTATTTGTTTGTTTTATTTTTGTTTTGGTTTGTTTTGTTTGGTTTTGTTTTGTTTTTAATTCTATTAATATTATAACATTATTTATTTTCGGCCCATTTAAAAATATTCGGACCAAATTGTAAATTCTTGGCCCAATTCAAGAAGAAATTGGATCTAGTTCGAAAATAAATCTTGTAATTTCGAACATAATTGAAATAATCCCGTATTAAATTTTTACGGGTATTACATCCTCCCCCCCTTACAAGAATTTCGTCCCCGAAATTACATCGAAAGAAATAATTTGGGATAACGATTCTTCATATCGTCCTCTCGTTCCCATGTGGCTTCCTCAAACGCATGGTTTCGCCACAGTACCTTGACTAGCGGAATGTTCTTGTTCCGAAGTCGTTTTACCTCGTGCATTAGGATCTCTACCGGTTCTTCTTCGTAGCTCAGATCCGGTTTGAGTTGTTGATAGAGGGATTCATTCTTTAGCACGTGGTTCGGATTTGCGACATATTTACGTAAGCTCGATACGTGAAATACATCGTGGACTTGGGCTAGCGAAGCTGGCAACTCCAGTTGATATGCGACTTCTCCGACTCTCTTAAGGATTTGGAATGGACCAATGTACCTCGGACTGAGCTTGCCCTTCTTTCCGAATCTTTTCACGCCTCTCATAGGAGATATCTTCAAGAACACCCAATCGCCTTCCGAGAACTCGAGCGGCCTTCGTCGTTGATCAGCATAGCTCTTCTGACGACTTTGGGCTGTCTGCATTCTTTCTCGGATTTTGGTGACCGCCTCCGTCATTTCTCGTATCATATCGGGACCTAAGAGTGCTCGCTCACCGACCTCGTCCCAGTGTATCGGGGATCGGCATTTGCGCCCGTATAAAGCTTCGTACGGTGCCATCCCAATTGAAGAATGATAACTGTTGTTATACGAGAATTCGATCAGAGGAAGATATTTGCTCCAGTTCCCTTTGAAGTCTAAGACACAAGCTCGTAGCATATCTTCGAGGGTCTGAATAGTTCGTTCTGATTGCCCGTCGGTTTGGGGATGATAAGCGGTGCTGAACGAAAGCTTCGTCCCCATTGATTTCTGTAAGCTCATCCAGAACTTGGACAGAAATTTCGAATCTCGATCCGAGACGATGGACGAAGGAATCCCATGAAGTCGAACAATTTCTTGAATATACAATTTAGCATGTTGCTCCAAAGAGAAAGTTGAACAAATAGGTAGAAAATGGGCGGACTTAGTTAATCGATCTACAATTACCCAAATGGCGTCGTGGCCTTTCGCAGTTTTCGGCAAGCCGACGACAAAGTCCATGGTAATATGATCCCATTTCCACTCGGGAATAGACAAGGATTGCAGCATCCCTGCTGGCCTCTGATGTTCCGCCTTGACTTGTTGGCAAGTGAGACACTGGCTTACGAACGTCGCAATGTCTCCCTTCATTCCCGGCCACCAGTACGTCTCGCGTAAATCTCGATACATCTTCGTAGCTCCGGGGTGTACCGAGTACGCAGTGGCGTGTGCCTCCGTCATTATGGTTTTCCGAAGTTCTGCATTATCGGGCACGTACAAACGATTGTTATAGAATAAATTCCCGTCTCCTTGTAATTTGAATTCCGATGAAGTCGCGATTGTTTGTTCGCTTGTCAATTTCAGATACAGCTCGTCTTCCTCCTGAGCTTTCTTGAGCTGCTCCGGCAACGTAGGATGAAGAGTTAACGCCGCCATTCTAGCCTCGATCTCGCCAAAATTTATTACTTCTACTTCGAGGTTGTGGAGTTCCGTGTTCACCACCTTTCGACTCAATGCGTCGGCGACTACGTTTGCTTTACCGGGGTGATAGTTGATCACGCAATCGTAGTCTTTAACAAGCTCCAACCAACGTCGTTGCCTCATATTCAACTCCTTCTGGGTAAAGAAGTATTTCAGGCTTTTATGGTCGGTGTAGATCTCGCACCGTTCCCCGTAAAGATAATGACGCCAGATTTTTAGGGCGAACACAACTGCTGCGAGTTCGAGATCGTGCGTGGGGTAATTCTTCTCATAAGGTTTCAACTGTCGGGAGGCATACGCAATTACCTTCCCGTTCTGCATCAGCACGCACCCCAAGCCAATCTTCGAGGCATCACTGTACACCGAAAAGCCTTCGGTACCAGAGGGAATCGTAAGAACTGGAGCCGTTGTCAATCGTTTTTTCAACTCTTGGAAGCTTTGCTCGCATGCTTCCGTCCACTTGAATGGAACATTCTTCTTCGTCAGGTTCGTGAGTGTCGAGGCAATGCTGGAAAAGTCCTTAATGAACTTTCGGTAGTATCCAGCAAGCCCGAGAAAACTCCTGACCTCCGTGGGAGTGGTTGGTCGTGGCCAATCGCTTACGGCTTCGATCTTGCTGGGGTCCACAGAAATTCCATTTCCGGAGACAATGTGTCCCAGAAAGGCCACTTGTGTGAGCCAAAATTCACATTTCTTGAATTTGGCGTAGAGTTGTTTTTCCCGAAGAATTCCGAGAACCGTTCGTAAATGAGCGTCGTGTTCCTCCTTCGTTTTAGAATAAATGAGGATATCATCTATAAAAATGATTACGAAGTGGTCGAGGAAATCTTTGAAGACCCGATGCATTAGGTCCATAAATATCGCTGGAGCGTTCGTCAACCCGAAAGGCATAACCAAAAATTCATAGTGGCCATACCTCGTGTTGAACGCCGTTTTTGGAACGTCGGCTTCCCGGACCTTCAGCTGATGGTACCCCGATCGTAAATCAATTTTTGAAAATATAGACGCTCCTTGTAGCTGATCGAACAGATCGTCAATTCTGGGCAGCGGGTATTTGTTTTTGATCGTCAGTTTATTCAGCTCTCGGTAGTCGATACAAAGTCTCATCGACCCATCCTTCTTACGAACGAATAGGACCGGTGCTCCCCAAGGCGAGAAACTGGGCTGAATAAATCCTTTCTGCAATAGCTCGTCAAGTTGCTCTTTTAATTCTTGTAGTTCGCTTGGTGCTAAACGGTACGGAGTCTTAGAGAACGGTACTGTTCCTAGAGTTAGTTCGATCGCGAATTGGAGTTCTCGATCAGGAGGTAGTCCCGGGAGATCATCGGGAAATACGTCGGGAAATTCATTTGCAACGGGTACGTCTTTTAATTTCGGTTGAGGTGATTCGTCGGTCTTTATTGCAAATAGGAGAAAAGACTCGCATCCCGAATTCAGGAGTCGTTGGGCTTTTAAGGCAGAAATTCGATGGAGTTTGCTCTTCTCCTTCGCTCCCACAAACGTGAACATTTCATCTTCAGGAATTTGGAACGCCACCATCTTCTTCCGACAATCGATTATGGCCCCGTATTTCGAGAGCCAATCCATTCCGAAGATAACGTCGTAGTCGTTCATCGAGATCACAATTAAATCTACGCTCAAACTCCTTCCTTCGATCGTCACGGGACATTTCTCCAACACTAGATTAGTTCGAGTTGGATCCCCGTGTGGTAGGGTTACTACGTAGTTGTAATCAGATAAGGTAGGAGAGATGCCTACCTTGGTCACGTATTTGGCCGACACAAACGAGTGCGTGGCTCCGGAATCAAACAACACGGAAGTAGGCACGTAGTAAATTTGTAACGTACCGGTCACCACTGTAGGATTTGCCTCTGCGTCTTCATTGGTCAATGTGAACACCCGTGCTGGAATCGGTGGTGGTAGCGCCTCCGCCCCTTCATTAGTCAATGCAAACACTCAAGCTGGAGCCGGTGGTGGTAGCGCCTCCACCCCTTCATTGGTCATTGCAAACGCTCGAGCCGGAACCGGTGGCGGTCGTGCAAGCGTCTGAGTCGGGTTCCTGGATTGGTCGCAGGCTCGTGCGTAATGTCCCTGTTTCCCGCAGAGATAGCAGACGACGTTGGGGTTGTATCCAAGTCCAAAGCAGACACCGACGTGATTACGCCCACATTGTTGACACTGTGGTACGTTGTATGAAGATCGGTTCGGAACGTTGGGTGGTCCCTGGTTCGGCCTCGGTCTCCAGTTAGATGGTCCCGAGCGACCTCCTTGGTCAGGGCCTTTCCCGAAGAATGGTCTCTTTCGGTCACTTCCACCTCCCTGCTGACTCTCTGTTCTCTTCCTTGCTTCTTGCGCCGCCACGATCTGAGCCTCTGCTTGCTCTGCGATGATGGCTCGTTCGGCCACTTGTGTGAAGTGCACACCTGGGATACCCGACATGCTTACGTCACGGTAAATCTCGGGTCTGAGGCCCACCATGAAACGAGCCACCTTTAATGCATCATTAGCTACCATGTGTGGAGCGAAGCGAGATAGTTCTTCGAATTTACGAACGTATTCCGGCACCGTCATCCTTCCTTGTCGGAGGTTGATGAATTCATTCATTCGTTGTGCTTGCTCGTGCGCTGAGAAGTATTTTTCGAAGAACAGCTCTTTGAATCTATCCCATGGCATCGTAGCGGGGTCGTTAAGGATTTTGATGGTATCCCACCAAAATCGCGCACTTCCTCGTAACATCGAAATGGCACAGAGAACTTGTTCGTTCCCTGGCACCCGACTGTATACGAACATATCTTCAATGGTTCGGATCCAGTCTTCTGCCATCGAAGGATCGGTAGCTTGCTCGAATGTCGGGGGATTCAGTTTACGAAACCTTTCCCCGATGATTTCCACACAGTCAGGACGTGGAGAGGATCGGTGCTCAGATGAGCTCCGAAAATTGATTAGATCGTGGATTTGAGCAGCCTGTTGCTGGATCAGCTCAGTCAAACAACGGATGGTATCGTTCTCACGAGCCGGGGATTCAGATCCATCCCGACGACTGGGCTCTCCATCATTCCCATTTCCCGATCGTGTCCTCATTTTCTAAGAGTCTACAAGTTCACATGACATAAAAAAAAAAAAAAAAAAAAACACATAAGAATTTACATATATTCACATAATAGTATAAAACTTACGGACATAGGCTGATCCTCCCGGCTTTTGAGCGGCAGTACATGGACGGTCTACAGAACCTATAACCTAAGCTCTGATACCACCTGTAACGACCCGTCCCATACCGAGTGTCACTGTAGCATCGGTCCCTATCGAGACTAGTGGGGTTGGGCCCACCACACTCCGACTGATAGTCTGACCCCACTGTACCACCATTTAACCTTTCAGCGTGCTTCGTCCTCGCTCACACGCACCCTGGGCAAACTTCCCAGGGGGTCACCCATCCCAAGATTGCTTCAAGTCAAGCACGCTTAACTTTGAAGTTCTTTCGGATGGACTCCCGAAAAGGTAGGTCGACCTTGGTGATATGAGTAGTACTATCAATTCTCTTATACGATTCTTAGCCTGACACGCCCATACATTGTCAGTCTCAGGATCCCCTCTCATTCGGGTGTCGGATCGGTTCGTTCATGTACCCCTTCGCCTAGAAGCCTGTCAGGATCCGCTCCTTGTCCGTGCACCTCTCTAGCACCGACGATCACTCCCCGCCCTCATCGGCCCCGGGCGTCACATCCTGTAACGACCCGTCCCATACCGAGTGTCACTGTAGCATCGGTCCCTATCGAGACTAGTGGGGTTGGGCCCACCACACTCCGACTGATAGTCTGACCCCACTGTACCACCATTTAACCTTTCAGCGTGCTTCGTCCTCGCTCACACGCACCCTGGGCAAACTTCCCAGGGGGTCACCCATCCCAAGATTGCTTCAAGTCAAGCACGCTTAACTTTGAAGTTCTTTCGGATGGACTCCCGAAAAGGTAGGTCGACCTTGGTGATATGAGTAGTACTATCAATTCTCTTATACGATTCTTAGCCTGACACGCCCATACATTGTCAGTCTCAGGATCCCCTCTCATTCGGGTGTCGGATCGGTTCGTTCATGTACCCCTTCGCCTAGAAGCCTGTCAGGATCCGCTCCTTGTCCGTGCACCTCTCTAGCACCGACGATCACTCCCCGCCCTCATCGGCCCCGGGCGTCACATGCCCACCAGCTTCCGCCTGGTTCGTCCCCGAACCAACACCGTACTGGTAGAGGTTGTGCTCTGATACCACCTCACAAATGTACGCTCAACTCTTTTCTCGCACCTCATCACATTTCATCTCATCTCAACCTATCACACATAGGTCCTCAAGTCACACGGACTGACGCTTCCCGGCCTGACGCACCTGAACCGCGGCCCAAGCCTCACGCACCGGACACTCACCGGCCTGACGCACTTGAGTCACACACGCTCAAGGTCTCACGCACCGTTCACGCAGCCCGTCACACTTGAGACCTCACACTGCCTCATCGCCCACTACCATCTAAGATCCTAATACTAACCTCAACTCTAACTCAAATCAATACCCCGCTCAACATTGAAGCAAGATGTCACCGTTCTATACGGTGCTCAACCTCGCACTAACGTGGTATGCAAGTGCAATGCAAATAATGTACATATAACGTGCAACAAATGTAAATATGATGTGGGTTAAATACGTAATTCGCAAGTCACGTAATTCACCGAATTCATGTAATCAGATAATCACATAGGCACATAAATATCACATAAAATGCACACAACGTTTACGTGCCGTAGGTGAGTTTCACCTACATGTCATCCTTAATTAGCAGTCTAGCAACCATGCAAATTCCCTAATATTTTGCAGCTTTCGCATCCGACCTTTCTATACCGAGGTCGTTCACAGTAATTCCAATTACAAAGCAAGCATGTATTCTAATATACATTTTCTTCGCCGTAGCATTAAGAAGCCAAGTGTAAAAGATGCTTCTTTAAGTTCCTAGATAACGTAAGAGAAAGCAAATCAGGAATAATTTGAACTATGAAACGATTAACATATACATGCCTTACTGTTAAATATTAGTTACAATATAGAATCAATGTTACTTACTTGTTCTTGGTGCGCTATAGGTGTGTAGAATAGAAGGGAGAATGAAATGATGTTTAAGGTGGGATCTTATAAGAAACGAAATAAAGAATACATCAATGGTTTAGGTGGGATCTTATCAAGAACAAGTAGGGGTTGATGTCGATTAGTTCTTTTCTTTTTCTTTGGTATTAAGTAATGACATGATAATAGTAATCTCTTTAGTAATATAAAAATGATATCTTATCCCATACACAATGTAATAATCGCTGAAACAATATATATAGAAAGTTATTAGTAGAGTTAGGGGGACAAATAAGGAACTAATTACTTACATCTTGCCAATCAAGCTTGTCCTTTAGTTCTCCTTATTGTCCTTTCGTAATGATATGGTACATGGATAGATAACAATATTGATTAATGTTATAAATACAAACAAGTGGGAGTAGGTAACCATTCTTTTCCCATTTTATTAAGAAAATTCGTCCCCTATGAAATATTTTATAAATTTCATTTGTCATCCTTATCTTTAACTATATTATTGGTAATCCAGTATTCTAAGGCACGAAATGGAGTAGATGCAAAAGTTTAGATGTTATGGATACTGAAACCTTTGATAATATTATTGAAGTCATTTCCCTTCCTTAATTTTCGTTGTTTGAAGTCTTCTAGATGAATTCCACACACATATGATTATATACATATAGACGTATGAGTTTTGCTCATTATCTTAAGGTTAGAGAATCTATTTAGTCATACTTAACAATAACCTACATAGATACCACATGTACTTCAACTTTTCCAATGGGTTAATATTATTTTATGTATATACACGTTTGTATGTTGACATATCACATCTAATCTCTTTGTATGTATATAACATGGTTGAAAACTTAATAGCTTCTCATGAAAATTCTTACTTTATCAGTTTAAGCTTCTATAATTTATATTTTCAACCCAAAATTGTAGATTAATATTTCGATATCTCTAATTTGAAGATTTATTCTGCTAAATTACATCAATACCCCGTATTAAATTTTACGGGTATTACAGTAGTACCTAGATGAGGGCGGTTGCAGTACCATACTATATGCCACTATAGTACCATAACTAGGTCGTTTGTAGTACCTTTTCAGTGCCGTGCGAGCGGCTTCGAAATACGCCTAATCTAATTTGTGGTACCAACACATTGACGTTTGTAGTACCTATATTTGGACGGTTGCAGTACCGTAGTATATAATTTCGTAGTACCATAATTAGATCGTTTGTAGTACCTTTTTCGTGCCGTGCGAGCGGCTTTGAAATACGCCAAATCTAATTTGTGGTACGAATACGAAGACGTTTGTAATACCTAGAAGTGCAACGTTGCAGTACCATAGTATATGCTTTCGTAGTACCATAATTAGGTCATTTGCAGTACCTTTTCCATGCCTTGCGAGCGGCTTCAAAATACGCCAAATCTAATTTGTAGTACCCGAACGACGTTGAAATATGCAAACTCTAATTTGTAGTACCAATTTGAACACGGCTGTAGTACCAAGATGTGACGTTTGCAGTACCATACTATACGCTTCCGTAGTACCATAATTAGGTCGTTTGTAGTACATTTTCCGTGCCACGCGAGCGCTTCGAAATACGCCAACTCTAATTTGTGGTACCAACACATAGACATTTGTAATACCAAGATGTGGACGGTTACCGTACCATAATATATGCTGTCGTGGTACCATAACTAGGACGTTTGTAGTACCTTTTCCATGCCGTGCGAGCGGCTTCAAAATACGCCAAATCTAATTTGTGGTACCAATACATAGATATTTGCAGTACCTAGTTGTGGAAAGTTGGCGTACCGTAGTAAATGCTTTCGTAGTACCATAATTAGGTCGTTTGTGGTACCTTTTCCATGCCGTGCGAGCGCATCGAAATACGCCGAATTTAATTTATGGTACCAATACGTAGACGTTTGTGGTACCTAGATGTGGAACGTTGCAGTATCATAGTGCCATAGTATATGCTTTTGTAGTACCATAATTAGGTCGTTTGCAGTACCTTTTTCGTGCCGGAAGCGCAGCTTCAAAATACGCCAAATCTAATTTGTGGTACCAATACATAGCCGTTTGTAGTACGTAGATGTGAAAAGTTAAGGTATCATGGTATAAGCTTTCGTAGTACCATAATTAGGTGGTTTGTAGTACCTTTTTCGTGCTGTGCGAGCGGCTTCTAAAAACACCAAATCTAATTTGTGGTACCAGTACATAGACGTTTGTAGTGCCTACATGTGGGCAGTGCAGTACCATATTATATGCTTTCGTAGTACCATAATTAGGTAGTTTGTAGTATCTTTGTCGGTAGGTTTTCGAAATATGCTCTGTAACTTGCGGTACCAATGTAACGACATTGTAATACCTATATGTGTACTTTTGTAGTACCATAACGTACGTTATTGTAGTACCTTCTGTAGATTGTTTGTAGTATCTTACAGTACTCCACGTAGATGTTTGCGGCAAATAACAAAAAATTAAACATATTGCAATGGATCGACTAAGAATGGTCATAATCTATCTGCGACATATCGACAAAAGAAAGTGGCGCAACCAATACAAAAGATGTGCCATAACCTATCGGCAACATATCAACAAAAGAATGTGTCATAACCAATCGACAACATATCCACAAAAGAATATGCCATAACCACAAAAAGATGGCATAATGACCATATGGACAAAACGAAAAAATAAACACAACAAAATACATGCAAAATACGGGCAAGTAAGCTATGTAGCAGCGGCTTCTTTACACGTACGACGATTATGCCCATATTTTCCACATATGTTGCACTTGTTTATCAACTTGTGAATGGTACCTCCACATCTTTCGGCGATCGGGCATAACATGGATGTCTGGATCACCAACAGTATTACTATTAAACATATCGACAATATTAATATCATTTAACCACCAATATCGTAATAAAGAACATATCGACGTAAGAATGTATGCTAACCTATCAACAACATACCGAGAAAGAATATACCATAACCTATCGTTTCATCCTCCGAAGATATTTATAGACACATAGCTTCGTATAATGGGACCTGTAAAACGACAAATAATTATCATATGATACTGCTAGAAAGCTTCAAAATGTACTTTCATAGAAGAAATGCGGGTACTGTAATTCAACATACTTTTGTACTGCATATAATAGATTCCTTTAACCCATAAATTAGCCAAATTTTATCGAAATACTAACCTCCCCGACACCCACACTATGCTAATCGTAGAAAACATGAAGAAAATTCAACTTTTTAACAGCTCGACACCCAAATCGCAACACCCACAGCTCGATACACAAATCGCGATACCCACAACTCGATACCCAATTTAGGTCAATGCCACTCCCACAAACGTTCATAATACACCTCAGCGGAGTGTTCTCTAACTCAAATTTGTTCGATCGAGGTCAAGAATTTGAAAGGGGATAACCCACAGTGAAAAAAAAACCTATCTCAACTCACCTAGACCGAGAAGTCCACGGTAGATTAGGCAAGGTCGAAGCTTTTCCGGTGCGTACAGGGGCTTTCCCGTCGCCGGCGAGACCTTTACTAGGTGGACATGGTGGCTGAAATAGAAAAGTTACGTGGATGATGCTTTGGAGAAGAAAGGAAAGAAAGATAAATAATAGAGGGGTAAAATCGTCCATGGGGAGTTATGAGTATGATTGTTTTGATGTAGGGAGTTTGTTAATAAAAAATATGGAATGGGGAGTTAGTTGATAGGAAATAAGGAAATGGGGATTTAGTTGAGGTTGCCCCTTTCTTATATCTATCTAGCCTTTATTAATAATTTCTCCTACCAAGAACTATATACTTTTCAACTAGGTTATTTCTAAGTCGCACATTCATCACTTAAGTCACTTAAGAGCATCAGAATATAAAAATATTGTATCACACATCGAGCTCACTTCATTCATCAGAAATAATATTTTCACCCATAATCCTAGCTTCTTTACGTAATTAACTCAACAATGTCTGTAATTAAATTTTTTTTCTCCACCCTTAATTATATCATAAACCCCGTAGTTAGATTTTACGGGTATTACACCCTCGCATTAGTGCGTGGGTCCCGAGCTGCAGTGCAGGGGTCTCACGCTATATGTTAGGGTTTTCGAGAGCCGTTAGGGTTTTCGAGAGCTGTTAGGGTTTTCGAAACGCTCTTAGGGTTTTCAAGTTGTTAGGGCTTCAATTATGTCTCGAAATCACATTATCAAACACACAGCTCTTAGGGTTTTGCAAGCTGTTAGGGTTTTGCAAGACGTTAGGGTTTTCGCAAGCTGTTAGGGTTTTCGCAAGCGGTTATGGTTTTTGCAAATAGGGCTTTAGTTCTAATAAATTTTACTAAATTTTACTTCTATTGCAGGCGGTAATCATGACGATCACTAACATTATATTCCAAGTCGAGGGTCAGTGGATAATTTGCGAGGACAATACCTCGAAGTGGTGTCCTCTTCCTAATCATAGATGGCAATCAATCTTGGTCGACGAGGAAACATGCACGTTAGAAGACGTGAAGGATGAGATTGTGAAGGTATTATCGCTACGCAGCGACAATGAAACTCACGTTAAGCTATATGCCTAGCGTAGTTCACGATTTCCGACGACCCATCTATATCGAGAATGACTACGGTATGCGTGCGTACCTTGGATTTGGTGGTTCGCAGTCTAGACCCGTGCTCCACGTTGAGGTTGCGTTATTTGTAAGTGCCACACCACCACAAGCTCATCTTAATGAGGAATCAAATTTCAACGTCGGTCTAATAGAGCAGTGCGACGCAAACGAGGAAATCCATCACGTGGAGTGTTACATGGGCTCTAACTACCATTCTTACCATTCTGAATGCGAGGGTTTTCAAGAAGATCAAATCGGACAGTGCGAGAATCAAAATGAAAATGATGATGATCCGACCGAACAACCCGATGAACATTATGCTTCGGAAAGTGACGATGTCGACGTCCCGGACCACAACTCTCCACATGCGAACGATGACACGTATGGATTTGGGAATGGTTCAAGTCTGTTCGTCGGTCAGGAATTTCAGGATAAGAAGGAAGTCAAGGACGTGATCACGAAAGTCGCCCTTGATGCGTGTTTCGAGTTCAAATTGGTCCGGTCAAATAAAACCTTGTACGTAGTGAAATGCGCAACCAACGGATGCACATGGCGAGTACGAGCGGCACAGGACAAGGAGTCCCCTTTTTTCTCAATACGAACATACTGCGGCAAGCACACATGCAGGGTTTCCCATCGTCGCTGTAGACACCGACAAGGAAGTTCGTCACTTGTATCCCAAGTTCTGTTGCAAAATTTCACCGGGTCAAAAAACATTCCACAGCCCAAGTCGATCATCTCGTACTACAAGGCTTGGAAAGGCAAGCAACTAGCATCGGACGAATTAGTTGGTAACATGGACGATTGTTACGGTTTACTTCCGGCGTACTTGGATGCGTTGAGGCAAGCACGTTGACAGCATTACGGATTGGGAGATGGACGGAGAAAGGAGGTTCAAATATATGTTCTTAGCATACGACGCATGCATTAGGGGGTTTGCATAGATGAGGAAAGTCGTATATATCGATGCAACTTTTTTGAAGGGTAAGTATAAAGGAGTTTTGTTCATTTCTACGACGCAAGATGGCGATAACCATCAATACCCGCTCGCATGGGGTCTTGCTGACTCGGAGTCGACCGAATCTTGGACGTGGTTTCTCACTAGATTGAGTCGCTTTGTACCGGATAGTAATGAACTCGTCATTATTTCTGACCGAAACCACTGTATAAAGAGTGTCGTCCCGGCCGTGTTTCCAAATTCGTTTCACGGTTTCTGCGCGTGGCACATTCAACAAAATCTGAAGACGAAAACGGCGGACAACGGTGTGTGCCCCATTTCTGGCGGGTAGCGAGTGCCTACACCAAGGCCGAGTGCGATGCACATTACAAAACTTTGTGTAATGCCCGTGAAATTTAATACGGGATTTTAATATAATTCGGCAGTACGAATGTTTAACTTAGAAAGTTTCGAAAAATGATAGAAATAAATTTAAGACTTGAATGATAAAAATAGGAAAATTGATAATAATAATAATAACAATAGACCTTGGAAAGTTTTCATTGGAATAATTTGGAAACCTAAAATTTCATGGCTATGGATATTTGTGTTGGGATATTTTTCGTAATTACATATAATGCACACAGAAGTTTTCATGCGCTAATATCATATAGAAGTTTTCGTGACTATAATGACACACACATATATATTTATAATGTTAGTAATAGCTAGGTGATAAAGATGTTTGGGAGAAACAATAAAATAATTTGCATTTGGGAAGCCTAGAGTTTTCGATAGAGACATTAGGGAAGCCTAAAGTTTTCGATAACAATATCACATCATGTAATGATTAACTTACCTATTCTCATATTTACCCACACATATATAACAATTAAAATAACCATCAAAGAGCTTAAAGTAGTACACGTGGTGGCCTTCAACAATATTCTTGAGTATGACTAATATAATTTTCCTTAACCTTAAGGTAATACACATGACTATTTGGGAAACCCCAACGCATATATATGTATCATGTGTAAGTTTATGACTTGAAAAGAAGGGCCAAGAAACACTGTGTGTAACGAAGAACCAGGATGTTTTTCTTAGAACCAAGTAACTAAAGTACGGCGGTTAGTCATGTAAAATTCCCACCATAACACATAAACATGTTTCGTTTGTTAGAGTAAATTGTTTTCGTTGTTTATGCTGTTAATGTGATGTTAGTATCCGTATAATGTTTCTTGCCTATACTCGTTGGAATTAAATCTCAGTTTTAGGATTTAACCATGATATGTATACGATGTTATGAGGATATATAGAGGTACATTTCGATGACTTGGATTTTCGAAAACCCTAGAATGTAACAAATCTATGTTTCTTGAATTCTTGAGTTCTCGGACATTAAGTGGTGTTTGTTGGGGAGTTTTCGGTATTAGAAAAATTATGGGAATACTTAAAGATTTATTGTCAATACGATTTTTGGGGAGATATACGATTAGCCTTAGTTCATAATAAAGAAATTAGTAGTATAGGTTTTGGGCACTTCACATCATTATTATTAACTTAAAATTTTCGATATGTGAAGTGGCGGTGAAAAGTTTTCTTAACATTTATTAATTTCTCCAAAGTTTTCGTTGTAGTCTCTTTATCAATTTTTGGCACGTTATGTCCATTCTTCGGGAATATTTATGGTTTTCGATATTTAAAGTTCGGAAAACTTTAGAATGTCGTGACTTAGCCAAAAATACTGATGTGATAATATCTACATGTTCAGAGGTTCGACATGTTAGGGAAATTACCAGATTTCTGGACCGTTTATCTCAGGACGACAGGTAGGTGAATTATTCATCTACGATGCGTAAACACTTATTTGAATTACGTGCTTTTATGTGCTTCGATGATTTACGTGATTTATGTGTTTTACGCACGTTTCATGTATATCACGGTTATATGCATAGCATATGCATATCATATCACAGGGGAAAGATACTCGTACCGTATTGAGACGGTAGTACTTTGACGTACCGATGAGCGGGGTAGTTTGAGATTGTTATGATTTTGTGACACGTTGAGGAGTCGAGATTGGTACTCGTATGACACCTAACGGCAGACAGGCGTGATCGATCTGTCTACTCGGGCCGTGAACGTACCGAGGTGCAAAACCGTCGTGATTTTATTTGTAGCGGAGGGAGCGACCTGACAGGGCAGTTGCGTGAACGTCAAAACACTGTCGGATAGGCGCGCGAGGTGTCGAGTCTGACCTAGGGCCCTGTGTTATGTGGTTTGAGATAGAAATGTGGGAAAAGAAAGAGTGTACTTTGCATGTGAGACATTGGGATTAGGGAATGAGCGTTCACGTGCATACATGCATTTTTATTCACCTACTGGGCAAATCGCTCAGTGCTTACGTGTTGTAGGTACTGAGTCTGACGCCGACGCGCGCCAAGACTGAGGTGGCTGGTGGCGGTGCTCCACGGACTTTTGAGGGCGGGCGGTACATGGATGAAGACCTGTGGAGCGACAATAGGTTTTTTGTTCTTTTGACTTTTTGGGGCTACGGCCTTTGTATAGACTTGACTCCGTAGATAATATTTTGTTGTAATATATTATTTCTTAGGAAAAAGTTTTGTTAGACGGGCCTTCCGCGGCTTACGTTGCGGAAATCCGCCACTAACCTTAATTAGAAAACGAGGGTAGCCACATGTGGTATCAGAGCGTAGGCTTAGATTCTGCAGATTGTCCATGTACTGCCGCTCAAAAGCCTGGAGAACCAGCATGGCCTGTAAGTCTTAAGATTTGATGTGATTACTTGATGGTTGATATGTGTTACATATTTTGGGTGATTTTATGTGATTAACTTATGGAACCTTCGAGTTTGTTACGTGCTTAGAAACCCTAGATTTTTGGGTTTGCAAAAGTGTTCAGGCGTGTATAATTACACCTGATATATGTCACCGTTGTATGAAAAATGCATATAGATGAGTAGATGGAATATAATCTAGTACTTAGGATGAATTTCGGGTGAATAACATATTTCGGGCAGCTAACATATTTCGGGTGAATTAGTTATCAATGAGATAGATATACGATATATTATGCAGCTACAATTCACGAACTATTAGATAATGTAATTATAATATTAGTTGATATTTACCTATGTGGACATAATTTGGTGTTGGATCTTTTTGCTATTGGAATAATTAAAGGGTGTGGTTGTAGTATAGTTTTGGGGTGAGGTTGATTGTTAGGTAGATGATAATGTTTGAGGTGTAGATAGAAACTTATTTATAAATCATAAATATTAGAGCCTAGGTACGTAAGGTTTGATCATTTGATGGGGACTTAATTGTTAAATGCAATCGGAAATTAAATATATTTAGACTTTAAATGTTTTGATGTTGAGGGCTTTCTTGAAATGAAAAATGAGTGATATCGACTGATTTAGGTATGAATATATTTTGATACTTGAAATAATTTAGATTGTTAAATAGTGGAAAACCCTATAGAGTTCCTGGTATTGGAAACTTTAGTGTAATTTAAGTTTTCGTGAAGTCTAAATTATTGGCAACAATAGGATTGTGATACTTAGGAGTTTGGATATATTGAAAGTTTGCGCAACTTTAATATTGAGAGTGAAGTTTTCGGTATCCAGGGATTGGTTAGTTGAAGCTTTCGGCTTGAGTATTTAATTTTCGGTGTCAACTGTATCCTTTTAGTGTTTTCGGCTTTATAAGGTTTTAAGTCCCAAATGTTTTGATATGGTAATATTTTGGGATTTTAGATTATTCTTCAACAATGTTAGGAATTTTGGGAGAATTATTTTTAGTAAATTTGGGGAAATATTTTTAGTAAATTTTGAGGAGTGACCTTTTAGTGAACTTTGGGGGAGCTGAAATATTTTAAGGAAAATAATTATTTACAAATAATACTACATTTTATTCAACGCCTAGAGTGCACAACGGAAGCGTGATGGGAATAAAAGTAAGTAAGCCTAGAGAAAGTAGAAAATATACGGGCGCGTACAGACATATATTCCAGAAATCTGGGTCGCACATTTAGATGTGTCGCCTAGATTGGCGGGTATAAAGGTGGGAATAAATTCTACCTTAACAGAATGAAAGTAAATCAGGGAATAGGAGAAATCGTTACCCCGAGTTAAACCAGTAGGCGAATTTCGGGGACGGATATTTGTGTTGGGATATTTTTCGTAATTACATATAATGCACACAGAAGTTTTCATGCGCTAATATCATATATATAGAAGTTTTCGTGACTATAATGACACAAACATATATATTTATAATGTTAGTAATAGCTAGGTGATAAGGATGTTTGGGAGAAACAATAAAATAATTTGCATTTGGGAAGCCTAGAGTTTTCGATAGAGACATTAGGGAAGCCTAAAGTTTTCGATAACAATATCACATCATATAATGATTAACTTACCTATTCTCATATTTACCCACACATATATAACAATTAAAATAACCATCAAAGAGCTTAAAGTAGTACACGTTGTGGCCTTCAACAATATTCTTGAGTATGACTAATATAATTTTCCTTAACCTTAAGGTAATACACATGACTGTTTGGGAAACCCCAACGCATATATATGTATGTGTAAGCTTATGACTTGGAAAGAAGGGCCAAGAAACACTGTGGATAACGAAGAACCAGGATGTTTTTCTTAGAACCAAGTAACTAAAGTACGGCGGTTAGTCATGTAAAATTCCCACCATAACACATAAACATGTTTCGTTTGTTAGAGTAAATTGTTTTCGTTATTTATGCTGTTAATGTGATGTTAGTATCCGTATAATGTTTCTTGCCTGATGTGGAAAGATAATTAGGCAGGCCAAAACGAGATTAGAAAAATAATTAGCTTATGATAATTATTAAGGGAACTTAGTTAAAAATATGAGCTCCCTCGAAAAATATAAAGTAATATTGAGAATGGGGGCTTTTAGGGACCTCCGACGAATTTTAGGGAACTAACACTATATTTGGGAAGTGTTTTGGGACCTATTATGCTAAAGCAGGTCCTGTCATCCCGAGAAAGCATCATGAGGAAGCTTCGCTGAAGGTCCAGAAGCCGAAAAGACACATTAGGAAGAGTAATCGGTTGATCACCATGTGGCTGTCAAAGAGAGGGCCGTACTACTGTCATATGGAACCTTCCTGCAGAAGCTATTGAGATCCTGACAGAGCAGGAAAAGCTGTCAGAAGCATGCCTGTTGTTCCTGACAGAAGCAAGGGACGTTTCATCTGCCTAACCTCAAAGGAGGAGCTCGAATCCTAGGTAGAAAAACACCTATAAAGGAGGACTTTACTCATTTCACAAAGCCAACAATCAGAGAACGATCACAATAACATTCTAATACATTACAACACTCTCTCTACACTAAATCAACATTTTTGACGTCCTCTTAGCTAATTTCTTATGTGTTCAAGAGAGAAAAGTGAGGAGAAAGTAGTTTTGAGCATGTAATCTTCTGAAGTATAGTGAAAAACATTTTCAGAGCGCCCGTGGACGTAGGATCTGCAAAGATCCGAACCACGTACATCTTGTGTTCTTTCGTTTACGTCCCCAACACGTCCCAACACCTCCCAACACGTCCCTTTCAGTTTTCTTACAAACAAGCACCTTACGCACGTCTTAAACTTTGCGATGATCGCTTCTCCGGGTATATAAATTTTCGCATACATATAAATCTTGTTTATTGGGATAGCCCCACATCAAATGGCGTCGTCTGTGGGAAATTCTGAGTTGAAGGCGTGAGTAATCTTTCCAATAGTGTGCGAAATTGTGCTTAAAGTTTATTGTTTTTCCTTTTATTCTGTTGAGACGAGACGAAAGGCGCGGAAAGTCGATGGAAGAGGGCTCTCCAGTGCAAAAGAACTTACATTCACAGTTCTCGGAGGCTGTTGGAGGTGACCACTAGGAGCAGACTACCACCCCAGTGCTTGCCTCAGTGACATTAGCACCAGAAACACCGATAACCCTGACCGTAGTGTAGATGGACCACCTGGTGCGCAACACTATCAGCAGCACCCTAGCAGAAAGATGGAAGAAAAAGAGGCAATGACGAAAAGCCCGAACACCACCAAGAACGGAGAACGTTGACGACCGATTCACTGAGGTAACAGGGGAGAACGATGAAGAAACACGTCGTCCAGCTTCGCCTCTAGATCCCTGGGGGACACCTAGAAGGCCGACGGAATCAGAAAGTGAACTCCGAAGAAGTGACGGACCTCCAGAACCTGCCAAACACAATGAAGAACGACCATAACGTAAAAAATAGATGCAAAATAGATGCAAGACGACCTAGAGGAGCAAGCTGGCACGGATAGAGCAGAAAAGGACCATAAAATGCCTACCCAGACGTTCGCCAGTTTCGCCAGTGGACAGCCTGAGGTTGAGAAAGGATCAGGAAGTTCCAAAAAAGGAAACAAGCCAAGCCATGCTCGGGAAAAGGAGAGAATACTTGGGCAGAGAAGGAAAGGGAGCTAAGGGACCAACTTGCGGACCTCAAGCAGGTTGTAGATGGAGTGCGAAGCCGCACTTTGCAGTCACGACTAGGAGAAGGGCTTGTGGCGGGAACTCCATTCTCATAGGAACTACTAGTAGGGGAGGTTTCCTCCAACTTCAAACAGCTCCCATACGAGTATGACGGAACCACGGACCCTGTGGACCATGCCCTACGTTCCAAAACACGGTCTTGTTGCATGATTTCTCGGACGGAGTGAAGTGTCAAGTGTTTCTGACCACCTTAGTGAGGGCTGCCCAGCAATGGTTTACCAAGCTAGCTCCCGGATCCATCAAGTCCTTTGAGGAGTATCAGCTCAAGTTCATCACCCAGTTTGCCAGCGCCCGCAGACAACCCAAATCTGACATGTCATTGTTCCAGGTAAAGCAGGGGGAGAATGAAGGTCTACGCACGTACATAAGCAGGTTCAACATCGCCGCCTTGGAGGTACCTACGACTACCTCATCCGTAAAAGTGAGTGCAATGATCAATGGACTTCGGGATGGGGATTTGTTTGCGTCGATGTCCAAGAGGGCTCCTCAGACTTTTGAAGAATTACTCTTCCGTGCGGACAAGTATATCAACCTAGAAGAGAGTAAAACCGCCAAGGCACAGGAAGAAAAGCAAACTGCCACGCCGAAGAATGAGGGAACTGCGAAAAACCCCGACATGGAAAACCGGTACCACCATGACACCTCTTTAGGGAACCTTGGGATCTCCACCTAGTATCCCACGGAGACTCACGCCTTTGCGTAATAATCCTGAGGAAATCCTGAGCTTAGTGGGGGAGACATCCGGCGATGAGGAAGCCCATGACTAGAACCTCAGGGCCCTCCAAACCTCATTCTAATTTATATTGTCGTTATCATAATGAATATGGGAACCACACTAACAATTGTTATCATTTGAAGGACGAAATAGAGAGGCTCATCCAGGCAGGACACTTAAAAGAGTTTGTCCGTCAAGATCCCGAGCTAGGTCCCAAGGCGAAGGAAAAGGAATGCGTAGGATCTGCGCCGGATAAGGCCAGGCCACCTCCACTATCTCCTGGCAAAGGAGCTCCAGGACCACCTAGGGCCCCTATCCTGATTATTGTGGGAGGTCGTAATGGAGGGAATTCCAACAGGGCCCGAAAGACATATGCTAGAGCAACCGGAGGTCTCCAGCCTTGGGGATTGGTGGGATACGGAGACCATGGCCAATGTGGAGTTTGGGCTGGAGGATGAGGTGCACGTCACTAGGCCACATAACGATGCCTTAGTCATCACCACGGACATTGCGGGATACGACGTATCCAGAGTTTTCATTGATGGAGGGAGATCGGCTGACATCATATTCTTAGACTGCTTCAAGAAGATGGACTTGGAGGCGAAGCTTCGCCCCATCTCCACAACCTTGTATGTTGGGGGACCGGGGATACAAGCCCTGGGAGAAATAACGTTGCCCGTCGGAATGGGGAAGGAACCAACTCGGATAGTGAAGATGATCAATTTTCTAGTAGGTGATATCGCCATGTCCTACAACGTCATCTTAGGCCGCCCCGCCATTAATGAATTCAGGGCCATTCCCTCTACTTATCATCTTAAAATCAAGTTCCCTGTAGGTGACCGAGTGGGAGAGATCTCGGGAGATCAGCGAAGCTCCCGACAGTGTTATGCAAATGAAGTGAAGGCGGTGGCAAGGGAGAAGGAAGTCATCAGACAAGGAAGTGGTCGGGATAAGAGAATTAAGATAGAAGGAGGAGGCCTTCCAGCTTGCAACCGGAACCAGATGAGGAGCTGGTCGATGTCGAATTATACCCAGATCAAAGGGAAGAACCACAAAGATAGGAACACACCTAGTGGAGGAAGCCACATAGGAATTGATAGGATGTCTACAAAAAAATGCGGACTTATTCGTATTTTCTCCAAAAGATATGACTAGAATTCATTGGGACATCGCCACACACCAGTTGAATGTTCTACCAGGAAGTCGGCCCATTAAACAAAAGCTCCGATCGTGCGGAGCTGAGAGAACGCAGATCCTGAGAGAGGAGGTAGACAAGCTGTTCCAGGCAAGCCACATACAGGAGGTCCAGTTCCCTACGTGGCTAGCTAATGCGGTCCTCGTAAAAAAGGGAAATGTGGAGGATGTGCATTGACTTCATGGACCTCAACAAGGCTTGTCCTAAAGATCATTAGCCGCTGCCCCGAATAAATCAGCTGGTGGACTACACCTCTGGGTGCGAGGTCCCCAGCATGATGGATGCCTACCAGGGATATCATCAAGTTAGCTTGGAACCAGAGGATTTTGACAAAGTTTGCTTTGTCAACCCAGGGGTAACGTACGGTTACGTCCGAATGCCCTTCAGGCTAAAAAACGCGGGAGCTACATACCAACGAATGGTGGACAAGGTGTTCAAGCAACTACTAGGTCGAAACATGGAAGTCTACGTGGACGACATGCTAGTGAAGTCCGTACATCTGACGGACCATACTAGGGACCTAGAGGAGGCGTTCAGAGCAATAAGGGGAAGTGGAATGAAGCTTAACCCAGAGAAGTGCGCATTTGGCGTGAGATCCGGGAAGTTCCTGGGGTATATGGTAACACAGCGAGGTATCGAAGTCAACCCGTCCGAAGTAAAGGCCATCGTGGAGATGCAACCTCCCCAAGGAGTCAGGGAGGTTAGCGGCCGTCAGCCGATTCATCTCCCATCCAGCCAGAAGGAGTCTCCCATTCTTCAAAGTGCTACAAAAGAACAAACAGTTCGAATGGACTGAGGAATGCCAACAGGCTTTCGACGAATTTAAGAAGTACCTCAATGATACACCTCTCTTAACGAAACCCCTGGTGGGAGATGAGTTGGTGTTGTATTTCTCCCTGGGAGATCACACAGTTAGCTCCGTACTGATGAAGGAAGAAGGGACTTCCCAGAAGCCCATCTATTTCGTGAGCAAGGTGTTGTTAGATGCCGAGACCAGATATTTCAAGATCGAGAAGGCCGCACTCGCCGTGATAGTATCTACCAGGAAGCTCCGGCCGTATTTCCTGTCCCACAAAGTGTATGTACGGACCAACTTCCCTCTGAAGCAAACAATAAGCCGTGCGGAGCTATCAGGGAGGATGGTGAAATGGGCTATCGAACTAGGGGAGTACAATGTGGAATTCGAACGACGAGCGGCCATCAAAGCTCAGGCCCTGTCTGACTTTGTGCTTGAAACTACCAAAGGACCACAGAAGCAGAGATGGGAGGTGTACGTAGACGGATTTGCAACTTCCCAAAGATCTGGAGCAGGGGTCCTTATCATCAGCCCGAGGGGGGAGGAGCTCCGTTTCGCCGTTACCTTCGAATTCTAGGCCTCCAATAATGAGTCCGAATACGAAGCCTTAATTCATGGCCTGGGGGTTGTGAAGGAAATGGGGGCGCGGGACATCTTTTTGTTCTCAGATTCACAATTTGTAGTACAACAAGTGAAAGGGAATTATGAAATGAAGGATGAAAAGATGGTGGAATACGGGAAGAAGGTAGAGAAACTAATGACGAGTTTTGATTGTTGTGAAATCGTACAGGTCCCCAGAGAAGAAAACCACAAGGCTGATTACATAGCTAAAGTGGCAAGCTCGGGTACAACAGTTAAAGAAGTAGGCACTACTTACCTCAGAGTAGAAAAACAAGAAGCATGGAGGTTCGTGGGAAGCATAGAAGGAGAGGATGATTGGAGGGCCCATATCTTGGAGGTCCTGAAGGACACGGAGCTGGAAGACAAGAAGGGATATCACCACAGGTTTTGCCTTATCGATGGTTTCCTGTTCGAAAAATCCTTTGTGCATGCCTATGCGCTTTGTCTCTCCAGGGAAGAAGGAGAGAAGATATTAGATGAGGTCCATGAAGGATGTGCAGGGGACCATGCCGGATACAAGTCATTGACAAGGAAGGTGAAAGGGCCATCTACTTTTGGCCCACCCTCATCAGGGACGCAAGGGAGCTGGTGAAGAAATGCGTCAATTGCCAAAAATACGGACCTCGAATTCATGTCCCAGCGGAGGTCCTAGGGAGTATGCATTCACCCTGCCCATTTGATAAATGGGGAATTGATATTGTAGGTCCATTTCCCCGAGGGAAAGCACAAAAGAAGTTCATCATTGTGGCGGTGAACTACTTCAGTAAATGGGTCGAGGCCAAGGCGGTGGCTAGAATCGATGAAGAGAAGGTGATAAAGTTCCTGTGGAAGAATATATGTTGCCGCTACGGAGCTCCCAGGATCCTTATTTCAAATAATGGGACACAGTTCTGCGGAGCTAAAACAAGGAATTTCTGCGAAGGTATGAAGATCACTCAGAGGTTTGTAGCGGTGGGACATCCGCAGGCGAATGACAGGCTGAAGTCACCAACCGGACCATCCTCATGGGAATTAAAGCCCGACCGGAGCAAGATGGAAACAAGTGGGTCGATGCGTTAGATGTGATCCTTTGGGCTTACAAGACTAACCCTCGCGAAGCCACTGGGAGAACTCCTTTCGAACTGGTATATGGATCTGCCGCCGTTGTTCCCGCGGAGATCGACATTGAGACACATTGCATGTTGTCATACGAGGAACATCAGAATGCACGACTAAGGAGGGAGGATCTGGACCTGATTGACGAAGTACGTGAGGAAGCCCATGTAAGGATGGAAGGTTATAAGAGTCATGAGAAAACGATGTACGATCAGAAGGTTCGGCCGAGGGGATTTCAGAAAGGGGACCTGGTACTCAGGAGGGCAGACATCATGCGTCCCTTAAAAAAGATGGATGCGCCTTGGGAAAGACCTTACCGTGTGATGGAGGTGTTAGGAGGCGGATCTTATGAGTTAGAGGACGCAGATGGGAGAGCCCTGCCTCGTCCCTGGAACATATCTAACTTAAAAAAGTTTTGTGTGTAATATCGCCATGTACTCAGGAGGGGATGTACTCTTTTTCCTTACTCTAGGATTTTACTTCAAGGGAGGTTTTGCCTGGATAAGGTTTTAATGAGGCGTACCTCCTTGTCGGAATATAAGTATTTTATTATATAACGATGCACCGTATAATATAATTGATGCGAAGGGTCGACGGACCTGCGGTGTATAGGACGCCAAAGATACGTCTGCGGTGTGATTTGATGCCAAAAGTCGACGGACCTGCGGTATACTGGACGTCATACCTGCGTCAAGAAGACACATGATCAAAAAGTACTAGCTCCAATGCAAAAAAGAAACTGGAAGTAGAAAGGAGACGCACCTTTCTAAAGACAGAGTAAATGGTTTCTTTTCGGTAAGGGAGGTATGGCCTACGACCCTTTATTTCCTTATGGCATGCCTTACAATTTTTACTCTAATTCATTTTTTTTTCCAAAAGACAAATTAGAGTAGAAGAGTGGTTGATGTGGAAAGATAATTAGGTAGACCAAAAAGGGATTAGAAAAATAATTAGCTTACGATAATTATTAAGGGAACTTAGTAAAAAATATGAGCTCCCTCGAAAAATATAAAGTTAGATTGCGAAGGGGGGCTTTTAGGGACCTCAGACAGATTTTAGGGAACTAACACTATATTAGGGAAGTGTTTTGGGACCTATTATGCTAAAGCAGGTCCTGTCGTCCCGAGAAAGCGTCATGAGGAAGCTTGCTGAAGGTCCAGAAGCCGAAAAGACACATTAGGAAGAGTAATCGGTTGATCACCACGTGGCTGTCAAAGAGAGGGCCGCACTACTGTCATATGGAAGCTTCATGCAGAAGCTATTGAGATCCTGAAAGAGCAGGAAAAGCTGTCGGAAGCATGCATGCTGTTCCTGACAGAAGCAGGGGATGTTTCATCTGCCTAACCTCAAAGGAGGAGCTCAATCCTAGGCAGAAAAACATCTATAAAAGGAGGACTTCACTCATTTCACAAGCCAACAATCAGAGAACGATCACAATCACATTCTAATACATTACAACACTCTCTCTACACTAAATCAACATCTTTGACGTCCCCTTAGCTAATTTCTTATGTGTTCTTGAGAGAAAAGTGAGGAGAAAGTTGTTTTGAGTTTGTAATCTTCTGAAGTATAGTGAAGTTTCAGAGCGCCCGTGGACGTAGGATCTGCAAGATCCGAACCACGTACATCTTGTTTTCTTCTGTTTACGTCCCCAACACGTCCCTTTCAGTTTCCTTACAAACAAGCACCTTACGCACGTCTTAGACTTTGCGACAATCGCTTCTCCGGCTATATAAATTTCTCCACACATATAAATCTTGTTGATTGGGATAGCCCCACATCATTGCCTATACTCGTTGGAATTAAACCTCAGTTTTGGGATTTAACCATGATATATACGATGTTATGAGGATATATAGAGGTACATTTCGATGACTTGGATTTTCGAAAACCCTAGAATGTAACAAATCTATGTTTCTTGAATTCTTGAGTTCTCGGACATTAGGTGGTGTTTGTTGGGGAGTTTTGGGTATTAGAAAAATTATGGGAATACTTAAAGATTTATTGTCACTACGATTTTTGGGGAGATATACGATTAGCCTATGTTCATAATGAAGAAATTAGTAGTATATATGATAAACGTATTTCAATGTGTTTATCGTAATATTAAATTGGGATATAATAGAGCTCTAGCAATCATTTTATGCGTTTATTCGCCATATTTACACCTATGTTGATATTGAAGGAGCTTAGGACGAGTTTCGGGCGGGAAGGAGCGAAAACGAGGCAAAACGGCGCGAAGATGGCGAACTGTCAGGTGTCACAGCCGTGACACCTTGTGCACGTGGCCGTGACAACCACCAGAGACCGAAAGATGAACACGTCACGGCCGTGATCTCTCGTGCATCAGGCCGTGACTATGGACAGAAGCTGACCCAAACACACTGATCAATGACACGACCGTGACATACCTTGCACCAGGCCGTGACCATGGACAGAGCGATCAATCAAAGTTTGTCACGACTGTGACACCCAATGCAAATGGCCGTGACACATGGCAGTAAGCAAAGTGAGTCGAGTCAGTGACGGTCACGGCCGTGACGGCCCATGTTCCAGGCCGTGACCGTAGCGAATTTCGGTATTAAAGCCCAAATTCGACTCAGAAAGAGGGACACCTACCATATATCAACCCTAATTCCTGAGAGACGAATTACAGACGCCAGAAACGCAGAATTCCACTGGAGAAGAGCAAGAGACGGATCAATGCATAACTCACGTCGAATTGAACGAAGAACGATGGCTCATCCACGAGACCACCCAGATTCAGCCGTACTCAAGATTATGCGCCCTTCTTCCACGTTTTTTATTTCTCTTATCGTTTTCTCGTCTATTATGAGTAGCTAAATTCCCTATATATTTGGGATTAGATGAACGCTAGGTTATTTCGTAATTAAGACATATGTTTATCGTGACTCGTGTTTACGACTATATATCTATCTATGAAGTTGTTTCGTCGCTTTAATATGTCTATGTGTTAAAGTAATCGTGTGGAAAATCATTTAGGGCGACAACTAAACAATGATTAGGCCGTTCGTAGAAGATAGGATTCGAGTATAGGGCGAAGGCAAATACTCGATCCTCGCCATTAGTAATTACTGAATTTAAATTCCCGCGAGCATTTAGGGTGACAGCAAACTCGTGAGCGGATAGGAAATTACTGCGATCTAGTCAGAATCACGTAGGAGCGATAATTCATTGTCTTAGCCGACAGTACCTAGCGGGATTCGAATCCCGAGCACATCTCTATTATCTGAAAGTTCTCACATCAGTTTAGGCGTGTTCCTTTGAATCTCTAGGTGACTTAGGAGCGGATAGGAAATTACTGCGATCTATATTATCACTTGTCGCACTTGCAAATCATATTAGCACACCACGTGTCGATCAATAGGTTTTCGGCACACACATCATTATTATTACCTTAAAATTTTTGATATGTGAAGTGGCGGTGAAAAGTTTTCTTAACATTCATTAATTTCTCCAAAGTTTTGGTTGTAGTCTCTTTATCAATTTTTGGCATGTTATGTCCATTCTTCGGGATATTTAGAATTTTTGGTATTTTAGGGTTTTCGATATTTAAAGTTCAGAAAACTTTAGAATGTCGTGACTTAGCCAAAAATACTGATGTGATAATATCTACATGTTCAGAGGTTCGACATGTCAGGGAAATTAAAAGATTTCTGGACCGATTATCCCAGGACGACAGGAAGGTGAATTATTCACTACGATGCGTAAACACTTATTTGAATTATGTGCTTTTATGTGCTTCGATGATTTATGTGATTTATGTGTTGTACGCACGTTTCATGTATTATCACGTTTATATGCATGCATATGCATATCATATCACATGGGAAAGATACTCGTAGCGTATTGAGACAGTAGTACTTTGACGTACCGGTGAGCGGGGTAGTTTGATATTGTTATGATTTTATGACTCGTTGAGGAGTCGAGGTTGGCACTCGTATGACACCTGACGACAGATATGGGTGATCGATCTGTCTACTCGGGCGTGACCGTCCCGAGGTGCAAAACCGTCGTGATTTTATTTGTAGCGGAGGGAGCGACATGACAGGGCAGTTGCGTGAACGTCAAAACGCTGTCGGCGTAGGCTACCGCTTACGGAAGAGCGACCTAGCAGGACAGTTGCGTGAACGTCAAAACGCTGCTAGTGTAAGCTTCCGTTATGTTACAGGCACGCGAGGTGTCAAGTCTGACCTAGGGCCCTGTGTTGTGTGGTTTGAGATAGAAATGTGGGAAAAGAAAGAGTGTACTTTGCATGTGAGACATTAGGATTTGGGAATGAGCGTTCACATGCATACATGCATTTTTATTCACCTACTGGGCGAATCGCTCAGTGTTTACGTGTTGTAGGTACTGCGTCTGACGCCGACGCGCGTCAAGAGTCAAGACTGAGGCGGCTGATGGGGGTGCTCCTTGGACTTTTGAGGGCGGGCGGTACATGGATGAAGACCTGTGGAGCGACAATAAGGTTTTTGTTCTTTTAACTTTTTGGGGCTACGGCCTTTGTATAGATTTGACTCCGTAGATAATATTCTGTTGTAATATATTATTTCTTAGGAAAAAAGTTTTGTTAGACGGGCCTTCCGCGGCTTACGTTGCGGAAATCCGCCACTAACCTTAATTAGAAAACGAGGATCGCCACACTCTGGGTACAACATTCAAGTCGGCTCGTCGATATCTTGACGAGATTGAAATGGAACGGTGGACAAGGGCATATTGTCCTAAATCGAGATATAACATCATGACGACCAATGGATCGGAGTCGATAAATGCGGCTCTACGCGCGGATAGAGAACTTCCAATAATAGGATTGTTGGGCTTGATTCACCGATTAACATCAGCTTGGTCCAGTATGCATGGAAGAGCATGCGAAGCTTCTACCGCTGCGAATTCAATGTTGTTTACGTCGAAGGTCGAGTCGATCCTCCGCGAGAATTTCGTTGGGTCGCAAAGTTTCACGTATCGGAAGTTGGGCGTCTAAGATATAATGTATACGGGCACAACGTGAACGAGGTCGATCTAGAGTTGCGTACATGCAGCTGTAAGATGCTTGACATTGAATGAATTCCTTGCCCACAAGCGATTGCTGCTTGTGGTTATGCCAACGTAGATGTGGGTTCACTAGTCGTTATTACAGATTGGAAAGTTGGAAGTTAGCTTACGAAGGTACTGTATGGCCGGTGTCTGAACACATTGAAAGAAGTATTGAAATGCTGCCACCTCCTTGCGAGAAACAACGTGGCAGACCACAGAAAAATAGGTTGCCTTCTGTTGGCGAATTTAGTAGGAGGTAAAACCTCTAAATATTTAGGGTAATCTAATGTAATAGAACCTAATTATTATTGTTATGAAATGAAAGTTTGTTTAGATTAGTGTAATTATGGTTTTATAATGTAAGAGTTATGATATGATATTGTTTGAGGTACGTAAAGTTAGGATTTTAAAATCAGGGTTTTAATGGAGCAAATTATGTTAGTCACTGGGGGCTCATGCGCAGTGAACCATAATTTCCGAAACTATAGGATGAATTTATTCGTAATGAGGCAAGCTTCAAAGTTTGAAATTATTTAATCTGGTGTAAAATCGCGAAAATAATCACAGGGTCCCCGCACATGAGTGTTGTGGTCCGGGTCTCATGCGCAGTGGACCCGCGCTAGCTGATGCGCAATGTGCGGGACCCGTGCTTATGCGCGAAGGACCATTGCATTCACGCACGAGACCCATGCTCATGTGTGGGGACCCGAGCTTAGTTGCTTGGTCCTTGGCGCATAAGTTCGGTCTCGTGCGGAAATTTTGCAAACCCTAATTGTAGTCAACTATTGGTCAGACAAAGTTAACTAGTTGATTGATTTATTGGTCGGTCAACTATTTGTCTGAAACATGTTAGCTTTGATTTCAGGTGTCATAATGCCTTGTCACATCTAATGTCCTTTTCGATGTGTGAAAAAGCAAGGCACGAGTTTAAAAAGAATTTCAGTAATTATAATATATATATAATTTTGTACATATTTAAACTTAAAAAATTAACCATAACGAAATACTTGTCGAAAAAAAAATAATCTTGACCAAAAAATCACTCTTAAGTCGTTAATGCATACAAAAAAATACACTATATGGTTATTGTTTTAAATGTGACGTTGGTGAATTAGTTGGATGTCACAATAATTGAGCAAATTTACATAGCAACAACTTGCCTTATGTTGGTGACTTGGTTAGGATGTAACAATCGAAAAACCGTATCCTATATATGCAAAAAGACCATACTTTTGTTAGCTATGATATTATATGACGTATTATATTCGTATGGAGCCTGAATCAAAGTTTGAAATTATATTTTCCACTGTAAAATCGCGAAAATAATAGCGGGTCCCCGCACATGAGTGCTGTGGTCCGAGGCTCATGAGCAGTGGACCTGCGCAAGCTGATGCGCGTTGGATGTGCGGGACCCCAGCGACCACGTTGGGACCCGTGAACTCACGCAAGGGACCCGTGCTTATGTGCGGGGAGCCATGCTAATTGCTTGGGACCGTGCACATATGTTTTGGACCATGCGCAGCAGACCGGCCCCGTGTGGAATTTTATTGACTAGTCAACAATCATTGGTAAATTATTGTTGTCTGTACTCACTTTTTCTGCTAATGTCAGTGTAATCGTCACATTAATGTAAAAAATAACAACCTAATCATACGAAAATAATTTAATCATACGAAAAGGTATTTAACACTAACAAAAAAATATTTAAAATTCTGCATGGTCCCCGCACATGAGGGCTGTGGTCCGGGCTCATAGGCTGCGGACCCGCGCTAGCTGATGCGAGGGACCCTTACGTCCATGCAGGGGTCCCTAGTTTTCACGCAAGGGACCCCTGCTCAAATGCTTGGTCCCATGCTTATGTGCAGTGACTAGTCAACAATCATTCGTCAATTATTGGTCTGTTACTTTTTTCGTGATATTGTCAGTCCTAACAGTAGATTTGATGTGATTAAAAATTGCTTGTCATGTCATAACAGTAATGTCAATTTCAGATAAATTAATTTACACAAACGTAACCAACATTGTTTTTCATAAAAAAATTGTAACACATAACGTAAAAAAAAACATAACCAACGTTGTTACACAAACGTAACAATCATTGTGGACCAAACCAAGAATAAAAGTCGTTATGGAAAATACAAATTGTAAGAAATTTCCTTAAATCTACAATTTGCTGATGTGCCAGATTGGAGACGTTGTCACCTCGAACATGAGGCTCATTGCCGCTTTCTGCAAGGTAGTCGGAAGGCCGATTCCTTTGGTATTTGCGCGTTGAGCAATGCCTTCTTTTGTCATCATCCTACTTTTCTTTTGTTATCTCCCCCTCCTTTTCTTGTTTGAACAACTATTCAAAGAATATAGAATTCGGTTGAAAGCTGGAAATGGGTTTCAAATGAAGAAAAGGACGTCGAAGAAGGCTCAAAGTGGATGACTAAGGGTTAATGTGAGGGAAAAGTTATATAAGGCCGAGTGAGGAATATCCTAAGCTCCCTTATCATTTTCCTAACGAATTGACGCAAGGCGAGTATGAAACCAAGAATCACTAGGTAAGAAAAGTAATTGATGTGTGACTCACTCAAGAAGTAGATCCAAAGAAAGGAAAAAGGAACAAGGCTTGAATCCTCACGCATATAGAGTTACTTTGTGTCTAGTGGAACAATCAACTGACCTTTTAGACACAAGAATGCGACTTAGACTGACAAAATTTAAGCAATTAAATCGATCGCATGTCGGGGTAAAATTCTTGGTGACTTTAGATCAAAGCATCCTAAAGGATTTCGTCATACCCCATTATATTATAGATATATGTATATATATATTTATTATTGTTATTATTATTATTATTATTATTATTATTTTTTTATTTTTAATAATATCACGCAAGATAGGGACAAATAAGCATAGAAAACACATAGAATAGAGCATGCGATAGCACAGAAGATCAGGTAATGCACATATTACGGAAGATTCAACATGCCTAATTTTCCGACAAGGAATTGGAATCGTTTCTCATCCAAGGCCTTGGTGAAAATGTCGGCTAGTTGAAACTCCGTGTTCACAAAGTACATCTCTATCGTGCCTTTTTCTACGTGATCTTTGGTAAAATGATATCTAATGTCTATGTGTTTTGTACGTGAATGATGAACAGGATTGCAAGTAATGGCAATTGCACTCTGACTATCACTATATATGGGTATATTAGTTAGATTGTACCCATAGTCGCGAATCTGTATCCGTATCCACAGCATCTGTGAGCAACAGCTGGCGGCAGCTACGTATTCTGCTTCTGCCGTCGAAGTGGACACACAGTTCTGCTTTTTGGATGACCAGCAGACCAGCTTTTCGCCTAGAAATTGAGCGCCACCGGACGTGCTTTTCCTGTCCATTCGGCAACCTGCATAGTCAGCGTCAGTGTAGCCGATAAGTTTGAAATTCGTACCCTTTGGATACCATAGGCCAAGGGTAAAGGTGCCCTTAAGGTAGCGAAGAATTCTTTTGACCGCGAGCATATGGGATTCTTTGGGTTCGGCTTGAAAACGGGCACACAAGCAGGTGGCAAACATGATATCCGGCCGGCTCGAAGTGAGGTAGAGAAGAGATCCAATGATACTGCGATATAGTGTGATGTCGACCAATTTACCAGAGGGATCGGCATCCAACTTGCAGCTTGGTGACATAGGAGTGCTGAGAGGCTTGCTCTGGTCTTGATGAAACTTCTTCAGAATATCCTTGATGTATTTTGTTTGACTGATGGAAATTCCATCATTGAGCTGCCTGACCTGAAGGCCTAAGAAAAATTGCATCTCTCCCATGTGACTCATTTCGAATTTGCTCTTCATGAGATCTCCAAACTTCTTGCAGAGCCGAGGATTTGTTGATCCGAAGATGATGTCGTCGACGTATACTTGGACGACCATCAGATCTTTGTCATGCCATTTAATGAAGAGGGTTGTGTCTATCGTTCCTCGTATGAATCCAGACCTCACGAGGAAATCACTCAGGACATCGTACCAAGCACGTGGGACTTGTTTTAGTCCATAGAGAGCTTTGTCCAAACGATAGACGTGATCGGGATGTTCTTGATCAACGAAACCTTCCGGCTGAGCGACGTAGACTTCTTCTTTTAACACGCCGTTGAGAAAAGCGGTTTTAACATCCATCTGATAGACTTTGAAGTCTTTGTGAGCCGCATAAGCCAGCAGGAGGCGGATAGCTTCGATACGGGCAACAGGAGCATAAGTCTCGTCGTAGTCGATGCCTTCATGTTGATTGTATCCCTTAGCTACTAGCCTTTCTTTGTTCCGGATCACTTCACCATCTTCATTTTTCTTATTCTTGAAAACCCATTTAGTTCCGACCATTGTTTTCCCATGTGGACGGGGTACCAAGGTCCACACTTGAAGACGTTCGAATTGATTGATTTCCTCTTGCATTGCAATTGTCCAATCTGGGTCTCGAAGTGCGTCTGCTACTTTGGTAGGCTCGTTTTGGCTCAGGAAGCAACTGAAAAGACTGTGTTGACGACGTGTCCTCACACCATCCGAAGGATCGCCGATTATCTGATCGACCGGGTGACCTCTAGTCCACTTGCGCTCATGAGGCAAGGCTGTAGCAGATGCGTCAGCCATTTGTGGATCTAGATTGCCTATAGTCTCCGATTGATCATTTGTCTGAGGAAGTTCCAATTCTGCACTTGGATCGATCGTTTCTGATTATACTTCCTCGAGGACCACTGTAGGTTCTTCGGTATTCTGTGGCAAATCTGAATCGGGTGGGGTAGAGGTGTGAGATGAACTTGGTACGTCGGTCTCGAACAGAGGAGATTCCACTGTAGGTGCAGTGGTGCATGACCGATATACTGGTTCGAAGAGAGATTCCAAGTCGTCTATTGCAAGTCTCGTTGCTTCGTCTGACATTGACTTTGATGTTGTTGCCATCTTCTGTTGGTTTTGTGCCAACACACCAGTGATTACGGGTGCTGAAATGTTGTCTTCAGAAGCCATTGGGTTGAGCACGGGTCCTGAACTGATTTGAGCAGGAACCATCGGGTTAGGCACGGGTCCTGGACTGAGTTGACCAGAAGCCATCTCTGCCACTTCGTGAAAAGTGACATTATAGCTTTCCTTAATAGTTCGGTTGGACTTGATGTATACTCGGTACGCTTTTGAAGTTGAAGAATACCCGACAAATGTAGCTTCGAATGCTTTAGGGTCGAACTTTGCACGTTGTTCTCGGTCGTCTGCCACAAAGCACTTGCACCCGAAGACTTTAAAGAAAGAGATATTGGGCACTCTATTATTCACAATCTCGTACGGAGTCTTGTTGAACCGTTTGTGAACCACCGTCCTGTTTTCAGTAAAACAAGCGGTATTAACTGCTTCAGCCCATAGAAAGTGTGGAAGTCCTGACTGGATCAGCATTGTACGAGCGGCTTCCACTAGTGTTCGATTTTTCCTTTCGACGACCCCATTTTGCTGAGGTATTTTGGCGGCTGAAAATTGTTGACTTATTCCAAGTTTTTGATAAAACTCATTGAGGTGGTTGTTTTTGAACTCAGTGCCGTTGTCTGTTCGAACAACTTGAATAGTCTGTTGCAGCAGATTTTGAGTTGTGTTCACAAAATTGATTATCAAGTCACCGGTCTCATCTTTCGTTCGGAGGAACTTTGTCCACGTGTAGCGAGAATAGTCATCTATAATCACTAGGACATACTTTCTTCCATTGATACTCTGAGTCTGCATCGGACCACAGAGATCCATGTGAATTAGTTCCAATGGTCGAGAAGTAGACGCAATTTGCTTGACGTGTTGAGATGCTCGCTTCATTTTTCCTAGGTGACATGCCGAACAATGACGTTGGAAGACCGTGGACCAACTTTTTCGTAGAAAGACGTTGGAGAGCTTTCATGTTTAGATGAGACAGTCGTTGATGCCATAGGCTGTTCCTCTGTATATCAATCTGAGAAATGAGGCATCCAGTTGTCGAGGGCCGCACGGACGTCAGGTTGATCGTGTAAAGATTGGATTTCCGAAGTCCTTGAAGGAGTTCTGTGTCCTGACTATCCAAAATTCTGCACCGGTCAGCATGGAAGACCACCTGGAAGCCTTTGTCACAGAATTGGCCTATGCTGAACAAGTTATGGCGGAGGCCTTTGACGTATGAGACATCTTTGATGGTCAGATTCTTCAAAATGATATCCCCAAATCCTAGAATCGGGGCTGAATAGTCGTTCCCAAATCTGACTTTGCCATTTGGTCGGTCTTTGTAGTTGCTCAGCAGCTATTGTTTACCAGTCATGTGTGTGGAGCAACCAGAGACGAGGTACCACACATGATGGATCTGCAAAAACAATTTAGAGAGCTTTAGGTACCCACTTAAGTATGGGTCCTCTCAGATTAGCAGATTTAATTTTAGGTTCAGATATGACTCCTAAATCTATTTCTGGAAGAGTCTTAATAACCCATTGCACTTTTGGAGAAGTGAGTTTGGGTTTTGCCTCTGTAGGAGACTTGGCCCTTTTGGCTTTTGTCGTCCTAGGCGGAGATTTAGGAACCCATTTGGGTTGAACCTTACAGGGAAGGTTAACTTCAGCTCGTACAAATGCCTTGGAAGGTTTGACTGAGGAAAAGATCTTTTCTTGTGATAGTCTCCTAAGGTGCTTGGGGGATTTAATTTCTACGGGATACCTTAGGTGAGTACAGTCATGTACGGCGCCATAAGCTTTCTTTATGGCTGGATCTTGTTTCCTACGATTTTTCCTTTTGGCATTTGTTTCAGAATGATTATTAGTAATTTTCGATGTAGAGCCTATTTCGGGATTTTCGCTTCTATAGGTGATGGGGTTAAGTGAGCACGTAGAAGCAATTATTTTGAACGTAGAAATGGCTCTGTTATTACTATGAGTGTCTTTTATTTTGACAGAAGGAATAACATGTTCAGAAACATTTAAATCTACTCGCTCCTTCTTTATTTTAGGACTAGACACTCTCGCCTTCGTAGTCGGTGCTGGCTCTACGCTCCCTGTGGACGTAGATGAAGTAGAATTAGTCTTAGCACTTTTAATAGAATAATTAATGCTCTTTCGATCTTTCGAAGGCGATTTTTCTATTTTCACGCTTTTTATGATAGCGTGTGAGATAGTTTGGGAGGACGAGGAAGCCTTGAGATTTTCCATCTCCTTATAGAATTTTTTCTTTTCAGCTTCAATATTCTCTCTTTCTTTGTCTAGTTTCGCTTGTGACTCCTCTATCTGTTTTATGATAGGGGGTTTGTAGAGAGAATTTTGATAATTAACCCTTTTGACTTCCTCGTGGTATTCTTGAGAGTCCGGAGGTAGAACTTGAGCTAATTCGCTGACAGGTGTTAGAGTAGGTTTCCTATTTTTGTCCTTTTCAATTAGTTCACTATAGTCAAAGGGGATCTCAGGCCCATGTGAGGCTTGTTTGATAGATGAATCAAAAGCATTTTCATACGTCGATTCCGTAATGTTCCTAAGAGAGGTTGCAGCTAAACCCATGTTCTTAATGTCATACATTTCTTTCTTTGTAAAATACGTGGGTTAGTGTAACCTATGCCTTCTATTGGATTATAAAACTCTATATCCTTGGGCTTGTTTAAGAATATCGTCTGTTCAGAGTGTCCCCTACGCGTAAGGAGATCATCTAATTTTTTTATTTTTGCATACAGTTTCTTGTGTTCCTCACTTAGGAAAGCATAATTATTTTCTACCGTCAGTTTGGCGGCTTGACAGGTGTCTAGTTCCTTACTAAGCTCACTAACCTTAGCGTTAGATATTTCTAATTGAGCTTCTAAGTCAGTGATCTTAGAGGTAGCTTCGGTTATCCTACAATTTAAGGTAGCTTTCTCATTGAGATTCCTAACCAGACAATTGTAGTCATTTGCTAGCCTGTCTTCTAACACTTTAATCTTTTCACTATGCTGTCCTAAAGGAGGTTGACTAGTCTCTCTACAATGTAAGCTCTTAGTAAGTTCTTCTATTTTTGCACTAGAGCTTCTAAGGTCTGATTCGAGACTATTTATCTTCTCCTGAGCTCTCTCAAGTTTGATCTCTACTTCCTTAACACTTTTCTGCTCACGTTTCATGTTAGTGTATGCTAATTGATACGAATCTAACATGGTCAATAATGTTGAGTGAGAGACTACCTCATTTGAAGACGTGGATGCGTTGTCGTCGCCCGTACGAGTGGATGTTTCGGCGTCCATTTCATTGTCGAGACGAGCCATGAGGGCTAAGTTCTCTTCTTCGGAGCTCGACGTGTCCTCGAGCCATTGGTCCTGCTCGGCCATGAGAGCTACTCCAGCTTCTTTCTGTTTTGTCAATTGAAGCTTCCTGGAGTAGTAGTTTGCATCTCTCTTCTTCGGGAGAGTGCACTCTCTGGCGAAGAGACCTGCTTTGCCACAATTAAAGCATTTGTTAGTCGCTTTGGGGTTCTTGACCTCGGAACTCTCCGGAGCACGTTCTTTGTTCTTGGAGCTTGTAGTTCGAAGTCTGTTGGCCGAGGTTGAAGACTTCTTCTTGAAGTACTTCTTGCTCATCATTTGTCCAATGAGAGCTGCTTTCCAAGGGCTTTCATGTTCGGCTCTATGTCGCAGTCCGATTCATCTTCCGACTCCGATGATGAAGGTGGCCTAACTTCTTTTCTTGATCTTGTGCTCCTCTTCTCCGATACTAAGGCAACCGTGTCATCGGTTTGTTTGCCATTCTGCTCTTTGTTAATCTCTCGGATATCATCCTCATGTTGAGCTAGATTATCGAACACGGCATGGACATCCAACTCTTTGAGATCTTTATTTTGTCGTATTTGTGTGGATATTTTCTTCCATTCCGTGGGCAGAGAAGATAGAAATCTAATGTTTGTTTCCATGTTTGTCTTTGTTATTTCTATCTTCCCCATCTCGTTGAGAAGAGTGAGGTATCGTTGGTAGATTTCGTATAGGCTCTCCTCCGGCTTAGCTTTGAAGGAGTCGTATGCAGTGAAAATGTTTGCCTTCTTGGCCTTTATGCCAACTTCCGTCCTTTGCATCATCCTATGCAGCTCATCCCACATCCCTTAGCCGATGAAAGGCTGTCGATTTGTCTGTATATATCGTTGGGGATCCCCTGCATAAGGGTATTCATGGCTACTAGATCAGCCTTAGCTCGTGCTCTTTCCTCCAGAGAGTATTCTCTAGGCTCCTTTAGTCGCCTAGAAGCTGGAATTACTGGAGTAGCTGATTCGTCCCCGGGCACATGAACCCAGAACTGTGCCGGTCCCTCTTCAAGGGACTGCAGTAGATTTTCGGCTTGATCTTTTAGAGCTATGAAATTCAGGAAGCGGCTTCTCCACACTGTGTATTCGCCTCTTTGCAAGATCGGCGGACGGTTGTCATTTCCGAGTGAGTATGCATCCATGTTTGTATTGTAGTGTTCGAGTTGTTGAAGGATCTTCGTTGATTGTTTTGAAGGATGAAAATGATGTAAAGTGCTTCACAAGTGACAAAATTAGTTAGTAGCGTTTGATTCGAAAATTAGATCGACAATTATTTTCGATTCAATCTTTGAAGTTTGATCGAAATTAATTTCGTCGACATAGAATGTATTTACTGTTCTCGTGCGAGAAATTTTGTCAGCGGATATTTTACGAGCGAGAAAAATTGCTTAAAATCATTTGGTCGAGAAAAATTTCTTGATCGTGAATTTATTTCGATAGTAAAGAAACAGTACGTTAGTAAGTTTCTCGACAAGTCAAAATAAATCTGTTGACTAGAAAAGTTTCTCGCGTGTAAATGATTTTCGCCTGGTCAGACGTTAAATGTTTGACCGAAAATGTTTTTCGAGAGAAAGTTTTTACGCATGCCAAGTCAAAATTAGTCTCTCTCGAAAACGTTTTTCGCTGAATAATGCTCGAGAAATATTTCTAACTAAATCGTTTCTGCTAATGACGATTCTAGCGCTGACTTCGTATTCTGACCGAGAAAAATTTTCGCGCCAAGTTTTTCGATCGAGAAACTAATCCGATCGCAAACCCTAGCGAGAAAAATTAGGACAATCGAGAAAAATTCACAGAATACGATTAACACAAATTCGAGCAAAAAAACAAGGAATTAGACAGTGAAATTTCAGGTAATCGCTCGCAATCAAGTACTAATCACGCACGAACAAACAATTAAACACGTTATGAAGCAAAATATATAGAATTTGATCAAAATCAGAACGTGTTCTTCATGTTCTTCCTCAACAGTAAAATTCCAGAATCAAGTGAATCCTCAATTCGACGTTCAAACAGCTACAGATTGATCGTAATCAACATTTAGCACTTAACTGAGCACAGAAACATCAAATTCAAGTCAATTAAGCACAGAATTAAGCTATTGGATCAAAAATCTTTTCGCGCCAAATCTGTTCTTCGATGGAACAGTGTTCGAAATAAAATTTCGATCCAATTCTAACAATTTACGATTCAAAACAGAACGAATCTGCTCTGATACCAATTGTTAGGTCCTCAGATTAACAACTCTACGATCCTAGGCTAGAAACCATAGCAATTCGATCGTTTAGATGATCAATTGAATTCGATCGAAAAACTCAAAATAAGAACACGAGAGAGAATTCAATTAGAGTGAGAAAGTTACTGTTGTTTATCTCTCTAGAAATTGATTTGCCAGCCCTTCGGATCAATTCTCTAAACTTTCTCTATTCAGCTCAATTCATTTACAAGTATTTATACCAACAATCTTGGTATAAATATCTAACTAGTCCTTAATCTAAAGACTAATACAAGTAAAGCCCCTAATTACAAGGACAACTAATGAAATCAAGCACAATTACAAATGATATTCTACAAATACGTCGTGAACTTGCGATAGGGAAGCTGGCAACTCTAATTGATATGCGACTTCGCCCACTCGTTTGATGATTCTGAATGGGCCTATGTATCTGGGACTAAGCTTGCCTTTTCGTCCAAAGCACTTTACGCCTTTCATCGGGAAAATCTTCAGGAACACTTGATCATCTTCTGCAAATTCCAAAGGCCGTCGTCGATGATCTGCGTAACTTTTCTGACGACTCTGTGGGGTTCGCATTCTTTCCCGAATTTTCGTCACAGCTTCTGTCGTCTCACGGATCATATCTGGTCCCAACAATGTTCGTTCGCCTATTTCATCCCAGTTAATAGGAGACCGACACTTGTGCCCGTACAGTGCCTCGTACGGCGCCATCCCGATCATAGCGTGGAAGCTATTGTTGTAGGAAAATTCGATCAGCGGCAGGTATTTACTACAGTTTCCCTTGAAGTCTAGCACGCACGCTCGTAACATATCCTCAAGGGTTTGGATTGTTCGCTCAGACTGCCCATCGGTCTGGGGATGATATGCAGTACTGAACGAGAGCTTAGTACCCATCGCTTTCTGTAAGCTTTGCCAAAAGTTGGATAGAAATCTCGAATCTCAATCCGAGACGATAGAGATTGGAATTCCATGGAGTCGAACGACTTCCTGAATATACAATTCAGCGTAACGTTCCATGGAAAAAGTAGAGCTGATTGGAAGGAAATGGGCTGATTTTGTCAGGCGGTGTACAACCACACAAATAGTATCATGGCCTTTCGTCGTCTTGGGTAAACCCACGACGAAATTCATAGTGATGTGGTCCCACTTCCATTTGGGTATCGGTAAAGGCTGTAGAGTTCCAGCTGGTCGCTGGTGTTCGGCTTTGATCAGCTTGCAAGTTATACATCTATTTACGAACGTGGCTGTATCCCTCTTCATTCCCGGCCACCAATATGTGATTCACAAGTCTTGGTACATTTTGGTCGAGCCCGGGTGTACGGAGTAGGTAGTTGTGTGCGCTTCTATCATTATCGTTCGTCGTAACTCCTCGTCACTAGGCACGTACAGTCGATTCTTGTAAAGTAAAGTTCCATTTTCTCGGATTGTAAAGTCGTCGGGGAGTGCATCTTTCATCTTCAAATAAAGTTCATCCCTTTCTTGAGCTTTTCTGATTCGCTCTAGCAACGTAGGGTGAAGAGTTAGTGTTGCTAGTTTCGTCTCGACTTCGCCTAAATCTACTATTTCCACTCCAAGTTTACTTACTATGTATTCACCGTTTTTCTACTTAACGCGTCAGTGACTACGTTTGCCTTGCTCGGATGATAATTAATGACGCAATCATAGTCCTTCACAAGCTCCAACCATCGTTGTTGTCTCATGTTTAACTCCTTATGAGTGAAGAAGTACTTCAAGCACTTGTGGTCTGTGAAGATCTCACACCTTTCTCCGTAAAGGTAATCCTCTATATCTTTAAAGTAAAGACCACTGCTGCTAATTCTAAGTCACGGGTCGGGTAGTTCTTCTCGTATTCCTTCAGTTGTCGGGAGGCATAAGCAATGCATCAATATGCATCTCAGTCCGTTCTTCGAGGCGTCGCTATAGACCGAAAATCCTCCATTCCCGAGGGTATAGTCAGAACAGGGGCTGTCGTAAGTCGTTTCTTTAGCTCCTGAAAACTTCGTTCGCACGCTCCAGTCCACTTGAAAGGTACATCTTCCTCGTGAGATTCGTTAAGGTTGAAGCAATACTTGAAAAATCAGCTATGAACTTACGGTAATATCCCGCAAGTCCGAGGAAACTTCGAACCTCGGTTGGACTAGTCGGTCGTGGCCATTTGTTCACGGCGTCAATCTTACTCGGGTCCACTGAGATTCCATTCCCTGAAATCACGTGCCCCAAGAAGGCTACTTGCTCCAACCAGAATTCACATTTCGCGAACTTGGCGCAGAGTTGTTTCTCTCGCAATATTCCTAAGACGGTTCGTAGGTCGTGTTCGCCTTTCGTCTTAGAATAGATCAAGATATCGTTTATAAAGACGGTAACAAAGCGGTCGAGATAGTCTTTAAAGACTCGGTTCATAAGATCCATAAACGCAGCTGGGGCCTTTGTCAGTCCGAATGGCATGACCAAAAATTCATAATGGCCGTACCTCGTACTGAAAGCCGTTTTAGGAACATCTGTCTCCCTGATCTTTAATTGATGGTATCCTGAACGGAGATCTATTTTCAAGAATACCGTGGCACCCTGTAACTTATCGAACAGATCGTCGATCCTGGGCAAGGGATATTTATTCTTGATGGTAATCTCGTTCAGTTCTCTAAAGTCGATACATAGTCGTATCGACCCATCCTTTTTCCGTACAAATAGGACTGGTGCTCCCCACGGTGAAAAACTGGGTTGGATAAACCCATTTTGCAGTAAATCCTCCAGTTGTTCCTTCAACTCCTTCAGTTCATTGGGCGATAGGCAATATGGAGCTTTAGAGATTAGAGCAGACCCCGGCATTATATTTATTGTGAATTGTATTTCTCGATCAGGGGGTAACCCCGAGAGGTCATTGGAAAATACATCAGCATATTCGTTGACTATCGGCACGTCTTTCAGTTCTCGCTGAGGCCATTCATCCGTCTTCACCGCGTATACAAGAAAAGACTCACAACCGGACCTCAAAAGTCGTTGAGTCTTTAAAGCAGAAATTCGTGGAATACAGTTCGGACTTGCCTTACCCGAAAAAGTGAACACTTCTTCTTCGGGAAATTGGAATTTTACGACCTTCTTATTACAATCTATGATGGCCCCATATCTTGAGAGCCAGTCCATCCCAAAGTGACGTCGTAGTCGTTCATTGGGATCATTATTAGGTTGACGCTCAGATCTCTACCCTTAATGTTCACGGAACATCCTTTTAGCACCTGGTTAGTGCGCGTCGGATCACCGTGCGGCAAAGTAACTACATAATTGCATTCAGATAAGGTAGGAGATATTCCCACCTTTTCCACATACTTACCCGACACAAACGATTGTGTGGCTCCAGAGTCAATCAATACAGATGTCGGCACGTCGTAGATAGTCAACGTCCCGTTACTATTGAAGGGTTCGCTTCGGCCTCCTCATTTGTCAAAGTTAAAACTCGCGCGGGAACGGGTGGAGGTCGAATCGGCGGTTGAGCTGGGTTCCGTACTAGGGGTAAATTCTCTGTACAAGCTCTAGCAAAATGATCGATCTTTCCGCATCGGAAGCACTGCGGAATCTGTCTCGCTCCGTAGCAGGACCCAAAATGGCAACGTCCGCATTGTCGACATTGAGATGTAGCATTTGAGGGTCTGTTCGGAATATTAAATGGCCCCTGGTTTGGCCTTGGCCTCCAATTCTGCTGGCCCGATTGATTCCCGCGGTAGTTTGGCGCCTTTCCAAAGAATTGGCATTTCTGATTTCCTCCTCCTTCCAGCCCTTCTGCTCTTCGCTTTGCATCCTGTGCCTTTGTAACTCTACCCTCTGCCTGCTCATCTAGGATTGCCCGTTCAGCAATGCGCGCATAGGTTTTTCCCTCCGTGTCGTACATACTTACGCTTCGAAATATCTCGGGTTTGAGACCTTCCAGAAAGCGCTCGATCTTCAGCTCATTTATGGCCACTATATGTGGCGCAAATCTAGAGAGTTGTTCAAATTTGCGGATGTAGTCTGCCACTGACATCCCTCCTTGTTTCAGATTTATAAACTCATTTAGCTTCTGCGCCCTATCCGGCGCGTTGTACTTTCCCCGGAAGAGTGTTTTGAACCTTTCCCAGGTCATCGTAGTGGAATTTTCGAGCACCTGAATGGTGTCCCACCAGTAGCCCGCATTCCCGCGTAGCATGAAGGTAGCACAAGTCACCTTCTCGGTGTCCGGTAAATGGCTAACGCGGTACATGTTCTCGATGGTTCTAAGCCAATCCTCCGCATAGGTAGGATCAGCGGCCTCCTCAAAGGCAGGGGGATTTAACCTTCGGAACCTTTCCCCGGCCGCTTCTACACGTTCTAGGCCCGGGGATGAGTGACGCTCCGAGGAATTTTGACGGTGAATGAGGTCGTTAATCTGATCGGACTGCCGTCGGATCAGATCAGTTAACTGATGGATGGTAGAGCGGTCCTCATTAGGTGGGGACTCAGACCCCGCCCTACGACTAGTTTCACCAAGCTCTCTACGTGTTCTCGGCATTCGTAACTATTTCTACAATTATTCACATAAGGCATATATCAGATAACACATAATCACGTAATCAAGTATTGAACTTACAGGCGAGGCTGGTTCTTCCGGCTTTCGAGCGGAAGTACATGGACAGTCTGCAGAATCTAGAACCGAAGCTCTGCTACCACCTGTAGCGACCCTAGTTTTCTAAGTACGATTACCGGTGGATTTCCGCAACGTAAGCCCCGGAAGGCCCGTCTAATTAAAACATTTTCTAAAATATATTATAATACAACAAAATATTATTTACATAATAGTATCTTTACAATGGGCCGAAGCCCCCAAAATGTCAAAAGGTCAAAAGCCCTATCGCCGCTCCACAGGTCTTCATCCATGTCCCGCACCGCCCTCAAAAGTTCGTGGAGTACTGCCACCAGCCGCCTCAGTCTTGACGCGTGTTAGCATCAGACTCGGTACCTACAACACGTAAAAGACTGAGCTATTGCCCAGTAGGTGAATATGCAATGCAACGTGCACTCATTCTCAATCCCAATTCTCACAGCATGATATAATGCACGCTCGTTCCCACATTTCTATCGTATCTCAGTATCAGGGCCCTAGGCTGCACTCGGCACCTCGCGCGCAGTAAAATAAAATATATCATCTGGTCGGTCACGCCAGAATAGCGGTGCCCACGCCGATAGTGCGCTGATCGATCACGTCAACGTCCTCCTATCAGGTCGCCCCTTCCGCTACATAACTCATCCGACGGTTTGAACCTCGGGTCGCTCACGCCCGAGTAGACAGATCGTTCACGTCTGTCTCCCGTCAGGTGCCCCACGAGTCCAACCTCAACTCCGCTACGAGTTTGACTGCCACAACCGGCACACTCTACCCCGCTCAATCGACACCTTAAGGTGTCACCACCAACGTGGTCATTATTCCCCACAATGTCGTGCTATGTCATGCATATACTTAAAACGTGATGCCATATGAAATATACGTAAAACATGTAAATCATCGAATCACATAGTCGCACAGTAGTAGGTAAGCATGTGTCGTAGATGAATGATTCACCTACTTGTCCTCCTGATAAAATTAATCACGTAATCTGGTAAATTCCCTAAGCTTCGAACCTCTGAGTATTGAAAATATTTTCATATCAATATATTTACTAAGTAATATAAGTTTCGAAAACGCTAAAATTATCAAAACCCTAAAATTCATGAAAACCTTAAAATTAATGAAATCCCTAAAAATAAATAAACCCTAAAAATATCAAAAACCCTAGAAATAGCAAAACCCTAAAATACCGAAAATTTATTGAGTGTAGAAAACTTTTAAAATGTTGAAATTATTTTAAGTGTCGAAACCCTCTTATTCACAAGATCGAAGACTACTCACAAACCCTAAATAATTCATGCCGAATTCTTTGTGAAGTTGTCGAAGTCCTACTAATATCGAGATCTTATGTCGAAATCTTACTAATGTCGAGACCTTGCCGAACATGAATAAGGGGATGCCGAAATCTTTATGAAGTTGTCGAAGTCTTACTAATATCGAGATCTTATGTCGAATTCTATTATACATTTCGAAGTCTCTTTACTATATATCTCGAAATCTTTTCATTGTATAGCTCGAAATCTTTCCATTGTGCATTTCGAAATCTTTCTATTATTCATTTCGAAATCTTCCTATTACATATCTCGAGATCTTCTTATTATATACTTCGAAATCTTTCTAGTTATTATATCTCGAGATCTATCTATGAGAAGGTCATTGGATCTCGAAATCTTTTTATGATACATCTCGAAATCTTTCTATGAAAGAGTTCTTACATCTCGAAATCTTTCTATGAGAGAATTATTATATCTCGAAATCTTTATATGAGAAAGTTATTACATCTCAAAATCTTTCTAATGTCGAAACTATTATATCTCGAAATCTATCTTGGACATTTCGAAATCTTTGGTGGTATGATACCATGTCGAGAACTTCTAAAAATAGACTCCTCAAAAACCCTAAAAACGATACTTATAAAAATTATCTTAAAAACCTATGCTATTTCCAGAAAACGGTACGTCCTACATAACCTTCATTAATATTTCCTACACTAAAACAATATCCTAATATCCCATAAATGAAATAGTTCTTACTAAAATTATTTATCATCGGAAGTCATTGTCATCCCAGAAAAGGGTACGGTGAAATCAAATTCCTATGACCAACATATACTTCGAGTCACTATAATTCCTATATCATCGTAACACTTATGAACATGAGTTCTAACTTGCGAATTCTAAATTTCCTAAGCATGATAACCTTCGAACAACCCTTAGTCATTTTATGAAATAATCAAACATTATATAGTTGTTGAAAATAACTTAACTACACTAAGTTTAAGTTTAAGAAATATACCTTTCTTCAACTTTCAGATTCTCGAACCGTTAAGCTTATGAGTTGGGGTTCTTACGTTTTTCTCCTTCTTTCTACGTATAATATTTCTTGTGATGATCAGATTTGTTTTACCTTATGAGTCGTGGATATGTACTAAGGAAAAGTTTCGAGAATGGTGATGATTAGACATCTTGGTCGTTGGTGATTTTCCCTTAGTATTAAGTAACCTATTACTTATTACATTTCTATGATTTGGACCTAAGAAAACTTAATTCTTGGGCCTAAGTTACAAAAGCTAAGTGTAGCCCATCACTATTTGTTCTATTATTATTTTTATTCATATCATTCTTGTTTAAGTTTAGCAATTTATTTGAAAATATTCCATTAAAATTTCATTATCAAATTTACTTAGCAAATTACATATTTAATTACATCCAAAATCCCGTAGTAAAATTTACGGGTATTACAGTATACACCAAGAATCACATATGATAATCAACTAAATGAAATAGGTTAAGAAAAAGTTTAACTAGATTAAATTTAATTGGGTTTATAAATATAAATTGCTTATTTATAGTAATGAGAGTGGAGTATTGTAATTTTAATAGTTTTGTGGTAAAAATAAAAACAATAATTGAAGTTGAAAAAGTTGTTTAAATTTGCAACATTGTTAAATAGTTAACTATGTTTGCACTTCCAATTTAGAAACATCACTACTTCTGTCGTTCACTTGTAGTATTTTATGTATAATGAAATATTTATATTACGACAACCTTAGACTTGACAATGAGACGTGAAATTCCCCTTCTCCATCCGTTCAATGGAGGACAAAATCCTCGTTTTTCTCCTTCTGCGGGACCAAGATATGGATATTTTGTTCCGTTTGTGGGGAGAACAGACGCGACGACGCTCTCTTTTGGTGGAGATTCGTTACACTAAATTACTATATATATATATATATATGTATATTAATATTTTTAAGTCTATCGTATTGGTCTAGCTCTGTTCATTTCCAATGTCAATCTCACTATTTCTCAAGTTTCCTCGCATTTGTTACTTTTTAGCACATCCTATGTTTGTCGACAAAAATAAAATTAATTGAGAGTTGGTAGTTTTAATAAGTGATATACTAAAAATAGAATGTGGTAGTTATTAGGGAGGATTAGAGGGTTAGGATTAAGTAAAATAGTGTTTGGTGGGAGGGTTTATTTAAAGGTGAGATTTAGTTAATACCTCCTTAATACCCACATAAAAGTATTTGTTAAAGCTAGCCCCTACATTTAACTAATCCCGGACATTTATGTCAAAATTACCAATTATTTAATACATATTCAATTCAAAATATGGGTAAATTTAATAATTGAGTTTATTAAACTTTAAAACATCTACAATTATCTACCAAATCCATTGGGGATCATTATCTAAATTCATCAACCAAACAACATAAAATTCATACCTCAATTATCTAAATCCAACTAAAACTAATATCATCTAAACACATCATCCCTACCAAACTGACCTAGTTTTATCCATCCGATGCTCCTTAAATATAATATATATATATATATATATATATAGATTTGCTACGGTGTCCACCTACCGTGAGCAACCACCGTGAGCACCATAAGCAAATCTCTCTTTTCGTTTTGCATTTTTTCGATTCTCAATGCCGTCAACACCTCCGTAGACCTTCTCATATCCATTGCTAACCTAAATCACCCTCTCCAACATGCTAATTTTTAAGATAATCATCACATCGGTAAGTCGTCCACATGTGAAGAATAAATAATGAATTTTCTTAAAAATTAACGTGTTGGAGAGGGTGATTTAGGTTAACAATGGATAGGAGATGGTCTACGGAGGTGTTGGCGGCGTTGGGAATGGAAAAAACGTAAAAAAAAAAGAGAGATTTGCTTATGATGCTCATGGTGGTCGCTCATGGTAGGTGAGCACCATAGCAAATCTCTCTCTCTCTCTCCCTCTCTCTCTCTCTCTCTCTCTATATATATATATATATGTATATTTGTATATTTATATATATCATGGAAATTCATTTAAGGTTTCGCAGAAATTTTTTCGTAGTTATAAACACAGACACACATAAGGGATCATGGCCGATATCGTTGAACATATAATGATCTTATCTTACAAAAGGGAAAAGGAATCGGTATATACGGATCATAGCTTTTGACACGTACGACTGTCCAAGAAACATAGAAATATATTAGCTAGGTCTTGCCCAAACTAGAAATATACTTCAATGAATCACTGACTGCCTTCCGGTTATAATTTTTTGAGCTAATCAAATGAGAGAGTGCCATAAATGAAAAATATGTTTGTCCATAGGTTTGATATGGGTAGAAAAACCAAAATAATCCTGTTGTGTATCTCATGTACCAATTTAGGTCACGATGTTTTATGTAGACCAATTTAGTCCCGGATTTTGGTATTTCAACCAATTTAGTCCATTTGTTAGTTTGACCGTTAATTATGACAGAAAGTGTCACGTGTCAACATGATTGACAAGGCATTACTATCAAAGAAGTTAGAAAATTCTAAAAAAGACCTATTAATTAAAAAAATATTATTAAAATTAAAATCCAAATAGAAAAGAGAGAATAAAATAATATATTAAAATAAAAATATAATACAATTAAAATATAACATAATTTAAATTAAATAAATGTAAACGGGAAACTAAATATATCGAAAAATGAATAAATGAAAATTAATGAAAAAAAGAAATAGATCAAAACTAAAAAACAAATAAATAAAATAAAAAAGAAAAGTGAAAATGAAAAAAATAATTTATTCAAAACTACAAAAAAAAGTAAAAAAACTAAAACAAAGATAAAAAAAACTGTCCCATGAAGTTTACGAGAATCTACGACCCCTTCCTCCTGTCAAGTTATTTTAATTATTATTTTTAAATTTCTTCTCTCTCTCTCTCTATTGTTTATATGTTAATTTATTAGTAATTTGTTTTCGGATTTCGTTTGACAATATATCATTTTTTAATCTGCCCGCCCAATCAGATGCTGACACGTGGTAATGAATGAAATTTATATCATTGTATACTCGTAAAAGCGTAATATCGGTTGTTATTTATCTGAATTTTCTCGAATATCATAAGTTTGCGTTTATATTTCATTTTCGACAGATATTGGAAAAAAGAACTGCAACCGGGAATATTCAGACTTGAAATAAATTTGAAGAACCATCGAACCAAATATCGGCCCAAACACCAATTGGGCCGAAAAGTAAAATTCATCCCAAAAGAAAATGAGGTAAGCTCAAGCCCACGTACATTGTTATAATAGATACATACGCACACAATGAGAGACCCAGCACACGGGTCTTTTTAAAAAATGGCTTTTGACATGGTCAACGTTAAAAAAATAGCCTCCACATGTAAAATGACTTTAATGCCCTTACTAATCGGGTCCCACAGTAAAAATGAATATGTTAAAAATCGGGACCGCGTTAGGGCAGGGGGGTGTAGTCCAGTGGTTGGGTAGTCAAACGTTCAAGTAGTAGGTCGTTGGTTCAAATCCCCAACACATTTTTTAAACGAATTAGGGCGAGCGTGATCATTAGCAGTAGTGAGTTGCCAGCTGAACCAGAGGAGGACAGTAAGCCGAACGGTGGTGGCGAAGCAGTAACGAACGAGGTAGCAAGCTAAGTCTGGGTTATGAGGGCAGCATGCGTGTTAGGAGCCAGCAAAGGGGCAGGAAGCGTGATTGCCATGAGTATTCCCAACTCGCCCTAATTCGTTGATTGTGTTCATCAATTTCAAATTTTGGGATTAGGAACCCTAATTTTAAATTTGGGGATTTTTGATAATTTCTGGTGAAATTGTGCTTTCCGTGGTCTGTTTCGCGTTATTTCATCATGCGACGTTTAGGAATGCGTTTGATTGATCAATTTTGGATTTGAAATGCATACTGTGGCTTGCACATTACATATTCGACGAAAGGCCTCCATGAGTTTTTCATGAGTTCTTGAATACTACATGTCTGTTGCTATTTTGGTCGAGTCAAGCTGCTTTGAATTTAATTGCTATATTTTCTTTGAGTTCATATCTTTCTTCTATGTACTATGGGTAAAAACTGCTCCACAGCTCAGTGTGACCCTGCATCGCGCTCGGCCGTTCGTCAAAGGCGACATGGCGACATTGCTAGAAGTCATGGGTCAGTTCACAGATGACACTCAGACGGCCCGGTACAATAGGCTGAAGGCCATGGAGTGCATCCCCATGGACCAGATCGACCACGATACGTTGGCGAAGCACCACATCGACCAGCAAGTCGCCCAATACCTCTCACTCAGCGGATGGGACACATTCTTCCACATCGACGAACCGGCATACAAGGAACTCACCTTGGAGTTCCTTTCCACCTTCTCCCACGAGGAATACGGCACCAGCAAGGTCAACTTCCGGGCATTCAACGAAGAGCATATAGTGAAGGTCGACGACTTCTGCCATGCACTTGGAGTTCCAATATCACTTTTCGGGCACGACGGACCATTCTCGGACCTGCACTACAAGGACTACCTTCAGCAATCGGGAGGCCGACAGGCTTGCTGGGCTGACATCGCGCAACCAGGAGAGCTAGAATTCAATGCGAAGACTTCGAAGGCATCTGCGCGCAGGAGCCCAGGATTGCGCTACATCCACCGCCTCTTGACGACCTCGCTCACACCGTGGGGTGACTCGCACGGCGCAGTCACCCTCTGTGACCTCTTTTACCTAGTCAAGATGCAGCGAGGTGAACGGGTTCATTTGGGAATGGCGGAAGCACGAAGCCATGGCAAGATCGCTGTAGGAGCACTCATCACCAAAGTCGTCCGGGGACTTCGACTGTGGCCATAAAACGCACCCGAGATGGATGTAGTCGGCGACCGCAACCCCATGAACGAGGAAATGCTGATAAAGATGAAGATGCTTGTGAAGGCGCCCACCTGGACGCGCGCGAACAAGGTGTACATCTGGCGCGAGATGTATCGTGGCCAGACGGACCACGTCGCCGTCCCCGCCGACCAGCTCTACATCGAGGGTCCTTACCCGGTGGAGACAGACACGACCGCTAGACCTTCCTATTCTTCAGGATAACACCAGGTGAGTTATCCGACGTCACCCTATACGCGTCGACATCGGACCTCGAAGCACTGCGCCAGGAGACGATACGCATGAACGCCGACGCGCTGCAACGCGACGCAGAGTCCCGAAGCTATAACGAAGAGCGGCGCCGACAGGAAGAGTACGAGCGCAGGAACGAGGAAACCCACCACAGATACTGCATGGATCAAGCGCTACGAACAGGCCCTTCAAGCAATGGATGCCGCGGTTAAGCTCACACAGCAGTCGCTGGCATTCCTTCGCCCGAGACCACCCTCGCCGCCACCACCAGCCCCCCAGTGATGCCTTCCCTTCTTTTCTCTCCGCTTCTTTTCTTTCCTTAGACATTTCATTGCTCGAGTAGTCGTGTTTATTTTTATTTTGTTCATGACGTTGATGTATATGACTATGTCTACGTTTTTTTATCAATGACTATTTTCCTTCTATGTTTAATTTTTCCTTTAGTAAGGCCAGGCTATGCAGAATGAGTTACAACACGACCGTCACGCGTTCAGACAAGACCACATGAATCTTATGTCAGGGTAGTTTTCGTTCTCTTAAACCTTCGTTCCCTCTCGTTTATTCAATTTTTACGTTGAGGACAACATCCATCTTAAGTGTGGGGAGGGGAAAATAGGTTGAGAATTGATGAAATTTTTTTTTTATGACGTGGCCATGAGCTATAAATTTTGTTACAAAGGCATGATATTGAACTCAGGCATGATTGTTTGCGATTGTCTCAACTTGGTCTGCATTTTTATGAAAATCTTGTGAGCAATTACTGCGATCTAGTCTAGAATCACGTAGGACGATATTTCATTGTCTTAGTCGATACTACCTAGCGGGATTCGAATCCCGAGCACATCTTTATCATCTAAAAGTACTCTTATCAGTTTTAATAGTGTTCTTTGAATCTCTCATTGCGTTAAGATTGGTCTGTTAGGTTAGTTCGTAACATAAACAACTTGTGTACTTTATTTAGTCTAGATATCGAGTCGATAGGTATTACTAGTAATCAGTCCATTCCTCGTGTTCGATACTCGTTTACTCACTTACTGCACTACACACGATAGGTCAACTGCCTATCGCACGTTGGTGATAGTAATTAAGTATGCGTTTTATTTTATCACTTGTCGCACTTGCAATTTATATTAGCACACCACGTGTCGATTATGCAGCTCCTCCAACTTCCCCCACAAGTCTGGTGCAGAATCCTCATTAACAATATTATTAATAATGTTATATGCAATGTACAAATGGATTGTGCTGACACATGTTGATCCCAAATCCTCCCAGTCATCTTTCGTCACTTTCTCCGGCTTCGCCGTGTTCCCATTCAAAGCTTTAGCCAGACCTTGGTGAACAAGGATATCCTTCATTTGTCTCTGTCATAGAGTGAAACTCCCCGTTGCCGCACTTTGAAACTGTTTTCCGTCGCCATTATCCTTGCAGAGATTCAACAGCTTGGCCAGACACTGGCTCCCCCGTAACGATAAACCTTCTTGATATCTATTTTATGTATCAGACAAAGTTGCATCACAGAGCATACTAAGAATATTAATTAGGCTTGGCTCTGATACCACTTGTTGGGGTTGAGCGGTAAATTTTCGGGCTTAGCGGAAGGTTGATTTTGACCCGCACTATTTTATTGGACAATATAGAACCGAAATGACGTCGATAGAGAACACAAGATTTTTTACGCGGTTCGACCAATACCGCCTACCTCCACGGAGAGCACCAACTTTACTATATTGAGAATATTACAGCGTAGAGATTAACACTCGTGTTTAAACCAAAGAGACCCCTTACCACCCGGGTAATACACTAAAACTAAAACCCAACTACCTATTCTCAACTACCCCAGTAAAACTAAAACCCGCTCTCACCCTTATCCACTCGGATAAGTTTTCCGCTCACTATTTTTCTCTTACTGAACTTCTCACTTGATTTGGGATAAGGATGTGAGCATGACAAGACTAGCGGCTAAAGGAATGCTGAAAGCTTTCCGAAAGCCAAGACAATGACCAGGACTATTTGTGACATCCCGAAGGTGAGGAACAAATAGAAAACCTGGTCTACCATTATTATAAGGAGCTACTGAGCTATGAGTTAGCGGCAGAATGCCAAGAGGCTGCTAAGCGGCAGCGAACCTCCTCATAAGGAGGAGAGACTGCCAAAACAAGGAGCTCCTCTTTTATGGTTGCTACTCTTGTGCAGCTGATAATAACTGAAGAATCCTCAGCCTATTTATAAATGTCTTCAACTCTTCTGGACCGCTCAAACCGGTGGCCACGAATCCGCCGCGTCGCCCTTCAATACGACCGTTCATTAATTTATTATATATAAAAACAATATAATAATATAATATTATTAATATTATTTTAGTTTTATTAATGAATGGTTGTGTTTGTTTTGGCGGTGGGTTGGATATGTGGCTGGAAACCAACAATATAGTTATATTTGTTTAGGTTTAACGGTGAGTAGTTTCTCGTATTCAAATTCTCGCCGAAAATCAAAGTTATTTCTTGTCTCCGTGATTTCTTCATATTTACTATTCCACTACATTCACAAAACAAGAAATCATTCACGGAAAAAAGCTAGCCTATATCGGTCAGATTCTCACGTCTCAATTTTCATGGATGAACTCTGTATTATCACTACTTACAATAGAATTTTTAATTGTTGTTTTTTACATAAATCACATCACTCTTAATAAAAGTGAACCAATTATGATAGACATTCTATATAAAGAACGGAGAATGGAAATAATCAAATAATCTTACACATACAACCAACAAATGCTTATATTTAGCTTCTTTCACGACATATAGACATTGTACGAGCGTCATCATTGCTAACAGTCTTGCCGCTAGCCTCAATATCATTTGACCAACAATGATCAGTCTCATATCCCATCTTCGAATCCTTTGACCAGCATTGCTCCGTCTCAATCCTCATTTTCGAATCATTGGACCAACATTTTGTGAATGTACTTATTATACATAGTACCCCCTCAAGAAAATTTCTTAAGGAGTTCATATTATGTCTTCAACGGCTTTCATGGAATAAGGTAAGGGGTTGAGTACCTACCAAGGATTGAGGAGGAGTAGGAGGAGGAGGAGGAGATGGTAGTGGAGTGCTTTGACTAGGCTATGAGGCCGTGGAAGTTTAGGTACTGCTATTGGGAGAGTAGTCAGACTTATGTGTTTGTGAGGGGTTGGAGGATGTTCGCTAGGATAAGAAGCTTAAGCACAAAGATAGGGTTCTGTTCTTGGCAGCAGAAAGGAGTTGGGAAAAAGATGTTGATGATCCAACACCTTCTTTCTCCTCCATATTGTCGAATGGACGCTTATTGATGTTAACATTTGCCCGACAGAACAATTCGCACCCAGATTCAAGTCATTATTCTAACACGAATTCAATCCCAAACTACTATTATGCCAGTTATAATAAGAACTAGAACCCCTGGTCATCGACGATTCCATCACATTTGTCGTCATACCTGCTACATGATGATGATAATTAGCTGATGATCGTTTTCCATTATCATAAATACTGCTGTAGCTTATGAAGCTCGTCATTGCCTTGGCTTGCCAATTTTGCATCCTAGTCAGACTAGGAGCAATTTTCAGCACAATAAAATTCTTTGGAAAACAACCTACATACAATATATATATGTATAACTCATTCATCAATGTGTATTATTGGTATAATATATATATAAATATATATATATATATATATATATTACACACACAAGTATCAAGAAAACATACTTCCTTCGTCTAGTTTACTGACAACACCCATGAACCAGCCGTGAAGAATAAGATCCTCAGTCCATTCAGCACACGCCTGTCTCTTGTTCCCTCGATTCATCGACCCGCTCTTGCCTACATCGTAACTAGTGAATATCGGCCCTTTCGAACTCCTATCCCTCCAAGTCCCTTTACCAACACCGTACGGTCTCAAATCTAGCATTTGAATCCAGTGGCTAGGGATCAAGAACCCTTACTGCAACCATACATTCTGGACTGACTTTTCTAATTTCTCTCTAATCTCTTACGGTGATTTATATAAGATAGACTCGGGCGTGAAAATCTCATCATATAAGAAAAATTTCTGATGTAGCGCAACGTAATGCAATCCATTCATAAGGGACTTAGAAATTAGCGAATATAGAAAAGACCAGTTATGGACAAGCATATTTATCGCCCAAAGCTTCTCATTATTGTCCACCATTAATTATTATTATTATTATAATTATTATTATTACTAATATTATTGATATTGTTAGTATTATTATTAGTTTGTGTCTTAAATATAATTCTCTAGCCATATTATGAATAATTCATCCCTATATAAAATATTTTGGGTCACTGCATTTGATAACTGTAAAGAAATAGATCAATAACTTCATATGTTGATAAAATTTAGGTCTTAGCATATTTGTTTCTCAGAAAAGATAAGTTGGAATTATGTTTTAAATCTGCTCTCAAGTGGAGTTAAGAATTCGTTGAAGTAAAATTAAAGCTGAAAACGAGCTCGTTTCGCATCATCTTGTTCTTCGAGTCTTTCATGTCAATTTACACAGAGAAGTTATTGAGTTTGTTGAATAATCTCAATGCCCCCACATATCTAATCCACACAAAGAAGTAAAAAAAGTACAATATCAACCGCCAAGGCAGCAACAACAAAGTAAAATATTTGAAATCAAAGTACATCCGTTTGAGATGATCATGCATGATATATTGTGCATGTGTGTAAAAGTGAATGTAGAGAGATAGAGGGAGGGAGGGATGGAGAGAGGGAGGGAGGGGGGAGGGAGAGAGGGAGAAAGAAAGAGAGGGAGAGAGAGAGAGAGAGAGAGAGCTGAGAGCGTGTAACATCTTTGCTCTCATATTATCAGTACACACAATTGTTCATCAATCTTGACCTAAAAAAAACAAATTGGTATCAGAGCCGATGGCAACAATGGGAGCAACTGCTGGCCAAATGCCGATCGCGAAGCTCACCAAATTCAACTAAGATAAATGGAGCATTCAGATGAAGGTGTTGCTCCAGTCTAGTGACTCATGGGAGATAGTTGCGAATGGAGACACAGAACTCGACAGTACAGATGGGTACACAACTCCCAACTAAAGACGCTGATCGGATCCTACAAATAAGATAAGATCGCCCTTGATATCATTTACCAGTCTGTAGATGATGCTGGTTTCAAAAAATAGCCAAAGGGACAACATTGAATGATGTTTGGAAAACGCTGCAGAAAGCGATCAAAGGTGCCAATCGAGTAAAGCAAGTATGGTTGCAGACACTTCGTGGCGAGTTCGAAACGACAAACATGAAGGAAGGAGAAGGTGTGTCCGTATAATGAGAGTGCAATTCGTCGTGAACGAGTTGAAGAGAAATGTCGAGGGCCTAACTGATGCCCGAGCCGTCGAGAAAATCTTGCGATCTTTTGCGAACGAGTACGAGAATATCGTGTATAGGATCAAAAGACCTTGAAAAAATAACGAGCGGTGAACTCTCTGATTCACTAGAAGCTCACGAGCAGCGAAAGAAAAAGAAAAGGCATGAGTCTTTAGATGAGACCTTACAGATGATATTGTCTATTAATGACGACAAGGCACATATACACACCACATTCGAGGAAGAGGACTTGGCCAACGAGGACGTGGTTTGGGTCAAGGCACAAGCCGATGACGGGGTTACAATCACGAAAAAGGACAAGTGAGAAAATTAGAGAGGATGATGTCGAGCACGAGGATGAGCCGGCTGCTCACCGAGTGGTGAATGCTACAATTGCGGAAAGTTCAAGCATTTTGCAAAGGAATGTTGGTCCGAAGGTGGAAGAAAATGTGAACCTAGTCGCACAAGAAGAGCCAAAAGACGATGACATTCTCTTAATGGCGCTCGAAATAAAAATTCGAGCAGCGTCATGATGTGGTATCTTGGAAGGTGCTAGCAATCACATGGCGGGCACAAACATCTCTTCACCGATCTGAAAAAAACGATCATGTGTCTTTCGGAGATGCATCAAAAATAGAAGTCAAAGGCCGAGGGACAATATGTTTCTCTCAAAAGGATGGCAAACAAGAATCAGTCGAGGACATTTACTTCGTACCAAATTTAAAAGCAACATCTTAAGCATGAGGCATTTGCTTGATAAGGGATGCTCGATGCTAATGAAGGACCGGTCAACGTAATGAAGATGGTCAAATAATTGCACGGGACGAGATGGAAAGAACCAAATGTTCAAACTCAACCTGAGGACAATTCAAGAAAAATGACTGCAGGTTGACTTAGACGACAAGGGTCGTTTGTAGCATATGCGATTTGGACATCTACACTATGGTGGCCTAAAAGAGCTCTCCAAGCGCAGCATGGTGCACGGAATGCCGATGATAGTGGGAAGAAAGAACCCTTGCAAAAATTGCGTGATTGGCAAACAGGCGAAGACGTCGTTTCAGAAGCACGCAGGATTTTGAGCAAGCGAACCGATCGAGCTGATACACACCGATATATGTGGAGCAATCACACCGGGATCATTCAGTGAAAAAGATACTTCATCATGTTCATCGATGATTACTCAAGAAAAACGTGGGTGTATTCTTTGAAGGAAAATTCAGAAGCAATGTAGACGTTTAAAAATTCAAAACTATGGTCGAGAAGGCGACAAGTTCAAGCATAAAGGCGTCCGTTTAGACCGAGGGGGAGAATACATGCCGGGTGCCTTTTGCGAGGAACAAGGCGTCAGGATTCCTCACCGCACCATACTCACCACACCAAAACGGCGTGACTGAAAGGAAGAACTGAACCATACTTGACATGGTTAGATCAATGTTGAAAAGCAAAGAGATGCCAATGGAGTTCTGGGCCGAGGCGGTACAGCGTGCCGTATATAATAATAATCGATGCCCACATCATAGCCTCAAGAATCAAACACCACAAGAAGCATGGAATGCTAGAAACTGACCGTATCACATTTAAAATTTTTTGGAAGCGTGGCGTATGCACATGTGCCAGACCAGAAAAATCCAAGCTCGACGACTAAAGCAAACGCTTTTGTTCATTTGGATACGATGAGAAGACGAAGGAGTACCTATTGTATCACCCAGAAAATAAAAGGACGACAGTAAGTCGAGATGTTCGAGTAGACAAAGAAAGTTTGTGGGGCATGGAGAACCGTTGACCGTTGCACCAATACCTGCCTTGATTTCATCTCGAGAAAGTAACAAGGAGGACGAGTCAAGACAGCGGAGGATGCGAAGCATGCAATAGTACGAAACAACCGAACAGGTTCACCTGGACTGCCTACTGACCGATTCGGAACAAATCAATTTCGAAGAAGCCGTAAGAGATAAGAGATGGAGAACGGCGATGGGCGAGAAATAAAGTCAATTGAAAAGAATGACACATGGAAAGTGGTGGAGTTGCCACATGGACAGAAACCCATAGGACTAAAATAGATTTATAAAAGGAAAATAAATGCTCAAGGGAAATCGAACTTTACAAGGCAAGATTGGTGGCGAAGGGCTACCGACAACAAGCAGGAATAGACTAGGATGACATATTTGCTCCCGTTGAAAGAATAGAATCAATCAATCCGCTGCTCCTTGCCCAAGCTGCACAACTTAGTCGGCCGATCTATCAAATGGACATGAAGTCCGCTTTTCTGAACGGGGAGCTTGAGGAGGAAGTCTACGTGGAACAGCCGTCGGGATATTCTAGAAGAAAAAGGTGAAGTGTTCAAGTTAAAGAAGGCGCTCTACGGGCCAAGCGCCTCGAGCATGGAACACTCGGATCAATGGTTATTTCAAAAGGAATAAATTCGAGCATGCATTGTACATAAACAAAAAGGAGATGAAATGATCATCGTTGCTCTCTATGTAGATGATCTTATTTTCATGAGGAGCAGTGAGAAAATAATCAACGACTTCAAGAAGACGATGATGAATGAGTTCGAGATGACGGACTTGGGTCTAAAGAAATATTTTCTTGGTCTCAAATTCGAGCAATGAAGCACGTGAATCTTCGTATCACAAGAAGCATATGCGAAGCATATATTAAAGATAAATAAAATGGAGGAAAGCAAATCGATAGCTAAACCGACAGAACTTGGAATAAAACTGTCTAAGTTTTAGGGAGGACAAGGAGTAAATCCAACCGAATATCGAAGTGTCGTGGGATGTCTGTGATACTTGACTTGCATGAGACCCGACACCGCTTATAGTGTTGGAGTCGTTAGCCGCTATATGGAAGACACAAGGCAGTTACATCTCAAAGCGATCAAGGAATTCTTCGATACATCCGAGAACACAACCACTAGGTCTATTTTACTCAAAGGCGAGTGACGAAAAATTGATTGGATATTCGAACAGTGATTGATGTGGAGATATCGATGATCGAAGAAGCACGGGTGGCTATGTATTTTATCTCATCATGTTCACATTATTCACCAAGGCAATCTTGCCTTATAAATAGTGGTGCTCATCAAGGGAATCAAGACACCACAACACGATAAATCTTTTGTCAGTTCGCTCATTTTATTCTCACAGTCGTTGTAGCTGTTTTTCGACATATCCTCTTTACGAGGTATCATAAAGAAGTTCTACCCTCCAGCCCATGGATGTAGGTCATTCTGACCGAACCACGTAAACCTCGTGTTCACTGTCCAAATTTATTTTTCGTTATTTTGATTATCGTCATTTTTCGGACAAATATATTATCGGGGATTTTTGCATATCCTAAAAAATTGGTATCAGAGCCAACCCGATTTATTTTTTAGCCACCACGATGATAACAAAATGTCAATTGAAAAGTTTGACAGAAATGTCAACTTTGCAATGTGGAGTCTCAAGATGGAGGATATACTCATTCAAGACGGTTGTGAGGTGGCGCTTGAAGGCACAAAGAAGAAACCAACCGAAATGAAGGACGATCAATTTAATGAATTGGACCAGAAAGCCAGATCGGGTATTATCTTAAATCTCTCTTACGAGGTTTTACAAGAAGTCGCCACGAAGACGACAGCCATGGGAATGTGGAATGCGTTAAAAGATATCTACATGAAGAAGACTAAGGAGAATCGACTTATTTAAAGCAGAAGCTTTACAGTATGAAATGACGGAAGGAACTTCTGTTCTTTCGCATCTCGATAAATTCGATTCTATCATTATTGATTTGACGAACGTAGAAGTCAAAGTGACGGACGAAGATCAGGTCATAATATTGTTGTGTACCCTTCCCTCGTCTTTAAAGAATTTTCGTGACACTATAATATATGGAAAAGATACGATATCGTATTCTAGTGTCAAATATGCATTACAATCGAAACAATGGACAGACATGGATATGGTGGGAGAAACAAGTGGTAGCCAGGCAGAAGGCCTGTTTGCTCGGAGAAGACCAGAACATGGAGACGCTGAAAGTAGCAGATCTATAGAAAGGTGGAAATTCACGTACAGAAATAAAGTCTGTAATTTTTGCAACAAAAATGGGCACATCAAAACTGATTGTTAAAAATTAAAAATAAGGAGAAAATAATAAGTAAATAATAAACCCGCCGAAGCTAGTTTAGCTGCTGATGAGAGCGATGGAACTAAATTTATAGCAATTGCAAATCATGTTAGGTCTGATAATTAGTGAATCTTATATTTGGGTTGTTCTTACCATATCAGTCGGAGTCGAGATTGTTTTCCACATGAAAAATTCGATGGTGGATATGCTTTAATGGGAAATGACGCTTCGTGTAAAGTTATTGGTAAAGGGACAGGTCAGATCAAGATGTTCGATGGAATCATCCGAACGCTCACATAAGTCAGACATGTTCCAGATATGAAGAGAAATCTTATCTCTTTAGGCACACTTGAATCTCAAGGGTGTAGGTTCCCAGGTGAAGGTGGAGTTTTGAAAATTGCCAAAGGTGCCCTTGTCGTGATGAAAGCTTACAGGTCTGGGAATTATTTGTAGGGAATTACAGTTACAGGTTCCGCAACAGTTTTGACATCCCCGGACGTTGATACCACGAGATTATGGCATATGAGACTTGGGCACATGGGAGAACAAGGGTTGACGATTTTAAGCAAGCGGGGCCTACTTTGCGGTCAAAGTACTAGTAAGATGGACTTTTGCAAACACTGTATTTTTTGGGAAGCAGCAGCTTCAATTTGCCAGCTGTCCACAGGCGAAAAGTACTTTGGACTATGTTCATTATGATGTATGGGGCCCTTCTCGTATTTCGTCCACAGGTGGTTCAAGATATATGTTGACTTTCATTGATGTTTTCCTAACGTTTAAACAATGGAAAGCTTTGATTGAAAAGCAGATAGAAAAACAAATCAAGCGGTTGCGGACAGATAATGACTTAGAATTTTGTGGAAGCGAGTTCAATGAATTTTGCAAGAGTGAAGGTATTGCTCGACATCACACTGGTCGAACGACGCCTCAACAAAATGGTGTTGTCGAGCGCATAAACCGAGCGCTTCTAGAGAGAGCTCGATGTATGATCTCCAACGCAGGGTTGACAAATGATTTATGGGCTGAAGCTATCGCTGCAGCATGTTATATTGTCAACCGCTCACCGTGTTCACCGATCAATTTCAAGACTCCTGAGGAAGTATGGTGAGGTACTCCTGCTGATTACTCCAACTTAAGAATATTTGGGTGCCCAGCTTATATGAACGTAAACGAGGGAAAGTTAGAGCCTAGAGCTAAAATGTGTATTTTTCTCGGTTACGTTCAGGGGTGAAAGGATATAGACTATATAATCCTGCTCCCAAGTCACCCAAATTTATAATTAGCAGAGTGTTTCATTTGACGAGTCTTCTATGTTACATATTCAAAAGAGTCTACTAATCCTTCTATTCAAGAAAAGAAGGATAGTGTACACAGCGAGGTGGAGCTCGAGATCAACAAAGATTTTTCAAATGCTCCTGCTACGAGTTCAACAGATCGAGAGGATGAGTCAGAACCTGATTCAGATCTTGTTGAAGATGAAAGCACCGAGCAGGAATATTCCATTGCCAGAGATAGGGAGAGACGGGAGATTTGACTACCATAGCGGTACGTGAATTTAGTTTCGTACGCTATATCAGTGGCACATAAAACAGGTGGACGGCGAACCTTCTACCTTTCAGAGGCAATAATCGATACAAATTCTGATAAGTTGCTGGTAGCGAAGAATGAAGAAATGGAGTCTCTACGCAAGAATGGTACATGGATTCTTGTACCGCCGCCGAAGAAAAAGAAAATAGTCAGATGTAGGTGGGTCTTTAAGAAGAAAGAAGGTTTATCTGGTTCTGACGATGCAAGGTATAAGGCACGATTAGTCGCGAAAGGCTATAGTCAGGTACAAGGTGCTGATTTTAATGATGTATTCTCACCTGTCGTTAGACATAGCTCTATTCGTGTAATACTTTTATTCGTTGCCATGTATGATATGTAGTCAGAACAGCTTGACGTTAAGACGGCGTTCCTACATGGCGATTTAGATGAACAGATTCATATGAAGCAACCTTAAGGCTTCATAGTTGAAGGAAACGAATACCAAGTTTGTTTGTTGAAGAAATCCTTATACGGGTTAAAACAGTCTCCAAGAAAGTGGTATAAACGTTTGATTCTTTCATGTTGGGTCATGGTTTCTCGAGGAAAAAGTATGATAGTTGTGTTTACTTCCCGAAGTTAAATGACAGCTCGTTCATTTATCTATTGTTATATGTTGATGACATGCTCATTGCGGCTAAGAATCTTGCAGAAATTCACCAGTTGAAGGCCTTATTGAATGGTGAATTTGTAATGAATGATTTAGGAGCAACTAAGAAGATTCTTGGTATGGAGATTAGGCGTGATAAATGTGCTGGTAAGTTACACCTGACCCAGGAAAGTTACCTCAAGAAGGTTTTGGAGAGATTTTGCATGAACGATGCCAAACCAGTCAGCACTCCTCTTGCTAGCCATTTTAGGCTAAACGCTACTTAGTCACCATCATCAGATGAGGAAGAAGCGTACATGGCACGAGTTCCTTACTCAAGTGCAGTTTGCAGTATTATGTATGCAATGGTATATACACATCCTGATATTTCACAGGCTGTTAGTGTTGTTAGCAGGTATATAGCTAACCCAGGGAAAGAACACTGGAAAGCAGGGAAGTTGATTCTCAGATACTTGAAGGGTACTCTAAGCTTTTGTTTGGAGTTTGGCAGACACGGTGATACTCTCGTTGGCTTCATCGATTCAGACTACGCAGGTGATCTCAATAAACGCCGATCTCTTACTCGTTATGTATTTTGTATTGGAGGTTGTGCAATTAGCTGGAAAGCTACTCTACAACACGTAGTGGCTGTCTACTACTGAAGCAGAATACATGGAGATTACTGATGCGATCAAGGAAGTATTATGGTTGACGGAGTTATTCAGCGAATTAACTCGGAATAATGGAGTTATTACTATTTTCTGTGATAGTCAAAGTGCGATTCATTTGACCAAGGATCATATGTATCACGATAGGACTAAGCATATTGATGTCAAGTATCATTTTATTCGTGATATCATTGCAGATAAGAAGGTATTTATCAAGAAGATTAACACGAAGGATAATCCTGTGGATTTGTTTACGAAGGCTCTTCCAGTTTCAAAGTTCAGCATTGCTTGGACTTGATTGGTGTTTTAGAGTTGGTGAACTAGCCCATCGGGGCTAAGGTCGAAGGGAGATAAAGGTATTCTAAATTAAGGTGGAGTAATTTTCGGAATCAAAAGGTCAAGGTGGAGATTTTGTTGAATATGACCTTTGGACACATTTCACGTGGGTATTGAGAAGGTAGCCGCATACAATGAAGAAAGAAGGATTCAACTTGTTTTTTGCTTTCGGCTGCCCACAATAATAGTCAAATGAGATGGCTTCTCTTCATGTTCACAATCTTGCCTTATAAATAGAGGTGCTCATCGAGGATCCGAGACACCACAACACAATAAATCTTCTATCAGTCCGCTCATGTTATTCTCACAGTCGTTGAAGCTGTTTTTCGACATATCCTCTTTACAAGGTATATCTGTCTAAAGAAGCTCTACCCTCCGGCCTGTGGGCGTAGGTCATTCTGATCGAACCACGTAAATCTCGAGTTCACTGTCCAAGTTTATTTTTCGTCTCTTTTATTATCGTCATTCTCGGGTAAATATATTATCGAGGATTTCCGCATATCCTAACATATGAGTTCTATTATGAAATAAAACTATTCTAGTAGACTTAGGATGATCACAATGGTCGTGTAAGTGAATCGAGCTCAGTGTAGCGGCCGTCGGCCGGAACTAAATTCTTCACTTCAGAAAAATAAAGAGAAATAACATAATGTTCGTTAAAGCTCATGTCATGTTATTATCGTTGCTTTCGTCAAAGTCTGTGATTGGAATCATCGCTCCTTTTATTTATTATTTATTTCCTTATCATGTATCTTATATCCATATTTACCTTCTAAGTTTATACTTGGCTCATTTTATCCACTTACATACATTGTTTGGGAGGTTGCCTCAGCTACAAATGACTGCCAGTGACGGACCCAGACTGCTAGAGTTGGGGGGTCAAAAGAAAAATAAGCATTCATAAATCGGGGTTCAAATGTAAATATAAAATTTTATTGAGATCAGAAAAAATGAATTAAAATAATGCAGCTTGTTGGACTCGAACCCTTGTCAAAGGGTCTAAAGAAACTTTAAATATAGTAAAATGCCACTAGACTACACATCCTATTGTGATAAAATTTGACTGGGGTCAATGGACCCACCAGCCCCAATGTAGGTCCGTGCCCGACTGCAGTCATCAAGAAATAAAAACTTGAAAGGAATAAAAATAAAAGATTTATGTCCTGACTGCGTCTTCTTTCATTCCATGATGCGGCTATCTAACGTAATATTTAGAGAAGCAATTCATTGTTAGGTTATGACATGGCTTACTATTTCATATAGCATTAAATTAACATATAGGAATGATACGGACCAAAAGTGGACGAGCTAAGGAACAAAGAATAGAAAAGGCCCATTAGGCCCATGAAGAAGGAAGCCCACGATGAAGTCAAAAGAATATCTAGGAGGGCTTTGTAGGGACCACTGGACAAAGGGCAAATACCCGGGCAAAGCTGTGAGAAGACCCTCAAAAGAGAAAAAGGACTAAAGCTGACTGACGCAACTGAGGGAACAAAAGCTGCAACTGACAGCCCCAGTACACGTTGTCCCAGAAGGTCATATCACCAGCCATCAAGGGACCTCGAGATGGACCTCCAGGCAATAACCAGAAGCTCCTATAAAAGGAGCACTTCGCCATTTGCACCATTCATTCACATTCCAACACTTAAAATACTTAGAATATTCTCTCAATACAAGAAACGTCCCTATGTATTTTCTTATGTGTTCTTGAGGGAAAATGGTGAGGAATATGTAGTCTGAGTGTGTAAATATCCTCAAAGTATGGTGGAAAAGGTTTCAGAGCGCCCGTGGACGTAGGATCTGCAAAGATCCGAACCACGTACATCATGTGTCATTTTATTTACGTCCCCCACACATCCCAAGCAGGTCCCCCGCGTCCAAACACGTCCCCTACACGTCCCAAGCAGGTCCCCCGCGTCCAAACATGTCCCAAAGACGTCCCAAGTAGGTCCCCCACGTTCCAAACACGTCCAAACAGGTCCCCGACGTACCAAATATGCCCCCCAACAGGTCCCCATCACGTCCCCATCGTAAAGACAGCACCTTACGCCCTTAAACACCTCACAATATTTGATCTACCGTTATTTAAATTTCTTGAACCCCACAAATAAATCACGTTGATTGGGATAGCCCCATATCAAATGGCGCCGTCTGTGGGAAACTCCGAGTTGAAGGCGTGAGTAATTTTTACTGCTACTGTGCGAAGTTGTGCTGAGGATTTACTGTTTTTTCCCCTCTTCTGTTCTGTTGGGGCAAAACGAAACGTGCGAGACATCAATGGAGGAAGATTTGTCCATATCGAAGAACCTAGACCCACAATTCGCGGAGGAGGACCTCCAGAGACTGCCCGAGTAGTAGACTTACATCAGAAATACGAAGTCCTTCAAAAAGAGGAGGCCCCAGGAGCTAGAAGCAATGTGCAGCAGGACCTGAGGATCCCCTCCAAGGCTCATAGAGGAGCTCCGTCATCAGGAGCAGGGCTTTTCGAAGAAATGAAATCGACGCATGGAAGTTCGGAGATATCGACGCCGCAGGGAGCTAGAGTTAAGGGTTCAAGGGAACCTGCGGATCCCCGGGAAGCATTCGAGAGAAAAAAGGTTCCGACGAGCAGACATGGCTCCGACTCTGTATCGTCCCCTAATAAAATGCCGCGTCAAAGGTGCAAATTCCCTCAGAAAAGGGAAGTCCTTCAGGTAAGCTTGGTGTAGGTCCTCGGTTAGGACCTCTAGGAACTCCTTTCCAACCACCATGGACGGGAGATGCTGCTGAGAGAAGCAGGTGCCTTGAGCCTCTTCCCCCACCAACTAGGCAGCCCACTCTCCTTCTCCTTAACGAAGAAGTTTCGCAGCTCATCTTCGCACTATTCCACGAGCAGTGTGTGCTTATGTCTTTCTTTGTTCCTGGGAGCTCCGCAGTTTTCTCTCGCGCTGCTCCACTAACTCGGCACGTCCCTCCTCCACCTCCTTGCAACCCGTATTCAATTTCCCGGGCTTCTTCCGTTTGCTGCCAACAGCTCGGCCTAAACTTGTTCCAATTGGATCCTCAAGATTCGATTAACTAGCGCCAACTCCTGGACTTAGGACCGGGCGGACGATACGGTAGCTATGTAGCCCACCATCGGGAAGAAGAAGCAAAACTTACGAAAAGAATGCCAGAACGAACTAGAGGACAGCGGAGGATGGAACGCCAATTGCTCTTCGTTCACCTCCACATATCCCTGCGAGATGGCCCCCAATCATCTGGAAGCACCAAACAACTCACCATGATCATCTCTCCAGCTATGTTCGGATGACCAACAGAAGCAGGGAGCTCGACCGCTAAGGGCGGTAATGGGAACTTCTTGAGCTCCCATAACAGGAAAAGGAATTAAAGGAACAACCTTCGTTCCTACTGAAGCAGGAGGCTTGTCCGCTGAAGAGGCTCAACACTTCACCTCCTGGGGAAGAATGACGGAATTTCTTTTTGCTTTTCCTTATAACCTTTTGGATGAATTTGTTTTAATACCAGAGGTAGAGGCCGTAATAGGAACTTCTTGAGTTCCCCTAACAGAAGAAGGAACCACGGGAATACCCTCCGTCCATACAGAAGGAAGAATCTCCTCGCGAACGTCCCTAGCCACCAAGCATAAAGGAGCAAGGGAGCTACAGAAGGTGCGCTGAAGAACTTGGGAACTCGTCCCCTCCTCCACATTGGCCGAAAGACATATCATGAGGACGTCGTATCTACGCCAGAAACCCAAGACACTGATCGAGCCTTAAACCACGCACAAAGGCGTGTCCCTTCAAGAAATAATTACGGAAGGTCCCTAAGAAGGAGGTAAGGCCCATCTTACTATTTTACTCTAATTCACTTTTTGTCCCAAAAACAAATTAGAGTAGGGGAGTGGTTGATACGGACCAAAAGTGGACGAGCTAAGGAACAAAGAATAGAAAAGGCCCATTAGGCCCATGAAGAAGGAAGCCCACGATGAAGTCAAAAGAATATCTAGGAGGGCTTTGTAGGGACCACTGGACAAAGGGCAAATACCTGGGCAAAGCTGTGAGAAGACCCTCAAAAGAGAAAAAGGACTAAAGCTGACTGACGCAACTGAGGGAACAAAAGCTGCAACTGACAGCCCCAGTACACGTTGTCCCAGAAGGTCATATCACCAGCCATCAGGGGACCTCGAGATGGACCTCCAGGCAATAACCAGAAGCTCCTATAAAAGGAGCACTTCGCCATTTGCACCATTCATTCACATTCCAACACTTAAAAATACTTAGAATATTCTCTCACTACAAGAAACGTCCCTATGTATTTTCTTATGTGTTCTTGAGGGAAAATGGTGAGGAATATGTAGTCTGAGTGTGTAAATATCCTCAAAGTATGGTGGAAAAGGTTTCAGAGCGCCCGTGGACGTAGGATCTGCAAAGATCCGAACCACGTACATCATGTGTCATTTTATTTACGTCCCCCACACATCCCAAGCAGGTCCCCCGCGTCCAAACACGTCCCCTACACGTCCCAAGCAGGTCCCCCGCGTCCAAACATGTCCCAAAGACGTCCCAAGTAGGTCCCCCACGTTCCAAACACGTCCAAACAGGTCCCCGACGTACCAAATATGCCCCCCAACAGGTCCCCATCACGTCCCCATCGTAAAGACAGCACCTTACGCCCTTAAACACCTCACAATATTTGATCTACCGTTATTTAAATTTCTTGAACCCCACAAATAAATCACGTTGATTGGGATAGCCCCATATCAAATGGCGCCGTCTGTGGGAAACTCCGAGTTGAAGGCGTGAGTAATTTTTACTGCTACTGTGCGAAGTTGTGCTGAGGATTTACTGTTTTTTCCCCTCTTCTGTTCTGTTGGGGCAAAACGAAACGTGCGAGACATCAATGGAGGAAGATTTGTCCATATCGAAGAACCTAGACCCACAATTCGCGGAGGAGGACCTCCAGAGACTGCCCAACGTGGTGAGAAATGAACAGGACCTGAAACACCGGCCTGAGATGATGAAGACAAGCAAGACGATACATATGAATCGTAAAGGGATCTCAGAACACCTAGGCGGACCTTAAACAGAGGAAAAGAGTAGTCACGCAAAGAAGGAGAGAGCCTTGGGGATCTCTTTCGAGGGCCCCGCAAAGGTTCATGCCACTACGCAACAAACCGGAGAGATCCTGACCTTAGCATGAAGGCATCCGGCGATGAGAAGGCCTGCGACCGAAACTTCAGGGCTTTCTAAACCTCATTCTAATTTATATTGTCATTATCATAATAAATATGGGTACCGTACTAACAATTGCTGTCCTTTGAAGGACAAAATAAAGGGGTTCATCCAAACGGTTGCCTTAAAGGAGTTTGCCCGAGGTACCGTTCTAGATCCCAGAGCAAAATTCGTAGCTCCCTCGAATGAGGAAAGACCATCTCCACCACCTCCAAACAAAAGAGCTCCACCACCACTTAGGGGCTCTATGCTCATTATAGTGGGAGGTACTAGTGGAGAAGATTCCAAGCAAGCTAGGAAGACCCGAAGCTCCCCCTTCGGAACCTAAAAGCCCAGCTCCGCGCTGTCGAGAAGACCCGAAGCTCCCCCTTCGGGACCTAAAAGCCCAGCTCCGTGCTGGCGAGAAGACCCGAAGCTCCCCCTTCGTGACCTAAAAGCCCAGCTCCGCGCTGGCAGACCCGAAGCTCCCCCTTCGAGACCTAAAAGCCCAGCTCCGCGCTGGCAAGAAGACCCGAAGCTCCCCCTTCGGGACATAAAGCCCAGCTCCGCGCTGGCAGAATACCCAAAGCTGCGCAATCGAGATCTCCCCAGCGCACGAAGGTCTGAAGCACCACATTCGGGATCTCCTCAGTTCCTCGCTGGCAAGAAGATCCGAAGCTCCACCTTTGGGACCTAAAAACCTAGCTCCGCGCTGGCAGAGGACCCAAGAGTCTAGCTCCGCGCCAGCAGAAGGCTTAAAAAGCCCAGCTCCACGAAGATCCGAACTCCTATATTTGGGATCTAAGACCGAAAACTCCCCAGCTCCCCGCTGGTGAGAATATCCGTAGCTCCGCTCTCGGGACCTCCCAGCGCCTCGTTGGCAAGAAGACCCGAAGCTCCGCCTTCGGAACCTCCCAGCTCCGTGCTGGCACGAAGACCCGAAGCTCCGCATTCGGGACCTATAAAGTCCAGCTCCGTGCCGAGGACTCAAAGCTAGCTCCCCAATGGCAGAAGGCTTAAAAAACCCAGCCCATGAAGGCCCGAGTTCCGATATTCGGGATCATAGGGACTAGCTCTGTGCCGTAGGTGAAGACTTGATTCATATGCGAGATCCCCAAGCCCAGTTCTACTCTCAAATGACGACAAAGCCAAGCTCCTCACTAGCATGCGAAGGTCCGTAGGACCTAGAAGGCAGCTCCACGTTGGCATCCAAAGACCCGCGGACGTACAAGCCAAGCTCCGCGTTGGCACGCGAAGGCCCGTGGAACCTAGAATCCAGCTCCACGCCAATGCCTGAAAATTCGCAAGAGATAAACGCCCTATTCCACGTGGGCACATGAGGATCAATGGAAGACATCCCGACTGATAAGGCCCTTAGCCAGGACCTCAGGGCCCTCTAGATCTCTTTCTCTATTATATATTATTTTATCGTGATAAATATATGCACCGCGCTAACAGTTGCTATTATTTGAAGGATATGATCGAGATGCTTATCCTAGGGTACCTGAAAAAGGTGCTAGCCGCATCAGCAAACATGATTTGAAGGTGATTGATAAGGAGTCTTAGGGATCTAGGCCACATAAAGGACTTAAAGGCCAGCTCCGTGCTGATGTATGAAGATCTGCGGGACCTCAGACCCAGCTCCCCACTGGTATACGTAGTTCCTCGGGAGATCAAGCCCAACCCCTCACTATCATGTGAAGGTCCCCAGAACCGAAAGTCCAGCTCCGCGCTGGCATGAAGACCCGAAGTTCCGCCTTCGGGACCTAAAAGACCAGTTCCGCGCTGGCAAAATCCAAAGCACCCCATTCGGGAACCCTCAGCTCCGCGCTGGCATTAAGATCCGAAGCTCCGCGTTTGGGACACCCTAGCCCTTCGCCAACGTCCTCAGGCAATATAAGCCTAGCTCCTCGCTGACACAAAGATCCTGGGGACCCTGAGGCCAGATCCGTGCTGGCGTACGAAGATCCGCAGAGGTCAAAGTCAGCTCCATACTGACGTACGAAGGCTCGATCTCTCTGTCAGAAATCTATAAGCCCAGCTCCTCGCTGGCATGAAAAGACTCATTTATCCAATAGGGATCTTCAGAGACAAGCTCCGCACCAGAAACGAAGGAAATGCGAGATGAACAACTTGACTCCATGTTGAAGTACGAAAGGTCCACTTGATAGATCGGGACGTATGACCAGCTCCAAACAAAGACACGAGTCATAAGTATGGGATCTCAAAGTCCCGCGCCTTGGTTGCATGCGAAGATTCGCTCTTAGGGACCTCTGAACCAAGATGCTCCCCTCTGAACCAAGATCCTATGTAAAGATCCTCTGTGAAGATCCACTATATCAGCTCCTATGTGAAGGTCCTCTAAACCAAGATGCTCCACTAGTAAAAACACCGATCCTTCTGTTAGGGATCTACTATATCAGCTCCATGAAGGATCCGAGATGCTCCTATGTGAAAAGCCTTTTCATGCACAAGGAGGACGAGGACCTCCACCCATACATCAGCAGGTCTAATATTGCAGCCCTGGAAGCACTCACCGCCGTTTTCTCCATCAAAGAAGTACTCTGAACAATGGTCTCCACAACCGGGATTTCGTCATGGAGCTCATCTAGACCTCCATGAAGCTATTATGCCAGGTGGACAGTTACCGTAACTCGACCGAAAGTAAGATCGCCAACAAAGAGAAGCTGGCCACCGTAGCTGACAGGAAGGAACGAGCAAGAAACACGGCCACCACCAACCGCCTCGACTTCACAATAGGGAGCCGTCGGGATCTTTCCACAGAGTCCTACGGAACTCTCATCAGTACGCAAACAAGATGGAGGGAGTCCTGATTATCAAGGAGACATTCCGTGACAAAAAGACTCTTAGCCGGAGCTCCAGGATGAAATCAAAAGGGCCCATCCTAACGGAATGTCGGAGGAAGTTCGTAGGCCATGGCCTCGACCAAGTTGTGAAGGAGCTCTGAGCAAGGTGGATCCCAACCTCCAACAGAGCCCAAAATTGCACACCTGAGCAGGCCAAGATTTCAAGCTCCGCAGATCGTGGGAGATTGTTGGTCGTGGTAGCAAACATGACTCCTACTCGCCGAAAAAAGAAGTAGGGGATCTGTGCCTAATAAGGACAGACAACCCCCACTTCCTCCAAATTAGGCCACGTCCATTCTCCCAGAGCCTTTACTCTCATCATGGAGGGAAGACCAAATAAAGAAGATCCCGACAAGAGCCTAAGAGCTCTAAACTCTTGCAATAGGAGATCCAAACGCAAGGGGATTTGTGAGACGTACAAGGATGTGTCGGCCGAAGTTCAATTTGCGCCAGGAGATGGAACGCATATGGCCAAACCACATAACGACGCCGGGGTGATCGCCAAAGACGTGGAAAGTCCGACCTCCGGAGATACAACCAATAGAAGGAATCACAACGCTTAAAGGACATGGAGAACAAGCCCATCCAACGGCATAGGAGTCGACGAAGCTCCTGGCGATGCGACCCAAATGATGCTAGGGCAGCAACAAAAGGAAGACATAGTACAAAATATGGGAGATCAGATGAGGGAGATAAAAAGAAAGGGCTAGCTCACAGCAAGGTCTCGATAAGGAGCTGGTGGGATTCTACAAAAAAATGCGGACTTATTCGCATTTTCTCCAAAATATATGACTCGAGTTCGCCCGGATATCACCACACATCATCATTCCAAGAAGACGACCTGTCAAATAGAGGCTTCGATCGTGCGAGACTGAAAGAGCCCAGATCCTGAAGGAGGAAGTAGACAAGGTTTCCAAGTAGGGACTTGAGCAAGGCGTGCCCTATCATTCTTCATCACCCCGAGTGAATTAGCTGGTGGACTCCAGCTCTGGGTGTCAGGTCCCCAGCGCCATAGACCCCTATCAGGGGATTTGGGAGGTCCAGAGACCAGTAGGGAGGTTAGTGGCTCTCAGCCAAGAAGAGTCTCCTATTCTTCAAATGCAATACGAAAGAGCGAAGAGCACAAGCGGGTTAAAAAATTGGGAACAGACCTTTGAAGAATCGAAGGAATACCTCCATAAAACATCTCCCCACAAAACATCTAATAGGGGATGAGTTGGCGCCATATTTCTCCATGGAAGCATTAGCTCCGTCTTACTAAAGGAAAGAGGGACCTCCCAAAGCCAACCCACTTTATGGAGCAAGGAGCTGTTGAAGGATGAAACCAGATGATAAGTTGATCATATCTATCTGGGTGAAATGCCCCATCAAGCTAGGGAGTGCGACGGGGAACTCAAACAACGCACGGTCGTAAAAAAAACTCAGGCCTTCTTTGATTTTGCGCTGAGACCACCACAGGGACACAAAAGCAACAATGGGAGGTGTACGCATACGAATCCACATCCCAACGGAGGTCTTGGGAAGTATGCACTCGTCTTGGGAGGTTCATATGCTGGATCATTCTCCCCTGAAGAAAGGTCAATGGTGGATCACAGAACATGTCAAAAAGGTTACGGCTCCACATGGCGACATGGCTCCGCCACATCCGGGATGTGATCCCCCATAAAGCTCCGTACGACGCGTAAGGATCCTACCTCATGGGACCTGTTAGCAAGTGCCGTGCATAGACCCGAGGAGTCGAGAAGAATAAGCCTAGATCCATGCTGGCATTCAAGGGCCCAGCCTACCTATTGGGGACCTCTAAGTGCATCTCCAATACTCGAAGGCCCTTGTTTATACGGGACCTGCAGGCATAGCTCCGTGCAGGTATGAAGGTCCCTTTTCCCCCAGAGTCTTCAAGCCTTGCTTCGTGCTGGCATGAATGACCTTTGACATCAACGACCTTCGGGTCCGCGACGTGAAATGATGCCAAAGACCGACGGGTCAGCGGTGTACCCGACATCAAAGACTGATAGTCTGCGACGTGAGATGATGCCAAAGACCGACGGGTCGGCGGTGTACCCGACATCAAAGGCCACAGGTCTGCGACGTGAAAGATGCCCATGAGGGCGTACAAGATACCACCGCCGATGGGCTGTGGCGTACAGGACATCAAAGGTCCCCAGTAAGGCCTGCGACGTGAATAGGTACCTCAGCGTAGCTGACGCTATAACCAGGGTAAAACGGTGGGAGAGATCCCCACTTTATATTTAAGACCTTCGGGCTTACATTACTGAACTCGCTAAGGACAAAGAGAGCCTAGCGCAAAGCGACACCCGAGGACAATGAGACGGTCATTGCAACCGAGGGCGTGAATTCGTACTTGGCTTACGAATTAATGAGCGAGCTGGCGCTATAACCATGCGTTTAAGTGAGCTGGCGCTATAACCATGCCAAGATAACGATGTTGCTAGAAACATCCATCATGTCCCACAATGACGAAGGGAAATATAATAAAGGAGAAAGGGAACTCTGACAGAACATGCGGACGTGGAGAGTTAAGCTCCCCCACCAATATGTTTCGAAAGAAGTGACAAAGTACTTTTCCAGGTTATCAAAAGGAGGGGTTTATACAAAATGTCCCAGGGAGCTAGGAGAAACATGCAGCAGAACCTCCGGATCTCCTTCAAAGTGCAAGGCTCGCAGAGGAGCTTCGCCACCAGGTCCCCGCCAAGGTAGTTAAGCTCCCCCGAAGCATCGCAGGAAGCAGAGTTTCCTAAGGAGCTGGGAATGACGAGATAGCTACATGGTCCAGGACCTCTACGTGCTTCTCGACAGTTGGAATTCGAAAGTGAGGATCCTTGCGTAACTAGGGATTCATCTGAAAGCACAAAGTCCCTGAAGGAAAAAGTACCCTCTGAGTGCGCTGGCACCAATCCTCAGTCAGGGACTTCCGCCCAACAGTGGTGGACAGATGGCACTGTTGGTAAAATCACAAAGTTTCAGCCTTCACGTCCTACAAGTGGGAAACTGCGTCCTTCACCATGCCGTCAAAAACAGCATTCCATTCCTCTATTTTGTTGGCAAAGAAGCTCTATAGCTCTTTTTCACGATGTTCCATGAGTGTGGTGCTCTCCTACTTTTCTTTTTCAGAGGAGCTCCGCAGCTCATTCCTGTAATGCCGTAGGACCTCTACATGCTCCCTCACGACGTCAACCCAGAAACGAGAATCCTCGAAAGCTTGATGATCTCATTCAAAACAATCGAAGGTGATAGCTCTTGAAGATAAATCACGGCATTAGCACTATGTCGAGTCGATATCCGCCCGAGTAGTAGACTTACATCAGAAATACGAAGTCCTTCAAAAAGAGGAGGCCCCAGGAGCTAGAAGCAATGTGCAGCAGGACCTGAGGATCCCCTCCAAGGCTCATAGAGGAGCTCCGTCATCAGGAGCAGGGCTTTTCGAAGAAATGAAATCGACGCATGGAAGTTCGGAGATATCGACGCCGCAGGGAGCTAGAGTTAAGGGTTCAAGGGAACCTGCGGATCCCCGGGAAGCATTCGAGAGAAAAAAGGTTCCGACGAGCAGACATGGCTCCGACTCTGTATCGTCCCCTAATAAAATGCCGCGTCAAAGGTGCAAATTCCCTCAGAAAAGGGAAGTCCTTCAGGTAAGCTTGGTGTAGGTCCTCGGTTAGGACCTCTAGGAACTCCTTTCCAACCACCATGGACGGGAGATGCTGCTGAGAGAAGCAGGTGCCTTGAGCCTCTTCCCCCACCAACTAGGCAGCCCACTCTCCTTCTCCTTAACGAAGAAGTTTCGCAGCTCATCTTCGCACTATTCCACGAGCAGTGTGTGCTTATGTCTTTCTTTGTTCCTGGGAGCTCCGCAGTTTTCTCTCGCGCTGCTCCACTAACTCGGCACGTCCCTCCTCCACCTCCTTGCAACCCGTATTCAATTTCCCGGGCTTCTTCCGTTTGCTGCCAACAGCTCGGCCTAAACTTGTTCCAATTGGATCCTCAAGATTCGATTAACTAGCGCCAACTCCTGGACTTAGGACCGGGCGGACGATACGGTAGCTATGTAGCCCACCATCGGGAAGAAGAAGCAAAACTTACGAAAAGAATGCCAGAACGAACTAGAGGACAGCGGAGGATGGAACGCCAATTGCTCTTCGTTCACCTCCACATATCCCTGCGAGATGGCCCCCAATCATCTGGAAGCACCAAACAACTCACCATGATCATCTCTCCAGCTATGTTCGGATGACCAACAGAAGCAGGGAGCTCGACCGCTAAGGGCGGTAATGGGAACTTCTTGAGCTCCCATAACAGGAAAAGGAATTAAAGGAACAACCTTCGTTCCTACTGAAGCAGGAGGCTTGTCCGCTGAAGAGGCTCAACACTTCACCTCCTGGGGAAGAATGACGGAATTTCTTTTTGCTTTTCCTTATAACCTTTTGGATGAATTTGTTTTAATACCAGAGGTAGAGGCCGTAATAGGAACTTCTTGAGTTCCCCTAACAGAAGAAGGAACCACGGGAATACCCTCCGTCCATACAGAAGGAAGAATCTCCTCGCGAACGTCCCTAGCCACCAAGCATAAAGGAGCAAGGGAGCTACAGAAGGTGCGCTGAAGAACTTGGGAACTCGTCCCCTCCTCCACATTGGCCGACAGACATATCATGAGGACGTCGTATCTACGTTAGAAACCCAAGACACTGATCGAGCCTTAAACCACGCACAAAGGCGTGTCCCTTCAAGAAATAATTACGGAAGGTCCCTAAGAAGGAGGTAAGGCCCATCTTACTATTTTACTCTAATTCACTTTTTGTCCCAAAAACAAATTAGAGTAGGGGAGTGGTTGATACGGACCAAAAGTGGACGAGCTAAGGAACAAAGAATAGAAAAGGCCCATTAGGCCCATGAAGAAGGAAGCCCACGATGAAGTCAAAAGAATATCTAGGAGGGCTTTGTAGGGACCACTGGACAAAGGGCAAATACCTGGGCAAAGCTGTGAGAAGACCCTCAAAAGAGAAAAAGGACTAAAGCTGACTGACGCAACTGAGGGAACAAAAGCTGCAACTGACAGCCCCAGTACACGTTGTCCCAGAAGGTCATATCACCAGCCATCAGGGGACCTCGAGATGGACCTCCAGGCAATAACCAGAAGCTCCTATAAAAGGAGCACTTCGCCATTTGCACCATTCATTCACATTCCAACACTTAAAAATACTTAGAATATTCTCTCACTACAAGAAACGTCCCTATGTATTTTCTTATGTGTTCTTGAGGGAAAATGGTGAGGAATATGTAGTCTGAGTGTGTAAATATCCTCAAAGTATGGTGGAAAAGGTTTCAGAGCGCCCGTGGACGTAGGATCTGCAAAGATCCGAACCACGTACATCATGTGTCATTTTATTTACGTCCCCCACACATCCCAAGCAGGTCCCCCGCGTCCAAACACGTCCCCTACACGTCCCAAGCAGGTCCCCCGCGTCCAAACATGTCCCAAAGACGTCCCAAGTAGGTCCCCACGTTCCAAACACGTCCAAACAGGTCCCCGACGTACCAAATATGCCCCCCAACAGGTCCCCATCACGTCCCCATCGTAAAGACAGCACCTTACGCCCTTAAACACCTCACAATATTTGATCTACCGTTATTTAAATTTCTTGAACCCCACAATTAAATCTCGTTGATTGGGATAGCCCCATATCAAGGAAGATATATATGTTTATATAGATATATGTATCTATTGCCTTTTCCCACTTAATAGATTAGTCTGCATTATAGATGGGTATCGAAAATCTGGAGCTCGAAAATAATTTTCAAAATTAGTCATCATGCGTAAAACATTTTCCAAACATCGTGCGAGAAAAAAAATTTTCTTTTTTTTGGTAAGAATGGATTTTCATTACCACAAGTTCGACATTACATCATACATCCAAACACGCTAACATCACCAACCATCCTAGCAACTCAGCGCTTGCAACATATCACTCTCCTTACTCGACAACGTATGTAAACCGAAGCTTCTAAACTGAACTTAATCCCCTTTGGATCATCAAGTGAAGCTCCCTGGGCGAGTACTCGCCACGCCCATGAATGCGCCCGTTACGCTCTTTCCAAATGGCATACACCACCCACGCAAAGGCCGCTAGCTGAACCTTTGCAAACCGGTTCTTCATCAATCCCAGTTGAATGATCCTCCTGCTCCATCCATCGAACTGCACAGGGAGGTCAAAACCTGCCCACCTGCTCGCTCTCGTAATGACCTCAGTGCTAAATGCACACTCAAAAAACAAATGATGTACAGTTTTAGCTTCCCCCCTGCATAACTCGCATCGCCCATCAGGTACCGACAGTCCCCACTTCTCCAAACGATCCCGCGTTAAGAGCCTCCCATACATAACAAGCCACAGGATAAAGGAATGCCTAGGCATATTCAAACGGTTCCACACAGCCTGAGCAGGTGCGAACCGAACAAACCCTCCTTTAAGCCATCTATATCCCGAGGAAATAGTATAGCAACCATCCTCCTTAGCTTTCCACTTGCCCATCTCATAACCATCACGGAACATATCCCGGACTTTAAGTATCTGCAGCCACTGCCAACTACACTCCCCGGACCGGTTATATGCCCAGAAGAGCTGCTCCTTCAAGTAGACACAATGTAACCATTTAATCCATAAACAGTCCTTCTTCCTCGAAATGTCCCATACCATTTTCCCAATACAAGCAAAGTTCCACACTCCACAGTCCTTGATGCCAAGACCCCCCCCATTTCTTCTCATGACACACAACCTCCCAAGCCACCAAAGCCTTAACTTTCCCACCAACACCTCTACCCCATAGAAAGTCCCTACATACTTGATTCACCCTGTGAATTATACTCCGGGGCAGCAGGAAAATTGTGCTCCAATAGCTGTGTAGAGCCATAAGAATCAAATTAATCAAGCAACACCTCCCCGCATATGACAAGTTCCTTGAGGTCCAACAAGTAATTCGTTTGATGATTCTCTCAACCAAGAAAGCACAATCACTCTTGGACCATTTTGTAGGTGAAATGGGAACACCAAGATACTTAATAGGAAAGCAGCCCTCACCAAATCCTGTTAGAGCTAACAGATCATTCTTCATAGAAGAGGAAATACCTGCTACATACATACTCGACTTCTCAGGATTAGCTCCCAGCCCCGAGGTGCGTTGGAAGTCCATCAAACACTGATGAATTACCTCAATGGTCTTGGCATGAGCCTTGCAAACAATCAACAAGTCATCGGCAAAGCACATACTCACCATCCGCATTTGCTTACACAAAGGGTGAAACTTGAACTCCCCTCTACTAGCCACCAAGAGCAAGCTCCTAGTGAGATACTCCATACAAAGGACAAACAATAGAGGCGACATAGGGTCCCCCTGTCTCAACCCTCTAGCCCCCCGGATATTGCCAACTAGCACCCCATTAATGGCCAACTTAAGGGATACAGAAGTGAGGCAAGCCTTTATCCACTTCACAAACTTCTCAGGGAAATGTAACTTCTGTAAAAGAACCAATAGGAACTCCCATTCAACAGTATCATACGCCTTCCACAGGTCAATCTTCATCATACACCTTGGAGAAACACTCTTCCTCTTATAGAGTCTAAGCAGTTCCTGACAGATCATAATATTATGACCAATACTTCGACCCGGGACAAAGGCCCCCTGATTCTCATGAACCAAATTAGGCAGTACAGCCCTTAGCCTTGCACATAGCAGTATAGATATACATTTGTAAACCGAGTTACAGCAGGAGATAGGCCGGTAGTCCTTCCCAGATGTGCACAGGCTGCTTTTAGGTATCAAAGTGATGGTTGTTTTATTCAAAGTGTTGAGCAATCTTCCCTCCCTGAAGAACTCCTGCACAGCACCAATAACATCATCACCAACAATGTTCCACGCAGCCTTAAAGAAACCACTGTTATACCCATCGGGTCCGGGGCTCTTCTCACTATGTATAGAGAACATAGCTAGTTTAATATCCTCCTTTGAAAAGGGCGCAATGAGATCCAACTGGTCTTTGACAGACAAGGTCCTCCCCTGACCAACAACAAGATCCTCCACACAGCCCTCCATAGGCTGAGATACACCCAAAATGGAAGTAAAGTACTCCACAAAGTAGCCCGCAATAGATTCCTGCTCAGTCAGCATACTCCCATCAGCATTCACAATAGATGTGATCCTATTAGCATAGGTCCTCTTCCTTAAGATAGCATGGAAGTATTTTGAGTTTTTATCTCCCTCCATTATCCAATTAGCCTTAGCCTTTTGGGATAAGAACTTATCACAAGCCTTGCTGAGGAAGTTAAAATTCTCCAATGTAGCTATTTCCTCCTCCATAAGTATGGCATTCAGGGGATCATTGCTGAGTGCAGCTTGAGCTTTTTCCACAGCCTCCCGAGCTTCATCAGTTCTTCTAACAATTTGAGCAAAGCGCAGCTTATTTAGCCTCCTTAAAGGTCCCCTTAAGGAGTTCAATTGTGAAACCAGATGCCTTCCACTACTCCCCCTCCCATCACCTTTCCTCCAGTGAAGCTCGACAATGGACAGAAAATCTGGAGAGTCAGTCCACATATTAAAGAACTTAAATTCACTCCTTCTTGCCTTCATTCCCTTATCACACTGAAGCAACAAAGGGGAGTGGTCAGATACCCCCTCATTCAAACAATTCACCTCACTATCCAAGAAAGCTTGCATCCAAGCATCATTTCCAAACGCCCAATCCAATTTACAATAGATTCTAGCCCCATCATCCTGTTTATTGGACCATGTGAAGTGATTCCCTTTCCTCCTAAGCTCCTCAAGCCCACAATCACCAAGACACAAAGCAAAAGCTTCATAGTCACTAGTTTGGACCGGATTGCCCCCCAACTTATCCCTTGAAGACAAGATATTGTTAAAATCACCCCAGACAAGCCAAGGCTCTCGGCCAGGTTGGATTATCCTAAGATCCTCCCACAAACTGTCCCTCAGCAGCAAGTTATTATGACCATAGACTATAGTCATGAAAAAACTTACTCCACTCTTCTCCACTTGGGTATGGATCAGCTGGTCAGTCTGGTGAATGACCCTCACATGCCAAGCCCTGGTCCACAACAATAGGATTCTCCCATTCCTATGATTGTTGAGATTATGTGCATAACTCCAACCCTTAAAACACCGGTCCATAACCAAACTCATATTTTTTTCTTTTATTTTTGTTTCCACCAGGCACACAAGGCTAGCACAAAGCTTTCCACACCTTATCCTAACCTCGGCCTGTTTATTAGGGGTATTCATACCCCTCACATTCCACATTAGGAGACTATCCATGGGGAGGGATTATCCTCCTTTTTGTGGATTTATTCTCCGGAACTATACTCAGGAACGGATCCCTACTAGTAGAAGCTTGACTCTCAGTGACTACAAGCGAATCCATCTGCGTGGTAACCGTCAGACCATCCTTCTCCCCCCTCTTTTTCACTGTTTTCAGTTGTGACTTCTTTTTGCCCTGGGTGATCCACCCTTCACTCTCATCAAAGTTCCCACTCTCCCCAGATGGTACATCAGGTGGGACCTCAGTAGGGACAGGATCATCAGCATGCTCCTCATTGGGAACAGGATCAGCACTAGGCTCCTTATTTGGGACACTCTCAACAGCAGCTTTAGAAGCCCCCTCCCTCTTATGATCCTTTCTACACACTTCTGCACCATGCCCAAATTTTCCACAATATGTGCATTTAACCGGTTTCCATTCGTAGTAAACCTCTTGCTCCACCAATTGGCCAAACTCATTTAGGAAAGTAACCTTATCCTTTAACTCCATCTTCAAGTCAATCTCAACTAGGACCCTAGCATATTGGATGCGATCCCTCTTCATAGTAACCTCATCGGCCATAATAGGTTTCCCCACTAGGCTAGCAATTTTGCTTAGGCCACGAGTACCCCAATACTTCAGATCAAGATGTGGAAACTGCACCCAGATAGGCACCTTATCCACCTCACCCTTCTTGAACTGAGTGAGCGTCGTCCAAGGAGCAAGAATCATTGGCTTCTTATCGAAATGGATCATCTCAGACTGGAGAACCAAATCCCGGGTCTCCTCCGATTCAAATTTAGCCAAAATAGCCCCGCTCGCACTTGGAGAACCTTCTGCAATCCATACTTCTTCCAAACTCGGTTAAGGAATCCATTCATCACCGCATACGGAGGATTGGACCCCAGTACATAGCAGATAATAGCCGTATTCCAGTATTTCACCTCGTCTGATATATCATCCTTATCGATGCGCCCCACATCCAGATCACCTTCCTTTTCAGGAGCAATGAAATCAAGTTTGGTACCCGCATTTCTCAGTTTTGATATGTCAAAGTTTGCCCAAATCGAGTTATTCCTCGCATTATTCGATTCAGTTTGTTTAATACTCGATTGCAACGGTTTAGTCTCCAATTCCTTCAACGCTTTAACAAGTATTCCAGCGTCCTTCGATTCATTAGTTTTATGCGCACTGATATAGGATTCCATCAATTTTGTTATATCGTTCAACTTGGGTGAAGGATTCGCAATATGAGCCGCACTCTGATTTGGGGCTTTCACCTCCCCATTAGGAGAACCCACCACCACAGTGGGGGAGGAAACTGCCTTAGCTCCCGCCTTCTTCCTCTTCGCCATAGCACGGCGTCGCCGCCGGGAGGAAAGAGCCGGAAATCAATGGAACAGTAACAAGACCTCACCGGGAGGAAAGAGCCGGCAAAGAGACGGATACTTGAGAGTAACTTTTTGGATTATTTTCGAAACATCATGTGAAAACAAATCTGAAACACTTCACTTGCGAAAATCAGATCTTTCGGAAATTAATTCATTCGAAAATCAGGTTATGCGAGAATCTCCCCTTCGAAAATCAAGACATTCGAAAATCGATCCTTCCAGTCCTTTCGAAAATTGATATGTTCGAAAATTAAGTCTATATGTGAAGATATACACATGTAATCATTACATAATCATTACTTCACACATAACCCGTCGCTTTAAATAATAACAATAATAGAAATAACAACAAATAACAGGAGACCTACCATTTGTCACCCACGTAATTCATCCTACTAAGCAAGAAAAAGACTTGATTTTCACCACACCAGTTACTGAAAAGTCTCACTATATCTAAGTATCGTAAGACAAAAATAATTAGAACATAAGACAAACACATAACAAGAACGAAGAGAAAATAATGGCGACTTAGGAGTCGAGACTTGAGTTCACGCAAATTAGGAGTCGGACCTCAAATAATCAAACTTCGGACGTGAGGTAGGTGAAAATTTCATCTACGACACGTTAACGATTGTTTGATGTTCGGTTTGTAGGTGTAATTCACCTTCAACTCGCAAATAACGCGTTATGGTTTTTTTATGATACTGTCTTACGCTCCTTGAAGTATTTAGTGATGATAGCATGTGTTACTTAGGGTATGTATAGGGAACCTTGAAATTAATTACGTGAGATAATTTTTGAACGTCGATGTGTGATATGTTGGGGTGCAAGAACTTAGATCTTTGGGTTTAGATTTGGTTTTTTTTTTTTCTTTGTGGAGACGTGTGTAAGTTAGGAGGATGAAGTGAAGGTTTCGAATTTATGAATACTATTGATGCTTGAATATTTCAGGATATTTCAGTACTTTAGATTTTTAATTAAATTTTCGAATAATCTAAATGAATTTCAAGATTTCGAGTTTAATGTTTTAATTAATAATAATAAAATAATATATATTTGTATTTTTTATTTCTTTGGAATGAATTTGGGTTTGATCTTTAAAAAAACAATATATATATATTTATATATATATATATATATATATATTTATAAATAATAAAATAAAATTATACTATATTTTCGATTGTGTAGAAGAAAACTTACGAGTTAAATTTTGAGCTTTTTTAAAACAATTAATCTCTTTTGAGACGAAATCATTTTGGCGGTAAAATAAATTTTTGGACGAGTGTGAGTTTTGACAATTTTCGGTGTTAAAAATAAATTTTCAGGTTTTCTATTGTTGGGGGTGCAATTTGGACTAATATGGTTGTGCCAACCATTTGCTTGGGAAGTGGGAGGTCGTAACATTGGTATAAGTTGAATCAGGGGATTAACTTGTACTTGGACACGACTCGCAATCGACGATCACATGGCCCTTATTGTTACTCTGTGTAGCGTCAATGATCGATCGACTGAATATAGTAGTGTGCGTGGACCTTAGACCAAAGGGTATTTGACGGAGTCGACTTCGGGGTCTTGACTTGTCACTAGTTTGCTAGGCCCGCCTTTTTCGAAAACGACCATGGATCGACGGCGACATGCAGTCTTGATAACGAAGGGTAGCTGTCGAGCTTAAGCAGTCGTGAGGGATTCACTGTCTCGGCCGAAGCTATAAACTGACTCACGTGGGACATGGAGAGCAGTTTAGTAATTTCACTAGTCACGAATTCATCATAGAGTCGAGTCTAGTGAGTTTGATGACCATGACTCTCACTCGACCGGGACATTTGTGAAGGGTCTATACGTACGACGATAATCTATAGTCGGTTCGTAGATCAAATATCGTACTCAACACGGTACCTATTCCGAACCGCGGGATTGGCTAGTCGCTTACCGAATTCTTGGATTCCTCCCTTGCCGAGTTGAGACGAACCAGGAGAGTCGGACTTAAAAATGATCACTGTGATAATGCCTAACTAATATGCAAATTAATTTAACCGTCTTAGAGACGTTAATAAAATGTTAAATATGAGTTTTAGAAACTATATTTACATGGACAAAGATTTCCGAAACGAAAACGACGAAAAATCGGATCGAAACAAGCTCCCACGGCCACGTGCATGGAAGCCCACGGCCATGGGAGGCGGCAGGGCCTGCTGCCAGGGCCGTGGGGCCTTAAGTCAGAGGCCGTGGGCTTGGGGCAGTGGCTGCCCAAGCTCACTGCCCAGTCCCATGGCCGTGGGAGCTCAGAGTCAGTGGTCGTGGGGCGTGTCTGTCACAACCCCACAGTCGTGGTCCTTCCTGTAAGAGGTCGTGGGGCCTTGGGTGGGGCAAAATATGCTCTCTGCCTTGGCTCCATGGCCGTGGGCTTCAAGTCAGAGGCCGTGGAGACCTTTCCCACGGCCGTGGAGTTCCTGTTAGAGGCCGTGGACCGACGGTCTTCGGGTTAATTCTTATCCAAATCAATTCCAATTTCGTCCCTTGTTCTTTTGTTAGACTTGTGGAACAATGTCTAGTCATTAGATGATATAATAACAAAGGAATCAAACAAGAGTCATGTAGGACATGATCTCATTTGATTAAGCTTAAATCACTTTCTATGTTTGGAAATGGACTTTCATTATTGTTGACCTTTTTGGTCCATATATGTTAGAGAGTTTTGATGAACGATGTAATTGTAATGACATTAGGTCTATAAAATAAGCAATTCGATTTGGGACAAATAAAATGTCTAAATTCATGATAATGTTCAACCATGCATTGCAAATGAGATGAAAATTGTTAGTGTTGAATATTTGAATTGCGTGTGATTTTGTGATGATTTGATGGAACTATGTGATCGCATGTTATAGACAGTCCATGAGATAGGATATATCGTTCTGTGCTATGTATGGAAATAATGCATGAGATATTCTACTGAGCTATATATGGAAAATATGCTGTTTATATATGGAAAGTGATATATCCGTTGATACCAGTTTATTCCTGGACGAAAATCATATGTACGATCCTTGCTTGTCTTGCACTGAATTAAATGCGAAATATTAAATTGATATCTTTCCTTGTGCTGATTGGATTATTATATTTAGGAAAGATTTGATTTGATTGACCTTATGGATAAAGTGATCTTATATGGTATGTGGTATAACGGGTGATATCTCTGAAATAAGGAAAGTTGTGCCATCGATTTAAGTAAGCTCTGATCTGACTTGTGTGCTAAACATGGTAAATATATTGATTAAATGCACTGAGCTGTACATGGAAACCGTGCTGATGCCTTGCTATCTTGTGTGCCATACTTGGAAAGTAAATCTGGATTGACTCGTTACTAGGAACTGATAGCAGGAAATCACCTATGGAAAATTCTGATATGGAAAATATATGCGAAGTGTTTGAATATGCTTAAGAACGAAATTGAGTCTCTATATGGAATATAATCATGCTTTAATGTGCTATATAACCATTGTGATGATTTATTAGAAGCATGATTTATATGGTATGATTGACTCGAAAGCTACATGGAAACTATGCTTGATTTGGTGATTATTGTTTGATATGACTTTCCATGTGAAGTGCTATTTGAAAAGGACTATATATAAGCTGCACTTGAGATTTTCGAGAAGATACAGAATTTGCGAATTTAAGCCTACGAGAGATTTTTGAGCAGAGAGATACTAAGAGATTCCTGAGCCAGTCACTTGCGATAGCTTTCTGCCTTACTGAGCTTTAACTTGCATATCCATCACTGAGCGAGTGATTTATCCGATATTCCATCATCCCCTGCCATATATTCTGTCTTCGGACGTGTTGTCTTCGGACGTGAGCAATACCAAGGAGGCAAGGTCGACGTTTACGCACACGTGAAGGGAAGGACAAGTCCGGGGCCCTTCAGTAGCGAGCTGTGTCTGTCGGGATCAAGGAGATTCCGAGGAACAAAACTCGGCGTGTGGTAACCTAGTAGTGTCTAGTGTTCGACTTGTTTCGGTTGTGTATTAGGCTAACCAATCAGTTTTGTATCCAACTACGGTGCATTATAGTGATTGGTAAAACTCTTGGGAAGCAAATCCCAAGGAGAGGAGTAAACCCCAGTTAGGGATATAACCTCTATAAAAATCCTGTCTCGCATTTAATTTTCAGTTATTTCTTTATCGCTGTGAGACAGACCCGACGCACATCCGACGTTACTAGGATATATCATACATACTAGTTACAAACATCAGTAGGCATATCTAAGTCACCACATTTAATATTTGTGAAAAGAAGCATAAAGTTTTATAAGCCTAATTCACCCCCCCCCCTCTTAGGCACATTTATATCTTCATTTGGTATCAGAGCGGGTTACTCAAACGACGGGCCTAACAAGCCTGAGTTAAAGATCTAATGGCTTCTTCGAGTTTTGATGTTTTTGCAGAAGGACAATCCCATTCTAGGCCACCACTCTTCGATGGAACAAACTATGCTATATGGAAAAATCATATGAAGGAATTCCTGCTTGCTACTGACTACGACCTGTGGGATATCATCACGACTGGACCTTACAATCCCAAGAAGGCGGATGGAACTCCAAAGAAAGGTTCCGAGTACGATGCAACAGACAAGCGAGGAATATCCTTGAATGCCAAAGCTAAGAACATGATCGCCTGCGCGCTTACAAGAGAAGAATACAATCGTGTGAGTTCATGTGAATCTGCCAAGGATATGTGGGAGATGCTTCAATTCACACATGAGGGAACCACTCGAGTTGTACAAGAAAGAATAGCCCTCTTAACTCACCAATACGAGCTGTTCAAAATGGAGGACAACGAGACCATAAGCCATATGTACGCAAGATTCATGAACATCATCAATCAAATGTTCTCGTTGGGAAAGAAAATACCGGACGGTGAGAAAGTACGGAAAATACTGAGATCTCTTCCAAGAGAATGGAATCCCAAACTAACTGCCATCTACGAAGCAAAGGACTTGGACGAACTTTCCGTGTCAGAATTGATTGGATCTCTTACCACATACGAGATGACTCAGATCTCCATCAAAGAGAAACCAACGGTCCGAAGTCAACCAAACATTGCATTTAACACCGAACAAGAAAACGACTCTGAAGGTGAAGAAGAAACTGAGGAGGACCTAATGGAGCAGATCGCCATGCTGACCAGGAGGTTTGAAAAGTTTCGGATGAGAATAAAGTTCAAGGGAAACTCCAAGTTCCAGCCTAGGAACAAGGGAATATCATCATCCGGGAACAACGTGCAAAAATGTTTCAAATGCAACAAGCCAGGCCACTTCGCCTCAAACTGCCCTATGGAAAATGGTGACAAAAAGGTAAAGAAGCAGAAAGCAATGGTCACCAACTGGGAAGTGGCCGAAAGCGAAGAAGAGGAAGATCTCGCCTACATGGCAAATGATGATGATCAGGTATCCTCTTCATCCACTATTAAGAAAATTCTCTTTCTAAATGAATTATATGCTAGGCAAGATGAATCTCATGATAACGCTTACTCAGTTTCTGAAGTAGATGAAAAGGAAGAGATGTTTGAAATTATTCAAAATGCAGAAAGAAGGATTAAGTCGCTCAACTCACAAGTAAAGAGTCTGATTAGGCAACGAGATGATGTAGCTAGAGAGAAGCATCAAACAGATCTAGAAAATGAGCGTCTGAAAGCCGAGTTAGAAACTCTTAAGGAAGAGAAAGTCTTGTGTAATTGCGAAAAGCTTAGGAAACAAGAAAATGTATCTAGAGACATGTCCGTTCTTGAGGATTTCTTAGAAGAAAACAAAAATGTTAGACTTTTTGTAGGACAACATAATCTCAACATGATACTCGATCTTCCTAGACATGTTGGAAATACAGGGATAGGATATTCCACAACACCTAAGCATGCTGCACCTTCACAAGATATTAGAAAGCCTAAATGTTTTTCATGCGGCCGTCACGGTCATTATGCTAACCACTGTTTCTTGAAGAAAGCTGATAAAACTAGATATATCTGGAGGCCAAAGCAGATTCCTAAGAATCAAGGTTCTAACACTGGCGCGCCTGCATTTATGAGATCACAGTCTGTGACAGATGATATATCATGTGTTAACAGGAGTTATTTTACCACTGACCTTGTAGAACCCAATCGAAGTTGGGCACCTCAGAAAAGAAATGATTCATGCAGGTACAAAGAAGAAAATCCAGCAAAAAGAACAAGTGGTACCTCGACAGTGGGTGTTCCCACCATATGACAGGTGATATCAGTAAGTTTGTGTCGGTGAAAGCCTATGATAGAGGATATGTCTCCTACGCCGACAACACTAAAGCGAAAATCATTGGGGTTGGAACTGTTGGTAACACTTTACATACTACTATAGATGACGTATGGTTAGTTAGGAATCTAGAACATAATCTCATCAGCATTAGTCAATTATGTGATAAGGGTCATACCGTCACTTTTGAAAATCATAAGTGCATTGTTAGAAACAATGATAAGGTACTGTTTAGTGCATCTAGGGATAGGAATATCTATTGCATAACTCTTGATGATATCACTAACCAGAACGTCAAGTGCTTAGCAGTTACACAGGATAACACCTGGTTATGGCATAGACGGTTAGGACATGCCAACATGGAATTACTGTCTCACATCACAAGCAATGCACTGGTGCGAGGTGTTCCTGATATAAAATTTGTCAAGGACAAAACATGCAAGGAATGCCAAATGGGCAAGCAGACCAGGACATCGTTTCAGGCAAAGAATGTGATATCCACATCCAGACCTCTGGAATTACTGCATCTCGACCTTTTTGGTCCTGTCCAGACGATGTCTCTGCGAGGTAAAAGATATGCATTCGTTATCGTTGACGATTATTCCAGGTATACTTGGGTGATATTCCTTGCACATAAGAATGAGGCACTAGATAACTTTGCATCACTAGTTAAGAGACTTGAGAATGAAAAAGAAACAAACTTATGTAGGATACGCAGTGATAACGGACTGGAATTTGATAGTAAGTCATTTGCATCATTCTGCGATCAGTACGGATATAGTCATAACTTCTCTGCCCCTATAACTCCTCAACAGAATGGCGTAGTTGAACGTAAAAATAGGGTATTACAGGAAATGGCTAGATCCATGTTACATGAGTATGATATTCCTAAACAGTTCTGGGCGGAAGCTGTTAGTACAGGTTGTTATGTGTCTAACCGTGTCTTCCTTAGGCCAATATTAAAGAAGACCTCTTATGAAATTTGGCATGGTAGAACTCCAAATGTAAGTTACTTTCGTGTGGTTGGATGCAAATGCTTTATCTTAAACGATAGAGATAAGAGAGGAAAATTTGACTCTAAGGTTGATGAAGGGATATTCCTTGGTTACAGTCTTCACTCTAAGGCATATCGTGTTTATAATAAAAGGAAATTGACTGTTCAGGAATCCATACATGTTACTTTTGATGAGATACCTAACACAGATGCTACTGATGAGGAAGGTATAGATTTGCCCTGTGCAGAATTACAGGATACTGAAGATGGTAAGGACGATATTCCAGAAGACGAAAATGTAGAGACACTGGAATCGAAAGCTGATGAGCTACAACCTAGAAAATGGAAACATGCTTCCAGTCATCCAACAGATCAAGTGATAGGAAATATCAGATCTGGAATCAAAACTCGAGCAACTGTACGAAATCAGGATACAGAGGAATCTCATGATGTACTACTTTCAATGATGGAACCAAAAACAGTCCACGAAGCCTTGGATGATATATCCTGGGTCTCTGCCATGGAAGATGAGTTGGCTCAGTTCGAAAAGAGCCAAGTGTGGACACTCGTGGAGAGACCAGATGAAAAATCCATCATAGGAACCAAATGGGTCTTCCGCAACAAACTCGATGAACATGGTAATATCACAAGGAACAAAGCAAGATTAGTTGCAAAAGGTTATTCCCAGGAGGAAGGTATTGATTTAGATGAAACTTTTGCTCCAGTAGCTAGATTAGAATCTATACGTGTCTTACTTGCATATGCATGCTTTAAACGTTTTAAACTTTTTCAAATGGACGTAAAAAGTGCATTTTTAAATGGCTTTATAAATGAGGAGGTCTATGTAGAACAACCACCGGGCTTTGCTAGGGAAGATTTTCCAAATCATGTTTTTAAATTAAATAAAGCATTATATGGTTTAAAGCAGGCTCCTAGGGCATGGTATGAAAGGCTAAGCAAGTTCTTGATTGACATAGGATTTTCGACTGGAACTATTGATAACACACTGTTTATTAACTATGAAGGAGATCACATGATACTGGTACAAATATACGTTGATGATATCATATTTGGTAGTACTGATATCCTTCTTTGCGAGAAATTCTCTAAGTTTATGCAGAAGGAATTTGAGATGAGCTTAATGGGCGAGCTGAACTACTTCCTTGGGTTGCAAATAAAGCAACTTGACGGTGGAACCTTTGTATCCCAGACTAAGTACAGCAAGGAATTACTGATCAAATTCGGGATGAACGATTCCAAAGCGATTTCCATTCCCATGCATCAGACCACCAAAATAGACAGTGACGAATCAGGTATACCAGTTGATCAAACGGAATATCGAGGTATGATCGGTAGCCTTCTTTACTTAACTGCTAGTCGTCCTGATATCATGTTTGCTGTTGGTATGTGTTCGAGATATCAGTCTGACCCTAGGGAATCTCACTTGACAGCAGTCAAGCGTATACTTAGATATATCAAGGGTACTGTCAATTATGGTTTGTGGTACTCTCATACGGAAGAATTCCCATTAATGGGATATTCCGATGCCGACTATGCCGGCTGTAGGGAAGATAGGAAAAGTACTAGTGGAACTTGCCAATTACTTGGAAACTCCCTAGTTACCTGGTCTAGTAGAAAGCAAAATGCTGTCGCCCTCTCCACAACCGAAGCTGAATATATGGCCTTAGGAAATTGTTGTCAACAAGTTCTTTGGATGAAACAAACCCTTAGTGATTTCGGGTTAAGTTATGACAAAATTCCTATTAGGTGTGATAGCCCTAGTGCCATTAGTATTACTAAGAATCCCGTGCATCACTCTCGTACTAAGCATATTGAGGTAAAGCATCATTTCATACGAGACCATGTTCAGAAGGGAAATATCAGTGTGGAATTCGTAGGAACAAATGATCAGCTTGCTGATATCTTCACGAAACCCTTAATTGAGGCAAGATTCTGCGATATCCGTGATCGATTGGGAATTCTCGAGCTAAATAAGGTTAGTAAATCTGCCTAATTCTATTGTTCACTCTAGGTTATTCTATTTTAAATATTCAGCCCCTAGAATATTTCCGTGGATCTTATAGATCTTTCCTTAAGTATGATTCTCGTATTTTAGGAAGAAATTCGTAGATAGACATTCCTTCACCCATCCAGTTTATTTTAGGAATATCCAATCTCCTGGATCTGTCCTTGAATGTGATCAGGTTATTTTAGGAAGGAACTCGTAGATATCATTTCAGCCGTTCAGTTATTTTAGGGAACTCATTTATTTAAACTATATTCCTTTCAGCCCAGTCAAATCCCTTCCATAATTATGAGATCCTGTCATTTCAGCCCGATATCTCTGACAGTTTTCCACTTTCCAACTTTGAAATTTCAAAATTCAAATTTCAAAATTCATCCTTATCCCTTCCAAGAATAAACCGACTCCACTCCTTTAAAAGATCAGAACCGTTCCTCAACCTTCATCATTCAATCATCCTCTTCAAACTTCTCCTCAACATTCAAACCTTCATCAATGGCCAAAACTTCCAAAGCTGTCAACCCTGAATCATCAAGCCGTAAACGTAAGGAACCCATGTCTGACACTGATGAAACCCCGCTCAAATCACCTTCCAAATCACCAAAACCAGCCTCGCCTTCTGCTCGCAAAACTCGTTCCAAAGCCAAATCTTCCGAAAAGATCTCAAGTCCTTCCAAGACCGCCAAGAAGAAGAAGAAGACCAAGAAATCCAAGTCACCCGAACCCGAAAAACCTGCCTCAAGCTCCGAAATTCCTGAAGAAGTTCCTGAGGATACCCAGGAATCACCCCGCGATCCCCAACTCCAATCGAAACCCGGAAATCACCTTCACATCCACCAAAGTCTCCTGAAAAACAGCCCTCACCACTTGATAAAACCTCGCCACCTCAGCCATCAAGTTCAAAATCCTTTGCCATCCCGCCTATCGATCTGACCAAACCTAGTGAGATCCCAGCTGAACTGCTTTTTCTGGAAGAAAGTAACCGCACCACCTACAAAAGCTTTCTCAAAAGAGATATCGCTCGTGGTCGCGGAGTTGCCTTCGACAAACTGCCCCTGGGAACGTAATCACCTGGCTTAAAGAGTTTGGATGGGAGCAATTCCTCAGTCTCAACACACCCCACTTCCCTGAAGTAGTCAAACTGTTCTATGCTTCGACTACGACGAGTTCGAAGGGCATGTTAACATCCGTTCCTATGTTCTCGGCCATAAGATCGAGTGGACCACTCAAAAGATGAATGCTATGCTGGGAGTTGCTGATGAGGGACTTCGGCACTATGATATGAATGACTGGTGCCACGCTGATGAGTTTGATCTCGGTAATGTCTTTCATACACTCTGGAATACCCGCACAAAACCTCGATTCTCTGACGGTGAAGCACTGAACCAACTCCCTATCGACTACTTCTTCCTGCACAAGCTTCTCAACATGACTCTCTGGAGTGCCAAAATTGGTAGCGGCGGCCACTCGACGACGATGAACTTCATGAGCACCTTTGCGGTCTACATGGTATCTCAGAACCTCAAGTTCAACCTCGGCTATGTCATCATGAAGCACATGATCCATGCCTACGAAAGCAGAGATAAGGCTCTGCCTTATGGCATGTTGCTCACTCACTTGTTTGAGTGCGAGGGCATCATTTTGCCACCTGGCTGGGAAGATAGATCCGTCCACATCGTGGACCAAGTGACCTTGAAGCGGATGGGGATTCACTACACAAAAAGCCAAGGTTGGTTCAAGGCCAAGGAAGTCAGGTCAGTGGATAGCGCCCAGAAGCGAGCTGCTGCGAAGGGAAAGGTAAAAGTGAAAAGCGACCATGATGAGGATTACGAAGATGAGCTCAGCGTCGGGAAGACAGGAATCTCCGTGTTGCGCCGAGATATCTCCGATATCAAAGCTGACAATCAGAAGCGATTCCGCAAGATCAAAGAACAGTATACCGAAATGTCGCTGAAACTCTCCAAGCTCACCAAGCTCATCAAGAAGTCCCTTCCTAAACCCGCAGATTCCGAAACCTCTTCAAGCCAGTAGGCTGCCTCTCTAGTTCCATTCTGCTCCTAGTTGCCCCTAGGATATTCCAGTATCGTTCAGTTTTTAGGTATCCCTCCCGCCTTTTTGATAATGAAGGAGGAGTAGTAAGGTAACGTTAGGCGTTTAGCGTCTAAGTGTTTTAGTGGTAAGTGATGTATAGGGAGGCTCGTTGAACCCTAATATAATATTTTGCTGCTATTATGATATATCTCCTATGCTTAACATTTTTTTGTTTGCTCTGATCTTCGGATATATCACATGTTGATCTCATATTCTGATGCTTAACTGTGCGATTTGACTTGCGTGAAATTTCTTGATAAGTGCTAAGTGCCTGCTGCGATGATTACATGATTGCTTGGAAAATGCGCACTTAGGCAGGGGGAGCACACTCACGGGTAATTTCGAAATTTTTTGTACTTAAGATATAACATAGGAAAAGATAGGAAATATCCGCATTATGACAGGGGGAGCAAAATTTGTTCATGATATATCTTATGCATGTCATAGAGATAACTGCACATAGGCAGGGGGAGCAAATGGGTATCACATGTGATTAGGAAATATCGTATGCTCTGCTTTGTGATTATGGAACACTTAGACATATGCGCTAGGACTTGCATAATCGAATATGCTTACTTGCTTCCGTGCTGCATCAATTACATGTCATCATCAAAAAGGGGGAGAATGTTGACCTTTTTGGTCCATATATGTTAGAGAGTTTTGATGAACGATGTAATTGTAATGACATTAGGTCTATAAAATAAGCAATTCGATTTGGGACAAATAAAATGTCTAAATTCATGATAATGTTCAACCATGCATTGCAAATGAGATGAAAATTGTTAAAGTGTTGAATATTTGAATTGCGTGTGATTTTGTGATGATTTGATGGAACTATGTGATCGCATGTTATAGACAGTCCATGAGATAGGATATATCGTTCTGTGCTATATATGGAAATAATGCATGAGATATCCTACTGAGCTATATATGGAAAATATGCTGTTTATATATGGAAAGTGATATATCCGTTGATACCAGTTTATTCTTGGACGAAAATCATATGTACGATCCTTGCTTGTCTTGCACTGAATTAAATGCGAAATATTAAATTGATATCTTTCCTTGTGCTGATTGGATTATTATATTTAGGAAAGATTTGATTTGATTGACCTTATGGATAAAGTGATCTTATATGGTATGTGGTATAACGGGTGATATCTCTGAAATAAGGAAAGTTGTGCCATCGATTTAAGTAAGCTCTGATCTGACTTGTGTGCTAAACATGGTAAATATATTGATTAAATGCATTGAGTTGTACATGGAAAACGTGCTGATGCCTTGCTATCTTGTGTGCCATACTTGGAAAGTAAATCTGGATTGACTCGTTACTAGGAACTGATAGCAGGAAAGCACCTATGGAAAATTCTGATATGGAAAATATATGCGAAGTGTTTGAATATGCTTAAGAACGAAATTGAGTCTCTATATGGAATATAATCATGCTTTAATGTGCTATATAACCGTTGTGATGATTTATTAGAAGCATGATTTATATGGTATGATTGACTCGAAAGCTACATGGAAACTATGCTTGATTTGGTGATTATTGTTTGATATGACTTTCCATGTGAAGTGCTATTTGAAAAGGACTATATATAAGCTGCACTTGAGATTTTCGAGAAGATACAGAATTTGCGAATTTAAGCCTACGAGAGATTTTTGAGCAGAGAGATACTAAGAGATTCCTGAGCCAGTCACTTGCGATAGCTTTCTGCCTTACTGAGCTTTAACTTGCCTATCCATCACTGAGCGAGTGATTTATCCGATATTCCATCATCCCCTGCCATATATTCTGTCTTCGGACGTGTTGTCTTCGGACGTGAGCAATACCAAGGAGGCAAGGTCGACGTTTACGCACACGTGAAGGGAAGGACAAGTCCGGGGGCCCTTCGGTAGCGAGCTGTGTCTGTCGGCATCAAGGAGATTCCGAGGAACGAAACTCGGCGTGTGGTAACCTAGTAGTGTCTAGTGTTCGACTTGTTTCGGTTGTGTATTGGGCTAACCAATCAGTTTTGTATCCTGCTACGGTGCATTATAGTGATTGGTTAAACTCTTGGGAAGCAAATCCCAAGGAGAGGAGTAAACCCCAATTGGGGATATAACCTCTATAAAAATCATGTCTCGCATTTACTATTCAGTTATTTCTTTATCGCTGTGAGACAGACCCGACGCACATCCGACGTTACTAGGATATATCATACATACTAGTTACAAACATCAGTAGGCATATCTAAGTCACCACATTTAATATTTGTGAAAAGAAGCATAAAGTTTTATAAGCCTAATTCACCCCCCCCCCTCTTAGGCACATTTATATCTTCAATTATATTTCTTGGAGAAAATTCGTCCAAGAGAATTTTAAGCTCTTTCTCACACTATCTAAGAGATTTTAGAGAGAAGTTAGAGAATTTGAGGTGATCTTTAAGAAAACCCTAAGTGTTTGTGAGTTTCAGAAATAACACACACACAAACACATCTCTCCACAGCAGTCCACGCTTCCTCTAGCCCTCCTTGGGAAGGAGTTGGTCTGCAGCACGTCACGGAGTCAGCGTGATTCTCTTCGGCGCAATTCGTGAGCTTCGGAAGCCAAGGATCTTCTCGACAAGGGTAAAATCCTTATACCTTTATACGTGTCTACGTGCAGTTTTCTTTATTCAATCGAGTATCCTAGGAAAACCGTATGCGGAACCCGAGAATTTTTTTTTTAAAATTCCGCTGCGTCCGGGGCAACGCTTCGGGTCACCCGGGGTTTCCCAACAAAACTTTTAGCGAAAAGGGGAGAAAGTGTGGTTAGTGTGATGTTGCATTTAATTTGCACATCATATGCATTTCATATCTTGCAAGAGACAATGACCGTATTGATACGGTGGTATTAAAGTGTTGACGAGTGGGGTAGAATGTGATATATTCGTGTATCGTGCAATAGAGTTGAGGTTAGTACTCAGGGACCACTCGGGAGGCCAAAAGGTGAGTAACCTGCCTACCCGTTGATTTTATCGGCAGGAGCGACTTGGTCCGGTAACGTACATGAGTGACCTGGTATACCCTGTGTGCAACCAGAGCAGGCTACCGTGGGAACAGGCGGAACCTCGGGAAGGAGCGACCTAACGTAAATCACCTGTGTAGGCTACCCGAGTGATCCAGTATTTTTATTGTGCGTGCGTGGTGTTAAGTCTAACCTAGGGCCCTGTTGAGATGTGTTAGATTGAGATGAGAGGAAAAAGTGGTGGAAAGCAGGGGCGGATCTACGTTATGGCCCGGGGTGCCACGGCCCCCGCGAAAATTTTAGGAAAATTTAGTTCTAGTTTATATATAGTGCATATTACTGTTAAAGATAGGTAATGTTGTAATTTTATCTATAATACTATAGCGGTTGGCAACACTCAAGTCATACTGTTGAGTCGTAGGTTCGACTCCCAATCATCCCCCCTCCTCTCTCTAATTTCTAATTTTTTTTAACTTTTACCTTTTTTTACTTCTCCACGCTTTTTATTTCTTTTAACCTTTGAATTAAAAACTAACATTATTTTTATTTTGTTGTTCTATTCGTTTGAAGTCTTATTCAACAATTTTAAGTCTTTTATTTATTCTTATTTATTTTCTTTTCTATTTAAGTCTATAACAGTTTTATTTCTTTTGACTAATATTTAATGACTGTAATTAATTTAACAAACTATAGAATCATTCAGTAATTTTATTTCACCAATACATCATAAAAACCAATATATTATAAAAGTATGATTTTCCATAGTAATTATGTTTTAGTTTAATAAACATTTTATTTATATTTAAATTTTTGACTATTTTCTAATACATTTCAATAACTAATTATAATTTCTTGCTCTATTTTCTCCATATCATACAAACACAAAGCATATCAGCTAAGATATTTTGAGGCTTTGTTGTTGTTCGAGTTCCGGCTAGGATTTTTTTATTTATCTTTTTATTGATATTTTGTATTGATTGTACTAAATGAAATTTTTTTGTGATCGTGTTTATATACTTCAATGAAAGATTTATTTTAGTGATAAAAGTTTCCATTCAAAAAAACCTGAATATAATTTCTACGTCAACATCATTCTGAACGCCAACTTTGTATTACGGCCCCCCAAAAAAATTTTCTAGATCCACCCCTGTTGGAAAGGGTGTTGAGCGCACACTGCATACATACTTTACCTACTGGACATTTGCTCAGGGTTTACGTGTTGCAGGTATGACAGAATCCGACAACGAGATTCGTCGAGATTGAGGCAGGCTGATGGCGATTACACCACGAGCTTTTGAGGGTTCGGCAGTACATGGATGAAGACCCGTGGAATTGTATCGTGTGCTTTAATGGGTGTTTTTAAATATAGTGTGGCTAAAAACTTTGTGCGATGTTGAATTCTGTAAACAGACTTTCACTGTATAATATTTTATGCGAAGAAAAATTTTTGTACATTGGGTTTTCTACGACGTTCGTTGCGAAATCCGCCCTAAGTTCTACTTACGTGCGGTCATCACACAATCCCAAGTGTCATTTTGTTTATGAACCATGAACCTTAAATACTAACCCTGAATCCTGAACCCTGAATCCTGAACAGCAAACCCCAAAACCCAAACCCTGACCCTCACACTGAACCCTAAAACCCCAAACCCTAAATGATGAATCCTGAATTCCGAACCCTAAACCCTAACCCCTAATGCCTATACCCTAAACCCTTAACCATAATTCCTAAACCATAATCCCTAAACACAGAAACCCTAAACCCTAACACCTAAACCCAGAACTCTAAAAACCCATAAAACCGTTAACCCTCAATCCTCAACCCTGAATTCTGAACCCTCAATCCTCAAACCTGAATTCTGAACCCTCAATCCTAAAACCTAACCTTGAACCCTAAACCTACATTTGCAAAACTATAAAACTCTGATGCAGCCACAGAACACGCAAAAGTGCGGCAATCTTAAAACTTCAGTCTTTAGCGAATATTGGGGCTTTCAAATTCACTCCATATATCAATATTGTAAAATATGCTAAGCGCGGTCGGGCGCCGAGAGGGGGCCTAGTGCCTAGACGGCCTAAGTGGGGCCTAGATGGATTCTGTGCCGAAGTTATACGGTATATACATTTCTTATTATTTTTTCTATACATCAAATAAGCAAACATTGTATCAAATTAAATGTGCATCAAATTTATCTAGACATTTTCATAAATATTCGGACAATGCAACAAAGTAATATTATTAACAAAATAATGTTTTAAAATTGATGTGGGACTAAGTTATCCTATTTTTTAGTTTATATATATATTTTATTTAATACTTTAGCCACATATAATAACCTATCTTAGTTAAATGAAAAAGATTTATATGCTTTAAATCTTAATAGATATAGTTTTCTTTGTTAAATATTTAATAATTGTTCAATAAACATATCTATTTATTTTTTATTTTTATTTCCAAAGGAGCTATCTTTCAGATAATTTAATATTGATATGATATTTGCCTACTTAATGTTGTCCAACACCGGTTAGCTAACAAAAGGAAGCTGAAAAATCTTTGCTATAAATATATGCATACCATAGCATAAGTATCTACAGCCTTGCCCCTTAGTGGGCTTGTAATGGGCTTTCTAGTAGAAGTTTTGTGAGGCTTATGGAGGGCTTCTATGAAAGCAAATAGGCCGACTAATCGCTTGGTTAGTTCGATTAATTGGCCATTCGGCCGAGTAGTCGCCCGATAGTTGCTTATTCGATTAATTGGCACTTCGCTTATTACGTTTAATTGGCCGTTTAGGCTATTTTCGCCACGGTGGGTGCCGACCAGCGTCTAGCCAGCTCCTAGGTGGGTGCCTAGTTCGATTTTTACAACACTGCCTAACATTCATGCAACAAGTGAACCCTCAAACATCAACCCGGAACCTCAAACCCCAAACCCTGAACCTTGAACCCTAAACATTGAACCCCGTCCTAAATCCAAGACTGCAAGACTATAAAAATCCGATGCAGCCAAAGAACACGCAAAGTGCGGCAATTTCAAAACTTCGGTCAGCAAATATTGAGGCTTTCAAATTAACTCTGAACATTCCTGCACTGCCCCTACTGTTAGGGCTAGCATGGCCATTGATGATATGCAAAGTTCCACTTTGCGAACATTCTCCTTTTTATCTTATAGTAGTAACTCAACGGAATACTCAACTTCATTAATTTTCTTGTGTACCTTAAATATATATGATAAGTTATGATTTTATATAGTATTTATATCCCGTAAAAGCGTGTTTTTACGTTGTTATTGATCCGACTAGCTTTGAATATCATACGTTTACATTTACATTTCTTGTTTCATAGATATTGAAAAAAATGACCAAACGCGGAAGGATTCGGACATGAAAAGAAAACCCAAAAATAATAATAATAAACACAGAATTATTGGCCAGCCAATATACATGTTGGGTCTTACCTTTATTATTGTTTTTCATGCAAGGGTCAAAAATGCTGCTCAAGAAAGGCTCGAATCATGCGATGGACTGCGCCTCAATTTCTTTGTCTGATAAAATTGTTTGTTTAAACGATTACAAAGAAGACTACGTGATTTGGGGTGGAAAAAGAGCAGATAAGACAAATTATATTTTTGACTCTGATACCCATCGAATCCATAAAATCCCACCTCTCATCTCACGTCAAAGGGAGATCTCACATAGCTCTCACACCATCTACTCATCCAAGCAACCTAAACACACACCTCACCCACCTCAAGACTTCACAGCTTAATAGAAGAAAACGCACCACCTCCACACTGCCATCATCCACGTCACCTTGAGTTCTCTCTCACGCAAAAGACCCTAAAGCACATAAGAGCTCGCCCACCTACCTCATCTCTTGGCTCTCACTCGTCAGCACAGCCATCCAAAAAGGCTGAAACTTAGCAGCTCCTTTCCTCAGCTGGAGCAGGTAACGAGCTGAAGCTGTCACCAACTTACTTGGGGGCCGTGAGAAAATTTAGCACATAGCTGAACCATCCTTACATGCACACCATCTGTTCGGCGAAAAGACTCACTGAAGGATATACCATATACACCTTCGAGTAGCCACCTGACGCACGAACAACAGCAACGTTTGGACGGGGGCAGCAAGTGGAGACGAACAACGTAAATCTCGGAGATAGACAGAAGGCGGACGACGGTCACGGAGAGACGAGTCGAGCAAAAACACGACCCGGCTACTTATTCGATACGTTTCCCATTCTCTATTTATCTCCTATTATGAACATGTTTATGATGTTTTTGTTGAAATATAATATGTTTTAATTTCATTATCTGGGGTTACGATGTAGCCAGACATGATTGCTATTGATTTTCAGCTTGTATGCTATTAAAACCTTAACGCTATGTTGAGTATCATAATCCGTTATTAATATTTATGAATTTCTGATCAACTTTCGTAAAAATAGGTGTTTTTTTAGATATGAGACTGAGAGGTGATTATCTGAGCGTGTCCGTTGATTATGATACCATTAGAACATTCGTAAGCTAGAGATAGCTACGTGACTAGTGCGATGATTTATGATTTTCTAAGTTTAATGCATTCGACGTGTAGAAATCTTGACAGAGATGTAGGATTCACATGTTAGAATAGGTTATCGATGCTAGAGATAGATTGATAATTAAAATGGAAAAATCCATCGTCAACATAAGATTAAGTATCCTTTGAAAACTAAAATCAATAGCATGATTGTCATCGGTGAAGTCAGAGTCCCCAGATTTATCTTTGATTAAAATCGTTTCGTCGTTCTTCGTTATTTATTTGGTCATATACCTTTTTAATCGTGTTTATTATTTCTCTGCGCATTTTAGTAACACAGTCCTTTGGGTTCGATATCCGTACTTACGTACACTATTACTTGTTAGAACGATACGTACACTTGCGTGTTTACGATTAACCAGCAACAATATAAACTACAAGAATATAATATATAAACAACAATATAACTGTCACATGTTTGTATGATGCTATATTGAAGATTAATAATTGGAAAGAAACTTACAGGTTCTGTTTTTTATTAACATCTCAAACAACGAACAATTCGTCAAGATTCATTTCAATGTCCCTTTTGGAGATAGATATTGAGGACTCAAGCTAGGAATTTCCTGGATCGCTTATGCACTTTAAGCACAAACTGGTCATGGACTGATTGTCTTCCAGGATTTGCTTGATTTCTTTTTCCATTGAGTCTTTGACAACTTGAATCCGTCCTAGCAATTTCAAAAACCTAATAATGATTCCATCACAAACGTTTCCATCGACTTTTGCCAAGGGTCCTTGCTTGTTCACAAAGGTTAATTGAGACAGTGTTAAGCGACTCACATACCTCTAAAAGTGTTTTCCAATAACTCGGAACGTAAATCATTGCTCCTCATTTGACGAACGCCTTTGCTTAGGGTTTCTGTCATCCAACAAGGATATGGATTTGAGGGGTTTTTACGGAAAAAAGGCAACGCCCAATGCCAATGTTATTTCGTTTATCAACCCCGAACCTTGAACTCTAAACCCTAACCCACAACTGCAAAACTATGAAAACTCCGATGCAGCCACAGAACACGCGAAAGTGCGGCAATCTCGAAACATCGATCTTTAGCGTACATTGAGGCTTTCAAATCACTCCAAACGTTCCCGTAACAGGTGCTCCTACTGTTATGGCTAACATGGCCATTGATGACATGTAAACTTCCGCTTTGCGAACATTCTTTTTTTTTTTTATCTCCGAGTCACAATCCAACGAAATACTTAACTTCATTACTTTTCTTATGTACCTTCAATATATAAACTAAAAGAATATAAATGATAAGTAGCAATATTACTGTCACATTTATCATGATGCTATATTGAAGATTAATAACAGCAAATAAACTTACAAGTTTTGTTTTTGCACGAACATCATGAAAATGCGTGAACAATTCGTCAAGATTCATTTCTAAGTCCCTTTTGGAGATAGTTATTGAGGACTCAAGCTCGGAATTTCCTGGATCGCTTATGCACGTTAAGCACAAATTGTTCATGGCATGATTGTCTTCCGGGATTTGTTTGATTTCTGTTTCATTGTGTCTTTCACAACTTGAATCCGTACAGTTGAATAGTTTTTGGGTTGTGCGACTTTTATGTGTTCTTTTTGTAATTGAGACCATAAAACCACAAACTTCTGTTACCTTATACATTCATTTGATCTCAAATCCGTCGTTATAAGGACAAGCGAGTATTTTGAAGAAGATTCAATTATGATTCACAAATGTAACGCTTCCATTTTTTCACGTAAAACTATAAAAACTCCGATGCAGCCACATAATCGTGCCTGCAACAAGTGCCGATACGGCTAACATGGCCATTGACGACATGCAAAGTTCCACTTTGCGAACATTCTCCATTTTTATCTTCGAGTCGTGATTCAATGGAATACTCAACTTCATTAATTTTCTTGTTTACCTAAAACATACAAACTAAAGAGTATAATATATAAACAACAATATAGTTGTCACTTCTTTGCATGATGCTATATTGAAGACTAATAATTGGAATGAAACTTTCAAGTTTTGTTTATGTAGGAATGAAACTTCGGTCAGCAAATAGTGAGGTTTTCAAATTCACTCTAAACGTGCCTGCAACAAGTGCCCCTACTGTTACGGCTAAGATGGCCATTGTCTCATTTTTATCTTCGAGTCGTTATTCAACGGAATACTCAACTTCATTAGTTTTCTTGTGTACCATACAAACTAAAAGAATATAATATACAAATAGAAATATAATTGTCACTTGTATGCATGAGCCTATATTGAAGATTAAATTGGAAAGAAACTTAAAATTTTGTTTTTGTACTAACATCATCAAAATCCGTGAACAATTCGTCAAGATTCATTTCTAAATCCCTTTTGGAGATAATTATCGAGGACACAAGCGAGGACAATTTGAAAAACATAAGGATGTTTCCTTCACAAACGTTTCCGTCGACTTTGGTCAAGGGCCCTTGCTCACAAAGGTCAATTGAGACAGTGCCAAGCGACTCACATACCTCTAAAAGTGCTTTTCCAAGAACTCAGAACGTAAATCTTTGTTCCTCATTTTGATCCTACACCGTTGCTTAGGGTTTTTGTCATCCAAAAAGTATCTGGATTTGAGGGGTTTTACGAAAAGCAAAGGCAATGCCCGATCCCGAGTGTCATTTTGTTTATGTACCCCGAACCTTGAACCACGAAGCATAACCCACAACTGCAAAAATATGAAAACTCCGATGCAGCCACAGAACTCGCAAGCGGCAATCTCCAAACTTCGGTCTTTAGAGACTATTGAGGCTTTCAAATTAAGTCCAAACATTCCAGCAACAGGTGCCCCTACGGTTATGGCTAGATCGCCTTGATAACATTCAAAGTTCCAAGTTGCGAACATTCTTCTTTTTATCTTCAAGTCACATTCTAACGGAATACTTTAACTTCATTAGTCTTCTTTGAGTGCCTTAAATATGTAAACTAAAAGAATATATAATAAATAGTAATATAACTGTCACATTTTGCATAATGATGTATTAAAGATTAATAATAAAAAAAAAGTTACAAGTTTTGTTTTTCTACTAGTATCATCAAACTGCGTAAAGAATTCGTCAAGATTCATTTCTAAGTCCCTTTTGGAGATAGTTATTGAGGACTCAAGTTAGGAATATCCCGGACCGCTTAAGCACGTTAAGCACAAATCGATCATTGCTTGATTGTCTTCCAGGATTTGTTTGATTTTTTGTTTCATTGAGTATTTGACAACTTGAATCTGGACAGCTGAGTAGTTTTTGTATTGTCCGATTTTTATGTGTTCTTTTCGTAGACCATAAAACCACAAACTTCTATTACCTTATACATTCATTTGGTCTCAAATCCGTCGTTATAGGCACGAGTATTTTTAAGAAGATTCAATTAAGATTCACAAAAGTAACGTTTCCAGGTAAAACTATAAAAACTCGGATGCAGCCACAGCACACACAAAGTGCGGCAATTTCAAAACTTCAGTTAGCAAATATTGAGGCTTTCAAATTCACTTTGAACATGCCCGCAACAAGTGCCCCTACTGTTACGACCAACATGGCCATTGATGACATGCAAAGTTCCACTTTGCAAACATTCTGCATTTTATCTTCGAGTCGTAATTCAACGGAATACTCAACTTCATTAATTTTCTTATATACCTAAAATATATGACGTAAAAGAATACAATATATAAACAGCAATATAACTTTCACATGGTTGCATGATGCTATATTGGAGATTAATAATTGCAAAGAAACTTACACGTTTTGTTTTTGTACCAACATCATCAAAATGCGTGAACAATTCATCAAGGTTCATTTCTAAGTCTCTTTTGGAGATAGTTATTGAGAAATCAAGCTAGGAATTTCTTGGATCTTTTATGCATGTTATGCACAAATTGGTCATTGCATGACTGTCTTCCAGGATTTGTTTAATTTCTTGTTTCATTGAGTCTTTGACAATTTAAAACCTTTCTACAATTTCAAAAACCTAAGAATGATTCCTTCACAAATGTTGCCGTAGACTTTGGCCAAGGGTCTTTGCTTGTTGACAAAGGTCAATTGAGACAGTGTTAAGCGATTCACATACCTTTAAAAGTGCTTTTCCAAGAACTCGGAACGTAAATCTTTGTTCCCCATTTGATCCTACGCCTTTGCTTAGGGTTTTTGTCATCCAAGAAGTATCTAGATTTGAGGTGTTTTTACGAAAAAAAGGCAACGCCCAATCCCAAGTGTCATTTCGTTTTGAACCCCGAAACTTGAACAGTAAACCCTAAAGCCACAACTACAAAACTATGCAAATTCCGATGCAGCCACAAAACACGCGAAACTGCGGCAATCTCCAATCTTCGATTTTTAGCGTATATTGAGGCTTTAAAATTGACTACAAACATTCCTGCAACATGTGTCCCTACTGTTATGGGTAACATGGCCATTGATGACATGCAAAGTTCCACTTCGCGAACATTATTCTTCTTTTATCTTCGAGTCACAATCCAATGGAATGCTTAACTTCATTAATTTTATTGTGTACCTTAAATATATAAACTAAAAGTAATAAATAACAATTTAACTGTCACATTTTGCATGATGCTATATTAAAGATTAATAATAAGAAAGAAACTTACAAGTTTTGTTTTTTACTAGTAGCATCCAACTGCGTGAAAAATTCGTCAAGATTTATTTCTAGGTCTCTTTTGGAGATAGTTATTGAGGCCTCAAGTTAGGAATTTTCTGGATTGCTTAAGCACAAGCACAAATTGTTCAAGGCCTGATTGTCTTCCATGATTTGTTTGATTTTTTGTTTCATTGAGTCTTTGACAACTTGAATCTGTTCTGGCAATTTCAAAACCCTAAGAATGATTCCTTCATAAACGTTTTCGTCGACTTTGGTCAAGGGTCCTTGCTTGTTCACAAAGGTCGTAGTGTTAACCAGCTCACATACCTCTAAAAGTGCTTTTCCAAGAACTCAAAATGTAAATCTTTGTTCCTCATTTGATCCAACGCCGTTGCTTAGGGTTTTTTGTCATCCGAAATGTATCTGTATTAGAGGAGTTTCTTCCAGAAAAAGGCAATGCCCGATTCCGAGTGTCATTTCGTTTATGTAGCCCGAACATTGAACCGTAAACCCACAACTGCAAAACTATGAAAACTCCGACGCAGCCGCAGAACACGCCAAATTTGTGGCAATTTCAAAACTTCGGTCTTTAGCGATTATTGAAGCTTACAAATTGACTCCAAACATTCCAGCAACGGGTGCCCCTACGGTTATGGCTTGCGTGGCCATTGATAACATGCAAAGTTCCATGTTGTGAACATTCTTCTTTTTATCTTCAAGTCACAATTAACGGAATACTTAACTTCATTAATTTTCTTGTGTACCTTAAATATATAAACCAAAAGAATATAATATGATAAATAGCAACAAAACTGTGACATTTTGCATGATGCTATATTAAAGATTAATAATAAAAAAATAAACTTACAAGTTTAGTTTTTCTACTAGTATCATCAAACTGCGTAAAGAATTCGTCAAGATTCATTTCTAAAGTCCTTTTTGGAGATAGTTATTGAGGACTCAAGTTAGGAATATCTCGGGTCGCTTAAGCACATTAAGCACAAATTGGCCGTGGTTTGATGTCTTCCAGGATTTATTTATTTTTTGTTTCATTGAGTCTTTGACAACTTGAATCCGTATAGCTGAGTAGTTTGTGTGTTGTGTGATTTTTATGTTTCTTTTTGTAATTGAGACCATAAAACCACAAATTTCTCTGACCTTATACATTCATTCGATCTCAAATCAGCCATTATAAGGACAAGCGAGCATTTTTAAAGATTCAATTAAGATTCACAAAAGTAACGCTTCCAGACATGTTGAAACTATAAAAGCTCTGACGCAGCCACAACACACACAAAGTGCGGCAATTTGGAAACTTCAGTTAGCAAATGTTGAGGCTTTCAAATTCACTTTGAACGTGCCTGCAACAAGTGCCCCTACTGTTACGGCTAACATGGTCATTGATGACATGCAAAGTTCCACTTTGCAAACATTCTGCTTTTTATCTTCGAGTCGTAACTCAATGGAATACTCAACTTCATTAATTTTCTGTGTACCTAAAATATATAAACTAAAAGAATATAATATATAAACACCCATGAACCAGCCGTGAAGAATAAGATCCTCAGTCCACTCAGCGCACGCCTGTCTCTTCAAGCTATTCCCTCTATGCGTCGTCCCGCCCTCGACTGCATCGTACTCAGTCAGTATCGGCCCTTTCGAACTTTCGTCTCTCCTAAACCTTTTTGAATCCTTTGGCTAGGGATGGAACCCTTACTGCAACTATACATTCTGGACTAACTTTTCTAATTTCTCTTTAATCCCTTACGGTTATTTATATAAAGATATATGCGGGCATGAAAATCTCATCATGTACGAAAAATTTCTCATGTAGAGCAACATAATGCAGTCCATCTATAAGGGAGTTTGAAATTAGTGAATATAAAGAAGACTAGCTGTGAACAAGCATATTTATCGCCCAAAGCTTCTCATTCTTGTCCACAATTAATTATTATATTTATATTACTATTCTTATTACTATTGATATTGTTAGTATTTTTATTAGTTTGTGTCTTAAATATAATTCTCCAGCCATATTTTGAATAATTCGTCCCGGTATAAAATATTTTGGGTCCTTGCATTTGATAACTGTAAAAAACGATGATCTGTAAATTCATATGTTGATAAAATTTAGGTATTCCAATATTTGTTTCCTCGAAAAGATAAGTCGGAATCATATTTCAAATCAGCTCTCAAGTGGAGTTAAGAATTCATCCAAGTAAAATTAAAGCTGAAAACGAGCTCATTTCACACATCTTGTTCTCCGAGTCATTTTACTCATAGAAGTTGTAGAGTGATCCTTAGCTTGTAAATTTTTGTAGTTATTTGTTTTGTACATAGATCTCTTATAAAATCAAAGTGTTTTCTTCACAACAAGAAAACATAGTATCAGACACGAAAAATAACTTATAAGTATAGAAACGGACTAGGTCGCAATTTTTATTTTTATTTCAAAAATAAATTAATATTTTTAACTGACACGGATTACCTACGGAGATAAAAAGGAAATGTGATAAAATTCATTCCGTGTCAAAATTTAATACCAGAACCATACCGGAACAATCAGACACAGATTATTCCGTGTCTGACACCGAATTTTTGTGTGTAATATGTTTTTCTAGTGCTTGGCCTATGAATGTTGATCTAAAGATCGAACGGCGTAACTCGCTTATTTGTGTTTACTATTTTATTGCATTTCACAACACACGAAACCTAGCTTATATTGGCCCGGTTCTCTTCAGTCTTCAATATTCAAGGATTAACTCTGTTTTTATTTTTAGGTCTTGAACTTAATAATATTACTGCTTAGTGCGTACAGTAAAATGTTTCAACAATCGAAAAATACAAGGACAGGAAAGGAGCTACATTGGAAAACAATACAACATGCTCACATGTTAGGTGGTTTTATTTGCACAAATCACATTATTATTATTATTTTTATTATTACCATTATTATTATTATTTCCTCTACAGTAGTATTAAGGTTCTCATGAATTAACATGCACCATATTTTTAAGGTTATTGTTGTTCTAAGAATGTGAGCAGTTAGTGGAAGAACTTTGATGAGGAATTAACAGAAGAGTTAACCGTCGCTAGATTCTCATGGGGTGATTCGTGGAAGAAATTAGATAAAGAACGGAGATGGAAATAACCAAATAATCTTACACGCTACCAACAACGGATGCCTATATTTAGCTTCTTTTATGACATATAGGCATTGTACGAGGATCATCTTTGCGAGCAGTCTCGCCGCTCGCCTCAGAATCATTTGCCCAACAATGATCTGTTGACCCGCATTTGCTCCCTCTCATTGCATGACCATCTTCCTTGTGGATTTTTTCCATCATCAGACCACGCGGCTCCTTCATCGATCTGCACAATACGACTTATATAAATTCTTTTGTTAGTGGGATCAAGAAGCTTATATGCTTTCCACCTATCTGTCGTATCCGTTATGTGTGTACACTACGCTGCCAAACACCTTTAGATGAGGAACTGTTGGTTTAACTCCACGTCAAGCTTCTTCAGGTGTCATGTTCGTTAAGCTTGTCGTCATGCACCGATTTAGTATATAAACAACACAATTCACAGGTTCCGCCTAAAATTTCTTTGGCCTAATCTTGCTTTTCAACATGCTTCTCACCATGTTAAAAATTGGTCGATTTTTGCGCTCGACGACTCCTTTCTGTCGAGGCAAGTATGGTGCCATACATTGACCGAATACCACTTTCTTCACAGAAATAACTGAAAGCTGTTCAAGAGAACTCTTCGCTTCGATTCGATACGACTTGGTATAAAAGCCACTTTGTTTCGACAATAGCTTTAAACCTCCTAAAGATTCCGAAGCCTCCGATTTTTACTTCCAAAAGTAACAAGTTTCACGAGAAAAACCATCGATAAAGGTTATACGCTTGATTGGACCATCGATGTCATTGTGCACCAGCTTGAGGGGCCTTTTGCACGACGTTCAGCTGCTTTAGAAAAGACACTCCTTGGGTGCTCGTCGATTATACAACCGTCAAAACTCGTTACGTGAGTTGATTTGTGGTCCATGCACCACTCTTTTGTTCTTTATTTTTCTTAGAACATCGTAATTCACATGCCCAAACAACCTCAAGTGCCATAATCGATCTTTTTTGTCTATACATCTTCAAACACTTCAACTCAATGCTCGCTAGGTTCAGCTTAAACATCCTATTTTTAGCCATTTCAACTCGAGCTAGCAACTGGGATCGATCCTTCATGAAAATCGTATATCTCTTTTCTAAGTGTTGTCCCAAACTTAGAATGTTCGTCTTGATATCGGCACGTAATACAAATCTAAAGGACGAGAATGGAGCTAATAGTTTTAAGGAGAATACAACTTTGTTCACAAGTTAGGTTGTTTTATATACAAAAATTCCATTATTATTATTTCCTCTACAGTTGTTATAATGTTCTTATCATATGAAATATCATGCACGATAGTTTTAAGGTGGTTGCTGTAAGAAGGTGCAATGGCTCCCATTTCTAATTCTGTGAGCAAATCTGGATGTGTTGTGCCTTGTGTTTTCGAAAAAAGAAAAGAGAATAATGAGCTCGAAGAAAGAGGAAAAAAGCAAAACAATTATCATAGATCTTCTGTATGAACCGAAGAATTAACCATCGGTAGATTTTCATGAGCCGGTTCATCGAAGAAATTTGATGGAGAACACAGATGAAATAATCAAATAATCTTAAACACTACCAACACAAACACCGATATGTAGCTTCTTTCAACACATATAGATATTGTACGAGGATCATTTTTGCTTGCAGTCTCGCTGCTCGCCTTAGAATCATTTGACCAAAAATGCTCCGTCTCATATCCTATCTTCAACTCCTGTGACCAGCATTGCTCTGTCTCAAATCCCCGCTTTCAAATCATTTGACCATCATTTTCTGAGTATTGATATAATATCTGTAATACCTCCTCAAGGTCATTTCTTAAGGGTTCATATTATTTCTTCAATTGCTTTCATGGAATGCAACGATGTAATATTCTCACATTGTTGGATACCATGAAAGCAGTTGAAGACATAACAGCCAGAAAGTTGCATAGGCGGCAGGTCTTTGAAGAAGCAACAATTGTAGTTAACCTCCGGCAAACTATCTTCTTGCCGCCGGTTCGGGACGAGATCCTTGGCCATCGAGCTTAGGGGTGTAAACGAGCCGAGCTCAAGCCGAGCTCGGCTCATTTTCTGGGCTCGAGCTCGTCGAGCTTCTAAGCTCACGGCTCGAGCTCGGTTCGTTTACATCCAGATGAGCTCGAACTCGAGCTCGAGCTCACAAAGCTCATCGAGCTAGAGCTTTTTAATAAAAAAATTAATAAATTAATAAAAATAATATAAATTAATATAAAAATAGAAAAAAATTAAAAAATTTTAAAAAAATTTTGTGATTTTAATAGAAGTATTTAAAAAATTAGAAAAAATAATATAAATTAATATAAAAATAAAAAATAATAAAAATAAGCTCGCGAGCCTGTTCGCGAGCTTTCGAACCACTATATCCGGGCTCAAGCTCAAGCTCGAGCTCGACATAAACGAGCTCATTTATATCGAGCTCAAGCCGAGCTTTTGCCGAGCCGGCTCGGCTCATCTTTCACCTAACCGAGCGACTTCGACAATTATTTCGATTTTCTAGTTAAACTCAGTAATAAAAGTTTTAGCTAAAATACGTAGCTCAAATCACAATAAGTGTATTGTATGTAATTGTCTAATTTTCTCTAAGTTTTATGTATATGCCTGCAAATGGCTGGCCACTTGGGTACTTGTGTGACCACGAACATTCATGAGCTTAAGGATATTCTTCGAAATTAACCTTCATGCACACATATACGTATAACAAGATTCCAATCATCAAATGTATTATTAAATGATATTTATAGATCACAGGAAAACAATATACGCCTTCCTTGTCAACCTATTCCCTTAATTCATCGACCGGCCCTAGCCTGCACTGTACTCATTCACCATCATTTTGTGGCAACATAATCATACAATCACAAGCAGAATAGACGTCTCCAAATAATGTTATACATATATATTATATATGTATATGTATAATATGATATATGCTAAATGTGTGAATGAGCCAAGAAATCAAGAACTGTTACTGCAACCTTACTTTTGTGACTGAAAATACATATTTCTCTTCAGTCTCATACTGTGGTTTATATAAAGAGACATGTAGCGTGAAAATATCATCTTGTAAGAAGAATTTCAGATGTAGCGTAATAAATGCAATCGATCCATAAGAGGAGTTTTTATGTGAACAGAAAGAAGACCGTGTCGAACAAAACATTTATATCGCACAAAGATTCTCCTTATTCTTTTCCACCACTCAAATTATGTACTACTAATAATTATCGTTATTGCTATTAATTGGTAGCTTGCATAATATTTTTCGGTCCAGTCTCATAACTGCGACAATCAACATCTACTTAAAAATATATAGTATTTGTCCCTCCTCAATAATAGCAACCAATCAAATAATTAGAGAGATAAGGATGATACGAGTAATAAGGAAGGACGTGATTTGTTACACTGACAAATCACGGATTGATTTGGTTCATCAATGAGGGAATCTGGGAGTAATCAAGGATGTCACATTAAGACTCAATCACGTTTAATATGACAAGTCAATAAAGAGATTGAAGATCATCATGAATCAATCATCGAAGATCTTTATCCATATAAGAGAATTGAAGACCTAATTAAGGGATTAATGGAATTGATATGTTTTCCTTTTATATTAATCTCTAGCCTCTATATAAAGTCGATGTAACTAGTATACTCAATAATGTCTCACGTTAAAAAATAATAATGGTCCATTGAAGTTTATTTCTTCTTTATGGTATTAGAGCCACTGTGAGCCAAGAGAGATCCACACTACACACCATGATATCCACAATCTCTTTGAACATAGCCAACTTTGTCACACTTAAACTCACCCCAGAAAACTATCCTTTGTGGCGTGAGCAATTTCTTGCCCTTGCCGAAAGCCAAGACATGGTTGGACTCCTTACCGGAGAAACAATGAAGCCGACCATGTACAAAGATGTTACCACAACAGAAGGTACTTCAACCACGAACACCAAAACGCTCTCTGATGAATACCTCAAGTGGCATAAAGAAGATCGTCTCCTACGAGGATGGATTATTGGAACGCTTACAGAAGAAGCCTTGGGCCTCGTTATTGGTCCTGAGTCATCTCAGACAGTTTGGGAGGCCTTAAAAGAAGCATATGCTCAATGTTCACAAGAACGGGAATTTACTCTTCGACAACAACTCACGTACCTCATAAAAGATCCAAACCAAACTTTGGCAGAACACTTGCAGAAGTTCAAAACGATTTGTGATAGTCTCGCCGCCATCGGAAGTCCAGTACCAGACAAAACAAAAGTTTACTCGTTGCTAGCCCATCTTGGACAAAATATGAATCATTCACAACGGCAATGCTCTAACCTCCGATGCCATCATATTCGGAAGTGATGTCTCTTTTACAGGGTTTCGAACAACGAAACACATGGGTTGAAACAACAGACACACAATCATATGCCTTTTATGGCCAACGCCACAACAATCAACATCACAACTACAACAACAACAGTCGTCGCAACGATCAATTCTCCTCAAAAGGTAGAGGTTTTTCAGCTATTAACAATAATTATGCAGGAAATAGTTCACAACAGAAAGTGAACAACTACACTCCAAGGCCGCCACCACCGGGTAAACGACGCATGACAAGTAAAGAACATGAAATAAACAAAAATGAGCAATGCCAGCTTTGTGGAAAAATTGGACATATTGCCAAGATCTGCTGGAGTTTACCGACTCAATTAGTACAACAAGAAGATCTCCCTCAGGCGCTTGCTGCTCTTACCATGGATACTTCTGTTCCAGATCTCGAGTGGACAACCGATACGGGTGCTTCAAATCATATGACCGCAAACTCAGGTATGTTACAAAGTCTTATATGATGGTCATGATTCTGTCTTCATCAGTGATGGTTCTCAGTTAAAGATAGATGCCATTGGAGATGCTGTAGTTTCTTATGGTAAGAATCCGTGACGTTCTTCATGTACCAGAATTAACTCGGAATCTATTATCTATTAGTCAATTAACATCTCAATATCCTTTGAATTGTGAATTTACTGGCAAACTCTTTTTCATTAAGGAACGAGCAACATGTCGGGCTTTGATAATGGGAGGTCAACGTAAAGGATGATAGGAGTAATAAGGAAGGACGTGATTTGTAACACTTACAAATCACGGATTGATTTGGTTCATCAATGAGGGAATCTGGGAGTAATCACGGATGTCACATTAAGACTCAATCACGTTTAATATGGCAAGTCAATAAAGAGATTGAAGATCATCATCAATCAATCATCGAAGATCTTTATCCATATAAGAGCATTGAAGACCTAATCAAGGGGTTAATGGAATTGATATGTTTTCCATTTATATTAATTCCTAGCCTCTATATAAAGTCGATGTAACTAGTATACTCAATAATGTCTCACGTTAAAAAATAATAAAGCTCCATTGAAGTTTATTTCTTCTTTACTCAATCCTCATATATAGTTGTAAAGGAAATTAAATTTATTAAAAAGTAAAGACAATATATTATAGCGTATTGTAGAGTATTCTGTTTTGATATAATATGAGTTTTATATGTTACATACGAAATAAAACTATTCTAGCAGACTTAGGATGATCACCAATGGTCGTGTAAGTGAGTCGAGCTCAGTGTAGCGGCCGAAAAACAGGAGGAACGGCGGATTTTCGGCCGGAACTGAATTCTTCACTTCAGAGAAATAAAGAGAAATAACATGATGTGCGTTATAGCTCATGTCATGTTATTATCGTTGCTTTCTTCAAAGTCTGTGATTGGACTCTTCGCTCCTTTTATTTACGATTTATTTCCTTATCATCTATCTTATATCAATATTTACCTTCTGAGTTTCCTGTGTATACGTGGCTCATTTTATCCCTGTTCCACTTACATACATTGATTGGGATGTTGCCTCATAGCTACAAATGACTGCAGTCATCAGGAAATAAAAGCTTGAAAGGAATAAAAATAAAAGATTAATGTCCTGACCGCATCTTCTTTCATTCCATGGTGCGGTTGAAAGAAATGTCTAAAGCAATGTCTAGAGAAGCAATTCATGGTTAGGTTATGAAATGGCTTACTGTTTCATATATATGCGAAGACATACGTGTTTATATAGACATATGTATCTATTGCCTTGTCCCACTTCATAGATTTATCTATCATAACTCTTAAAGCTTAGCCAAGAGGATAGATTAGTCTGAATTATAGATAGGTCATGAGAGTCTCGGCTATACTGTATTTCTTACACATTTGAGTTTTCGTTCAAGGGCCATAAGAGAAGGGTTCTTACACATGTGAGGATTGGGCATACTTGCATTGCAGCCTTTAAAGCACGAAAGGTTTTTCGCACTTGATTATAGCCGACCCGTAATAAACATTAAATAAAAGTACATAACTTAAACTACAAGGTATATATATACCGTTAGACCACTTAATGAACACCAGATAACAGAAATATATATCCACAAGATGTAAATTAGAAAAATTCATAAAAATTCAAAATTCGCTGGAATGACTAGTGCGAAGAAATAAATAACAAATATGACCACGAAAGCCAACAAAACCATCTTCTACAAATATATAAAGGACGTCCCATGGGTGGATATCCCGCTGGTCCAGGCATTTAGCTACACTCATACGATTCGAAGGCTAGATTTGATATTGAGCATTGCTGCGAATCCTTCAAGACCAACATTGCTTGGTCTCAGATACAGTCATCGAATCCTGTTAAAATGTTAATATATTTTAATATTTTCCTTAATGTCTATTATGATAATTGATGTAGTTAAGGTAGACCATGCCATGCAATGTGTAAAGTATGGTCCAAGTGAATATGTTTTGCATGTCTTTATCACCATGCTTTGTGTTGTGCTAGGTTAGTAAAGGCATGGGCTAAGTTGATCTTTTGTCTTAACTTACTTGTATTGTGGACTATAAGTATGTGATGTGTATGTATGAAGAAAACATGTATGTATGAATGAATGAATGATGATGTTCTAAGTTATCTCCTTCATTTTCCCTTTCCACTACTTAAAAGCTTAACCTCTCTTATGTTCAAATTCCAACATGGTATCAGAGCTATATTCTTGAGGGACTTGTGAGTTGGGAAAAAAATTACACCGTAGAAGAAAACGAGGAATATGGCGAGCAACTCTCTAAGCACGGGGCCTCCGGTTTTCAATGGCGAAAACTATCACATATGGGCGATCAAGATGAAGGCGTACTTGAAAGCGCTATGTCTATGGAATGTGGTGGAAAGTGATGAAGAACCATCAACCGTACGAGAAAATCCGACAATCGCTCAAATGAAGAAGCACGAAGAAGACGTCGCCAAAAAAACCAAGAGCTCTCACATGTTTACACTCGGCTCTTTCCGATACGATCTTCACAAGAATCATGACTTGTGAAAATCCGAAAGAGGCTTGGGATAAGTTGAAGGAAGAGTTTGAAGAAAGCGATCGTGTGAAGAGCATCAAACTCTTAACATTAAAAAGAGAGTTTGAAATGTTGAAGATGAAGGATGGAGACTCGGTGAAAGAGTATTCTTCCAAACTCTTAGACATCGTTAACAAAATAAGGTTGACGGGAGAAGAGTTCAACGATGCAAAGGTGGTGGAAAAGATGATGATAAGTCAACCTTCGAAATTTGAGGCGAAAATCTCAGCTATCGAAGAATCATGCGACCTCAAGACTCTATCGGTTGCCGAGCTCATTAGCAAGCTTCAAACTCAAGAGCAACGTGCAAACATGAGAGAAGAAGATGCCACCGAAAGAGCTTTTCCGGCCTTTAATGTGAAGATCAAAGGAAAACAACAAGTAAAAGATGGTACAACCCAAGTGAAGACAAGGATGATGAAGATCAAGGTGCTCAAAATTTCAAAATACAAACCAAAGCCATCCCGGTCGTGCAATATATGCTTCCGAAACAACCACATTGAAAGTGATTGTTGGTACAAGGAAAAAGGTGCAATTAGGTGCAACTTTTGTAAGAAAATGGGGCATGTTGAAACGAATTGTCGGCTAAAGAAACAAGCCAACATTCAACCACAACAAGCCAACGTTTCCGATGATCAACAAGAGGCTAAAGAATACCTTTTTATGGCAATGCCCGAAGCGAAAGATGAGCAAGCTTGGCTTATTGATAGTGGTTGCACGAGCCACATGTGTAAAGACGAAAGGATGTTTTCAATCTTGAACAAATCCACCAAGTGTAAGGTTCGACTCGGAGATGGGAAAGTTATTCAAGCCGAAGGAAAAGGTTCGATACCGGTCAACACGAAGCGAGGTAGAAAGTATATTACCGATGTTCTCTTTGTTCCTCATTTAACTCGAAATCTTTTGAGCGTTGCAAGAATGGTTGAAAGAGGATACTCTCTTTTGTTTAAAGACAATGCATGTGTTGTCTACGATCCGAATGATGTGATGTTGATGAAGGTGGCTATGATAGAAAAATGTTTCTCTTTGAAGTTCAATGAGAAACATGAAGGTGCTTTCATGTTTCGAATGATGATGATGATTCACCTCTCGTCTCATCTATGTCGAAAGCGAAGCCTACGACGAGGACGGATGAAAGATGCAGGTATGTTAAGTTAGAACCTTCCTCGGTAGAAGAAGTAATGAAGCAAGATGAACGGGAACATGCGATGAAGGAGGAGATGGGCGATGAACGGAAATTTTCAAATTCAACATTCAGCACTCAATCCCTTAAAGAGGTCTAAAATGAGGAGGAGCACGCCGAAGCCAAAGCTTGCCGTTCACGATGAAGCCGCTGCAAAATCGTGGAAATCAAGCTCCATGACATTCGACGAGCTAAAGAGGATGTTAAGGTGAAATTCAATCATTGTCGTTCCGATGATCAACATGCTATTTTGAAGAAGTCATTGTGTTGGCCCTTTTATTACCAAACAAGGATCAAAAGAAAGGTTTGAATGTAAAAATCGTGATGAACACCTTGAGTGCGTGTTAGTGTGTATTTTTCTAAGGAAAAGTACAAAGTGACATACCTTTTTAATTCTTTTGATAAAACCCTAATTAGGGTAAGTGGGGGCTTTATATACCACAATTATTTGGTATATTAAAGCCCAATACAAAACTCCTACATAATATCAAATGTCTCCCCAAACTACTACAACCCACTAAATAAACATATTAACCCAAGATTACATAAATTAAAGGATGCTATAAAATATTCCTAACAATCTCCTCCTTAGCATCCTTTTTGCTTTGGTGTCCTTGGTGTCTTCTTCTTCTTGGGTTTCTCCATAGCATAGACCGATTTCCTGAGTCCAAGTCTGAACTCGTATGATCGTATCGTTCTTCGTAATGAAATTCGGTCCGAGATGATGTTGATCAGCTTCTCGTACTTCTCCTAGACTTCTGCTTCTTCGAACCTTAGCTCCTCCAGAATCCTACTGAATTTGCTTCGGATGATCAGCAACGTTCCATCGCTGAATTTGGCAATCTCGGATGTCTTCATCAGCCTCTTTTCTCCCTTGTAGTTGATGTAGACCACTGATGGATCGTTGTCTTCATTGAATATGTGGCCTTCTCCAAAACTTGAATCAGGGACTTCGAAGGATGGCTTAGTGAGGTTCACCCTTCTCATGTTGCTTTCAACCGCCATTTGAAGATCGTGAGTCGAGTTGAACTTGATTTGGCGCATCATGAATCGCTTAAGAGCGACGTATCCCACTTTTAAGTCTGGATTCTGGAGGGTTCCAAGAAATCTGAAGCTTCCAAGTATCTGATCAACGTCTTCACCTCTGATGTAGGAGAGATCGCCTTCAGTCAGTTCCTCAACCGTTCCATCTTCTCGCTGCACTTTGTAGATAGGGTATTCATAGAAGTCGAGATGAGCTCGCCATACTCCCAAGATTTTGCTGATTCTGGCCTTTTCCTTCTCTTCTCTTCTAAGAGTATCAACGTTGGTATCTTTTCCCCTCCACACAAGCCCTATACGAAGAGAGAGCAGGTATCGTATGGCGGTTGGTTTCGGGAGATGAGTTAGGCCTCTCAGGTCAAGCTCGTCTAACTTCCTGATCCTATCTTCCTTCCTCCAGATTTTCCTTTGTATCTCTTCTTGATAAGGAGCGATCACTTTGACATTTTCCCACGGCGGCTTCTGTTCTTCTCCTATCTTCGACTTCGAGGGGGGCACTCCTCATCGACGACGATGTGTTTGAGAAGCTCGGGAAGTTCTGGAATGTTTGCTTCGTAGTCTTCATCTTCCTCGAGTTCATCATCATCGATCAGGGCCAGGCTAATGTTTGCCTTTATCAAGAAGTATCTGGCATTGTCCAGTAAGCCCTTGGCCAAGGCTGGATGCATCGGCTTTGTTAACCAATCATCGTTGAAGATGTATTTTTCTACCGCTGTGTGTGGGTTGTAAAGTGTTTCGAGAGATACGATCGGTTCATTTGACTGAAGGGATAGAGTAGGTGAGGATGGAGGATCGGAGGAGGTTCTTTGGTTTGTAAGGCTAGGCACTGGGAGACTCATGGTTGATGATGAGATCGGTTGGGTTGTCTTGGTAGTAGTTCGAGTAGATTTTCTGGCTTGGGTAGGTTTAGGTGGTCTTGTTCTTGTGGGTGTCTGGGTGGCTCTAGGTTGCGGTTGCGGCTGAGGCTGAGGCCCTGTCTCTCGTGTCTTCTCCCCCTCGGGACAATCCCCATCGTCAGGGTCGTCACGTGGTTGTCTTGAAGACTGGGCCTTGCCGGGTTTAGGTGGGTTGAAGGGAAGCTCCAGACGTCTGAGGACCTCCGCTTCATACGCAGTCAGCTTTGGTGCAGTGCGGAGTCTGGCCAGTAGAACGTCGATGAGTTCTGGGATTGGTACGTTCCACGGCCCTTCCTCAGAATCAGGGGATGGGTCGGCTCGTGTGGGTATGTCTTCGGTGACGGGGGCTTTGCCTTTGTCTCGAGAGGAGGTACCAAGGGCGTTGTAGACTTGGTTCATGATGGTGTCCTCGAGATCTTTTGCGAACTCCGCGAGTCGATCATTCAGCCTGGCCTCCGTCACGAACGGGGAAAATAACCAGACGGAGTCACTAAGACGTTCCGTCGTCACAACACCAGCAGAGGGTACTGATGTGCCGCCCATTTGCACGGGACTTGAAAGACCGAGGCCACGTAGGCTCATCGTTGACATCAAAGTTGAGACAGACTCAGATTGATGGCCCAAGGTCGTAGCTGCAGTGATGTTCACTACGTTGGGACTTCCGCTCCGTTCCATACTAGACTCTAGTACGGAGACATCATGGAACATTCTGTCTAGATCACTAAGATCTAGAGGTGCAGAAACTAATGGTAGTGTCCTATAAAGTGGAAAAATTATGGATGGTGAGGGCACTAGACTCGTTGTGATCAAGGAAGGTACAGTCTGAGGCTGAGGACTGCTTGTTACATCAACCACCTCCGAGCGAGGTGGTGATGAATGACGTGGCACCTCGTGAGTATGTGAAACAATCATCTGTTGTCGCGACTTCTACTCGGGGGAAGACAAAGTCATCCCCTGTACCTATGGGTTCGACCCGACTTGTTTGTGGACTAGTTGGCTGAGGAATACGGTCGTGTTTTCGTTTTGTACGCCGTTCCTATTGACCCCCTCTGTCATTCCCTTTGGATTTTCTCTTTTGTTTTGGCTTTGGGGATGAAGAGCTTCCTAGACCTACATTTGGCTGTGGGGATTGGCTTGTCCTTGGGTTAGGTTCAACTGGGATGTTTTGAACCACTGGGACGTCATCAAGGTTGTTGGCTCGTAGGTATTTGAGGAGCTCCGGCTCATTTGGATCGAGGAGCCGAAGTAAGTAGTCTGGTATGATCATGGCCTCCTGATCAATTTTGCTCTTCGTCGATTGTATTTTGATGAGCTTCGGAGAATGATAGCCCTCATCTCTCGGTCGGTGCTCTATTTCAGGATGAAGATCCACGAAATGTTGGACGATGACAGGTAGCCACCGTAGGTAAGGAAGCACCGGCTTCGTAGATCCGAGACCTCGCCTTCTCAGTTGATCAAGGATGTCCGTCCAGATCAGTTGGGCGACATCATAATTCCTATTGAAGACGATCCCATGGAAGATGAGCATTATGTTGCGGTTGCATTTGTCGGACCCTGCGTGCTTCGGCGAGAGGCATTTGTTCACAATCAGAAACAGGGTCCTCCAAGGTCCAGGGATGTCTTTGGCCGTGAAGTCAGGTAGGTGAATGGAGTTTCGGGCGTTGGGTTTCTGGCCCATGAATAGGAAGTCCCTGATTAGGTCATCGTTTGATGGCTGGGGATCATATAGGAGTGAGTGTGGTAGGTTTAGTATGGAACGGAGAATGGTTGGGTAAAGACAATATGGTGTTGTCGATTATGGCGGAAAGACTGGTTATTTTTCGGCTATTTGTTGGTTTCTGAAGGGTGGACGTTGGACGTAGACCTCAGGGACAACCTCGGTGATATTTAGGGCGGTTTTTAGAGGGTGGTTTGCTAGGATTTTAACAATAATAAGATCTGGGCACGAGGTATTGTCAAAGTCAAGTTGGAAGTTATTTGGTGGCCTCCGTGCCCAGTCATTTGAAGCGAAAACGTCATCGATCAGTCGCACCATTTTAGTATATCTGTAAGATAAGAGCGAGGGATTAGTGGGAACCAACCATTATGACTTAGAGATTTTGCAAATTTTGTGAACACGTTGTGGACATGTTTGGACTTAGAGAAATTTTGCATATATAATGAGTAAAGTTCGTCGATAGGAACAAATAGTGAAAGTGAGTGAATCAATCGGCGAAACAATTCTTTGTAAAGCACATTGTTTATTTAGCTTCGGTCAAAATTCAGGTTCCAATTCAAATTTAATTGTTATTGAGTTTCGGGCAATATCGTGCATCGTGCGATTCAAATCAAGTATGATGTGAATATGTGAATGTTTCGGGCGAAAGTCTAAAGTGTTGCGATTTAAATTGTAGATTTAATTTAGAGTGTGGTTTCGATCGAAAGTCATAAACTACAAGATTTAAATCGCAGGACAATTAAATAAAATTGACAGTTTCGGCCGAAAGTGGAATTCAATCGATCAATTCAATTTAGATTTCAGTTTCGATCGAAAGTCAGTTTCAATTAGACAGTTTCGGCCGAAAGTCATAGTCAATCAATTGAAATCATTTTAAATTGGTAAAAATCAGTATAGGCCGAAAGTCCTAAATCGCTCGAATCGGTCGATTGAAAAATCACAGATGTAAAATTAACGGTATCGAGCGATTTGAATGTGAAATTGAATCTGGGTTTTAGTTTCTGGCGAAGTTAAAACTAAAAGGAAGCACGATCGAAGCTCGATTCGCACGAACCCACTAAACCCTAATCTGCGTGATCTGCAAAAACGAGAATAATGTCAGTTAAGAGCTGCAGATAATGCGTTTACACAATATCAAGTTCATGTAGGGACAATCGATCATGTCTTGTGGTTCAACATGCCTAACCTAGATACCAAGAATTGGAATCGCTTTTCATCCAATGCCTTAGTAAATAAGTCGGCAAGTTGAAGATCTGTGTGAACAAAATGCATTTTGATTGTACCTTGTTCCACATGTTCCTTGATAAAGTGATATCTAATGTCTATATGTTTTGGGCGTGAATGATGTACTGGATTACTTGTTATAGCTATAGCACTTTTAGAGTCACTAAAAATTGGAATACGATTTAACGTTATGCCAAAATCTTGCAGCTGGGTTCTCATCCACAAAATTTGTGAGCAGCAACTCGCAGCAGCGACATATTCTGCCTCTGCTGTCGAAGTTGAGACACAATTTGCTTTCGAGACGACCAGCTTACGAGTTTACCCCCGAGAAATGGAGCGGCTCCAGAAGTGCTCTTTCTGTCCAGCTTGCATCCCGCGTAATCAGCGTCGGTGTATCGTACGAGTTCGAAGCTCGACTCCATCGGGTACCATAGACCTAGATTTGGTGTTACCTTGAGGTATTTGAAAATTCTCTTGACAGCGAGCATGTGAGACTCCTTTGGATCAGCTTGAAAGCGAGCACAGAGACACGTGGCGAACATGATGTCAGGCCGACTGGACGTAAGATAGGGCAAGGATCCTATCATGCCTCGATAAATCGTCTGGTTGACAGATTTTCATGATGAATCTGCATCAAGTTTGCATGAGGTAGACATGGGAGTGATGGCAGCATTTGAGTTGTCCAAGTTGTACTTCTTGAGTATGTCGGGAATGTACTTGGATTGACTGATGAAGATTCCATCGTGAAGCTGCTTAACCTGAAGGCCTAAGAAAAAACTTAGTTCGCCCATCATGCTCACTTCAAATTTCTGCTTCATTAGATCCTCAAAGTTCCTGCACATTCTTGAGTCCGTCGACCCGAATATGATGTCGTCGACGTAAATCTGCACTAACATAATGTCTGAGCCGTCCTTCTTGATAAAGAGAGTCGTATCGATCTTCCCTTTTGTGAAACCAGAGGAAATGAGAAAATCCGAGAGGACCTCGTACCAGGCTCTGGGAGCTTGTTTAAGTCCATAGAGAGCTTTATCGAGTCTGTAGACGTGGTATGGGAGTTGTTCGTTTACAAAACCTTCAGGTTGAGATACAAAGACTTCTTCTTTTAGTATTCCATTGAGGAATGCAGTTTTGACATCCATCTGGTAGACTGTGAAGTTCTTGTGTGCAGCGAAAGCTAAGAAGATCCTGATGGCTTCAATTCTTGCGACTGGGGCATATGTCTCATCATAGTTGATTCCTTCCTGTTGATTGTAACCTTTCGCCACCAGCCTTGCCTTATTCCTAATAACAACTCCTTGCTCGTCCTTTTTGTTCTTAAACATCCATTTAGTCCCCATGATTGTTTTCCCAACTGGTCTAGGTACTAGGTTCCAAACTTTCAACCTCTCAAACTGATTGATTTCCACCTGCATTGCGATTATCCAATCTGGGTCGGCGAGTGCTTCAACTACTTAGCTGGGCTCCTTTTGACTCAGAAAGCAGGAATATAGGCTTTCATTTATTGTTGATGCTCGAGTGGTTACACCAGTGGAAGGGTCCCCAATTATTTGTGAGTTTGGGTGTGCTCGGGTCCACTTTCTTGTACTAGGTTGTGATGATCCAGCTGCACTTGTATTGTGTATTGTTTCTGCACTCTGATCAGCCTGATGTTCCGTTTCTTCTCCAGGTTGTGGTATTACTGACTCTCCTGAAGAAATTTCAATTGTTGAATCAGAGTGCTGTGGTATTTCAGCGGTTGAACTCGAGATGATCTCTGTATCAGTTGGGAGTTCACTGTCGTCATCCAGGTGAAGATCTTCCATCGTAGGAAGGGGATTGTCATTGTTAGTCTCCGTAGGATCATTATTTCCTTGTGCTGCAGAATTTGTTGGAGCAGTGGGTGGTGACGGCTTAGAGAAGAGATCCTCGAATAAGAGATCGAGTTCCATGTCACTCAATGTATTTGAGTTTGATGTTTCACCCACAGAGGATGTGCTTGGTTGATCCTTTGTCAACTCTCATAGAAGTCCTGGTTCTGGACTGATTTGTGCAGAAACTACTCGGTCTACTTCGTCAAACGTTACATTAATGCTTTCCATAACAGATCTTTTGATGTTGTCGAGTATCCCACCAGTATTCCTTCAAATGCCTTTGGGTCGACTTTTCCTCTACTTCACGATCGTTTGCTACGTAGCACTTGCATCCAAAGACTCTCAGGAAAGATACGTCCGACACTCTGCGATTTATCAACTCGTAGGGAGTCCTATTGATCCTCTTGTGAAGGGACCCATGATTTTGCGTGAAGCAGGCTGTATTCATTGCTTCGGCCCACAAGAAGTAAGGTAGTCCAGAGTGAATGAGGAGTGTACGAGTTGCTTCAACAAAGGTTCTGTTCTTGCGCTCAACTACCCCGTTTTGTTGAGGTATTTTCACCGCGTGGGTGATTCCAAGTGATGCATAGAAGTCACTGAGTTTTCTGTTCTTGAATTCTGTCCCATTGTCAGTTCTGATGATTTGTACACTTAGTTGGTAGAGATTTTGAGCGGTTTTGATAAACTCAATGATTAGTCCTGGAGTGTCATCCTTGGTTCTGAGAAATTTGGTCCATGTGTAGCGTGAGAAATCATCCACAATAACCAACACATATTTTCGCCCATTGATGGTCTGAGAACGCATGGGTCCACACATATCCATATGAATGAGTTCGAGAGGTTTGGAAGTTGAGGCTATGTGTTTGGTCCGGCGAGATGCCTTCCTTATCTTTCCCATTTCACATGCCGAGCAAAGATGCTCTTTCTGATATCTGAACGTGGGAAGTCCTTTGACCAAGTTTTCTGATCGCAGTTTGTTAAGGTCTTTGAGTTGAGATGGGAAAGTCGTTGATGCCAGAGATCGTTCTGATGTAGAGAGGCTCGAGAGATGAGACACGTCGGTCGGACAGTCTAGAGGTCAAGTGAGTAGCTCTCTTCCATTGTTATCTGTGACACTACATTTGTTGGTCTCGAAGTTCACCTTGTAGCTTTTGTCACAGAAACGTCCAATGCTGAACAAATTGTAGCTCAGTCCTTCGACATAGGACACTCCTTTTATGGTCAGCCTGTCATGGATGAGATCACCTGTTCCTAGCATGGATGCAGATTGACCGTTTCCAAAGTAGATTTTTCCGAGAAATCCTTCAAAGAAGTTGCTCAAAAGCTCTTTGTTTCCAGTCATGTGTGAGGAGCAACCTGAATCTAAATACCACACATGACTGACCTGCAACAAAAATCAAGTGAGTTTAGGCACCCATTTATAGATGGGCACTCCTTTAATGGCAGGTGTAGTAGCTAACTTTTTCGTTGCTAGATTTAATTCTTTGCTAGGTTGTTGGATAATTGGTTTAAGAATCCAAGCGTGATGATTTCCAAATCTGTTTTCGACTTAATTTCTTGTTCGGCTTGGTCTTGGAGGTGATGTGTTTCTTTACTTTAGATTTGATAGTATGATTGGACGGCGTGGGAGATATGCCCTTAGAACGAGTGCTGTGTGACGTGGAAGCGTTTTTGCTGAAATGACTGTCACGAGGATACGAAAGTACATCATTGTTTACATGACAGAATTTTGATTTTAAGGCATAAAATAACGAAACACGTTTTGCGACATTACAAGAAGTCACTTTTGGAAATGCAAAAGATTTCGAAACATGAGAAGAAAGGTTGGAGACTGGTCTCTTCTTCTTTTCAGGAACCGTTGTCTTCTTTGCTGAGCCAGCTCGAACCTTCTTCGTTTTCTTAGATCTCACGCCTTTGTCTGTGGGTACATGTGATACAACATTTGTGTGAGATAAAGGAATTTTCTTTGTCGTTTGCTTGCATTTATATGTAGAGGATTCTGGAACAGGACGAGAGGTGGAAGGTTTGTAAGCGTCAGGAAAATTTTCAGGAGTATAAATTTTGCTCAACAAGATAGTTCTCTCTTCTTCGTGGGCTTTCTTTTCCGATTCTAGAGAGGCTGTCAAGGAACCTATTTTGCGTATAATCTCTGGAATGTAGATAAATGAATAAATAGGTTTAGCATGTTCGTCGGTGCCTTCCTGAATTTCGGGTCCAAATGGTGACATGTAATCATCAGAGAGTGTTATCTCTCTAGTTTTGTAACTATTATTGAGTTCGGTGTAGTCACACGCGATTTGAGCCCATTCTTTATTCCTCCGTTTCTGTTCGTCAGATTCAGCCACCTCTCTCGATCCTACGAAGGGCCCTAGTTGTTCTATGCTTAACCCAAGGCATTTAATGTTGTACAGAGAAAGTACTTTATCTGTTTCAGGGTTAGTAGTGGGCTCAAATCCCAACCCTTCGTGGGGATCATAGAATTCTACGTCTTTAGGTTGGCTAAGGAACATGGTTCGTTCACTTTGACCTCTTTTGGTGTTGATGTCATCTAATTCCTTGATTTTCTTGTACAGACGAACACGTTCGTTTGTGATTAGTTCGTATTGAGACAATACACGCTGCTGAAAAACGAATAGGCTAGCGCGGCTCGCTTCGCTCTTCAAGTTCCTCACCACCTGACTCAACCTCAACATCTAACAAAAGAAAAAAATCAAATCGATTTATGTATGGAATCAAATATGCAGTATTTACAGACAAAAGTCTTCGGTTATTGGGGCAAAATCAATATACTTCTAACTAATGTCGAATCAGGATAAACTAGGACAGAACTAAAGCATTGGGTCGAACTCTTCTTTGGCGTCAAACCGATGCGAGAGGGAGAATAAATATGGGGGAAGCGGGGATTGATAGCTTTCAAGAACCAGTGGAAAGGAAAGAGTTCTTCCCAGCATTCCTTCCTTTCCAAAAAGAGTAATTCCGCATAAAAGATTGGATTGAATGAACGCCCCCTTGGTTGTTTGTTTTCAAACAAATCCAATTTTGGGCCAAGCGTTGCCAGCCGGTAATAGCCGAAGGCTAAAAGGGAGAGATAGGGAAGAGGAGATTAAGGATCGAAAAACCAGACCAGACTAGTAGCTCCCTCGCCTCGCAGCGGGGGCATCTGTCTTTTAAGTTATTATATATAAGTCATTTCCTAAGATGGCCCCTCTTATTATACGATAATCCAAGCTGTAGCTCCACGAGTCTGCTCGGAACCGGTCGATTCCTAAGCCATTCGTTCTCCCCTCTCGGTTGGCCTTTGCCAGCCACTAGAACAAGTAAAAGAACCTACAATGAATTAACTTAAAGAACCGCGGATTTTGACCGGATTTGTCTGGCTATGTAGATGTGCATAAAGAAGGGGACGGGACATCTCTCTCCTTTTTTTGGTTGGGGGAAGAGAGAGGGAAGTTTACTTGTTCCATCCAGCCTCACGAACTTCTTACTGGGGCATAATCGTTATGGATGGGCTTTCTCTCCCAAAGAGAATCCACTATATGAACCAATTTCTCCATTAGGCAAGATTGAAATGCAATCCATTCCACTTTGAAGGTGATCATCGGAACGATGAAAAACCCTTCCTTAGGGCTTTCTCTAGCAAACTTCTTTCATAACTTTGATAGAGGAATCATTCGAAAGTTCGGATGGATGGAGATTGCTTAGACGACTGGCAATCCTTCCTCAAGTGAGGGCGCGAAGCGGAACATAGCTAAACCTTTTCTTAACTACCGATAGTGGACCCTACGCTTTCAGTATATATGTATTCTTCCTGCCTGTGTAAGGTTTGCTAAAGGCTCCTGGTCTTAGGGGGTGTTCTGGAATCCACCACATCTGAAGATATTGGATATACCGATCTTAAGGGATAGGTCAACTTAAGATTTCGCCTCCTTGACCAACTGAATACCTCCATTTCGAACGATATGTAACCCTCATGGGGCGACTATAAAAGCGCTTTCTCTATGTGTCAGTTCGCTTCGGGGGTTAGGAAGAGATTAGCGATGCCTGTCTCCCAGTTTGAGGATCAGATCCTCGTGACCCCATGGCCGATTGTGGGTTAATCCACCCCGGAGGGAAGAACCCATTTCCAGCACGAGCCAATCCGTTGCTTTCCCGGTCGGATTTTCACCTGCAGTAAAATATGATTATCCGCCGTTAGTCAGTAATGTGGACAGGACCGTTGACCTTTACCAAAAGAAGGAAGAAACGGCGGTATCTTATAGTTGAGAAAGTTGCATTTCGGAAGCACTCTGTCTTTCCCCCATATACCTTCTTACTTGGATCGGGAAGCTCTAGATAATGATAAACGAGAGTAGTCAGGAGTGCGGAGCTTCGGGCTCAGGGAGCACCAGGTGCTTGTTTATGAAAGATTAACCGGGCATCATGAGGGAAGGTTTTGATCGAAGAGATGCATGTGCTTTCGTTCGTTCTGTTTTTTATGGGATGGGTAAACCCCGAAGGGCTAAGTGCAGATCTAATTTCTTTGGCACTCTCGCGCTGGCCAGGAAAGGAAAGCTCACGAGTGGAATACTACTTAGTCGAGTAGAAAGGAACAAGGTCTTACGGATTCACCGAACATGTAAACCTCGCCGATTAGTATAGATGCATTTACCCGTTCTTCTTCGCTGTCTTTCAAACTTCTACTCATATCGCTAGTTTGTTTTTCCTTGTTTTCTATAAAATGTTCTAAAGTTTTTACTTTAGTTTCAGACAAGGTCAAGGATTCATTAAGAATAGCTATCTCTTCTTGTTGTTTGTTTAATAAGGCATAATTTTTATCGAAATTGCTCTGGAGTTCTGAGTAATCTTTACGATGCATGGAGAGTTCGCCTATCCTACGTTCAAGTTTAACGAAATCATTTAGGGATGGAGTGTATACCTCCAGGTCTTATGAAGAGACATCCGTCCTGTCTGACTCGATGGCTGGCTCATCCTCATCGGAGTCCTCATCAATGCTTTTCACCATGAAGGCCATTTCTTCTTCCTCCTCGTCAGATGTGTCCTCCAGCCATTCCTCTTCTTCAGCAACCAAGACAATTCCCTCCTCCTTGCGCTGTGAGAGCTGAAATTTTTTCTTATAGTAGTAAGTGTTTTTCTTCTTAGGTCTGAAGCATTCAGAAGCAAAGTGACCCGGCTTGCCACAGTTGAAGCACTTCTTAACTACTTCAGACTTTTTAGTTTCAGCCTCTTCAGGGGCAATGTCCTTCTGTTTTCCGCTCGAGGTTCGTTGTTTGTTGATGGTAGAAGATGATTTCTTGGCGCTCATCTTATTGACCGTATCTGAGATCATAGTCAGTTTCTTTCTGATTGATTCGAGTTCGTTCTCATATTCTTGGTTAGATTCAGCGTTGTCAGAGGTGTCAGATTGTACGACTTGCTTTCCTTTAGAAGTTTTCGAGCTCTTGTTGTTTGACTTAGAGGTCACGAGTGCAATTGGTTCCATGTCGACATTTGTTTTCCCTTCGTTCTTGATTTCTTTGGCATACTGAGAGTATTGTGAGAGATTATCGTGTAGGGAGTGAATATCCATAGCGTGTAGATCTTTGTTCTGTTGCTTAACAAGAACTGCAATCCGTCCCCACTCAGGTTGAAGTATGGAAAGGAACTTGATGTTGTGTTCAAGATTGGAGCGTTGGATGTTAATTTTTCTCATCTCGTTGATGATGGTCAGGAAACGAAGGTAAATGCTGGACTTCTTAGATAAGTTGCTAGCTTCTGTCCCAACCATCATTTTGCATACTTCATCCCAAATTTCCATTGCAGTGACCATTGCATCGACTTGCTTGTTGACATCATTTGGTACGGCCTGAAGTACGTAGTGTTGGGCAAGCTTGTCTGCTCTGGCTCGTGCTCCCTCAGCATCATTGTATCGACTAGGGTCCTTAGGAGTTCTCCTCTCTGGAATTGGAGGAACAGCATCGGGTTGAGCAGGGATGGTGGTCCAGAATTGAGCAGGTCCTTCGAAAATAGAGGAAAGCATGTCGTTCGCGAGGTCTGCATCCTTGATTTCTATGAAATTGATGAATCGTTGCTTCTATATGCCTTACTCTCCCCATCTTAGTAGTGGTGCACGGTTGTCAGATCCAATAGCAAGACCGTCCATGATTGTGTTTGGTAATGATCGTTAACGCGTGATATATCTGCGAAATGAAATGCTTTAGTTTTGAATGAGATGTAGTCAAGTTTGAATGATTTCGAATGTCGAGTCTAAGTAGGTAAATTCTCTTAATGAATTCTGTCGCAAAAAAAAAATGATGAATTTTGTGTACTGCTTGAGGATCAGACGATTGGAGTTATATGAGATTAAAATTTTGGTCTACCCAATTTTGAATGCTTGAGCGATTCTAATTTTGTATCGATTGGTCCTATGTGTTGAGAATCGAGCAATTGAAATTGAGTTTTGAGTTCTAGACTTGGGCGAAACAGCTAAGATAAGGAAAGTTTCGATCGAAAGAGGAATTTCAATTTCGATTGGAATAAATGGTTTCGATTGTCTAAGATTGAAATTGGCTAAGTGAATGATTGAGTTTCGGGCGAAACAGTGAATAAATTGGACTTTCGCCGAGATATGAGTCGGGCGAAACTTAGCAATTTAGTACAGACTTTCGGGCGAAATAGATTGGGCTTTCGCCGAAAATTGTATCGATCGAAACTGTGAAATTGGGTACTGTAGCATTTCGGGCGATTGGGCTTTCGCTGAGAATTGTATCGGTCGAAACTGTGAAATCTGGTACTGTAGCGTTTCGCGCGAGATGGATTGGGCTTTCGCCGATAATTGTATCCATCGAAACTGTGAAATTAGTGAAAAAATTGCCCTGAAACTCTAATTGATCGACTTTCGGGCGATATCAATTGGAATTTCGCCGAGAAATATATCGGCGAAACTGTGAATTTGACGAGAAATTGCCCGAAACTCAAATCAACCGTGGCTTCTCAAAGTGAGTTTCGGTCGAAAACTTCAAACTCAAAGGTATTGTTCTATCGGTTACTGATGAACAGTTCAGTAAAAACCCAGATTTTCAGACTCAGTTTTGCTCAAATCCTACTTAAACTTGACTGAAATCGACGTGAAAGTGTATAAATGTACTCAATATCAGTTTTCTAACGTCTTAGGGGCAAGAAATCACTGAAAAACGATTTAAAAACACCTAAAAACAGAAAAAAAAATGAAAATGAGTTTTCAAGCAAAAACTTCTTCAAATCACGTCGGAATCGAGCAAAACTGGATTCAAATGGAAGATATTGATCCGCCTTAGGCTTTGATACCACTTGTTGGCCCTTTTATTACCAAACAAGGATCAAAAGAAAGGTTTGATTGTAAAAATCGTGATGAACACCTTGAGTGCGTGTTAGTGTGTGTTTTTCTAAGAAAAAGTACAAGGTGGCATACCTTTTTAATTCTTTTGATAAAACCCTTATTAGGGTAAGTGGGGGACTTTATGTACCACAATTATTTGGTATATTAAAGTCCAATACAAAACTCCTACATAATATCAAGTCTCCCCAAACTACTACAACCCACTAAATAAACATATTAACCCAAGATTACATAAATTAAAGGATGCTATAAAATATTCCTAACACATTGCCTAAAGGAACAACCAAATATCTTAAGGGTCGTTTAGGCATCATTAAGGAAAATATTAAGGAGGAGTGTTAAAATGTTAATATATTTTAATATTTTCCTTAATGTCTATTATGATAATTGATGTAGTTAAGGTAGACCATGCCATGCAATGTGTATTGCATGGTCCAAGTTGAATATGTTTTGCATGTCTTTATCACCATGCGTTGTGTTGTGCTAGGTTAGTAAAGGCATGGGCTAAGTTGATCTTTTGTCTTAAGTTACTTGTATTGTGGACTATAAGTCTGTGATGTGTATGTATGAAGAAAACATGTATGTATGAATTAATGAATGATGATGTTCTAAGTTATCTCCTTCATTTTCCTTTTCCACTACTTAAAAGCTTCAACCTCTCTTATGTTCAAATTCCAACAAATCCACAGTTTATTATTTCTTCGTAATAATTATTCCAGCAAGGTCTTCTTCGGGCTAGGCTTTGTGCTTCTTTGGAGGGTTGCAACCATTGTTGCGGCACTTCTTGTTAAAATCAATAATCATAAGAGCATAAGTTAGGTTAAATACATACAAATCAATATAAATGTTTCATATATGTTGTAGTTTTCCATAACTTATACGTATGGTACCTCTAAACGGCTGGCCACTTGCGTCCTCGTGGAACAGGGAACATTCATCAGCTCAAGAATGTTCTGTTGAAATAATAAACTTGATTTGGGGCTTCATAATTATGAGTATGGATTTAGTATTTGGGCTTAGGAGAATAATGGGCCCAATTTCTAGAAGTTTATGATAAATATCTAAGATATTTTCTGTACAAAATCTAGGATATTTCTATAGAAATATCTATGATATTTTGGTAGAGAAATCTAGGAGAAATCTACATTTGAGACATGCGGCTTAATCTTAAGGAGGTGTAATTAGTATACATAGGGGTGATGTCCTTGCCATTTGTATCAAGCAAAAGTCAAATCAAATCAAGTGTTGTAATATAAAGCCTCTTCCTCTAAATACTAGCCTTCGATAATAAGTTCCTTCCTTCCGATATAACTCCTAATTTCCAACAAAGTGGTATCAGAGCTAGAAGATCCTACGGCGATGGCAAGCGGCATGGTTCCCTTCCAAGTCCCGACACTCAACAAAAGCAACTACGACAATTGGAGTATCAAATGAAGGCGCTCCTCGGATCACAAGACGTATGGGAGATCGTGGAGAAAGGCTATGTCGAGCCGAAGAACGAAGAAACCCAATCTCAAACTCAAAGGGATAGTTTGAGAGAATTGAGAAAGAGAGACAAGAAAGCTCTCTACCTGGTCTATTAAGGATTAGATGACGACGCTTTCGAGGGATTTCAGAAGCAAAGAACGCCAAGGAAGCATGGGAGAAGCTTCAAACGTCGTATAAAGGAGCGGATCCGATAAAGAAGGTACGTCTTCAAACTTTAAGAGCCGAGTTTGAAGCCTTGCATATGAAACAAGATGAAGTTGTATCGGACTACTTCTAGAGGTATTAGCAATAACTAATAAACTAAGAAGGAATGACGAGAAAATTGATGATGTTAGAATCATGGAGAAAATTCTTCGCTCGTTAGATCTGAAATTCCAGCATATCGTAGCCATCATAGAAGAAACTAAGGATCTAGAATAAATGACAATGGAGAAACTATTGGGCTCATTGCGAGCTCATGAAGAAAAGAAAAAGAACAGGAAGGGATTTTAGAACAACTACTCAAGATGCAAGTTGATCCTACAAAAGAAAATGATGAAAAATATCAAGGACGAGGCCGTGGACGAGGTCAAACTTGAGAACGAGGAGGAATACGGACGAGGTTGGAAGCCCAACGACGACGACAACAACAATCATCAAAGAAGAGATAACTCAACGAGAGGTCGTGGGAGAGGTAACCCAAGGTCGAGGTATGATAAATCAAAAGTTAGGTGTTACAATTGTGAAAGGTTTGGGCACTATTCTTCCGAGTGTAGAGTTCCTAAACATAAAGTAGAGGGGAAGGCCAACTACATCAAAGAGAAAAGTGAAGAAGATATTCTACTACTAGCCCATAAGGATGATGAAAGAGGCGAGAGTAACAAGTGGTACCTAGACACCGGCGCGGGCAATCACATGTGCCGGAAAAGGAACATGTTCGTAGAGCTTGATGAATCGGTGAGCGGCAATGTTGCATTGGGGGACGAATCAAAGGTCACTGTCAAAGGTTAAGTAAATTTGTTATTCGCTTAAAGAATGGTGGGCGTTAATTCATCTCCAATGTGTACTACGTGCCGGAGATGAAGAGTAACATCTTAAGTATTGGGCAACTCTTAGAGAAAGGTTATGATATTCGCCTAAGAGATAATAACCTTTCTATAGGAGACAGCTCAAATAAATTAATCACCAAGGTGCCAATGCGAAGGAATCGAATGTTCGTCCTCAACATCAAAAATGATGTTGTGAAATACCTCAAAACATGTTATAGGGATCCATCATGGATTTGGCATCTTCAATATGGGCATCTAAACTTCGACGGACTAGAACTGCTATCAAAAAAGGACATGGTAAAACGATTGCCATCCATCAATCACCCAAATCAAGTATGCGAAGGATGCTTAATTGGAAAGCAGTTAAAGAAGAGTTTTCCAAATGAGTAGAGCTCGAGGGCTAAAGGACCATTGGAGCTATTTCATGCTGACGTGTGCGGACCTATCAAGCCGAGCTCACTTGGTAAGAGTAACTACTTCCTTCTCTTCATCGATGACTTTCCAAGAAAGACATGGGTATAATTCTTAAAGCACAAAATGGGAGTATTCGATAACTTCAAGAAGTTCAAAGCCCCCGTTGAGAAAGAAATTGGCCTCAAGATAAAGCAATGAAATCCGACCGTGGAGGAGAGTTCACTTCGATGGAACTTCAGAAGTATTATGAGGAGCACGGAATTAGACGACCCCTGACGGTATAGAGATCCCCCCAACAGAATGGAGTAGCAAAGAGAAATAACAGAACAATACCGTACATGGCTAGAAGCATGCTCAAGAGTAAGAAGTTCCCAAAGGAGTTTTGGGCAGAAGCAGTCGCATGCGCAGAGTATCTCTCTATCGTCCAACAAAGGAGTGCGTGGGGAATAACATCGCAAGAAGCATGGAGTGGTAGGAAACATGACATCTCCCATTTAAGAGTCTTCGGAAGCATAGCCCATGTGCACATTCCAGACGAGAAAAGAAGCAAATTGGACAAGAAAAGTGTGAAGTACATATTCATTGACTATGATAACAACACCAAAGGATACAAACTCTACAATTCGAAGACAAAGAAGACTATCATCAGTGGAGACGCAATATTCGATGAAGAAGAAGAAAGGGACTGGACCACATGCGGAGGTGAGTACAATTATACGCCTTTCTTTGAAGAAATAACAAAGAACAGCAAACAATCGAGCAAGCCAAACACGAGCCCACTACTCCAATAACGTCACCGACTGCGAGTTCAGAAAGCAAGAGAACGCCGCGCTTCAGAAGCCTAAAAGATATATGTGGAGTACCAGAAGATGTAGATAACCTAACCCTCTTCTGTCTGTTTGCGGACAGTGGGCCGATGAGCTTTCAAGAAGCCGTGAGAAATAAGAACTGGAAACACGCCATGGATGAGGAAATTAAGGCGATCGAGAAAAACGACATGTGGGAGCTAACAACACTTCCAAAGGGACAAAAAGCGATTGGCGTAAAGTGGGTGTATAAAGCAAAGAAAAACTGCCGAAGGAGAAGTTGAAAGATACAAGGCGAAATTGGTGGCTAAAGGCTACAGAAAGAGCGGGGATCGACTATCACGAGGTATTTGTTCCAGACGCCCGACTAGAAATCGTTCGACTAGTAATATCTTTGGCAGCTCAGAACAATTGGAGAATTCATCAAATGGATGTGAAGTCCGTTTTTCTGAATGAATTTCTTGAGGAGGAAGTTTATATAGAGCAATCACAAGGATATAAAGTAGCAGGAGAAGAAGACATTGTTTTAAAATTGAAGAAGGCTATTTACGGGTTGAAGCAAGCACGAGAGCTTGGAACTCACGGATAGGCAAGTACCTTCAAGGAAGAAACTTCATCAAGTGTCCATACGAGCATGCACTCTACATCAAAGTACAAGGTAACGATATCTCGTGTGCTTGTATGTGGAAGATTTAATCTTCAGAGAAAACAACCAAAGCATGTACGAGGACTTTAAAAGAGAGATGACCAGAGAGTTCGAGATGACCGACATCGGGCTCATGGCGTACTATCTTGGAATCAAAATGAAGCAAGGTGACAACGGGATTCTCATAACTCAAGAAGGTTATGCTAAGGAGATACTCAAGAAATTCAAGATGGATGATGCAAATTCCGTCGATACGCCAATGGAGTGCGGTACTAAGCTAACTAAGCATGAAGAAGGTGAAAAAGTGGACCCAACATTCTTTAAGAGTTTGGTTGGAAGTCTAAGGTAGACGAGCACAAGACCCGATATTTTATATGCGGTTGGAGTCGTTAGTCGACATATGGAAACTCCAACAACGACTCACTTGAAGGCGGCTAAGAGAATTCTCCGATACATCAAATGTACGACTAACTATGGCTTGCACTATACAAGTTCTAATGATTTCAAGCTTGTTGGATATAGCGATAGCGACTGGGGAGGAGATGTCGATAATCAAAGCACAAGTGGATTCGTGTTCTACATGGGAGACACTGCCTTCACATGGATGTCAAAGAAGCAACCGATCGTTACCCTCTCCACATGTGAAGCAGAATATGTGGCGGCTACTTCATGTGTATGTCATGCAATTTGGCTTCGGAATCTGCTTAAGAGCTGGGAATTCCTCAAGCGAGCCAACTAATACTCATGTGGATAATAAGTTGGCAATAGCATTGGCCAAGAATCCAGTCTTCTATGATCGGAGCAACCATATCGATACACGTTACCATTATATGAGAGAGTGCATTACAAAGAAGGATGCTGAAATGGAATACGTGAAGTCCAAAGATCAAGTAGCCGATATTTTCAGCAAGCCACTCAAGAAGGAAGACTTCGTACAACTACGAAGTATGCTCGGAATGGAAAATCAAGTTTAAGGGGGGTGTTGAAATAATAAACTTGATTTGAGCCTTAATAATTATGAGTATGGATTTAGTATTTGGGCTTAGGAGAATAAGTGGCCCAATTTCTAGAAGTTTATGATAAATATCTAAGATATTTTGTATACAAAATATAGGAAATATCTAGGATATTTTGGTAGAAAAATCTAGGAGAAATCTATATTTGAGACATGTGGCTTAATCTTAAGGAGGTGTAATTAGTATAAATAGGGGTGATGTCCTTGCCATTTTTATCAAGTAAAAATCAATCAAATCAAGTGTTGTAATATAAAGCATCTTCCTCTAAATATTAGCCTTCGATATTAAGTTCATCCCTTCCGATATAACTCATAATTTCCAACATGTTCTTCGGAAAACAACCTACATGCACATATATATATATATATAGAGGTTTGCTATGGTGCCCACCTACTGTGACCAACCACCGTGGGACCATAAGCAAATTTCTATATTTTTTGCATTTTTTCGATTCCCAACAACGTCAACACCTCCGTAAACCATCTAATATCCATTGATTTTCTTAAAAATTAACGTGTTAGAAGGGCGATTTAGGTTAGCAATGGATATGAGAGGGTTTACGGAGGTGTTGACGTTGTTGGGAATCGAAAAAATGCAAAAAATATAGAAATTTGCTTATGGTGTCCACGGTGGTTGCTCACAGTGGGTGAGCACCAAAGCAAACCTCTATATATATAGGTATCATCAATGTATTATTAGTAAAAGATATATATATATATATATACATACTTACATACATACATTACATATGTATATATTTCAATAAAAAATACTTCCTTTCATCTAGTTTCCCGACCATGAAGATCCTCAGTCCACGCAGCGCACTCCTTTTTGAAATCTCCTCCCTCCAAATTCTTTGGCCAACATTGCTCGGTCTCAGATCCAGTCTTCGGGATCCTTTTGTTAGCTAGACTAGTCAGGCCTCGATTAATTGGTTTAATGGCATATATATTTGCGTTTAACTTTTTTGTAATAGTCGTTCGTACACCGTTAACACTTATCTGCCTAGCTTGAACTCTTGAAGGTCTTTTGCATCAACGCTAGTAAACACTCATTACCGTTTCGATGTGTTCTTCACTTGTGTTCCTTGTGTGATAGCACAATCATATAATCTCAAACGTAACAGACGTCTCCAAATTATGTCATATTTAACTTGATGGGTGCTGAACGTGTGAATGAGCCCAAGAGATCAAGAACGAACAGTACATTTGGGACTGACTTTAATAAATGATAAATACACTTACTTTTCTGATTTCCCTTCAACCTGTTATCGTGATTTATATAGAGAAATGCAATACTTAAAAATCTCATCTTTGTAATTTACGTAGCGCAATGTAATGCAATCCGTTCATAAGAATGGAGTCTGATACCTATCACTAGAAAGATAAGGCGATGATGAACAACGCATGTATATCCCCCCAAAATTCTCCTTATTCTTTTCCACCACTAAAAATATGTACTACTACTACTACTACTTATTATTATATTACTACTAGTTTTATGCCCGTGTATTTCACGGGTGTAAAAATGTGTAATTAATATAACATTATTCTATAGCAATAGTAATATGAGTTAAATGGTTTAATGTGAAAATAAAGTGTTTGTCACTTTGTTAGTCGATGGTTTTTCCATATTTTTTATTTTATATTTGTCTAATATAATGAAAATGCCCGTTTTTTTTTTGTTTTGTGAAATGATTTCCCTAATTAGGGGCGAATAAATAAAATTAGTTTAGAAAGTTTTGTTTGTGGGTAAGTTGTAGTCAAACGTGATATATGGTGGTTTAAAGCAGGGCCGGATTTGGGCCCGTGCAAGCAGACCTACAACACATGGCCACAAATCCGACCCAGTGTAGTATAGGGCCTCAAATAACAAAAGTTATTATAGTATAAGGCCCCAAAAAAGAATTGATAAGACCATATATGGGCCTCGAATAACAAAATTTATTATAGTATAAGGCCCCAAAAGAATCGATAAGACCATACATTTTTTATTAATGCCACATATGGGCCAGATGGCCCAGGGCCACCCTAAAGAAAAAAACGGCCCTGGTTTAAAGATAAAACAATATTTTATTAGCAAACGTAAACCAAGCTAAGCAAGGACATAATAGACATTTTCTTATGGGACACGTGGCGGAAGGAGATGAAAACTACATTTAATTGTATATGTAAGATTACTATTTAATTGACATATTATTCTCCGGGATAACTAAAACTTATATATTTAAAAGATAAATTAAAATAGACGAACATATAAATATATTATATGGTTTCTATCACATACATATTAAACAATTTGTAAGATTATGATGAGCAACAATGGTCAGGTATGTGAGTCGAGCTCAACCCACTTTCTAAACTCGAGTATTTATAATTGAAGATGTGTAGATGATTATTGCTTGATTAATATTAAATGATGAAGACTAGTGAGCTTTAAAAATGACTTCTCTGAGACATACACATTAACTGTGGATTAGAAATCAAATGAAAACCAAATGCCTGTAAACAAGATCACTCATAACCAATAATCAAGTCGAAAAATAAACCTGTGTTGATTTTCTTGGTAAATAACTTTGTATATTAATCGATATTTCTTGGTTGTGTTTGTAAGCTTACATACAGTCCTATATATACAAAGTAGCTTGAAGTAAAAAACTGCAAGTAGCCGTTGGAGCATTAAGTGTGATTGATCTTTGTATGATTTGCTCCACTGATTGGTTTGACCTATTTATTTTTTCCTTTAGTAGCTTCTTCTAGATAAGGTGAGTGACCGTTAGTAGCTTGCTCTTTAACACTCCCCCTCAAGTTGTGCTTGAATAAATCAATTAAGCCTAACTTGCTAAGTATGCCTTCGAATGTTAGGCTATCGATCGCCTTTGTGAAGATATCCGCCAATTGTTCCTTGCTTGTTACGAATGGTGTCTCTATCTCTTGACTTTGTACCTTTTCTCTGACAAAGTGGCAGTCTACCTCAATGTGCTTCGTGCGCTCATGGAAGACAGGGTTCATTGCAATGTGACGAGCTACGTGGTTGTCACAGAACATTGTCATCGGTTGGTTGTTCCTTATCTTCAAGTCTCCTAGAAGTTGTTTTATCCATATGAGCTCACTCGTTGTCGAGGCCATGGCTCTATATTCAGCTTCCGCGCTCGATCTTGCTACAACACCCGGCTTTTTGCTCCTCCACGTGACTAGGTTACCTCCAACAAACGTACATTATCCTATGGTCGATCTCCGACCAAAGCTTCCAGCCCAGTCTGCAACTGTGTAGCCAACCACATTGTATGTTCCATTTTCCCTCATCCAGATTCCTCGGCCTGGGTTGCCCTTGAGGTACTTTAGGATTCGATCAATCGCTTCAAGATGACTAGTTCTGGGTGCCTGCATAAACTGACTGACACAACTAACAGCAAATGAAATGTCAGGACGTGTAACTGTCAGATAGATTAATTTCCCAACTAGTCTTTGGAATTGATTCATGTCTTTTAAAGGTTCTCCATCTTCCGAGTTTAATTTCTTGTTCGTTTCCATTGGAGTTTTTGAGGGTTTAACTCCTGTTTTTCCCGTCTCTCTTAAAAGATCTAGAACATATTTTCTCTGAGATAGGAATAGTCCTTTCGATGAATGAGCTATTTCTATTCCTAGAAAATATCTCAGTGGACCCAGATCTTTAATGTCAAATTTGTTTTTAAGGTATTCCTTAACTTTGTTGATTTCATCTATGCTATTCCCGGTGATTATAATGTCATCCACGTATACAAGACAACTACAATGGCATTATTAGTTGTCTTGATGAACATGGAGGAATCACCCGCGCTTTTCGAAAAACTATATTCTAGGAGAGCATGACTTAGTTTGGAGTACCATGCTCTCGGGGATTGTTTAAGACCATATATAGATTTTTTAAGTTAACATACAAGGTTTTTGTGATGGTTTTCGAGCTGATGACCTGCTGGGAGTCTCATGTATATCTCTTCATCCAGATCCCCTTGTAGAAAGGCATTTTTTACGTCCATTTGTGAAAGACTCCATCCGGAGTTAACAACAATGGATAGAAGAATTCTATCAGTGTTCATTTTTGCGACTGGTGCAAATGTTTCTTTATAATCTATTCCATAAGTCTGTGTAAAGCCCTTCGCTACCAATCGAGCTTTAAATCTTTCAATTGTTCCATCACTGTTGTGTTTGATTTTATACACCCACTTACAACCGACAAGTTTTTTATTTACCGGCAGTGGTGTGATAGTCCAAGTTTGATTACGTTCAAGGGCTTCAAGTTCTTCATTCATGGCTCTACGCCATTCATATTTCTTATTTGCTTCTTTGAAGTTATTAGGTTCAACAATACGGTCGATGTTGCTTAAAAAAGCTTGATATGAGGGTGAAATTTTATTATACGTTATATAGTCTTGAATTGGGTAAGTGACTTAATTTGTTACAAAGTCTTTTAATCTTTCTGGAGGTCTAGTATTTCTCGTAGATCTTCTTAGAATTTGGGGTTCTTGTGTTTCTTCCCCTGAGTCGCGTTCTTCTGTTACGTTAGTTTCATTGTGCGTTAATCCATCAGTTGTGTTATGTATTCCCCAAGTTGCGTTAATTCAGGTAATGGTATACCTGTTGGATAATTTAGATTTTCGTCGTTTGTCTTCTGGTAGTATGGTTCATTTTTTTGAAATATTACATCTCTAGAAATATATAATTTTTTATATTTTGGATCGTAACATTTATAACCTTTTTTCTGAGATGAATATCCTAAGAAGATAGTTTTTACAGAATTAGTGTCTAATTTATCATGTCTTTTTACGTGTACAAAGGATGTACATCCAAATACACGTAATGTCCGGAATTAGGTGGTCTTTTCAATAAAATTTCTAGAGGGCTTTTATGATTTAATTGAACGCTCGGTAATCTATTTATCAGATATGTAGCCGTAAGTACTGCATCTGACCAATAAATTTTTGGAACATTATTTTGAAATATAAGAGATCGAGTAACTTCTAATACTTGTCGATTTTTTTTCTCTGATACCCCGTATTGTTCTGGAGTATTAATACATGTTGTTTGATGTATGATTCTCTTTTCTTTTAATAACTGCGAAAAATTGTTGTTAATATATTCAGTACCATTGTCTGATCTAAATATTTTTAATTTCGCATTATATTGATTTTCGACTAAATTTAAAAATTCTTGAAAGCATGAAAAAACTTCTGACTTATTTTTTAGTAGATAAAGCCATGTAATACGAGAATAATCGTCGATAAATGTAACAAAATATTTGAAATCATTGTAAGAGGTGATGGGAGCTGGTCCCAAAACATCTGAGTGTACTAATTCAAAGAAATTTCGGTGTTGTTGAAGGAAGAATAAAAAAATAATCTGGTTTGTTTTGAAAATTTGCAATATCGCAGTTACTAGAATCGAGATTAATATTTGGAAAAAAGGTTTTTTAGGATTTTGTCAGAAGGATGTCCGTATCTCTGATGCAAAGTATCATTTAAGTTCAAAGAGCGCCGTACGGTACACATGGAGATATTAGGTATTTGGACTAGATATAATCCGTTTTCTTGTTTTCCTTCACCAATTATATTCCCCGTGTCCCGATTTTGAAAAATTACTTTGGTTGGTGAGAAAATAACATTACAATTTAGTTCGCAAGTAAGTTTTTGTACAGATAATAAATTTGAGTTAAGATTCGGAAGATAGAGTGCATTAGAGATTATTTGAGAGAATATTTTTGAGATTCCAGTTTTCTTGATTGGTATTTTATTACCGTTTGCTACGGTAACATATTGGGGAAATTTTGTATTGATAGAATTAAATATATTATTTTCGTTGCAAGTCATATGGTCTGTTGCACCCGAGTCTACTATCCAAAAATTATCAAGGCTAGTTCTAGTACTCATGCCAGTATAATTGAAAATAGAGTATCATACCTGTGCTGTGTTTACCTGTTTGGCCTAATAAATACGAAAGTTGATTTACGAGATGGCTCAACTGTGCTTGGTCAGGTCCAGCCCAAATCGTACTTGGCCGAGTAAGTTCCTCGCTAGCTCCAGGATGGCCCAATATTCTGTTATTGCACTCTCCTTTGTTACATTCGGCCCGATTTGTGTCCTCAAGCCCATTTGGCCTTTTGTTGCTTTTTCTCTCGGACGTGAGATTGGATTTTTGTTTCAGCCCAAGGTTTGTTTCTCTCTCATACGAAGATGTGTTCAATGGATTATCTCTGGTGGTCATGGCTAGGTTTTTTATTTTGGGTTTTAAAGCCTTTTGTTCGGAGCAGATTACGTCGCCGCACCTGCAATGAAAAACCATCTGCCCAGCTCGTTTCCTCCCATCCTCCCGCGGCCTCTTCAGGGACCTCTGGATTGTCCGCGCCTCTTCTGCGACATGCGGGGAGCACGCTCCGTCAAGGTTTTTGCTCGGATCCGAAGACACGGTGGTGCGTGGGGTATGGGACGGGATCGTCTGTTGCGGCAGGATGCACTGGGTTGCTGTTAGACTATTGGGGAATTTGAGGTCGGCCGTATGTGCTTTAATATCAGTGGTAGTTAAAGAAAAATCAACGGCCCTCTTGTTCATGTTGATACAGGCTTCTTGATTTCGACGGTTGGTTCCTTTAGGAAGTTTGAAGCAGGATTAGTAAACCCGCTCTGATACCATGTTGATTTTCTTGGTAAATAACTTTGTATATTAATCGATATTTCTTGGTTATGTTTGTAAGCTTACATCCAGTCCTATATATACAAAGTAGCTTGAAGTAAAATCTGCAAGTAGCCGTTGGAGCATTAAGTGTGATTGATCTTTGTATGATTTGCTCCACTGATTGGTTTGACCTCTTTATTTTTTCCTTTAGTAGCTTCTTCTAGATAAGGTGAGTGACCGTTAGTAGCTTTCTCTTTAACAACATGTCATTTATTTTCGGGAATATGTCTTCTTGACCTATGTTGGCACCCTAATCTCCAAGCCCGAACTTTCACGGGAGAATTATGATCAAAATCCTTCATGATTTTGAGTTTTTTGCCTTAATTATTTCTCTCTTTGGTTTCCTTTGTAGAACTTTCTTCTTGAAAAAATAAAATGTCAAACCACAATCTGAGCGGAAATTCTAAAACATACAAAGATCAGTGAGCACCAAATACAGATTTATCAAAACAAGAAGAATAATCGTCCAAGTTAACAATAGTTGCTTCTTCTTTCTCTTGCTCTTATGACCTGAGCCAATCCTCGACACATTCTCATGAGAGCCATGTGCTTGTTGATTCATTGAAATTCATCGAATAACTTTGAAGAACAGAATATTAAGGGTGATCAAATATAACACTACCAGCAGCTTTTTTCCCTATTATTATTATAAGAACTAACTACATAAAAGTTAATGACATGCTCCCAACTTAATAATATGACGTTCAATTTGCACAAGTGTCATGAAAATGTGCACGGCTAGTGCTTTCCACCGATCGACCAAATATTAATATCACATTTGAGAACGGAATATTGTTAGGAATGATTTTGTGCATGTTTAGAGAAGGATGAAATATGAATAGACACGTAGGACTTTTGTGCTCTTTTTGGTTTGTATTATTCTTTGACTGTGAAGTGATGTTTGTGAGGTGACGACCAAAATATAAGAGACACGCCGATTTGTTTCTGGAAATTCAGTGGTTAAGTTCATGTTTTGTAGTTATATTGGAGCCTTCCTAATTGATAAGTGATTGTTTTAATTTTACCACCAAATTAACGGTTTCCAAATGATGACAAGATTGGGCAGAGGATGAAAAGGTTTTGCACTTGGTTATAGGCGACCAATAATAAATAAATAAAAGTAGGTAACATGAAATACATGGTTTATTAACACAAATATATATCCACTAGAAGATATATTATATTATACACAGATTGAAAATTTCAAAAAATTTCACAATGAACCCGAACACACGATAGATCGAGCCTTGCTAACGAGACATCGATGAAGGAAGTCTCGGAGAGTCCAAAAAAGAATGATGGGCTCGAAAAAAGGGGAAATTGAGAACCAATTATCATTGACCTTCTTCTATATGAGCCGAACAATTAACACTGTGTACATATTGTCATGAGGCAATTCATTGAAGAACTTTAACGAAGAACATAGCCAATGGAAATAATCAACTAATCTTACATTGTATTTGTAACCGTTGTTACTTGTTTGTTCACATATTCTCTAAGAAAGTTGTTAGGATATGCGGAAATCTCCGATATTATTTTGCCCAAAAAATGACGATAATAAATAAAACAGACGAAAAATAAATTTGGACAGTGACACGAAATTTACGTGGTTCGGTCAGAATGACCTACGTCCACGGGCCGGATGATAGAACTTCTTTATTATGTGGAGATATTACAGACACGTACGCTGACGTGATACAAAAGCAATTATACTGACTAGGAGAAAGAAGCTAGATATATAAATGACCGGAGAAGATCTCTTGATGTGGTGTATTTTCTCCTTCAGCAAAATGAGCTATATATAGGCGAGGAAATGCATCGACGAGCCAAATGAACAAAAGAAATATAAAGCAGACTTCCTTGAATCTAATTGCAGCCGAAATAAAAGGAGAAGTATAACTCCTTTTCCCTTTTGTTGGCCAACCACGTTTGAATGCCTATAGCTTTTGACCATATGTGTTTGGTGCCTGACATCAAGGTCACCATCGATCAACAAATCTCCACCTTGACCTTGATTCCGCAAATCACTTCACCTTGTCTAGTAATACCTCTATCACCCTCCGACCTTAGCCCCGACGGGCTAGTTCACCAACTTTGAAACACCAATCAAGTCCAAGCAAAGCTTGAACTTAGAAACTGAAAGAGCCTTCGTAAACAAATTCGCAGGATTATCCTTCGTGTTGATCTTCTTGATAGACACCTTCTTATCTGCAATGATCTTACGAATAAAATGATACTTGACATTAATATGTTTAGTACTTTCGTGATACTGATCCTTAGTCAAATGGATCGCACTTTGACTATCACAGAAAATAGTAATGACTCCCTGATTCTGAGTTAATCTCTGAATAACCCCGTTAACCATAATGCTTCCTTGATCGCGTCAGTAATCGCCATGTATTCTGCTTCAGTAGTAGACAACTCCACTACATGCTGTAGAGTAGCTTTCCAGCTAACTGCACAACCTCCAATAGAAAATACATAACCAGTAAGAGATCGCCTTTTATCGAGATCACCTGCGTAGTCTGAATCGACGAAGCCAACGAGAGTATCACTGTTTCTGCCAAACTCCAAACAAAAGCTTAGAGTACCCTTCAAGTATCTGAGAATCCACTTCACTGCTTGCTAGTGTTCTTTCCCTGGATTAGCCATATACCTGCTAACAACACTAACGGCCTGTGAAATATCAGGACGTGTACATACCATTGCATACATAATACTGCCGATTGCACTCGAGTAAAGAACTCGTGCCATGTACGCTTCTTCCTCATCTGCTGATGGTAACTGAGCAACGCTTAGCCTAAAATGGCTAGCAAGAGGAGTGCTGACTGGTTTGGCATCGCTCATGCCAAATCTCTCCAAAACCTTCTTGAGGTAACTTTCATGGCTCAGGTATAACTTACCAACTACTCTATCACGTCTAATCTCCATACCAAGAATCTTCTTAGCTGCTCCCAAATCTTTCATCTCAAATTCACCATTCAATAAGGCCTTCAACTGGTGAATTTCTGCAAGATTCTTAGGCGCAATGAGCATGTCATCAACGTAACAATAGATAAATGAACGAACTGTCATTTAACTTCCGGAAGTAAACACAACTATCATACTTGCTCCTGGGGAAACCATGACCCAACATGAAAGAATCAAAACGTTCATACCACTGTCTTGGAGACTGCTTTAATCTGTATAAGGATTTCTTCAGTAAACAAACTTGGTCTTCTTTTTCTTCAACTATGAAGCCTTCAGGTTGCTTCATATAAATCTGTTCATCTAAATCGCCATGTAAGAACGCTGTCTTGACGTCAAGCTGTTCTAACTCCAAATCATACATGGCAACGAATGCAAGTAATACACGAATAGAGCTATGTCTAACGACAGATGAGAACACATCATTAAAATCAACACCGTGTACCTGACTATAGCCTTTCGCGACTAATCGTGCGTTATACCTTGCATCGTCAGAACCAGATAAATCTTCTTTCTTTCTGAAGGCCCACTTACATCCGACTATTTTCTTTTTCTTCGGCGACGGCACAAGAATCCAAGTACCATTCTTGTGTAGAGATTCCATTTCTTCATTCATCGCTACCAGCCACTTATCAGAATTAGCATCAGTTATTGCCTCTGAATAGGTGTTCGCCGCCTCCACCTGTTTCTTGCGCCACTGATAAAACGTACGAAACTAAATTCACGTACCGTTGTGGTAGTCGAATCTCCCGTCTCTCCCTATCTCTGGCTATAGAATATTCATCCTCGGCGCTTTCATCTTAAACAGGATCTGAATCAGGTTCTGGCTCATCCCCTCGATCTGTTGAACTCGTAGCAGGGGTATCTGAAGGATTTTTGTTGATCTCGAGCTCCACCTTGCTGTGTACACTATCCTTCTTTTCTTGATTAGAGAAATTAATAGACTCTTCTGAAGGATGTAACATAGAGGACTCGTCAAATGTAACATCTCTGCTAATTATAAATTTGGTTGACTTGGGATCAGCATTATATAGTCTATATCATTTCACCCCTGAAGCGTAACCGAGAAAAATACACTTTTTAGCTCTAGGCTCTAACTTTCCCTCGTTTACGTGCATATAAGCTGGGCACCCAAATATTCTTAAGTTGGAGTAATCAGCAGGAGTACCTGACCAAACTTCCTCAGCAGTCTTGAAGTTGATCGGTGAACACGATGAGCGGTTGACAATACAACATGCTGCGGCGATAGCTTTAGCCCAAAAATCATTTGTCAACCCAGTGTTGGAGATCATACATCGAGCTCTCTCTAAAAGTGTCCGGTTCATGCGCTCGGCAACACCATTTTGTTGAGGCGTCATTTGAACAGTGTGACGTCGAGCAATACCTTCATTCTTGCAAAACTCGTTGAACTCGCTTCCACAAAATTCTAAGCCATTATCTGTCCGCCACCGCTTGATCTGTTTTCCTGTCTGCTTTTCAATCAAAAGCTTTCCATTGTTTAAATGTTAAGAAAAACATCACTTTTCTGTTTAAGAAAATAGACCCAGATTTTCCTTGAAAATTCATCAATGAAAGTCAACATGTATCTTGCACCACCTTTGGACGGAACACGAGAAGGACCCCATACATCAGAATGAATATAGTCCAAAGTACCTTTTGTCCTGTGGATTGCTGGCGAATTGAAGCTGACTCGTTTCTGCTTCCCAAAAATACAATGTTCGCAAAAGTCCATCTTACCAGTACTTTGACCGCAAAGTAGGCCCCGCTTGCTTAAAATCGTCAAGCCTTTTTCTCCCATGTGTCCAAGTCTCATATGCCATATTCTCGTGGTATCAACCTCCGGGGATGTCGAAACTGCAGCGGAACCTGTAACTGTAGTTCCCTGCAAAACATATAAATTTCCAGACCTGCAAGCTTTCATTACGACGAGGGCACCTCTGGCAATCTTTAAAACTCCACCTTCGCCTGAGAACCTACACCTTTGAGATTCAAGTGTGCCTAAAGAGATAAGATTTCTCTTCATATCTGGAACGTGTCTGACTTCTGTGAGCGTTCGGATGATTCCGTCGAACATCTTGATCCTAACTGTGCCTTTACCAACAACTTCACACGGAGCATCATTTCCCATTAAGACGTATCCACCATCAACTTTTCATATGTGGAAAAATAGTCCCGACTCCGACTTATGTGGTAAGAACAACCCGAATCTAAGATCCACTCATTATCAGACCTAACAATATTTGCAGTTGCTACAAAAATAGTTCCATCGCTCTCATCAGTAGCTAAACTAGCTTCGGCGGGTTTATTAATTTGCTGATTATTTTTCTCCTTATTTTTAATTTAAAACAATCAGCTTTGATGTGCCCCTTTTTCTTGCAAAAATTACAGACTTTATTTATGTACATGGATTTCGACCTTTCTCTAGATTTGCTACTTTCAGCGTCTCTACGTTCTGGTATTCCCCGTGCAAATAGGCCTTCTGCCTGGCTACCACTTGTTTCTCCCGTAATATCCCTGTCTATCTGCTCTTTCGATTGCAATGCAGATTTGACACTAGAATATGATATCGTATATTTCCCATATATTATAGTGTCACGAAAATGCTTTAAAGACGAGGGAAGGGAACACAACAATTTTATGGCCTGATCTTCGTCCGTCACTTTTACTTCTACGTTCGCCAAATAAATAATGATAGAATCAAATTTATCGAGATGCGAGATAATAGAAGTACATTCCGTCATTTTCATACTGTATAGCTTCTGCTTTAAATAAAGTCGATTCTCCTTAGTCTTCTTCATGTAGATAGCTTTTAGCGCATCCCACATACCCATGGCCGTCGTCTCCGTGACAACTTCTTGTAAAACCTCGTAAGAGAGATTTAAGATAATAACCGATCTGGCTTTCTTGTCCAATTCATTAAATAGATCGTCCTTCATTTCGGTTGGTTTCTTCTTTGCGCCTTCAAGCGCCACCTCGCAACCGTCTTGAATGAGTATGGCCTCCATCTTGAGACTCCACATTGCAAAGTTGATAGTTGTGTCGAACTTTTCAATTGACATTTTTGTTATCGTCATGGTGGCTAAAAAATAAATCGGGTTGGCTCCGATACCAATTTGTTAGGATATGCAGAAATCCCCGATAATTATTTTGCCCGAAAAATGACGATAATAAATAAAACAGACGAAAAATAAATTTGGACAGTGACACGAAATTTACGTGGTTCGGTCAGAATGACCTACGTCCACGGGCCGGAGGATAGAACTTCTTTATTATGTGGAGATATTACAACACGTACACTGACGTCATACGAAAGCAATTATACTGACTAGGAGAAAGAAGCTAGATATATAAATGACCGGAGAAGATCTCTTGATGTGGTGTATTTTCTCCTTCAGCAAAATGAGCTATTTATAGGCGAGGTAATGCATCGACGAGCCATATGAGCAAAATAAATATAAAGCAGACTTCCTTGAATCTAATTGCAGCCGAAATAAAAGGAGAAGTAGAACTCCTTTTCCCTTTTGTTGGCCAACCACTTTGAATGCCTACAGCTTTTGACCATATGTGTTTGGTGCCTGACATCAAGGTCACCATCGATCAACAAAAGTCAAAGTGATATCTTGGCCCCATGGGTGTTGATCGAAATGGTGGTAGTTATTTGTACACAGATTCTCAAAAAATCAAATTATTTTCTTGGCCTGTGCGTGTTAGCCGACGGATTGCGAACGCGTATCTCGCTTGTTCGTGTTCTTTGTGTTTACTATTTCGCTCCCATTTAATGATGTGAGCCAATCTAGAATCTAGATGCGTTACGTTTCCAAAAAAAAAAAGATATATATTATATCACATACATACATTGAAAATTTCGAAATTTTTCAGTGAACCCCAACCACAAACAATATAGATTGAACCTTGCTAACGAGACATCGATGAAGGAAGACTTGAAGAGTCCAAAAAAGGATAATGGGCACGAGGAAAGAGGAGAAAATGAGAACCAATAATCTTGGACCTCCTGTATGAGCCGAACCAAAGAATTAACCCTAGGTAGCTTGTCATGAGGCGATTCATCGAAGTAACTTTGTTGAACAGAGAATGGAAAATAATCGAATAATATTAAACAATACCAACAACTTCTAAGATTAGCCTCTTTCACGACATAGAGACGGTGTACGAGGATAATATCCTGACCACGTCTTCTTTCATTAAATATTTAAAAGATATGCTAAATAAATGTTCAGAGAAGCAATCCATGGTTTGGTTATCACATGGGATTACTGTTTCATATCATTAAAGTATTACATATAAGAAGATGTATCAGTTTATATATATATATATATATATATATATATATATATATGTTGACTTTTTTGGTTCATATGCATTAAATAGTTTTGATGATTTATGTAAATGTAATGACATTAGGGCTATAAATTGAGAAATTCGATCTCTATTTAATATAATATCTAAGTATATATTCGACTATGCATGATTTATGAGCTACGAAATGGAAAATTGTCGAATGTTTGATTCACATGTGATCTTGTGATAAATTGGTAAAAGTGAATGATCGCATGTTGTTGATATGTCACATACTATGATATATTTGTGTGTGGATATGATGTGCTATTTATGGTAAAAACGTGTGAGATAGTACTGAGATATATATATATATATTCGGGGATGAAAATCATATTGATAATCTTTTGCATGCATCCTACTTATATTGAAAAATCTATTGATATCTTTTCTTGTGCTGATTAGGATATTATTGTATGGAAAGAATTAAATTGGTTGACTTTATGTGGAAAATATGCCGGTAATATGGTATGTGCTGAACCGGATGAGATCTCATATATATGGAAAGTTATGCAATAGTATGAAGTCGTGGACTGTGATTTTATCTATGTGCTAAACGTGGAAAATATATTGATCTGCTGATATCTTATATGCTGAATAAGGAAAATAGATCTTGATTGATTTATTCTATAAGATGCTAGCTGGATATTACATATGAAAAGTGCTGTTATGGAAAATATCATCTGAAATATATGAATATGCATTGACTTTGAATATGAGGTTCTATATGAATTTAAATAATGGTATTATGAGCTAATGACCGTTGTGAAAGTATATTATTGGCATGATTTATATGGCATATCAATTACTCAAAAATTACATGGATTGAGTGCTTAATTTGGTTATTAATTTTATGATTGAGTTTCCATGCAAGTGTTGATTGAAAAAAGTCTATATGTATGAGCAAAATTGACGAGTACCTAGAATTTGCGATACAAAAGACTGAGCAGAAGCTTAGGATTGATTCATTTAGTGTTTACTTGTGATAGCATTCTGCCCTACTGAGCGATCACTTGCAAAGTACTGAGTGTACCAAGTTATTCCAACCTGTACCCATATATTATGTCTTCGGACTTGTCTTCGGACATGAGCAATACTTAAGGAGGCAAGGTTGACGAATACGCACACCTGGAGGGAAGAACAATGTTCTGGGGGTCCTTCGCTAGCAAGCTGTGTCCTGTCAGGAATTGGAGATTCCCATGAACGAAACTCGGTGTTTGGTAAATTTAAGTTAAATACACACGCAAATCAAAATAAGTGTTTTATATATAATTGTCTAATTTTTTCTAAGTTTTATGTAGGGATAATTGCTAATTTGGTCCCTCACTTATTAGCCTATATCAGTTGCTTAAATAATATAAAACTAAAAATAAAATATAAAATCAAAAATAAATCAATAAAATAAAAAATAAAATAAAAATTAACAGAAATTAAAATTAAAAATAAAAAATATAATTAAAACAAATTAAAATTTTAATATAATTAATAATAAGTTAAAAGAAATTAGAATAAAAATTAAATTAAACCAAAATAAATTGAAAATCAAATTAATTTTTTAGAGAGTGTTGATCTGAAAGAAGCTTATTTTAAACTTTTATTTTCATTTATTTTATTTAAATTTTATTATTTTAACTTTTTAATTTCTTTTATTATTATTATATTTTAAAATTTTTTATTTTATTTTCATTTTTAGTAATCATTTTATTATTTAATCAATTTCCAGTATTTTCTAATATTTGATGCCACTAATGGCCGATTCCGTTAGTTTTGACGGTCAACCCGGTCATACTTAAACTAATATAGACTGATAAGTGAGGGACTAAATTAGCAATTATCCCTTTTATGTACCACCTCCGTCCCACCTTCACATCTTTCTATTTCGGGCGTCTCACATAATTATTCCCATTTCAATTTTTGGTAAAAATTATCCCACTAATTAAACTAATTACACCACTAATATTAAAAAAAAATCTTCTTGATTTGCGTGCCCAGTAATAACTTTCTCTCTCCATATCTCAAAAGGTGTGCTATAATATTAAAAAAGGACTTCTTAATTTACGTGCCCGCTAATTCTTGGGAAGAATTAGCTGGGACAGAGGAAGTATAATACCTGCAAATGGCTGGCCACTTGAATCCTTGTGAGACCAGGAACGTCGTGAGCTTAAGGATATTCTTTGAAATTAACAGACATGCACCAAGATTCCAATCATCAAATGTATTATAAATGATATTTATAGATTTTAGGAAAACAATATACGCCTTCCTCGTCAACCTATTCCCTTAATTCATTGACCGGCCCTGCCTGCATACTCATTCTCCATCATAATCATAGATGCAGAATAAACGTCTCCAAATAATGTTATACAGGGCCGGATCTACGTTGTGGCCCGGGGGGGCCACGGCCTCGCGAATTTTTTTGAAGTTTTTAGTGCTATATATGTTTTATATTCATTAACAATGTATATGTCGACTTCGAATATTAAATGTGATTAATATTACAAGTAGTATAGTGGTTAACGTGACCACTTGCGGGAAGGTCATGGGTTCAAGCCCACGTGAGTTTTTTCAATTCTTATTTGTTTTTTATTGGTTTAGTCTTTTTTATTATTATTATTATATTCTTTTATTTCTTTTCTTCTTTCTTTTTTAGTTATTTTCGCATCTTTTAATTATGCATTTTAGTTTATTATTATTATTGTTAATTTATTATTATAATTCTTTTTTATTTGTTTGTTTTTTTCTTTTTTTTTTTATTCTTATTGAGACCTTTTAGCTATTTTGACACTTTTTCTTTTTGTGTTAATTCCTTTTTTTATTTATTTTTATATACAAATTCTTTAATATATGATTTAATATATGTAATTCTTTTTTTGTATCTTTTCCAATAATTTTTTATAGTCCATTGATACTATATCTTTCAAATTGAGCAAGTCCATAATGCAGATATATTTTAAGAAAAATACTCTCACATAATTAAGCTCATATTCGAGTGTGCGGTGGAAGACCATAGTCGATTACGTGAAAATGAATCGGAAACCCCCCCCCCCCCCCCAATTAAAAAATTTCTGGATCCGCCCCTGATGTTATATTATTTATATATATATATATATGTTGATATATATGCTAAATGTGTGAATGAGCCAAGAAATCAAGAACTGTTAGTGCAACCTTACTTTTGTGACTGACCAAATACATATTTCTCTTCAGTCTCGTATTGTGGTTTATACAAAGAGACATGCAGCGTGAAAATCTTATCTTGTAAGAAGAATTTCTGATGTAGCGTAAAAAAGCAATCTATCCATAAGTGCAGTTTTCTTTGAATAGAAACTGTTTAGGGTATTTATACACATAGCCCTAATGGGCTATTGGGCCCGATATTACTAATATACCCACAAGTTAGGTATATTACAATTAGGTCCTAGCTTAGAATAAACTACTAGATTAAGATAACCTAATTTAATTGAACGCAATAAAATATTCCTAACAATCTCCCATTTGTGTTCAATTTGCAATTCGGCACTGGTTATCTTCGTCTTGTAATCATCTTGAGTCCTCAAAGAACACGTATCAATGTATATGGCGGAAGCGTCTGCGTGCGTGTTCTTCTTCGTCAATCTCATCCTCCTTTATCTTGTCTTGTGACCTCTTCTTTAGGAGATCCAAGCTCACCGTGTTCTGATCTTCTCTTTTTGTGTTCGATCTTTCCCTTGGATAGTCTCCACTCCCCCTATGTTTGTTCAACCTTTTGTTGGGATTGAGGAGTCCTCATTAAATTTTGAGAGACGTACACGAGTCGAATATTCTATGTAGGTGTTCCAGCTCTTCCTTCACTTGTCGCAACTCCCCTACATTTGTTCAACCTTGGGTTGGGATTGGGAGTTTTCTTTAAAGTCGGAGAGCTGTACACACGTCGGCAGCTTTGATTCTTGAAGTCCATGCTGAAGTTGTTGGTCGTATCTTGTCATTTGTGCCCGATCTTCCGTTCGATTGTAGCTCAACTCCTCTTACGTTTGTTCAACCTTGCGTTGTGATTGGGAGTTTAAAGTCGGAGAGTCGTACATGAGGCGACAACTTCAATCGTTGGACTCTGTGGTCTTCGCTTGATTCTTTGACGACGCTTGAGATTTGGCATTTTTTTTTATCTATTTTGCACTTTCGTCGTGGTGTTGCTCCCATTTTGCTTTAGTGCTCCTCCCCCTCATGAAGATCGAGCTAGGGAGATCGTCATGCGATGGGTCAAAATGGAGCATCGTATTTGGCAAGAAGATCGCGTCATCGGGACAAGATGATGGAGTTCCTTTTCCAAAATGTGCTTGGGCTCCTTCAGATTTTCCCATCAATTACATGAGCCCGTCTTCAGAGTGGTACGCGCGGCGGAAATGGTGGGTGCTCAGGTTGGGTAATAACCTGACGGAGCCACAAAAAGGCAGTCCGTCGACACGACTTCAGAGTTAAACTCTGAGATGTGGCCTGTCAGAACGGGGCTTTATAAACCGTGGCCACATAGTTGTCCCGTTAACATCGATCTAGGAGCGTAGCTCATAGGATGGCCTGAAACCGTTGTTGCTTTGATGTTGCAATGGCAGGACTTCCTTTCGATCATCGAAGCATGTCTTAGAATGACATGTCTACCAAAGTTCTGATCTGGTCACAAAGTCCAGATGAGAAAAAGTGTATGTGTCCTAAAAAAATATATAAAACTTTTAGGTAGTGAGGACACCTAGACTCGATGTGTTAAAGAAAGTTTAGTGGTGTGGGGCTGACTACCACTTAGTTCAATATCTCCTACTTCCAAGTGAAGCAGTGATAGATTACGTGGCTCCGCGTGATTTAATGAAACATCGGTCTGTTGGGAGATCGATGAGTGGGTAAGGCTCGGTTGTGCATGCGCCTTTGGACCAGATGAGGCGGCTTCTACCCGGGAGCTAATACAATTAGCACCTGTACCTATGGGGGTCGGTCCGAGTAATTTGTGAGCTAAAGGAATTTTGTATCTTCCGCTCTTCGGTCTTGTCAAGAATTTCCAATGTGGCTTTTATGAACTTGAAATTGTCACTAACACTCGGCTACGTTCCGGGGTTAGGTTCAGTTTGGTCTGACTGAACCATGGGAACTTAGAGTCCATGCGTCCATCAACTTTGGTGAGTGCTACTTGATCAGCAAGTCGGAGCAGGTTGGTTGATATCATCTTCGTGATAGTGTATGATTGTCACTCCTTTTGGAATTCTTGAACTCTTGAGGGTTGAGTTTTCCGTTGAAGTCCGTTTTGGGAGGTGGAAACATCTGAGAGGATTTTTTCTTCTTCTTTTTTTCTTTTTTTTTTTTCTTTTTTTATTTTATATATATAAATAGATATATAACAATAATTTTTTAATATATATGTATTATCTTATTAATAATGTAATAGTAACTATATACTATATTATTTATATGTGTATATATATAGATATCGATATATACTTCTCTTTTTTTTTTTTTTGCTTCTTTTTTTTTCATTTTTATTTTATATATAAATAGATATATAATAATTTTTTTAATATATATGTATATCTTATTAATAATGTAATAGTAACTATATACTATATTATTTATATGTATATATATATAGATATAGATATATACTTTTTTTTATTCCTCCCCTCAAATGATGCACATAAGATGTACTCCCCCTAAAATTTTACTCTCCCCCTCGTAAATATGAAGTGATACTCCCCCTCAATGCATGCACGTTTAAACATGTAAGTTCTCTCCCAATTAATTAAGCGTGAACGTATTTATTTATTTTGAAAGCAGATGCAAACTAAGAATTATTGTGCTTTAAAATTGCATTAGAATGTACGTTTTTTATCGCTCTAAGTTAGAATAGGTATTTTGCGCTTAAGCTCATATGCATACAGAAAATTTAAGCTCGAAATTTTTTAAGATTCATGCATAATGAAAATGTACCTATAGCATGGTATTTAATGCATTTCAGCTTATGTATGCATGCAAAAATTTGGAATTTAAAGTCTTTTTGAAGCATGCATAACTATAATGTACCATTTAATTTCAAAGTAGGTATATGGTCTTTTCAGTTCGATATACATGCCAAAAGTTTAACTATGGAATGCATATATAGAATTTACCTACGTTTAGTTGCTCGCATCGCTAATCAGTCGTGTCTGTGGAGCAACTCGAGATGCCATACACGCTGGGATGTTTGGCTGCCCTCGTCGCATACCAGTCATGAGTGTGGAGCAGCTCTCATAGTACCTACTCATGCTGGGATATCTGCAAAATATTACCGGGACTTTGGTACCCATTTTTGGATGGGTCCTCCCTTATTAGCAGAAAAAGGGTTAAGCACATAAGGTGTAAAATCTTGTCCTAAATCATTCATTAATGCAGCTTTAGGTACCCATTTAGGACTAATTTGACACGGGTATGACATTTCAGCACAAGTGAACGTGTTATTCGAAGAAGATTTAAAAATTTTCTCCGAAGCCAGTCGCATAAGATGTTTCTCAGACTTAACATGGACTGAATATTTAAGGAAGGCATAAGAACAATAGAATTATAGGCATTGTTAGTACAAGAAATGTTCTTCCTACGTGAAGTGTTCACACGATTCACATCAAAATGATGACTTTTAGTGAAATTTTGCTTACTAGAATGATTAACATTTTTGGATGGGTAAGCAATTCCACATCTATCATTCTTTAAACAAAGAGATGTTTTGGGGCTTGAGAAGTTCGCTTGCTTGAGCTTGGAACTTTTTCTTTGCACGCTTCTCTTTTGATAGGAATGGGAGAGGAAAACTCTTAAACATTTTCGACTTTAATTTTCGCAGACAATTTTGCTTTTCCTTTCTCCTTCCTAATTTTCATTTGTTCCTTAGCTATCTTTAAAGCTTGACTTTTACTTAACGTTTCAGCTTCAGTCAATATTGACTTAGAATTAGTAGTAAAAGTTTTCTCTATTTCAATTTTAGGAACAAAAGCGTCAATTTGAGTTCCCTTATCCTGCTTAGACAATGATATTTCTATAGAAGGATTATTTGGGACAGGTAAGGGCGGGGAAATTTTGAGATTTGATATCTCCTCTAAAAGTTTTTGCTTTTCTGCTTGAAAACCTACTCTTTCTGATTCCAAAGTTGCGTTCAATTTGGAAATTTTGTTAGCAACCTCTGGAATTCCCAACAAGAAGCAGGTTTGCTAGAATGTAGATTATCTTCCCCGTTTGACGTTAGGTTCTTAGAGGAATTTTGATATGCTTGCCCTCTATTTGTTAGAATGTCCTCTAAACTCCTAATTTTAGAGTATAACTCGTTACGCTCGCTAGACAAGAAGTTATATTGACAAGTCTTAGTGAATATCTCGTCTTCGCTCTTTTTCAAGCTAGTAGTTGACTCACTAATTTTTGCTTTTAGTCTTTCGATTTCTTTGTCACGATCATCGACTCTCATTTGCATTGCTTCAAGCTTCCAATTGAGAGATGCTTTTTCACTTAAGATTACAAGGAGACATTTATGATTATTCTCTAAGCGAGCTTTTAATTCCTCAATTTCTTTGGCTTGTTTGTTCACTTTCTGTTCTCAATGATATGGCATATATGACATATTGAAAATGGATATTGAAAGTTCAGTTCTGGAATTATTTTGGTTGGATATGGATCTTAATCGTGTTGATCAGCTAAATCTTAGACTCAAAGAAGACTGAATAAACACCCAAAATACACATGAGTTTGAGCTATGTCTTCCATCAATGTGCTCCTCTCCTTGTAAGAAGGAAGACTTCTACAATTTAGAAACATCTATTAAGCCAAAAATTATACAGAAGAGAGGAAGGGCAGGCTATAAGATATAAGATGGACTGAATGAACAATCAAATGCTCCTCTCCTTGTAAGAAGGACAACTTCTACGAAATTCTACAATCTTCTGGTCTTCCGGAGATTCCTACGAAAAGTGAGCAATGAAAGAAAATTCAACATTGATAAAACTCGTAACAAATTAAAACAATTATTCAAAACCGAAATTGGTTTAGAATAGAGCTAGATCATGAGAAATTACGGTACAGAAAAAATTTGAAGTAAATGCCAATTTTTTGAGATATAAAAATAAACATCTAGTAGCTCCAATCAACACAATACTAACTTGCCATTCTTGCTGGTTATCACACATTTGCAAACTCCTCAAAAGAATCCTCTCATATCTAATATTTGGTGTTGGAAGGTTCTCGGGTTCATCATATCCCTCATCAAGAAAAGATTCTGGCTTGCAGGAGATTTGAAGTCCTGCACATTCTTTGGCTTTCTTGAGAGGTGTACCTTGAGATGAGAATTCACAATCCTATGTAACCCAGACGGTAGCATCACCTGACAATTAGAAAACTACTCAAACCACAATACAAAGCAATCATCACCAGACAGTACATCAATGGTATCATGATAGGCAAATTAGCAGGTCAGACGTGCATAGCAACTATACATTATACACCATATATCAAATTAAAAGGTCGTATAGAGTTGATGGTAATATCATTCAGTAATATATCACTTCTGCTTTTGATATATCAACATTCTCTGATGTTGTATCTCTAAATTGCTACTTCTATTCCTTACAGAAGGGTCTGCTTCAGAATACCGAAAAAGAAAAGAGATCGGTTTTTTGTCTATAACAACCAAAAAGAAGGCAATGCTTAACGAAAATTGAAGTAATGTCACCACAAAATTCTAAAACATGGAGGTTAAGAAAATATCTGAATTATTATCAAGAAGTACTTAAAGGCACATCAACTGTGACAGCATTTTTTAGTAGACAAAGACCATCAGCTTCTTGAACCCATTGTTGCTCATTCAATACATTTGTACCATCCATATGATCATTATATGGGCCTCAAAGCACACCTGGGAGCTTCTCAATTTCTTGGGAACAACTTCAGCAATGCAACACTTTCGACCCCATCAAGTCTAGTTTCCCAAGGTGTCCCTGAAGGGAAAGACATTCAGCTGAGCAATTGGAAATCTCCTTCTGCAATAAAGTTTATTTCAACAGATGCTTCCAAAAAAACTCATAACAGTAATACTGGTGCTTTCAAGGGAATAACCATGCATCACATGTACGATGTTAAAGAAAACACCATGAAATAGTAGATATCAGAAGGCAACATACGGTGATCGCCGCTACTTAAGAGGATATAAAAATGGAGTGAAGCAATTTTCTGAAATTGGAAACACAGTTACCTGCTTTTGGCATGCCAAACTCAAAGCATCATATGCTTCCTTATAAGCAGCAGCATGTATCCATATCCAAAGCTGGCGAATAACTTTATCATCATCAATCATCCCTTCTCCATGATCAGCATTGATGCAACTCTTTTCCTTGTTAACAGGTGAGCATGGAGGTCTCCACATGTAGGTCACTGCAGCAATAGGTGCACTATCTAATTTTTCAGGGTGATGAAGCTGTAAAAATTGCCCAAAAAAACAAAATCTAAGATACTCAGAAGTCCCAGGTCATTGGCGAGGCAGCAGTAGCAGATACAATACTAATAATTTAAACTATATAGTGAAAGAAGCTTCATTTACCCTAGCACTTTCAAATATTTTGCCGGCGAGAATATCCTCAGAAGTATCATTGCAATGAACTGATGGGGAAGGTCCAAGACAGAACCTACGATGGAGACTAAAGTGTCCTGAGAAGTACAAAAAAAAGAACAGGGCCACTAAATGTTTAAAGAAAGAAATGAAAATAGTTCATTGACATCATATGAAGCCACACACTGTAAACAAATGTTTAATATGTATAAAGAATAATTTCATGGTAAGTTAGAAGTCGAACCTCTTGACCCTCCAATTGGACACAACCAAACTAACTTGCATCATAGATAAGCCGTGTTTCAGTTTCTTCAAAACAACCCTATCACCTCTTCCCCTGCATTACGTAAAATCACATAAAAATTACTCAAAATATTCATAAAAAATGAGTTCTCACAACTTGTAAGAATTGAACTAAGAGCACGAATTCATGGCTAAGTTAAGCTCAATAAACACCTTCCATGCAATGAAGACCAAATGGAACATAGAATCCCCATAGTTTAGACATCGTAACCTCTTCGCATGCCATAGATGCGTTCTCAGCCTCTTTGTCCCATGCCCTGATGTACTAAATCCACTTGGCCGATTCTTCTTAAGACTGCTACAATAACGCAGATGCTGTTGGCCTTGTAGCAGCTTCAGAGCTTTCCTCAACCTCGCTGATCGAAAGAGAAGAGAAGAGTTCCCTCAGCTGATCGCTTCTTTCAACTCCCAAATTGTCTGAATTTGATTCTATGGTTTGTTGAACTGTTTTTCTCATCTTAATTTCGCCGTTGTAGTACCCATCGTCCCATTTCAGTGAACCATGAACTTCAGTCGTGCGGCCAACTGAGGGTTTTTTGACAGATCCTTCAAATGACAAAAATACAAATCGTTGATAAGCTCCGACTTTTGGCTCGCATCGAGCTGTTAATGGTGTTGAAGAACTGACAAATGGCCTCAACGCTTTCCTCAGACGGGCAGCCATTAAGATCTTGCCCAAGAAGCTCCTACAGATAAAAAAACCCCGTGTCCGCAGATTATTACAGTAAACGATAAGAACGTATTAAAGAAATGACGAAAAAAGGTGGAAAAAGATCAAATACACATAAAACTACTCGCTATAGAAATTTTAGCAAGCCACTCAACATTTTAAAGGCAAAATGCTTCCTTGTTGTAGGTCAGGCGGGGAGAGGCGTGTCTCGGGTCTCTGATATTGATTTTGCCTTTATCTGTGAATTAGGATTAGGTTAGAAATGGCATGAGAAGAAACATACGAAGAAAAAAACGAATGAATACTTGGCCTACTATGGCTTTTACCTCTTCGCACATGGGAACCCAATTTTTGGCACGCATATCCAAAATCGTCGCAAATCATGAACTTCAGCCGCGGGGCCAACTGAGGGCTTTTCAACAGATCTTTCAAACGACCAAAATACAAATTGTAGGTAAGCTTCGACTTTTGGCTCAAGCGAAAGAGTGGGGTAGGTCAAAAGAAATTTACCTGCAGATTCCACACTTCTCAGTGGTATGATTCTTCAAAATCTGTTTTAAGGTTAAGAAGCATCTTCGTTTATAGTCGAATCAACTTAGGATGCTATTCGGCCGATCAGAGGAAGAAAAATGCTTACGTCATCGTCGAAGAACTTGCACTTAATTTAAACACAATTATATTAAACTTGACACCACATCTTAACTACAATTTGTCATCAAAATAAAAAAAAAAACAATATTAGAATTGCCTTAGTTAAATTATATATTCAAAGGCTTGTTTAATATTTTTTAGATAGTAGCACATGCATTGAATGTGCTAAATTACTATTATTAATTTTTCTTCTGTCAAATAACTAAAACGATAAAAGATAAATTAAAATAAAGAGACAAACATATACAACAGAGTATTCCTTATTTTAATATAAAATATGGTTTCTATAACATACATAATTAAACAATTCGTAAGATTTAGGATGGTCAGCAGTGGTCATGCATGTGAGTCTGAGCTCAGACCCCTCTCTAGACTCGAGTATTTATTAATGATTGTTGCTTGATTAATGATAATGACAACTGAGCTTAACAATTGACTTCTCGAACTGAGACATGCACATTAATTGTGGATTCAAGATGAAATGTGAAAAGATGTCCATAAACAAACATTGTCCAACAAACAAACGCACGCACACGCACACAGAGATCATCTGGTATCTTGCACACGGTCGGTAAAGTTTAGATAAAAAAAAAATTGAGTGATTATTCACCCTTCTCTAAACACACAAACCAATCCTAAAAAGACTTATGATATGCTCCACACTTAATAATAAGACGTTCTATTTACGTAATGTTGAAAATGTGCATCATTAATGCTTTCTACCAACCATATAAATGTAGGACTTTTGTGCGCTTTTCGGTTTGTATGGATAACCAGTTCGTCTTGAATTTAGTACTGGTTTGCAATCGAATAGTAAGACAAAAGATACAGGAAGTGATGTTTGTGAGTGTGACAACTAAAATATAAGAGACACATGATTTGTTTCTCGAAATTCAATGGTTACGTTTCATGTTTTGTGGAGATGACAAGTGTGATTTGATTTTTTTGTTAATAAATTTGAGCTTTCCTAGTTGATAAGTGATTTAATTTTACCACCAAATTAACGGTTCCAAATGATGACAAAGTTTACAATTGGGCGCCTTTAGGAGATGAAATGAAGGTTTTGACCTTGGTTATATCCGACCCGTAATAAATAAATAAAAGTAGATAACATAAAAAATATGAGGAATTCTATGGTGCTCACCTTATGTGAGCACCTTATGTGGGCACCTGTTGGAATGACACCGGTTCGTGCCATTTCAACATCCCACATCGACATCTAAGGTTATGTCGTCTTAAATAACACCGTCTAGGTGCTATTAATTGTCATTTCGGTGCTGATGTGGCATATTGACGTGATTTTTTGTAATTGACACGTAGAGTGTATGTAAGGCGTCAATATACCACATCAGCATCTGAAATGCCAATTAATGGCACCTAGACGGTGTTAATTAAGACGACATAACCTTATATGTCGATGTGGGATGTTGAAATGGCACGAATTGGTGTCATTCCAACAGATGCCCACATAAGGTGCGCACATAAGGTGAGCACCATAAAATTCCTCCATAAAATATAACACAAATATATGTCCACTAAAAGATACATATTATATTATACATTGAAAAATTTCGAAAATTTTCACAATGAACCACAATCACAATATAGATGAGCCTTGCTAACGAGTATTGTTACATTGATGAAAAAACCTTGAAGAGTTCACAGCGCGGTTGAACATAGCGATTGAGTTAGCCACAACATAAAAATTTGGAAGCAGGACCGAACTTAGTTGGAATGACTATTAAGAAAACAAATAATATTAGAAATCGAGGGGCCCTTCCTAAAACCAATTGGTGATAGGATGAGAAAGCCTCGTATATATAGCGGCTCTTAGAGCTTGAATTAGTCGATGTGGGACGAAACCCACTTTTTTTTTATAATCTCAACACGCCCCCTCACGTGTGGCATGACTGGCCTAACACGCGAGCAGAAGATTTGCCTTGATACAATATTAGAAATTGAGGTGTCCTTCCTAAAACCAATTGGTGATATGAGGAGAAAGCCTCTTATATATATAGCGGTTCTTAGAGCTTGAATTAGTCATGTGTGACGAACCCACTTTTTTTTATAATCTCAACAAATACATTACCAAATATAACCATGAAATCTTTTACATATGATAAGACTTGGATTTCACGCTTGTCCATGCATGGCTCAAGTCAAAGGATTCGAAGGCTGGAATTGAGACCGAGCACTGCTATGAATCCTTCAAGACCAGCATTGCTTGGTCACAAGTCCAGCCTTCCAATCCTACGACTGAGCTAATGTACAGATCAACTAGATATCCACCTATGCTTATTTATTTTTTTCAAGAAAACATACTTCCTTCGTCTATTCCATCGATTCATGTTCCATTGCCCCTTTTGTGGGCGACAGTCTTTTTCTCAGCCTCTACTAGTACTTGAGTGGCCCTTGAATGATGTTTTTCTTGCTTTGCTTCTTGAAAGACCATTCAAATTCTTCTTGTTTGTTATAATGTTAAGGACAGCTCGGGCCATTATTGCAGCATTTCTAGTTAAAACATTATTTCAAAAAGTTAACGTTAAGTTAAATGATATAGTTCAAATAAGTATAAATGTTTCATGGATAATTTTCTCTAACTTACATGGTACCTGGAGATGGCTAGCCACTTGTATCCTTGTGAGACGAGGAACATTCATCAGGTGAAGGATATTTTTCGGGAAACAGCCTACACGCACATATTATATACATATAACAAGATCCCGATCGTCAATAATTATTATTAAATGATATATATATATATATATATATATATATTTCAAGGAAACATACTTCCTTCGTCTAGTTTCCCCACAGCACCCATGACCTTCCATGAAACTCCTCAGTATACTCAATGCACGCCTTTCTCTTCAACCTATTCCATCGTTTCATCGACCCACCCACGCCTACACCGTACTCATTCACCATCAGCCATTTTGGAATCTCCTCCCTCCAAATTATTTTACCAACATTGCTCGGTCTCAAATCCAGCCTTCGAATCCTTTGCTTAACCAGGCTCATGCCTAGATCAAGTGGAAATTCATCCATTGGTTTAATGGTCATACTTGTTTATTAATATTTTCGCAATAGTCGTTCCAACATCATCCATATAATGTTATATGCTACATGATGAATGTGTGAATGAGCCCAAGAGATGAAAAATACATTACTTTTCTGATATCTCTTCTGCCTCTTACCGTAGTTTATATAGAGATATACAGTGCTTGAAAATCTCATCTTGTAAGAAGAATTTATGATGTAGCGTAACATAAGGCAACCCATTCATAAGGAGTTTGAATATGTGAATAGACATAAATCTGTGTTGAACAAAGCATACATTTCGCCCAAAGCTTCTCCTTACTATTCTTGTCCACCACTCGATATTATTGATAATATTATTATTATAACTATTATTATTACTTCTAGTATTATTATTGTTGTTGTTATTGTTATTATTATAATTATTATTGTTGCTATTTTATAATTATTATTACTATTATTATTATTGTTATTACATTCTCCTGCTCACAACTAAGATCAATGTATATATAATCTTTACCGCTCGCTGCATCTTATATTCCATATATATCTAACTTCAAAACTCATCAAATGTTTCAATTGACTTTTTTTTTGCCTCAAACACGTGCAAACACACGTCTATCATATAACATCAATAAGAACCCTATATAATTAGATCAATAAGATTTATGTACAATAAGATGAATAATCGTTATCCTAAAGTTGAATGAACCGTACCTTATCTTACACAAATGAAAAGGAAATGATAAATATCGTGCCTTATATTGATCCAACATTGCTTGGCCTCAAATTCAGTCGTCGAATCAATCGACTCAACTCATGCCTAGACAGGGGCGGACCCACGTAGGGGCTCGGGGGGTCTGTTGACCCCCGGCCGACAGAACGACAGTGAGAGAATAGGGTGGTCTGAACGATAAACAACATGTAACATAAATTAAGTTATTTTGTTATGTATTGTCTATCGGATCAGTGTACTTAGCCCAACAAAGTTCATCCTACCAGTTGGCCTGGGATCGAGTTCTAAATCTGTTTTTTAGTTTAACTTTTAAACAGATACTAATAAAATAAACATTCATTCTTTTATTTAAATTTTAGACGTAAATTTAAACAGATAAGTTATACATTTACTCCTTTACTTGAATTTTAGACATAAATTTAAGTTTAAATTTTTCATAGTTATATATACTCTTTTATAGTGCGTATGGTGGATGAAAACTGTCAATTGTCCGTTTGACCAATTAGATGCTTTCTACCTTAATTAATATTAAAAAATAAAAATAGAATTCATTCTATTTTTAGTACGTATCACTTGTTATCCACTAATAACTAATTTTATTTATTGCACACACAAAGGTGAACACAAAAAATACTACTATGTATAAATGATTTCTATATTACTACATCAAATGGCTTAATTTGGACCAACAAATTTCCTATTTGGAGCCCCTCCAGTCATAAGATGCCCGATCCGCTCATGTTCCTAGATCAGCTGGAATCCACCTGTAGTGCACTTATTTTTTTGTAATAGTTATTCCGGCCATTATTGCGGCATTTCTTGCTAAAATCAATAATCAAAAGAGTATAGGTTAGGAGTTAAATACATACCAATCAATATAAATATTTCATATTTGATGTGTACTTCTCCATAACTTATAGGATGGCTGGCCAGTTGCATCCTTGTGAGACGTTCTGCGGAAATCAACCAAGGTGAATATATATATATATATATATATATATCATTAATGTATTATCAGTAAAAGATATATACTATATACAATATCATATTTCGTCAAAACATACTTTCTGCATATAGTTTCCCCACAGCACCCATGAACCTGCCATGAACCTCCCCAGTCCACTCAACGTAGCTTCAAGCTATTCTCCAATTCATCCACCCATCCACGCCTTCACCGTACTCATTCACTGTCGGCCCTTTTGAAATCCACTCCCTCCAAATCAGTTTACCAACATTGCTCGGTCTCAAAACCCAATCTTGGGATCAGTTGGCTAGCTAGACACAGGCCTATCATCTGGATATTAATCCACTGGTTTATTAATTTTTTCAACTAATTATTCAAAGATACCGACTGTACTTTTTACCATGATTCAATCTAATATACTTTTTGTTGAGATTATGGCCACCCTAGATTCGCAATTCACTCTTATGTGAATTGATCCAAGAAGAATGATCTTGATCGAGATCTGTTGAAGATGGAAGGAAAGGCTCCACCGATCAAGGCACAAAATCATACCAAGTGAGAGATTATGCAGTTAAAGGAAATATGATTAATGAAATCAATGAGTGTGTCTCAACGGCTAGTTTAGAAAGTATTGGCTATATAACGAGTCCATCCTCGATTGTACTGCAATAAGGTATGAAATACAAGCCTTTCTCTTTTATTTCTATGTGTACACTATGAAAAATAACATGGTATCAGAGCAGGCGATGTAAAAACACACACCAAAAGAAAAGAATCTCGAAGAGATCTCGATCACTGCAGAAAAAACTACATTCACAGAAGCTCCAAATAACCATGTAAGAAATCAAACCACGGTTGGAAACAAAAAGCCACAAATAAAAACAGTGTCTTTATTTCCTCGATAACCCAGAACATTATATGACACAACAAAGAAACTATGATCTATCAACAATTTCAATCTCTTCATTCCTCTACATAATGGATGCATCGATCTGAGCCATCAAGAAACAGAGTGCGACTGCCAAAAAATCAAATTGGTTCTCTCCAAAAGCCCCAATATGAGAGCCATCGTGGTACCCGTGACCTCCTCGACTCTCGACTGTTGTAAAATGGACAGTATAAAAATAAAGGAGACACTATGAATTAACGTGGAAAACTCCACACTCGGGGTGAAAAACCACGAACAAGGTAAGGAAATTTTATTGTGGGTAACTTATGAGTTACAACTCTCTACCGTAAGGAGAAAACTAGCTCTATCTCTCTTAAATAGGAGCAGTCTATCGTTACCCTCTCCACATGTGAAGCAGAATATGTGGCGGCTACTTCATGTGTATGTCATGATATTTGGCTTCGGAATCTGCTTAAGAGCTGGGAATTGCTCAAGACGAGCCAACTAATACTCATGTGGATAATAAGTTGGCAATAGCATTGGACAAGAACCCAGTCTTCTATGATCGGAGCAACCACATCGATACACGTTACCATTATATAAGAGAGTGCATTACAAAGAAGGATGCTGAAATGGAATACATGAAGTCCAAAGATCAAGTAGCCGATATTTTCAGCAAGCCACTCAAGAAGGAAGACTTCGTACGACTACGAAGTATGCTCGGAATGAAAAATCAAGTTTAAGGGGGGTGTTGAAATAATAAACTTGATTTGAGCCTTAATAATTGTATGGATTTAGTATTTGGGCTTAGGAGAATAATTGGCCCAGTTTCTAGAAGTTTATGATAAATATCTAAGATATTTTCTATACAAAATCTAGGAAACATCTAGGATATTTTGGTAGAAAAATCTAGGAGAAATCTAGATTTGAGAGATGTGGCTTAATCTTAAGGAGGTGTAATTAGTATAAATAGGGGGATGTCCTTGCCATTTGTATCAAGTTAAAATCAATCAAATCAAGTGTTGTAATATAAAGCATCTTCCTCTAAATATAGCCTTCGATATTAGTTCCCCCCTTCCGATATAACTCATAATTTCCAACATGTTCTTCGGAAAACAACCTAAATGCACACACACACATATATATAGGTATCACCAATGTATTATTAGTAAAAGATAGATATATATATAGGTATCATCAATGTATTATTAGTAAAGATAGATAGATATATATATATATATACATACATACATACATTATATATGTAAATATTTTAAGAAAACATACTTCCTTTCATCTAGTTTACCGACCAGGAAGATCCCCAGTCCACGCAGCGCACTCCTTTTTGAAATCGCCTCCCTCCAAATCCTTTGGCCAACATTGCTCGATCTCAGATCTAGTCTTCGGGATCCTTTTGTTAGCTAGACTAGTCAGGCCTCGATTAATTGGTTTAATGGCATATATATTTGCGTTTTAACTTTTTCATAATAGTCGTTCGTACACCGTTAACGCTCATCTGCCTAGCTTGAACTCCTGAAGGTCTTTTGCATCGACGCTAGTAAACACTTATTACTGTTTCGATGTGTTCTTCACTTGTGTTCCTTGTGTGATAGCACAATCATATAATCTCAAACGTAACAGACGTCTCCAAATTATGTCATATTTAACTTGATGGGTGCTGAATGTGTGAATGAGCCCAAGAGATCAAGAACGAACAGTACATTTGGGACTGACTTTAATAAATGATAAATACACTTACTTTTCTGATTTCTCTTCAACCTGTATCGTGATTTATATAGAGAAATGCAATCCTTGAAAATCTCATCTTTGTAATTTACGTAGCGCAATGTAAGGCAATCCGTTCATAAGAAGGGAGTCTGATACCTATCAATAGAAAGATAAGGCGATGATGAACAACGCATGTATATCGCCCCAAAATTCTCCTATTCTTCCACCACTAAAAATGTGTACTACTACTACTTGTTATTATATTACTACTACTATTTAATTTGACATATTATTCTCCGGGATAACAAAAACGATTAATATATATTTAAAAGATAAATTAAAATAGACGAACATATAAATATATTATATGGTTTCTATCACATACATATTAAACAATTTGTAAGATTAGGATGATCAACAATGGTCATGTATGTGAGTCGAGCTCAACCCACTTTCTAAACTCGAGTATTTATAATTGAAGATGTGTAGATGATTGTTCCTTGATTAATATTAAATGATGAAGACTAGTGAGCTTTAAAAATGACTTCTCTGAGACATACATATTAACTGTGGATTACAAATTGCTACTAATACGAATTTAAACATTCGGATTAATAGTTTTGTGTTGACATAACTGACTAAAGATATGAAATACGAGGATCAACACATCTGTCTACACTAAGGAATAAGCATTGCGCTGAAGTAACCGGTCCAAACAAAGTACGAAGAGTTCAACCGCATACCGACTATGAAGACCAGTCACGGACAAGATCTCAAACTGAACATTGAAGTATGTTGGACCGGACCTAATACAGGCTGGACACTCGAGACAAGAGCCTACTAAGACAAAAAGGAAGTCTCAGACATTTAATGTAAAGCTGCAAGTCTAGAGTGAAGCAGAGGTCAACTAACGCAAATAAGGAATGAAGCGAAAGTGACAAGATAAACTGCTGCATAAACCGGACAGACCTATTTTGGGAAAGTCAATTAATGCACTGCTCAGAGTAATGAGTTTATCTCACAATGGATTCAAATTCAAAACCTCAACTATAAAAGAAGGAATACTAGATGAAGACAGATGCTTCACCATTACACAAGTTCTAAGCGATTATCAACGATCTTCAAACACTGTGAAAGAGCGAAAATCAAGAGTGAAGTCTAAAGACATAACTGTTCTTAGTTTATGTTCTTTATTTCCAACGGACTGTAAAAAGCTATTGAAGTAGGTGGATTGTTGTATACGACTGCCTAGGTGATTCACTAGATCAAGCTGAGAGCAGCTGGGTAGGTTGTACTGTGTATTGTATAACTGAAGTCTAGTGAACCTTCCTTGTGAGGAAGAAGGGGAGACGCAGGAGATTTTAACTCCGAACTTCCAGAAATAAATCAGTCTTACACATACACGTAACTAACTTTAAATCGGTTACGATCGTTCAGTATTTCTTTTCCGCACTAATATTGACCGGTCACTGATTGAATACTAGTCACCACACTAAATAGCTGGATAAAACCAAAAAAGTGTCAAGCGTTTATTCACCCCCTCTAAACGCATCTATCTATCTTAACAAGTGGTATCAGAGCGGGTTTTTCAATCATGTTGCCGATGTTCTCCCGAGAAAACTTCATGGAATGGAAAGTTCGTATGATGACTCATCTAGCGGCCCAGAATGAGGACATGTGGGACCTCCAGAGCTGACGAAGGTCAACCCACTACACACTCAAGATAGGACACATCCACAAATAATTCAAAAGGTAAAAGTGAATGGACAGAGGGCGAAAAGAAACTGATGAATCTAGACAACGTGGCCAAAGACATTCTGTTCAAAATACTGGATACCGAAACATTCAGACAAGTCATGCTGTGTAAAACCGCAAAGGAGGTCTGACAAAACTTTGCCAAATCTGTGAAGGGAATGAATCTACAGGGGAAAACAAACTGATAGTTGCCATACAAACGTATGATGGTGCAAAGATGAAACCAAGAGAATCAATGACCGATTTCGAGAGCCGGTTCATGAACATTATCAACGATCTCACTGCTCTTGGAAGGACGTTGGAAAACCGAGATGTGGCCATCAAAATAATGAAAGCACTTCCTCGTGAGTGGGATGTTAAGACCATGGCCATGAGAGAATCAAAGGATCTCAGCAAGATACAAGTTCATGACCTATTTGCTGATCTCAAGGCCTATGAGTTAGAGCTACAAACAAGGATGGAAGAAGCAGTTACAGAACAACCGGTCAAGGCACTCGTAGCCCCAGAAGCCTCAACTTCAAAAACATCTGAGGAACTGACAGATGAAGTCATGGCACTCTTTGTAAAGAGATTCGGAAAGTTCATGAAGAAAAACCGAAGCAGTACTTCGGAAGGTAAGAACTCTTCGAAAAACAAAACTGAATGAACTGATGTTTCTTGTTTTAAATGTGGCAGGAAATGACAGTACGCTATTGACTGCCGAGTCTCTAAGAAAGAAAAGGAGAAAGCCAGTACCAAGTTCAAGAAGTATCAAAAGGCACTGGTAGCCAGAAATGGAAGAACCTGTGATGACTTTGACACTGAAGAATCAGACAGTGATGAGTCCGACACCAGCAGCGACCAAGAAACCCATGAGTGTCTTATGGCCTACATGACCGACGATGAGGTATGTGAATCTGCCCCGAACGACTTTACAAAAAAAGAGCTACTACAGGCTCTTCAAAAAATGGCTGATGAATATCAGAAGCTATCTGCTAGAATTAAGCAAAAGGGCAAAACCATACCGGTTGAACAAACCGGTAGTGACCTCAGTCAAGCAGGGGTTCTGACTGAGGAGGTTAGGGAACTTAGAAAGGAGATAGCGCAGCTAAAGTCCGAAAACTCTAGGTTAAACACAGTTATACAGACCTGGAATCAGTCCAAGAAAGAATCAGAAAGCATCCAGAGCAACCTGAAGGATAGCAATGATAAGACCGGGCTAGGGTTTAAGGACACCGGACCAGATGAACCTCCATCGTACGTGAAGAATACCGGATGGATCAAGTTTGTCTCAGCTAGCTCCTCACAGGCTAACGATACCAGCAACCCATCAAATCCCCCAGTCAGAATAAGGAGAGAATATCAACCAAATGAGAGACCTCCAAGAACGGTTCCCTCACGAACAAGACTAATACCTAATAGGCATGAACACAGGGGGAATCAGGGGAATAACTATGAGCATAAAAACAGGGGTAGGCAATACAGGACACCAAGACTAGGAATGACTAGATCTAGAAATATTAAATATCTTATAGATCCAAGTACTGGAAGGACTGTAAAGTCTTTCAGATCTGGGTACCCAAGAATGTAATTTATTCCGGACCCAAGTAAGACTGGGTACCAATATACATATATATATATATATTTTCAGGAGTACATCGAGGAGCTAAACCGGTCGGTATGGTATCTGGATAGTGGATGATGTCAACACATGACGGGAGACGAAAGATTGCTGAAGAAGCTTAGGCCACAAACCGGACCAATCATCACTTTTGGAGACAACGGTAAAGGTTAAACAATAGGGAAGAGAGTGATTACTCACAGGAACCTTACCCTAAAGGATATACATGTAGTACAAAACCTTCATTATAACTTAGTAAGTGTCAGTCAGCTATGTAGAAATAGCTTTCTAATATCCTTCGAAATCTTTGTCAAAGACAAAATGGAACGCATACTGATAACCGGTTATAGAGTCGCTGGTACTTATAGGGTCTAGTGGGGAGATCAGTCAGTAGCCACACAAACCTGTCTAATAGCTCACAACTCCAAAAGTTGGCTATGGCACAAACGCCTCAACCATTTAAACTTTAAGACCATTTCAGCCCTTAGGAAAAACAATCTAGTTAGAGGTCTGCCTAATCTAAAGTTTTCAAAAGATAAAAAGTGTACTGCGTGTCAGTTAGGTAAACAGATTAGGTCAACTTTCAAAAGTAAAAGGAATATCGAGTCAAACCGGTGTCTAGACTTACTCCACATGGATCTCTTTGGACCCATACCAGTGACCAGTCTTGGTGGTGCTAAAACACTCTCCTAGTTGTAAATGACTTTTCTAGGTTTACTTGGGTGGTATTTTTAAAGTCTAAAGACCAAACCCCTGTCAGCCTAATGAAACTACTTAAAAGGATGCAGAATGAACAGAATGGGAACATAAACCGAATTCGTAGTGACCGGGGTACTGAGTTTGTGAATTTTGTGCTAACTGAATTTCTTGAGAACCATGGTACACACCATGAGTTATCTGCTGCCAGGACACCACGGCAGAATGGAGTTGCTGAAAGAAGAAACAGAACTTTCAAGGAAGCGGCCAGAACAATGTTAGCAGATGCAAATATCTCTCATAAGTTCTGTGCAGAAGCTATTAATACTGCATGCTACACACAGAACCGGTCAATGATCTGTAAGAAACAGGGCAAACACCATACGAAGACTGGACCGAAAATATTCCTTCAGTAGGATACTTCAAAACCTTTGGGAGAAAGTGTTTCATCCACAACAATGGGAAAAATCAACTCTCAGCCTTCGACACAAGGGCAGAAAAAGGGATCCTTCTTGGTTACTCCTCAGTTAGCAAAGCCTATCGAGTTTTCAACACCAAAACTCTATCTATCGAAGAATCAGCACATGTAGTGTTTGAAGAATCAGTGACCGATGATCAAACTCCTGGGAATATTAGTCGTTTAAGCAATCAACTGGAGAAGTCTCATCTAGAAGTCGAGAGTGATGAAGAACGGGATCAACCGGTCTTAGAACTTACTGAAATACCCATTGTGGAGGAAATCGGTGTTCAGGCTGATAACACTGAGATAGCTGTGGAACCAACCAACTCATGTAACGCTAATCAAGAAATTGTCCTAGAAAACGGACCCGATAATGTTGATCAAGACATACCGAAGGAATCAACTGAGGGGGAACGCATCAAATGGAATCGTACAAAGCTGAATCATCCTCGGCAATTGATTATAGGAGATTCTACCGCACATATGAAAACAATAAGACAAACAAATACAAATCTATTCAGTCACGCCTTCATATCTCAGATTCAGCCAACAAAAATCGATGAAGCTCTCAAGGATGACAACTGGATAGAAGCTATGCAAGAAGAACTGAACCAGTTCGAGTGAAATCAAGATTGGACTCTGGTTCCCAGACCTGCCCAAACTGTAATTGGTACAAAATGAGTATTCAAGAATAAACTCAATGAAGACGGGCTCATGACGGGAAATAAGGCAAGACTGGTTGCCCAAGGTTATCGACAAGAAGAAGGAATTGACTATGACGAGACTTTCGCACCAGTTGCAAGACTTGAAGCTATCCGCATATTCTTAGCATACGCAGCTCACAAGGATTTTAAAGTATTCCAAATGGATGTTAAGAGTGCATTTCTGAACGGTACCATGTCTGAAGAAGTGTATGTTGCTCAACCACCTAGTTTTGAAAGGCATGAGCTCCCTGATCACGGCTACCGGTTGAAAAAGGCTCTCTATGGGTTGAAGCAAGCACCAAGAGCCTGGTACGAAATGCTATCAAAATTCTTCACTGATCACAGCTTCATCATTGGGAGTGTTGACAAAACACTATTCCGATTCACGAAGGGAGATCATCTACTGATTGTTCAGATCTATGTAGATGACATCATTTTCGGTTCAACTGACGCCAAGCTATGCAAGCGGTTTTCTAAAATGATGCAAGATCAGTTTGAATTGAGCATGATGAGTGAACTTACTTTCTCTCTGGGACTTCAAGTAAAGCAGTTGGAGCACGACATCTTCATCAATCAAGCCAAATACACGAAGGAGTTGCTCAAAAGATTCGGTATGGAAAACTGCTCACAAGTAACCACACCCATGAGAAACTAGACAAGGATGAAAAGGGAACTTCAGTTGAAGTTACCAGATACAGGGGATTAATCGGATCATTACTCTACCTCACTGCCAGCAGACCGGACATCATGTATAGCGTCTGTCTGTGCGCCCGATTTCAAACTGATCCAAAGGAAAGTCACTTCACAGCTGCAAAACGGATCTAGAAATATCTGAAAGGGACCATCAATGTAGGACTGTGGTATCCTAAGGACTCAAGTATGTCATTACATGGCTATACCGATGCTGATTATGCCGGTTGCAAGATCGACCCACGAAGCACCAGTGGGACATGTCAGTTCCTTAGTGACCGGCTCATCTCTTGGTTCAGCAAGAAACAAACCTCCATAGCCACATCTACAGCTGAAGCAGAATACTTGGTGGCTGTAAGCTGCTGCTCACAGATTCTATGGATCCAGCATCAACTGGAAGATTATGGCATCAAGGAAACAGAACCCCCCATCTTTTGTGACAATACGAATGCAATCGCCATCACACAGAATCCGATTTTTCACTCCAGAACGAAGCACATTGAGATAAGCATCACTTCATACGAGATCATGTGTTGAAGAAGAACGTACGCTTGGAACACGTTTCAACCGATCTGCAAGTCGCTGACATACTGACCAAGCCGCTACCAGAAGCTAAGTTCATTTTCTTTCGAAATACTTTAGGTTTATTAGACTTATCCTAAACAACCTAAGCATAGAGTCAGGGGGAACAAACCGTGCAAATTGATGATCGTAGTAAACTTTTCTCCTTACAAAACAGTCACTCTCTTCATATTGGTCATTACACACTATTTCTGTCGGTTTTATCTAAAACCGACCTCCATCACAAATACTTCCACCAACTTAGCTCTCCTGCCTTCATTTCTGAAACCGGTTATTCTCGTTTGCATAAAACCGGACTCTCTCCTTTCTAAAACTGGTTACTCTCTTTTATCATGAAACCGGTAATTCCTTCTATAAGAACGGTATCTATACTGGTACACTCCCCATTCCTTGACCAATGACTGACCGAAATCGTTTTTATTTAATACACGTCATCAATTGCACACATTCTGTCATAGTACCTTTTCAGGAACACTGACAACAGGCTCTGTACTACCCAGCAGTCACGATGTGAGAGGAAGGCTAAGCGACAAGACGTCTGGTGCATTTAATGCAGAAACACGCTTTATCCCGCTCAAAAGACTTGCTTTCGTGACCAATTGGGGAACTTTGCATCATTATTCTCAACTCACAAACAAAATCCTCTCTCTCCCAAATCTCCCAAATATCCTTCATCCAAACCCTATCACACTCTCAAGAACATGGCTCCTGTTCACAACGATCTCACAAGAACTGCGCTCCAGATTTACTTCGACAACTGCAAAGACACCGAACATGACAATTTCCGCAAGATTTTCGAAGCCCTAATTGAAATCGGCCTTTAGAGGTTTCTTCACTGCTCTTATGAGTACTACCCAGACGCTCTGCACCAGTTCCTCAACACTGTGCTTATTGTGGGAGACCGTCTTCAATGTCTCATCAACGGTCAGCAGTTCGACATCACGGAAGAGTACTTCGCCAAACTCTTCAATCTGCCAACTACAGGAGAGACCGCCATCAGTGTTCCAGAAGATGTGAAGGAACAACTGAAGCCTACGATGTCCCTAACGGGGACTTCGTTTAAAGACTCTGAGAAGCGAGTGGTGCTGAAGCCAGAGTATAGACTACTCCATGATGTAGTGGCCAAATTAGTTTTGGGCAAGGATGGCTCTTTTGATATGCTCATGTGTGATAAGGTTCAGGCCATGGTGGCCATCTTGACTGGAATGAAGATTAACTGGTCTTCTGTGATCTTCTCGGTGCTGAAAGGAATACTGCCAGTTCGTGAAAGGCAGTTCAAGAAATTCGCCCCTCAACTTTCTTTTCTTCTCAAGCGCAAGGTTGTTGATATTGGCTCGGTTGAGTTGATAGGTTTTGCTCACATCATCTCGAACGATTTAATTCGACAAATGATAGCCGCAGCCTCTCCTACCAAGAAACCAATCAAGCGGAAGGCATCTGCAGATCCAGTAGTTTCCCAGCCATCCAAGAAATTCACAGTCGACCGATCCTCAAAAACGGTCGTCACCACACCTTCCAAGAAGAAGGCTACTCCAAGACCGGACGCCGATCCTAAACCGGTCTCATCAAAACCTGCCAGGAAGAAACTGATTCTGACATCTTCCTCAGACGATACTGCGCCGCTTCAAGAGGTTCTCAAGAAACCACGAAGCAAAGCACCTAAGCAGAAGGCCAAGACTTCCTCGACGGTTCGAACTTCTACGTCCGTAGACACACCAGTTAGTACTGGTGGACAGCCCTCTCTCACACAGGAAACGACCTCATCCACACAGCCATCTCAGTCGATTCCTCTGCCAGCACCAACCATCACTAACCTTGCTGTATCAGGGATAACTGGTTCGACGGCTCAGTCTGCTCCACCACGAGGCAGCGTGGTGATACGAGAAGCAGTCCAAACACTCCCGACTGACACAGGGAAGGGCAAGGCCATTCTTGTCTCTGACGAACCTGGGTCAATTGATGACACCGCCTGGAAACTCATCAGTGAGGAAATTGATGAGAAGATTGATGCTGATCTTCAGGCATATGAGGACTGGCTCGACCTCCGGTACACACCGCTCAACCGAAAGGTTTGGAGCTCCACAATCTCCTCAGATCACCTAAAGAGGGCTCGTCAGATTGAGATTAAACTGATCAAGGTACTGGGGATACAGTTGATCAATGTATTGATGAGTGCCCAGGAGTTGTTCCGTCTTCGTCTCAAGATGGATCAGCTGCAACATTACATCGAGCAGCGACGGCAGAATTTTCAACCGGAAGGACATGATGCAGCTCATGAACTCCAAATTTTGACAAGACTGGAGGTCAAGATGCAGAGTTTGCAGGCCTATTCTACCACTGTTCTCCAAAGGCTCCAACCGGATGTTTCCTCTTCGTCTACTGCCTCAGCAGAACCGACTATATCTACACACCGATTTCATCTACAACAACTACAGCCTTGGTCATCGCACCAATGCCTTTCTCATCCGCTCCCACTGTTGATAATCTCACTACCTCCCCAGTCGTCATCTCAACATCTGAACCGGGTTTCCCTTCATCGGTTTCATCACTTTTTTTTGGCGGACTACTATTTCTCCTCCAACCGATTCCAAATTCTCTCTGCCTTCATTGAGAAATCTCCAGCTCCCCATTCAGATTCCAGCCTTCCAGTCACTCCCACTACTACTCACATTTGCACCACCACACGGTATCTCAGTCATTGAGATAACCACTATTTCCTCTGATTTGCCTGCAGATCCCCAACCGGTGCAGGTTCGGGTTAACCCAGCAACAACCACTCCCTCAGTGCAAAATACAGACGAAGCAGCTGGTTAGGGCACGCCACTAAATGCTGTAACCACTGTGTCAATCATAGTCTTAAATACAGACGAAGCAGCTGGTTAGGGCACGCCACTAAGTGCTGTAACCACTGTGTCAATCATATTCTTATCTGCTCCCCAACCGGAACAAGTTCAGAACCCAGTTTCTGAGCAGGCAGTATCTCAGTCCTCCCAACTACCGGATGATCATCCCAAGATATCCTCTGTGCCTGTTGAGATCATGGGTGGAGCAAAAGAGATCTACCTAGTAAAGCAGACATACAGAATGATGTCGGTCCTTAGCAAGAAAGTCGACAGTGACCGGCAGCATACCAACGAGCGGTTCAATGCCCTCACCAATGATATGGCTGGTCTTCATTCTGATGTTTGTGCAGACCTGGAGGTTATCAAAGCTCAGCTGACAGCTTTGACCCGACTGGTCGCTCCGGTTATTGCCAAAAATGGGGAAATTGCTGCCAGCACAAAACATCAGCAATCGAGCTCAAGCTCTGAGTCCCAGAAGTTCATCTCGCAGCTATATCTCAAGGTCGATGATCCAAAAAGAGCTGAAATCGAAGCTGCACTAATACCGGACGGAGCATTAAAGGCACATACGTCTGCTATTCCAGTAAGTGAAACCGGTCCGGTTGAAGTGCAGTATGATGGTAGTAGTCTAAGGCACTTAGCCTGTAATCTTACAAAAGACCAACTGGCTGATCTCGCAAGACTACATGATCTAAAGGAACATGCTTACAAGGACGACGATAAGCTGAAGGAGATTGAACGGATATTTAAGAGCAAGGGCTATGAGTAGTTGTAGTTTGTATCAAACTCTTTTTGATATAAATGAAAACTGGTTTTCTGCTGCTAAGTTTTGTCAATCACCAAAAAGGGGAAAATTGCTAGTAATACGAATTTAAACATTCGGATTAATAGTTTTGGTGTTGACATAACTGACTAAAGATATGAAACCGGAGGATCAACGCAGCCGTCTACACTAAGGAATAAGCATTGCGCTGAAGTAACCGATCCAAACAAAGTACGAAGAGTTCAACCGCATATCGACTATGAAGACCAGTCACGGACAAGATCTCAAACTGAACACTGAAGTATGTTGGACCGGACCTAATACAGGCTAGACACTCGAGACAAGAGCCAACTAAGACAAACAGAAAGTCTCAGACATTTAATGCAAAGATGCAAGTCTAGAGTGAAGCAGAGGTCAACTAACGCAAATAAGGAATGAAGCGCAAGTGACAAGATAAACTGCTGCATAAACCGGACAGACCCATTTTGGGAAAGTCAATTAATGCACTGCTCAGAGTAATGAGTTTATCTCACAACGGATTCAAATTCAAAACCTCAACAATAAAAGAAGGAATACTAGTTGAAGACATATGCTTCACCATTACACAAGTTCTAAGTGATTATCAACGATCTTCAAACACTGTGAAAGCGAAAATCAAGAGTGAAGTTCAAAGACATAACTGTTCTTAGTTTATGTTCTTTATTTCCAACGACTGTAAAAAGCTGTTGAAGTAGGTGGATTGTTGTATACGACTGCCTAGGTGATTCACTAGATCAAGCTGAGAGCAGCTAGGTTGTACTGTGTATTGTGTAACTGAAGTCTAGTGAACCTTTCTTGTGAGGAAGAAGGGGAGACGTAGGAGATTTTGACTCCGAACTTCCAGAAACAAATCAGTCTTACACATATACGTAACTCACTTTAAATCGGTTACAATCGTTCAGTATTTCTTTTCCGCACATACTGACCGGTCACTGATTTAATACCAGCCACCACACTTTTAATACCAGTCACCACACTAAATAGCTGGATAAAACCAAAAAAGTGTCGAGCGTTTATTCACCATCCCTCTAAACGCATTTATCGATCCTAACAGAAATCAAATGAAAATCACATGCATGTATACATGATCACTCATAACCAATAATCAAGTCAGAAAATAAACTTGTCATTTATTTTCGGGAATATGTCTTCTCGACCTATTTTGGCACCCTAAATCTCCAAGCCCGAACTTTCACGGGAGAATTATGATCAAAATCCTTGATGATTTTGAGTTTTTTGCCTTAATTATTTCTCTCTTGGGTTTCCTTTGTAGAACTTTCTTCTTGAAAAAATAAAACGTCAAACCACAATCTGAGCGGAAATTCTAAAACATACGAAGATCAGTGAGCACCAAATACAGATTTATCAAAACAAGAAGAAGAAGAATCGTCCAAGTTAACGATAGTTGCTTTTTCTTTCTCTTGCTCTTATTAACTGAGCCAACCCTCGAAACATTCTCATGAGAGCCATGTGCTTGTTGATTCATTGAAATTCATCGAGTAACTTTGAAGAACAGAATATTAAGGGTTTGATCAAATATAACACTACTAGCAGCTTTTTTCCCTATTATTATAAGAACTAACTACATAAAAGTTAATGACATGCTCCCAACTTAATAATATGACGTTCAATTTGCGCAAGTGTCATGAAAATGTGCACGGCTAATGCTTTCCACCGATCGACCAAATATTAATATCACATTTGAGAACGGTTGTTAGGAACAATTTTGTGCATGTTTAGAGAAGGATGAAATATGAATAGACACGTAGGACTTTTGTTTTCTTTTTGGTTTGTATTATTCTTTGACTGTGAAGTGATGTTTGTGAGGGTGACGACCAAAATATAAGAGACACGTCGATTTGTTTCTGGAAATTCAGTGGTTAAGTTCATGTTTTGTAGTTATATTGGAGCCTTCCTAATTGATAAGTGATTGTCTTAATTTTACCACCAAATTAACGGTTTCCAAATGATGACAAGATTGGGCAGAGGATGAAAATGTTTTGCACTTGGTTATAGGCGACCAATAATAAATAAATAAAAGTAGATAACATAAAATACATGGTTTAATAACACAAATATATATCCACTAGAAGATATATTATATTATACATAGATGAAAATTTCAAAAAATTTCACAATGAACCCGAACCACACTATAGATCGAGCCTTGCTAACGAGACATCGATAAAGGAAGTCTCGGAGAGTCCAAAAAAGAATGATGGGCTCGAAAAAAGAGGAAAATTGAGAACCAACTATCACTGACCTTCTTCTATATGAGCCGAACAATTAACCTTGTGTACATATTGTCATGAGGCAATTCATTGAAGAACTTTAACGAAGAACACAGCGAATGGAAATAATCAACTAATCTTACACTGTATTTGTAACTGTTGGATTCACATATTCTCTAAGAAAGTCAAAGTGATATCTTGGCCCCATGGGTGTTGATCGAAATGGTGAGTTAATGTACACAGATTCTCAAAAAATCAAACTATTTTCTTGGCCTCTCTATATATATGCTGACCTTTTTGGTTCATATGCGTTAAAGAGTTTTGATGATTTATGTAAATGTAATGACATTAGGCCTATAAATTGAGAAATTCGATTTCTATTTAATATTATGTCTATGTATATATTCGACTATGCATGATTTATGAGCTACGAAATGGAAAATTGTCGAATGTTAGATTCAAATGTGTTCTTGTATAAATTGGTAAAAGTGAGTGATCGCATGTTGTTGATATGTCACATACTATGATATATTTGTGTGTGGATATGATGTGCTATTTCTGATAAAAACGTGTGAGATATCGTACTGAGATATATATGGAAAGTATGATTTTTAAATATGGAATGCATTATATCCGTTGAAATCTGTTTATTCGGGGATGAAAATCATATTGATAATCTTTTGCATGCATCCTACTTATTTTATATTGAAAAATCGATTGATATCTTTTCTTGTACTGATTAGGATATTATTGTATGGAAAGATTTAAATTGGTTGACTTTATGTGGAAAATATGCTAAGTAACATGGTATGCGCTGAACTAGATGAGATCTCATATATATGGAAAGTTATGCAATAGTAAATGAAGTCGTGGACTATATGATTTTATCTATGCGCTAAATGTGGAAAATATATTGATCTGCTGATATCTTATATGCTGAATATGAAAATAGACTGATTGGTTTATTCTATATAAGATGCTAGCTGGATATTACATATGCAAAGTGCTGTTATGGAAAATATCATCTGAATGCATTGACTTTGTTTATGAGCTTCTACATGAATTTAAATAATGCTATTATGAGCTATTGACCGTTGTGAAAGTATATTATTGGCATGATTTATATGGCATATCAATTACTCGAAAATTACATGGATTGAGTGCTTAATTTGGTTATTAAGTTTATGATTGAGTTTTCATGTAAGTGTTGACTGAAAAAAGTGTATATGTATGACCAAAATTGTCGAGTACCTAGAATTTGCGATACGAAAGACTGAGCAGAAGCTGAGGATTGATTCATTGAGCGTTTACTTGCGATAGCATTCTGCCCTACTGAGCGATACTTGCGAAGTACTGAGTTTACCAAGTTATTCCAACCTGTACCCATATATTCTGTCTTCGGACTTGTTGTCTTCGGACATGAGCAATACTCAAGGAGGCAAGGTCGACGAATACGCACACCTGGAGGGAAGAACGATGTTTTGGGGGTCCTTCGAGAGCAAGCTGTGTCCTGTCAGGAATTGGAGATTCCCATGAACAAAACTCGGCTTGTGGTAACCTAGCATGTCTAGTGTTCGACTTGTTTCGACTGTGTATTGGCCAATCAATTAGTTTTGTAACTAAGGTGACCTTTTGGTGATTGATTAAACTCTTGAGAAGAAAACCTCAAGGAGAGTACCCCCCGTTGGGGATATAACCTCTATAAAATCATATCCGCATTTACTTTTCTATCATTTATTTTTTCCTAAAGACATAACCCATACATCCGACGTAACTAGGGGATATCTGGCATAACGTGATCACTTGCATAAGTAGGTATTAAATTGATAGTGATGAGTTAGGATTTTATGCTATTTTTATGCCCAATAAAAGCATATTTCCGGTTGTTATTTATCGTACTATACTTTAATATTGTTGGTCCCGAATGCACCAAACAAGGAATCAAAGAGGCTTGATGGAATGAAAAGGGAGAGGTTCTCACCTTCAAGTGTGTGTATTGTGTGAAAAATGGGTTTAGCCTTTTGATCTTTGATTACTTTGAAAAGTGTGTTGGTAATACCTTATATACCACATTAACCCTAGGTAAATTAAGGCCCAAACACCAACAATTAACTATTTACATTCTAGTCCAAAGCCCAAGCTAAAGGATAATTACAAAATTAATCCCAAGACTTAAACTATTGACACAATCTATTAAATATCCTAACAATCTCCCCCTTTGTGTCAATTGTTGGGAGTCTTGGATCTTGGGCGTTGTGATGGTGGATTAGCGTGTGAGAGTTTCGTGAAGTCCTAGCTTGAACTCGAAGGCGCAGAGATTCCTTCGAAGGACCATTCGATCAGCTATAGCGTCAATGAACTTCGCGAACTTGGATCGGCAGAGTGGATCATCTTCCGAAAGGATGCGGCAAATCCTCATGAGTTTGTCTTGGATGATGGTGAGCGTCCCATCCGAGAACTTTGCCACTTCGGAGCAGCGCGGCAGCCTCATCTTTCCCTTGTAGTTCGAGTAGGCGACCGCCGGATCGTCTCCGTCGATCACATCGCCTTCTCGGTAGTCGTCCGCGTTCTTGAAAGATGGGCGAGTCAGATTCACCTTCTTCAGGTTGTGCTCCACCGCCATCTGCAGATCATGGATGGCGAAGAATCTGACCTGTCGGAGCATGTGGCGCTTGAGAGCCACATATCCCATGGTGACCGGTTCAGCTCGTACGAGATGTCCAGAACTTCTAAGGACGAGTCTGAACTGCTTCATGGATTCCAGCATGCTGTACAGGTCACCCAGGCGCAGAAACTTGAAGTCCGCCTCACTGACTTCACTGTAGCTCTCATCCTGCCTCATTACTGTGAACACTGGATAGTGGACATGTTCTTTCGACTCTTGGCGGAGGTCAGTGACTTTGCAGATGGGGGCCCGATTCATTTCTAGAGCGATGTTTTCCTCATCGGATAGCGTCCTCTTTGTGCACTTGTGGCAAAGAAGGCTCCATCGATAGAGCTTCTTCTTTTCCTCGCTCCAATTTTGGATGTTCATCAGCTCATATTCGTCGAAGGTCGTGATGATCTGCTCCTTGCGCCGCCAGATCCTCTTCCTGATTTCTTCTTGAAATGGCGCGGTGATCTTTTTGTTTTCCCACGGTGCTTCCGGTATATCCACCGTGGGCACATCCGTTTGAGCAGTGGGAGCCTCAGTTTGCTGCGCTTGGAATTGTAGGATGTTCTCGAGCTCGGCAGGTTCAGCGTCGTATTCCTCTCCGTTCTCGTCGTCTGCAGTGTTGATCAGCGTAAGCGAGGCTTCCATTAGCAGACGTCGAGCGTTTTCCACCAACTTCCTGGCTGCTACTGCATCGGCGGGTGTGTACAGCCATTCATCGTTAAAGATGTAGGCCTCGATCTCGTTCTGTGCGCAGTAGACGTCCTCGGAAGCCAGGTTGGAATCGATATTGAGAGGGGTATGGCTATGTGGTGGCGAGGGTGTTGCGTCGGAGGAGTTTGTGGATTGTGGGGATGGTTGTGGTGGAGATTCTGGTGGTTCGGTTGAGGTGATGGTTTTGGCTAGGATGATTTGGGTAACGGGTGGTGTAGATGTGGTGGTGGCCTCTAACGTCGATGTGACAGTTAGAGGTTCCGAGATGGTGGGTGGAGACTGTGTGGAGGTGGTCTCTAACGCCGATGTGACGATTAGAGTTTCGGAGACGGTAGTGGGTGGTGGTGAGGGTGATTTGGCTAGTGGCTCAGGGTAAATAAGGTGGGACTTTTGGCTAGTGAGGTGTGAGGTTTCTGTTGCGGGTGTCGTTTCAGGTCCAGAGGAGGAGGGCGGCGTCGATTGCATGAGTCCTTGGGATTGTGAGCCTAGCTGCCTATTCTACCCCTCGCGGCGATCTTGATCATCGTCTTGATCGTCGCGCCTGATCCCGCTAGACTCGCCTTGAGCACGACAAGTCATTGGTTGAGTGATAATGGCCTTCATTTGCTGTTCCTCTTCGTCAAGTTCCGTCATTGATTCGAATCGGGCTCTGAGGATGTAAAAGAGCTCCTTGGCGGAAATGGAGGAGAGAACAGCGTCTGCGTCCGTAGGTTGCATGGGTGGTGGCGTCTCCGGGGCCACACCTTTGCCTTTATCGATGGTGGACGCATCGAGACGCGCGTAGACTTTATCGAGAATTGACGCCTCAAGAGTCTTTGCAAACTCTTGAAGACGTGTCTCTAGCGCAGTCTCGGTGATGAATTGGGGTAAATTTAACAAGTTGGAATCACGAAGAAATCCAACTGACACCGAATCGGAGAATATAGCCGATCGGCCGCCCGTTTGCACAGGACTGGAAAAGACGGGGTCACTAAGACTTCCCGTTGGCATCATTGATGAGACAGACTCAATCGAATGATGGCCTAGGCTCACGGTTGTTGTGATGTTGGCCGTGCTAGGTCTTCCGCTCTCAGTCACAGAGACATCACCGAGCGTTCTGACATAGTCACGAAGACTCTGTAGTGCGGTAGAAGGTGTATGTGTCCTAGAAACGTATGAAACTATGGGTAGTGAGGGCACTATTGTGCATGAAGAGGATGCAGTCTGAGGCGAGGGACTGCTTGTTTCAACATCGACCATCTCCAAGTGGGATGTCGATGGTATACGTGGCTCCTCGTGAAATGAAATATCTTCCTGTAGAGAGGAAGATAAGTGGGTCGGTGGGGTCGTTTGCGTGGTTGAGCCAGATGCCACGTCTTCTACTCGGGAGGTGAACACATCACCTCCTGTACCTAAGGGTTCGGCTCGGCTTATCTGTGGCTGAGGAGGTCGATCGTGTTTTTGTTTCGATCGACGCTCCATGGGGCGGCTTACGTCATCCTCACGCGACCGTTTTTTCGGAACGCGGGTGGAAGAGGATACGGCGCGACTCGATGACTTTTTGGAGGTGGTGGTGGGGTTTTCGCTAGTCCCGGGGTTAGGAGCAGTGGGGTTGATCTGCGCCGTAGGGACAGTGGATAGTGGATGAGGGCTTTCGCGGAAAGAGGCTGTGGAGGCACGGTATTCTCGGACGTGCAGGTTGGTCGGGTCGGCGTAGGCGAGAACGTCGTCTGAGATTATCATTGCGTGTCGATCTTTCGCCGGAGTGTTTTCCTTGGCGAACTTCTCGACAGTGGGGATTAGGAAGTGTTCCGTTGCTGGGCAGATGCGAATGTTGGTGGAGTGCAAGCGGAAATGTTTGATGAGAGCTGGGAGCCACCGCATGTAAGGGACGAAGCGGTTTGTGACTCCCTTGGCGACTTCCCGGTCGCGACGTTGGATCATGGAGATGAGATCCATCCATATGATGTCGGCGTAGTTGTACTTGCGGTTGTGGGCGATGCCGGTTAGGATGGTGAGGATTTGAAAGTTTCCGCGGTCCTGACCAGCATGCTTCCCTGACATGCATTTGTTCACCAGTAGGTACAGCGTTCGCCAGGGTTGAGGTAGATTGCGGGTGGTGACTTCACTGAGGACAAGTGGGCCCTTCTTCTTCTTGTTTTCTGGTTGATAACCCAGTCTGTCTATGTCCTCGATGAGTTGTTCATGGGTTGGTAGCGGGTCGTATGGTGAGTAGACAGGGAGTTGAAGCACTTCTTGGACTATCTTGCGAGTGAGGACCACCGTTTCTTGATCGATTTGGCGGATAAGGTTTTAGCAAGGTGGAGTGGTCCAGCTATCTGCAACGTATGCCAGAATTGTTGAAGATACACTTGTGCTTCTGGCTCACCATGAGTGAGGGCGTGGCGAAGTGGGTGCCCTTTGAGGATTTCTATAATGATGGGGGCATCGCATCGAAAGCTGTCCAAGTCCACCATGTAATTGTTGGGAATCAAGGCCGCCCATTGACTTGTTGGGAAGATCTGCTCGATTGGTGGGACATAGGTAAGCGTGTTGAGCTCGATGCGAGCGATGTCCCTTTGGATTGCAGCCACCTCAAGTGCTTCAAGTGTACCTTGATCTTTGTTGGTCATATCTGTGCTCGACAGTAATTGTAATATGATTAGTACGGATTAATGTGGGTGAAACAATGAAAGTAGCCTCAAATTGTAAACGAAAACATCGACAATTTTTTTTTAAACGAAATTTTTCAATACTTAGAAAATTTATGAATTGAAGGCGTTCATAAGAGATGAGAAAATTCGCTAATTATCATACATAGACAAGTCGAGAGACATTTTCGCATATATCAAGGAAATTTCGCACTCAGTCTATCCATGTATTTTTGCATATAAGGAAAATTTTCGCACGTTGAAGTGATTTCGCATTCAGAGTGAATTTTCGCATGTATCAAAGAAATTTCGCATTCAGTTTATCCATGAATTTTCGCATATAACAAGGAAATTTCGCATTCAGTCTATCCATGATTTTTTGCATATAAGGAAAATTTTCGCACGTTGAAGTGATTTCGCATTCAGAGTGAATTTTCGCATGTATCAAAGAAATTTCGCATTCAGTTTATCCATGAATTTTTGCATATAACAAGGAAATTTCACATTCAGAGGAAATTTTCGCATGTAGTGTTAATGTTTCGCAGATTATAATATATAGACATGCCGAGAAAATTTTCGCAGATTGAGTAAGATTTTGCATGTATTGGGAAATTTTCGCAAGTTATAGCACATAGACATGTCGTGAGAATTTTCGCATTTAGTGTAATTTTTTTTTTAAGTGGGCAAAATCAGAGACTCCCCCTTAATCGAAAACTCCCTTTTTAAATAATGCAAAAATCAGAAGCTCCCCCTTAATCGAAAACTCCCCCTCAAAAGACATAATTTAGAAGATACATAGAGAATGAAATGAAGTGAAAGGACATATGTACACTTTATCAAAGTTCATGTAGGGTCGATTGATCACAGCTGAATATTCAACATGCCCAACATAGTCACAAGGTGTTGGAATCGTTTGACATCCAACGGTTTTGTGAAAATGTCGGCCAGCTGATCTTCGGTTGTGACGTAGTGCAATTCAATCGTCCCTTGTTCGACATGTTCTTTGATGAAGTGGTGACGAATATCTATGTGTTTCGTTCGCGAGTGATGTACCGGATTACTCGTCATCGCAATTGCACTCTTAGAGTCACAATAAATGGGAATTTTATCAACATGAAAATTAAAATCTCGTAGTTGGGTTCTCATCCACAAAAGTTGTGAACAACAACTAGCGGCGGCGACATATTCTGCCTCCGTCGATGAAGTTGAGACACAGTTTTGTTTTGGAGACGACCAACTCACGAGTTTACCGCCCAAGAAGTGTGCAGCTCCAGAGGTGCTTTTCCTATCCATCTTGCATCCTGCATAATCCGAGTCAGAGAATCCAACCAGTTTGAAGTCCGATCGAGTGGGGTACCACAAACCCAGATTAGGTGTTCCTTTGAGATAGCGGAGAATCCTTTTGACAGCAGTGAGATGGGATTCCTTAGGTGTAGCCTGGAAACGAGCGCAGATTCCTGTCGAGAGAACGATATCCGGTCGACTAGCAGTGAGGTACAGAAGAGAGCCTATTATCCCTCGATATACGGTTTGGTCAACGGGAGCACCAGATGGGTCCGCGTCGGGTCGGCCAGAGGGTGACATAGGTGTAGCAGCAGTCTTAGCATCCTTCATGCCATATTTCTCGAGGATGTCATGGATGTATTTGGACTGGTTGATGAAGATTCCGTCGGGGAGTTGCTTTACTTGAAGACCAAGAAAGAAATTCAGCTCGCCCATCATACTCATTTCGAATTTCTCTTTCATCAATTCTGCGAACTTCACACATTTGTGGTTCAGTCGATCCAAAAATGATGTCATCGACATAAATCTGTACAATCATGATGTCCGGGCCACTCCGCTTGGTGAAGAGAGTTGTATCCAGAGATCCTTTCTTAAATCCAGACTGAACAAGGAAGTCTGAAAGGACGTCATACCAAGCTCGGGGAGCCTGTTTTAGTCCGTAGAGGGCCTTGTAGAGTCGATATACGTGATGAGGAAACTCTTCGCTCAAGAACCCTTCAGGTTGATCAACGTACACTTCTTCTTTGAGAAATCCATTCAGAAATGCAGTCTTCACGTCCATTTGGTAGACTTTAAAGTTCTTGTGAGCAGCAAAGGCAAGAAAAATTCGTATGGCTTCGATCCTGGCAACTGGGGCGAAAGTTTCATCGTAGTCGATGCCCTCTTGTTGGTTGTACCCCTTAGCCACAAGTCTTGCTTTATTGCGAATGACAACACCGTCTTCATCCTTTTTGTTCTTGAAGATCCACTTTGTGCCGATAATGGATCTATTGTGAGGTTGTGGTACGAGTTCCCAAACTTGTAAATGTTCAAACTGATTTATTTCCTCCTGCATTGCAATCAGCCAATCAGGATCGTTGAGAGCTTCAGCTACTCGAGATGGTTCGACTTGACTGAGATAGCAAGCGAACAGACTTTCATTCACTGTAGCCGAATGAGTCGAAACACCAGATGTGGGATCCCCAATAATCTGATCTGTAGGATGAGAGCGAGCCCAAAGTGGTACATTGGTCTGAGAGGAGCTGGCCGCATTTGTATCGGTTGGAGGCTCATTAGATTGGGGTCCGGTGTCCGAAGAAGAGATCTCAACCGTAGTAGATTGAGAAGGTTCAGCATCAGGATCAGCAATGTTCCCCGGGTTGGGTAAGATGTCGTCTTCGTTGAGATTGAGATCATCCAAGTTTGGCGAGACAACATCATTGCCGATAGCTGGTGGTGTAGGTGGGGTGTGTGCAGCGGTAGTTTGAGTGGCGGCGACGGGAGTCTTCGAGACTGGATAGAAGTACTCGAAGAGCAGGTCGAGATCCAGTTCACCAGAATTGCCCTCAGATGAGGAAGTTCCCGTCGTTGAACGTTGACCTTTTGTCAACGACTGTAGAAGACCTGGTTCTGGACTGATATGAGCAGAAGCCATGAGGTCGCCTTCGCTTTCGTCAAAGGTGACATTTGTGCTCTCAATGACAGATCGTTTCTCCTTAAGATAGACTCTGTATGCCTTCGAGTTCAGCGAATATCCAACAAAGATTCCTTCGAGTGCTTTTGGATCAAGCTTCCCAAGATGTTGGCGATCATTGGCAACAAAACATCGGCAACCGAAGACCCTTAGATAAGATATATCTGGGATACGACGATTATTCAACATCTCGTATGGGGTGCGGTTGAATCTCTTGTGGATTGAAACCCGGTTTTGCGTGTAGCAAGCCGTTTGAATAGCTTCGCCCCAAAGAGAGTGAGGAAGGCCGGATTGGATGAGGAGAGTCCTAGCTGCTTCAACTAGTGTCCTATTTTTACGCTTAACGACACCATTCTGTTCCGGTGTCTTCACAGCTGAGAACTGCTGGGTGATGCCCTGAGTGGCATAGAAATCACTGAGCTTCTTGTTCTTAAACTCAGTTCCATTGTCTGTTCTGATAATCCGAACTTTCTGTTGATGAAGAGTTTGGGACGTAACAACAAACTCGATGATTAAATCAGGAACTTCATCCTTTGCACGAACGAGTTTCGTCCACGTATAGCGTGAGAAGTCATCGACAATCACAAGAATGTACCGTCTTCCTCCAAGTGTAGCCGTAGGCATTGGGCCACATAGATCCATGTGTAAGAGCTCAAGGATGAGCTTAGAGGACGGTGTTTCCTTGGAGATGTGAGACGATCGCTTCATCTTCCCCAATTCACAGGCAGAGCAGAGGTGTTCCTTATGATATGTCAATTGGGTTAGACCGTTGACGAGTTTATTCTGACGCAGTTTGTTGATGGTCTTGAAATTGAGATGTGAAAGACGCCGGTGCCATAGATCGTTCAACTCGGGTGCGGCTCGGGAGAGAAGGCATAATGGTCGAGAGGTTGTAAGATTGAGTACGTAAAGGTGAGACGAGCGCGTTCCAGAAAGAAGAGGCTGTCCCGAGGCATCGATAATGCTGTAGATGTCAGATTCGAAGAGAACCTTGTATCCTTTGTCGCAGAAACGACCAATGCTGAAGAGATTGTAGCTCAACCCTCGACGTAAGAGATGCCCTTAATCGTCAGTTTGTCATGGACGAGATCACCAGTTCAAAGAATTGGCGCCATTTGACTGTTTCCGAAGGAGACCCTTCCGAGATAGCGCTCGGAGAAGTTGCTCAGCAGCTCCTTGTTCCCCGTCATGTGTGTGGAGCAACCCGAGTCTAGATACCACACATGACAGACCTGCAATGATTAGCAAACGTTGGGTCCCCGTTTACGGACGGGACCTTCTTGTGATACAAGTAAAATTTTCATGCGCTTAATGGGAAATGTGGGTTCTAAATCAGGTTGTGTTGTTTCTAATTTAGCTTTCCCTTTGTCATTTGTTTGATGAGGCGAGATAATGGTTTTCCTAACCCAAATTTGCCTAACTCGAGCTTGCATGTATGGTGCCTTATTCATGAATTGGCGTGGGGATTTCGGTTGTTGTTGTCGTCCTACGGTTCTAGTCATCTTTTGCTTGCGAGCAGTAGGTGACTTTGCATTCAGCGTCGGAAGGCGTTTTCGCTTAACCGTATGCTTAGACGTACTGGGAGAATGCAGAGGCGTCGTAGAGGAGGTTTGCTTGTTTGGTCGGAGTGTTGCGTGTTCGTGTGCTTCATATTCATGAAAACGTGGAAGAATAAAGTCATTGCAGCAACACATAGACATAAGTTTGGCAAATGAAAGATAAGTTTTGGCTACATAATTGTCTACGTCCTTAGGATAATGGGATTCAGTACATAAAGAGGAAAGACGAATATTGGATGGTCTTTTCTTCTTGTCATCGAAGAGCGGGTTCTCCTTTATTTCAAACTAACTCCCTTAGAAGTCGAACTCACATTCCCTGTATCCATAAGAATACGAGAGTTAGTGTTAGAACATGTTTCAGCTTCAGGAGTCATCTTCGCCGTCCTCTTACATTTACATGTTTGAGAATCGGGTACTTGACTTGATGTAGACGGTTTGTTCGTATTGTGAAGTTGCTCTAGGATAAAGATTTTGCTAAGAAGATCATCTCGTTCTTTTGAAAAGGCTTTCCGCTCTAAATCTAGGGTTCGTTCTAGTTCTGCTATGATCAGAAGTTTCTCCGGGATATAGATTCGAGAAAGTGCTTCTCGGAAAGCGATTTCCTGTTCTTCGGTTGGGAACTGAGACTTGATGTCCTCCGAGAGTGTAGTCGTACACGATTTCCGCCCAAAGAATGTTTTGTTCCCTCTTTTCTTCCGAAAGGACAATGGAGGAGGATCTTACAAATGGCATGAGCTCTGAGGGAGTACCCGTCCTCGTTTGTAGGAATGTTGTACTGTACATGTTATATCTTTTAACCGTTAACGGCGTTGGATCGCAGTTGCTGGCCAGACCGATTCCCATCCGGGCGTCGTAGAATTCCGTTTCAACTGGTTGGTTCAAAAGGCATAAGATGCGTGCACTTTTGTTTCTAAGGTGAAGTTGCTCTTCAAGTTCTTTCACCTTTCGGTACAGCCTAACTCTTTCCTTGGTAGGTAGTTCATATTGGGATGCAGTTAGGAGACGGGATGTTTCGCATGAACTGATGGCCAGTGTGGTTTCCTTCACCTTATTCTCACTTTGCTTATTCTTGCTTTGCAGACGTTTGACTAACGCTTCAGAGGCCATTAGACGTTCGTTTGCACAAGCGAGCTCTTCTACTTTTAAACTAAGTAATGCATAGTTGTTTTCAAATTTTAGCTTAAGTTCTTCATACTCCCTAGCGTCTACGGTGGGTTTCTTAATGGTGTGACGGTGATTGAACACATCATCGAGTTGCGAGACTCGTACCTCAGACTCGGCGTTGGTAGGAGTCTTAGCTGTGTTCTCATCGGTGTTGGCCATCTCCTCGTCCTCGTCATGTTCGACCAGCCTTGCCATGCAGCAATCTTCATCCTGAAGCTCCTCGTCTTCTGAAGTGTCGTTCACCCATTCAGCTTCTTCGGTAAGTAGAACTTTCCCACTTTCCATTTTGCGGGTCATTCTGGCCTTACGGTCGTAGTAGCCAGAGTCCTTCACGCGTGGGGCGTGGCATTCCTTGGCAAAGTGGCCTGTCTTTCCACACCGAAAGCACTTCACAGACTTTTGAGGTGCTGAGTCCTCCTCTTTCTTTATCAGCTTAGATTCTTTCGTGGGAGTGGTCTTTTTGGTGCCGCTAAAGGTCCTTTGGCGATTGGAGGAGGATGAGGATTTTTTCCCGATCTTCTTTGTGACCATCTTTGTGAGCATTGCCAGTTGTTTGCGTAGATCACGAACATCTTCATCCGATTCTGTATCAGCTTCGGATCTTGAAGAGGCATCAAATACAACAGCTGGTAGCTTCCCTTTGTTCTGTTTGGCCTTAGAGGTGGAAGATCGTTCGGTAGTCTTGTTTGAGAGGAGAGCCAGTGGGTCGACTCGAGTGTTGGTGGACTGAGGTTGCACGTAAGGAGCATAGGCAGATAGGCTGTCGTAGAGAGCATGGATGGAGGTGTTGGAGAGGTCCTTACTCTGAATCATCATCACAGTTGCATTTCCCCAATGTTGTTTGAGGCTACCAAGGAAGCGGTTGTTGATGTCAAATTTGTCCCTCGAGATCTTGGCTTTCTTGAGTTCATTGATGACCTTCAAGTATCGGAGGTATGTGTCACGCAGTTCTTCTCCTTCATAGGCCTGGAAGTGTTCATACTGCGAAAGACATGCTGATTTGCTCCCCTGAGCACTTTCAATTGTGCCTGCCATGATTTCCACGAGTTCATCCCATATTTCCTTGGCAGTTGAGCAACATTCGATGTGAGCGTAGACTTCGTTGCCCATAGCCTGGAAGAGGTATCCCTTGGCAGTCTCATCGGCCTGTACGCGAGCCTCTTCATCCTCATTGATGGGGCCTCTTGGTGTGCGGCGTTCATCCATGGGAGGGTTTGCGTTTGGCTGTGCAGGGATGATCGTCCAGAATTGTGCTGGACCATTGAAAATGGAGTCCAGTAGGTATTGAGAGAGTGGTGTGCCTTTGTTCCTGATGAATGTGAGGAACCGGTTTGTCCATATGCTGTAGTCGCCTTGTCGCAGCATTGAGAGAGTGGTGTGCCTTTGCTCCAACAATTAACTAATTACATTCTAGTCCAAAGCCCAAGCTAAAGGATAATTACAAAATTAATCCCAAGACTTAAACTATTGACACAATCTATTAAATATCCTAACAAATATGCTACGCTGCGTTTATATTTCATGTTTTGTAGATATCGGAGCAAAAAGAATCAATAGTCGAGAACTACGCTCACTAAGCACAATTATGAAAATTTTGGCTGCATTATCGTTATTATCATGAATGCCTACGTGTCTTTGCTTAAAGCTCAACCCATTATGGCAACTTTGAGCCCACAAAGAGATTATTAAACTAATTACGAAATGATGGCCCACACTATATCAACGCACAAGCAAGGAGGAAATCAAACCTCATGACCAAGTCTTCCCACTTAAACTTTGGATGCTGATATGTGCGAGAAGATCGGATGTGGAGAGATTGAGTCGGTGGATTCTAATGCTATTTAAGGAGGCGCACGACAATAGAAAAAGGGGAGAAAGCTTTTGGGCAGTGAATAAATGAGGGAAGCTTTTGACGGCTGAAAGAAGAAGAGCCGACGGCTGCGAGCGAACATAATCGACGGCTAAGAGCGACACAATTCGAGTACCGTAAAAGGGGGCAAATTTCTTACCTTTTAATATTTCATTTTCGACGATGTTTTCTTTCGATTCATTGTCGTCTTCATTTATTGATATGCTGGCCTAATTCCTTTTGTGATTGAGGCCGTGTGAGGTCGGATTCTGCCTACATATTAATGCTTTTATTATCTTATTTAATCATATGATTTAAGTTATCTGTTCTTTATTTGAGTTTATTGACGTGTGTGTGATCGGCCACCGCACACACGATTCTTGACCTAGTACATGAGATCAAAAAGGTGATTAGAGAGGTTAGATCAAAATATTGAACATCACTACGTAAACCGACCAGAGATGGAATTCGACTTCGTATATGTGGTTTCTGAGACACTAGGCTCGAAAGCGCCTAAACTCGGGGAATTTCACGAAGATGAAATGCACATGTAGGAACTATAGTGATATAGTAATATAGTTGATTGGTTCGCTATTCATGTAGGGTTGCTAGTTACGTGAATAACGGGTAGCACATATATTAGGAAATTCCACCTTGACTTAATTCATGTTGATTAGATAGATGAGATTGCATGAAGACGTAGAAATATTTCGTGCCGAGCATGTGTCTTAATCACGTCGTCGTCAACTGCTCTATCCTCATCTGTTTTATTTGCGTTTATTTTATTATTTGCATCTTTGATCTCTTTTATCAAATCATCAAAACTAAAAAATCCCGTTAGTCTGAATTATAATTAGGAATATTATCCTAGAATGAGCTATCTTCGTGGATCGATACTCGGACTTCATCCTTTTTACTACTTGCATGACCTAGTACACATGCTAGTATTTGAGCGTGTCAGATAGGATTCTTAGAAAGAAGAAGCAAAATTATTATAAGCCTAATTCACCCCCTTCCCCCCTCTTAGGCATACTTATATCTTAATTTGGTATCAGAGCAGGTTACTCAAACGACGGGCCTAACAAGCTTGAGTTAAAGATCTAATGGCTTCTTCGAGTTTTGATGTTTTTGCAGAGGGACAATATCATTCTAGGCCACTACTCTTCGATGGAACGAACTACGCTATATGGAGCCGCATGAAGGAATTCCTTCTGGTCGTCGACTACAATCTGTGGGATATCATCACTATTGTACCGTACGAACAGAAAAAGGCAGATGGAACTCCAAAGAAAACTTCTGACTACGATATAACAGATAAGTGTGGAATCTCACTGAATGCCAAGGCAAAAGAACATGATAGCTTGTGCGCTAACAAGAGAAGAATACAACCGTGTAAGGTCATGCTAATCCGCCAAATATATGTGGGAGATGCTACAAGTCACACATGAAGGAACCACTCGATTCTTACAAGAAAGAATAACGCTCCTAATTCACCAATACGAGCTTTTTAAAATGGAGGACAATGAAACAATTAGTCATATGTATGCAAGATTCATAAACATCATTAATAAGATGTTCTCCCTTGGTAGGAATATTCCTCATGCTAAGAAGGTGTGAAAATCCTAAGAACTCTTCCGAAAGAATGTAGTCCCAAATTAACTGCCATCTACGAAGCGAAGGATTTGGACGAGTAATCTGTCTTGGAACTGATTGGATGTCTAACCACATATGGAATGACTCAAATCTCCATAAAAGAAAAACCACAAGTCAGAAATCAACAAAATATTGCCTGCAACACTGACAAGAAAATGACTGATGGCGACGATGAAGATGAGGATGACATATTGGAGCAGCTGGCCATGCTAACATGAAGATTTGAAAAGTCTCGGCTAAGGAGAAAATTCAAAGGAAATTCAACATTCCAGCAGGAAAATGGACTATCTTTATCCGGGAATAATGTTTAGAAATGCTTCAAGTGTAACAAGAAAAAAACGTATAGCAATACGTTTATTGTAGCAATTAATTGGGATACAATAGAGTAATATTCATTGTTTCTCACATTTATATGCCCTATTTACACTTATTTACACTTTATAGGCTAGATATCGAGTCTATAATTTATTATTAGTAATCAGTCCATTCCTCGTGTTCGATACTCGTTTACTCACTTTACTGCACTGCAAACGATAGGTCCACTACCTACCGCACGTCGGTGATAGTAATTAGATATTCGTTTTAATTATTACTTATCACACTTGCACATTATATTAGCACACCACGTGTCGATCAAGTTGATGGCGCCGTTGTCGGGGAATAGATTGATATTAGGAACACTGTAGTTCGGTACTTTAGCCACTTTATTTGAGTCCTTAGTTTTCGTTAGTTGCGTTATTTGTGTTTCTATAATATTATTACTCTCGTTGTTTCTTCGACGTGTTTATCTGTTTCTTTGCTAATTTTTGTTTCTGCTTATTGAAGGTACGATTCAGCAGTGGATGACCCGAAGCTATCCATCGGGTCCCATTGTTGAAGCTGACCCAGATTTTGAGCGAAAGTTACGAACGCAACTCAAGTACGACACCGAAGGAGCGACCAGTAGCTCTCAGGAACTTAGTCAGCTACTCAGAGGACAGCTCTCAGGAATCGACCCAAAATTCTCACGTAGAGGCATCCATAGATAGCGCAGAGACTGAGTGAAAATGGCGGACCACAGAGTACCTATCCACAACATTCCAGAGGAGGAGCAATCGCTACAAGATTTGCTCAAGAACGCCGCACTAGGCGGTACGGAGTCGGCGATAGTTATCTCGCCGATCGAGAATAACAACTTCGAGCTGAAGCACTATGGACTTCAGATGATATTCCAGACGGCCCAGTTTGAAGGGAATCCAGACGACTATCCCTACTCACACCTGAAGGCCTTTCTGACGGTGGACACCATCAAGATCAACGGTGTCCCGGGCGATGCAATTAAGTTGATGCTGTTCCCATTCTCGCTCCAGTTCAGGGCAAATGACTGGTTGGAGATGTTGCTTCCCAGATCGATCACTACTTGGGAAGAGATGCGAGCGGCCTTCATTAGCCATTACTGTCAAAGGTTCTAAGGTTGAAGACAGAGATATCCCTTTTCCACCAGAAGGGTTCAGAAAACCTCTACGAGGTATAGGAGCGATACAAGGCACTACTGAAGAAGTGCCTGCAACACGGGATGTCGAAGACAGTCTAGATCAACCGATACCACGAGGGGCTCAATGATCAGACTGATCATATGTTAGACGGAGCCGCAGGAGGAGGCTCATAAAGCTCATTGCGACCGACGCTTGGAATCTAATTTAGAACTACTCGGGGAACAGTTCCATGAGGGAAAACACGAGGATGAAGACGCCAAGTGTATTCGGAGTAAGCGAGGAGACGGCCACGCATGCCGAATTCAAGGCGCTCCAGCAACAAATCGCGGCGATGAACTCTCAGCTACAGACGGTGATTGGCACACTACTCCCAAAATTCGGGCAAACTCAGTCCGTGAACGTCGTGACGACCACCACACCTTCACAGCATACGCCATACATACCGCTGTGTAGAATTTGTGGCGCAGTACACGAGACCTCAGAATGCCAACTTGGGCAGCCACTGGAGCACGTAGATTACATTGGCAATTACCAAGGTGGCCAGTGGAGTTACTAGCCCCGAGCACATCCCAACTTGGCGTACGGGAATCAGAACCACCAGGGGCAAGGACCACCAGGATTTCAGCCTAGATCATCCGGTTTTCAAAATGGGGCGCCATGACAGCATCAGAATGCACCCGCCAGAGGATCTGACGATATGAGGGAGATGAAGGACATGATGAAGACGCTCCTCACGGACTTCAGCAACACCACCGTGGCCCACGAGAGTCGAATGACGAAGATGGAGGAGTATATGGAGGCAAACGACGTGGGTGCCCAGAACACAGACGCCTCGCTCAAGAAGCTGGAGCAACAGATGGGCCAGATGGCGAAACAGTTGGCGGGGCATACTCAAGGATCGCTCCCAAGCTACACCGAGCCGAATCCAAAGGAGTATTGCAAGCCGGTAACATTGAGGAATGGGAGAAAACTGCAAGAAGTGCCCGCCAAAAAGAAGGTTGAGGAGAACGCCAACTTCGAGAGCCATAACGAGCCTGAAGTGGAGGAAACCAGAGGCGACGAAGTTGAGAAGGCCGAAGCTGAAAAGGAGAAGGTCAAGCCCGAAAAGGAAAAGGCAAAGGAGATCCAGCGGCCACCAGTGAAGCCATACCAGCCTAAGATACCTTACCCGGCCCGATTGAAGAAGGATAAGGAAGAGGCGCAGTTCGATAAATTTATGAACATGTATAAAGAGTTAAATTAACGTTTGTTGAAGCTATTACGCAGATGCCTAGTTTCGCCAAGTTCCTGAAGCATCTGTTGACGAACCGACGGAAGCTCAAACACGTCTTCACCCTATGCCTGCGAGGAGAGTGTTCGGCGATACTCCAAAGCAAGATCACGAAGAAGCTAAATGGCCCAGGAAGTTTCACTATCCCTTGTCTTATAGGCAATTTAGTAAAAGAACGTGCGTTAGCTGATTTAGGCGCTAGTTATAATCTGATGCCATATTCCATATTTAAGCGTTTAGGATTAGGCGAACCACGACCCACTAGGATGAGCCTGCAGTTAGCTGATAGATCATTAAAGTACCCTCGAGGTGTTATCGAGGATGTCCTAGTCAAGGTCCACAAAATTGTGATCCCTGCTGATTTCGTCATTTTAGATATGGAGGAAGATGAAAATGTTTCCTTGATTTTAGGTAGACCATTCTTAGCGACGGGAGAGACCATGATAGATGTTTGAAATGGGACACTAACTTTTACGGTAGATGGAGAAAAAGATACCTTTAATATGGCCGACTCGATGAGAAAGAGTAACGAGCAAGATGATAAATGTTACTATTTAGACCTCTTTGAGCACGATTTCCTCTTTTCTGTGCAAGGTCCATCACAGGCCGGCAAGCAGGATATGCACACGATTATGGCGATCGACGAGTGTAGGGAGGTGGTCGACGAGCCCATCATAGCCATCGACGAGAGCAGCGAAGAGGACAGGGAAAGAGCTCGATCGAGAAGCCACTGGTCCTGGAATTAAAGCTGCTGCTCGACCACCTCGACTACGCGTTCCTTCACAGCAATGGAGGGTTGCCGGTCATAATTTCATCAAGCCTCGATGGTGAGCTGAAGAGCCAGCTCTTGGACGTATTGAAAGCGCACAAGAAGGCCTTGGCGTGGAAGATCCGACATAAGGGGTATCAACCCGAGCTACTGTACGCACAAGATCCTCATGGAGGACGATTTCAAGCCGATAGCTCAACGTCAAAGGCGACTCAATCCTAACATGAAGGACGTCGTCAAGAAGGAGGTGATCAAGTTACTAGACGCAGGGATGATCTACCCCCCATTCTGACAATGCATGGGTCAGCCCGGTCCAAGTGGTCCCAAAGAAGGGAGGCATGACGATCATTGCCAAAGAGAAGAACGAGTTAATTCCGACGAGGACCGTGACTGGGTGGCGCGTCTGCATCGATTACAGGAAGTTGAATGACGCCACGAGAAAGGATCATTTTTATTTGCCATTTATTGATCAGATGTTAGAAATTTTATTCGGTCACTTATTTTACTGTTTTCTTGATGGTTTATTAGGATATCTGCAGATCCCTATAGCACCCGAGGACCAGGAGAAGACCACATTCACATGCCCATTCGGGACGTTCGCGTACCGAAGGATGCCATTCGGTCTTTGCAATGCCCCAGCCACCTTCCAGCGATGCATGATGGCCATATTCGATGAACTGGTAGGTGAGGTAATGGAGGTATTTATGGATGATTATTCTGTGTTTGGTTCGTCGTTCGATGTATGCTTATCTAATTTGAAGCTCGTACTCACACGAAGTAAGGAAACGAACTTGGCACTTAATTGGGAAAAATGCCACTTCATGGTTCGAGAGGGCATAGTTCTCGGCCATAAGATTTACTCTAAAGGAATTGAAGTGGATCGAGCTAAGTTGAAGACGATAGAAAAATTGCCCGTCCCTTCGAACGTGAGGTCAATTAGGAGCTTTCTAGGACATGCTGGATTCTATCGTAGGTTTATTAAAGATTTTTCTAAGATTGCACGACCCATGTCTAGACTTCTAGAAAAAAATGCTCCCTTTGAATTTAACGATGAATGCCTGCATGCATTTAATTACTTAAGGAGTGACTTATCGCAACACCTATTATGGTAGCCCCCGACCGGGGGCTGCCTTTTGAACTAATGTGCGATGCTAGTGATTATGCAGTTGGGGTCGTGTTAGGGCAGCACAAGGACAACCATTTCAGGCCGATCTACTACGCGAGTAAGACATTAGATGCAGCCCAGGCCAATTACACGACCACTGAAAAGGAGTTGTTGGCCGTCGTATTCGCTTTTGACAAATTCAGGTCTTATCTTATATTATCGAAAGTTATTGTTTTTACTGACCACTCTGCTCTTAAGTACTTATTAGCAAAGCCGGATGCCAATCCCCGGCTGATCAGGTGGATCCTACTCCTTCAAGAGTTCGATATAGAGATCCGAGACAAGAAAGGTGCAGAAAACTTGGCGGCAGATCACCTCTCTCGACTAGAGGAGTCCGGGATATACCACAAGGACGGAAGAGCTATACAAGACATATTCCCAGACGAGCACCTATACTCGATACAAGTGGTAAGTGACGATACCCCGTGGTTTGCAGATTATGCTAACTATCCTGTTGCGAGGGTCCTATGAAAGGAGTACACCGGTCAGCAAAAGAAGAAATTCTTTTCTGATTTGAGGTATTACTTTTGGGAAGACTCGTGTCTTTTCAGGCGATGTGTAGACCAGGTGAAACGACGATGCGTCTCCTTCTCCGAGACGAAACAGATTCTTAGGCACTGCCACAGCGGACCGACCGGAGGGCACTAAGCATCCAACAGAACCGCCCAGAAGGTACTGGAAAGCGGGTTCTACTGGCCAACGATTTTCAATGACGCTCAAAGGTACGTTGACACTTGTGATCAGTGTCAACACGCAGGTAGTCCCTCAAAACGCGACGAAATGCCTCAGAATTGTATCTTAGTATGCGAGATTTTTGACGTATGGGGCATAGATTTCATGGGTCCATTTCCTAACTCATATAATAACAAATACATCCTAGTCGCTGTGGATTACTTGTCCATGTGGGCCGAGGCGCAAGCCTTTCCCACGAATGATGCTAGGGTAGTTGTTAGATTTCTACGAGCATTATTTTCACGTTTTGGGGCGTCTAGGTGCATTATTAGTGATAGGGGTACACATTTTTGTAACACTCAGTTTGCACGTCATTAGAACGTTACGGTGCTAGACATAGCCTATCCACCCCGTACCACCTCCAAGCTAGCGGTCACGTCGAGGTAGTAAATCGTGAGTTGAAAAGTATCCTAGAAAAGACCATAGAGGGAACCGTATGGAGTGGGTGAATAAGTTGAACGATGCACTCTTGGGCATATAGGACTGCATATAAGACACCTATAGGCACTACACCGTACCAATTAGTCTATGGGAAGGCGTCCACCTCCTCGTAGAAATCGAGCATAAGGCCTATTGGGCAATTAAGTCTTTGCACTTTGATTTGGGAGACACCGGCGGAAAGCGGCAACTCCAAATTAACAAGTTAGACGAGTATCTGCTTATAATAACGCCCGCATGTATAAAGAGCGCTCGAAAGTCTACCATGATAAGAAGAGTTAGGCAAAGACGGGAGTTTCAGGAAGGGCCAAGTCCTCCTCTTTAACTCTCGGCTTATGCTCTTTCTCGGCAAACATAGATCACGGTGGTCGGGACCGTTCATTGTTACTCGTGTTTTCCCTTACGGTACCGTTGAGATTTCAGGTATGGAGCAGGGTACTTTCAAGGTGAACGGTCACAGGTTGAACCACTATCATGGAGGTGAAAAAGACATGAGCGAAAATGAGGTGCTCTACCTGGACTTCCAGCCGGCCTAAGCGAACAAAGGTACGTCCAGCTAAAGACGGTAAACAAAGCGCTTCTTGGGAGGCAATCCAGGTATCTTCATTTAATAATAATAAAAAAAATAATATGTTCACAGCCTTGTCCTTAAGGACTCACGACCGTGACACCCTTAACCTCGCACACTGTCCTGTTTCATGGCCTACGGCTTAAGCCATCACGGCCATGACGTGTAAGCGAAGTCCGTGTGAGTTCTCTCCCTATAGTCATGGCCCAAGGTGCAAACCTTCACGGCTAGTACTGTCAAAACGGGCCGGCGGGGCGGGCCGACCCGTACCCGCCAAAAGCCCGCCACTGGCGGGGCGGGGGCGGGTAAGCCCGCCTGCTGGCGGGCCTAGGAAATGAAGGCCCGCCCCGCCTGAAGGCGGGTAGCGGGCCTGGCGGGCTTAGCCCGCCAGATATTAAAAAAAAATAAAATAAAAAAATATATTAAAAAATAGGAAAAAAGTAAAAAAAATAATAATAAAAAATAGAAAAAATAATATAAAAATTGGATAAAAAATAAGAAAATGAAGGAAAATATATCTAAATTAATAAACTTTTTAATATTAATCTATTTATGTTATTAAAATCCTATTATTATTATATATTTGTAATATTATAAAATAAATAACATTATATATTTTTTTTATTATTCTGGCGGGCTAAGCCCGCGGGTAGCCCGCCCCGCCCCGCCAAAGCCCGCACCCGCCGCGGGCTTACCCGCCCAGGCCCGCCTCCTGGCGGGCCTAAAATTTCAGAGCCCGCCCCGCCACTTTGGCGGGGCGGGACGGGCCGGCCCGCGGGCCCAAGCCCGTTTTGACAGCTCTATTCACGGCCATGACATATACGGGCAATAAAAAAAGAAGAAATAAAATATCAAAGTCCCTCACTCTGCTTTGTCACGGCCAGAAGCTTAAGCTTCACGGCCGTGACTTCGTCCAGAGGCACTTACTGCCTCTTGTCACGGCCAGAAGCTTACGCTTCACGGCCGTGACGTATGCGGATTTTTTCTAAAAAAATATTAAGTCGAACATGTCATGGCCCGAGACTATTACATCACGGCCGTTACGTGCCCGTTTTCACCTTTCTGTCCCTCGTCACGGCCTGGTGACACACTTGTCATGGCGTGACTTGTGCGGAAAACCTTATAAGAGCATCTCCAACGGGTACTTCATTTTTGTGTAAAACACAAAAATAAAGTACGTCTTTACTCCAATGGGACTCTATATCTAACACTAATATTGCGTTGATTAGCAGAGATACTCTAGATGTAGAGTACACACAATTTTCAACACAAAAATTGTGTTGTACTTTCTATTTATTTATAATTTATTTAAATAAAAAATATTTTAATTATATTTACATATTTGATTTTCTTATAATAATAAAATAAAAAGAATATTATTCCTATTATTTATTTCTATTTTCGTTTTAATTTCATAAAATTATAATTAAATAATATGCTAAGTTTGTAATTTAGTAAATATTAATTATTATAATTAATTGACTTTTTTATTATTATAATATAAAGTTTAATATAGGAATTTGATTTTTAGAGTAGAAAATAGAGTTAATGGGTTGGAGTGAAATTTAGTGTAGAAAGTAGAGTTTATGGGTTGGAGTAAAAACACTGTAGCAACTGTAATATTGTGCAGAATCAACTGTATTTTCATGCAGCGGGTTGGAGATGCTCTAACCCCTTCATTCCCAAAAATCACTCCCAATTCCCTCTCTGCCTTCTCTCAATCTCGCTTCACCCACCACCCAAAAACACCCCAAAACTCTCAGACCACCACCTAGAACCGCCGCCACCTCTGTGCTGCCTCACCCAACACCGATGAACCCACATAACCATGATTAAACGTCGTTTAAGGTCGAAAGGTATGAATTGCTCTTTCAACCTTATTAGGTTAAAATTGGGATTTCGTCAATTGTTGCTAAATTTGGTTATGATTATGTTTTTTTGTGTAAGACTCGTTAAGATTATGATGGGCATGCTTAATTCGTGAAATTTACCTAAAAATTCGAATCTAGGTGACGAACCCTAATTTTCACTATTTGGGGATTTTTTGAAATTCGACCTAATTGCGTGTTTTCTTGCTCTTTCTTTGTTCAATACATGCTATACCCACATTGGACTTGCTTGATTTGCTAAATTCGATCATGAAATTTTGCTATTTATTCGATGAACCCTAGTCTTCTAATTTGGGAATTTTCAAGTTTGGGTCAAAATGGATGCCCTTCTTCCTCCTTTGTGACTTGATATTTGCTATGAATGCGTTGGGTTGCTTGTTTTGTTGTTTTCGACCATGAATTTTACAATTTATATGATGAACCCTAATTTTGAAAATTGGGGATGCTCATGATTTTATGCAAATTTGTTGCTCCCAATTGCGTTATTTAGCTGTACTTGATCTTATGAATAATGTGAATCGGCTTGCATGGTTGATTTTGGACTTGAATTGAATAATCTCGTTGGATGGCACGTGCTCGACAAAATACCTCTTTGAGCATTTCATGTGTTATTGAATATGCACGTCTCTAGTTCATCATTATTTTGGTCGAGTCGGCTTGCTTGAATTTAATTGTTATATTTCGTGAGACTCACATACGTTTTCTAGGTACTATGGGCCGAAGCCGCTCCACCGCTCAGCGTGACCCCGCCTCACGCTCGCCCGTTGGTCAAAGGCGACGCGGGACCACACCGACACTCCTAGCTACCATGCAGCAGTTCACTGACGAGGCACAGATGGCACGGTACAACAGGCTTAAGGCGGTGGAGTTCATCCCCATGGACCAAATCAACCACGACACGCTGGCGAAGCACCACATCGACCAGCAAGTCGCGCAGTACCTCTCACTCAGTGGATTGGCCACCTTCTTCCACATCGACGAACCGGCGTACAAGGAGCTGATGCTGGAATTCCTTTCCACCATCTCCTTCGAAGAGTACGAAATCAAAACAGTGAATTTTCGGGCATTTAATGAGAAGCATACGGTGGACGTCGACGATTTCTGCCAGGCCCTTGGAGTATCAACGCCATATTTTGGCCCCCAAGGACTATTCCCGGACAAGCACTACAAGCACTACCTTCAGAACCTGGTGTTCCGACAGGCGTGCTGGGCCGACATTGCACGACTTGGCGAGCCCGACTTCAGCGTCAAAACCTCGAAGACGTCTTCCCTCAGGAGCCCGGGGCTGCACTACATCCACCGTCTCCTGACGACTTCACTCACACCGAGGGGCGACTCGCACGGAGCAATCACCCACCGTGACCTCTTCTACCTAATCAAGATGCATCGAAGCGAACGAGTCCACTTGGGGATGGCACTGGACCACGCATTCAACGCTCAGGCAGAATCCCAGACCCGTGGGAAGATCGCCGTGGGGGCGTTCATCACCAAAGTCATACAAGGACTTGGACATTGGCCGGCAAACCTACCCGAGATGGAGGTCATAGACGGGCGCAACCCATTGAGCGAGGATATGCTCGTGAAATTGAAGATGCTTGTGAAGGTGCCCACCTGGACTCGAGCGAACAAGGTGTACGTCTGGCATGAGATGTATCATGGCCAAACGGACCACGGCGATGTCCCTGCTGACCAGCTCTACCTCGAGGGCCCACAATCGGTGAAGACAGACATGACCGCCGGACCTTCGTATTCCTCCGGCTACCATCACGACGTGTCATCCAGTGTCGCCCCATACGCATCCACCTCGGACCTCAAAACATTGCGCCAGGAGATGATGCGCATGCATGCCGACGCACTGCTAACATGAAAAGTACGAGCGCAGTAACGAGGAAGCCCACCGCCTATACCGCGAGGAGCAAGCGCGATGACCGGGCCCTTCAAGCAATGGATACCACGATTAAGCTCACCCAACAGTCGCTGTCCTTCCTTCGCCCGAGGCCACCCCCCGCCACCACCTTAGTGATCTTTTCTTTTCTTTTCTTTAGACATTTCGTTTGCTTAAGTAGTCGTCTGTGTTTACCCTCAATTTGTTTATGCCTAGCTGTTTATAACTATGTTCATAAGATTAATCTATGACTACTCTCTTTTTACGTCTATTTCTCTTTAGTAAGGCCAAGATACGCTTAACGAGTTACAACACAGCGACAGTCACGTGTTCCGACACGACCACTCAGTTTTCCGTCAGGGGAATTTTGTTCTCTTAAACCTTCTTTCCCTCTCATTTATTCAATTTTTACGTTAAGGACAACTTACGTCTTAAGTGTGGGGACGGAAAAGTAGGTTGAGAATTTACGAAAAAAACTTTTTATGACGTGGCCGTGATCTATAAATTTCATTAGAAAGGCATGAATTCTTGAAATCAGGCATGATTGTTTGCGCTTATCTCGAGTCAGTTTACATGTCATGAAATTTTGTGGGCAATTAGGATATGCATGAGTGGTTGAATCTTGTCTGCCTGAATAGATATACCGCTGCTTTGAGAGATTCGTACGCATAACCCATTTATGTTGTGAGAGTTTGAGCCTGACGAGCTTATGCTCATTTTTCTTGGTTGTGTGGCATGCCTAGTCTATATCTCTCTAGAAGTTGCCTGTCTGATACGTGTTGAAACTGTTTCTGGTGCGTTAGTGTGGAAATGATGAGGGCATTAGGAAATAAGTCCATGGCCAAATCTCCCTACTGCTTCAATGTCTGATTTAATATTTTTCTCTGCTATTCGTGAAATGATTCGATTCCTTTCATAAGCCTGCCCATAAACCTCTTGCAAGATATAGGTTTTGGTGATAAGTATCCCTAGGTACACGGCATTCGCTGATGATGTATTCTTTGCGACAAAAGCCAAACCTTGATGTTTAGGGAATAAGGTCAGTGCACAAAATTAGAGCGTAACTAAGGTGAAAGGGCAGAAAATGAAAGGGAACTGAGTTGAGAGGGTCGGGCAGAAAATTCTAGGATTTCAGAGAGAGAATGTTGAGTCGTATGTTGGGGCATGTGATTGTCAGTTTGATCATGCTATATTCTTTGAATTTTTGCTTATGTGTCATGGCTTTAAGATTACGTGTGTTAGAATCTATGCTTGTCACATCATTATTTGTTTGACCCCGTTTCGACACGAAAAGACCCTAAGATTTATGCTTGCCGTCTTAAGTGGAAGATATGCGATTTAACTTGCAAGCCTATGGTAGGGGTTGGACTAGCGTACAGTTTGAACGATTCACTACATACTAGCCTATACACTGAGTGATTTGAGCTAATCCTTGTGAGGTATGAGTCTCGATTGGCAGTGCGAAAGAAGTTTAGGTCGACAGGTGCCGGTCATTAGTGTGATGTCCATGATTATTTGCTTGATTCCGTTTCGTGCTTTCTAGCTTTGATGATAAACTGCAAACAATTGTGCCGTCATTTTGATTTGATGTCTTCTCTGACTTCTAATTTACTTGAGGACAATCAAATGCTTAAGTGTCGGGAGGTTTGATAAACGTATAGCAATAAGTTTCTCGTAGCAATTAATTGGGATACAATAGAGTAATATTCATTGTTTCTCACATTTATATGCCCTATTTACACTTCTTTACACTTTATAGGACCTTAGAATGGCTATCAGGTGAAAGAGAGCGAACATGTGGCGAAACGGAACACGAAAACTGCCAAGAGTCACGGCCGTGACACACTGTGCAATAGGCCGTGAGTAGAGGCAAAAATCGAAACCCAAGTGCGCTGACATCAGTCACGGCCGTGACTAATCATGTCACAGGACATGAAACGGGGCAGAGATCGTTGTGAAGTTTCGCAAGTCACAGTCACGGCCACGACTACCCATGCACGTGGTCGTGACTCCAGGCAGAAGCGAAGGAAAGAACATTGTCACGGCCGTGGGCAGAGAGCAACGCGATGATTGTCACGGCCGTGAAGGCCCAATACCCAGGCTGTGACACTTACGAAAATCAGTATAAAAGCCCAAATTCGACTCAGAAAAGAGGGATACCGATCAGAACTCAACCTAATCCATCAGAGACGAAAATAGACGCCAAGAACAGAGAATTCCACTCGGAAAGCACAAGAGACGGATCAACGACGAAATCATGCGGAACTGAACGATGAACGAAGATTCATCCACGATACCATCTCAGATAAGTACATCAAGATCATGAGTCTTCTTTCCCAATTTTCTAATGCCTTCTTTGTTTTCCCGTTAATTATGAGTAGCTAAATCCCTTATGTGTTTGGGATTAGATGAACGCTAGGTCGAATCGTATTTAGGACATATGTTTATCGTGACTCGTGTGTTTGACTATTTATCTATCTATGAAATTGTTTCTTCGCTTTAATATGTCTATGTGTTAAAGTGAATGTGTGGAAAATTGTTTGGGGCGAAATCTAAGCAACGATTAGGCCGTTCGTAGAAGATAGGATTCGAGTATAGGGCGAAAGCAAATCCTCTATCCTCGCTGTTAGTAATTATTGAATCTTAGATCCCCGTGAGCGTCTAGGGTGACAAAAAAAATTCATGAGTGGGTAGGAAATCACTACGACTTAGTCAAGATCACGTATGAACGATGATTTATTGTCATAGATTGATAGTACCTAGCGGGATTCGAATCCCGAACACATCTTTATTATTCGAAAGCACTCACATCAGTTTTTAGTCGTTTCTCTTAATCCCTCCTTTAGGATTGGTCTGTTAGGTTAGTTCGTAAAACAATCTGCGTACTCTATTTAGGCTAGATATCGAGTCGATAGGTTATACTAGTAATCAGTCCATTCCTCGTGTTCGATACTCGCCTACTCACTTTACTGCACTACAAATGATAGGTCCACTGCCTATTGCAACTCGGTGATAGTAATTAGGTATTCGTTTTAATTATTACTTGTCACACTTACACATTATATTAGCACACCACGTCTCGATCAACAAGCCATACCATTTTGCCTCAAACTGTCCATTGGAGAAGGGTGGCAAAAAGACAAAGAAACAGAAGCCATGGTTACAAATTGGGATGATCTGGAAGTGAATAGGGAACAATATACGTATTATAATCGTGCAGAATGGGAGAGTCTCATGATAACGCTTCCTCAGTTTTTATAGTAAATGAAAGTAAGGAAGAATTGTCTGAAATAATTCAAAACGCAGAGAGGAAGATTAGGTCGGTTAAGTCTCAAGTAAAGACCTTGGTTAGACAACGGGATGACCTAGCAAGAGAGAAACATCAGGCTGATCTAGACATTGCATGCTTAAGGGCAGAACTAGAAACTTCTAAGAAAGGAAAAGTTTCATGTAACGGTGAAGAGCTTAGAAAGTTCAATAAAGATATATCTAGAGACATTTCTGTACATAAAGATTCCTTAGATGAGGGAACTCATGTTGCTGATAGACTTCTTGAGGGAAAAAAATCTTGACTTACTACTGAATATTCCTAGAAATATCGAAAAAACAGGAATAAGATATTGCATGATAGAATATCATGTTGCACCAGTAGATAGAAAACCCAAATGCTTTTCATGTGGTTGTCATGGTCGTTATTCAACCAATTGTTTTCTTAAAATAGCTGATAAGTCGAAGTATGTCTGGAGGCAAAAGAAGTTCGCTGATAACGCTGTTCCTAATGCTGGTCAACCTAAGTTTATGAAATCACAGTCTGTGACATATCATATATCAGATGTTAACATGAACTATTTTGCTACTAAGACGAGTAAAGAATAATGATATTAAATATTTTGGGTCACCGCATTTCGATAACTGTAAGATTGACCATTAACTTCTTATGTTGATAAAATTTAGGTCTTTGAATATTTGTTTCTCGGAAAAGGTAAGTTGGAATCATATTTCAAATCGGCTCCCAGGTGGAGTTAAGAATTCGTTGAAGTAAAATTAAAGCTGAAAACGAGCTCACCCATCTTGCTCTTCGAATCATTTTACTAAGAGAAGTTATAGAGTTATCTTATTTATCTTGTAAATGTTGGTACATATTTGTTTTGTGCACACATCCTCTCAGAAAATCAAAGTGTTTTCTTGGCCTATGGATGTTGAACAAAAGATCGAACGGCGTAACTCGCTTATTTGTGTTCTTTGTGTTTACTATTTTACTGCATTACACAACACATGAAATCTAGGTTATATTAATCCGATACTGTACAAGGATGAACTCAGTGTTTGTTTAATGGTCTTGAACATAATTATTATTAACGCTTAGTACAATAAAATGTTTAACAATAGGAATCACAAGGGCGGGATATGGGCTAGTGATTTTAAAAAGAATAAAACATGCTCACAGGTTAGGTTGTTTCATTTTTTGGGTAAGAAATATTATCAATTTCCACAAGCTCAATGAGTGACACATGTACATAGGCCCTACACATCTAGAAAAGTAGCAATAAAAATATTAGGTTGTAATATCGTAGACATATTTTCCTTGGCGTTTTTTAGTTTCCTGAAACATAGAGTCTTCACATATGCATTAAAATCCTTCTTGATGGTCAAACACGAGTTCACATGTTGTCCTTTCCTTCAAGCTGTGTATTCTCAGATTCCTCTCCCTCCAAAGAGCATAAGCCATAGCAACCATAGCAGAGATTTGCAATTTGCAAGCTATATGTTTCCTTTTCCCTCGGTTAAAGACATTTCTCCCATTAGTCAAATCTGTCTGCGATCCAAAGCTTCAGCCAATTGCCTATCTCACCCTTTACAATCTTACTATATGGGCATGAAAAGAAGATGTGTCCAACAGATTCCGCATCATGTAAACAAAGTACACAATTGTCATCAATCAAATTCATGCCCCATTGATGTATCCTATCCCTCATCAGTAGTCTTCGGTGCATTATTAACCGCATTGTGAACGAATGCTTAGGTAGGTTCAATCTGTTCCAAACAGCTGCACCAGTCTTGAAAGAGGTAATGCCACCTTTAAGCCATTCATAACTCAAGGTAATAGTATAGCAGCCACTGTGAGAGGCTTTCCATCTCTCATTTCAAAAGCCATCTCGAACCATATCATTTACCTTGTTTAGCTTTTTCCATTGCCAACCACTGTCCATTGGCCTATGATAATCCCAAAAGTCCAGCCATTTTAAGTATATGTGATTTAGCCATTTTATCCAAATGTTATCATTCTTTCTAGCAAATATCTATTACGTCCTCGTTTGTCAACTCAATCAATCCTAGGCATGAATTCTAAGGAAATCGATTAGAATTATTGAACTTCGAATTTGGATCGAAAACCTTCACTTGAAGAACACGAGAGAGAAATCCTTTAGTGTGAGAAGCCTTTGCTGTTTCTCTCTCTAGAATTGAATTCGGCAGCCTTTCGGATTGATTTTCTAATTTTCTGTATTAAGCTCAATGTTTGTACAACTATTTATACCAAACAGACTTGGTATAAATATCAAACTAGTCCTAATCTAAGGACTACTACACATAAAGCCCCTAATTACAAGGACAACTAATGAAATCAAGCACAATTAAATTGATACTCTTCAATCTCCCCCTTTGTCTTGATTGCCCTTCCTCTCCATTTGTCCTCGCCGGGCATAGTACGACCTACACAAGCACAGCGCATGCTCATAATTCCTGAGCGTTTCCCTCAGCTTCAGGTGCTCCTCGATGTCATCTAGCAATTCCATCAGGAGCGGTTGTTCTCTCACGAACCGATGAATTCTCAGCATCGTCTCTCGGTTGATTTCTTCCAACCTTTGCTCTATATTCCTCCTGATGACCTTGAGCGTTCCGTCGCAAAACTTATGAATCTCAGTCTTCAGCATCAACCTAGTCTTCTTGACGATTGGATTGTGGTAGGTGACGCCTAGGATTGAGCTGATGTGCACATGATTGCTTGGAAGTCCTTCGATCTCATGCCCTTTGTTGAGCGGTGCGGTCATGTTGACCTTCTTCATGTTGCTCTCCAGAGCCATCTGAAGGTCATGTGCAGCGAAGTACTTGACTTGGCGCATCATGAACCGGTAGAGCCCCTCGAGACCTTATTTCTTAACGAAGCCTTGAGGACCTTTGTACTTCTCCACGTACAGCTGATAGAGGTTGTATACCTCGTCGGCATGGAGGTACGGTAGGTCGCTCTCGCTTAATTCCTCTCGGGTTCTGTCCACTCGCTCAATAGCGTAGGTTGGGGTTGGAAGACCTCCTTTAGCACAGTAGACGCTGAGAATCTGGAAAATTGGGGAGAGACTCTTATAGTGACTCTTGACTTGTCCTTTAGTCATCCCAGCCTTGCATCAAGTCCAAGTTGAGTCAGCATCCAGATGTAGGTCACCTCTTCTGCTGATCCCAGTGAGAGATCCCTCTTAGCTCGAACTCGTTCACCTTTTTGACCCTGTCCGGTGACCTCCAGATGTGTTCACGTACTTCTTCAAGGAAGGGGATTTCAGTTCAGATGTTCTCCCATGGCATGTCGATCCGAACGGTCCCTGGCATTTGTCTTGTGGGGGAAACCGCTCGTTGCGCGATCAACTCTGGTAGCCTTGGGATATCTTGCTGGTAGTCTTCACCTTCCTGATGTTCTTCATCTTCTATGAGCACGAGGTCTACCGAGGCTTGTTGTAGGAAGTGTCGAACGTCCTGAAGCCGTTGTCTTTGATGCTCATCGGGCATAGAATGGGTCGTCTACTGTCCTTCGAATATGTATTTGTCTAGGACCTCGTGTGGGTTGACGCCATGTCCTGACAGTCCCGGTTGGTCTGGAGTAGTTGAGGGAGTCGCCTGAGTCTGCGCTAGGGCAACGAGCATGCAGCACTTGCTTTTTCTTCCGGAAGCAAGGGGCTTGAGAAGGTCGGTGGTGTGGGCAGAGGCATCCTTATTTGAAAGGTTGGTGGGTCGATGTGGGTTTGGGTTTGGATTTGAGTGGTGTGGCGCGTGGTGGTGGTTGTTTGGGTAGTGGGTTGTGAGGTTCCGGCGACTCCTTTACTTGTCTGAGTCGCGCCAGGGTTCTGTCTCTGACCCCTTGTGAAGGAATGTCCGCAGCACTTGGAGTGATGGCTGGCGCTGTGTCTGATGGTTCGGTGACGGTTTCGAAGAGGGACTCGAATGATACGCTCAATCGTCTCGGGGTCCTTCTAATCAATCGAATCTCCTCATCTGACTCCGTGTCTGATGGGGTAGCCGTGTGAGGTGAGAGTCCTCGTGCTACATCCTCACTGGCTGGTTCCGTCACCGGAGGCTCGATAGGTTGTATTGTTGAAATTAGAGCATCTGTTTCTGGCGTAGTAGCCAGCGGTGGTGAGATGTGCCCCGTTTCTGCCTCGGGCTGTGCTGCTAGAAGACCTTCCTCAAAAGGTTCTTCGAGCACACCGACAATGATGGGCACTTCAGCACCAAGTGATACTTGTGGAGCTTCGAGTTCCAACTCTTGAGCCACGACATCTATCAGCGTGGACTCAACATCTGGCATTGTTTCCTCATGAGTTGGGGGCTCCATCTCTAGTTCCTGAGCCACTTCATCAATCATTGTGTCTTCAGGACTAGGCTGCTGTTGTGGAGGGCTCACTTGGAACTCTGTCGGGGGCCCTCAAATCATCTGCTCAGTCAAATGGTGCTCCTGACAGTATCTCTGATATTCATCTCCCGCGGGGTGACGTAGCAGCTCGAGCGGAATGGCCATCGATGGCTGAGCTAGGTCCACGAGCTTGGGGTTGTGGAAGAACTTGAGCCTAGGTGGCTGATAGTTTCGTCCCGGAGGCAGGCGAGGAATATTCTGCTCGTATATCTCCATTTGTTGTAGGATGATGACGGAGAACCATCTCGCATACGGCACATTTTTGGACCGTTTGTTCTCTTTCTGTCTGATCTGTTCTGCGAGGTCGTTCCAGATCAGTTGAGCGAAATCGTAATTTCGTGAGAACATTACTCCGTGAAATATCCGGAGGATGTGGCCATTGCCTTTGTCGAAGCCTGCGTGCTTCGGGAACAAACACTTATTGATTATTCCGAAAAGTGTCTTCCACGATGGGGAATCCCGTTGCTCTGCATCTGAGCTAGCTTGGTGAGCGGCGGACGGTACCCCATCTGGAGGAAATCATGCACCAATTCTGCATCTGATGGGAGGGTGTCATAATTTCGGCTGTGAGGGAGGTCGAGCAGAAGTCTGAAATCGTTCTTGCTCATACATACGTGCCACGTCCCTACAACTGTGGTAAAGTGATACGCCCCGTTCAAGATGAGGCTCTTGATCATACCCCAAAACTGCTGGAGGTAGACCATCGACACTGAGACCGTCACCGTAAGAGCATGCCATAGTGGATGGCCTTGCAATATGGACACGATGATGTCGTCTGAACACCGGAAGGTGGTCAGATCTAGTTGGAAATTCGTGTTACGTTAAGGTACAGAGTCTTCTCGTAGATGTGGTTGTAGGTAGGGTAGTGATCCATCTAAAATACAGACTTAACTCATTAGCTAGATTAATATTTAGTCAAAATTCGAATTTATCAAACCATAATGATGAAGCTATTTATAACATGTTTGATAAAATTGTAATGGAAATATAAATGCACATATAGGTCATATAGAGTGAATTTTTGAAGAATAATTTTATTTCAACATATGCATGTAAGTTCAAGAAAAATTCGGTCGAAAATTTTACTGTGTTAAAGTACTATTCACTCTAGCTAATGTCGCGCGAGAATTTAAATTCTCAACTGAATTGCCAAAATGTGATTTTGAACTGGATATTTGCGATCGAAAATTTTATTCGCTAATGATAGCTACAGTTGAAAAAAGGACTTAGAAAAGTTCTAAGTGTTTGAACTTAAATGTGGTACTGCAGCCGAGAAATTTTACGATCGAGAAAAATTTCCATGTAAATTTACGATCGAGAAATTAGATTTCCAAGTAAATTTACGATCGAAAAAACTTTTAGCGCGTGAATAAAATATTTCCGCTATGAAAGTTATTGAGCGAGAAAGATTTTCGATTTTAAAAAGGTTTTTCGCTGCCAAAGTTTAAGATCGAGAAAATTTTCAACGAGAGACTAAGTCAACCGTCGAGAAAATTTTCGATCGATCAAATTATCGCTGCGTGCTTTTACGATCGAGAAATTTTATCGTCGAAAAATTAATTTTTCGCCGCTAAAATTTTCGACCGAGAACAAAATTGAAATCGAAATTTTCGACTGTAAGTTTTGCGCTCGAAATTTTAAATGGATTGCATATATTTTATCTCTTCCGTTCAGTAATCTTTTCTCTCGCATGAAATCAAAAATCAATTTCTCCATTGTAATTATTTTTCGATCAGCGTTATTATGTTAGCGACCAAAAAAAATTAGCGGCGAAAATCTTTTACGATGCAAACAGTAAATCAATCAAATTGAAATTCAATTGACACTGTTTACGAACGAGAAAGTTCTTCGACGCCTTTAAACATTTGAAAAACCCAGTTTAGTCGAACGCTAAATCAACCTTTAAGAACGCAGAAAATCAAAACAATATGTTCCCAGAATGCTTAGAAAACACCAAAACTATCTTAAATGCAGATTTAACCCAGATTATACACCTAGAATGCTCGTAAATACGGCAAAATCTCATTCGAGTTTTCACATTCTGAACAGTCGAGATTTTAACACAGTATCATGCGAAATATCACAGAATACAGATGCAAATCAAGTTTAAATGCACGATAACCCCAAAAGGAAGTCAAATCTACCTTCAAAAGACGAAAATTAGATGAAAAATCGAAAGATTTTGAAGATTTTGACGTTCCTCTTTTGATGGAAAAAGTTTTGCGCGAGAGAATTTGACTGTTGAAATTCTTCGATTGAGGGTTTTGCGTGTATTTGGGAATTTTCGACAAGAATTAAATTCGTTAAATGGGCTGATTAGACATTTATTCGACACTTGAAATTCAAGGATCATTATTGTTTGCGATCGAAAAATTTGCGATCGAGAAATTTGGTACCTATTTTGATTTTCGCTCGAGAAATTGAAGCGAAAATTGCCAATTGGGCCCAAGTTAATTTTCGATCGATAATTTGTGATCGGAAACTACAAATTTAGCCTTTTTCGATTGGAAAAAAAATTTTCAAAATATATCAGACAGACCCTAAGTTTAAGTATTCAACCACATAATTGCTCCCCCTAGATATGAAATAAATGCAATTAACTCTCTGAAATTTCGAATGATGACATCTGGCTCCAAAATCAGATTTCGTGAATCTGCAAAACTTTAGAGCAAAATGTTCGAGAATGATTAGAGTTAATTATGGAAGCAATACTTGTTTTAATGGGGCTCCCCCTTAATAAAGGAAAAATTGGTTAAATTCAAAATCATAGAAAGACGTTGGCTATCACAAATTTTAACCAACCAACAAGTTTTATGCCGAATACTCCAAGTCTTGAAGAATTCTTGACCTCCGCATTGTTTCTGCAACACTTAGAGGAAATCATTAAAAATATCTGGAGCTTTAAAGCATAAATTTGTAAATGTCCCCCCTCAAATAATGTTCCAAAATTTGAGATACGCGAATTCAACACATTTAGCCTAGATACATGTTCCCCATACATGTAACTTTCATTTTCGCGCGAGGGTATGAGCAAAAACAGATGGTCGCATTTAAACAAGTCAATGCATATGAAATATAAAATTTCATTTCAAAATATGCGAATTTTTTTTTCATAGCAAAGAAAATTTTCAGAAAAAAAAAATTATCATATATCTATATATATAAATATAATTTTCATATGCATACTAATATTATTAATAGTATGGGGTCAGATTATTTTGCTACGGTCATTGTCACACCTAAAATTTCACAAGACACTTGAAAAGATCACATACCGTCAAGTCATGTCGTCAAACTAAAAGAGTCCTAAGTTCATAGAATGATCCATTTCGACAAGTCTCACTGGGTTCACTCTAGCACTCGATTATTTTTACCTTGGGATGATTATATTTATATCACTCAAGTCAACACAAGCAATGTAAGTCAATTTACCTGTGATCGAGGCGTTTTTAATCATTTCACATTTGCGAAAGATCGTCGATTTGGAATCATAGAGACTGTGAAGGGTTTTAATTTGGCTCTGACTAAGAAGGGAATGATAGTTTTGGAATTGTGGACTAAGATCTTCTTTTTTTTCTTCGTCGTTCTCCTCCTTTTTGCGGGTTTTCTCTTATTGTTTATCTTTCTCATCCTTTAACAATTTTTCTTTGACTCAGTCTGCACTTGCTCAAGCTGAAGCTCCGCTCCGATGCTGAGAGATTATCTAAGGCGAAGATCTTCTTGTCTCGGGACGATACCGCGCTCCTTTTCTCTTAATCCCTAGTGAGGTTTTAGTGACTATCGATTTGAAGAAGTACGTAGTTGTGGAATTCGAACCCAAGGCCGCGCTCCTCTTCTCGTTGTCTTGATATAAGACCGGATTATCGTTTGAGAAGTTCACTTCGTGGTGCTCCTCTTTCCAGCCGTTCTGACGAGTGTACGAGATTATTGATGGAGAAGTTCACAGCAAGATCCGTGCCCCCTTCTAATGATATGAGATTGTGATAGTCGAGGGGCAGGTTCTTTTGGACTGCTTTTTGTGCGTTGAGCATTCCTCGTGTGCGTTTTCCACCTTCTTTTGTCATCTTTTTCTTTGACGTCTCGTTTTCTCCCCCTCCTTTTTCTCGATTGAATATCCCATCGAAGACTTAGTTGTTCGGATGAAGGCTCAAAGGATTTTCAAGTGAAGAAAAGGATATCGGAGAAGGCTCAAGATGGATGACTAAAGGCTGTATTAAAGGATTGAAATTTTATATATGTAAGGCCAAGTGAGGAATTTCCTAAGTGCTCTAATCATTTTCCTAAGGATCTAACGAAAGGCGAGTATGAAGCCAAGAATCACTAGTTAAGACAATCAATTGATGTGTGACTCGCTCAAGAATAAATCAATAGAAAGGAAAAGTAACAGACCAGAATCCTCACTTATGTAAAGTGGCTTTGTGTCTAGTGGAGTAAACTAAATGAGCTTTAGACACAAGAATGCAACTTAGACTGACAAAATTAAGCAAGCAATCAGTCGCATGCCAGGGAAATCTAATTGTGACGTAGATCGAGCATCCTAAAGATTTCTTCATTCCCCTATATTATTGGTATATGTATAGTTTATTTGTTATTTTTTTATTTCTTATTTATTTTAGTAATTTTATTATCACGCAAGATAAGACAAATGAGCAAGGAAAACACATAGAATAGAGCATGTGATAGCACAGAACATCAGGTAATGCACATATCACGGGAGATTCAACATGCCTAATTTTCCGACAAGGAAGTGGAATCGTTTTTCATCCAATGCCTTGGTGAAAATGTCGGCTAGTTGATATTCCGTGTTCACAAAGTACATGTCAATGGTGCCTTTTTCTACGTGATCTTTGAATCGTGAACATTATTGCGCGTAATCGCGATGGCACTTTGGCTATCACCATAAATGGGTATATTATTGAAATTGTACCCATAATCGCGAAGCTGAGTCCGCATCCATAGCATATGGGAGCAACAGCTGGCGGCTGCGACGTATTCAGCTTCAGTCGGTGAAGTTGAGACGCAATTTTGCTTTTTGGATGACCAGCAGACTAGCTTTTCGCCTAGAAATTGAGCGCCACCGTAGGTGCTTTTCCTGTCCATTCGACAACCTGCATAATCAGCGTCAGTATAGCCGATAAGTTTGAAGTTCGTACCTTTAGGATACCATAGTCCTAAGGTAGTTGTGCCCTTAAGGTAGCGAAGAATACACTTCACCGCGAGCATGTGGGATTCTTTGGGATCGGCTTGGAAGCGGGCACAAAGACAAGTGGCAAACATGATATCCGCCCGACTAGAAGTGAGGTAGAGAAGAGATCCAATTATGCTGCGATATAGTGTGATGTCGACCGATTTTCCTGTGGGATCGGCATCCAACTTGCAGCTTGTTGACATGGGAGTGCCGAGAGGCTTGCTCTGATCTTGATGGAACTTTTTCAGGATGTCCTTAATGTATTTTGTTTGACTGATAAATATCCCATCATCGAGCTGCCTAACTTGAAGTCCTAGGAAGAATTGCATCTCTCCCATGTGGCTCACTTCGAATTTACTCTTCATTAGATCTCCAAACTTCTTGCAAAGCCGTGGATTTCTTGAACGACCATCAGATCCTGGTCTTGCCATTGAAGAGGTTAGTATCGATTGTTCCTCGAATAAATCCAGACATTACGAGAAAGTCACTCAAGACATCATACCAAGCACGTGGGACTTGTTTTAGTCCGTAGAGAGCTTTATCCAATCGATAGACGTGATCGGGATGTTCTTGATCAACGAAGCCATCTGGCTGAGCAACATAGACTTCTTCTTTAAGTACGCCGTTGAGAAAGGCGGTTTTAACGTCCATTTGATAGACCTTGAAGTCTTTATGAGCCGCGTAAGCCAATAAGAGACGAATGGCTTCAATTCGGGTTACAGGAGCATACATTTCGTCGTAGTCAATGCCTTCTTGTTGGTTGTATCCCTTTGCAACTAATTGTGCCTTATTCCTGATCACTTCGCCATCTTCATTCTTTTTGTTCTTAAATACCCATTTTGTTCCGATGATAGTTTTCCCATGCGGACGGGGTACTAATTTCCACACTTGAAGACGTTCGAATTGGTTGATTTCCTCTTGCATTGCAATTATCCAATCCGGGTCTTGTAGTACGTCTGCTACCTTAGTAGGCTTGTTTTGGCTTAAGAAGCAGCTGAAAAGACTGTGTTGATGTCATGTCCTTACTCCGCTCGAAGGATCGCCAATTATCTGATCAACCGGGTGAGCTCTAGTCCACATGCGCTCATGTGGCAAAGCTGAAGATGATGCATCAGCCATTTGTGGGTCAAGATTTTCAATGATCTCCGATTGTTCATTTGTGTGAGGAAGTTCCAAATCTGCACTGTGAGGGAGTGACTCTGATAATTCTTCCTCAACACCAACGGTAGGTTCTTCATTGTTCTGTGGCAAATCTGAATCGGGTGAGGTAGGGACTTTTGAAGAGCTTGATACATCGGCCTCGTCGGGTGTATAATTGATGGTGACTGGCGGATGTAGAGGCTCAAAGAGGGAATCCAAGTTTTCTAACACAAGTCTTAGAGCTTCGTCTGGCGGTGATTGCTGAGTTGTTGCCATCTTCTGTTGGTTTTGTGCCAACACACCAGTGAATACGGGTTCTGAGATGTTGTCTTCAGAAGCAACGGGTTGAGCACGGGTCCTGAACTATTTTGTTCAGAAGCCATCTCATTCACTTCGTGAAAAGTGACGTTATAGCTTTCCTTAATCGTGCGGTTGGACTTGATGTATACTCGGTACGCTTTTGATGTTGAAGAATAACCGATGAAAGTTGCTTTGAATGCTTTAGGGTCGAACTTTGCACGTTGCTCTCTGTCGTTCGCCACAAATCACTTGCACCCGAAGACTTTAAAGAATAAGATGTTGGGTACTCTCTTATTTACAATCTCGTACGAAGTTTTGTTGAACCGTTTGTGAACCACCATCCTGTTTTGGGTAAAACAGGCGGTATTTATGCTTCAGCCCAAAGAAAGTGTGGAAGGCCAGAATGGATCAGCATTGTACGAGCGGCTTCCACTAGGGTTCTGTTTTTCCGTTCAACGACCCCATTTTGTTGAGGTGTTTTTGCGACTGAGAATTGTTGACTAATTCCAAGTTTCTGATAAAACTCACTGAGATATTTATTCTTGAACTCAGTGCCGTTGTCTGTTCGAATAACTTGAACAGTCAGTTGCAGTAGATTCTGAGTAGTGTTCACAAAGTTGATAATCAAGTCCCCTGTCTCATCTTTGGTTCGGAGGAACTTTGTCCAAGTGTAGCGATAGAAGTCATCGACCATCACTAGCACGTACTTGCGTCCATTGATACTCTGTGTCTGCATCGGCCCACAGAGGTCCATGTGGATTAGTTCCAATGGACGAGAGGTAGACGCAATTTGCTTGACATGATGAGACGCTCGCTTCATTTTTCCTAATTGGCATGCAGAACATTGATCCTCCTTTTGTAGTAGTATAGTTGGAAGACCGTGTACCAACTTTTTCGTAGAAAGGCGTTGGAGAGCTTTCATATTCAGATGAGACATTCGTTGATGCCATCAGTTGTTCCTCTGTAAAACAATCTGAGAGATGAGGCATACAGCTGTCGAGGGCCGCACGGACGTCAGGTTGATCGTGTACAGATTGGATTTCCGAAGTCCGTAAAAGAGTTCTGTGTCCTGACTGTCCAAAATTCTGCACCGGTCAGCGTGAAAGACCACTTGAAATCCTTTATCACAGGATTGGCCTATGCTGAACAAGTTATGGCGGAGGCCTTCGACATAAGATACATCTTTTACCGTCAGATTTTCCAAAATAATATCCCCACATCCAAGAATGGGAGCTGAGTCATTGTTTCCGAATCTGACATTACCGTTTGGTCGGTCTCTTTAGTTGCTCAGCAGCTCTTGATTTCCTGTCATGTGTGTGGAGCAACCAGAGTCGAGGTACCACACATGATGGATCTACAAAAACAAGTTAGGGAGCTTTAGGTACCCACTTAAACATGGGTCCTCTCAGATTAGCAGATATAGATTTAGGTTCAGATATGGTTCCTAAATTATTACTTGAGGGAGTTTTAATAACTCACGTCACTTTCGGAGAAGTGGGTTTGGGTGTAGCCTCTTTACGTGACTTGGCCTTTTCGGCTTTTGTCGTCCTATGCCGAGATTTAGGAACCCATTTGGGTTGAACCTTGCAAGGAAGGTTAATTTCAGCACGTACAAATGCTTTGGTAGGCTTGACCGAGCAAAAGATCTTTTCTTTTGATAATCTCCTAAGGTGCTTGGATGACTCAATCTTTACGGGATACCTTAGGTGAGTACAGGCAAGTACAGCGCCATAAGCTTTCTTTATGGCTGGATCTTGTTTCCTACGGGTCTTCCTAGTGGCATTTGTTTCAGAATGACCATTTTTAGCTTCAGATGTAGAGCCAATTTCGAAATTAGTGCTTCTAAAAATGGTAGGCAGTAGAGTACATGTAGAAGCAACTATTCGAAGCGAAGAAATGACTCTTTTATCTCTACGAGTGTCATTTATTTGTACAGAAGGAGCAACATTCTTAGACATGCTCAAATCTACTAGCTCCTTCTTAATACTAGACACTCTCGCCTTTGGTTGTAGTGCTTGCCCTGCGCTCCCTGTAGACGTAGGTAAAATAGATTTAGCCTTAGCACTTTTAACAGAATTATCAATGCACTTTTGATCTTTCCAAGGTAATTTTTCGATTTTCACGCTTTTCATAGTAGCGTGATAGGTAGTTTGGGAGGATGAGGAAGCTTTTAGATTTTCCATCTCTTTCAAGAATTTTTTTCTTATCAGCTTCGAAATTCTCTCTTTGTTTATCTAATTTGGCTTGAGATTCCTCTATCTGTTTTATTATAGGAGGTTTGTAGAGAGAATTTTTATAATGAACGTCTTTGGCTTCCTCGTAGTGTGTTTGAGATTCAGGAGGTTGAACTAAATCACAGACAGGTGTTAAAGATGGTTTCATATTTCTATCTCTTTCATTTAGTTCTGTGTAGTCAAAGGGGATTTCAGGCCCATGTGAGGCTCTTCTCTTGGATGAATCTAAAGTACTTTGTTTTGTTGCTTCGGTAAAATTTCTAAGAGAGGTTACTCCTAAACCCATGTTCTTATTATCATATATTTCTTTCTTCCGTAGAACACGTGGATTAGTGAAACATATGCCTTTTATTGGATTATAGAATTCTATATCCTTGGGCTGGTTTTAGAAATATCGTCTGTTCAGAATGTTCCCTAAGCGTAAGAAGATCATCTAATTTTTTAATTTTCGCATATAACTTCTTACGTTCCTCATCTAGGAGAACATAATTATTTTCTACCGTCAGTTTAGCGGCTTGACAGGCATCTAGTTCTTTACTAAGCTCACTAACCTTCGTATTAGATATTTCTAATTGAGCTTCTAAGTTAGTGATCTTAGTGGTAGCTTCGGTTATCCTACAATTTAGGGTGGCTTTCTCATTGAGATTCCTAACCAAGCAATTGTAGTTATTTGCGAGCCTATCTTCTAATTCCTTAATCTTTTCGATATGCTGTTCTATTTGAGGTTGACTAGTCTCTCTAGAATGTAGGCTCTTAGTAAGTTCTTCTATTTTAGCACTAGAGCTTCTAAGTTCTGATTCGAGACTATTTATCTTCTTCCGAGACCTAGAAAGTTTATCCTCTACTTCCTTAATATTTTTTTTCTCACGTTTCATGTTAGCATATTGTTTTTGATATGATTCTAACATGGTCAATAATGTGGAAGAAGAGTCTACCTCTTGTGATGAGGTGAATGCGTCATCTTCGTCCTTCTGGTTGGATGTTTCGGCATCACTGTCGTTGTCAAGGCGTGCCATGAGGGCAAGTGGTCCTGCTCTACCATGAGGGCTACTCACTTCCTTCTACTTCGTTAGTTGAAGCTTCTTGGAGTAGTAAATAGCACCTCTTTTCTTGGGAAGAGTGCATTCTCTGGCAAAATGACCATGCTTGCCACAGTTGAAGCACTTGTTGGGCTCTTTAGTGTTCTTGACTTCGGAGCTCTCTGGTGCATGTTCCTTGTTCTTAGAGCTTGAGGTCCGAAGTTTGTTGGCCGAGGATGAGGACTTCTCCTTGAAGTATTTCTTGCTCATCATTTTCCCGATTAAAGCCAACTGCTTCCCCAGTGCTTTCATGCTTGGCTCGACGTCCGATTGTGAATCTTCTTCTGACTCAGATGAGGAGGGAGGCCTAACGATCTTCTCTTTGCGAGGCTTTGTTCCACGCTTTTCTGCGACTAGAGCAACGGTGTTGTCAACCTGCTTGCCCTTCTGCTCTCTCTGAGTCTCGCAAACATCTTCCTCGTGTTGGGCGAGATTATCAAAAACTGCATGAATATCCAACTCCTCCATATCTTTGTTTTGTCTAAGTTGAGTGGATATTTTTTTCTAGTCCGAGGGCAGAGAGGATAGGAATCTGATATTTGTTTCCATGTTCGTTCTCGAGATTTCTATCTTCCTCATCTCGTTGAGAAGAGTGAGGTATCTTTGATATACATCATATAGGCTCTCCTCCGGCTTTGCTTTGAAGGAAAGGAGTCATTGGGGATACCTTGCATGAGTGTGTTCATGGCTATCAGAGCAGCCTTCGCGCGGGCCTTTTCCTCGATAGAGTATTCCCTAGGCTCCATAAGTCGCCTAGTAGCGGGAATTTGAGGAGTAGCCGTGTCATCACCGGCTATGGTGACCCAGAACTGTGCAGGTCCTTCTTCGAGTGATTGCAATAAATTTTCGGCTTGATCTTTCATAGCTATGAAGTTTAAGAAGCGGCTTCTCCAGACTGTATATTCACGCGTTGCAAGATCCGCGGACGATTGTCGTTTCCTAGCGAGTATGCATCCATCTCTTCTTTCCCTTTTTTGTTGACGAAGGATCTTCGTTTGTTGCTTTGATGGATTTGAGTGATGTTATGTGCTTCACAAGTAGCAAATTAGTTAGTAGCGTTTGATATTAAAGCAGTCGAGAATTATATTCGATTCTATCTTTAGATTTTCGATCGACAATAATTCAGTCGAGATTAAAATGTATGTTACTGTTCTCGTGCTAGAAAGTGCGCCAGCGAGAAAATTTAGGAGCGAGAAAAATTTGTTCAAAAACTTTCGATCGAGAAAAATCTTTTAATCTTGAATTTATTTCGATCGCAAGAAACAGTACTTAAGGTAGGTTTTTTGCTTAGTCATAATAAATTCGTTGACAGGAAAAGTTTTTCTATCGTAAGTAATTTTCGCTTGGTCAAACTGTATTAGTTTTGACCGAAAAAAAAATTTCGACGGTAAGTTTTGCGAGCGCAAAGGTCAAAATAGGTCTTCGTCGAAAAAGTTTTTCTCTAAGTAACGCTCGAAAAATTTTCTACTAAAATCGTTCTTAGTAAAGACGATTTTAGAGCAGACTTAGTGTTCTCATCGACAAAAGTTCTCACGCGGAGTTTTGCGATCGAGAAATTTCTGCGATCGAAAACTTTAGCGAGAAAAATTGAAGTCCCGCGAATAAAATCAGAACCCTAATTAACCCTGATTCAACCAAAAACAGTGAATTAGACTATGAAATCGCAGGTTTCTGCTCGTAATTAGATGTTTGATTCGCACGAACAGACAAAACACATTATGAAGCAAAATATGTCAATTTTAATCAAAATCAAACTGTGTTCAAGTTTGTTCTCCGTGCGAACAATAACGATTCAGATATGATCTATTCTGCTAAATTGATATTCAAACTGCTACGAATCTAATCGCCATCGATTTCTATTGCTAGAACAAACACAGAAACATCAAAATCAAATCAGATACGCACAGAATTAGGCAATTCAGATCGAGAAACTATTTCGCGCCAAAACTGTTCTTCGCGTGAACAATTCCAGAATGTAAAATTTGATCCGAATTCTAACAATTTCGATTCAAAACAGAACGAATCTGCTCTGATACCAATTGTTAGGTCCTCGTTTGTCAACTCAATCAATCCTAGGCATGAATTCTAACGAAATCGATTAGAATTATTGAACTTTGAATTTGGATCGAAAACCTTCTCTTGAAGAACACGGGAGAGAAATCTCTTAGTGTGAGAAGCTTTTGCTGTTTCTCTCTCTAGAATTGAATTTGGCAGCCTTTCGGATTGATTCTCTAATTTTCTGTATTAAGCTCAATGTTTGTACAACTATTTATACCAAACAGACTTGGTATAAATATCAAACTAGTCCTAATCTAAGGACTACTACACATAAAGCCCCTAATTACAAGGACAACTAATGAAATCAAGCACAATTAAATTGATACTCTACAATATCCCATTTGTGCTTCCCCAAACAAGCATAGTTCCCTACGCCACAATCCTTGACAAACCTCCATTCTCTCTTTTATGACAAACGATGTCCCATGCAACCAAAGCTTTAGTTTTTTGCCCCAAAGGTATTCTCTACATTTTTTATCAACCTCTTTCACCACACTTCTGGGCAATAAAATTATGAACCCAATAAGCTATTAACCGAAAGTAGAACTGAGTTGATCAAGCAGCACCTTCCAGCATATGAGAGGTTCCTCGAGGTCCAATATGTAATTCTTCGCACTATTTTCCCTACCAGCTCTTGACAATCTGTCTTGCTCCATTTTGTTGGAGTATAATGGTACATCAAGGTATCACATTCAAAAGAATTCCTCCACAAAACCTGTTAACTCCAACAACTCATTATTTGTTACCTGTGAGACTCCAGCAATATACATGTTCGATTTCAGGGAGTTTGCTCCCAGGCCTGAAACATCATGGGACTGGTCCAAGCTACCTTTAAACCAGTTCAACAGAATGTTTATGGCCTTTGCATACAATCATCAAGTCGTCCGCGAAGCACACACTAACCAAGTTTAGCTGCTTGCATTGTGGGTGGAATCAAAATCCCGTTTGCATTGAAGCCAGTTGCAGGCTCCTTGTCAAATATTCCATTACCAAGACAGATAGCAAAGGCGATACTGGGTCACCTTGCCGCAAGCCTCTTGCTCCATGAATACCATTTAGAGCAATCCTATATGTAACTGTGGTGATACATTCCTTGATCGACGCCACAAACTTAACTGGAAACTTCGGTTTCTGCAGCAAATGCAATAGAAAAGGCCAATCTACCATGTCATAGGCTTTTCGAATATCAACTCCTGACTAACAAAATATATTAATGGCAATTGCTCGGCCAGGCACAAAGGCACCTTGATTATTCATCACCAACTTTGGCAGCACACGATTAAGCCTTGCACTCATGGGTTTTGATATGCATTTACAGATGGTATTACAACATGCAATAGGTCAACAGTTTCATGCAAGTGTAGGATGATCTATTTTTGGCACGAGAGTAATTGTAGTACAGTTTACAACTTTGACAGGCCTATTGAAAAATTCCTGAACAACTGCAACTAAATCCCTCTCCTACAATTTGCCACGTCTTCATGAAGAACTTATTGTTATATCCATCTGGTCCAGGGGCTTTCCCAATATGGATAGAGAACATCACGGTATTTATTTTAGCTACAGTATATGGTGCCATTAAAACTACCTGCTCCACAGGAGAGAGAGTAGTTCCCACCTCAATAGCTTTATCATCTACATATTTTATTTGCACAAGTCGCATAATTATTACATATTGTTATTATTATTTTTATATTATTATTGTTATTACTATTATTATTATTATTATTTCTTCTACAGATTATTAAGGTTCTCATGAATCATCATGCCCGATAGTTGGGTTGTTGCTGTTGTAAGAATGTGAGCATATAATGGAAGAACTTTGACGGAAATAACCAACGAATCTTACACACTACCAACAATGGATGCCTATATTTAGCCTCTTTCACGACATACAGACATTGTACGAGGATCATCTTTGCTAGCAGTCTCGCTGCTCGCCTCAGAATCAGTTGACCAACAACGCGCCGTCTCGTATCCCATCCTCAGAATCCTTTGACCAATATTGCTCCGTCTCAATCCCCGTCAAATCGTTTGAACATCATTTTCTAATGTACATATTATATATAGTACCTCCTCAAGATCATTTCTTAAGGTTTCATATTATGTCTTCAACGGCTTTTGTTACTGACCTACATGTCGACAAATGAGAACAGAAGGAAAAGTATTCTTCACATGGGCTGCTAAGGCACAGTCAAAGTCAGAAGCCGATTTATTTGAGCAAAGGGGACGGCCAAATTCTTTTTCTTATGTTTACACAAGGAAATGATACAAAAGCTTCATCTATAAATAGGCTCAAGCGCAGAAGGAATAAACACACCACAACACAGATCTTCGTCTCCTCTGATTATTTTCTGTAGCCTACTCCTTATATTGTTGTAGCTGCTTTTGTACCACGTCAGTGTACGTGTCTGTAATCTCCACATAATAAAGAAGTTCTACCCTCCGGCCCGTGGACGTAGGTCATTCTGACCGAACCACGTAAATCTCGTGTCACTGTCCAAATTTATTTTTCGTCTCATTTATTTATTATCGTCATTTTCGGGCAAAATAATTATCGGGGATTTCCGCATATTCCTAACAAATTGGTATCAGAGCCAACCCGATTTATTTTTAGCCACCATGACGATAACAAAGATGTCAATTGAAAAGTTCGACAGAAATGTCAACTTTGCAATGTGGAGTCTCAAGATGGAGGCCATACTCATTCAAGACGGTTGCGAGGTGGCGCTTGAAGGCGCAAAGAAGAAACCAACCGAAATGAAGGACGATCAATTTAATGAATTGGACAAAAAAGCCAGATCGGCTATTATATTAAATCTCTCTTACGAGGTTTTACAAGAAGTTGCCACGGAGACGACGGCCATGGGTATGTGGGATGCGTTAAAAGCTATCTACATGAAGAAGACTAAGGAGAATCGGCTTTATTTAAAGCAGAAGCTTTACAGTATGAAAATGATGGAAGGTACTTCTATTCTTTCGCATCTCGATAAATTCGATTCAATTATCATTGATTTGGCGAACGTAGAAGTCAAAGTGACGGACGAAGATCAGGCCATAATATTGTTGTGTTCCCTTCCCTCATCTTTAAAGCATTTTCGTGACACTATTATATATGGAAAAGATACGATATCATATTCTAGTGTCAAATCCGCTTTACAATCGAAAGAACAGATAGACAGGGATATTACGGGAGAAACAAGTGGTAGCCAGGCAGAAGGCCTGTTTGCACGGGGAAGACCAGAACGTAGAGACGCTGAAAATAGCAGATCTAAAGAAAGGTCAAAATCCAGGTACAGAAATAAAGTCTGTAATTTTTGCAAGAAAAAGGGACATATTAAAGCTGATTGTTTTAAATTAAAAAATAAGGAGAAAAATAATCAGCAATTTAATACACCCGCCGAAGCTAGTTTAGCAGCTGATGAGAGCGATGGAACTATTTTTGTAGCAACTGCAAATATTATTAGGTCTGATAATGAGTGGATCTTAGATTCGGGTTGTTCTTACCACATAAGTCGGAGTCGGGACTGTTTTTCCACATATGAAAATTTTGATGGTGGATATGTCTTAATGGGAAATGATGCTCCGTGTAAAGTTGTTGGTAAAGGCACAGTTAGGATCAAGATGTTCGACGGAATCATCCGAACACTCACAGAAGTCAGACATGTTCCAGATATGAAGAGAAATCTTGTCTCTTTAGGCACACTTGAATCTCAAGGGTGCAGGTTCTCAGGTGAAGGTGGAGTTTTAAAGATTGCCAGAGGTGCCCTTGTTGTGATGAAAGCTTGCAGGTCTGGAAATTTATATATTTTGCAGGGAACTACTGTTACAGGTTCCGCTGCAGTTTCGACATCCCCCGAGGTTGATACCACAAGATTATGGCATATGCGACTTGGACACATGGGAGAAAAAGGCTTGACGATTTTAAGCAAGCGGGGCCTACTTTGCGGTCAAAGTACTGGTAAGATGGACTTTTGCGAACATTGTATATTTGGGAAGCAGAAACGAGTCAGCTTCAATTCGCCAGCTGTCCACAGGACGAAAGGTACTTTGGACTATATTCATTCTGATGTATGGGGTCCTTCTCGTGTTCCGTCCAAAGGTGGTGCAAGATACATGTTGACTTTCATTGATGATTTTTCAAGGAAAGTCTGGGTCTATTTTCTTAAACAGAAAAGTGATGTTTTCCTAACATTTAAACAATGGAAAGCTTTGATTGAAAAGCAGACAGGAAAACAGATCAAGCGGTTGCGGACAGATAATGGCTTAGAATTTTGCGGAAGCGAGTTCAACGAATTCTGCAAGAATGAGGGAATTGCTCGACATCACACTGTTAGAATGACGCCTCAACAAAATGGTGTTGCTGAGCGCATGAACCGGACGCTTTTAGAGAGAGCTCGATGTATGATCTCCAAAGCTGGGTTGACAAATGATTTTTGGGCTGAAGCTATCGCCGCAGCATGTTATATTGTCAACCGTTCACCGTGTTCACCGATCAATTTCAAGACTCCTGAGGAAGTATGGTCAGGTACTCCTGCTGATTACTCAAACTTAAGAATATTTGGGTGCCCAGCTTATATGCACGTAAACGAGGGAAAGTTAGAGCCTAGAGCTAAAAAGTGTATTTTCCTCGGTTACGCTTCAGGGGTGAAAGGATATAGATTATTTAATCCTGATCCCAAGTCACCCAAATTTATAATTAGCAGAGATGTTACTTTTGACGAGTCTTCTATGTTACATCCTTCAAAAGAGTTTACTAATTCTTCTAATCAAGAAAGGAAGGATAGTGTACACAGCGAGGTGGAGCTCGAGATCAACAAAGATCCTTCAGATGACCCTGTTACGAGTTCAACAGATCAAGAGGATGAGCCAGAACGTGATTCAGATCCTGTTGAAGATGAAAGCACCGTGCAGGAATATTCTATAGCCAGAGATAGGGAGAGACGAGAGATTCGACTACCACAGCGGTACGTAAATTTAGTTTCGTACGCTTTATCAGTGGCGCAAGAAACAGGTGGAGGCGGCGAACCTTCAACCTATTTGGAGGCAATAAGCGATGATAATTCTGATAAGTGGCTGGTAGCAATGAATGAAGAAATGGAGTCTCTGCACAAGAATGGTACTTGGATTCTTGTGCTGTCGCCGAAGAAAAAGAAAATAGTCGGATGTAAGTGGGTCTTCAAAAAAGAAAGAATGTTTATCTGGTACGGACGATGCAAGGTATAAGGCACGATTAGTCTCGAAAAGCTATAGTCAGGTACAAGGTGTAGATTTTAATGATGTATTCTCACCTGTCGTTAGACATAGTTCTATTCGTGTATTACTTGCATTCGTTGCCATGTATGATTTGGAGTTAGAACAGCTTGACGTCAAGACGGCGTTCTTACATGGCGATTTAGATGAACAGATTTATATGAAGCAACCTGAAGGCTTCATAGTTGAAGGCAAGGAAGACCAAGTTTGTCTTCTGAAGAAATCCTTATATGGATTAAAGCAGTCTCCAAGACAGTGGTATAAACGTTTTGATTCTTTCATGTTGGGTCAGGTTTCTCCAGGAGCAAGTATGATAGTTGTGTTTACTTCCGGAAGTTAAATGACAGTTCGTTCATTTATCTGTTGTTATATGTTGATGACATGCTCATTGCGGCTAAGAATCTTGCAGAAATTCACCAGTTGAAGGCCTTATTGAATGGTGAATTTGAGATGAAAGATTTGGGAGCAACTAAGAAGATTCTTGGTATGGAGATTAGACGTGATAGAGGAGCTGGTAAGTTACACCTGACCCAGGAAAGTTACCTCAAGAAGGTTTTGGAGAGATTTGGCATGAGCGATGCAAAATCAGTCAGCACTCCTCTTGCTAGCCATTTTAGGCTAAGCGCTGCTCAGTCACCATCATCAGATGAGGAAGAAGCGTACATGGCTCGAGTTCCTTACTCGAGTGCAGTCGGCAGTATTATGTATACAATGGTATGTACACGTCCTGATATTTCACAGGCTGTTAGTGTTGTTAGCAGGTATATGGCTAATCCAGGGAAAGAACACTGGCAAGCAGTGAAGTGGATTCTCAGATACTTGAAGGGTACTCTAAGCTTTTGTTTGGAGTTTGGCAGAAACAGTGATACTCTCGTTGGCTTCGTTGATTCAGACTACGCAGGTGATCTCGATAAACGACGATCTCTTACTGGTTATGTATTTTCTATTGGAGGTTGTGCAGTTAGCTGGAAAGCAACTCTACAGCATGTAGTGGCGTTGTCTACTACTGAAGCAGAATACATGGCGATTACTGACGCGATCAAGGAAGCATTATGGTTGACAGGGTTATTCAGCGAATTAACCCAGAATCAGGGAGTTATTACTATTTTCTGTGATAGTCAAAGTGCGATTCATTTGACTAAGGATCAGATGTATCACGAAAGGACTAAACATATTGATGTCAAGTATCATTTCATTCGTGAAATCATTGCAGATAAGAAGGTGTTTATCAAGAAGATTAACACAAAGGATAATCCTGCGGATTTGTTTACGAAGGCTCTTCCAATTTCCAAGTTCAAGCATTGCTTGGACTTGATTGGTGTTTCATAAATGGTGAAGTAGCCCGTCAGGGGCTAAGGTCGGAGGGAGATAACAGTATTCTAAATTAAGGTGGAGTGATTTTTTGCGACATCACAGTCAAGGTGGAGATTTGTTACTGACCTACATGTCGACAAATGAGAACAGAAGGAAAAGTATTCTTCACATGGGCTGCTAAGGCACAGTCAAAGTCAGAAGCCGATTTATTTGAGCAAAGGGGACGGCCAAATTCTTTTTCTTATGTTTACACAAGGAAATGATACAAAAGCTTCATCTATAAATAGGCTCAAGCGCAGAAGGAATAAACACACCACAACACAGATCTTCGTCTCCTCTGATTATTTTCTGTAGCCTACTCCTTATATTGTTGTAGCTGCTTTTGTACCACGTCAGTGTACGTGTCTGTAATCTCCACATAATAAAGAAGTTCTACCCTCCGGCCCGTGGACGTAGGTCATTCTGACCGAACCACGTAAATCTCGTGTCACTGTCCAAATTTATTTTTCGTCTCATTTATTTATTATCGTCATTTTCGGGCAAAATAATTATTGGGGATTTCCGCATATTCCTAACAGCTTTCATAGCAACGGAAATGATCGTGCAACTCAACGGTTTCCCACGAGTAATCCACCTGCAAATTTATTTAAGAAAAATAGGTAAATATTTCCAATTATGTATGAGGAGTCTCGAAAGTGCTGCTCATGCGAGGAAAACCTTGCACAATATTTGCAAGAGAGCAATGAACAACAAAACAACACATGTTGCCGGAAAGATCTTACAAAATTATGATTTTACCAGTTTATATTTTGTAAGCCTTTTTCAGACATATAACAAAAGAACACTCAACTGCAAAATAAGAGATCCATTTATCGCACTTATATGCTCTTGTGGACTATGCATCGTCTGTTGAGTAATCTCAACCAAAGAAAAATAAAAAATAAAAAAGCAAGCAGCCGAAAGATACACCACGCGAGAGGGAGAAAAGCCATCAAACATTCAACAATAAAGAGTAAAAAAAACAAAAGAAAAAACAAGGAGCCGAAAGACATGAAAACATGTCTGGAAGCAAAATTACAATTGTATGCTTTAACTATTTGTCTTTGTATGTCTAGCTAGTACTATAAAAGCAACGTGCAACTTGTTTGTTTTGATAAGAGAAGAGAATATATGAGTGTATGATAAATTATTGTGGAGAAAAAAAAAAGGAGCGTCAGAGAGTTCAGAGAGTTCACGAGTATAAGCAACCGAAAAAAAACACGAGTGTTATTTACACAAAGTTCGATAACTCACATATATAATATTGTTTTTTTCACCTTCTCGTCTTTTACGGTTTTATACTCAGACTCTTAAAAACGGCGAGGCCCTAACTGATGTCCGAGTCGTCGAGAAAATTTTGCGGTTCCTGACGAACGAGTACGATAACGTGGTGTGCGCTGAAGAATCCAAAGACCTTAAAAAAATTACGGTCGATGAACTCTCTGGTTCGCTCGAAGCCCATGACCAGCGAAAGAAAAAGAAGAATCAGGAATCTTTAGACGAGGCCCAACAGACGAAATTGTCCATTAATGACGACAAGGCGTTGTATACACACCACAGTCGAGGAAGAGGGCGTGGCCAACGAGGATGTGGTTTCGGTCAAAGCACAGGACGAGGACGAGGCTACAATCACGAAAAAGAATGACAAAACAACAATCAAAATTAGAGAGGACGAGGTCGAGCATGAGGACGTGGCGGCCGCTCAAACCGACCGAGCGTTGAATGCTACAATTGCGGAAAGTTCGGGCACTTTGTGAAGGACTATTGGTCCAACAAGAAGGTGGAAGAAAATGTGAACCTAGTCGCACAAGAAGAGCCAAAAGACGATGGCGTTCTCTTAATGGCGCTGGAGAATAAAAGTCCGGGTAGTGACATGGTGTGGTACCTTGACACCGGTGCTAGCAATCACATGAGCGGGCACAAACATCTCTTCACGGATTTGAAGAAGATCGAGGATGGCCACGTGTCTTTTGGAGACGCATCAAAGATAGAAGTCAAAGGCCGAGGAAAAATATTCTTCACTCAAAATGATGGCAAACAAGGATCTGTCGAGGATGTCTACTTCGTACCAAATCTAAAAGCCAATATTTTAAGCATGGGGCAGTTGCTTGAAAATGGATGCTTGGTGTTCATGAAGGACCGCTCACTACACCTACGAAACAAAGATGGCCGAATAACTGCACGAGTGGAGATGGAAAGGAACCGAATGTTCAAACTCAACCTGATGACAATTCAAGAAAAATGCTTGCAAGTTTACTTAAATGATAAAGGTCATTTGTAGCATATGCATTTCGGACATCTACATTACGGAGGCCTGAAAGAGTTTTCCAAGCGCGGCATGGTGCACGGGATACCGATGATAGATGGAGGAAAGAAACTTTGTGAAAGTTGTGTGATTGGCAAACAGGTGCGAACGTCATTTCAGAAGCATGCAGGATATCGAGCAATCAAACCACTCGAGCTTATACACACCGATATATGCGGACCTATCACGCCGGCATCATTTAGCGAAAAAAGATGCTTCATGACATTCATCGACGATTACTCGCGAAAAACTTGGGTGTATTTCTTGAAGGAAAAATCGGAGGCGCTGGAAACATTTAAAAATTCAAGACTATGGTTGAGAAGGCGGCAAGTTCAAGCATCAAGGCGCTTCGTTCAGATCGAGGTGGAGAATACATGTCGGGTGCTTTCGTAGTTTTTTGCGAGGAACAGGGCGTCAGGAGATTCCTCACCGCGCCGTATTCGCCTCAACAAAACGGCGTAGCTGAACGAAAAAATCGTACCATACTTGACATGGTTCGATCAATGTTGAAAAGCAAAGAAATGCCAAAGGTGTTCTGGGCCGAGGCGGTACAATGTCCCATGTATATTCAAAATCGATGCCCACATCACAACCTCGAGAATCGAACACCACAAGAAGCATGGAGTGGCCTGAAACCGACCGTAGTGCACTACAAAATTTTTGGAAGCGTGGCGTATGCACTTGTGCCTGACCAGAAAAGAACCAAGCTGGACGATAAAAGTAGAAAGCTTGTTTTTATTGGGTACGATGAGAAGACGAAGGCGTACCGACTGCATGATCCAGAAAATAAAAAGGTGATAGTAAGTCGAGATGTTCGAGTAGACGAAGAAAGTTCGTGGGGATGGAACGTTAACACAACGCCTGGAGAACCATTGAGTGTTGCACCAACGCCCGTCTCAGTTTCATCTCAAGAAAATATCGAGGAAGATGAATCAATACAGCCCAGGATGCGAAGCATGCTGGACCTGTACGAAACAACCGAACAGGTTCACCAAGTATGCTTACTGGCCGACTCGGAACAAATTACTTTCGAAGAAGCCGTAAGAGACAGGAGATGGAAAACGGTGATGGACGAGGAGATCAAGGCAATTGAAAAAAAATGACACTTGGAAGCTAGTGGAATTGACACACGGGCATAAACCCATAGGGGTAAAATGGGTTTATAAAAAGAAAATCAATGCTCAAGGAAAAATCGAACGTTATAAGGCAAGATTGGTGGCGAAAGGCTACAGACAACGAGCAGGAATCGACTACGATGAAATCTTTGCTCCTGTTGCAAGAATGGAAACAATTCATCTGCTCCTTGCCCAAGCTGCAAAACTTAGTTGGCGAATCGATCAAATGGCGTGAAGTCCGCTTTTCTAAACGGCGAACTTGAGGAGGAAGTCTACGTGGAGCAACCGCCGGGATATTCAAAATCGGGAGAAGAAGGCAAAGTGTTAAAATTAAAGAAAGCGCTTTATGGGCTAAAGCAAGCGCCGCGAGCTTGGAACACTTGGATCGATGGGTACTTCAAAAGGAACAAATTCGAGCAATGTCCGTTCGAGCATGCGCTATACGTCAAAAGAGAAGGAGGTGAAATGATCAGCGTCGCTCTCTATGTCGATGATCTCATTTTCATGGGGAGCAGCGAGAAAGTAATCAACGACTTCAAAAAGGCGATGACGAAGGAGTTCGAGATGACGGACTTGGGACTAATGAAATATTTTCTTGGTCTCGAAGTCGAGAAAGAAGTACGGGAATCTTCGTGTCACAAGAAGCATATGCGAAAGACATATTGAAGAAAAATAAAATGGAGGAAAGCAAGCATGTAGCTACACCGATGGAACTTGGAACAAAATTATTCAAGTTTGAGGGAGGACAAGGAGTAAACGCAACTGAATATCGAAGTCTCGTGGGAAGTCTGCGATACTTAACTTGCACGTGACCCGATATCAGTTATAGCGTTGGAGTCGTCTGCCGTTATATGGAAGACCCAAGGCAATCACATCTAAAGGCGATCAAGAGAATTCTTCGATACATTCGAGGAACACATTCTTTATGTCTATTTTATTCAAAGGCGAGCGACGGCAAACTGGTCGGATATTCCGACAGCGACTGGTGTGGGATATCGATGATAAAAAACCCACGGGCGGTTACGTATTTTATCTAGGAAGCACGGCGTTCACATGGCTATCGAAGAAACGTATTGCTCGAGCTGTATCTTCGACAAGTCGAACCAACCGAAATCCGTGTGGATAATAAGTCAGCAATCGAGTTGGTGAAAAATCCAGTTCATCATGAGAGAAGCAAGCATATTGATGCTCGGTTCCATTTCATTAGAGAGCACGTAAAAAAGGGAGGTAAAGATGGTGCACGTAACGAGTCTGGACCAGGTTGCCGATATTTTTACAAAGCCATTACCGTCAAGTACGTTCGAGAATCTGAAACGAATGCTCGGGATGACAGATCGAAAGGCGTTAAGCTTAAGGGAGGAATTTGTTGAATAATCTCAACGCCAAAGAAAAATAAAAAAATAAAAAAGCAAGGAGCCGAAAGATACACCACGCAAGAGGGAGAAAAGCCATCAAACATCCAACAATAAAGAGTCAAAAATTAACAAAAGAAAAAACAAGGAGCCGAAAGACAAGAAAACATGTCTGGAAGAAAAACTAGAATTGTATGCTTTAACTATTTGTGTTTGTATGTCTAGCTAGTACTATAAAAGCAATGTGCCACTTGTTTGTTTTGATAAGAGAAGAGAATATATGAGTGTATGATAAATTATTGTGGAGAAAAAAAAAAAGAAAGGTCAGAGAGTTCAGAGATTCACGAGTATAAGCAACCGAAAAAAAACACGAGTGTTATGTACACAAAGTTCGATCACTCACATATATAATATTGTTTTTTTTTCACCTTCTCGTCTTTTACGGTCTTATACTCGGACTAAAAAGGGTTAATTTGGGTTCAGGCCCTATTATGCATGTTTCGACATAGTTCAGGCCCCATATGGTTTGTTTTTGGACATAAGGACCTAAGTAACGAAAATATAAGTTTTAAGGACTCATGTGATAAGAAATGACAATTCTATCCTTCATAGGTGCTAAAAATTACATCTATTTGCCATCGTCTTCTCCGTTCGATTTAGAGCTGCTGCGAGGACTCTTCAAAAGAACGAATATCGTTGTTTAGGTGCAAATAAGATGGGATCGAATTCGATTTCTCATGGGTAGTTATAATAAACGAATAATTTAAAATGTAAGACGAAATAATTATGAAACTTCACTTCGAAAAAACGAGATTATAAATGGACCAAATATCGATTTTAATGGCCGATTAAGACGAAATTGAGTGAATTTGATAATGGGTCTCAATAATGAACTAGACTTAGTGAGTTTAAGACAGAGGTAGTGAAGAATTTGATGCGATGTACGTATATTGAAAATTTTGTGTACGAGATAACTGGGTAACAATTCGTGCAACTTAAGTAACATATGTCACCAATATAGTAACAGATTTAACAAATACTGTAACATATAAGTGAACAAAAGTAACAGTTCATGCATACTGGGTAACAATTTATGCATTCTGGGTAACAATATGTATTCGTCTCTTCCAAACGACGATGCACAAACCACGTTCAACAAAGACCAAAATTTACGATCTAAAAGCCGACTCAATCTCGACGTTAATGACCAAATAAGGTTAAATCGATGATAATTTCTCATGGGTGTCAATAATCAATGAAAATTTTTGAAGTTTATAATGGAATAATGTATTAAAAGTAATTTGAAAATCTCGTTGAAACAAGGGAAAATCTGGACTTTAGTGACCGAATAAGGTGAAATTGGTCGTGGGTCTTAATATTCGATGAAAATATTGATGTTAATCGCGATGAAATTTGACGCGACCCATGATTGAAGCTTTTGCTAATAAAAAGCTCGTTAAGTAACAATTTATGCATTCTGGGTAACAATTTATGCATTCCGGGTAACGGATTTATGCATACTGGGTAACAAGGGAACACAACACGAGTAACATAATACGTAATAACAATAACAATTTAATATGTAATTAGTTTACTTTATGATTTTCAAATTTTATACTTCAAACACGCTACATTCACTAAAATATATCAATTTACGAAGTTTTAGATAAAAACATATAAGTTTAGGTTGTGATTTTCGTTGGAATTGAAGAATGTGAAGTATATAGTTGGAAAACAAGTAGCACTCTTCTTGAAAGGATGATCATGCTTCTACCAAATTGATTATACTTACACAAAACATTGTGGAAATGAACTGTTAGATATTTGTTACAATCTAGATGGTCGACCTAACATAAATGACTCGACAAAATTATTGACATCTTCAATTAATCTTAATCACAAACCCTATGTTGTTTACTGATTTCATGCAGTAATAGTTTATCAGTGATCAACAACAATTTGAAGAGGAGAAGATGACAGAAATTGATATGTCGGTAACAAGCAAACACAACACGAGTAACAGAATACATAGTCAAAATAACAATTTAATATGTAATTAATTTACTTTATGATTTTAAATTTTATACTTCAATCACGCTACATTGACTAAAATATATCAATTTACGAAGTTTTAGATAAAAATATATTAGTTTAGGTTGTGATTTTCGTGGAGATTATGTTGGAATTGAAGAAGTTGGAGTATATAGTATGGAAAGCAAGTAGTACTCTTTTTGAAAGAATGATCATGCTTCTACTTACACAAAACGTTGCGGAAATGAACTATTAGATGTTTATTATAATTCAAATGTCGACCTAACATAAATGACTTGATAAAATTAATGACATCTTCAATTAATCTTAATCACAAACCCTATATTATTTTCTGATTTCATGCAATAACAGTTTAAGAACGATCAGTAACAATTAAAGAGGAGAAGATAACAGAAATTGATATGTCGGTAACAAGCAAACACAACACGAGTAACAGAATACATAGTCAAAATAACAATTCAATATGCAATTAGTTTACTTTATGATTTTTAAATTTTATACTTCAAACACGCTATGTTCACTAAAATATGTCATTTTACGAAGTTTTACGTAAAAATATATAAGTTTAGGTTATGAATTAATCAAAAACCCTAATTCACAAACTATAATAATTCCGGTAACATATAAACATATAACTAGTAACAGTTTTACACATATCAGGTAACAGATAATCTACGTTTGATTTTATTTAGACCCCCGCCCAAAATTCATCTCATTCTAGTTTTCTCGGCCAAAATTTCACCGAAAATTTAGTAACAAATTTAGTCAACATAGTAACAGAAGCGCATATACTAGTAACAGATCCCGAGAATTTGATTTCATCTTATTTTCATAAATTAAACCATACACAAACAATTATTTACAGTTTAATAACGGTTTTGATACTCCAAGTAACAGATTGCATAATCCGAGTAACAGATTGCATATATGGTAACATATGCTTTCAGCTTAATAACAGTTTTGAAACAACCAGTAACGATATTGATACTCATAGTAACAGATTTGATACCCTGAGTAAAGTTTGGACACAGTATAAATATACCCAAATTATTGGGATCGACCGTATTTTTGCGAAATTAAAAGGTAAACGTCGGACGAACGAGCTAGCAATGTGCCGCACCGAGCTTCCCATACTCTAGGTACTTCGAATTGATACATATTAGATGTAATCGTTGCCAAAACGGCTTTGATTTCATCTTATTTTTGCAAATTAGAACACTACACATGGTAACAATTAAGTTAAGTTTAATAACGGTCTCGACAGAGCTAGTAACAATTTTTGCACAACAGGTAACAGATTTGACACTGCGAGTAACAGTTTGAACAGTAAAAAAATACCCAAATTATTGGGGTCGATCGTATTTTCGCGAAATTATAAGATGAACATCGAACGAACGACCAAACAAGGTGCCGCACCGAGCTGTCCATACTATGGGTACTCGAATTTAAACATATTAGATGTAATCGTTGCCAAAAACGGCTTTGATTTCATCTTATTTTCGCAAATTAGAACCATACACATGGTAACAATTATTTATAGTTTAATAACGGTTTGATACTGCTAGTAACTGCTTTGATACTGCAAGTAACTGATTTCATACTACGAGTAACAGTTTTGACAGAGTCGAAATATACCCAAATTATTAGGTCGACCGTATTTTCGTGAAATTAAAAGATGAACACCGGACGAACGAGCAAACAATGTGCCGCACCGAGCTGCCCATACTATGGGTACTTCGAATTTATACATATTAGATGTAATTATTGCCAAAAAAGGCTTTGATTTCGTCTTAATTTTCGCAGATTAGAACCCCAAATTGAAAGACAAAAATTCATTCAAATATTGCATCTTGCTTCGTCAATACCACAATACATTCTACCTTACACGCCGATAGAGATTGGTTAATGGGCATTCGAAATTTAGGACCTCGATTCAGTGTAAAAACGACATTCATAAAATAAATATTCTCTGTCGGTAACAATTTTCTGCATCGTAGTAACAGATGAGGGGCAAAAAATAACAGTTTACTAGACGTTTATAACAATATAATCTAACTGCATAACAGAAAGTTGCCGGAAAATAACTATTAGTTTAGTGTGTTAGGAAGGACATTTACGTCAATACATATTTTACTCCTTAACTCTGCCATTTTCGAAATAGTTGGTCCTTAAAACTAATGTGGCTTCTGACAGGTACTGAACACTTTAGAAACTTACTGACTAGGGACTAATTGCAAAATTCCCCTAAAAATAACTACATCGTCTGCTATTGCGATGTGATCGGATGAAAGGAACAAGTACGATGTAGTGATGGCTTGCCACTTTTGCATCCTAGTGAGACTAGGAGCATTCATCAGCATAAGAATATTCATTGGAAAACTACACACGTATATATAGGTATAACTCAATCATCCATGCTCATTATTAGTATATAGAATATATACATAGAATTAAAAGTTCCAATTAAAATTAATCATTGGGATTATATCCAAGCTTTTTATAGAGTTTTTTTATATAAAAATATTAAAAGAAAATATATATATATATATATATTTAAAGACAACATGAAGTATTCAGACCATGCGGCTCCTTTATCGACATGGGCGGATCTACAGTAGGGCCGGGGGGAGCCACGGGCCCCGCGAAAATTTTCGAAACTTTTACTACTATGTGTAGTATATAGCTGAATACGTATATATATAATATATATATATTGTGAATGTTTAAGAATGCTATGTAGTCCAATGGTTAGGTAGCTACACTTTTACACCAACGATGGGGGTTCGAATCCCCACTCATGTCTTTTGTTTATTCTTTTTTAGGTTTATGATGTATATTGCGTTGTTCTTTTAATTTTTTTGCGTTTTTGTTCTTTTAGTTTTCTTTTTCAGCCTTTATTGTCCTTTTTTATTTTTATTTCTTAGAATTTTTATTCTTCTTAGTTTCCTGTTTCTTATTTTAGTTTTAGGTATGTTTTTGTTTAACCCAACAATACAACTAAATTAATTATATATATTAATCAATTAGATTCTTATTTAATATCAAAATTAGTTCTCTTTTCACAATTTCTAGTTCCTTTCGTGGTCAATTTTAATATTATTATGTACTAATAAAGCAAAAACCAAGTAACAAAATCTTTCCCTCAAATTTTACATATGAACCTTAATATAATTAAAAATTACTTGTTGAATAAGAAATACAATATCAAATAAAATGGCTCAAATAAATATTACGGTTGATATTCATAAGACATATGACTTGCGTTATTCTCTCCCTTATTATGACTTGCGTTATTCTCTCCTTTATTTTCTTTATAGCATATATTTATTTAATATTAATAATATACTACGATATATCAATATCATGACATGTTGTCAATATTCGAGCTCCATCAAGGTTATCATCAATTTTTTATTCTCTTTTATATCGATTTTTTGTTTGTTAAATGCAGGAAATTTAAGTTTTTATTGTAAATTCATAAGTCTATATGAAAAAATCAAAATTGACAAATCTTTTTAAAGAAAAATAGCAAATGAAATTTTGACGTTTGCCAAATACGCCCCCCCCCCCCCCCCCCCGGTCAAAAGTTTCTGGATCCGCCCCTGTTTATCGATCTGCACAATACGAGTTATATAAATTCTTTTGTTAGTGATGTCAAGAAGTTTATATGCTTTCCACCCGTTATCTCTGTGAATGCTACGCTGCCAAACACCTTTAGATGAGAAACCTTGGTTTAACTCCATTCAAAGCTTCCTCAGTTGTCATGTTCGTTAAGCTTGTAGTCATGCATCGATTTATTATATAAACAACAATTCATTTATTATATAAACAACAATTCACAGCTTCCGCCTAAAATTTCCTTTGGCCTATTCTCGCCTCGATTCGATTTCAGTGACTTGATATAAAAGCCACTTTCTTTTTTGCAAGAGCTTTAAACCTCCTAAAGATTCCGAAAGCCTCCTGATTTTCCTTGAAGAAGAACACTAGCACATAATCGCCAATAGGCCACGGCACTATAGCCGATGGTTGCTAAAACTCGTCGCCTAAAGGTAGCGGACGACTATTTCTTTTTAAAATATTATAGAGCTTACGCGACGGTTTCTAACGGAGGAGCGTCTTCGTATTGTCGTCGTCTAAGATACGCGACGGTGGTTAGCTTAAACCTTGGCGTATAGCTCGGCTTCCAGCGACGGTTTTTATCCCTGAATCGTCGCTTTTAGTATATGCGACGGTTACGGGTAACGACCGTCGCGTAGTTTTTTTAAAATTGATGACTTTCCTTTCTTCCTCCTCACTTTGTTATTTTCGTTTCCAAAAAATCCGAATGGTGACCGACAAAACGTGCGGCGACTCCCGGCGCACCATCTCCTAAAGTGCTTCGACGCGGCTTTCTTGGGGTTCGATTTCGTTGCCGACGATTATTTCACGATTCCCGGCGGTAGAAGGTATAGTTTTTCGGTTTTTACTTCATTTTTTCGTGAATTGATGATTTGGTATGCTAATTTATGTGGGCTTAGTCGAAAATAGGGCCGATTTGAGATGAATATATGTCGATTTGTATTTTAGTTTCGAAATTGGGCGAATTTGGGGTGTTTATGTTTCGAAATTAGGGTTTTGGTCACAGTTTTGGTTAATTTTTTGTCGATTTGGGTGTAATTTTGTGTAATCTATGTTGTTTCATACTTAAATTTTGAGATTGGGCGAATTGGGGACTTATTGTTTCGAAAATTAGGGTTTTGGTAACAGTTTGGTTGATTTTTTGCCGATTTTGGTGCAATTTTGTGTAAGTTGTTTCATACTTAAATTTCGAGATTGGGCGAATTTGGGGTGTTATTGTTTCGAAAATTTGGATTTTGGTCACGATTTGGTTTATTTTTTGTCAATTTAGGTTCAATTTCGTATAATATATGTTGTTTCATACTTATATTCCGAAAATTGTAGGAGGGCTAGTATCGAAAATAAGGTTAGATTTGAATTAATTCATTTGACATAGTTTAGGTGATTGGAATGGATCGACATTGGATGTATAGTAAGCGAACAACGGCCGAGTGTTTGGCTGGCGTTGAGCAATTCATGAAATTTGTGGAAACTAATAGGAGAAAAAGGAGACAATCGAATATTTCATGTCCGTGTCGTAACTGTAATAACATGAGATGGTGGGGTAGTGATGTTGTTCGAGAGCATTTGATAGTTAGTGGTGTTAAACCCGGGTACACTAATTTGGTATGGCACGGCGAGGTTGTCGTCTCTGAAACTAGTTGTGCGGGGGAAGGAACTAGTACAAGAGTGCCACTTAGCGATGACGACGATTTTGTAGCTGACAATTCATCTGACGACAATGACCGTATTGAGGAGATGTTGCGCGATGTTCAAGAGGATTATGACGAACGACCTCCTATATTCGATCATCTAGTTAGGGACAATAATATTCCATTGTACGACGGATGCTCAAAATACACCAAATTGTCTGCCGTGCTCAAGTTGTTGAATGTGATAGCTAAATTTGGGGTTTCAGACAAATGTTTCTCAACCCTTTTAGAAACATTTGCAAGCATGCTATCCGATGGTAATGAGCTTCCGACCTCGACTTACGAGGCAAAGAAGCTATTATGCCCTCTGAATTTAGAATACCAAAAAATTCATGCATGCCAAAATGATTGTGTACTTTATACGGGCGAGTATGAATCTGCCAATAAGTGTCCGACTTGTGAAACATGGCGTTATAAGCGAAAAGACGAAGTAGGCGGTGCTCCTGCTAAGGTTCCGTGGTACCTACCAGTGGTTCTTAGATTAAAACGTATGTTCTGTAATGCTGAAGACGCTAAAATGCTTAGATGGCATGTGGAAGAAAGGTTAAAAGATGGAAAATTAAGACATCATGCAGATTCCCCTCAATGGCGAAATATCGATCTATTGTATCCTTCATTTGGAGGTGATTTACAGAATCTCAGGCTTGGGCTTTGCACAGATGGGATAAACCCATTCAGCGATTTGAGCAGCCGTCATAGTACTTGGTCGGTGCTGCGTTGTATCTACAATCTCCCACCATGGCTTACGATGAAAAGAAAATACATAATGCTGTCATTGTTAATATATGGCCCAAAACAGCCTGGCCATGACATTGACGTCTATCTAGCTCCCTTGATTGACGAACTAAAAGCATTATGGTATGAAGGCGTTGAGGTCTACGACGCATACATAAAAGCGAGGTTTACGTTACGGGCTATGATTTCTGCACCATTAATGACTTTCCAGCTTATGGGAATTTGTCTGGCTATAGTGTGAATGGAAGAAAGCATGTCCAATTTGTGAGTCAATGGTTGAACAACTGCAGAAAACACGTTTATATGGGCCATCGGAAATTCCGGCCACGTACTCACGACTATCGAACGAAGAAAAAATTGCTACCACTTTTTAACAAGAAAAGCGAGACGTCAAGTGCCAAGCTACAGTTAAAAGGTACAGATTTGAGTGATATTGTCTCACATATTAATGCTCAGTTTGGTAAGAAGTGTAAACCATCAAAAGACGGTAATGTATGGGAAAAAGGTCAATTATTTTGGGAGTTACCTTATTGGGAGAATCTAGATGTGAGACGTTGTATCGATGTGATGCATGTGGAGAAGAATATCTGTGATAGTATCGTAGGTACTCTTTTGAATATGCCCGGTAAGACAAAAGATGGACTTAAAGACAGACAAGACATGATCGACCTGGAGTGAGACCCGAGTTAGCACCGATAGAAAAGAGAAAGAAGACTTTTCTCCCCCGGCTTGCTTTACACTTAGTAGGGTGTTAAAGTCCCAAGCAGATATGCTAGTAACATACGGAGATATATCACATTGAAGGACCTGAAGCTAGTGGGATACAAGTCTCATGACCGTCATGCATTGATGCAATATCTATTTCCAATTGCGATTCGAGGTATAATGTCGAAGCACGTTTGTCAATGCATTTCAAAGTTATGTTTCTTTTTCAACGCAATATGCAATAATGTTCTTGATCCCGAGGTTAGACGAGCTTCTAGCAGATGTCGTAATTAAATTATGTCAGTTCGAAATGTTTTTTCCTCCGACTTTCTTCGATATCATGGTGCATCTCGTCGTTCATTTGGTGCGTGAAATTAAGATATGTAGTCCAGTGTATATGAGATATTTGTATCCATTTGAACGATATATGAAGATCTTGAAGGGATATGTGAGAAATCGTATCGGCCAGAGGGTAGCATTGTTGAAGGCTGCACAACATAGGAATGTGTTGAGTTTTGTACTTCGTATTTGTCAAATGTGAAAGGGATATAATTCCTACTTCTCGCCATGATGGACGATTGGAAGGCAGACCGTTGACGAAGCCGATGTTTGGGACAGTTTCTAGAGAATTATGGGAGTCAGCACATTTCTATGTGTTGCAGCATATTCCCGAGGTGCACCCTTCCATGGAGGAAAACATGGTCACCTTACGACGCGAAAATCCGAGGAAAACAGAGCTGTGGTACACAAAGGAGCATAACCGTTCATTTCTAAATTGGTTTAGATCGAGGATGCTATTAACAGTAAACGGTTCAGATTGCAGTCAAATGATTAAGATGTTAGCATGGGGACCTGAATGGAATGTCGACATGTATGAAGGATATGACATTAATGGGTACACTTTTACACCAAAAGGCGAGACCGATAGGAGACGTCACAGAACAGTGGGGTCACACTAGTAGCGTTGCTAGAGAGGTAACTCGCGGAAGAGATGCCCAAGTGACGAGTAATACAAGTTCGTACTTTGGATTTGTTGAGGAAATATGGGAACTTGTCTACAAGAACGATGCAAAATTTATCTTACTTCGTTGCCAATGGGTAGATAACCGACGTGGTGTACAGATTGATCCTGAGATGGGCTTTACGATGGTTATGTACCTATTGATGACTCTTTCATTCTCGCTAATCATGCCAAACGAGTGTTCTACGTTCAGGATCCAGCTAATGATGGATGACATATCGTTCTTCAGGGAAAGAAAAGTGTTGCTGGAATCATTGATGTGGACGATGAAGATGAATATGATGACGATGACACATTTCCGTTTCCTACTGGTATGTACCTATTGAAGATGAAACAACTTTTTGTAGGTACACTGTTCCAGATCACAACAAAGGAATGTACATTTGATGCGTTCTAATTTTGTAAGTGTAATATTATAGTGATAAAATAATATTTTTGATCATTGTGATGACTTAATCATGTTTTGTTACTTGTAAATTCCAGGTTCATATATCACGCGACGTCAGATCGTCCCACATCTACATCAGCTGGTACCGACTCTAACGGGTCCAATAGGCGTACAGGAGGCCCTTACAATATGATGTCTCTACGAAGACGGTTGAACTATGACTCAGATGTATGCAGCCTAGAGTTCGACCGGAATGGCACGGTTATTGGCCCCGATAGCGATGCGAGGGCGAAGTTTAGTAGTTACGTAGGCCAAGTGGCAAGGGCCCAAGTGGTCGATTTTATAACGGACTGGCGTCGGATCGATTCGGGCCTGAAGGAGGCACTCTGGGAGGATATTAAGGTATACAACCATTTGGGTTTGTCTATACTTATTAGCACATTAATTATATATATGTCGACAGCGTACATGGAGGTTGCCTGACGATCCTGCTATCAAGGCAGAAGTCCTCAAGAAGGCAGGCGAGCTTCGCAAAAACTAGAAGCATAAGTACAATGTAAAAGAGAAGCAGAAGGGTCCAAGTTTGGCGACCGAGTATGAACACCTCATCCAGGCGGGATTAGAGGCATGGAGGAACTATAGGGAAGCCCCACAGTTTCGGTAAACTATGATGCAATTGGAATATTTATCAATTCACATATAACTGTGTTGTATATATTGCAGGAAATTAGTGAGAAGGCTCGACAAAGCATATCACACAACATTTATCCACACCATCTCGGTGACTCGGGGTACAGAGGCCGAATGGTCGATTGGGCTCGAGAGGACCCGCTTGACCACCTTGTCGATTTTCCCGAGGATCTCATCCCTATGTTATCAACCGGCAACGACCTAACAAAGAACTTCCTGCGAGCCAGAACAAAGAAAAGGATGATGGACAATATATCACGACGGTAGCTCCAACCGGGAGTTAGCTGATAGAGTGGTAAGTGTTTCAATGTCGATGGCTTTTGTTATAAAAAATATGTTAAATACAAACAATGCAATATAAATTGGATAGGCACGAGTGCACGAGCAACAAAGTCAAGGAGACTTTGTCCCGTAAGGCACCGTGATGCGTTGTCCAGTGCTATCGAAAAGCCGGATCATTTCGGAAGAGTGAGAGGTGTAGGAAAATACACGACAATTCAAAACGTGTTCGGCAACCCAGCTGAGGGCTCGAGGGCAAGTTCTTACCCCGCATTGGATTAGTTGAAGGCCGAGATGCGGGCGGAGATGATGGCTAAGATGGAGGCGAGGATGGCGTCCGAAATGGAGTCTCGCGTGGCAGCTGCGGTAGCGAGTCAAATGAGGACCACATTCGCTCAAATGGGGTTGCCCATGCCTAATTTGGAACAAGAAGTCAACACGACTAGCAACGCTGCATGCATAACACCGGCTTCAGTAAGAGCTCTCATGGATCGGTCCATGTTGATCCATTTACAATGGTAGAAGTTCCGATAAGTCTTAGGTTTGTGCATATTAATCTGTTTCATTTACGTTATTCCGTACTCAATATTTATCTTATTGAAATCTTATAGTTTCCTAAGATATGACTGATGTTGAACATCCGCGGGCAATTAGAGGTTGTCGCTCTTGGGTCGGTTGTTACGGGATGTGCTCAAATTCATAATGTCCCAGTTGCGAGTGACAACGTCGTTGTCACGATCGATATTCTTGCTAACGGAAAGGAAGAGGTCCGACTCCCGGTAACAACTATCAATCTTGTCACGCTGGGAGAGGCACAAGGGAGCTTCGTATAATGGCCAAAAGCTCTGATACATTCGCAGGATGGGGTAAGGAACACAATATATTATATCTATATATATATATGGATTTTTTCCCATTTTGAATATATGTCATATGTGGGCACCTCCAGCCTCATTGTCACCTAACACACGGAAGTGGAAGTCCTCCAACATCCCCAACGAAGATGACATCGCATGCCTTGATCCTGAAGTGGTTAGAACTGTAGGAGAAACAAAGTCGGTATGTCTTCGATCACTCTCGTCCCGCCCAGATCGTCTTAGCGTCCATTTCATGTTCTTTATGAGCGATGTGTATTATAACCCGCAAGAAGAGGATTTTCGGACGTACATAGACATGAAGGATGTTCGGGATTTTTTTAGACGTGTTAGGTTGGATGCTTCGATTTTATCCAGCTTTTCATGAGGTATAATCGTTATCATTACAAGTTATTTCAGTAATTAACACTATTATTTTGTAACTTTTACTTTTTTGCAAAATTTCAGATATCTACATAACCCGTCATTGCCGTTCCGGTTCTTAAACCCGAGTCGTCTAGGTTTGTTGACCATAGAGCCAACCGACGTAGACTACTACGCCGCAGCCTTCAAAGAATCGTGGACGTCATGCAGTTAGTTTTTTGCACCCCACTGTGAGATGTAAGCATTGACATTATTATATTTTTTCTTCACACATTAATATTGTATATAAGTTAAATTTTGAGTTTATTTAGGGACATTGGGTTTTGTTGGTAGTCTAGTTCGCTTCAAACACAGTATTTATGTCGATCCAATGACGCCAAATGCAGGCGTTAGAAAGCTAGCTATCCGTGATTGACTGAACATGTAAGTTTTATTAATTAGTGATGTTTTTTTAATATAATAATGTTGGTATACTATGAATTTCAGGGCGATAAAGTCGGCGACGCTCGTGGGTGCCGTTCAAACTAAGAAGACGAAATCTCCCGGGAAGCGATGCAAGGTTAGTATTTTTTATGATTTGCAAAGTTGTTCCTAAGTATACTTAAATGTCGGCTATTAATTTATTTATCATTGTTAACTAGTGCCCTCAACAACCGAAGACAAGTGAATTGTGTGGCTTCTACGTTATGCGGTACATGTACGACATCTTCGGAGGTATGGGATAAGGCCACAACAACTTGATGATGGTATATATAAAAGTAAAACTACCTTCTTTATTAATTAAGTTTGTATGCTTATCATACTTCTTGTTCATATTTTCAAGATGCTACAAGACTTCAATTACGATTGGAATGCGCTAGAAGAAGTACGTGAGCTGTGGTCAGAATATTTTCGTACCCGTATGTCTAGTTGAGTGTTTGGATCTTTATTACCGTGAACTTGTTTATGTGGACTTTATTAGATCGAGGATGATAATTGTGATTAAGTTAATTATTCAATGTAATTGTTTTGATTTTTTATGCTTTAGTGATTGTGGATTGGTATTTGGGAAATTTGTTGGTGTGGTTCATTGATTAATAGGGATTTTATTAAAAAACAAACAGCAAAGATATGCAAAAAAAAGGCTGTGACGGTCGTTAAGCCACAATGGTCGCATAACGCCTACAAACACGCGACGGTTGTTGCCCAAGACCGTCGCGTATTGTTCACTTTACGCGACGGTTTCTTGTGAACAACCATCGCGTTTAAGAGGCTCTACGCGACGATTATTACCGACAACCATCGCGTAACATCCGGACTATACGCGACTGTGTGGACGGCGACGTTGCGAAACCATCGCCTATCATCGATAACGACCGTTGCCTATCATCGACAACCCAAGTTTTACGAGAAAAATCATCAATAAAGGTTATGAAATACCAATTTTTCTCCACACGAGCTTGGCTTGATTGGACCATAGATGTCAGCGTGCACCAACTCGAGGGGCCTTTTTGCACGACATGTAGCTGCTTTAGAAAAGACACTCCTTGGGTGCTCATCGATTATGCAACCTTCAAAAACTTGTTACATGAGTTGAACCATTCTTTTGCTTCCCATTTTTCTTAGAACACGTAATTCACGTGCCCAAACAACCAAGTGCCATAATCGATCTTTATTGTCTATACATATCTTCAAACACTTGAACTCAATGCTCGTCAGGTTCAGCGTGAACATCCTATTTTTCGCCATTTCAACTTGAGCTAGCAACTTGCTGTTTTGGTCAAAATGGAGGGATCGATGCTTCATATTAATTGTATATCCCTTTTCTAGGAGTTGGCCCAAACTTAGAATGTCTGTCTTCATATCTGGCACGTAATACAAATCTCAAGGACGAGAATGGAGCTAATAGTTTTAAAGAGAATACAACTTTGTCCACAAGTTAGGCCTTTTTATATACAAAAATCCCATTATTGTTATTTCCTCTGCGGTTGTTATAATGTTCTTATCACATGAAATATTATGCACGATAGTTTTAAGGTGGTTGCGGTAAGAAGGTGCAATGGCTCCCATTTCTAATTATATGAGCAAATCTGGATGTGTTGCGTCTTGTGTTTTAGAAAAAAAAAACATAATAATGGGCTCGAAAAAATAGGAAAAAAGCAAAACAATTATCATAGACATTCCGTATGAGCCGAAGAATTAACCACGGCTAGATTTCATGAGGCGATTCATCGAAGACATTTGATGGAGAACACATAGTGGAAATAATCAAATAATCTTAAACACTACCAACAGATATGCCAATATTAGCTTCTTTCAAGACATATAGACATTGTACGAGAATCATCTTTGCTTGCAGTCTTGCTGCACCTTAGAATCATTTGACCAAAAATGCTCTGTCTCATATCCTATCTTCAACTCCTTTGACGAGCATTGCTCAATCTCAAAATCTCCGCTTTCAAATCATTTAACCATCATTTTGTGAATGCTAGTAGAATGTAATACCTCTTCAAGATCATTTCTTAAGGGTTCATATTACGTCTTCAATTACTTTTATGGAAGATACGATGTAATATCCTCACATTGTTGGATACCATGAAAGCAGTTGAAGACATAACTGCCAGAAGGTTGCATAGGTGGCAGCGTCTTTGAAGAAGCAATAATTGTACTTAACATCCGTCAAACTATCTTCTTGCCCCCGGTTTGGGACGATATCCTTGGTCATTGAACGACTTTGACATTTATTTCGATATTTCGAGTTAGAAATCAAAAGAGTAAAATTGAAGCTAAATACACACGCAAATCAAAATAAGTGTTTTATATATAATTGACTAGTTTTCTCTAAGTTTTATGTAGGGATAATTGCTAATTTGGTCCCTCACTTATTAGCCTATATCAGTTTTAGTCCCTAAAAAACACATCTCATCAATATACGTCCCTCAGTTTTTTAGTCTTGTCCCGTCATGTTTGACCGAGTTAATCGTCAAAACTATTGGAATCGACCGTTACTCGCATTTAATATTAGAAAAAAGGGAATGTTGCTTAAGAAATATAAAACTAAAAATGAAATTAAAATATAAAATTAAAAAAAATCCTAATTTAAAAAATTTAAAATATAACTAAAATAAAAATTAACTGAAATTGAAAATAAAAATAAAAATATAATTAAAAAAAATTAAAATTTAAATATAATTAATAAAAAGTTAAAAGAAATTAAAATAAAATTAAATTAAATTTACAAAATAAATTCAAATTAAATTAATTTTTTAGAGAGGGTTGATCTGAAAGAAGCTTATTTTAAACTTTTATTTTCATTTATTTTATTTAAATTTTATTTATATTTTTTAAATTTTAACTTTTTAATTTCTTTTATTTTTACTAAATTTTAAAATTTTTTATTTTATTTTCATTTTTAGTTTTCATTTTATTATTTAATCAATTTATCATTTTTTTCTAATATTTAATGCCACTAACGGCCGATTCTTAGTTTTGACGGTCAACCCGGTCATACTTGACGGAAATGACATTGATTAAAGGAAAAAAAAAACTGATGGACGTATATTGATGAGATGTGTTTTTGAGGGACTAAAACTGATATATGCTGATAAGTGAGGGCTAAATTAGCAATTATCCCTTTTATGTATTATACCTGCAAATGGCTGACCACTAGAATCCTTGTGAGACCGGGAACGTCGTGAGCTTAAGGATATTCTTTGAAATTAACCTACATGCACACATATAGATATAACAAGATTCCAATCATCAAATGTATTATAAATGATATTTATAGATTTTAGGAAAACAATATAGGCCTTCCTCGTCAACCTATTCCCTAAATTCCAGCATTGTTAGTGCTATATATGTATTATATTCATTAACAATGTATATGTCGACTTCGAATATTAAATGTAATTAATATTACAAGTAGTATAGTGGTTAACGTGACCACTTGCGGGAAGGTCATGGGTTCAAGCCCACGTGAGTTTTTTCAATTCTTTTTTGTTTTTTATTGGTTTAGTTGCTTTTTTTTATTATTATTATTACTATTCTTTTATTTCTTTTCTTCTTCTTTTTTAGTTATTTTTGCATCTTTTAATTATCAATTTTAGTTTATTATTATTATTGTTAAGTTATTATTATTATTATTATTATTATTCTTTTTAGTTTTTTGTTTTTTTCTTTTTTCTTTTATTCTTATTGAGACCTTTTAGTTATTTTGACAATTTCCTTTTAGTCTTAATTCATTTTTTAATTATTTTTATATCCAAATTCTTTAATATATGATTTGATATATGTAATTCTTTTTTTTTTTTATCTTTTCCAATAGTTTTTAATAGTCCATTGATACTATCTTTATCTTGCAAATTGAGCAAGTCCATAATGCATATATATTTTAAGAAAAATACTCTCACATAATTAAGCTCATCTTCTAGTGTGCGGTGGAAGACCATAGTCGATTACGGGAAAATGACTCGGAAAAAAAAAAATTACGGCCCCCCAACTAAAAATTTCTAGATCCGCCCCTGATGTTATATTATATATATATATATATATATATATATTTGTTGATATCTATTACTATTATAAAAGCGTGAATATGGCCGGTTTACTTGCAGGTTTCCCATCATTATTCGATCTGTGACTTTAGCTTGTCAAACTTGTATTTCCCGGTTGTCAGCATAGTCCCTTTAGCTGGTCCCACTTTTATTTATTTACTTATTATTTAACGATGGGCCACCGTTATTAATCTCACTCACAATATAAGTGAGTATTATGTGGTGACCGTGATTTCTCCCTCATTTATTTGTCTTACCTTTTAAATATTCTATCATAAGATATAAGAACACGATGTCATTGTACAATAGATGTGTATAATATATAATATATTGGTACCACTATTTCTATTACTATTACATTATCAATGTGTCACCGTACCATGTGTATGTATTTGTATAATAAACTTGTACATGTCTTATAAAAGATAATAAGGAACTATTCTAAAATGTTATCAACATTTCTATACTCGATAGGCAAGAAATGATTGAAAGTCATGCATGCTTATAGTTGCTAGGTATAAATGGCTGAAAAGAACAATAAAACATAGAAAACTCACATGGTTTTCGTGTAGGCCATATTAATCTAGGGTTTTGGCTTATTGCGTCATAGGTTCAAAACCAAGCATAATCGGTCTTTTAGTAAATCAAGAAGCCGTCTTCCATCCAACCTTGAAACTGGTGAAAGATTCACGATTTACGTTTCGGATGAAGTTATCGACTATTAATTTGTTCAAAACCAATATCGGCTGAATGAAAATTAATTGTTAAATTTTATCCGCAAAAAAAGATGAATAATAATGACGTGGCGGACGACGTGTCATTGACACGTGGTCTTATGCGGACTGACGTGGAGCGGTCTGGTGCTGACTGGGCGTGGTGTTGTGGCAAGCTGAATGGGTATTGGGTAGCAGTCCAAGAGTTAAGTTTATTTCCAGAGTGACATCTGGTTAAAGGTTATGTCTGTTCGCAATTTCGGCTCAGTCAAAATCAGTCAACAGAATAAGTTGTAACTTTTCACGAATTGACCCTGCTGCTTTTCAGAAACTATAAATAAGTCCCCTGGTAGACTGAAAAATCAGTCAATTCATTCCTAACATTTACAAAAAGTTGACAGCATCTCCCTTAGGTGTCACAAAAGCAAGAAAGACTCGAGTCTACTGTAGATTTGCCAAAAATTTTGTTTCCTTCTGCAGTGAACAAAATTGTGAAGTCGTTACATATTCGTGACGATTTGCGTGGAGCACTGAAATACGGGGCAAAAACGTCTTACCTACCTCAGAAACTTATTTGATAGTTTAGAAAATGTATAATTTGTAATACGTGCCTCAATTCGAAGTTATAAGCAAGCTATGTCCGAGTTGCCACCCACCGGACGTCATTTCACCGTCCTTTCCAACATCTATAACATGCCACTAATATTAACGGACATGACATTAATGGACCGTTCGTGCTGGATTATCAGAAAATTATGTGGTAGATTAGAAAATGGATAATTTGTTGAGTTAACAAGATTTCTTCTTTGTTCTATGTTTCACCAGTGCGTAAGAATGCCTTCCAATTAATCCGGTGCTCGGGCTACTGTTGCACAAATGTCGCGCAACGCGCGACTTCATTTCCTAGTATATGCTAAATGTGTGAATGAGCCAAGAAATCAAGAACTGTTACTGCAATCTATCGCACAAGAGTAAAAAAGCAATCTATCCATAAGTGGAGTTTTCTTTGAATAGAAACAACACCGTGCGAACAAAGCATATATATCGCACAAAGATTCTCCTTTTTCTTTTCCACCACTCAAATTATGTACTACTAATTATTGTCGTTATTGCTATTAATTGTTGGCTTGCATATTATTTTTTGATCCAGTCTCATAACTGCAACAATCAACATCTGTTACCTCCGAAAAAAAAACAATCAACATCTGTTTAAAAATATATAGTATTCGTGCCTTGCCTCATATATAGTTGTGAAGGAAATTAAATTTACTAAAAGTAGAGATAAACATTATATTGTAACGTATTATAGAGTATTCGCGTTTATATGTGTATTATTTATACATACGAAATAAAACAATTCTCGTAGACTTAGGATGATTAACAATGGTCGTGTAAGTGAGTCGATCTCAGACCATTTTCTGGGGTCCAGCTCTCTTTTTTTTGGCTCAAGGTCAAGGCTCGACGAGCTCGTGTGGTTCGATTCAGTTTGTGTTTTGTTTTGTTTGTTCTATTAACATAATTTTAATATATGTGATGACATAATTATAAGGCCTTCCTCAATGGTAGGTTTTTTGGGTGATTAGGATAGAGAAAAATCTGATAATTTGAGGTTTTTACCATTGTGGATCGTAGGAGGTTTTTTGGTAGGCTTAATATATCATACCTGGGTTTTTTGCAGCTTTTTCTTTTTTTTTTTTTTCTTTTCTACTTTTCTTATCTCATTTACTAATCTATTTATATATTAATATTTGTTTATATATTGATATTTATCTATATATTAATATTTTTTTATATATTAATATTTTTTTATTTTAACTAAAAATTTAGTGAGTTAAAAGTGTTTATCTTTTATTTAACTTATTAATTTTTCCTGCATTATTTATTTTTTTATTAAATTTAAAAATTAAATAATACGAAATATAATTATAAATAAATAATTTTGAAAACTAGATAAATATAATGTGATGGTTTTGTAATACTTTATTTGCTTTTTATCATATATTAATAATTTTTTATTAATATATATTAATTTTTTAGTTTTCACGAAAAAATTTTAATGTGTTAAAAATGGTTATTTCTTTTATATTTCAAATAAATAAATAATATTTGTTATTATGTAATCATTTTTTTTTATTAAATATATATTAAATAAATAATATGAATTATAATTATTTTTAAATTATTTTGAACATTAGATAAATATAATTGGTTAATTAAATAAAATTAAATGAAATTAAAGAGGGCCCCCAATAAACCTACTTTTTGGGTTTTATGGTTGGGGAGAGATTTTATTTTGGATGTAGAGATTTTTTATTTTTGAGGTGGCGCTGACGTGGCACACAAAAAACCTACTTTTTTGGATTTAGCATTGAGGAAGGCCTAAGTGGAAACAATAATGAAGAATTAAATAACATAAAAACTACTGAAAACAAAAAAGATTTGAGACACCTCAAATACTTTCTAGGGATATAAAGTGCCCATTCAGAAAAGGGATTTTTTCTCTCCCACAGAAAATACACCTACTCAAAGAAACTGGAAGGTTGGGAGTAAAACCCTCTAGAGCTCCCATGGAATCTAATAAAAATTGAAGCAAGAAGATGGTGAACCTCTTCAAGACATCGGTCGATTTCATAGATTAGTAGGAAAACTTATATATCTGATTGCTACATGACCTGACATTTCATTTGTTGTTAGTTGTGTTAGTCAGTTTATGCAGGCTCCCAGGTCCAGTCATCTCGAAGCGATAGACAGAAATTTAAGGTATCTAAAGGGACATCTGGAAGACCAAACAAGATAAACGACATTGGTGGCTACTACGATGTTGAATGTGCAGGAAGCTTCGATAGAAGATCGACGACGGGTTATTGCACATGTGTTGGAGGCAACCTTGTCACATGGAGAAACAAAAAAGCAGGAAGTCATAGCCGGATAAAGTGCTGAAGAAGAATACGGCTATGGCTTTAACAACATGCGAGCTAATATGGATAAAACAACTATTACAAGAAGATAGAATGGAAAGAAACCGAAGTTGTACAGCGACAATAATGCAGCGATACTCTGGTGTTCTACGACAGGACAACACACATTGAAATGGATTGACATTTCGCTCGTGAAAAAGTACAAGCTAAAGAAATCGAGCCATTTGTCAAATGTTAGAATAAGCTAGCAGATATATATAAAAAGGCAGTTTATCGACAAGTATTTGAAATGTTTTTGATCAAGTTGGGCCCTATAAATATATATATATATATATATGTATATATATATATATATATATGAGCCCAATTTGACGGGGAGTGTGGAAGATGGAAGCAAAGACTCCACCGATCAAGGCACAAAATCAGAACCAAGTCAAATTATGCAGTTAAAAAAAAAGATATGATTAGCTAAATCAATTATTGTGTCTCAACGGCTAGTTTACAACATACATAGTGAGTCCATCCTCGATTGTAATACAGTGAGATATGAAATACAAGTCTTCTCTTCATTTCTATGTTTATACTATGAAAAAATAACAAGATCGAATCGAAAAAACAGCTGAAAATAAAACCAAGAAAAACAGGATTTTAACTTGGTTTGACCCAACTTTGGTCAACTTTCACGGACCAATCAAAGCTTATATTATTAATTCAAGAGAAGGTCTGCAACTATCTCGTACACTCTTTTTCAGCTCTCAATCGCTCTCTACACAAAAGGTATAAGCTCACCAAGATACCTACTCGAAACTAATAAGCTATAATTTTTAGAGAAGAATTTCCGAGCTCGTGTTTTGATGAGATTGTACTAGCCGTCTCTCAAGTTGTACCATGCCTTTTCCAACTTAAAATTGCTGGCATTTTTATAAGTTCTAATCTCAGCCTTTGACCTTCATTTCACGCCTGATCTTACGGTTCTCATTTAAACCTGCTGAAGCAAAACACTTGACCATATTTTCTTCAGGTTTCTCCGGTTTTTCTCAACTTGATCATCTGAGCTCATATGCATCCTTCTCTAGCTATGATTAATGGAGTTTTAGCTCCCAACACTTCCAATTTAGCAGATTTTTGTTGATTACATCTCAATTCATGGTTCAGATATGTCGCCCATTGGTTCCAACGAAGCACTCCTGGTGATTGAGTTTGTAGGCCAGCTTCTTAGTAGGGATGTAAAATCTAGAACTTTGTCCAATGCTGATTGCGTGATGGTTGGACCTACATATGCTCTTTATAATCCTTGCGTGCAAAAAATGAGGTAATATTGATGTAAAATCCAACAAACTTAGCCGCCTTGTCTCAAGATTGGCAATAAGGAGAGGCCCACCGACCAGCCCATGGAGGTATGTGTGATAGTTGTGGGCCAGAGATTTATGAGTAGGCTTGTCAATGGGGCGGGATCTAATCCTCGTCCCGTCCCCGTGGGGATCCCCACCGCACGGGGATTCCCCGCCCAGTCACTATTTTAAAAAAAATTCAATTTATATTATTTTAATATATCTTAATATTATTTATATTATTTAAACTACATTTTAATATTATTTAAAGCAAATCACTAAAGTTCTCCAAGAGACACGTGCGTGCGCCCTAGAGATAGATAGTAATGTATACTTGAGGTTTTTCTTCTGATGAGGTCGGAAAATGAACGACCTACTGCCGTTGGGTCACGAGCTGCCTTCTTCCTATTTCCGCGGCCTTTTGCCTCTTGCCTCTTGCCTGAACTCCGCCTGAGCTCCCTGGGTCTTCTTCGCCGTTGGGTCACGAGCTGCCCTCTTCCTCTTTCTGCGGCCTCTTTCCTCTTCCCGCCTGAACTCCGCCACGAACTTGGATTGAAAGCTGTTGAAACAGGGTTAGGGGTGGGGGTCGTTCGCCCTCTTGCCTAGGTCAAGAGGGCGGTTTCCAATTCCAGGCGTAAAATGGCATAGAAAGTGGTGGTGTTAAGTGCTTGAAGGTGCTTGAGTGAGTAATAAAATTGTATAGTATCAGCAAGGGTAGATAGAATTAGCCCCTTACCTTAGGAGTGTCTTGTTGTATTTATAGCGTACCTTACTTGGACGGTTTTCGACGGTTTTTACCCACGTTCTGCCTTTCTCGGCCTTCGGACTTTCCCACGTTCGATGTACTTCCACGATCATGGTCTTCTCACGTCCACGTTCTCCTCAAGCTCGTGGATCTCCCACGTTCATCATCTTTTCGGAAAATCCGTGTGAACGCGTCAATACCATTCTCCTCGGGTGTTCTTCGCTGACAGCTCCTCGGGTGTTCTTGCCGGACTGCTCCTGGGGCCTATCGGGCACTCTTGCCAGACAGCTTTCTGAGGCTCATCGGGCATCTTGTTTTTTGGGCTCCTCGTGCATTCTTGCCAGACAGCTTTCTGAGCTCCTCGGGTGTCCTTCTTTCTGGGCTCCTCGAGTGTCATTCTTTCTGGGTCCCTCGGGCATTCTTTCCAGAAAGCTTCCTGGGGTCCTCAGGGGTCCTTGCCAGATAGCTCCTGGGGGTGCTCTTACTAGACAACTACTGGCAGGCACTCTTTGTCAAACAGCTTCCTGAGGCTTCTCGGGCATCCTGCTTTCTGGGCATCTCGGGCATTCTTGCCAGACAGCCTCCTAGTCTCCTTGGATGTTCTTGCTAGACAGCTTCTTGGGCTCCTCGGGTGTCCTTGCCAGACAGCTCCTTGGGGTGCTCTTACCAGAAAGCTCCTGGGGTGTTCTCTCCAGACGTATCCTGGGGTGCTCTTCCATATTCCTGGCTGGTCCTCTTCCCTCTTTCTGGTTCGTCATCTTCCTCTCTCTGGTTCGTCCTCTTTCTTCTTTCTGATTCGTTCTCTTCCCTATCTCTGGTTTCTCCTCTTTCCTCTTGGTCATCATCCCTCTTTCTAGTCCGTCCTCTTTCCTCTTGGTCCTCTTTCCCTCTTTCTAGTATGTCCTCTTCCCTCTTTCTAGTCCGTCATCTTCCCTCCTTCTAGTCCGTCATCTTCCCTCATTCCATATCTCAAAGGACTCTTCTTGTCACCCTCCGGGCGTATTGTCCCGAGGGGGTGGCATACCTCCTCTCCCTCGAGTGTGCTTCTCAAGGGGGTGGCATACCTTTCGTTCCTCTAACAGGTTTCCCGATAGGTGCATTTTTTCATGAGCTCCTTTTTTCCTCACAAAACTTCCCGCCTCATTCCGTTTATGTCGTTTTAACGACTTCTGAGTATTTCGTCAAGACCCGGAAAAATCCGGGGATAACAATAGTCCCCCTCTTAAATAGTCCAAAAGAGTGTAGTGAATTTTGGACGTAAAATTAGTGATGAAATGCTCAGAAGTGCGTTGATCGGGCGTAGGTCTTGAGGGGTCATTCGGGCCTTTGCTGAAGACTTCATCTTCCCTGTCGTATCCTATGGCGTTGTTTTTGTGCTTGGAGTAAGGACTTTGTGTTGGTGCCTCGAGTGAGGACTTTGTGCCTCATCTGAGGACTTACCCGAGGGCCTCTGTGCCTCGCTCGAGGGCTTTAGTGCCTCATGAGGGTTTTAGTGCCTCATGCCTGAGGGCTTTTAGTGCCTCGTGCCCGAGGGCTTTTAGTGCCTCATCTGCGAGGGCTTTAGTGCCTCATGCCCGAAGGCTTTAGTCTCCATTCCCGCTCTGTCCGCGAGCATGCCTCATCCGAGGGCTTTATTCTCCATTCCTGCTTTGTCCGCGAGCATGCCTCATCCGAGGGCTTTAGTGCCTCTTGCCCGAGGGCTTTCATTCCTGCTCTGTCCGCGAGCATGCCTCATCCGAGGGCTTTGTCTTCATCACGTCCAAGGGATTTAGTGCCTCATGCCCGAGGGCTTTAGTGACTCTTGCCCGAGGGTTTTAGTGCCTTATGCCCGAGGGCTTTTTCTTCATTCCTGCTCTGTCGGCGAGCATGCCTTGTCCGATTATAATTTTTTATTTCTTGAACAACCTCGCAGGGAGAAAGAAAATACTTTTCACTGAAGTGCAATGTATACATGCAGAGGAAATTCTGAAAATGAAAGACTAGGAAATGAACAAAAAAAACTCCCCTAGGGAAAATATCTCCCTAGCACTGAGGGGTGCGTCTCCATGGGTCGCCCTTGTTAGGCTCTTGCATCTTGATCTCTTTGTCGCTCTTCCCTGTTCCATCCGTCCTGTCTCTCTTTTTCTACAAGCTTCGCTCGGGCCCGGGGTTCTCCACAATCAGTCGTGCCAACTCATCCTTCAAATGGTAGCATTCCTCTGTATAGTGTCCATACGCATGATGAAAATCGCAATAAGTATCGGATGCAAGGTTCCTCGGTCCTTTACTCGCTCCTAATGGCCTTCTGATGTAGTTGTGCTCATCACATATCTCCAAAGCTCGGGCATTATCGACTCTCCAGAGGGTATTAGCTACCTCAGTCACTTGGGTAGTTGCTGGAAAGTTTCCACCCCGAGGGGTTTTTATGCTCCGGAGAATTTTCATCCCGAGGGGCTCTTTTGTGCTCACGGTCTCGAGGAGGTGATCCCCGAGGCACTCTTTTCTCTTTTTTCGATGAGATTGTGCCTCTTCCACTCGTGCATATTTCTACACTCGTGCCACTAATTCCTCTATGGTGTTTGGGTGTTTCTTCAATAGAGATCTAAATAGATCGCCCTCTTTCAGCCCATGTTGAAAGGCTCCTTCCTGTAAGCAACTCCGGAGTGCATTAGGGATTTCCATGGCGATTTGGTTGAAGCGCTTGAGGTATTCCCTGAGGTTCTCTCGATCACCTTGCCTCATCCTCAGTAATTTCACGGAGGAAGAGGGACGTCTGCGACAACTGAAAAAATGCTTGAGGAAGGTCGTGGTGAGGTCTTGAAAATTTTTTATTTCCCCAGGAGGTAGCAAGGTGAACTACTGTTGAGCTCCTTTCACCAACGTTGTTACAAACGTCCAGTTGGTACAACGTCGCTTGTCCATCGAAACTTGCTAAGTGGTCCTCGGGATGTCTAGTTCCATCATATTTACCCATTTCAAAGAGACGAAAATGAGGCAATAGAGGGACCGCCATGACCTCGGCCGAGAAGGGTGATCCTCGGGGAAGAGGGGATGGTTCCTGAGGGTTGGTTAGACTTTTTAGCTTCTGGATTTCTTCCCTCATCAATAGTAGTTCGGCCTCTTGCCTTTCTGCCAGTCCTCGCTTCTTAGCCCAAGGGGAGTTCGGTTCCTTCCCCAATGTCCTTCCTTCTTCCTCGGCCCTTGATTCCACGTGTTCTTCCCTTTGTTCCCCTGAGAGCATTCTCTTCTCGAGGAGCCCTCGATTCTTTCCTCCCCGACCTCTCAGCCATTAGGACCTCCACCTCAGCTCTTATCTTCCTTATGTCTTGAAACTCTGGGCGTCTTGCAAACGCCGCATCCACCGTCGTAGTCATCATCGGGCCAAGTCCTCCATGTTCAGCACGCCACCCTTAGGCGATGTTCGATCGGTTCCGACAACCATCAAATGAATTTTTTAGGAACAATACGTTCCCACAGACGGCGCCAATTTGATGCAGTTGGAAAATGAACGATCTACCACCGTTGGGTCACGAGCTGCCTTCTTCATCTTTCCGAGGCCTTTTGCCTCCTGCCTCTTGCCTGAACTTCGCCACGAACTCGGATTGAAAGCTGTTGAAACAGGGTTACGACGGGGGTCGTTCGCCCTCTTGCCTAGGTCAAGAGGGCAGTTTCCATATTCCAGGCGTAAAATGGCAGAGAAAGTGGTGGTGTTAACTGCTTGAAGGTGCTTGAGTGAGTAATAAAAATGGTATAGTATCGGCAAGGGTAGATAGAATTAGCCCCTTACCTTAGGAGTGTCTTGTTGTATTTATAGCGTACCTTACTTGGACGGTTTTCGACGGTTTTTACCCACGTTCCGCCTTTCTCGGCCTTCGGACTTTCCCACGTTCGATGTTCTTCCCACGATTATGGTCTTCCCACATCCACATTCTCCTTGAGCTCGTGGCTCTCCCACGTTCATCATCTTTCCAGAAAATCCGTGTGAACGCGTCAATACAGTTGTCCTCGGGTATTCTCCCATGACAGCTTCTCGGATGTTCTTACCAGACAGCTCCTGGGGGCCCCTCGGGCACTCTTGCCAAACAGTGACATGAGGGCCCTCGGGCATCCTGCTTTCTGGGCTCCTCGGGCATTCTTGCCATACAGCTTCCTGGGCTCCTGGGGTGTTCTTGCTAGACAACTTCCTAGGCTCCTCGGGTGTCCTTCTTTCTGAGCTTCTCGGGTGTCCTTCTTTCTGGGCTCCTCGGACATTCTTGCCAGACAGCTTCCTGAATCTCCTTAGGTGTCCTTACCAGACAGCTCCTGAGAGTGCCCTTACCGGACAGCACCTGGGGGCCCCTCGGGCACTCTTGCCAAACAGCTTCGTGAGGCTCCTCGGGCATCCTGCTTTCTGGGCTCCTCGGGCATTCTTGCCAGACAGCCCCTGGGGTGTTCTTGCCAGACATCACCTCGGGTGTTCCTGCCAGACAGCTCCTGGGGTGTTCTTGCCTATTCCTGGCTGGTCATCTTTCCCCTTTTTGCTTCGTCCTCTTCCTTCTTTCTCGTTTGTCCTCTTCCCTATCTCTGGTTCGTCCTCTTTCCTCTTGGTCCTCTTCCCTCTTTCTGATTTGTCCTCTTCCCTATCTCTAGTTCGTCCTCTTTCCTCTTGGTCCTCTTCCCTTTTTCTAGTCCGTCCTCCTCCCTCTTTCCATGTCTCAAAGAACTCTCCTTATCACCCTCCGGGCGTATTGTCCAGAGGGGGTGGCATACCTCCTTTCCCTCAGGTGTGCTTTTCGAGGGGGTGGCATACCTTCCGTCCCTCTAACAGGTTTTCCCGAGGGATGCATTTCTTCGTGGCTCATTCTTCCCTCGCAAAACTTCCCGCCTCATTCCGTTTATGTTGTTTTAACGGCTTCTGAGTATTTCGTCAAGACCCCGAGGAATCCGGGGTAACATCTTCTGACAAAAAATACCATCCCTCTTGCTCATCATTGATATTATAAACTTAAACTTCTCACGTTGTTAGGTTAAGAAGTTCTATTGCGTCTTAAATGGTTATTTTACCTTGTAGCACAAATTTCTTATGCTCGGCAAGTAAATAAAGTTTTATTATGATGTTTTTTTGTTAGACTACCCGCAAAACTAAATACGGCAAAGGCGATTATGCGAAGGAGTTTGCGATAAAGATAAGTGAACGAATGGCCAATCATGTTGAAGCACGCATCTTAGCTTCACCACGTGTAATGCGAGCTCCACTTGACAATGAAGATGGACTGAGAATGAGATGGCCTGCTCGATGGTGTCACGGCCGTGAAGGATCTGTCCAAGGCCGTGAAGCCCGACAGCGAAGAGCGCGCGAAGTTAGTTCGAAGTCATCACGGCCATGAAGATCGTGTTATAAACCGTGAATGATTGCTGGTTCTTAATGGCAGTTATAGCAGAATTACAGAACCAAGTACGAACTTTCTCGACTTAATCTCATCTATATATAGGGCGAATTAGCTCGATCTTTGTACTGTGAAATTAGAGCGAAAATGCGATACTTGTAATCTCTGTAAATTTTTCGGAATAAAAGTGAGAGATTGATTCGTGGACGTAGACTCGAAACGGAGTTGAACCATGTTAAAATTCCCCTATGTTATATCGTTTTCTTCCTTCATTCTTCGAGTCGAAACGTACACAGAGTCGGCCTTTCAACCCGACAACGATCAATCCTTCTCCAAAGGCGAACCTATAGGCGCCGATCTCTCAACACTTCGCTTAAGGGTCATTTATCTTTGCGCACAGTCTAACAGAAAAATAATAGCATAACAAAACTTTATTTGCTTGCCGAAACGACAATAGTATTGAAACAAGGTAAAAACAGCCACTTAAGGTGCAAATAGAACTTAGAACCCAACAAAGTGTCAACCATAATTTTTGTCAATTAATAATTATTGCAAAACACTTAAGTTAATAACCACCCATTATCTATTATTAGTATAAACACCCACTATATCTATTATTTTGTGACAATAAAAAAATATTTTTTTTAATACACATTAAATTTAAAAAAAAAAATTTAATTTCTAATGAATTGATTAAACATAGGAACGCATTTTCTACATAAAAATACTTATAACACATATTCTTCTATATATATATATATATATATATATATATATATATATATATATATGCACATGCATTTATTGTGCAAATAGTACTAGTTTTATTTAAGGGAGAGCACTACATAGTAACTACACTTTGGTGTTTAACTTTCATATTAATTATAATTTTTTCCATTAATGAATAAAACTAAAAATTATATATTAATTTAAACAAAATTATATTAAACTTGACACCGCATCTTAATTACAATTTGTCATCAAATTCCAAAAAAAAAATTAGAATTGCCTTATTTAAATTATATATTCAAAGACTTATTTAATATTTTTTAGATAGTAGCACATGCACTGAATGTGCTAAATTACTAGTATTAATTTTTCTTCTGTCAGATAAGTAAAACGATGTCAGATAAGTAAAACGATAAAAGATAAGTTAAAAAGAGAGACAAACATATACAACAGAGTATTCCTTATTTTAATATAAAATATGGTTTGTATCACATACATAATTAAACAATTCGTAAGATTTAGGATGATCAGCAGTGGTCATGCACGTGAGTTGAGCTCAGACCCCTCTCTAGACTCGAGTATTTATTAATGATCGTTGCTTGATTAAAGATAATGACAACTGAGCTTAACAACTGACTTCTCGAACTGAGACATGCACATTAAATGTGGATTCAAGATGAAATGTGAAAAAATGTCCATAAACAAACATTGTCCAACATACAAAGGCACGCACACACACACACAGACCGTCCGGTATCTTCCACACGGTCGGTAAAGTTTAATAAAAAAATTGAGTGGTTATTCACTCCCTCTAAACACACAAACCAATCCTGAAAAAACTTATGATGTGCTCCACACTTAATAATAAGACGTTCTATTTAGGTAATGTTGAAAATGTTCATCATTATGCTTTCTATCAACCATATATTAATATCACATTTGAAAACCGAAGACTGATACGATTGATTTTGCACGTCTAGAGAGGGATGAATAAAAATGTAGGACTTCTGTGCGCTTTTTGATTTGTATGGATAACCAGTTCGTCTTGAATTTATTACTGATTTGCAATCGAATAGTAAGACAAAAGAAACAGGAAGTTTTTCTTCATTGACTATGAAGTGATGTTTGTGAGTGTGACGACTAAAATATAAGAGACACATGATTTGTTTCTCAAAATTCAATGCTTACATTTCATGTTTTGTTGAGATGACGAGTGTGATTTGATTTTTTTGTTAATAAATTTGAGCTTTCCTAATTGATAAGTGATTTAATTTTACCACCAAATTAACGATTTCCAAATGATGACAAAGTTTACAATTGGGCGCCTTTAGGAGGTGAAATGAAAGGTTTTGACCTTGGTTATAGCCGACCCGTAATAAATAAATAAAAGTAGATAACATAAAAAACATGAGGATTTTATGGTGCTCACCTTATGTGAGCACCTTATGTGGCCACCTGTTGGAATGGCACAGGTTCGTGCCATTTCAACATCCCACATCGACATCTAAGGTTATGTTGTCTTAAATAACATTGTCTAGGTGCCATTAATCGATATTTCGGATGCTGATGTGGCATATTGACGTGATTTTTTGTAATTGACACGTAGAATGTGTTATTTAAGGCATCGATATACCACATCAGCATCCGAAATGTCAATTAATGGCACCTAGACGGTGTTAGTTAAGACGACATAACCTTAGATGTCGGTGTGAGATGTTGAAATGGCACGAATTGGTGTCATTCCAACAGGTGCCCACATAAGTTGCTCACATAAGGTGAGCACCATAAAATTCTTCCATAAAATATCACACAAATATATGTCCACTAAAAGATACATATTATATTATACATAGTACGGAAAATTTCGAAAATTTTCACAATGAACCACAATCACAATATAGATGAGCCTTGCTAACGAGTATTGTTACATCGATGAAAAACCCTTGAAGAGTTCACAGCGTGGTTGAACATAGCGATTGAGTTAGCCACAACATAAAAATTTGGAAGCAGGACCGAACTTAGTTGGAGTGACTATTAAGAAAACAAATAACGAGGGGCCTTCATAAAACCAATTGGTGATAGGATGAGAAAGCCTCTTGTATATATAGCGGCTCTTAGAGCTTGAATTAGTCGATGTGGGACGAAACCCACTTTTTTTATAATCTCAACACGCCCCCTCACGTGTGGCATGACTGGCCTAACATGTGGACATATGAATCGGGTGGCGGCGAGCAGAAGAATTGCTCTAATACCATATTAGAAACGAGGGGTCCTTCCTAAAACCAATTGGTGATAGGAGGAGAAAGCCTCTTACATATATAGCGGCTCTTAGAGCTTGAATTAGTCGATGTGGGACGAAACCAATTTTTTTTATAATCTCAACAAACACATAACCAAATATAACCATGAAATCTTTTACATATGATAGGACTTGGTTTTCACGCTTGTCCATGCATAGCTCAAGTCAAAGGATTCGAAGGCTGGATTTGAGACCGAGCACTACTATGAATCCTTCAAGACCAGCATTGCTTGGTCACAAGTCCAGCCTTCCAATCCTACGACTGAGCTAATGTAGAGATCAACTAGATATCCACCATTTTTTTTCAAGAAAACATACTTCCTTCATCTATTCCATCGATTCATGTTCCATTGCCCCTTTTGTGGGCGACAGTCTTTTTCTCGGCCTCTACTAGTACTGCAGTGGCCCTTGAATGATGTTTTTCTTGCTTTGATTCTTGAAAGACCATTCAAATTCTTCTTGCTTGTTATAATGTTCAGGAGAGCTCGGGCCATTATTGCAGCATTTCTAGTTAAAATATTATTTCAAAAAGTTAACGTTAAGTTAAATGATATAGTTCAAATAAGTATAACTGTTTCATGTATAATTTTCTCTAACTTACATGGTACCTGGAGATGGCTAGCCACTTGTATCCTTGTGAGGCGAGGAACATTCATCAGGTGAAGGATATTTTTCGGGAAACAACCTACACGCACATATTATATACATATATACATATAACAAGATCCCGATCGTCAATAATTATAATTAACTGATATATATATATATACATATATATACATATATATATATATATACATATATATATATAGATTCCAAGGAAACATACTTCCTTCGTCTAGTTTCCCCACAGCACCCATGAACCTTCCATGAAACTCCTTAGTACACTCAGTGCACGCCTTTCTCTTCAACCTATTCCATCGTTTTCGACCCAACGCCTACACCGTACTCATTCACCATCGGCCCTTTTGGAATCTCCTCCCTCCAAATTATTTTACCAATATTGCTCGGTCTCAAATCCAACCTTCGAATCCTTTGCCTAACCAGGCTCATGCCTAGATCAAGTGGAAATTCATCCATTGGTTTAATGGTCATACTTGTTTATTAATATTTTCGCAATAGTCGTTCCAACATCATACGTATAACGTTATATATGAATTGCTATATGATGAATGTGTGAATGAGCCCAAGAGATGAAAAATACATTACTTTTCTGATATCTCTTCCGCCTCTTACTGTAGTTTATATAGAGATATGCAGTGCTTGAAAATCTCATCTAGTAAGAAGAATTTATGATGTAGCGTAACATAAGGCAACCAATTTATAAGGAGTTCGAATATGTGAATAGAAATAAATCTGTGTTGAACAAAGCATACATTTCGCCCAAAGCTTCTCCTTACTATTCTTGTCCACCGCTCGATATTATTGATAATATTATTATTATTACTATTATTATTACTTTTAGTATTATTATTATTGTTGTTGTTATTGTTATTATTATAATTATTATTATTGCTATTTTATAATTATTATTATTATTACTATTATTGTTATTACATTCTCCTGTCTCATAACTAAGATCAATGTATATATATAATCTTTACCGGTCGCTGCATCTTATATTCCATATATATATCTAACTTCAAAACTCATCAAATGTTTCAATTGTCTTTTTTTTTTTCTCAAACACGTGCAAACACACATCTATCATATAACTTCAATAAGAACCCTATATAATTAGATCAATAAGATTTATATACAATAAGATGAATAAACCGCTATCCTGAAGTTGAATGTACCGTACCGTACCTTATCTTGCAAAAATGAAAAGGAAACGATAAATATCGTGCTTTATATTGATCCAACATTGCTTGGTCTCAAATTCAGTCGTCGAATCAATTGACTCAACTCATGCCTAGACAGGGGCGGACCCACGTAGGGGCTCGGGGGGTCTGTTGACCCCCGGCCGGCAAAACGACAGTGAGAGAATTAGGGTGGTCTGAACGATAACAACAATATGTAACATAAATTAAGTTATTTTGTTATCCTACCAGTTGGCCTGAGATCTAGTTCTAAATCTGTTTTTTAGTTTAACTTTTAAACAGATATTAATAAAATAAACATTTATTCTTTTATTTAAATGTTAGACGTAAATTTAAACAGATACAAATGACTAAGTTATACATTTACTTCTTTACTCAAATTTTAGACATAAATTTAAGTTTAAATTTTTCATAGTAGTATATACTCTTTTATAGAGCGTATAGTGGATAAAAACTGTCAATTGTCTGTCATTTTGATCAATTAGATGCTTTCTACATTAATTAATATTAAAAAACAAAAATAGAACTCATCTATTTTTAGTATGTATCACTTATTATCCACTAATAACTAATTTTATTTATGCACACACAAAGGTGTACACAAAAAATACTACTAATAAATGATTTCTATATTACTACATCAAATGGCTTAATTTGGACCAACAAATTTCCTCTGTGGAGCCCCTCCAGTCATAAGATCCCTGGTCCGCTCATGTGCCTATATCAGCTGGAATCCACCTGTAGATTACTTATTTTTTTTGCAATAGTTATTCCAGCCATTATTGCGGCATTTCTTGCTAAAATCAATACTCAAAAGAGTATAGGTTAGGAGTTAAATACATACCAATCAATATAAATATTTGATATTTGATGTGTACTTTTCCATAACTTATAAGATGGTTGGCCAGTTGCATCCTTGTGAGACATTCTTCGGAAAACTACCAAGGTGAATATATATATATATATCATATATATATCATTAATGTATTATCAGTAAAAGGTATATAAATATATACAATATCATTTTTCGTCATAACATACTTCCTGCATCTAGTTTCCCCACAGCACCCATGAACCTGCCATGAACCTCCCCAATCCACTCAACATAGCTTCAAGCTATTCCCCAATTCATCCACCCGTCCACGCCTTCACCGTACTCATTCACTGTTGGCCCGTTCGAAATCCACTCCCTCCAAATCAGTTTACCAACATTGCTCGGTCTCAAAACCCAGTCTTGGGATCAGTTGGCTAGCTAGACACAGGCCTATCATCTGGATTTGGTTTATTAATTTTTTCAACTAATTATTCAAAGATACGGACTGTACTTGTTATTTCCGATGATTCAATCTAATATACTTTTTTTTTTAGATTATGGCCACCCTCGATTCACAATTCACTCTTATGTAAATTGATCCAAGAACAATGATCTTAAATGAGATCTGTTGAAGATGGAAGGAAAGGCTCCACCGATCAAGGAACAAAATCAGACCAAGTGAGAGATTATGCAGTTAAGGAAATATGATTAATGAAATCAATGAGTGTGTCTCAACGGCTAGTTTATAAAGTATTGGCTATATAACGAGTCCATCCTCGATTGTAATGCAATAAGGTATGAAATACAAGCCTTTCTCTTTTATTTCTATGTGTATACTATGAAAAATAATCATGTAAGAAATCAAACCACCGAAAGAAAAGGATCTCGAAGAGATCTCGATCACTGCAGAAAAAACTACATTCACAGAAGCTCCCAATAATCATGTAAGAAATCAAACCACGGTTGGAAACAAAAAGCCACAAAAAAAACAGTGTCTTTATTTCCTCGATAACCCAAAACATTATACGACACAACAAAGAAACTATAATCTATCAACAATTCCAATCTCTTCATTCCTCTACATAATGGATGCATCGATCCGAGCCATCAAGAAACAGAGTGCGGCTGCCAAAAAATCAAACGGGTTCTCTCCAAAAGCCCCAATGTGAGAGCCATCGTGGTACTCGTGACCTCCTCGACTCTAGACTGTTGTAAAATGGACAGTATAAAATAAAGGAGACACTATGAATTTACGTGGAAAACCCCAAACTCGGGGTGAAAAACCACGGGCAAGGTAAGGAAATTTTATTGTGGGTAATTTAGGAGTTACAACTCTCTACCGTAAGGAGAAAACTAGCTCTATCTCTCTTAAATAGGAGACTCACAAACTCGCTAAATATTTTCCTTGCAACACTTGTATATACTGTATTTTGCTAATATAAGAAGAAGTTATTGTTTTCGATGATTTACAATGACTTATAGCTAGCATATTAGCTGAAGATTTTAGGTTTGGACGAACCAGAATGAGTCGCGTAGCTAGACACGTGGACGAACCAGAGTGAGCCGCGCTCTATAGACATGGACGAACCAGAATCAGCTGTGCAGCTATATTACATGGACGAACCATAATCGACTGTGTAGCTGTATACGTGGACGAACCAAAATCAGCCACTTAGCTACTAAGTGGCCAAATTGAAATATTACAACATTTCACCCACTTGAAGATTTGATTGAAAATTAATCAATCTTCACTTATGTTCGGTCAAACCACAGAAGGAACGGCACAACATGAATTTTCCATGTGCTTTGGTCATGAAGACAGCTAGATTATCCGCAGTATGAACTTTGCATATCTACTGTCCATCTTCCACTTGTTCACGAACCAAGTGGTATTGGGCCGGGTTGTGTTTGGTTCTTGAATGCAATGCTAGATTATTTGCAAGATGCAATGCACTCTGACTATCAGAGAACAATATACTCTTGTTTGTGGCCGAGGTCTTCCAGCAATCTCTTCAACCATATCGCCTCTTTACTGGCTTGCGTAGCTGCTACAATTCTGCTTTTGTCGTTGACGTCACAACAATCGACTGTAGTTTTGAAACCCAGCTTACAGCACCGCCAGCAAGATTAAACACATATCCGGTTGTGGATCGGCTTTTATCAAGTTTACCTGCATAATCAGCATTAACATAATCGTTGAGAGTAACATTTGTACCTCCCTAACATAACGCATGATGAGAGGTTCCATTATGTATCTAAGAATCCTCTTGACAGCACTCCAGTGCTCCTGACCAGGGTTGGACATGTATCGGCTCACCACTCCCACTGCAAGGGTAATGTCTGGTCTCGTACACACCATGGCAAACATTAAAATTCCATTCGCGGATGCATACGGCACTCGAGACATCTCAATCTTCTCATCCTCATTAGATGGACCCATATCAGCAGATAACTTGAAGTAAGCAGCAAGAAGGATGAATATTGGCTTGTTGTCTTGCATGTGGAATCTTCGCAGGACTTTCTTCAAATAGTTCTTTTGAGAAAGCCAAATCTTCCTATTGCTTCTGTTTCGAGAGATTTGTACGCCAAGAAATGTGAAATTCACCAGCGAGTTGAATCTTCAGATCATTGATACGATCTTTGTTGGGTCCTGCTACCAGCATATCATCAATGTATAGCAGCAACATGATGTAATCTTCAGAGTGAAATCTTTTGAAATACATGAAAGGATCTGAATATAGTCTGGTGTAGGCGAGACTCATTATGAATGAATCAAATATCTTGTACCAGCATCGTGGTGCTTGCTTGAGTCCATAAAGAGATTTGATTAGCTTGTAAACCAGATCTTCTTGAAAGCCTTCTGGTTGAAGCATATATATATATCTTCCTTCAATTCGACATGGACAAAGGTCATTTTAACGTCGAGTTGCTCAAGCAGGTCAAATGTATCAAATATGTACACTTTATAAAAGAGTTTGTGAGGCACAATCATTAAGATTCATGGTTCAGCATTCCTAACTCAGACAAGGAAGCGTTTTTCATCCAAAGCCTTGGTTATAAGTCGGCTAGCTGAACTTCGGTGTTAACTAAGTACATAGCGATTGTGCCTTTTTCCTCATAGTCATTATAAAATGATACCTAAGGTTTATGTGCTTTGTGCGTCAATGGTGAATAAGATTACATGTAATAGCTGCTATTGAGCTCTCCGAGTCGCTATATAGAGTAACATTATTAAAATCAAAACTCATAATCCTATAGTTGTGTTTGCAACCACATGATTTGTGAGAAACTGGCAGCGGCAACGTACTTCGCCTTGGTTGAGGTGGACACACAATTTTGTTTCTTAGATGACCAACTCACAAGTTTATCGCCTAAGAATTGTATGCTTCCTGATGTACTTTTCATGTCCATTCTACATCCTGCAAAATCTGTGTCAGTGTAACCAAGTATGAAAGTTTGAGTTTTTGGGATATTATAGTATGAGCATCGGCGTTCCTTTGAGGTACTTCATGAGTCTCTTCACGGCAAGCATGTGTGACTTTGGATCTGCTTGGAATCGAGCACACAAGCATGTCGGGAACATGATATCCGATCGGCTTGCTGTTGAATAGAGGAGCGATCCGATGATTCCTCGATAGGTACACTTTCTAGCGGGATCCGATTCAAGTTTGCACGTAGTGGACGTTGGGGTGCTCTTTGTGGTGGAATTATCCAGGTTGTACTTCTTGAGTATGTCGTGGATGTACTTCGACTGATTTATGAAGACCCCTTCTGAAGGTTTCAGTCCAAGGAAGAAGTTGAGTTCTCCAATCATGCTCATCTCAAACTTCATCTCCATAAGATCACCGAACTATTTGCACAACTTATGATTAGTGGACCCGAAGATTATGTCATTGACATAGATCTGGACAAGAGGGACTTCTGATCTACGCCATTTGATGAAGAGGGTTGTGTCAACCTTTCCTTTGGTGAAACCTGACATGAAGATAGTGTCTGAGAGCACCTTGTACCATGCACGTGGTGCTTGTTTAAATCTGTATAGTGCCTTCTCGAGGAAGTACTCATAGTCAGGGTGAACTTCGCTCACGAAACCATCAGGCTGAACCACATAAATTTCCTCTTTCAAGACACCATTTAGGAAGGTTGTATTGACGTCCATTTGGTAAATAGTGAAGTTTTTGTGTGTAGCAAGGCAACAAATGGTCGGATGTCCTCGATTCGAGCTACGGGTGCGAAGGTTTTGTCGTAGTCGATTCCTTCTGGTTGGTTGTAGACTTTTGCCACTAATCGAGCCTTGTTCCTTAGAACAATTCCATCTTCATCTTTTTTAATTTTGGAAGACCCACTTTGTTCCGATAATAATTTTGTCCAGTGGTCTTGGAACTAATCTCCACACTTTTGAGTCGCTCGAATTGATGAATTTCTTCTTGCATGGCTTTTTTCCATTCCGGATCAGCTAGTTCTTCTTCTATCTTGTTTGGTTCACTCTGAGTTAGAAAGCATGCATATAGATTCTCGTTCGTTGTCGATGATCTTGTGCTTACTCCTTGGTCTGGATCTCCAATGATTGAGACGTGGGGTCAGCTCGGTTTCATTTCCTAGCCTGTGGAAGTGGTCGATTTGATACTTCATGGTCTGGTTCTTCACTTATTTCAGTCTCGTTGGTGCTGGAGATATCAATGGGGTTATAAGCTTCGTCTTCTGTGGTATCCATAGGGAGATAATCTTCATCTTCAATATGAGCTGTCTGAGGGGTAGTAGGGACTTGAGGTGGGGTTGTTATTGGTCTCCCATCAGTATCAATTGGTTGTCCTACAGGTGGGGCTGATATTAGTTTGGGTTCTAGACTTATCTGTGCAGAAGTCATTGATGGCGCTTCGTCGAATGTAACATTTGCTTTTGTATTCAGCGGAATATTCAATAAAGACTCCTTTGACAGCTTTTGGGTGAAATTTTCCGCGGTCTTCACTGTCATTTAAACCGATGCATTTGCACCCGAAAACTCGAAGAAGCCAATGTTGGGTATTCTTCGGTTGATGAGCTCATACGGAGTTTTTCAAATCTTTTTGCTTGTCCTATTCTGAGTGTAGCAGGCAGTGTTGATTGCTTCAGCCCTAAGGAACTGAGGAAGGTGCGACTGTACAAGCATTGTGCGAGCCGCTTCAACCAAGTTGCGTTTCCTTTTCTCTAGTACTCCATTTTGTTGAGCAGTCCTAGCTGCTGAGAGTTACTGAGAGATTCCGAGTGATGAGTAGCTATCAAGTAGTTGGTTTTTGAACTCGGTACTGTTGTCAGTTCGGATCACTTGTACGTTGCACCTTAGCAAATTCTGAGTTTTCTTCACAAAGTCTATGATCAAGTATGGGGTCTCGTCCTTCGTCCTAAGACATCTTGTCCATGTATATTGAGAAAAGTCATCCACGATCACTACAACGTACTTTCATCGATTAATGCTCTGAACTCTCATCGGTCCACACAGTAGAGGCTATGAACTTTGTATAGTGTGACGTTTTCTTCATTTTCTCCATTTCACAAGCACTGCAGAGGTGTTCCTTGTGATACTTCAAGGCTGGTAATTCGGTTACTAGTTTGGCATTGTGTAACTTGTTCAGGGTCTTGAAGTTGAGATGGGACAGTCTTTGGTGCCAAAGGTCGCTCTGTTGGACTGAGCTCTTTGTCACTAAGCACAGTTTGGACGAGGATTGAGTGGTCTTCAGGTCGATGGTTTAGAGATTTGTCTTCCTTGTTCCATTGAGGTTACCACCTTCATCAGTTATGTTGCACCCTTCAGCGTGAAAGTGAACCGACTGTCTTCTATCGCAGAACTAACCGATTCTTAAGAGGTTATGGATGAGACCATCCACGTATGACACATCCTTGTTCTTTAGGTTGTCACAAATTAGATCTCCATGTACTATGATTGAAGCCGCTTGATTGTTCCCGAAATGCACATTTCCACTGAAATGTTGGGCAAGTTGCTCAATAGCTATCTCTGTCCAGTCATGTGTGTGAAGCAATCAGAACCCAGGTACCACACATGATGGATCTGCAAAACGGATTAAGGAAGTTTTGGTACCCATCTAAATACGGTTCTTCCCTTATTATCTTCAGAGCCTATGAATGTATCTTTTATAGGTTTATGTCTCAAGTCAGCGTTAGATTTATCTATGGCTCCAAATGTTCATTTAGGAATCCATATCTTCCTAATTCCTAGGGCATAACAGAGTTTGTCATTGCCCTAAGTTCTTGTTATAACTCATATTCTTTGCATTCCTAAAACTTTAGCTTTTGCATTAGGTTTATGGGGCTTTGGCCTTTTGATAGTACGTTCTTTCTTTTTATCAGTTTTGGATTCTGACTTGAGAGAAGATCATGATGTTTTCTTGGTTGTGTTGTTATTGGCTAATTTATAGCGAGAATATAAGATAAGGGCATCATCACACTTATAATAGAAGTTCCTAAAGTTAGCTGTTCGTACAGGCTTAAGAGTAATAGATGGTTGTTTATCATAACGGTCCTTAGCATACATTTGACGCCTATTACCAAAATTGGTCTACTCTTGCCCGCTTCTTTTCTAGATATCTGTATCAGTAGTTTTGAGCATTTTTTCTGTTTGAACTGGGGGGTTGCAGATTCTTCACCACGAAGTGTGGTCCAAAACTTAACCGGTCCTTCCTCAAGAGATCGAATGATGTCCTCGCCGTTGTCCTTTATCTCAAGGAAGTTGAGAATCTACTTCTCCATACTGCGAAATCACCATGTCTAAGGATTGGTGGACGAACGGCACTTCCCATTGCAAGAGCATCGATTGTTTGATTGGGGTGTGTGGATCCTGACGTGTGTGATTGGATTATGAATGTGTATATATTTGAGTGAGAAGTTGAACTTTCAAAGCTGTTAATTCTAATATATTTGTGTTACGGGAAAATTTTGACTTTCGAAATGAAAAATCTCTTTGCGAAAATGTGGTTTCGAAAATTTTAAGGTTTCGAAAATCAAGTTGTGAGAGTTGGTTTATCGAAAGTGATATTCGGTATTTTTCGATAAAATGATGATGCAAAAGTCCGATTTACGAAAGTGTTTCGAAATTATATGTTGTGAAAGTCGGTTTCCGAAAGTGATTTTCGAAATTGGTGTTCGAAGTCAAAGGTGCAAATAGATTTTCGAAATATGAGATTTTCGAATGTAAGTGAAGTTTCGGAAATTATTTTCGAATGGAAGTTTTGTGAAAATTTTCGAAAGCTTTGAAGTACGGTTTCGAAAATATATTTTTGAGGGTAGATGTTTCGAAAAAATTTCGAAAGAGGTATTTTCGAAAGTGAGTGTTGTTTCGAAATTTGATTTTTGAAGGAGCTTCTGTGAACGGTATTTCGAAACATTTCTGCTAAATACGATTTTGGAGAAAAAATTTACGAATTGTTTCGAAAATAATTTTTGAAAGAAGAGATTTTTGAAAGATGGTCGAGTTGCGAAAAAAACTTTCGAAAGGAAAACGTTTTCAAAGTGAGAAAAATTTCGAATATTATTTTCGAAGGAAGTTTGCAAAACGAATTTTCGAAAGAGTTTTTCAAAACAATTTTTCGAAAGAAATTCCTAAACACTTTTCGAAATAAATTTTCTAAGTTGCGGAAAACATATGCGAAAACCTGTAAACCCAGATTTTGCTAAAACATCGCTCAAGCTTGATGAAAATTTAGGTGTTCTTTCACAGTAACACTCGAAAATGTCCTATAACACTACAAGAGTTTGAAAATAGAGTTAGCGTGAGTTTTACCTTTAGTGTGTGTGCTCTTGGTGGGTTTTCTGTAATACTCGCACGACGGCTTTTTCTTTCAAATGAATGATTCGGTGAACAAAGTGTAGGGTTCCAGGGTTTAATACCTTGGATTAGGTAATAAACCCATTGGGCCTCTACCAAGCCCATTACAATATCACAACCACGTAATACATTTAAAGATATAACAAGACCTAGAATTAAATATTTTGGACACTTTAAAATATTCCTAACACAATCTTATATAAATATTTTGGTACAATTATAGACTATTATTCTTGCATTGCATGGCTATGTCTTTTCAAGTTTTTTAGAATTTTCAGATCAATATAAGTCAGAACTTAAAATCTCCATATCCGATAATGGAACTGAATAACTGAATAGAAAATTTTAGAGCTTTTTAAGCAAAACGGTGCATCAAACAACACGTATCAATACACGTAAACAGAATGGAGTATCTACAAGAAAAAAACAGTCATCGATATCACAATTATTTCCAAATAATATTCCTAAAGTATTTTGGTCTGATTCATTACTTACAGCCGCATACCTTATTAATAGAGTACGTAGTGTAGTTTTGAATTATAAAAGTTTTATAAAAGTCCAACAGAAATTCTCCTAAATAGGATTCCCAACTAGGGGCACTTGCGAGTCTTCGGATGTGTTTGCTATGTACACATCAAAAGACTTGACAAGTTTGACTCAAACTCCATAAAAGTATATTCCCAAAAGAAAGGTTACAAATGTTATGATCCCAAAACAAAAAAAATCACTTATTTCAAGGGATGTAACATTTCTCGAAGATGAATCACATTATCCTAATTTAGAAGAATCAACAAATTTAAATATAGAGAACAAAAATAATATACCTCTTCCCGAGTTAACTTTCTAGAAGAGACCAATCAGAAATATAATGCCAGAATCTTAGGCTCAAATGATATGTCAATACATGAAAACATTGAATCAGGAGGAATAATGAAAATCAAATAATTAGAAGATCAACTAGACCAACTAAGCTATCAACAAAATTCAATGGCTATATAACAAATCATATAACATATCCTATCCAAAATAATACATATAGTACGATATCGTCTCAACACAAAAGTTTTCTAACCACTATCGAGAAGTTGAACCTGCAAATTATAATGATGCACAAACCAATTTGGTGTAAAGCCAAGAGGTCGACGCACTTGAAAGAAAACATACTTGGGATAGTGTTCCACTATCAAAAGATAAAGAAAACCCGTCGGTTGTAAATGGTTTTACAAAATAAAATTTAATAGTAATGAAACTATAGATAGATATGAAGCCCTACTGGTGGCAAAAGGTTTCACTCAGACTAATGGCATATATTACGAGGAAACCTTTGCTCCGGTTGCACAAATGAATACTATCAGAATCTTATTATCCGTGATGTAAACTCCGGTTGGAGTTTATCTCAAATAGATGTTAAAATTGCAGTTTTACAAAGAGATCTGGAAGAAAAGTCTATATGAACCTACCTACAGGCCACATACTTGAAAAAACCAACGAAAGGTTAGTGTGTAAACTCAATAAAAGCTCTACCGATACATCGATGTTCGTTAGCAATCCGAATAAATCTATTGTCATAATTTTAAGATATGTGGATGACATAATTATAACTGGAACCAATAATGAAGAAATAAATAACATAAAAACTACTTAAAACAAAAGTTCGAAATAAAAGATTTGGTACACCTCAAATACTTTCTAGGGACAAGACATCGCCCATTCAGAAAACTTCTTTTCTCTCCTACAGAAAATACACCCTAGATTTGCTCAAAGAAACTGCAAGGTTGGGAGTAAAACCCTCTAGAACTTCCATGGAATCTAATAAAAAAGTGAATCAAGAAAATGGTGAACATTCCAGACATCGGTCGATTACAGATATTATAGGTAAACTTATATATGTGACTGCTACACGACCTGACATTTCATTTGTCGCTAGTTGTTTTTTCAGTTTATGTAGGCTCCCAGGTCCAGTAATCTCAAAGCGATAGACATAATTTTAAGGAATCTAAAGGGGACACCTGGACGTCGAATCTGGATGAGACAAACAAGACAAACTCCATTGTTGGCTACTCCGATGCGTTTGGGAAAGAAGCTATGATAGAAGATCGATGACGGGTTATTGCACATTTGTTGGAGGCAACCTTGTCAATGGAGAAATAAAATACAAAAAATCGTAGTCGGATCAAGTGTTGAAGAAGAATATCGGGCTATGGTTTAACAACATGCGAGCTAGTATGGATAAAACAACTACGACAAGACATGAAGATAGAATGGAAAGAATCGAAGTTGTATTGCGACAATAATGTAGCGAGACACCAGTTTTCTACGAGAGGACAAAACACATACAAGTGGATTGGCATTTCATTCATGAAAAGTACAAGCTAAAGAAATCGAGACATTTGTCAAATGTTAGAATCAACTAGCAGATATTTACAAAGGTTGTTGATCTACAAATATTTGAACTTTATCAAGTTGGGCCCTATCAATATATATATGAACCCAACTTGAGGGGGAGTATTGAAGATGGAAAGAAAGACTCCACCGATCAAGGCACAAAATCAAAGCCAAGTCAAAGATTATGCAATTAGGGAAAAGATACGATTAGCTAAATCAATGAGTGTCTCAACGGCTAGTTTAGAAATACTATCCATATAATGAGTCCATCCTCAATTGTAATACAATAAGATATGAAATACAAGCCTTTCTCTTTTATTTTTATGTGTATAGTTGAAACAAATAACAAGTCGAATCGAAAAAAAAAAACAGCTGAAAGTAAAATCAAGAAAAACAGGATTTTTAACGTGGTTCAACCCAACCTTGGTCTACTTCCACGGACCAATCAAAGCTTATATTTTTAATCCAAGAAAAGGGTCTACAAGTCTCTCGTACACTCTACAACTTCTCTTTTTCAACTCTCAGAGAACTGCACTCTACAGAAAGTTATAAGCTCACCAAGATGCCTACTCAAAACTAATAAGTTGTAATCTATAGAGAAGAATTTCTCAGCTCGTGCTTTGACGAGATTGTACTAATGCCTCTCAAGTTGTACCACGCCTTTTCCAACTTACAAAATCGTCGGCAGTTTTACAAGTTCTATCTCAGCCTTCGATCTTCATTCACGCCTGATCTTACGGTTCTCATTTAAACGTGTTGAAGCAAAACACTTGGCTATATTTTCTTCAGGTTTCATCGGTGCCTTCTCAACTTGATCATCTGAGCTCATATTCATCCTTCTCTGGCTATGATTAATGAAGTTTTAGCTCCCAACACTTACAATTCAGCAGATTTTTGTTGATTACATCTCAACTCATGGTGCAGATATGTCGTCCATTGGTTCCAACGAAGCTCTCCCAGTGATTGAGTTTGTAGGCCAGCTTCTTAGTAGGGATGTAAAATCTAGAACTTTGTCCAACGCCGACTGCGTGATGGTTGGACATACATATGCTCTTCATAACCGTTGCGTGCAAAACATGAGGTAATATTGATGTAAAATCCAACAAACTTAGCCGCCTTGTCGCAAGGTTGGCAATAAGGAGAGGCCCACCTACCTGCACATGGAGGTATGCGTGATAGTTGCAGGCCAGAAATTTATGAGAAGGCTAAGTGAAAATCAAATCACTAAACTTCTCCAAGAGACACGTGCTTGCGCAATAGAGATAGAGTAACGTATACTTGAGGTTTTTCTTCTGACAAAAAATATCACCCCTCTTGCTCGTTATCGTTATTATTAACTTAAATTTTTCACGTTGTTAGGTTCTAAGAAGTTCTATTGAGTCTTAAATGGTTGTTTTACCTTGTAGCACAACTTTCTTCTATTCGGCAAGTAAATAAAGTTTTATTATGCTGTTTTATTTTTTGTTAGGCTACCCGCAAACATGAATACGGAATACGCTTATGTGAAGGAGTTTGGATAAAGCTAAGTGAACGAATGGCCAATCAGGTTGAAGCACGCATCTTAGCTTCACCTCGTGTCGCGAGCGATTAGAAAACGAGGGTGCATGTGTTTCCCATTACTTCCATCATCTTTGCAGCTCAAGCATCACGATTCAAGCCGAGAAAAAAATTGTCGCCCACAAAAGGGGGCAATGGAACATGAAAGAGAAATATTTTCAGGAAAAACCTTATCTTTCATGTACAATTGCCCATTGTGGGCGACAATCTTTTTCCTGGCCAGAATCATGATACTTGAGCTGCAAAAGGTGACGGAAGTGATGAGAAAACACATGCAACCTCATTTTCTTACTTGCAAGGATTATAAATATAAATGTCGCATTACTCAGGGTGCACGAGGCGTGTTTTCTCCATTCGCTCACCTATCTTTATCCAAACACCTTCGCGTAAGGGTCTTCGCCATATTTATTTTTGCGCACAGTCTAACAGAAAAATAACAGCATATAAAACTTTATTTGCTTGCGGAGCAGATGAAAGTTTTGAAACAAGGTAAACTGCCATTTAAGATGCGAATAGAACTTCTTAGAACCCAACAAAAAGAAAATTTTAAGTTGCTAAGATCGAATCGGGCAAGAGGGATGACGTTTTTTTTCCAAAAACAAAAAAAAAACCTCAATTATACGTTGCTCTCTATATCTAGGGAGCACGCACGTGTCTCTTGGGGAACTTTTCACTTTTCTCATACATCTCTGGCCACCCAACTATCACACATACCTCCATGGGCATGTAGGTGGGCCTCTCCTTATTACCAACCTTGAGACAAGGCAACTGAGTATGTTGGATTTTACATCAGTATTACCTCATTTTTTGCACGCAAGGAATACAAAGAGCATATGTAGGTCCAACCATCATGCAATCAGCATTGGACAAAGTTCTAGATTTTACGTCCCTACTATGAAGCCGACCTACAAAATTAATCACAAGGAGTATATTGTTGAGACCAATGCACGACATATCTGCACCATGAATTGAGATGTAATAAACAAAAAACTGCCGAATTGAAAGTATATTTGATTGAATCATCGGAAATAATAAGTATAGCCTACAAATCATATTTGTTTATTAATTTTTCTCGTAATAGTCGTTCTGACACCGTTAACATCATCTACCTAGCTGTGAACTCCTCAAGGTCTTCGTCATCGACACTTGTAAACACACATTAGCGATTCGATGTGTTCTTCCTTTATGTCCCTTTTTTGACAGCATAATCATATACTATGAAACGAAATAATCGTCTCCAAAGTATGACATATATTACTTGTTGCGTGTTGAATGAAATGAGCCCAAGATATCAAGCAACCCATCATACATTTGGGACTGACTTTAACATATGATAAATAAATATACTTTTATGATGTCTCTTCAGCCTCTTCATCGTGATTTATATAGAGATATGCAGTACGTGAAAATCTGATCTTGTAAGAAATATTTCTGATGTAGCGCAATGTAATGCAATGTAGCGCAATGTATTATGTTAATTTGTGGCATACATCTATACTCTTATATTAATTGTCAGGACCTTTTAAAAACTGTCATGATTTGGTGTATCAATTAGCCAATCATAACTTTTGTCATTAATAATTATTGAAAACATTTAAGTTAATAACCACCCACTATCTATTATTAGTATAACCACCCACTATCTATTATTGTATAACAATATATATATATATATATATATATATAAATAGGAATGATATGGTGCTCACCCTTATGTGAGCAACTTATATGGGCACCTCCTGATTTGGCGCCGATTCGTGCCAAATCAGCATGCCACTCCAACATCAATTGTGATGTGGCATTAATCAACACATTTTAGGTGTCATAGATCGACACATATGATGTTGATGTGGCATGTTTACGTGGTATATATCAAGGCCACACAACAAGTGCCGCATAAGACGTAAACATGCCACATCAGCATTATATGCGCCGATCTATGACACCTAAAATATGTTGATTAATGCCACATTTCAATTGATGTTGAAGTGACATGCTGATTTGGCACGAATCGTCGCCAAATCAAGAGGTGCTCATATAAGGTGCTCACATAAGGTGAGCACCATATCATTCCTATGTGGTATATATCAAGGCCACACAACAAGTGCCCCATAAGACGTAAACATACCACATCAGCATCATATGTGTCGATATATGACACCTAAAATGTGTTGATTAATGTCACATCACAATTGATCTTGAAGTGGCATCGTGCCAAATCAGGAGGTGTCCATATAAGGTGCTCACATAAGGTGAGCATCAAATCATTCATATATATATATATATATATATATATATATTCATACACATTAAATTTCAAAGTAATTTTAGTTTTTAATGAATTGATTAAATATCGGAACGCATTTTCTACATAAAAATAAGTATAACACATATTCTTCTATTTATATTATTACGCATGCATTGAATGTGCAAATAGTACTAGTTTTATTTAAGGAGAGCACTACATAGTAACTGCTATTTGGTGTGTCAATTTCATATTAATTATCTTTTGTTCCATTAATGAATAACTAAAAACTATATATATTAATTTTACACTATTATATTAAACTTGACACCACATCTTAATTAGAATTTGTCATCGTAATCCAATAAAAAAAATTGCCTTATTTAAATTATATACTCAAAGACTTAGTTATTATTTTTTAGATAGTAGCACATGCATCGAATGTGTTAAGTCACTTGAATTAATTTTTCTTTGGGCAGATAACTAAAACGATCAACATCTATTTAAAAGATTTATTAAAATAAAGAGACAACATATAGAATAGAGTATTTCCATATTTTAATATAAAATATTGTTTCTATCACATATTAAACATGTCGTAAGATTTTGGATGATCAGCATTGGTCATGCATGTGAGTCGAGCTCAGACCCCTCTCTAGACTCGAGTATTTATTAATGATTGTTGCTTGATTAAAGATAAAGACAACTGAGCTTAACAACTGAGTTCTCGAACTGAGACATGCACATTAATTTTGGATTCAAGATGAAATGTAAAAAATGTCCATAAACAAACATTGTCCTAACATAAAAACGCTCGCACACACACACACAGACCGTCTGGTATTCTCCACACGGTCGGTAAAGTTTAGATAAAAAAATCGAGTGGTTATTCACCCCCTCTAAACACACAAACCGATCCTAAAAAGTTATGACATGCTCCACACTTAATAGTAAGACGTTCTATTTACGTAATGTTGAAAATGTGCATCGTTAATGCTTTCTACCAACCATATATTAATATCACATTTGAAACCGAAGAATGATAGGATTGATTTTGCATGTCTAGAGAGGGATGAATAAAAATGTAGGACTTTTGTGCGCTTTTTTGTTTTTTGATAACCAGTTCGTCTTGAATTTATTACTGGTTTGCAATCGAGTAGTAAGACAGACGACACGGGAAGTTTTTTTTCACTGACTATGAAGTGATGTTCGTGATCGTGACGACTAAAATATAGGAGACACATGATTTGTTTCTCGAATTCAATGGTTACGTTTCATGTTTTGTGGAGATGACGAGTGTGATTTCATTTTTTTTGTTAATAAATTTGAGCTTTCCTAATTGATAATTGATTGTTATAATTTTACTACCAAATTAACGATTTCCAAATGATGACAAAGTTTACAATTGGGCGCCTTCATGAGTGAAATGAAAGGTTTTGACCTTGTTTATAGCCGACTCATAATAAATGAATAATTAAATAAATAAAAGTAGATAACATAAAATATAACATAAATATATATCCACTAAAAGATACATAGTATATTATACTTTAAAATTTCGAAACTTTTCACAAGGAACCACAATACAATATAGATCGAGCCTTGCTAACGAGTATTGTTACATCGATGAAAAAAGCCTTGTAGAGTTCACAGCTCAGTTGAACATAGCGATTGAATTAGCCACAACATAAGGATTTGGAAGCAGGACCGAACTTAGTTGGAATGACTATTACGAAAAAAAAATACATAACCAAATATAAACATGAAATCTTTTACATATGATAGGACTTGGATTTCACGGTGGTCCATGCATGGCTCAAGTCAAGGATTCGAAGGCAGGATTTCAGACCGAGCACTGCTATGAATCCTTCAAGACCAGCATTGCTTGGTCACAAGTCCAGCCTTCCAATCCTACGATTGGGCTAATGTACAGATCAACTAGATATCCACCTATGGTTATTTATTTTTTCAAGAAAACATACTTCCTTCGTCTAGATTACTGACAACACTCATGAACCGACCGTAAAGATCTTCAGTCCATTCAGTGCACGCCTTTCTCTTCAAGATATTCCATCGATTCATTTTCCTTTGCCCCTTCGTGGGCGATAATCTTTTCCCGGCCTCTACTAGTACTGCAGTGGCCCTTGAATGATGTTTTTCTTGCTTTGATTCTTGGAAGATCATTCGAATGCTTCTTGTTTGTTATACTGTTCAGGAGAGCTCGGGCCATTATTGCAGCATTTCTAGTTAAAATAATAATTAAAAAAGTTAACTTTAAGTTGAATGTTATAGTTCAAATAAGTATGAATGTTTCATGTATAATTTTCTCTAACTTATATGATACCTGGAGATGGCTAGCCACTTGTATCCTTGTGAGACGAGGAACATTCATCAGGTGAAGGATATTTTTCGGGAAACAGCATACACGAACATATTATATGCATATATACATATAACAAGATCCCAATCGTCAATAATTATTATTAAGCGATATATATATATATATATATATATATATATATATATATATAATATTATATATATAGATTTCAAGGAAACATACTTCCTTCGTCTAGTTTCCCCTCAACACCCATGAACCTTCCATGAAACTCCTCAGTTCACTCAGCGCACGCCTTTCTCTTCAACCTATTCCATCGATTCATCGATCCGCCCACGCCTACACCGTACTCATTCACCATCGGCCCCTTTGGAATCTCCTCCCTCCAAATTATTTTACCAACATTGCCCGGTCTCAGAGCCAGCCTTTAAATCCTTTGGCTAACTAGGCTCATTCCTAGATCAGGTGGATATTCATCCATTGGTTTAGTTGTCATATTTATTTATTAATTTTTTCATCATATTGGTTCCAACATCATCCGGATAATGTTATATATAAATTGTTATATGATGGATGCGTGAATGAGCCCAAGAGATCAAGAACCCTAACCGTACATGTTGTGGCTGACTTTAATAGATGATAAATACACTTACTTTTCCGATTTCTCTTCTACCTCTTACCGTTGTTTATATAGAACGCAGTACGTGAAAATCTCATCTTGTAAGAAGAATTTATGATGTAGCGTAACATAAGGCAACCCATTCATAAGGATTTTGAATATGTGAATAGGAAGAAAAATTGTGATGAGAAAAGCATACATATCGCCCAAAGGTTCTCCTTACTATTCTCTCCACCACTCAGATATTATTATTATTAGTATTGTTATTGTTATTATATTATGATAGTTACTATTATAATTATTACTATATTTAAAATTATTATTATTATATTCTCTGTCTCATAACTAAGATCAATGTATATATATAATCTTTACCGCTGCATCTTATATTCCATATATATCTAACTTCAAAACTCATCAAATGTTGCAGTTGCCTTTTTTTTCCTCAAACACGTGCAACCACGCGTCTATCTTAATATTTGTATATAACATTATTAAGAACCCTATATAATAAGATCAATAAGATTTATATACAATAAGATGAATAACCGTTATCCTAAAGTTGAATGTATCGTACCTTATCTTACAAAAAGGAAAAGGAAACGATAAATATCGTGCCTTATATTGATCCAACATTGCTTGGTCTCAAATTCAGTCGTCGAATCCATATACTTGACTCATGCCTACACCGGGGCGGACCCACGTAGCGGCTCGGGGGTCCGTTGACCCCGGTCGGCCGACCGACTGTGAGAGAATTAGGGTGGTCTGAACGAGAAAACAACATGTAACATAAGTTAATTTATTTGTTATGTATGTCTCTTGGCCTAGTGGTACTTAGCCCTACAACAAAGTTCATCCTACCAATTGGTCTGGGATCGATTTCTAAATCTATTTTTTGGTTTAAAAACATATCTAAAGACTAATAAAATAAAAATTTATTCTTTTATTTAAAATTTAGACATAAATTAAACAGATATAAAGACGAAGTTATACACTATTCTTTTATTTTAATTTTAGACATAAATTTAAGTTTAAAATTTTCATGTAAATTATATATACTCTTTTACAAAGAGAGTATGATGGATAAAAACTGTCAATTAGTCTGTCATTTTGAAAGACATAGAACTCATTCTATTTTTACTACATCACCTATTATCCACTAATAATTAATTTTATTTATTTCACACACATAAGGTGTACAAAAATACTACTATGTATAAATGATTTGTATATTACTACATTAAATGGCTTAATTTGGACCAATAAATTTCCTCTGTGGAGTCCCTCCAGTCATAAAATCCCCGGTCCGCCCCTGTGCCTAGATCGGCTGGAATCCACCTGTAGTTTATTTATTTTTTCGCAATAGTTATTCCAACCATTATTGTGGCATTTCCTATTAAAATCAATAAGCAAAAGACTATAAGTTAGGAGTTAAATACATACAAATCAATATAAATATTTCAAATTTGATATGTAGTTTTGCATAACTTATATATACGGTACCTAAAGATGGCTGGACACTTGCATCCTTGTGAGACCGAGCACGTTCATCAGCTCAAGAATGTTCTTCGGAAAAGAACCCACATGAATATATATATATATATATATATATATGTGTGTGTGTGTGTCTCATTAATGTATTATATGTAAAATATATATAAATGTATACAATATCATATTTCTTGAAAACATACTTCCTTCGTCTAGCTTCCCAACAGCACCCATGAACCTGCCAACCTCCTCAGTCCACTCAACATAACTTCAATCTATTCCCTCGATTCATCGACCCGTCCAAGCCTTCACCGTACCCATTCACCGTCGGCCCTTTTGAAATCCCCTCCCTCCAAATCAGTTTATCGACTTTGCTCGGTCTCAAAATCCAGTCTTGTGATCATTTGGCTAGCTAGACTCGGGCTTATCACCATTAGTTTATTAACATTTTTCAACTAATTATTCAAAGATACTGACTGTCAGATACTTTTCGTTGATATTATGGCCACCCTAGATTCGCAATTCACTCTTCTGTCAAGTGTGTGTGTGAAATCCAAGAATAATGATGTGAATGAGATTTGTTGAAGATGGAAAGACTCCACCGATCAAGGCACAAAATCAGAGCAAGTCAAAGATATGCAATTAAGGAAAAGATATATGATTAGCGAAATCAATTACTGTGTCTCAATGGCTAGTTTAGAAAGTACCAGCTATGTAATGAGTCCATCCACGATTGTAATACAATAAGGTACGAAATACAAGCTTTTCTCTTTTATTTCTATGTGTATTCTATGAACAAATAACATGGTATCAGAGTAGGCGCGCAAAAACACACACCGAAAGAAAAGGATCTCGAAGAGATCTCGACCACTGCAGGAAAAACTACGTAGAAGCTCCCAAAACCGATGTAAGAAATCAAACCATGGTTGGAAACAAAAAGCAACAAAAAAACCAGTCTCTATTTCCTCGAGAACCCAAAACACATTACGACACAACAAAGAAAACTATGATCTATCAACATTTCCCATCACCATACCCCTACATCTCTTCCTTCCTCTATGAACCAAATGGGAATGGAGATACTAATGCTGTTGGGCCAATGTCAAAGTGGCTAAAGCAAATGCTGATCAAATAACCCATCCAATGAACCAAATCTCAGATCTTTTGCGCATAACAAGTAAAGACAACTCAGATATAAATCACAATTTAATTTGCCGGTATGAGTTAGGAAAATAGAAATATTATGAAAAATCATTTGATCATAGATTCAGGAGCATATGCTTGTTATAGGAATTATTTATCCAATATAAATTATCAAACGCATCTCAATTCGCAATTGTAGCTAATGTAAATAAATTTCTAATAATAGGTAATAGGTGTGGTGCCTCAGAAATCTTTCCAAAAGAACTACAAAATGTTGTTTTCCCAAATTAAAATCAAACATATTATCTGTTACAAGAATTAATGAAGATCTTAATTGTACCGTAATCTTCACCGATAAAGTTATATTTCAAAAAAATAGACAGTGGACTATATCTAGTCGACATCCCGGTTACTGTCCTATACACCGCCAAAAACTCCTCTAACGAAAGTAAAATCTTTGATTTGGTCATCCTTCAGATAGTTTTCTTACTACAGTTTTTCCCTATTACTTTTTGCACATAATTGTGATATTTGTTAATTTTCAAAACAATCTAGATTACCTTTTAATATTTCTGCAAATAAATTTGGAAAAAATATTTGATTTAATACATTCGGATGTGTGGGGTCCAACCCCAGCTGAATCTTATAATAATTCTTATTTTTTGACGATTTCACAATATGTTGGTCACCAGACACCTCAACGAGTAATCGATGGAGAATCAAAATAGAGTTAGCGTGAGTTTTACATTTAGTGTGTGTGTTTTCTTGGTGGGTTTTCTGTAATACTCATGCAACGGCTCTTTCTTTCAAATGAATGATTAGCTGAACAAAGTGTAGGGTTTCAGGGTTTAATACCCATTGGGCCACTACCAAGCCCATTACAATATAACAACCATATAATACATCTAAAGAAATAACAACACCTATAACTAAATATTTTGCACACTTTAAATATTCCTAACAATCTCCCCCTAAGTGTCCAAATTACAATCAAAGCATATCGTTTAGGTCGTCATTTCTTTTTGTTCTTCTTGGATCGAGGAGGATGTGGAGGTTCCCTATGGGCGAAATACGACTTCCTGAATCCTAGAGCAACTTCAAAGTGTCATACGTCATTTATGAGGTTTAGTCGCTCTTGGATTGCTTCGATGATTTGCTTAATGAGAGGTCGTTCTTCGACTTCTGTGCCTTCAAATTTAGCATCGAGAGGAAGAATTTCCAGTCTTGTACTTAGCCGGTTTAGGATTATCTTCAGAGTTCCAGAACTTGGCAACTTCTGACACGATGAGAGCTTGCTTCAGGTTGCTTTTTCTTTGTAGGTATGTGACAACAAGCTCTGGTTGCAGGAAGATGAAATCCTCTCCGTATTCAGCTAAGATTTCGTCACGGTTCCGAGGCTGAGTCAGGTTGACATCCTTATATTGCTCCACAGAGGCATTTGTAAGTCATGAGCAGCATGGTACTGGATTCGCCTCAGCATGTACCACTTGATCACCTCGAATCCTTCTCTTCTTAAACGAGTGTTGAGGGTGAACTTTGCAATACATGCCGAACATCTTATTTACTTTGCCCATTGGAAGATAGGAAGATCGGCTTCTGAGATCTTCTCAATTGTCCTATCGTATCGTTGGATCACGTACACGTAGCCTCCATATCTTTTGGTTGAGTACTCAATGTCTACGAGATCATTGATAGGTTGTTGAAGTCTGAGGTGTCTAATTGCTCTTTGGTGTTTCTGCCTCTGTTTGACATTTCCAAGAGCATAATCAGATGTTGAAGACCCTCAAATTTCCCTTCCAGATGCTCGACACCTTGAAGCCTTTGCTCGTCGACTCCCTTTATTTCTTCCTCATTTCGCCAGATCCTTGGGTAATAGTCTTCAACGAAAGGTGCCTTGATCTTCTTGTTTTCCCAAGGAGTCTCCATCTTTAACATTTTTAGTTAAAAATCCTCCCCCTAAATACAATTTATTTGACACCTTCTTAATTTATAAAATTAATTCGGCAATTAAACGCAAATGTTACTTTTTAGATCATGGAGTTCTCCCCCTTAATTTTAGAAATTAAGCTCCCCCAAGATATACACACCCATATCAAATATTTACACTTTATAAAAGAGTTTGTGAGGCAGATTCACTTAAGGTTCTCGGGTCAGCATTCCTAACTCAGACACAAGAAAATGGAAGTGTTTTTCATCCAAAGCCTCGGTGATAAGTCGGCTAGCTGAACTTCGGTGTTAACGAAGTACATAGCGATTGTGCCTTTTTCCACATGGTCATTTATAAAATGATACCTAAGGTCTATGTGCTGAGTGCCACAATGGTGAACAGAATTACATGTAATATCTATTGCGCTCTTCGAGTCGCTATAAATAGGAACATTATTAAAATCAAACTGATAATCCTATATTTGTGTTCGCAACCACGGGATTTGTGAGCAGCAGCTGGCAGCGGCAACGTACTTCGCCTCGGCATCGTACTTTTCATGTCCATTCTACATCCTGCAAAATCTGCGTCAGTGTAACCAAGTAATTGAAAGTTTGAGATTTGGGGATACCATAGTCTGAGCGTCGGCATTCCTTTGAGGTACTTCATGATCCTCTACACGGGAAGCATGTGTGAGTCCTTTGGATCTGCTTGGAATCCAGCACACAAGCATGTCGAGAACATGATATCCGGCCGGCTTGTCGTCGAATAGCAAAGTGGTATCAGAGCCTCCGTTTGATGTAACTAAGCATTTTTTATCTTTTCCTATGGATGTTTCGAGCTCAAACTATTTTGATAAGGTTTCTATTTTAGACGGATCCAACTACGTCTATTGGAAAGTCCGTGTGCGCCAATGCATCAAGTCAATAGATACACGTGCGTGGGACGCTGTGCTCAATGGATATACGCCACCAAGAACTGCACCAGACGCTGATGGAGAAGTCGTGGACAAACTAGTCGGCGAATGGACGAATCTCGAGAGGAGTGCAGCCGAGTTCAATGATAGAGCCCTGCATGCCATATTCTCGTCTGTGGACATCTTCATGTTCAGAATTATACAGAACTGCACGATGGCTCATAATGCGTGGGAGATGCTCCAACGGTACTGTGAAGCAGATGCGAGCGTACATGAGACCAAACTTCGACTCCTCCATAATCAATTTGAGAATCTCATAATAAAGGAAGACGAGGACATCACCACATACTTTGGAAAGCTTCTAACCATTACGAGCGAATGCTATAGCTTGGGAGAACTGATTTTTAATAAGGTACTAATTTCCAAAGCTATACGTTCTCTAACTGATAAACATAATATGAAGGTAGCGGCAGTTGAGGAAGCTCACAATCTAACCACGATGGATTTCAACTCCTTGATGAACATCATGAAAAACTACGAGACCAACCTCGAAGTCCAAAAGAGAGCCTCTTGCGGCAAAAGCATTGCTCTAGTCAGTCAGCCCTCTAATTTTCAATCTGAGGTTGATCCTGACAATGATGAGTATATGGCTACGCTTGTGAGAAAATTCAAAAAGTTCATGAAACAGGATGTTGAACCAAATGTTGGCCCAACATTCAAGAAAGGCCAGAATGCTAAAGAACCATCCTCTACTCCTCCGTTCTTCAGGCGTAATCAAATGGAGAAAGAGTAACAAATGGGAGTCAGTAAGATGCCATGCCTGCACGGGTTGGGGCCATTATGCCAATGAATGTGTGAACACCCTTCGCAAGCGTGGCAAAGCACTTTGGGTCGATCTTTCCGACGATGAAGAACCGTGTGCAAAGGTGACTAAGCCATCATCAATAACCATCCAATCCTTCTCTGACAACGAAGAAGACGAAGATCATCATAATAGCTTCACTGCGGTAACTGATGTTGAGCCAACATCTGACTCAACATCTGAAAAATATATTATTTTCGATTATGATGATTCAAACTGTTTTGATGGGTATGTGAGTTTAGATGATGCCGGTATAGAGACTGATGACATTGGTAATGAAGTCCAGACGGAGGATACCTTTAAACGGCTGTCCGTGATCGAAGAAAAAGGCGAAAAGCTCAAAATTGAAGGCAATCGTGAAAACTCTTACCGAGGAAAATAAGAAAAGTGAGAAGATGATCGAAAGTCTTGTTGAAGGGATGAACAAGATGGAAGTTGTTCTGACGAGAAAAGATAAAGATCGACAAGCTTCATAAGCAAGTAGACGAGGCTGAGGAGACGTTCTCGAAAATGAACAAGGGCAAGTCTACTCTTGATGAGGTATTGTCGTTAGGTATTTTTCTATAAATAAGGTTTAGGATTCAACTCTCAGCCTGTTTTAGATGTGTCTAATCCTGTCTCTCACGACCGGCCTAAGATTGTTTGTGTTAAGCAGAATACCGAAGTCGCTAATGTTTGATCTGAGATAAGGAGTGTTAAGGATAAATCGAAGCATGCTGCCAATAAGTCTAAGTTGAAGGGGGAGATTTCATAGAAATCTATGTTGACTGAAATATCGTCTAACATTCCACTCAACATTGAGAAATCAGTGTTGAAATGTTTGTCTGGAGAAATTTCAGTTGACGCTCCTTCAAATTCTGGTGAACATACTGTTGTTTTGACACCTAAAAAAGTCTGGGTAGAGAAATCCGTATATAAATGCAATGTTGTCTATACTTTCTTGCGAGCTAACGTGACAGGTTTATGGTACTTCGATAGTGGATGTTCACGCCACATGATGGGTACCAAAGAGTTCCTTATTGAATATATCCCCTTGAGCAATGGATCTGCGACATTTGAAGGTGGTGCAAAAGGACGGATTCTCGGTCGTGGCAAGTTGAATGTGCCCGATTTCCCGAAGCTGAGCAACATTCTACACGTCGACGGGCTTGTGGCTAATTTGATTAGCATAAGTCAGCTTTGTTGCGACGACCTCGAGGTAAGGTTCAACAATGAATGTTGTGAAGTTTTAACAGGAAAGGTGTTTATGTCATGGCAGGGAAAAGATTGAGTGACAACTCCTATCTAGTCGGGGACAAATCCGGATCAAAGGACGTGTGACAACTCTCGAAGGCCGAAGATGATGTCATACTTTGGCACTACAAAATGGGCCACGTCAACTACCGAACAGGAGCAGCTTATCGAACATGAGGCAATCAGAGGAATTCCGAAACTTAAGGAGTTTGGTTAGGTTGTTTGTGAGTCATGCTTGAAGGGTAAGCAAGTGCATGGTATCCATAATGTTGACCAACATGCTGTCCAACATTTTAAAATTGCTCACTGTTTTCAGTTAATTCATATGGATTTGATGGGTCCGGTGGAAATAGATAGCATTGGTGGTAGGAAATATGCTTATGTGCCCGTGGATGATTATTCTAGATATGCATGGATTTTCTTTCTTAGGGAAAAATCTGAATCTTTCGATTTCTTCAAGAACTTTTGTACCATGATTAAGAATAATTTTTGTGCTCCTATTTTTCGTATTAGGTCTGATCATGGTAGGGAGTTTGAAAATCAGTCCTTTAAAGATTTTTGTGATAAGAAATGCATAATTCATGAGTTCTCTTCTCCTAAGACACCCCAACAAAATAGAGTGGCCGAAAGGAAGAATAGAACATTACAGGAGGTGGCGATGTGATGTTATATTCTAAGAATCTTTCGAAAAGGTTTTGGGCTGAAGTCTGAATACTGCATGTCATATTTCGAATCGTGTTTATTTTCGGCATGGTACTAAGTAAACTTTATATGAATTGTTGAAAAGGAAAAAGCCGATTGACAAGTATTTCTATGTTTTTGGCTTTTATTGATATATGCTTAATAATCGTTAATACTTGACTAAGTTTGATTCGAAAAGTGTTAAGTGCATCTTCTTGGGTTATTCTTCGAACATTCGTTCATATCGCGTTTAAAATCTGAGATTTAATCTGTTCAGGAATCTGTGAATATAGTATTTGATGACTCTTCTGATCTTAGCAGAAATACTCCACAAGTTGATATTACAGTATTATCCAAGCTGTCGGTGAGACAGAGGTAAATGTGGAGGAAAATGTTGAGCGAACATCAGACTCAACATCTGCGACTAAACAGACCACTGAAGAAGGTCCCAGCGATGTTCGAAGAGATCCCCAGTGAAATCCAGAAAAACCATCCCACTGACCTGATCATTGGAGAACTGAAAGAAGGTAGAAAAACCAAGGACAAGCCATGAAAGGACTACAAATTGATGATAAGAAATGTATGCATGAACTCCGTATACAACGAGGTACGCTTTAACTATTTTGTATCTGAAATCGAGCCGAAAAACATTCTTGAAGCTCTCAAGGACAGTTTCTGGATCAATGCCATGCAAGAGGAATTGTTGCAATTCGAGAAAAACCAAGTATGGATCTTGGTACCACGGCCGAAAGACATTGATGTCATAGGCATTAAGTAGGTTTTTAATAATAAGTCCGATGAGCATGGTAGAGTAGTTAGTGTTAGGTCCTCTAATATCAACTCTACGATCCTAGGTCGTAATTCTACGATCCTAGGTCGTAATTCTAAGGAAATCGATTAGAATTTAATGAAATGAATTTCGATCGAAAACCTTCCAATGAAGAACACGAGAGAGAATCTTTGTAGTGAGAGAATGATTTCTGATTTTCTCTCTCTAGGAATGAATTAGCAAGCCTTTCGGTTCAATCAACTAAAATTCTCTATTAAGAACAATGTTTACAAGTCTATTTATACCAAACAAACTTGGTATAAATAACAAGTCCTAAACTAAGGACAAATACAGATAATGCCCCAATCTACGAAGACAGCTAATAAATCAAATCACAATTACAAAGTGTATTCTACAATCTCCCCCTTTGTGCTCGATTGCCCTTCCGCGCTGTTTGTCTTCGTTGGGCGTAGTAAGACCAGCGCAAGCCCAGCGCGTACTCAAAATCCCTTAGCGTGCTCCTCAGCTCCCGCTCCTCAATATCATCAAGTAGTTCCATCAGGAGCGGTTGTTCTCTCACGAACCTATGAAGCTTCAGCATCGTCTCTCGATTGATTTCTTCCAATTTCTTCTCTATGTTCTGCCTGATCACCTTGAGCGTCCCATCACAAAACTTATGAATCTCAGTCTTCAGCATCAACCTAGTCTTCTTAGCGATTGGATTGTGGTAGGTGACGCTTAGGACTAAACTGATGTGTACGTGATTGCTTGGAAGCCCTTTGGTTTCAGGTCCTTGATTGAGCGGGGCCGTCATGTTGACCTTCTTCATATTGCTCTCCAGAGCCATCTGAAGATCGTGTGCGTCAGAGTACTTGACTTGTCGCAACATGAATCGGTAGAGTCCGTCGAGTCCTTCGTTCTTGATTGAGGACCTTTGTACTTCTCTACATAGAGTTGGTAGAGCTTGTACACCTCCTTGGCAGGAAGATAAGCTAGGTCACTCTCGCTTAGTTCTTCTCGAATTCTATCTATCCGCTCTATCACGTAGTACGGTGTTGGAAGACTCCCTTTAGTGCAGTAGACGCTAAGTAGCTGATATAGTGGGGATAATTCCTTGAAGTGACTCTTCAGCCGTTCCTTAGGAATCCCCAGCCTCATATTCGGTCCGAGTTGGGTCAGCATCCAAAGATAACTCATCCTTTTCTGCTACTCCCAGTGAGAAATGCCTTTGAGCTCGAACTCGTTCGGCGTCTTGATTTTGTTCGGTGACCTCCAAATATTTTGATGAACTTCTTCCAGCAATGGGATCTCGATCCTTATGTTTTCCCACTGCGTATCTATGCGAACGGTTCCAGGCATTTGTCTTGTAGGCGAGGCCGCTTGTTGTGCAATTAATTCTAGAAGCCTTGCGAGAATTTGTTCATGGTCTTCACCTTCCCGAAGTTCTTCGTCTTCAATTAAGACTAAGTCAACCGAAGCTACTTGGAGGAACTGTCGAACGTCCCTGATGCGTTGTCTTTGAGCTTCATCGGGCATGCTGTGGGTCATCCACTGTCCTTTGAAGATGTACTTATCTAGGAATTCATGCAGATTGACACCATGGCCAGAAGTACCCGGTTGGTCTGGAGAGATCGAGGGAGTAGCTTCTGTAGCTGCTAGGGCTACGAGCATAGCGGCAACTTGCTTCTTCTTTCGAAAGCAAGGGGCTTGTTAGGGTCGTGTGTGTGGATGGAGGCGTCCTAATGCAAAAGATGGTGGTTCGATTTGGGTTTGGATTAGAGTGGTTGCGCGGTGCGTGGTGGTGGTTGTTTGGGTAGTGGATGGTTGTGAGGTTTCAGCTGCTCCAGCACTTGTCTGTGTCGTGCCCGAGCCATGTCTCTGACTTCTCATAATTATCCGAGGTCTCTTCTCCCCCTCAGGGCAACCTTGATCATCAGGGTCATCATGTCGACGTTTGGAGAGAGAGCTTTGACCACGGCATGCGTCTATTGGGCCAGGACGATCCACGAGACGGCAGAATAGATCTTTTTCTTCCGATGTTCGAGAGGTTACCTCTAGTAACCGGGCAACTAGAATGAAGTGTAGTTCGCTGATAGGTAGGGTTGATGGGTTTATGAGGTTGTGTGTGTGGATGGGTGTGGAACGTGTGGGTTGAACGGGGGTGAGGTTGGGTTGCGAGGTTTGTCCTGACGGTTGGCCCTCAGAGATTGGTATTTTCCCGGTATCACGTCGGGATATCTCTAAGGCTGAGTGAACTCTCTCCATAAGTCAGTTCTCGAACTGAGATAGAGCAGGGAGAGAGCTGCTTGTAGTCGATCTTCCGTCATGAACATGAAAGGAGCCTCCGATAATGGACCAGGTCGACTGATGTCGCCTGTTGGCAACCCTTGGGTGATACCCGTCTCCTTGGGTTGGCTCGTCGTCACTTGAGGTTGTGACGTGTCGAGAATTCCACCCAACCCTCAACTTGAATCTAAAAGATTCGCATCTAAGGGTGTTGTGACAGATTCAGTGGGAACCTGTGTATCAGACACATGAGTGCCAAGGTCGGTAGTAATAGGCACTTGAATCTCGACCTCGGTTGGCGCTGCAAGTTCGTGCTGCTGCTCAGGATTGAGCGAAGAAGAATCCTCAGCACGTGGAGTGTGAAGCTGCGTTGTGTCTGGTGTTGTGGTGACAGTTGTGAAGATGGACTCGAATGGTATGCTTAGGCGCCTTGGAGTCCGTCTTATCAAGCGAATCTCCTCATCAGACTCAGTGTCTGATGGGGTGGCCGGGTGAGGCGATAAGCCATGCTCAGCATCCTCATGGGCCTGTTCTGCCACCAGAGGCTCTTGAGAAGTAATCGTGGGGATTACGGCCTCTATTTCAGGCGTAATAGCCTGTGATGGTGTGTTGTGCCCTGTTACAGAATCGGGCTGTGTGTCTTGTAGAGGGATCTCCTCAATAGATCCTTGGACCACGCCAACACTGATAGGCACTTCAGCACCCAATGAAGCTTCATGTTCCAACTCCTGTGCCACTACATCAATCAACGTGGCATCTTGATCTAACATTTGAATGTCCTGAGTTGGGGGCTCCTGTTCTAGTTCCTGAGCAACGTGATCTATCAGCTCAGCTTCAGGACTAGGTTGGGGCTGATGTAGTTGTTGAGGGCCCACTGTGAAATCTGTCGGGGGCCCTCGAATCATCTGCTCCCTGAGATGAATCTCCCGCAGTATCGTTGGTCTTCGTCTCTCGCGGGGTCGGCAAGACGAAGAAGCTCGAACGGGATCAGCATCGATGGTTGTATCAAATCCGTGAGCTTAGGGTTGTGGAAGAATTGGAGTCGCGGTGGTTGGTAGTTCCCTCCTAGAGGCAGTCGAGGAATATTGTCGTGGAGCTCCGTGAGGTCGGCAATTATCACGCTGAACCACCGGGCATAAGGAACATTCTTGGAGCGTTTGTTCTCCTTTTGTCTGATCTGTTCAGCTAAACCGTTCCAGATTAGTTGTGTGAAGTCGTAGTTGCGGGAGAACGCTATCCCATGGAATATACGAAGAATGTTGCTATTGCGTTTGTTGAACCCTGCGTGCTTAGGTGACAGAAACTTGTTGATTATCCCGAACAGTTTCTTCCACGGATGAGGGATGCCATTGTTCTGGACTCGAGCAAGTTTAGTGAGCGGTGGCCTATATCCCATGTCGAGAAAGTCATGCACCATGTCTGCATCGGTAGGCAGAGGGTCGTAGTTGGGGCTGAATGGTAGATCGGGAGCGAGGCCAAGATCATCCTTGCTAAATCTGGCGTGCCTTTCCCAACCATCGTGGTAAACCGGTAGTTGCCCTCAACTATATGACTCTTAATTCTTCCCCATAATTACTGGAGACAGACCATCGGAACTGACGCCATCACCGTCAGTGCATTCCAAAGCGGATGGCCTTGCAATATGGACACAATTATCTCGTCCGGACACCTGAAGGTAGGCAAGTTGAGCCGGAAGTTGGTGTCCTGCACCTGAGATATAGGTTTTTGTCGTAAAATGTGATTGTATGCCGGATAGTGATCCATCTGAAAGGCAATTTGGAAAAACAAATTATTAGTTCAAAAATATTATCCAGTTGAAAGTTAGATTTATCAAATCATAATAGTCGATCACATGAAAGCATGTTTGATAAACTAATTATTGAGACATTAAAGTTGTACACATAGGACATGCGAAGTGAAAATTTATGATAAGAATAATTGTCGACATATGTATATGAAATTCATGTAGATTTCATCGAAAATTTTCTAAGTGTTTACAATAGAAAAATTAAGCACTGTTCACTCCGTTCTTTTTATCGCTCGAGAAATACAATTCTCAAATTAATTTCCTAAGTGTGAATTGTGATTTTGAATCTCCGTTTTAATTTGCCATCGAAAATATTATTCGCTAATGTGGACTACAGTGAAAAAGACCTAGAGAAATTTCTAAGTGTCTGAGCTCAACGATTGATACTGTAGCCGAGAAATTTTACGATTGAGAAACATTTTCGTGTAAATTTACGATCGAGAAAATAAATTTTCACGTAAACTTACGATCAAGAAATTTTTCCGCGCGTTAATAAAATCTTCGACGTGAAAGTTATCGAGAGAAAAATTATTCCGATTTCAAAATAGATTTTCGCTGTAAAATTTTACGATCGACAAAATTTTATCGTCAATAATTAAATTTATCGCCGCTAAAATTTTCGACCGAAAGAAATCGAATCGAATGTACTGTTTGCGATAATAAGTTTTTTGCTCGAAACTTATTCTTATCTAATAAGCTATTTCATTCAGTAATTTTTCGCACGCATAAAATCATAACTAGATCTCTCGATTTTAAGTATTCTTCGATCTACGTACGAGTAACTTTATCAAGACAAACAGTAACACAATCAAATTAAAATTCAATTAGAACTGTTTGCGATCGATAAAGTTCTTCGACGTCTTCAAAAGTTATCCAGTTTCAGTCAAACTTTCAATCAATCCTCTAAAACGCAGATAATCGATTCTATATACTCCTACAATTATCAGATAACGTCGAAACCATAGTAAGTGCAGAATTTAACCCAGATTAGACATATAAAATGGTCGCAAATACTGCAAAACAGCATTCATGTTATCAAGTTACAAAACAGACGAGAATCTAACACCAAATCATGCGAAAAATCTCAAAATATTGAATCAAACGGAGTTTAAACACACGCTATTTCCTATAGATTGTCGAATCTACCTTACAAAGACGAAATTCAGTTGAAGATTTGAGACTAGAGTGGTTTATGAGGTTCGTCTTTGGGCAGGAGTTTTGCGCGAGAATAAATTCGACTGTTGAATTTTACGAATGAGGGTTTATGCGTGTATTTAGGGATTTTCGACTGCAAAAGATTATTTCATTTTAATGACAGATTAGACGTCTTTGGGCTCGCAGATTAGACAGGTCCAACCTAAATTTTTCGCTCGAGAATCTCAGGTCGAAAATCTTCAATTGGTCCCGTTTAAATTTTCGTTCGAAACTTATCAGCGAAAATTTTCAATTGGTTCCAACTTAATTTTCGCTCTAGAAATCGCGATTGAAAATTTTTTAATTTTGTCCAATCTTTAATACGCAATTTTTCCTATATTTTCATATTGAGCCATATGCCATTGAAAAATCACATAATTGCTCCCCCTAAATATAACATTTAGTGTAATTAACTCCCTGTAATTTTTGAGCGGTGACAACTTGCTCCAAGGCTGATCATTGAAAACATGCAATACTTAGAGTGAAATTCTCGAGAATATTTGAGTTAATTTTGGAATCAATTTTACCAATTAGGCTCGGTACCTCTCTGGAAAAAAAAATTGTTAAATCCAAATCATAGAACACGTTAAAGATCAATTGATTTAACCATTCAAAATTTTATTCAATGCCGTATACTCCAAGTCCTGATTCGTGAAATCCTCCTCTTTGCTTCTGCAATACTTAGAGAAAGAACATCAAACATGTTTGGAGTTTGAGATATATAATTGTATATGCTCCCCCTCAAATGATGCACCAAAAAATCGATTTAGCATGAAAACATATAGAATCAATTGTAACGTACTAAATGAGTAATGCGCAATTTAAACATTAGATACATGGTCCCCTAATCATGTATTCAAAATGTTGCGCGATGGTATGAGCATAACCAAATAAAATCGCATTTAGTCATTTCCGCATAGATGCAAATTACAATTGCATATCAGAATGTGCGATGCAGAAATTAAAAATATATGATATACAAAACTTTAATTCTGTGTATATACATATATATGTATATTATTATGGGGTCAGATTATTTTGCTTCGATCGATATCACGCCTAGAATTTCACGCGAAATTTTGACAAGATCAAATGCCATCTAGTCAATGTCAGCAAACTAAAGTCCTAGGTCTGAAGTATGATCCATTTTGACAACTCTCACTAGGTTCCCTCTAGCACTCAATTATTTTTACCTTGGGATCAGTATATTTATATCACTCAAGTCAACACGAGCAATATTATGTCAATTTACCTGTGATCGAGGCGCTTTTAAACATTCCACCTATGTGAAAGACCGTCGATTTGGAATCAAATAGACTTTCAAGGATTTAATTTGGCTCTGACTTAGAAGGGAATGAGCATTTTGGAATTGTGGATTTTTACATCATCAGCATCTTCCTCTTCTTAGTCATTCCTTTTTGTTGGCATTTATCGCCATCTTATGTCATATTCATCCTTTATTTTTTTTTCGTATTTTCCTACACTTGCTCAAGCTGAAGCTCCGCTTCTCTACGAGGCTGAGAGATTATCTAAGGCGGAGGTCTTCTGGTTCTTGGGTCGATACCGTGCTCCTTTTCTCTTAATCCCTAGAGAGTTTTCAGAGATTATCGATTTGAAGAAGTTCACAGTTATGTAATTCGAACCCAAGGCCATGCTCCTCTTCTCGTTGACTCGATATAAGACCGGATTATAGTTGGAGAAGTTCACTTCGTGGTGCTCCTCTTTCCAGCCGTTCTGACGAGTGTACGAGATTATCAATGGAGAAGTTCACAGCAAGATCCATGCCCTCTTCTAAAGATTTGGGATTGTGGTAGTCGAGAGGCAGGTTCTTTTGGACTGCTTTTTTTTGTGCGTTGAGCATTCCTTGTGTGCGTTTTCCACCTTCTTTTATCATCATTTTCTTCTTTTTCTTTTGTCTTCTTTTTCTCCCCCTCCTTTTCTCGATTGAACATCCTCGAAATCTTAGATCGTCAGTTGAAGGCAAAGGATTTTCAAATGAAGAAAAGGAATTCGGAGGAGGCTCAAAGTGGATTACTAGAGGCTGTGTCAAAGGATTGAATTTTACATATAGCCAAGTGAGAAATTTCTATTTCCTCTAATCATATTCCGAACGATCTATCGCAAGGCGAGTATGAGGCCAAGAATCACTTAGTTAAGACAAGCAATTGATGGGCGACTCGCTCGAAAAGAAATCCGTAGAAGGAAAAAATTAAGAAGGCTAGAATCCTCACTTTTATAAGGTGCCTTTGTGTCGAATGGACAAACTAGTGACCTTTAGACACGAGGATGCGACCTTGACTGATAAAATTAAGCAATTAATTTGTCACTTATCAGGGAAATCTACACTTGACCAGATCGAGCATCCTAAAGATATCGTCATGCCCCTAATATTATATTCATAAGTATATATTTCTACATATATATATATTATTTTATGAAATCCACGCAAAATATGACACGTTAATGATGCAAAACACACGACATAGAACAGATGAGTGCACATGAGATCACATAGAACACATATTACGGAAGATTCAACATGCCTAATTTTCCGACAAGGAATTGGAAACGCTTTTCATCCAATGCCTTGGTGAAAATGTCGGCTAGTTGATATTCTGTGTTCACGAAGTATATATCAATCGTGCCTTTTTCTACATGGTCTTGATAAAGTGATATCTAATATCTATGTGTTTTGTGCGTGAATGGTGAACAGGATTGCACGTAATTGCAATGGCACTCTAGCTATCACTATAAATGGGTATATTATTTAAATTGTACCCATAATCGCGAAGCTGAGTCCGCAACCATATCTGCGAGCAACAGCTGGCGCCTGCGACATATTCTGCTTCAGCCGTCGATGTTGAGACGCAGTTCTGCTTTTTGGATGACCAGCAAAACAGCTTTTCGCCTAGAAATTGAGCACCACCGGATGTGCTTTTCCTGTCCATTTAGCAACCTGCATAGTCAGCGTTAGTATAGTCGATTAGTTTGAAATTCGTACCTTTAGGATACCACAATCCTAAGGTAGATGTGCCCTTGAGGTAGCGCAAAATTCGCTTCACCGCAAGCATGTGAGATTCCTTAGGGTCGGCTTGAAACGGGCGCATAAACAGGTGGTAAACATGATGTCCAACCGGCTTGATGTGAGATATAGGAGAGACCCAATGATGCTGCGATAAAGGGTGATGTCGACCGTTTTTTCCAGTGGGATCGGCATCCAACTTGCAGGTTGGTGACATAGGAGTGCTGAGGGGCTTACTCTGATCTTGATGGACCTTTTTCAGAATATCCTTAATGTATTTTTTCTGACTGATGAAAATTCCATCATCGAGTTGTCTGACTTGAAGCCCTAAGAAGAATTGCATCTCTCTCATGTGACTCATTTCAAACTTGCTCTTCATTAAATCTCCAAATCTCTTGCAAAGCCGTGGATTTGTTGATCCGAAGATGATGTCATCTACGTATACTTGGACGACCATCAGATCTTTGTCTTGCTATTTGATGAAGAGTGTAGTATCGATGGTTCCTTGAATGAATCAAGACTTCACGAGGAATTCGCTCAGGACATCATACCAAGCACGTGGGTGAGGAGAGGACATTTGAAGAACTGGGTATATCGACATCGTCTTGTGTGGTTTCCATGACAGATGTGGTAGTAGTGTCGTTCGGTCGATGTATCTGCTCAAAGAGCGAATCCAAGTCTCTAAAGCACGTTTCATAACTTCTTCTGACGTTGAATCCTGAGAAGTTGCCGTTTTCTGTTGGTTTTGTGCCAACACACCAGTAAGTACGAGTTCTAAATCATTGTATTCATAAGCCATCTGGTTAGGTACGGGTCCTGAACTGGTATGAGCAGGAGCCATATCTGCCACTTTGTGGAAAGTGACATTGTAGCTTTCCTTTATAGTTCGATTGGACTTGATGTATACTCTGTATGCTTTGGAAGTAGAAGAATACCCGACGAAGGTGGCTTTGAATGCTTTAGGGTCGAACTTGGCACGTTGTTCTCTGTCGTTCGCCACAAAGCACTTGCACCCGAAGACCTTAAGGAATGAGATATTGGGTACTCGCTTGTTTATGATTTCGTACGGAGTTTTGTTGAAACGCTTGTGAACTATCGTTCTGTTCTGATTGAAACAGGCAATACTGATTGCTTCAGCCCAAAGGAAGCGTGGGAGGCCAGAGTGGATCAACTTCGGTCGCGCGGCTTCCACTATAGTTCTGTTCCTCCTTTCAAATACCCCGTTTTGTTGAGGTGTTTTTGCGGCTGAAAATTGCAGACTTATCTCATGTTTCTGATAAAAGTCACTGAGGAACTTGTTTTTGAACTTAGTGCCATTATCTGTTCGAATGATTTGGATAGTCTGCTGCAGTAAGTTCTGAGTCGAGTTCACGAAAGTTACTATCAAGTCCGCTGTCTCATCCTTTGTTCGAAGAAACTTTGTCCATGTGTAGCGAGAGTAATCGTCAACGATAACCAGCACATACTTGCATCCATTGACGCTCTCCGTTTGCATAGGGCCACAGAGGTCCATGTGAAGGAGTTCTAGAGGACGTGAAGTAGATGCTACTGGCTTGGCAGAATGAGAAGCTCCCTTCATTTAGGGGTGTTCATCGGTCGGTTCGTTCCGGTTTTTTCAAAATTCGGTTCGGTTTTTCGGTTTTCGGTTTTCCGTATGCTTAATCCGATATCCGAACCGTTTTAATTTGGTTCGGTTCGGTTTTTTTATAATTCGGTTCGGTTTGTTCGGTTCGGTTTTTCGGTTAGGAATTTAATATCAAAAAAAATATTATGAAGCTGAAAATTACAGAACAATTTATGGTATTAAAAACAAAGAAGAATATGAAACCTGACATATAGTAAATAATTCAAAGGTCCGAAAAAAAAATATGAAAATTGAACAAAATCTAACCAAAATATAAAAACATTCATCTCAAGATACTATGTGGGAGAAAAATAGTATTTGACCGGTGAGGAAAACATTCACCTAAAAATGGAAAAACGTATACCAATGAAATTATATTTACTGTTTTGTTTACGTTATGGGAGAAAAACAAATGATTTTTGATATTTTTTCTATCTTTAATGTAGTGTGATAATTCCAATTCGGTTTTTCGGTTTTTTCGGTTTTACATATGCTTAATCCGATATCCGAACCATTTTAATTTGGTTCGGTTCGGTTTTTTACAATTCGGTTCGGTTTCTTTCGGTTTCGGTTTTTTCGGTTCGGTTCTTTACGGTTCGGTCGGTTTTTTCGGTTTTCTGGTTATTTTGAACACCCCTACCTTCATTTTACCGAGTTGACATGCCGAACATTGAAGCTCTTTTACACCTTAATAGCTGGTAGACCGTGAACCAACTTCTTTGTTGATAATCGTCGAAGAGCTTTCATGTTGAGATAAGACATAAATTGATGCCATAGGCTGTTCCTCTAAATTTTGAACTGAGAGATGAGGCATACAGCAGTTGAGGTCCGCACGGACGTCAGACTTATCGTATACAGATTTGATTTCCGAAATACTTTGAGGAGTTCTTTGTCCTAACTGTCCAATATTCTGCACCGGTCAGCATGGAAGACCATCTTGAATCCTTTATCACAGAACTGGCCTATGCTGAACAAGTTATGGCGGAGACCTTCAACATATGAGACATCCTTAATCGTCAGGTTTTCCAGAATTATGTCTCCGAAGCCGAGAATCGGAGCGGAATTATTGTTCCCGAATCTGACTTTTCCTTTTGGTTGGTCTAGATAGTTGCTCAGCAGCTCCCGTCATGTGTGGGGCAACCAGAATCAAGGTACCACACATGATGGATCCGCAAAACCAATTTAGAGAGCTTTAGTACCCACTTATAAATGGGTCCTCTCGGATTAGCAGATTTAGGTTCAGATATAGTTTCTAAATTTTCACTGTTTGCGGTTTTAGCTACCCAAGTCAGCTTCGAAGAAGGTGCTTTGGGTTTGCCCTTTGTAGAAAGCTTGGCTCTTTTGGCTTTTGTTTTCTTGGGCGGAGATTTAGGAACCCAATTAGGGTGAACCTTGCAGGGAAGATTAGTTTCAGCACGAACAAATGGATTAGTAGGCTTGAGCGAGGAAAAGATCTTTTCATTTGATAGCCTCCTAAGGTGCTTGGGGGATTCGATCTTTACAGGATAACTTAGGTGTGGACAAGCATGAATTGCACTGTAAGCCTTCTTGATGGCTGGATCTTGTTTCCTACGGTTCATCCTAGATGCACTTGTCTTAGAATGGTGGTTAGTTTTTGTAGACGAAGAGCCTATTTCGTAATTAGTGCTTCTAAAGGTGGTAGGCTCTAAGGAACATGTAGCAGCAATGGCTCTTTTATTTCTACGAGTGTTTAGTCTTTTTACAGAAGGAGGAGATACATTCAATACGTTGACGTCTAGAGTCTCCTTCTTAATATCTATACTAGACATTCTTGCCTTTGACTCCTCTAGCTCAGGTACTACGCTCCCTGTAGACGTAGTAAGAACAAGGTTAGAGGTCCTATTTTTTATCTTTTTAATTTTTGGTTTTTTATCTTTAGAAGGCAGTTTTTCTTTCTTCACGATTTTCAAGAATTTTATCCTTTGAGGGAATTGCGTGAGAAGAAGTTCGTGAGATGGAGGAAGCTTTGAGATTTTCCATCTCGTTTAGGAATCTTTTCTTTTCACCTTCAAAATCCTCTCTTTCTTTTTCTAATGAAACCCTTAACCCCTCTATTTCCCTAACAATAGGGGGTATGTAGAGAGAATTTTAAGAATGATGAGTTTGAGCTTCCTTATTTGTAGAATGATCTTCAAGAAAATCGACTGTATCAAGGCTCCAACCCTTGGGAGGTTCCCTAGTTTTGTAGCGTTGATTCAGTTCAGTGTAAAAAAAAGGAATTTCAGCCCTAGTTTTGGCTTTTCTCTTGGCTATCTCTTCGATATCTGTTTCTTTGGCGCATATGAAGTTCATCAATTTTGTTAGTCCTAGGCCCATGTACTTGACATCATAAATCTGTTTGCAATTAACTTTCTTCAATTGGCGTGGGTTTTCAAAACCTAAGCCATACTTATAGTCATAAAATTCTAAATCCTTGAGCTGATTCAGAAAGATAGTCTGCTCAGTTTGTCCCTTTGTTACTATAAGATCTTCTAATTTTTTTATTTTTGAATATAGCTTCTTACGTTCATTGTCTAAGGCTGCATAGTTATTTTGAGCGGTGCTCTTTTCGGCTTGACAGGTATCTAGGCTCTTTCCTAGTTCACTAATTTTAGAATTTTCCTTAGCTAATTCCTCTTCGAGACTAGTGATTTTCTTAGTTGCCGATTCAAGTCTATTTTTAATCAGACCCTTCTCGTCTAAGTTCCTTAGTAGACATTTGTGATTATTGTCTAGCTTGTCTTCTAGTTCTTTTACTACCGAACTATGCTCATCTAATGAGGTATACTTAGTCTCATATGTTTGGAGTTTCTTCGTTAATTCGTCTATGGTGAGGCTAGAACTCCTAACTTGTTCTTTGAGACTGGCTATGGTTCACTTAGACCTAAGAAGCTTTTTCTCTACTATTATTCCTCTTTTCTGCTCAGTTACCATGTTAGCAAATTTAGAACTTAACTCAGCTAATAGGTCAGGATGTGTAGAGTCAGAGGTTTCTTGTCAAGAACCGAAACCTAATCACAATTTCATGCATTTACATAAATTCATGCATTCATATAAGTTATTTTGAAACAGAAGTATAGATAGAATAAGGTATTTAAAGTATTATAGTTCTAGGTTCTTCAAGAGATAAGTGGTGAAGAAGGGAATGTTATGGAATTAGAATTTTCTAAGTGAATTTTCTAGGGTTTTCTTAGGTTTGGAAAAATTTCATGTGTGTAATTAAAATAATTAAATAAATTGGGAAGAAATATTTAAATAATATTAAAGTATGGTTAAAGAAAGTTTCGAAAACCTTCAGGTATAATGTCGAAACTTTTCTTTATAAGGATTCAGATATTTATTCATTAAAGACATCGAAATCCTTCACTCCACATTTCAAGATTCATTCATCAAAGACTTCAAAGTCCTTCATTCAAGGATTTCGAGATTCATACAATAAAGACTTCGAAATTCTTTACTCAAAGATTTCGAGAATTCCTTACGATAGAGCACGAGAACTTTAGTTATCGATATGAAACGTGTGATATAAGAACAGATATGGAAAACTTAGTCATGAAGAAAAGTTAGTCAATAAATAAAATAATACCTATTAGATAGATTATGATAACGATAGATGAAAGGTCCATGTCATTTTAACTCCACACGTAATCATGAATAAGAAGAAGGAATATTATTAGTTCTTATCATTTTACATAACTTACAGAAACAAGAGAAAACACAGAGAATTCAAACGAGGGTCGAAACTAGAGCTTAAGGAAAGGTATGAATTTCATCGTAGTTTTCATATATTAAATTATGAATTAATCAGTTCTAGTTACTAAATATGTATGAATTTTTATATTTATTCATGCTATATCGAAATCTGTGGTTCGAACAGCATGTAAAATAATTGAGACTTCGAAGAAATCTTCCATGTTCTCAAGAAAGTATAGTTTGATCGAAAGTCTCCAAAAATCTCGAAGGAAAAATATGTTTTAGGTGTACCACTTTCCACGTTTTTGATCTGTTTTAGAAGAGACTTCGATGATATGATTCTGAAATCCATAGAATGTTGTAATATAGATTTCGATAAGTATAGATTCCGAGTAATGATATCGAACTATAATGTCGAGTTATAATGTCGAGTTATAATATCGAAGTTATGATGTCGAGTTGTGATTTGAGCTTTTTAAATTCAATTAGATAGAAGATGTCGAGATGTGTGTTTCGAAATCCCTCAGGTTATATCTTGAATATTTCGTTCGACATGTATTATATATTGAAGATATCGACATGTTACATATATAAAGATCTCGACATATTATTTAAAGATCTCGATGTTAAGTTTTAAAGATCTCGACATGTATTAAGTCTTGAAAACCTCGACATGTTATATTTAAAGATTTCGACATGTGTTATACTTGAAGACCTCGACATGTACTACTAAGATTTTAATAAGTATAGATTTCGAGACTTAGTATCGAGATTTAGAAATTCATTCAGATAATGTCAAGTTATGATTTTGAGTTCTGATATCGAGATCAATTAAGTGAATCTTGAAATGAAGTCTCGAGATTAAGAAATACAGTGATAGAATCTCGAAAGAAATCTTAAAATGAAATGAGAAGAATTGCGAAGAATTGTTTCGAAATCTTTCCTGACACATATCGGAATCATATATATATGTTGCACCTTATGATACATGTCGATATCCCTTATGTATGTTTGCACTTCGAAATCCTATAATATTAATAACTAAACATAGGATATAAATCTCGATAAAGAGATTTCTTTAGGCTTTGAGAAAACCGACATCATCAAAAAAAATAAAACACTTATATAATAGAACAATATGTATATATATATGTAGAATTAGGGTTTTCAATACAATAAGAATTAGGGTTTTCAATGATATTTTCGCTATGGTATAGTTACTTATTTTTAATGCAAATTTCAATATTAATCAAAAATATAACTTTTTAAGCCAAGAGTTTAATATGTTATAATTAATAAACAGAAAGGCAAAGGCTATGGGTAGAAATGATCATGCATAATAAAGCATGCATATCACGCACGCATGTCATTATAGAATTTCATATTTAGGGATGAAACAATTGTATAGGTCAGGAGTCTGATAAAGGCAAAGGCAAGGTCGATTAAGCGAACGAAGAAAATAGACGAAACTTGTGAGTATGATATGCAACATGTGTTCTGTTTTTATGTGTTCTATGTGCTTATATGCTTTATATGAATTTATTGATTTATGATTCTATGATATACGTGTTATATGGATTGACCGAACTTATATGCCGTAATGTGCTCCTATGTGCCAAAGGTGATTTGATAGATTTATACGATGTCTGAGATAAGGATATGGGCATAGCATTTGCATACACGTAATAATGAACAGAGAAACCGTTATGACTGCTATGACATCGGACGACACGGATGGTATGATACGGATGCTACGGCATATATCCCTACAAATCAGGGGATTTTACAGAGTCCTGTACAGGCAATACGTATCCCTACAAATCGTGGGATTACGACATGGTCATAGAGTCCCATGCATGGGAGCCGACGGGCCTAGGGTACGAGTCTAGCCAGTCTATAACGGGAGTATCAAAAGAAAATGACCATATAGAATTGCATTGACTTATAGGTCATATGAATGGCTATGTGGACTATGGTTACATGATGGAATTCATGTTTGAATAAATGACGGTTATATGAGAATATATGATTGTATGGATTTCACGTTTGATCTACGGATCTGATATGGGCAATGATATGTGATGGAGGTATAGAATGGTAGATGATCTACGGATCTTATGGCAAATGGCTATATGAACGAGCATGATGGGTATATGAATAAGATGTTACGATAGTTACGGGAAACAAATTGATTTATGATTTCAGTTTCATTATTATATGTTATGGAATAACATGTTGCGATCATACTCTGAATAGTTGTTTTATAGGGTTGTAGATATCTAATAGGCTACTTAGAACGCATTCACATACGGAAGCATTGGATTCAAGGTTGGCCGGTTACATTCTCATCCTACTCCCCATAGTTTATAATTGCATATGGTTTAAGGTGGTATGATACTAAAATGATTATGTTGCATTATGTGTGAGAGTGAATAGATAGATGTACGCCCCCGTTTATGTTCAAAAGGAATAGTTTTGAAAGGAAAAGAAAATCGCGAAAAATTTTATATAGGAAAAATGTAATTGTTGCACAATATGGAAAAGGAAACAGGGCGCTACATTTCTACCTCCTGAGATGATGTGGATGCTTTCTCATCGTCTCTCTGCGGAAGTATCATCATCCTTTTCATCATCAAGGCGTGCCATCAGGGCAAGATTGTCGACGTTAGAATCTGAGCTGTCCTCTAGCAGTGGTCCTGTTCTGCAATTAGGGCTACTCCAGCTTCCTTTTGTCTGATCAGTTGAAGCTTCCTGGAGTAATGGTTAGTGTCCTTCTTCTTTGGAAGGGTGCACTCCCTGGCAAAGTGACCTATTTTACCACAATTAAAACATTTTAGTATGTCCTTTGCAGTTGTGGCTTCTGAGGACTCAGTTGGCTTCTCTTAATTCTTCGAGCTAGTGGTTCGAAGTCTATTGGAAGAGGATGATGATTTATTCTTGAAGTATTTCTTTGTCATCATTCTTGCCACTAAAGCCAGCTGTTTCCCAAATTCTTTAATCTCAGAGGGAAGTTCTGAATCAGATGCATCTTCATCCTCTGAGGAGCTAGGGAGCTTTACGTGCTTTTCCTTCCGTGAGCGGGAACTTTTCTTCTCCGAAACTAAGGCTATGGAGTCCTCGACCTTTTGCCCTTTTGCTCCTTTTGTAACTCGCCTATGTCTTCTTCGTGCTATGCGAGGTTATAAAAAGTAGCATGAATATCCGTCTCGTCCAAGTCCTTATTTTGTCGGAGTTGGGTAGAGATCTTCTTCCAGTCGGTGGGCAGTGCGGACAGGAACCAAATGTTCATCTCTATGTTAGTCTTTTTTATATCAATTTTCCTCATTTCATTGAGAAGAGTGAGGTACCGCTGATAAAGATCGTGTAAGCTCTCCTCACTTTTGGCCTTGAAGGAGTCATACGCTGTAAGTATGTTAGCCTTCTTAGCTTTTGCGCCGACTTCGATTCTTTGCATCATCCTCTCTAGTTCATCCCACATCCTTTTAGCTGTCTATAGAAATCGTTCGGGATGCCCTGCATAAGTGTGTTTTTGGCAATGAGATCTGCCCTTGCTCTACTTTTCTCTGCTGCATCGTACTCACTCGGTAGTTTTATGTAATACCCGAGTCCCGTAAGTAAGCCGTCCAATAAATATGCATACATAATATGTGACTTACGTGACTGCATGAAATATGTTTTACGATTTTATGTGTTAATATGATTTTAAATTAGGTGCTATTGGGGTTACTAACCAAGTAGAAGAATTAATTGAATTTAGGTTAGTTATTGATTTTAGGGTTTTTGGTACATGACATGTTAACTTAGAAGATTAGATTTAGTATATTAAGTATTAATACCACATTTTGGGGAACATGAATTGGTAGAAATAAATGTCGAAACATTAATATAAAACTCGAAAGCAAGTAACAGTGGAGGATGTCGAATGAATTGATAAACTTTGATAACTTAGCTATAAGGCAAATCAAAATATTAATAAAATAATAAGTATTACCTGAGACAAGATAAGAACTAATCAAAAAGGTGTTGACATCATTTCTATCATAACACACGCAAATATCAAGTTGGGGTAACAAGAGATTCATTTATCATTATCATTAGTAAGAGGACTAAGCTTGCTATCGAAAAACAAGGAGAGAAAGAGAAATACAAGCTCGGAAGAAGTTATTACAGCCTTAGGTGTCCATTTATATCTTAAGATATTAGGCGTAAACAAGTTATAAATAGTTAGGATGCTCGGTTTAACTTTCAAGGGTTTTTACTTAGAATTATTATCATCACAATTTAAGGAGCTCGAATTTCAGTAAGTATTATTCATTACTGTGATCTTATGCATGTCTAAGTACGGATTTAGGGTTTGATCGAAAGTCAGATGCTATAGGGATTATATAATTTCCAGTTTATTAGATGTTGAAACCACGTTAAATGATTACGGGATCAAAAACGAGGATAGTCGAGATCTATGTTAGTATCGAAATATTTGTGTATTGTTTGATTTATTTCGAGATTCTAGAACTAAGTATATCGAGATTTATTCATGATTGTTGGTATGTAATGATTGAAACACATCTCGAAATCCCATAAATTAAGTCAAGTTTCATATCGAGATCATTCCATAGTTATATGTCGACATCTTACCATGAAAACACACCTCGACATCTTATATGCTTTTATACTATATTGAGATTTATTTTGGAATCATACCGAGATTTATTAGCCATGTCGAAATGTTATTTGAAATGTCGAGGTCCACGTTAGTATCAGTTTCGAGATCTTTGTGTGTATTATGTGACATAACATCTCGACATTCATTCCATAATGAAATTACGTTTAGTTAAATCTCGAAATCAATACATGCCTTGTATCGAGATCCATGTTTAACACCTGTCGAGATCTATTTTTAAAATTGTATTTCTTAGTTTAGGTTAAGTTCTAAATTTTGGGGTTTCGAAATTATAAAAGTCGAAACTAGGGTCTGAGCATAGCAAATGAGTGAAATCTAGATAGTCTTAACCCTAACTTAAACTAGACAACTAATCAAATGATGTAGGACATTTAATAAATTGGTGTAGTCAAAATTTACTTCCATAAAATTAGTTAATTTCAACACTGTACTGATAATATTTATTTATTCAGAGAATCGACAGTTAGGGACTCTACCGAGTTTCATAATTGATAATAGCAGGAGGACAGGTAGGTGAAACTTTCCTCTACAACACGTAACCCGTTTATGTGAATATATGTGTACGTGATTTGTAGGTGAAATCCTCCTACGACACGTAAACGTTTGTGTGTATTATTATGTGAATTATGTGATACTTATGTGATATTTATATGATACGTACATGACTACGTGATTATGTGAATTTCATGGATTAGGTGTTTGACATGTTTTAAATATTTTCGCACGTCATATGTAACCATGTTGCACGTCATATGCTATTGCACTGCACTGTATGCACTTGCATACCAGGTCAGTGTGAGGGGGTTGAGTACCGTGCGGTACGGTAATGTTTGGGAAGTCGATGAGTGGTGTTGGTCCGTGTGACGGATAGACGGTGGGTGAATGCCGCTCTAAAGAGACCTGAGTAGGCTACCCAATGCTCTAGTACGTACAACTCTAAAGTGACCTGAGTGGGCCAACCGAGCGATAGGATGGTGCTTGGGTGCGCGCCACTCTAAAGCGACCTGAGTTGGCCGCCCGAGCGTTGGGACGTTAGTGGTTTGGGTGTATGCCGCTCTAAAGAGACCTGAGTGGGCCGACCGAGCGATAGGCGAGGGGAAAGTTCTAGTACGTACAACTCTAAAGAGACCTGAGTGGGCAGACGGAACGTGAACCTCAACTCGGGGAAATGGGCGACTCTAAAGAGACCTGAGAAGCCTTCCCATTCTAAAGCGACCTGAATGGGATACCCGAGGAGTATGGTGTTGAGTCACGGGGAGTCATGGGATGTGATGAGTCGTGATGAGTAGAGCGTACATTTGTGAGGTGTATGGGATGGGATCAAGCGCACGCTGCATTCACGCATATTTCACCTACTGAGCATATAGCTCAGGGTTTTACTGTTGTAGGTACCGAGCCCGACGCTGATGCGCGTCGAGGCTGAGGCGGGCTGACGGCGGTGCTCCACGGACTTTTGAGGGCGGGGCTGTACATGGATGCGACCTGTGGAGCGATTAGGGTTTTGAGTGTTTTGATATTTTGGGGGCTACGGCCCGTGTAAATTCATGACGATGTAGATGACGTTAGGTATAATGTATTTTATTAAAGTTTTTGTCAGACGGGTCTTCCGCGACTTACGTTGCGAAAATCCGCCACAAATCAGTATTAGAAAGTGAGGGTCGCCACAGGTGGTATCAGAGCTTAGGTTATAGATTCTGTCGATTGTCCATGTACGGCCGCTCAAAAGCCTGGAGGATCAGCCTTGCCTATAAGTTTTACGGTACGATATGATTATGTGTTTAAAATGTGTTTCTTACGTGGCTATTTGTAGATAATAGGAATAAGAATGCCGAAAACCCGTAGAGAGAACGTAGGTAGTTCGACTCGTAGGGACGAACCTGAGTCCCCAATACATGAACGCGACTCGACCATTATGAAGCTTACCGAACTGATCCAGCGTCAATCGGATCAGATTAATGCTCTTATCCATCAAGCATCCTCCGCATACCAACCGTCTCCTCATCCTGAGCGTATAGAGATCATAGGGGAACGGTTCCGAAAATTGAACCCTCCTACTTTTGAGGATGCTATCGATCCTACCGTGGTCGAGGATTGGCTGCGAACTATTGAGGACATGTTCCTTTACAGCCGAATTCCCGAAAACGAAAAAGTGTTATGCGCTATTTCAATGCTACGCGGGAATGCAAGGTTTTGGTGGGATACCGTCAGAATCTTGGAGGACCCGATGACTATGTCGTGGGAAAGATTTGACAACTGTTCCGCGACAAGTATTTCACAACCTACGACCGAACCCGCAAGATGAACGAATTCATCAACCTCAAACAAGGCGAAAAACCCATCGCGGAATATATTCGCAAGTTTGAGGAACTGTCCCGCTTCGCCCCGCACATGGTGGCGAACGACGCCCTAAAGATCGAACGGTTCCAGGTAGGTCTCAAACCGGAGATCTACCGAGATGTTAGCATGGCAGGAACGTGAGGAGTAGCATTTGCTCAGGTGGCGGAACGAGCAATGATTGCAGAGCAAGCGGAATCCCAAATTTTGGCATCTCAGGAGGCGAAGAAGAAAATGGATTATCATCAAGGAAACGGAAGTAAGAAACGGCAGTACTTCGAAGTAGGCCCCAATAACAACCAGAATTATCGCCAGGGACCGCAAAACATGCGACCGAGACCAAACTTAGGGGCAACAAATATTCCGTTTCGACCCCCAACTATCAATCCCCAATGTCCGCAATGCGGACGATATCATACCGGTGTTTGTTTCGGAGCCGGACCTAAATTCAACCCGCAATGTTTCAAGTGCGGAAAACTGGGACATGTTGTAAAAGATTGTCAAGAATATCGTCCCAGAAACCTAGCCCCAGTGCCAGTACGACCTCCACTGGCACCAGCCCGAGTATACGCTTTAACAAGCGAAGAAGAAGAACCGAACCCATCAAGGATGACAGGTATCTCGAAATGCTTATAAGCATACTCATTCGAAGTCGCATGTTTTTTGTGTGGATATGTGACGTAAGTGAGAATGATCCCAGCTCCATTTAAGTAAACCATGCTAGATGACAGAGTTACGCAGCGGAAGTGTGGTGAAAATAGGAACAAGTATGCCTAGGGAACGTAGAAAATATATGGACAAGTCTTTACGCAGAGGAATTGTCGATTTAGAAAAATGGGCCACACATAAAATGTGTCGCCTAGATCGCGTGATATAAAGGTGGGAATAAATCCTATCTTAATAGGATACAGATAAATCAGCGATAGAAGAAATCGTTATCCCGATTTACACCAGTCGGCGAATTTCGGGGGCGAAATCCCTGTTAAGGGGGGAGGATGTAATACCCGAGTCCCGTAAGTAAGCCGGCCAATAAATATGCATACATAATATGTGACTTACGTTACTGCATGAAATATGTTTTACGATTTTATGTGTTAATATGATTTTAAATTAGGTGCTATTAGGGTTACTAACCAAGTAGAAGAATTAATTGAATTTAGGTTAGTTATTGATTTTAGGGTTTTTGGTACATGACATGTTAACTTAGAAGATTTGATTTAGTATATTAAGTATTAATACCACATTTTGGGGAACATGAATTGGTAGAAATAAATGTCGAAACATTAATATAAAACTCGAAATCAAGTAACAGTAGAGGATGTCGAATGAATTGATAAACTTTGATAACTTAGCTATAAGGGAAATCAAAATATTAATAAAATAATAAGTATTACCTGAGACAAGATAAGAACTAATCAAAAAGGTGTTGACATCTTTTCTATCATAACACACGCAAATATCAAGTTGGGGGTAACAAGAGATTCATTTATCATTATCATTAGTAAGAGGACTAAGCTTGCTATCGAAAAACAAGGAGGAAAGAGAAATACAAGCTCGGAAGAAGGTATAACTTATTACAGCCTTAGGTGTTCATTTATATATTTTAAGATATTAGGCGTAAACAAGTTATAAATAGTTAGGATGCTCGGTTTAACTTTCAAGGGTTTTTACTTAGAATTATTATCATCACAATTTAAGGAGCTCGAATTTCAGTAAGTATAATTCGTTACTGTGATCTTATGCATGTCTAAGTACGGATTTAGGGTTTGATCGAAAGTCAGATGCTATAGGGATGATATAATTTCCAGTTTATTAGATGTTGAAACCACGTTAAATGATTACGGGATCAAAAACGAGGATAGTCGAGATCTATGTTAGTATCGAAATATTTGTGTATTGTTTAATTTATTTCGAGATTCTAGAACTAAGTATATCGAGATTTATTCATGATTGTTGGTATGTAATGATTGAAACACATCTCGAAATCCCATAAATTAAGTCAAGTTTCATATCGAGATCATTCCATAGTTATATGTCGACATCTTACCATGAAAACACACCTCGACATCTTATATGCTTTTATACTATATTGAGATTTATTTCGGAATCATGCCGAGATTTATTAGCCATGTCGAAATGTTATTTGTAATGTCGAGGTCCACGTTAGTATCAGTTTCGAGATCTTTGTGTGTATTATGTGACATAACATCTCGACATTCATTCCATAATGAAATTACGTTTAGTTAAATCTCGAAATCAATACATGCCTTGTATTGAGATCCATGTTTAACACCTGTCGAGATCTATTTTTAAAATTGTATTTCTTAGTTTAGGTTAAGTTCTAAATTTTGGGGTTTCGAAATTATAAAAGTCGAAACTAGGGTCTGAGCATAGCAAATGAGTGAAATCTAGATAGTCTTAACCCTAACTTAATCTAGACAACTAATCAAATGATGTAGGACATTTAATAAATTGGTATAGTCAAAATTTACTTCCATATAATTAGTTAATTTCAACACTGTACTGATAATATTTATTTTATTCAGAGAATCGACAGTTATGGACTCTACCGAGTTTCATAATTGATAATAGCAGGAGGACAGGTAGGTGAAACTTTCCTCTACAACACGTAACCCGTTTATGTGAATATATGTGTACGTGATTTGTAGGTGAAATCCTCCTACGACACGTAAACGTTTGTGTGTATTATTATGTGAATTATGTGATACTTATGTGATATTTATATGATACGTACATAACTACGTGATTATTTGAATTTCATGGATTAGGTGTTTGACATGTTTTAAATATTTTCGCACGTCATATGTAACCATGTTGCACGTCATATGCTATTGCACTGCACTGTATGCACTTGCATACCAGGTCAGTGTGAGGGGGTTGAGTACCGTGCGGTACGGTAATGTTTGGGAAGTCGATGAGTGGTGTTGGTCCGTGTGACGGATAGAGGGTGGGTGAATGCCGCTCTAAAGAGACCTGAGTAGGCTGCCCAATGCTCTAGTACGTACCACTCTAAAGCGACCTGAGTGGGCCGACCGAGCGATAGGCGAGGGGAAAGGTTCTAGTACGTACCACTCTAAAGAGACCTGAGTGGGCAGACGGAACGTGAACCTCAACTCGGGAAAATGGGCGACTCTAAAGAGACCTGAGAAGCCTTCCCATTCTAAAGCGACCTGAATGGGATACCCGAGGAGTATAGTGTTGAGTCACGGGGAGTCATGGGATGTGATGAGTCGTGATGAGTCGAGCGTACATTTGTGAGGTGTATGGGATGGGATCGAGCGCACGCTGCATTCACGCATATTTCACCTACTGAGCAAATAGCTCAGGGTTTTACGTGTTGTAGGTACCGAGCCCGACGCTGATGCGCGTCGAGGCTGAGGCGGGCTGACGGCGGTGCTCCACGGACTTTTGAGGGCGGGGCTGTACATGGATGCGACCTGTGGAGCGATTAGGGTTTTGAGTGTTTTGATATTTTGGGGGCTACGGCCCGTGTAAATTCATGACGATGTAGATGACATTAGGTATAATGTATTTTATTTAAGAAAAAGTTTTTGCCAGGCGGGTCTTCCGCGACTTACGTTGCGAAAATCCGCCACACATCAGTATTAGAAAGTTCGCCACATTTTACTCGTCTAGTGGGTTCGATTGGAGGATTGTTTGAGCTATCACCTTCCTGACATGTATAGAAAATTTCTGGTCCCTCATGAAGTGATTTGAGTAGATCTTCAGCCTGATCTTTGAGTTCGATGAAGTTTAAGAACCAACTTCTCCATACGGTATATTCGCCCCTTTTGAGAATGGGAGGTCGATTGTCATTTCCTTGAGCATATGCATCCTTTTTCTTTTAATTGAGTTGATGAAGGATCTTCGTTTGTTGTTTTGAAATCTTGATCTGATGTGATGTGCTTCACAATTAGCAGATTAGTTAGTGGCATTTGATTCTAGAGCAGTTTCGAGAATAATTTTTGACTCAATCTTTAAAGTTTGATCAAAAATTGATTCGTCGAAAAAAGTTGTCGCTGTTATTGTTCTCGTGCGAGAAAGTGTCTCAGCGAAAAATTTTGCGAGCGAGAAAAATTGCTCAAAATCTTTCGGTCGAGAAAAATTATTGAGTCGTGAAATTATTACGAACGCGGAGAAACAGTATATTTAATAAGTTTCTTGCTAGGTCAAAATAAAATCGTTGACTGGAAAGGTATCTCGTACGCAAAATATTTTCTCTTAGTCAAACTGAGAAGTCTGACCGAGAAAATTTGTCGACAGTAAGTTTTGCGAGCGAAAAATTCAAAGTTGATTTTGTCGAAAAATTTTCACTTAGTAATTCTCGAGAAATTTTCCTTCTAAAATCGTTTCTAGCGACGACGACTCTAGTGCTGATTTAAGAGTCTTGATCGAGAAAAATTTTCGCACAAAGTTCTCGATCGAGAATTTAATTCGATCGAAAACTTGAGCGCGAAAAATTAAAATCACTCAAACAGTCGAAGAACTCAAATTAACACTGATTCAAGCAAAAACACCAAATTAGAACGTGAAATTTCATGTATTCACTCGCAATCAGTTACTTAGCACACACGAACCAGTAATTAAACACGTTTTGAGGCAAAACATGAAGAATTTAATCTAAATCAGGACGTGTTCTAGCAGTTTTATCGCGCGAACAGCAGCAAACTCAAATTCAATCAATTCAGCTCAAATGATCTTCTAAACGCTACCGATCTCATTGCAAACGTTTCGTCTCGCTAAACCGAGCACAGAATCATCAAATTCAAGTCTATTAATCACATACTTAAGCTATCAGATCGAAAATTTGTTTCGCGCCAGAACTGTTCTTCGCACGGAACAGTTCCAGAAAATAATTTTCGATCCGAATCTAACAATTATCGATTCAAGACAGAACGAATCTGCTCTGATACCAATTGTTAGGTCCTCTAATATCAACTCTACATCCTAGGCCGTAATTCTAAGGCAATCGATTAGAATTGAATGAAATGAATTTCGATCGAAAACCTTCCAATGAAGAACACGAACTGGAATCTTTGTAGTGAGAGAATGATTTCTGATTTTCTCTCTCTAGGAATGAATTAGCAAGCCTTTCGGGTCAATCAACTAAAATTCTCTATTAAGCACAATGTTTACAAGTCTATCTATACCAAACAAACTTGGTATAAATAACAAGTAAATCCTAAACTAAGGACAAATACACATAACGCCCAAATCTACGAAGACAGCTAATAAATCAAAGCACAATTACAAAACGTATTCTACCGTTAGGAATAAAGCGTGTTTAGTAGCCCAAGGTTATACACAAGTCGAGGGAATTGATTTTGATGAGATATTTGCCCCCGTTGCTAGACTTGAATCGATTAGGTTATTGCTTGCTATTGCATGTTGGTTTAACATTACCTTACATCAAATGGATGTTAAGGGTGCATTTTTAAATGGATATATAGATAAAGAAATATATGTTGAGCAGCTGAAAGGTTTCGAAGATCCACATTTTCCTAATCATGTTTTTAAGTTGCAGAAAGCGCTTTATGGACTTAAGCAGGCGCCTAGAGCTTGGTATGGTAGGTTGACTACGTTCCTACTTGAATTTGGGTTCGTGCGAGGTGAAGCCGATCGAACACTCTTTGTAAAAGAGTTGGTTCTGATATTTTGATTGCCAGATTTATGTAGATGATATTGTTTTTGCGCTAGTTCTCAATCCATGTTAGACCAATTCGTACATCCTATGAATTCTACTTTCGAAATGAGTATGATTTGTGAGCTGACATTTTTCTTAGGCCTGCAGATTAAGCAAAGCAACGAGGGTATTTTCATGTCCCAGGAGAAGTATGCAAAGAACACAGTGAAGAAACTCGGGCTAGATACTGCCAAGGTAAAAACACTGATGGGTTCAATACAGAAGGTAAGTAAAGATAATGTTGGACAGAATCTTGACCCCACGTTGTATCGTTCCATAATAGGCAGTCTTTTATAGGGTTGTCAACGGGGCGGGTTTGGGGCGGGATCTAATCCCCGTCGCCATTCCCGCAAGGCAAACAGGGACGAAATCGTCCCCGATTCCCTGCCCCGTCCTACTTTTAAAAAATTAATTTATATTATATTAATAATATTTTAATAATATTTATATTATTTAAACAATATTTTTTATCGTATTAATATTATTTTAATATTATCCAAACTATATTTTAATATTATTTATCTTATAATAATATTAATTGAATATAATATATATTATTTTAATAATGGGGACGGGGCGGGTAACGGGGCGGGGATATCCGCGGGGAAAAATTTCCCTTCGTCCCGCCCCACGGGGGTAGAATAGCGGGGATTCTCCGTCCCATTCGGGGCGAATCCCCGCGGGGACGGTGAATCCCCGTCCCATTAACAACCCTAGTCTTTTATATCTTTCAGCGAGTAGACCTGATATTATGTACAGCGTTTGCATTTGTGCTAGATGTCATGCTGAGCCAAAAGTGTCCCTTTAAATGCTGTGAAGAGAATTTTAAGATATGGGAGTGGCTCGTATAGTTCAGGGTTATGGTTCTCGAAAGATACTAACACGAATCTTGTACGATACAGACATGCTGATTGGGCAGGTGACGAAATGACCGCAAGAGTACAAGTGGCGGATGTTTCTTCTTAGGTAATAATCTCGTGTCTTGGTATAGCAAGAAAAAAAATGGTGTTTCTCTTTCTACGGCTGAGTCTGAATATGTGGCTGCGGGTAGTTGTTGTAGTCAGCTTATATGGTTGAATAGCATAGTGATTATGGCTTAGAGAGTGAGTCTGTGCTCATGTATTGTGATAATCTAAGTGCCATTAATATTTCTAAGAATCCTATTCAACATTCACGTACCAAGCATATAGATATTAGACATCATTTTCTGAGTGATATGGTCAGAAAAGAGCTAGTTAAAATAGAGCATATAGATACTAAGCATCAATTAGCTGACATATTCACGAAAACGTTGAATTTTGACAGGTTTTCGAACCTAAAAAGTCCATAGTTTTGCATTAGTCTGTCTGAATGTTGGTCCAACGTTTCGATCAACATAGCATATGTCGAACTTGATTGTTACTGCTTTGATATTTGATTTACTGTTCTCTGTTATTCTGTGAAATGATTTGACTCACCTAATCCGTTCCCTGAAATGACTCACTTCCTTGAAAAAAAATGAAAAATTGCACGTGATCCTTTTTCAAGATACAGGCTCATATAATAAGCTTTCCTAGGTGCACGGCATTCACGATGATGATGTACTCTTTGCGACAAAAATCCTAATCTTGATGATAAGGATCTTATAAGGGCTATGCATTATACATGTCTATAACTGAGGAGGGCAAAAAATGAAAGGGAATTAAGTTTAGGGTGTTGAACAGAAAAGTCTGGAATTTCATAGTAGAATGTTGAGTCTTATGTTGGGGCAACATATGTGACTGTCAGTTTGATCATGCTGATTCTTTGTGCTTTCGTTTATGTGTTTAGCTTTAGGATTACTTGTGTCGGTGTCTTGTGTCTAGTATCTATATCTCTCATATTGCATTAGTATCTCTCGAAGAACAGCCTGCTATGCTTGTCTCATGTGCTCATCAACGTTGCTAAAATCGGTTAGTATCGCTCGCTCCTATGTTGATTTTTTACTTGGTTATTCTTCGCTGAACCATGACTTGCTCCTGATTTTTCGCATGCAAGAATTCTCTTGGACTGTTAAATTTTTTTTGACTTGGCTCGATATCTTCCACTTGAACAAATCTTATTTCGTAATTTAGGTAATCTCTGCAAATTCGGGACATTCTTTCAGACTATAGATTTCAAGATTTATACTTCTCTGCTTCGATGTTTTAAATCTTGAATGTCGATGGCAAACTCACCCAACTTCGAGTCTGAGAATGTTGATCCAGTTGTTGGCTCCACATCTTCCTCAACATTTCACCTCGAGATGTTCTCTGATTTTTCCCAACAAGGGGGAGAAGATGGTGCGGATGGTGTTAATCAAAGTAGTTCAACTTTTGCTGGGGGTACGGGAACTTCGACAGGGAAAGCTAGAACTGAAACAGAAGAAGCTGACCAAGAGAATGCGTTTGAATTTCTGATCCTTTACTAATTTTTGCATGCCTGATAGAGTTTAATGCTTTCGTGCATGCTTATTTGCTTCTCTGACATGATTGCCTGTTTGATTATCTGTCGAATGTTTCTGTTTTGCAGATTTACCTAAAGACCTCGGATGGCTATGTACTAACATTTAGTACTTTGAATAGTTTGATGACTATTCTGTTTTATTTGCTCCAACCATATTTTTGGATTTTTTGGTTGAGTATATTTTTGCCTTCAGGGGGAGTTTTTGGAGATTCTGCACTGACTTTTTATAGAAGTGAGTCATTTGCTGAGGATGTCAGAAGTTGCACCAAATGTTAGTCCAACATGCTCCAACATCAATTGTAAATGCCATATTACGGGGGAGTTTCTTCCTTCCCAAAAAGGGGGGAGATGATGCAGAAAAGCACGGGTTTTGGAAAGAAAGAAAAAAAGGGGGAGATTGTTACTGTCAAATATTTGAAAAAAGATTTTGTCTTTATTCCCCAAAATAAGTGGTGGACCTACATGCCAAAAATAGGAGATCGCAATTACCAAATGTGAAAGATATGAAGATCAAGGGTAAATAAGGAGAGAAGATTCGAACTAAATATATATTATATTTAGGAAGATATTCGAGGAGATATTTTTTAAGAGATTATCAAGAGATCTTTTACAAATTCAAGAGGGAGCCAAGGCCTATAAATAAGAGGAGAATTCGAGCTACATACTTGGACTTTTGGACAAGAAACTTTTGAGACGCGAAAAGTATAGAGTTTACGTTGAGAGAATATGAGAGAGCACGAGTTTGTTTTTAGCCTAGTATTTCGTCTTTGCAAAAGTCGTAAAACTTTGTAGTTTGGTAGGATCGCAAGATTCGTTTTCTTAGGCTTGATCTTTTTGTAATCCATTTTTAATAGTGGAATTTTGCCATGAGGCTCGCAGCAAGTTGATTACTTGTTGCATAAATTTACATCTCGTGTGCATCGTCTCTACTACTAAGTTTTATTTTTTCCCTATGCTAAATCGTTCTGATCCCGAGTGTTGGCATGCGTGTTGATTCAATATTTTAGTCAACATCTTTGTGTCTGCTTTTAAACTTTGTTAGGTCGCATCCATATCGTATAGGGACCACTTCACTCTCTACAGAAAGTTATAAGCTCACCAAGATGCCTACTCGAAACTGATAAGCTGTAATTTATAGAGAAGAATTTCCCAGCTCGTGCATTGACGAGATTATACTAGCGCCTCTCAAGTTGTACCACTCCTTTTCCAACTTATAAATTGTTGGAACTTTTATAAGTTCTATCTCAGCCTTCGATCTTCATTCACGCCTGATTTTACGGTTCTCATTTAAACGTGCTGAAGCAAAAACACTTGGTTTCTTCAGGTTTCATCGGTTCTTTCTCAACTTGATCATCCGAGCTCATATTCATCCTTCTCTGGCTATGATTAATGGAGTTTTAGCTCCCAACACTTACAATTCAATAGATTTTTGTTGATTACATCTCAACTCATGGTGCAGATATGTCGTCCATTGGTTCCAACGAAGCACTCCCAGTTCTTAGAAGGGATGTAAAATCTAGAACTTTGTCCAACGCCGATTGCGTGATGGTTGGACCTACATATGCTCTTTATAATCCTTGCGTGCAAAAAATGAGGTAATATTGATGTAAAATTCAACAAACTTAGCCGCCTTGTCGCAAGGTTGGCAATAAGGAGAGGCCCACCTACCTGCACATGGAGGTACGCGTGATAGTTGCAGGCCAGAGATTTATGAGAAGGCTAAGTGAAAATCAAATCACTAAACTTCTCCAAGAGACACGTGCGTGCGCAATAGAGATAGAGTAACGTATACTTGAGGTTTTTCTTCTGACAAAAAATATCACCCCTCTTGCTCGTTATCGATATTATAAACTTAAACTTTTCACGTTGTTAGGTTCTAAGAGGTTCTATTGCGTACCTTGTAGCACAATTTTCTTCTGCTCGGCAAGTAAATAAAGTTTTATTATGCTGTTTTGTCTTTTGTTAGTCTACCCGCAAAAATAAACACTGCAAAGGCGCTTATGCGAAGGAGTTTGGGAAAAAGATAAGTGAACGAATGGCCAATCAGGTTGAAGCATGCATCTTAGCTTCACCCCGTGTAATGCGAGCGAATAAAAAATGAAGTTGCATGTTTTTCCCATTACTTCTGTCATCTTTGCAGCTCAAGCATCACGATTCAGGCCGAGAAAAAGACTGTCGCCAACAAAAGGGGCAATGGAACATGAAGAGAGATATTTGCAGAAAAAACCTTATCTTTCATATTCCATTGCCCTTTTTGTCGGCGACAATCTTTTTCCCTGCCTGAATCATGATACTTGAGCTGCAAAAGGTGACAGAAGTGATGATAAAAGACATGCAACCTCATTTTCTTACTTCCAAGGACTATAAATATAAATGCCGCATTACTCGGGGTGCAGCTAGGACGGGTGTTGTCCATTCGCTCACTTATCTTTATCCCAAACTCCTTCGCATAAGGGTCTTCGCCATATTTATTTTCGCGCATAGTCTAACAGAAAAATAACAGCATATGAAAGTTTTGAAACAAAGTTAAAACATCCATTTAAGTTGCAAATAGAACTTCTTAGAACCCAACAAAAAGAAAAGTTTAAGTTGATAAGATCGAATTGGGCAAGAGGGATGACGTTTTTCCAGAAAAAATAAAAAAACAAAAAAACCTCAAGTATCTGTTGCTCTCTATATCTAGGGCGTACGCACGTGTATCTTGGAAAAGTTTAGTGATTTGCTTTTCACTTAGCCTTCTCATACATCTCTGGCCCCCAACTATCACGCAGACCTCCATGGGCAGGTAGGTGGACCTCTCCTTATTAACAACCTTGAGACAAGGCAGCTGAGTTTGTTGGATGTTACATATATATTACCTCATTTCTTTCTCCGAAGGACCATAAGAGCATATGTAGGCACCGACCATCACGCAATCAGCATCAGATAAAGTTCTAGATTTACGTCCCTACTCAGAAGCCAGCCTACAAAATCAATCACAAGGAGTGGTTCGTTGAAACCAATGGATGACACATCTGCACCATGAATTGAGATGTAATAGACAAAAAACTGCCGAATTGAAAGTATATTTGATTGAATCATCGGAAAGAATAAGTATAGCCTCCAAATCATATTTGTTTATTATTTTTTTCGTAATAGTCGCTCTGACACTATTTTTTTCTACCTAGCTGACTCCTCAAGGTCTTTGGCATCGACGCTTGTTAACACTCATTAGCGATTCAATGTGTTCTTCCTTTGTGTTCCTTGTGTGACAGCATAATCATATAATATGAAACAAAATAAACGTCTCCAAAATATTTCATAACTTGATGTGTGCTGAATAAGTGAATGCGCCCAAGATATCAAGAATGCTACTTGATACGGACCAATACACGATGGGCCAAAAAAAATAAATAAATAAGAAGCCCGTCAGGCCCGTTAAAGAAATGATTTAACACTCCATAAAAAACAACGCTTCCTCAGTACACTATCCAACGAAAAGACCCACAAAGACAAGGAAGCTTCTGCAGTAAGCTTTAGGCTTTATAGAGGAAAAAGCAACGACTGACGCGATTGAAGACTGACAGCCCACAGTACACGTTGTCCCAGAAGGTCTTATCACTAAGGAATCTCAAGGGTGTTGGGAGCTCCTATAAAAGGAAGACTTGGCCATTTTCACAAGGCATTCTCATTATTTTACACTTCATCACACACGAAAATCTCTCAACTGTAGTATTCTTCATTTTTCATGTTCTTACGAGAGAAAAGAGAGAAAGAAAGTATAGTGAGTATGTAATTTCCAAGAATGATAAAGAGAACGTTGAAGCGCCCCGTGGACGTAGGATTCTACAGAATCCGAACCACGTAATCTCCTCTCTCTCTTTTTATGTCTTTATTATGCATCATTTATATCATATCACGAGCACAACTTGGTTCGCACCACTCAAGGACCTCCGCGGACCTACTTTCTGTTACGTCCTTTTCGCGTCCCCAACACATCCAAAATACGTCCCCGGCGTCCCAAACACATCTCAGCATGTCTCAGACAGGTCCCCAATGTCCCAAACAGGTCCCCAAACACGTCCTGACTTCCCCAATACGTCCCAATACCACAAATACGTCCCCCACAAGTCCCAAACACGTTCCCTTCAGTCTCTCTTTCAATAAGCACCTTACGCACATAACTTTATCGATTCTCCGGCTATATAAATTCCCCTTTCTCACACATATAAATTCCGTTGATTGGGTTAGCCCCATATCAAATGGCGCCGTCTGTGGGAAATTTCGAGTTGAAGGCGTGATGATTTTGCCTATATCATGCGAAGTTGTGCTTAACTTTTACTGACTCTTCTTTCTTTTCTTCATTTTTGTTGGGACGAAACAAAACTCAACGGAGAAACGCCCACCTATGGAGAAGAATTTAGACCCACAGTTCGCGGGAGCTGCTGAAGGTGACCGCAACAACCGTCCCAGTGCCCACCTCTGTGATATTAGCACCTGAAACACATGCCATAGATGATGAAGAGGAGCAAGATGGTATAGATAAATCAAAAAGAGATGTTAGAACAGCCACGGGGACCTCTCTCGGTTCCGCTAGCGAACCACCCGAAAACGTGAAGGGAGCTGGGAGCTCCAGAAGGAGAAAGTGATAAGCGACACTCAGGAAAGGAGGAAAACATCTGGGCAGAAAAAGGAAGGGAACTTCAAGACCAATTCACGGACCTCAAACACGTCGTGGCAGGAACTCCGATGGAACGTACATGGGGAGTTAAGCTCCCCGGCTCCGTATGCTATTAAGTACCGAGAAGAAAAACAAGTCATCATGCTAGAGAAAGAGGGAGGCATCCGGCGATGAGAAGGCTCGCGGCCGAAACTCCACCCTCGGAACCTAAAAGCCCAGCTCCGCGCTGGCAAGAAGACCCGAAGCTCCGCAGTTCGAATCTCCCCAGCTCCTCCTTGGCAAGAAGACCCGGAGCTCCCCATGTGGGACCTCCCAGCTCCGCTTTGGCGTATGAAGATCCAGGGAAGATCAGAGTCCAACTCCGTGCGGGCGCACGAAGGTCCGCGGGACCTAAAAATCACTTCCGCATCAACACTTGAAGGATGTGATCAAGAGGCTTATCCTGGCGGAACACCTGGAATAGGTGCTAGCCGTAGTAGCAAAGGTTCGTGCCTCGATGGCATACGAAGGTTCGTTTTTGGGGACCTCCAAACTAGCTCCGCCCGAGCACAAGGAGGCCCAGTGGATCTATTATGTGAGCTCCACGCGGGTACGAGAGATTCGAGATGCTAGGGACCGGCGGGACCTACCCTTTCATTCGACAAATGGAGGACGAGGACCTCCACATATACATCAGCGGGTCCAACATTGCGGCCCTGGGGGCATCCATCACCATTTTCTCCGTAAAAATAAGTGCACCAACCAACGGCCTCCATGATGGGAGCTCGTTGTGTCCTTGTCCCAAGAGCTCCCTCAGACTTTCCTAAAGCTGTTATGTTAGGAAGAAACAGTCGAGAGACGGGCCCCCGGAAAACCACCTCCATCTCGAGACGGGGAACTGTTGGGATCTCTCCTTAGGGTCCTGCGAAACCTCATACCGTCATCGAGGAAATCCTTACCAAGCCAGGAGACATCCCCTGATGAGAAGGCTCGAGGCCGAAACTCTGAGACCCTCTAAATCTCATTTTCATTTACATTATTGATACCATATTAAATACATGCATCATACTAACAATTACTATCATATGAAGGATGAAATCAAAGGACCCATCCTAAGGGAACATCAGAGGGAGTTCATTGGTCATGGCCTCGAGCAAAGTCCGGAGGTGGCTGAGAAGGAGTCTGTAGGAACTGTGCCGACTAAGGGCAGACAACGTCCACCTCCTCCAGATAGGGGCCAGTTCTAGCCAGGACTCATGTCCTTGTCATAGTAGGAGCGTGAGGCTCTGGGGAGTCCAATGTCCAACAGATACCGAATCATGCACCCGAGCATTTGAAGGACTGAGAGGCCCAACTCCGCAATGGTGTACAAAGGTCAGATGGACCTCAGAACCCAGCTCCACGTTGGTACGTGAAGCTCCGCAAGACCTAAAAGCCCAGATCCGTGCTGGCAAGAATACTCGGAGCTCCTCCTCCGGGATCTCCCCAGCTCCGCGCTGGCAGGAAGCCATGGAGCTCCGCCTTCGGGACCTCCCAGCTCCGCGCTGGCAGGTGAAGGTCCGCATGACCTAAAGCCCAGCTCCGCGCTTGCAAGATAACCCGAATCTCCGTCTTCAGGACCTCCCAGTTCCGCGCTGGCAGGTGAAGGTCCGCAGGACCTAAAGCCCAACTCCGCGCTGGCAAGATGACCCGAATCTCCGTCTTCGGGACCTCCCAGCTCCTTGCTGGCGCAAAGACCCGAAGCCCCGCGCCAGCAGAAGGCTTAAAAAGCTCAGTCCCATCAAGACCCGAGCTCCTATATGTGGGATTTAAGAGTTAAACCCCACGCACAAAGCCTAACCCCTTTGTGAAGAACCACTGGGGAGTTACAAAGATCAGCTCCGTGCTGAAAACGAAGACATGATCTATGTATTTGAGATCTCCATGCCGAGCTCCTCGTCAGCATGCAAAGTCCGTCATAAGGGATCTCCGAACTAAAAGAAGCCGAGCTCCGCACTGACACGCGAAGGTCCAGGGGACCTAGAAGATAGCTCGATGATGACATCCGAACCTCCGGAGATCTGGGGCCAGGGACCTCGTTATTAACCAAGAAAAGGGGCTTCATTTCGCCATCACTTTCAAATTTCAGACCTCCAACAAGGAGCTCGGATACTAAGCGAGCGGGCGCTATACCCACGCATGTAAGCGAGCGGGCGCTATAACCACGTGCATGTAAGCAAGCTGGTGCTATAACCGTGCTTAATTTGTATTTGGTTTATGAATTACAAAGCGAAGCTGGCGCTATAACCAGGGTAAACTAATTATGTCCCTAAGGAAATACCGCTTTGTCGGAATATAAGTATTTTATATAGAAAACAGTGCACCGTATAATATAATCGATACCAAAGGTCGACGGACCTGCGGCGTACAAAGACATCAAAGGCTGATAGCCTGCGACGTGAAATGATACCAAGGGTCGACGGACCTGCGGCGTACAAAGATATCAAAGGCTGATAGCCTGCGACATGAAAGATGCCCATGAGGGTGTACAAGATGCCACCGCTGACGGGCTGTGGTGTACAGGACATCAAAGGTCCTCAGTAAGGCCTGCGACGTGAATAGGTACCTCAGCGTAGCTGGCGCTATAACCAGGGTAAAACAGTGGGAGAAAGCCCCACTTTATATCTAGGACCTTCGGGCCTACATTACTGAACTCGCTAAGGACAAAGAAAGCCTAGCGCAAAGCGACACCCGAGGACAATGACGACGGTCATTGCAACCAAGGGCGTGAATTCGTACTTGGCTTACGAATTGAATAAGCGAGCTGGCGCTATAACCAAGCCACGATAATGATGTTCCTAGAAACATCCATCAGGTCCCGCAAAAGAAAGTATAATACGAGGAGGAAGGGAACTCCGATGAAACTTACGAACATGGGGAGTTAAGCTCCCCAAGTCCTTACCATCGTATTTCGAAAGGAAAAAATGACATAATATTTCTTACAGGCCATCACCACCCTGAAAAAGGCAAAAGGGAACTCAGAGATACGTACAGCAGGACCTAGGGACTCCTTACAAGTGCAAAGGCTCGAAGAGGAGCTCCCCCATTAGGTCCCCGCCAGGGGAGTTGAGCTCCCCTAAAACATCGCAGGTCCTAGGATGCCCGAAAGGCCTTCCACCAAGTTCCCTGAGGAGTTGGAGACGACGGGCCAGGACCGCTGCATGCTTCTCTACAACAGGGAGCCTTGAAGCACACAGGATAAGGAAGGTCCCGCAGGGATGACTTGGCCTCAGCTCCCAAGGACTCAGCACCACAACCTCCATGAAGTGTTGCTTCAGGAGAAGGGCAAAATCCTTCAAAGACAGGGGAGTCCTTCAAATAGGCTTGACCCTAATCCTCCGCCAGGCCCCCTAAGAACTTCTTCCCAGCAGCTGTAGGAAGAAGGAACTTCACGACGCTGCAAAAGTGCTACCTGCTCCTCCAAGCTCCAACGGAGACACTAAACACAGGGGAGTTGTGCTCCCTAACACATTGCAGGAGCAGGGCTCTCCGAAGAGATGAAGTCGACGCATGGGAGTTCGGAGATATCAGCGCCGCAGGGAGCTAGAGTTGAGGGTTCAAGGGAACAGGCGGATCCCCGGGAAGCATTCGGGAGAAAGGAGGTTCCGACGAGCAGAAATGACTCCGGCACTGTATCGTCCCCTAATATAATGTCGCATTAAAGGTGCAAATTCCCTCAGAAAAGGGGAGTCCTTCAGGCACGCTTGGTGCCGGTCCTCAGCTAGGTCCTCTCGGAACTCCTTTCCAACCGCCATGGATGGGAGATGCTGCTGAGAGGAGCAGGTACCTTCGGCCTCTGCCACCACCAAGTAAGCATCTCACTCTTCCATCTCCTTAGCGAAGGAGCTCCGCAGTTCCTCCCGCACTATTCCACGAGTAGGGTGTGCTTCGGCCTTTCTTTGTTCCTGGGAGCTCCACAGTTCCCTCTCGCGCTGCTCCACTAACTTAGCACATCCCACCTCCACCTTTTTGCAACCCGAATTCAATTCCCGGGCTACTTCCATTTGCTGCCAACAGCTCGACCGCTAAGGTCCCTACAGATCACAAAAGAGGCTCAACACTTCGCCCCCTGAGGAACGGAGTAAAGAAATCCCCTTTTTTGCTTTTCCTTTCTAAACTTTTTGACGAAGCTGTTCCTTTTGACACCCGAGGCAGGGCGGTAATGGGAACTTCTTGAGCTCCCATGACAAGAGAAGGAACTAAAGGAACACCCTCCGTTCCTACCGAAGGACGAATCTCCCCGCAAACGTCCTTAGCCACCAGGACGCAAAGGAGCAAGGGAGCTACAGAGGGTGCGCTGTGGAACTTGGGAACTGATTCCTTCCTCCACATCAGCCAGCAGACCACGCCGAAAACTCGTCATACCTGCCTCGAAGGTACCAAGACACTAACCGAACCTTTGGCATACATCCCCACAAGAGGTAATTACGATAGGTCACTAAAAGGGAGGTAAGGCCCATCCTGTTACTTTACTCTAATTTATTTTTGTACCAAAAGACAAATTAGAGTAGGGGAGTGGTTGATACGGACCAATACACGATGGGCCAAAAAAAAATAAATAAATAAGAAGCCCGTCAGGCCCGTTAAAGAAATGATTTAACACTCCATAAAAAACAACGCTTCCTCAGTACACTATCCAACGAAAAGACCCACAAAGACAAGGAAGCTTCTGCAGTAAGCTTTAGGCTTTATAGAGGAAAAAGCAACGACTGACGCGATTGAAGACTGACAGCCCACAGTACACGTTGTCCCAGAAGGTCTTATCACTAAGGAATCTCAAGGGTGTTGGGAGCTCCTATAAAAGGAAGACTTGGCCATTTTCACAAGGCATTCTCATTATTTTTACACTTCATCACACACGAAAATCTCTCAACTGTAGTATTCTTCATTTTTCATGTTCTTACGAGAGAAAAAGAGAGAAAGAAAGTATAGTGAGTATGTAATTTCCAAGAATGATAAAGAGAACGTTGAAGCGCCCCGTGGACGTAGGATTCTACAGAATCCGAACCACGTAATCTCCTCTCTCTCTTTTTATGTCTTTATTATGCATCATTTATATCATATCACGAGCACAACTTGGTTCGCACCACTCAAGGACCTCCGCGGACCTACTTTCTGTTACGTCCTTTTCGCGTCCCCAACACATCCAAAATACGTCCCCGGCGTCCCAAACACATCTCAGCATGTCTCAGACAGGTCCCCAATGTCCCAAACAGGTCCCCAAACACGTCCTGACTTCCCCAATACGTCCCAATACCACAAATACGTCCCCCACAAGTCCCAAACACGTCCCCTTCAGTCTCTCTTTCAATAAGCACCTTACGCACATAACTTTATCGATTCTCCGGCTATATAAATTCCCCTTTCTCACACATATAAATTCCGTTGATTGGGTTAGCCCCATATCACTACTCAACGGTACATTTGGGACTGACTTTAATAGATGATAAATACATATACTTTTGTGATGTCTCTCCAGCCTCTCATCGTGATTTATAGACATATGCAGTACGTGAAAATCTGATCTTAAAAGAAGAATTTCTGATGCAGCGCAATGTAATGCAATCCGTTCATCGGAGGGAGTGGAATCTATGAATAGAAAGAAAAAGCCGTGATGAACACAGAATAGAAAGAAAAAGCCGTGAAAAAACTGCCATGATTTGGTCTATCAATTAGCCAATCATAATTTTTGTCATTAATAATTATTGAAAGCACTTAAGTTAATTACCACCCACTATCTATTATTAGTATAACTACCCACTATCATTGTATAACAATAAAAAATATATTTTTAGTACACATAAATGTAAAACTAATTTTAATTTTTAATGAATTAATTAAATATAGGAACGCATTTTCTACATAAAAATAATTCTAACGCATATTCTTCTATTTATATATTATTGCAGATGCATTGAATGTGCAAATAGTACTAGTTTATTTAAGGGAGAGCACTACATAGTAACTGCTATTTGTGTGTCAATTTCATATTAATTATCATTTTTTACATTAATGGATAAAATAAGGAATTATATTTAATTTAAACACTATTATATTAAAAATTAAAATTGCCTTATTTAAATTATGTACTCAAAGGCTTATTTAATATTTTTTAGATAGTAGCACATGCATTGAATGTGCTAAATCACTAAGTATTAATTTTTCTCGGGTTAGATAACTAAAACGATCAACATCTATTAAAAGATAAATTAAAATAAAGAGACAAACGTATACAATAGAGCATTCCTTATTTTAATATAAAATATGGTTTCTATCACATACGCAATTAAACAATTCGTAAGATTTAGGATGATCAGCAGTGTCATGCATGTGAGTCGACAACCCACTTTCTAGACTCGAGTATTTATAGATGATTGTTGCTTGACTAAAGATGAAGACAACTGAGATAACAAACTGACTTGAGACATGCACATTTACCGTGGATTCAAGATGAAATGTAAAAAAAATGACTTCCATAAACAAACATTGTCCATCATACAAACACATGCACACATTGTCCAGTTCCACTCTAAGACCGACTGGTATCTTCCACACTGTCAGTAAAGTTTAGATAAGAAATCGAGTGTTTATTCACCCCTCTAAACACACAAACCGATCCTAAAAGCTTATGAAATTTTACACACTTAATAATATGACGTCTATTGCGTAGTGTTGAAAATGTGCATCGTTATAATCCTTTCTACCGACCATATATTAATATCACATTTGAAAACCGAAGGCTGATAGGATTGATTTTGCATGTTTAGAGAGGGATGAATAAAAAAGAACTTTTGTGCGCTTTTTGGTTTGTATTGATAACTAGTTCTGTCTTGAATTGATTACTGATTTGCAATCCAATAGTAAGACAAAAGATACTGGAAGTTTTTTTTCATTGACTATGGAGTGATGTTTGTGAGCGTGACGACTAAAATATAAGAGACAGATTATTTATTTCTCAAACTACAATGGTTACGTTTCATGTTTTGTGGAGATGGCGAGTGTGATTTGATTTTTTTTTGTTAATAAATTTGAGCTTTCCTATTGATAAGTGATTGTTTTAATTCTACCACCAAATTAACGATTTCCAAATGATGACAAAGTTTACAATTGGGCGCCTTCAGGAGGTGAAATGAAAGGTGTTGACCTTGGTTATAGCCGACCCATAATAAGTAAATAAAAGTAGATAACATAAAATATAACACAAATATATATCCACTAAAAGATACATATTTTATTATACATAGTATTAAAAATTTCGAAAATTTTCACAATGAACCCCCAATCACAATATAGATCGAGCCTTGCTGACGAGTATTGTTACATCGATGAAAAAAGCCTTGAAGAGTTCACAGCTCAGTTGAACATAGCGATTGAGTTAGCCGCAACATAAAGATTTGGAAGCAGGACCGAACTTAATGACTATTACGAGAAGAATACATAACCAAATATAACCATGAAATCTTTTACATATGATAGGACTTGGATTTCACGCTGGTCCAAGCGTGGGTCAAGTCAAAGGATTCCAAGGCTGGATTTGAGACCGAGCACTGCTATGAATCCTTCAAGACCAGCATTGCTTGGTCACAAGTCCAACCTTCCAATCCTATTACTGGGCTCATGTATAGATCAACTAGATATGCACCTATGTTATTTATTTTTCAAGAAAACATACTTCCTTCGTCTAGTTTACTGACAACACTCATGAACCGGCGGTGAAGATTCTCAGTCCATTCAGTGCACGCCTTTCTCTTCAAGCTATTCCATTGATTCATGTTCAATTTCCCTTTTGTGGGCGACAATCTTTTTCTCGGCCTCTACTAGTGCTGCAGTGGCCCTTGAATGATGTTTTTCTTGCTTTGATTCTTGAAAGACCATTCGAATGCTTCTTGTTTGTTATACTGTTCCGGAGAGCTCGGTCCATTATTGCAGCATTTCTAATTAAAATAATAATTAAAAGAGTTAACGTTAGGTTAAATGTTATAGTAGGAAACGTACTTCCTTCGTCTAGTTTCGCCACAGCACCCATGAACCTTCCATGAAGCTCTTCACTCAGTACACGCCTTTTTCTTCAACCTATTACCTCGATTCATCGACCTACCATCGCATGCACCGTACTCATTCACCACCGGCCCTTTTGAAATTTCCTCCCTCCAAATTATTTTACCAACATTGCTCGGTCTCAAATCCAGCCTTCGAATCCTTTGGCTAACTAGGCTCATGCCTAGATCAGGTAGATATTCATTCATTAGTTTGGCGGTCATATATAATTAATTTTTCCTAATAGTCAGTCCAACATCATCCAGATAATGTTATATATGAATTGATATATGATGAATGTGTGAATGAGCCCAAGAGATCAAAAACCCTAATCGCACACTTGTGACTGAGTATAGATGATAAATACATTACTTTTTCTATTTCTCTTCCACCTCTTACTGTGGTTTATATAGAGATATGCAGTACGTGAAGATCTCATCTTGTAAGAAGAATTTATGATGTACCGTAACATAAGGCAGACCATTCTCATAAGGAGTTTGAATATGTGAATAGAAAGAATCTGATGAACAAAGCATACATATCGCCCAAAGCCTCTCCATACTATTCTTGTCCACCACTCGATATTATTATTATTATTATTATTGTTGTTGTTGTTGTTGTTATTGTTCTCCTCTCTCATAACTAAGATCAACGTCTATATACTACAAGAAAACATAGTACCAGAAATGGAAAATAGATACGGAATTGGTTTCGTGTCTAAATTATGAGTATTAATAAGCGGATTCTGACACGGTTTTTTTACTTCAAAATACATTAATGCTTTTATTTAGACACGGGTTAGATACCAAATTAAAATGGAAATGTGACAAAATTCATTTTAGAAACGTACTGTAACCGAATTTGCTACGAAAACAACACCTACACATCAGACACGGATAATTCCGATTCTAATCACTCAATAGATATGAATTGTGGTTTTTAGGCACCGAATTTTCCGTGTCTAATATGCCTGTTTTCTAGTAGTGATAATCAATATTCCCTTCGTCCCAAATCATTTTATACATTTTACTAAATCGGACGTCCCACATTTTTTGTACATTTCCTTATTTAACAAAAAAAAGTATCACAAATAATCAATTATAATAATATTAAATATTCTTAAAAACCGTGTCAAAATATACATTTTTTTACCTTTTAATTGTATTATTTATTAAATTATTCAGTTTCTTAATTCTCGTGCCAACTCCCAAAGTGTCCAAAAACATTTGGGACAGATGGAGTATTTATCATTGTATCGTATATTCCAAATATATCTAACTTCAAAATTCATCAAGTGTTCTAATTGATTTTTTCTTCAAACACGCGTTTAATAAGATTAATAACCGCTAACCTAAAGCTGAATGTATAAATCGTACCTTATCTTATAAAAAGGAAAAGGAAACGATAAATATCGGATGAAAGCTATGGGCACGTATATAGTACTACACATGATCCAAGAACACATAGGATTCTCATTACGCCGTGCTATTTCAAATATATTATTAAGGTACTTACAGCCCAAACTAATTGTCCCTTTCCCATTTAATAAAAAATTGTACGTATTTCTTATAAATATATTTGGTGAAACTTCACTTAAATCACTTTTAGCAAACTTTCTATCACATAACTACTTTGTCAGAGAAATATATCAATTAAGGACCAGATTTAACGTTTACCAGTTTCTTCAGTCATGCCGTACCTTCTTGTGTGTGTATTGCGTACCATAACACGTTGATATAGGGTACCTAAATGTGTTTGTACGGCATATCTATGTGTTAAATAGGGTGTAACTAAATGTGCTAATATAGCGTACTATTTTCTGTTATATAGGATACCCAATTGTGTTGATATAGGGTACCCAAATGTGTTGTATGGCGTACATGCGGCGGATCAGGTACTTATCTGCAAGAAATTTATTCTGTTAGGTATCTAAGTGATATAATTCTCTGACAAGGGAGTTATGTGATGGAAAGTTTGCAAATAGGGATTTAAGTGAAAGTCTTCCAATATTTTTTTACTTTTGTAGGTAAAATCCGGGTCCGTATTTAACATATTTTCGTTTTTAGGTAAAATAATTTCCTAGATTTATATTTCAGAACAAATATGGATCTCTTATTGTCTTTCCAAGAAAAAAAAAGCCGACATCATCGTGTGACTTTGAATGTTTTTCATTTACTTGAATACTTAATAGGTATTAGAAAAAGAACACTGATAGGTAAATAATGACGTAGCATTTAGAGCATCTTCAACCGAACACCAAAAATCCAAAATTTGAGGTAAATTTCACGCCAAAACTAAACCCAAAATGCGTTGGATACATTACCTCTCTTCATTTGGACAGATGTTATTATGGAAGCATGTATCTGTTTAATATCCAATTATCAGATGTATTAGTGTGTGAAAAACTCCAACTCTGGTACTTAATATGAAAGAAGAGTGGGTGCTATGGTTTAAGAATGTAAGTCTGTGTGTCGTTTGCTGATTATCGTATGCTTTCGTAGTATGTTAGGTCTCAAGAACCGTAAACTTAGGTCCATAACAGTTCGCCTTTGTTTTGAGAAGTCAAAGATTCGATTAGTCTAAATAATATTTGTTGTATTAGTTGTAAAATATGTGGGTAATATTGAAATTTGTAACAATTGGTGTGGAAGTGAATATTACAAAATAGTCTTTTGAGTTTGAGAATGAGTTGAACGGTTGAAGAAGAATTACTGCATTTGAGTTTGGGAGTACATTTGCGTTTGAGAATGCGTTTCTTGGTTGGAGATGGTCTTACTTAAATCCAAAAACGAAAAAATTAAAAATAATAATCCCAACTATGAGTAATCCACCTAAAATAATCCCAACTATGACTTACTTCCGAATGATCTCAACTATATGGATAATCTTCCCAAAATGCACCCAAGTGACTTGACACTTGTTTAGTAGGTAAATTTATATATTTTCTTAATTATAATTACATAGACACTTTTATAAAATGGAAACTTCATTTCAAAATAAATCAAACATGTGAAAACATAATAAATTCATAAATCGTTTTTAAGGGAATCCTATATAGACGCACCATGGTTAAGGTAAACTTAAACTTTGGATTATGTTATTATAATATATAAATATTATTTAAATACTATTTAAATATTTTTTAACTTATACACTAAGATTTATTTTAGAAAAAATCACATGCGGTCAAGGATCCCCGCGACGACTAAGATGGACAATTTTATCCCGCTACTTTGCGGGACAAGGATAGAGATTAGACCCACGCCTCGAACTTGCCGTTTCTCATTCCTAACTATGGTTTATAACCTACTAATGGTAGGTGGTAGATGTGTTCAATCAGTTTCCGTTCCGGTTTCGAACCTTTTAAATATTTGAATTTTTTTATTTATTCTGTTATTTATAAATATTAAATCCAATAGTAATAATAAATTGGCATTTACATTGTCAAATAATTAAATCCGACAGTACTAATAAATTGGCATTTATATTGTCAATATAAACCCGCAGTTAATTGATGATTAACCGATGGTTTCCTATTTGGGGAATGGAAAACTGAAATCGGACAGTTATCAATAACGATCCAATTTTTCTTTAAACCGAACCATTGACCGTCGATGCGGTTCGGATTTTGACTTTTTAAACCATCTGAATAAGGAAAAAAAAAATAAATTGATAAAAAATCAAAACCGAATAAGTTAGTCGATTAACTAGATGGCATGTGTCATAGGTGACCCGTTCAACAAATTACACCAAGTCACGGGTGCAGTTTGAGAAGACTCACCAGTCACCCTATAGTTGGATTATTAAGAAATAACTCGTTGTTGGGATTATTTGGAGGAAACTTATGATATTTGGGATTATTATTGTCAAGTTTTCCAATGCAAAAATCAATATACTTAGTTACCCAAGTTTACAATTTGGAATATCTTTTACTAACTTGGAACCAAGTTTTACAAGGAATTATCATTATAATGAAAATGACGAATCAATGAACAAAACGTCAGTGTCTCAACTTAAGCTTTTAGGTGTGTTTGTTATGGGGTGATCCTCCAAAACATCACTGTGATCCTTCCATCGCTTTCTAATCACCGTGTTTATTTAGCGTGAGTGATGAATCATCATTGAGATGGAGGATCACTGAAGTGATCAAAACGGGGGATATTTCAAGCTTTCGGATCACCCCCAAAAAGCAGGGTGATCATCCATCACCGTGATGGGGTGATATTTTCAATATATTTTTTGACAAAATTATCCCTTGTCTTTTAACATTCATTCCTTATATACCCTTACTCCTATTGTAAATTACATAACCAACATATTTAAATCTTAAAAAATTTATATTTAATGCTTAAAAAATAAAAGAATTATGTTGAAGGATTATAGAACATACTTATAATTAATATTTGATTAATCTATTAAAGCTTTAAAAATAAAATAATGATATTGAAGAATTATATAAAATATTTATAATTAATAATTGGTTAAAAAATCTATCTTTAAAGCCTAAAAAATATAATAATTCTATTGATGAATTACATAATACGCTTATATTAAATATAATACTCGATTTTCAAATATTAATAACTATCACTTTGAATATTACGTCAAATGAAAATATTAAAACACTTTTACTTCATAATATACATAAGGTTAAATATGACATTTACACAACATCACCCCAGACATCACTGCGATTAAACAAACACAATCATCCAATATCACGTTGAAATAAATTGACAGACGTATATTGTAGTGTATCTTATTTTTATATAAAATTGAATTCTTTGATATACATCATAAAACAATTTTAAAAGACCTAGTATGATCGACGCAGTGCAACTCTATATCGCCAGCAGACTAATTAAGCTCTTGTTCTCCAACACTGTTTATCAACTATAGTTAAATATTTTGAATCACAATATTTTATATTTATAAATTGCCCACTAACATCCATATGTTGGAACAGTTATAGGTCTATTATCATATTTTATAATTATTTTATCGTTATCATAGTAAAAATTTTCAATATACGAAGTTATAAATTTGCTATTTTTTATTATCCACAATTGCAGTTCCTATTCGACCAAAGATGTATTATTACATTAACTTGCATGCAAAGACTGCGTATTAGATAGCAAGAGACATAATAATCACACCTTTGAGCTTAATAATTATTACATATCAAATTTTAAACTAAGAACTATATTGCACGAACTTTTAGACGAAATCGGTTAGTATCGCTCGCTCCTATGTTGATTTTTTACTTGGTTATTCTTCGCTGAACCATGACTTGCTCCTGATTTTTCGCATGCAAGAATTCTCTTGGACTGTTAAATTTTTTTTGACTTGGCTCGATATCTTCCACTTGAACAAATCTTATTTCGTAATTTAGGTAATCTCTGCAAATTCGGGACATTCTTTCAGACTATAGATTTCAAGATTTATACTTCTCTGCTTCGATGTTTTAAATCTTGAATGTCGATGGCAAACTCACCCAACTTCGAGTCTGAGAATGTTGATCCAGTTGTTGGCTCCACATCTTCCTCAACATTTCACCTCGAGATGTTCTCTGATTTTTCCCAACAAGGGGGAGAAGATGGTGCGGATGGTGTTAATCAAAGTAGTTCAACTTTTGCTGGGGGTACGGGAACTTCGACAGGGAAAGCTAGAACTGAAACAGAAGAAGCTGACCAAGAGAATGCGTTTGAATTTCTGATCCTTTACTAATTTTTGCATGCCTGATAGAGTTTAATGCTTTCGTGCATGCTTATTTGCTTCTCTGACATGATTGCCTGTTTGATTATCTGTCGAATGTTTCTGTTTTGCAGATTTACCTAAAGACCTCGGATGGCTATGTACTAACATTTAGTACTTTGAATAGTTTGATGACTATTCTGTTTTATTTGCTCCAACCATATTTTTGGATTTTTTGGTTGAGTATATTTTTGCCTTCAGGGGGAGTTTTTGGAGATTCTGCACTGACTTTTTATAGAAGTGAGTCATTTGCTGAGGATGTCAGAAGTTGCACCAAATGTTAGTCCAACATGCTCCAACATCAATTGTAAATGCCATATTACGGGGGAGTTTCTTCCTTCCCAAAAAGGGGTGAGATGATGCAGAAAAGCACGGGTTTTGGAAAGAAAGAAAAAAAAGGGGGAGATTGTTACTGTCAAATATTTGAAAAAAGATTTTGTCTTTATTCCCCAAAATAAGTGGTGGACCTACATGCCAAAAATAGGAGATCGCAATTACCAAATGTGAAAGATATGAAGATCAAGGGTAAATAAGGAGAGAAGATTCGAACTAAATATATATTATATTTAGGAAGATATTCGAGGAGATATTTTTTAAGAGATTATCAAGAGATCTTTTACAAATTCAAGAGGGAGCCAAGGCCTATAAATAAGAGGAGAAGTCGAGCTACATACTTGGACTTTTGGACAAGAAACTTTTGAGATGCGAAAAGTATAGAGTTTACGTTGAGAGAATATGAGAGAGCACGAGTTTGTTTTTAGCCTAGTATTTCGTCTTTGCAAAAGTCGTAAAACTTTGTAGTTTGGTAGGATCGCAAGATTCGTTTTCTTAGGCTTGATCTTTTTGTAATCCATTTTTAATAGTGGAATTTTGCCATGAGGCTCGCAGCAAGTTGATTACTTGTTGCATAAATTTACATCTCGTGTGCATCGTCTCTACTACTAAGTTTTATTTTTTCCCTATGCTAATTCGTTCTGATCCCGAGTGTTGGCATGCGTGTTGATTCAATATTTTAGTCAACATCTTTGTGTCTGCTTTTAAACTTTGTTAGGTCGCATCCATATCGTATAGGGACCACTTCACTCTCTACAGAAAGTTATAAGCTCACCAAGATGCCTACTCGAAACTGATAAGCTGTAATTTATAGAGAAGAATTTCCCAGCTCGTGCATTGACGAGATTATACTAGCGCCTCTCAAGTTGTACCACTCCTTTTCCAACTTATAAATTGTTGGAACTTTTATAAGTTCTATCTCAGCCTTCGATCTTCATTCACGCCTAATTTTACGGTTCTCATTTAAACGTGCTGAAGCAAAAACACTTGGTTTCTTCAGGTTTCATCGGTTCTTTCTCAACTTGATCATCCGAGCTCATATTCATCCTTCTCTGGCTATGATTAATGGAGTTTTAGCTCCCAACACTTACAATTCAATAGATTTTTGTTGATTACATCTCAACTCATGGTGCAGATATGTCGTCCATTGGTTCCAACGAAGCACTCCCAGTTCTTAGAAGGGATGTAAAATCTAGAACTTTGTCCAACGCCGATTGCGTGATGGTTGGACCTACATATGCTCTTTATAATCCTTGCGTGCAAAAAATGAGGTAATATTGATGTAAAATTCAACAAACTTAGCCGCCTTGTCGCAAGGTTGGCAATAAGGAGAGGCCCACCTACCTGCACATGGAGGTACGCGTGATAGTTGCAGGCCAGAGATTTATGAGAAGGCTAAGTGAAAATCAAATCACTAAACTTCTCCAAGAGACACGTGCGTGCGCAATAGAGATAGAGTAACGTATACTTGAGGTTTTTCTTCTGACAAAAAATATCACCCCTCTTGCTCGTTATCGATATTATAAACTTAAACTTTTCACGTTGTTAGGTTCTAAGAGGTTCTATTGCATACCTTGTAGCACAATTTTCTTCTGCTCGGCAAGTAAATAAAGTTTTATTATGCTGTTTTGTCTTTTGTTAGTCTACCCGCAAAAATAAACACTGCAAAGGCGCTTATGCGAAGGAGTTTGGGAAAAAGATAAGTGAACGAATGGCCAATCAGGTTGAAGCATGCATCTTAGCTTCACCCCGTGTAATGCGAGCGAATAAAAAATGAGGTTGCATGTTTTTCCCATTACTTCTGTCATCTTTGCAGCTCAAGCATCACGATTCAGGCCGAGAAAAAGACTGTCGCCAACAAAAGGGGCAATGGAACATGAAAGAGAGATATTTGCAGAAAAAACCTTATCTTTCATATTCCATTGCCCTTTTTGTCGGCGACAATCTTTTTCCCTGCCTGAATCATGATACTTGAGCTGCAAAAGGTGACAGAAGTGATGATAAAAGACATGCAACCTCATTTTCTTACTTCCAAGGACGATAAATATAAATGCCGCATTACTCGGGGTGCAGCTAGGACGGGTGTTGTCCATTCGCTCACTTATCTTTATCCCAAACTCCTTCGCATAAGGGTCTTCGCCATATTTATTTTCGCGCATAGTCTAACAGAAAAATAACAGCATATGAAAGTTTTGAAACAAAGTTAAAACATCCATTTAAGTTGCAAATAGAACTTCTTAGAACCCAACAAAAAGAAAAGTTTAAGTTGATAAGATCGAATTGGGCAAGAGGGATGACGTTTTTTCCAGAAAAAATAAAAAAACAAAAAAACCTCAAGTATCTGTTGCTCTCTATATCTAGGGCGTACGCACGTGTATCTTGGAAAAGTTTAGTGATTTGCTTTTCACTTAGCCTTCTCATACATCTCTGGCCCCCAACTATCACGCAGACCTCCATGGGCAGGTAGGTGGACCTCTCCTTATTAACAACCTTGAGACAAGGCAGCTGAGTTTGTTGGATGTTACATATATATTACCTCATTTCTTTCTCCGAAGGACCATAAGAGCATATGTAGGCACCGACCATCACGCAATCAGCATCAGATAAAGTTCTAGATTTACGTCCCTACTCAGAAGCCAGCCTACAAAATCAATCACAAGGAGTGGTTCGTTGAAACCAATGGATGACACATCTGCACCATGAATTGAGATGTAATAGACAAAAAACTGCCGAATTGAAAGTATATTTGATTGAATCATCGGAAAGAATAAGTATAGCCTCCAAATCATATTTGTTTATTATTTTTTTCGTAATAGTCGCTCTGACACTATTTTTTTCTACCTAGCTGACTCCTCAAGGTCTTTGGCATCGACGCTTGTTAACACTCATTAGCGATTCAATGTGTTCTTCCTTTGTGTTCCTTGTGTGACAGCATAATCATATAATATGAAACAAAATAAACGTCTCCAAAATATTTCATAACTTGATGTGTGCTGAATAAGTGAATGCGCCCAAGATATCAAGAATGCTACTCAACGGTACATTTGGGACTGACTTTAATAGATGATAAATACATATACTTTTGTGATGTCTCTCCAGCCTCTCATCGTGATTTATAGACATGCAGTACGTGAAAATCTGATCTTAAAAGAAGAATTTCTGATGCAGCGCAATGTAATGCAATCCGTTCATCGGAGGGAGTGGAATCTATGAATAGAAAGAAAAAGCCGTGATGAACACAGAATAGAAAGAAAAAGCCGTGAAAAAACTGCCATGATTTGGTCTATCAATTAGCCAATCATAATTTTTGTCATTAATAATTATTGAAAGCACTTAAGTTAATTACCACCCACTATCTATTATTAGTATAACTACCCACTATCATTGTATAACAATAAAAAATATATTTTTAGTACACATAAATGTAAAACTAATTTTAATTTTTAATGAATTAATTAAATATAGGAACGCATTTTCTACATAAAAATAATTCTAACGCATATTCTTCTATTTATATATTATTGCAGATGCATTGAATGTGCAAATAGTACTAGTTTATTTAAGGGAGAGCACTACATAGTAACTGCTATTTGTGTGTCAATTTCATATTAATTATCATTTTTTACATTAATGGATAAAATAAGGAATTATATTTAATTTAAACACTATTATATTAAACTTGACACCACATCTTAAGTACAATTTGTCATCAAAATCAACAAAAAAAAAATTAAAATTGCCTTATTTAAATTATGTACTCAAAGGCTTATTTAATATTTTTTAGATAGTAGCACATGCATTGAATGTGCTAAATCACTAAGTATTAATTTTTCTCGGGTTAGATAACTAAAACGATCAACATCTATTAAAAGATAAATTAAAATAAAGAGACAAACGTATACAATAGAGCATTCCTTATTTTAATATAAAATATGGTTTCTATCACATACGCAATTAAACAATTCGTAAGATTTAGGATGATCAGCAGTGTCATGCATGTGAGTCGACAACCCACTTTCTAGACTCGAGTATTTATAGATGATTGTTGCTTGACTAAAGATGAAGACAACTGAGATAACAAACTGACTTGAGACATGCACATTTACCGTGGATTCAAGATGAAATGTAAAAAAAATGACTTCCATAAACAAACATTGTCCATCATACAAACACATGCACACATTGTCCAGTTCCACTCTAAGACCGACTGGTATCTTCCACACTGTCAGTAAAGTTTAGATAAGAAATCGAGTGTTTATTCACCCCTCTAAACACACAAACCGATCCTAAAAGCTTATGAAATTTTCCACACTTAATAATATGACGTCTATTGCATAGTGTTGAAAATGTGCATCGTTATAATCCTTTCTACCGACCATATATTAATATCACATTTGAAAACCGAAGGCTGATAGGATTGATTTTGCATGTTTAGAGAGGGATGAATAAAAAAGAACTTTTGTGCGCTTTTTGGTTTGTATTGATAACTAGTTCTGTCTTGAATTGATTACTGATTTGCAATCCAATAGTAAGACAAAAGATACTGGAAGTTTTTTTTCATTGACTATGGAGTGATGTTTGTGAGCGTGACGACTAAAATATAAGAGACAGATTATTTATTTCTCAAACTACAATGGTTACGTTTCATGTTTTGTGGAGATGGCGAGTGTGATTTGATTTTTTTTTGTTAATAAATTTGAGCTTTCCTATTGATAAGTGATTGTTTTAATTCTACCACCAAATTAACGATTTCCAAATGATGACAAAGTTTACAATTGGGCGCCTTCAGGAGGTGAAATGAAAGGTGTTGACCTTGGTTATAGCCGACCCATAATAAGTAAATAAAAGTAGATAACATAAAATATAACACAAATATATATCCACTAAAAGATACATATTTTATTATACATAGTATTAAAAATTTCGAAAATTTTCACAATGAACCCCCAATCACAATATAGATCGAGCCTTGCTGACGAGTATTGTTACATCGATGAAAAAAGCCTTGAAGAGTTCACAGCTCAGTTGAACATAGCGATTGAGTTAGCCGCAACATAAAGATTTGGAAGCAGGACCGAACTTAATGACTATTACGAGAAGAATACATAACCAAATATAACCATGAAATCTTTTACATATGATAGGACTTGGATTTCACGCTGGTCCAAGCGTGGGTCAAGTCAAAGGATTCCAAGGCTGGATTTGAGACCGAGCACTGCTATGAATCCTTCAAGACCAGCATTGCTTGGTCACAAGTCCAACCTTCCAATCCTATTACTGGGCTCATGTATAGATCAACTAGATATGCACCTATGTTATTTATTTTTCAAGAAAACATACTTCCTTCGTCTAGTTTACTGACAACACTCATGAACCGGCGGTGAAGATTCTCAGTCCATTCAGTGCACGCCTTTCTCTTCAAGCTATTCCATTGATTCATGTTCAATTTCCCTTTTGTGGGCGACAATCTTTTTCTCGGCCTCTACTAGTGCTGCAGTGGCCCTTGAATGATGTTTTTCTTGCTTTGATTCTTGAAAGACCATTCGAATGCTTCTTGTTTGTTATACTGTTCCGGAGAGCTCGGTCCATTATTGCAGCATTTCTAATTAAAATAATAATTAAAAGAGTTAACGTTAGGTTAAATGTTATAGTAGGAAACGTACTTCCTTCGTCTAGTTTCGCCACAGCACCCATGAACCTTCCATGAAGCTCTTCACTCAGTACACGCCTTTTTCTTCAACCTATTACCTCGATTCATCGACCTACCATCGCATGCACCGTACTCATTCACCACCGGCCCTTTTGAAATTTCCTCCCTCCAAATTATTTTACCAACATTGCTCGGTCTCAAATCCAGCCTTCGAATCCTTTGGCTAACTAGGCTCATGCCTAGATCAGGTAGATATTCATTCATTAGTTTGGCGGTCATATATAATTAATTTTTCCTAATAGTCAGTCCAACATCATCCAGATAATGTTATATATGAATTGATATATGATGAATGTGTGAATGAGCCCAAGAGATCAAAAACCCTAATCGCACACTTGTGACTGAGTATAGATGATAAATACATTACTTTTTCTATTTCTCTTCCACCTCTTACTGTGGTTTATATAGAGATATGCAGTACGTGAAGATCTCATCTTGTAAGAAGAATTTATGATGTACCGTAACATAAGGCAGACCATTCTCATAAGGAGTTTGAATATGTGAATAGAAAGAATCTGATGAACAAAGCATACATATCGCCCAAAGCCTCTCCATACTATTCTTGTCCACCACTCGATATTATTATTATTATTATTATTGTTGTTGTTGTTGTTGTTGTTATTGTTCTCCTCTCTCATAACTAAGATCAACGTCTATATACTACAAGAAAACATAGTACCAGAAATGGAAAATAGATACGGAATTGGTTTCGTGTCTAAATTATGAGTATTAATAAGCGGATTCTGACACGGTTTTTTTACTTCAAAATACATTAATGCTTTTATTTAGACACGGGTTAGATACCAAATTAAAATGGAAATGTGACAAAATTCATTTTAGAAACGTACTGTAACCGAATTTGCTACGAAAACAACACCTACACATCAGACACGGATAATTCCGATTCTAATCACTCAATAGATATGAATTGTGGTTTTTAGGCACCGAATTTTCCGTGTCTAATATGCCTGTTTTCTAGTAGTGATAATCAATACTCCCTTCGTCCCAAATCATTTTATACATTTTACTAAATCGGACGTCCCACATTTTTTGTACATTTCCTTATTTAGCAAAAAAAAGTATCACAAATAATCAATTATAATAATATTAAATATTCTTAAAAACCGTGTCAAAATATACATTTTTTACCTTTTAATTGTATTATTTATTAAATTATTCAGTTTCTTAATTCTCGTGCCAACTCCCAAAGTGTCCAAAAACATTTGGGACAGATGGAGTATTTATCATTGTATCGTATATTCCAAATATATCTAACTTCAAAATTCATCAAGTGTTCTAATTGATTTTTTCTTCAAACACGCGTTTAATAAGATTAATAACCGCTAACCTAAAGCTGAATGTATAAATCGTACCTTATCTTATAAAAAGGAAAAGGAAACGATAAATATCGGATGAAAGCTATGGGCACGTATATAGTACTACACATGATCCAAGAACACATAGGATTCTCATTACGCCGTGCTATTTCAAATATATTATTAAGGTACTTACAGCCCAAACTAATTGTCCCTTTCCCATTTAATAAAAAATTGTACGTATTTCTTATAAATATATTTGGTGAAACTTCACTTAAATCACTTTTAGCAAACTTTCTATCACATAACTACTTTGTCAGAGAAATATATCAATTAAGGACCAGATTTAACGTTTACCAGTTTCTTCAGTCATGCCGTACCTTCTTGTGTGTGTATTGCGTACCATAACACGTTGATATAGGGTACCTAAATGTGTTTGTACGGCATATCTATGTGTTAAATAGGGTGTAACTAAATGTGCTAATATAGCGTACTATTTTCTGTTATATAGGATACCCAATTGTGTTGATATAGGGTACCCAAATGTGTTGTATGGCGTACATGCGGCGGATCAGGTACTTATCTGCAAGAAATTTATTCTGTTAGGTATCTAAGTGATATAATTCTCTGACAAGGGAGTTATGTGATGGAAAGTTTGCAAATAGGGATTTAAGTGAAAGTCTTCCAATATTTTTTTACTTTTGTAGGTAAAATCCGGGTCCGTATTTAACATATTTTCGTTTTTAGGTAAAATAATTTCCTAGATTTATATTTCAGAACAAATATGGATCTCTTATTGTCTTTCCAAGAAAAAAAAGCCGACATCATCGTGTGACTTTGAATGTTTTTCATTTACTTGAATACTTAATAGGTATTAGAAAAAGAACACTGATAGGTAAATAATGACGTAGCATTTAGAGCATCTTCAACCGAACACCAAAATCCAAAATTTGAGGTAAATTTCACGCCAAAACTAAACCCAAAATGCGTTGGATACATTACCTCTCTTCATTTGGACAGATGTTATTATGGAAGCATGTATCTGTTTAATATCCAATTATCAGATGTATTAGTGTGTGAAAAACTCCAACTCTGGTACTTAATATGAAAGAAGAGTGGGTGCTATGGTTTAAGAATATAAGTCTGTGTGTCGTTTGCTGATTATCGTATGCTTTCGTAGTATGTTAGGTCTCAAGAACCGTAAACTTAGGTCCATAACAGTTCGCCTTTGTTTTGAGAAGTCAAAGATTCGATTAGTCTAAATAATATTTGTTGTATTAGTTGTAAAATATGTGGGTAATATTGAAATTTGTAACAATTGGTGTGGAAGTGAATATTACAAAATAGTCTTTTGAGTTTGAGAATGAGTTGAACGGTTGAAGAAGAATTACTGCATTTTGAGTTTGGGAGTACATTTGCGTTTGAGAATGCGTTTCTTGGTTGGAGATGGTCTTACTTAAATCCAAAAACGGAAAAATTAAAAATAATAATCCCAACTATGAGTAATCCACCTAAAATAATCCCAACTATGACTTACTTCCGAATGATCTCAACTATATGGATAATCTTCCCAAAATGCACCCAAGTGACTTGACACTTGTTTAGTAGGTAAATTTATATATTTTCTTAATTATAATTACATAGACACTTTTATAAAATGGAAACTTCATTTCAAAATAAATCAAACATGTGAAAACATAATAAATTCATAAATCGTTTTTAAGGGAATCCTATATAGACGCACCATGGTTAAGGTAAACTTAAACTTTGGATTATGTTATTATAATATATAAATATTATTTAAATACTATTTAAATATTTTTTAACTTATACACTAAGATTTATTTTAGAAAAAATCACATGCGGTCAAGGATCCCCGCGACGACTAAGATGGACAATTTTATCCCGCTACTTTGCGGGACAAGGATAGAGATTAGACCCACGCCTCGAACTTGCCGTTTCTCATTCCTAACTATGGTTTATAACCTACTAATGGTAGGTGGTAGATGTGTTCAATCAGTTTCCGTTCCGGTTTCGAACCTTTTAAATATTTGAATTTTTTTATTTATTCTGTTATTTATAAATATTAAATCCAATAGTAATAATAAATTGGCATTTACATTGTCAAATAATTAAATCCGACAGTACTAATAAATTGGCATTTATATTGTCAATATAAACCCGCAGTTAATTGATGATTAACCGATGGTTTCCTATTTGGGGAATGGAAAACTGAAATCGGACAGTTATCAATAACGATCCAATTTTTCTTTAAACCGAACCATTGACCGTCGATGCGGTTCGGATTTTGACTTTTTAAACCATCTGAATAAGGAAAAAAAAAATAAATTGATAAAAAATCAAAACCGAATAAGTTAGTCGATTAACTAGATGGCATGTGTCATAGGTGACCCGTTCAACAAATTACACCAAGTCACGGGTGCAGTTTGAGAAGACTCACCAGTCACCCTATAGTTGGATTATTAAGAAATAACTCGTTGTTGGGATTATTTGGAGGAAACTTATGATATTTGGGATTATTATTGTCAAGTTTTCCAATGCAAAAATCAATATACTTAGTTACCCAAGTTTACAATTTGGAATATCTTTTACTAACTTGGAACCAAGTTTTACAAGGAATTATCATTATAATGAAAATGACGAATCAATGAACAAAACGTCAGTGTCTCAACTTAAGCTTTTAGGTGTGTTTGTTATGGGGTGATCCTCCAAAACATCACCGTGATCCTTCCATCGCTTTCTAATCACCGTGTTTATTTAGCGTGAGTGATGAATCATCATTGAGATGGAGGATCACTGAAGTGATCAAAACGGGGGATATTTCAAGCTTTCGGATCACCCCCAAAAAGCAGGGTGATCATCCATCACCGTGATGGGGTGATATTTTCAATATATTTTTTGACAAAATTATCCCTTGTCTTTTAACATTCATTCCTTATATACCCTTACTCCTATTGTAAATTACATAACCAACATATTTAAATCTTAAAAAATTTATATTTAATGCTTAAAAAATAAAAGAATTATGTTGAAGGATTATAGAACATACTTATAATTAATATTTGATTAATCTATTAAAGCTTTAAAAATAAAATAATGATATTGAAGAATTATATAAAATATTTATAATTAATAATTGGTTAAAAAATCTATCTTTAAAGCCTAAAAAATATAATAATTCTATTGATGAATTACATAATACGCTTATATTAAATATAATACTCGATTTTCAAATATTAATAACTATCACTTTGAATATTACGTCAAATGAAAATATTAAAACACTTTTACTTCATAATATACATAAGGTTAAATATGACATTTACACAACATCACCCCAGACATCACTGCGATTAAACAAACACAATCATCCAATATCACGTTGAAATAAATTGACAGACGTATATTGTAGTGTATCTTATTTTTATATAAAATTGAATTCTTTGATATACATCATAAAACAATTTTAAAAGACCTAGTATGATCGACGCAGTGCAACTCTATATCGCCAGCAGACTAATTAAGCTCTTGTTCTCCAACACTGTTTATCAACTATAGTTAAATATTTTGAATCACAATATTTTATATTTATAAATTGCCCACTAACATCCATATGTTGGAACAGTTATAGGTCTATTATCATATTTTATAATTATTTTATCGTTATCATAGTAAAAAATTTTCAATATACGAAGTTATAAATTTGCTATTTTTTATTATCCCACAATTGCAGTTCCTATTCGACCAAAGATGTATTATTACATTAACTTGCATGCAAAGACTGCGTATTAGATAGCAAGAGACATAATAATCACACCTTTGAGCTTAATAATTATTACATATCAAATTTTAAACTAAGAACTATATTGCACGAACTTTTAGACGTAAGATGGTAAGTCAAACACGATAATTCAATAATGATAAGAGGTGGGGCTACAGAAAGTGGTCATCATCTTCTTACTTTAATCTTTATGCTTTTATCAATCCTCTCATTAAGATTTTTAATTACAATTACTATCTTCTTTTTGTTCGTGCAGCAGTTATTCCTCCTTTTAAGAAATAAAATTCCCATGCATTTGCTTCAAGGCCCTTTCTAGAATTTGGGTGTTTTGTTGCAGTAAATAAAAGAAGAAAAGAAAAGCCAGAAACTCTTTATGTCAGATTCAAAGTTTAAAGATGAGAGTATTAAGGGAACAATTAATAGAATATTTCATGAATTATCATATATGCCTCTTAAGCAAGCATAGAGATTCTAGCACATTAGTGATAAAGAAGGGAATATGGCACTAAAGAAAAAAGCACACAGAATTCAGATTCGATATGCACATTTCAGGCATTTGAAGTTGGGAAGATGAGAAAACAGGAAATAAATTACCCTAAAGTTTTAAATATACTTACGATTAATGTGAATAATGATATCATTCCTTACATAATTTTGCTTGCTAATTTATAAAATACGACCACGAATGGATTTTCGATCAGTAACTTTGAGTTTTCGAAATATTATCGATCCACTTGACTGCTGATAATATGACTTATTTTGCCGAAGAAATGCCAAAGGTTCAAATTTGTTCCGACATATGGAGTTACCGACTTATTTTTCCGGTTACCTAATTTATAATTTTGTCATTATTTCCAATGCCTTAATTCTTCACTAGGTTGATGAAAATCAGAATGTTATCATTATAAATTATGTCAAAACGACTGCTACTGTAAATCAAGCTAATTAAACTTCAACCCCATCAAAATTCTTCACTTTGGCAAAAGAAACAAAAATAAAAAATAAAAATGCGCATTAAAGCTTATGTTATTTATTCTATTTTATTTTTGTTTTTATTTTACATTTCCAGAGCCCTATATACATCATTGCCCACCCTCCTCTCCAAAGTCTGCAATTGTAATCATCACTTTTTTAACGTACGATTTTTTTAATCATCATCATCACATCTTATAACCTACTGAATTTCCCGTGTATACCATTGGCTCTACTTTATTCGCTTACATTTGGTACTTGCTTCATATCTACAAAAGAGTGGATTCAGCAAAAAAAAAAAAAAAAAATCAAAAAAAGATTAATTTAGACCGTGTGTCTTCTTTCATTGCATGGTGTGTCTGAGATAGATATGCTTGAAAGAGATGTCTGAAGAAATGTTCAGAGAAGCAATCCATGGTTAGATTTTGCCATTCAGTTTTTATTGGCTTTCAAAATCATCCATCATATCTCTAATTATTGCGTATAGAATATCACAACTCTTCTCAGATTTAGCTGATCTAGTCTCTTCTGCTCAAAAGGGCCATAAGAAAGAAAGGGTTTCTTAACTCTTCAAACTTCTCTTTTCTTGCACAAACTACATATAATCTTGTCTCTTTTCTTCTCATACCCCTCATCAAAACATGTTTCACTCAGTGATGTCAAGCTCAACCACTGTCTCCGATGAAGCTAGCCCCATCTCTAACAATGGAATTAGGGTTCAAGATTTTGGAAGCCTAAACTCAATGGTACTCAACAATAACCCCATCAATATTTCAACCCATCATCATCAGTCCCAGAAATCCAAGAAGAAGAGAAACCAACCAGGAAATCCAGGTTCTCATACATACATACATACATATATATAATATAAATCTTGATTACTACTACCATCCTTATATCAATACTTTGATATTGTATATATAAGATCCTGAAGCTGAAGTGATAGCACTATCACCAAAGACCCTTTTGGCGACGAACAGATTCGTTTGCGAAATCTGTAACAAAGGGTTTCAAAGGGATCAAAACCTTCAGCTACACAGAAGAGGGCACAACCTTCCATGGAAGCTCAAGCAAAGGAGCAGCAAAGACAGCAACAGAAAGAGGGCTTACGTTTGTCCTGAGCCTACGTGTCTCCATCACCACCCTTCAAGGGCTTTGGGAGATCTTACTGGTATTAAGAAGCACTACTGCAGAAAACATGGAGAGAAGAAATGGAAGTGTGACAAGTGTTCGAAGGTTTACGCAGTTCAGTCTGATTGGAAAGCGCATAGTAAGACGTGTGGTACGAGGGAGTATAGATGCGATTGTGGAACACTATTTTCCAGGTATTACTATTAATCATATCAGACTAAATAAATACTGATTGAAGCTGATCATCATTCGCTGCATGCTTGCTTAATCACATCCTTAAACCATATATTCAATTAATGTAGGAAGATTTTTAGATGGAGATAGTTGATAGGAATTGGTCCCTTGTAATAATTTGGTCAAAGAAGAATTCTTGGAAAACTGATAGACATATCAGAACTCTGAACTGCCTGCAAAACATTCATATTTTCTGAGGAAAAGAAGGAAATGGGGGGGACAAAAAACAAGTAATATGAATTGATTATTATCTTCAAAGTGGGCACACTCTCGTATTTGCATGCAAAGCGGTTGCAATTTTTTTATTTTTTACTTACAGATTTATATGTGCTTGGGTGATTTTCATTTACGGGTATGATGAATGAGTGTTTCTTTTCTTTCTGACACTTCTATGGTAGCTACCTAAAGTGATAATCATTCAAAAACTGCCAAGTCAAAACAGTGCATTTGCTTATCGTCACGTTGCTTTCTTTCGTATGAACAATTATTGCAAAATGTAAGAATGTCGAAAGTTCACGCACATGCACGAACACAGTAGATCATCATATTATTTCAAATTTGCATATTTGTTTTGTCATCTCCCATATAAAGAAAATATTATTGCAAGGCTTTTAATACGACAGTTATCAGAGGCATTGTTTGCGTGTCTAGGCACATTTTTGCATGCACATCACTTTCTACGTGCACTTTGGGGCGCACACTAGAAAATTCAGAAACCCTTTGATCAATTTTAAATCACGAAGTTTTTTTTTTTTTTTTTTTTTCCTTTTTACGACTCTAAGGCTCCGTTTGGTATACGAATTTTGACGTGGAAAAGAAAAGAAAAAATTGGATGGTACGACACGTGAAGCGTAATGCACAATGATTCAATGCGTATGACCACACTTTTCTTTTCTTTTCCACATCGAATTCCGCGGACCAAGCGCAACCTAAATATCATTCATCCAAACTGGCCATGGGCATGCGCCACACATTTCAGCGATGTGACTAATCTTTGGGAATTAGGTCAAACATGATTTTAAATCATACATTACTGAACTACCTTCGAGGATTTTAAAACATGCATTTTTTTTTCTCTTACCCCGATTATCCTCACTCAAATAGCTATGGACTTACGCTGCACTTCAAGAAATGAGACTGATCTCCGTGAAATAAGCCAACATGATTCTAATCCATAAATCACTGACTTTTTTTTGTGTTTTCCAAATTTTCCACAGAAAAGATAGCTTCATCACTCACCGAGCATTTTGCGACGCATTAGCCGAAGAAAGCGCTAGGCTCTCCGCCGCCGCCGCCGCCTCCCACTTTGCCCCAAATCCTACCACCACCGCCGCCGCCATGCAACCACTGCTCCATTTCAACCCACCACCACCACAGCTCCACCACCACGACCACCACCTTAGGGCGGCGGCCGCCCAGATGGGCCCCACCATTGCCAATCCCAGCCACTTCATCAAATCGGAGCCCTACTACCAAAGCCTACCAACAATACAGCTGTTCCAAGAAAGAAGCACAATGATGACGAGGATGATGATGATGTCATCATCACCGCCGCCGACTCTTTCGGCCACCGCCCTCCTTCAAAAGGCGGCCACCGTGGGGGCGGTGGGCGGCCATGATCAGCATCAGAGCTGTTTCACTGCTATGGCTGGTTTTGAAGATTCGACTAATTGGCAGCAGGCGAGGGATCATCGATTCACGAGGGATTTCTTGGGGCTCAGTGGGTATAATCAGAGTGGTGGTGAGAATAATAGTGTGAGGGATATTTTCTCTACGTTCGATGGGTATGATGGTCATTCGACGTTGAAGGGTGACCAAGGGTTCGAATTCACTTAGGAGAATTGCAAGATGTGCTTTTGTTTCTCCTACCTGAAGGAAGAGAAATGAAGATAGGATTATCGGTTAAAGCTAAGGAATATCATGGCTTTCTTTATCTTATGAGCAATAAAGAACAGTTTGTTTCATTCAGTGAGCTATAAGATTTGTAGTAGTTAACTTGTTTGTTTTTATGAATGTTACATTCGAGAGATACTTTGCAGCACTAAAATTTATCAAAGACGCAGTATTAAGGAAAACGTTTAAGTCTGGAAATCTTCAAGGAGATAGTAAATTTTGTGCATGGAACTAATTCATGGGACATCACTTGTCAGGACATGTATAACGGTCAATCTTTGGTTTAAAATTCATATAGTATAACAAGTTCAACAGCTTCATGTTCGAACTCAGGGGAAGCAACAAATCTACCTTGAAACCTCTTCCCAAAATTGAAAGGTTCGACCTAAATTAGGACTTATAATTTGACTTCTTACATGACTAATCACGTGACATAAATAGATATGTGATAGCAGAGAAATTTTATGATTTCAAGGTTTCGTCTTAATACCAATTCTCCCTAAACCCTTCTAATAAAATACTACTAAGTAGTACAAGAAGAAGGACTAGATTGAATTCAAAGCTGACAAGCCTTTTTTCTAAAGCAGGACAATAGATGCTTAAAAAAAACCTGCTATAAGCGTGAGAATAAAAGGCGACTAAGTTGCAGCTCTATGCATTCGTACCATGCTTAGTGGTGGTCCGAGGTACAAAGAAGAGCCCACCACCAAAATACTAAAGAGAAATAAAAGGGCATAAAAAATGTCAACGGTTATAAAAAAAGATGCTTGATTAAAAGAAAGTTAGAAGATTAGCACACAAAGAGCTGACTTCTTTCGTCTCAATTTCTGTGCATGAGGTTATGCCCATTCAACCAACCGCCACATAAAATTGTAAGAAACACGTAGCTAAAGATATGCATGCACGGACATATATGGATCACTTGAAATTAGCAACACATAATAGGATAAGATCGATATTCATCCAACTGATTAAAAAGATAAAAGGAATTTAGAGTATATCCAGAAAAAAAAAAAAAAAGAAGAGGGAATCAATAATTAGGCAAATATTCAAATCAGGAATATCATCAGTGCAACTTTTAATAGAGATACTTGGCATGGTGAGATTAAAGAAAGAATATGAGAACCATGCAATGGACCCAAAGAGAAAATCACCAAGGCTGCTTTGGTATATACCCAACAAAGCTTTTAAAAAGTTGATTGTACATGCAAGTTGAGAAAGGTTTAAGGCACAATACATGCATACTCATACATACATAAATACATACCGTTTGCCTCGTAGAAAGCTCCCTTCATAGTATTCAAGTTCCTTCGTGTACCGTGATCACAATGAGACAAGACAAAAGCATATATTTTATTATTCAATCTCATCCTTACCTTTTATTCCTTTTCTTCTTTGTTCTAAAGCAGACCATAACCACCAAACCTTCTTTCTTGTGCTTTTAAATTCTTCTTTCTTTCTTTGCACTGCAAATCCCAATGCCAAGCAAGTAGTACTACAACTCGTCTTGTCCACGAAACCTTTGAGTGTCACTAAGGTCACGAATAAAGAGGATGTTGGTAAAAACTACGAGAAGATAGAATTTAAAACATTATAACATCGTTGAGTTGATGTTGGCTCCGCCAATAAGATGAAGACAAAGGCTAGCTTAAAAATGAAAAGCATGTGTGTCCTCATAGCATTCAAGATTCTGAAAGAAGAGGAACAAAAAATAAAACCTAAAGCAGGACACCTAAATCACGCGTCGAATCTATATAGCATGTATATCAACCTGTTAAAACAATAATTGATAATAACTTAAAAAGACATGTCACTGTTTAGATTTCAGTCTCAAACACAAGGGCAATAATGCTATTAATGATTGAAGAAATCATTGGCATAATTATTGATAAACATTTAGGTCATGTATAACATCTACATCATCCTATAAGTTTTAAACCTGAGGTGTACCTAAGGAACATTACTCGACATTGCGTAATGCTGCATTTGAACAAAACTATACCACCTTCATACATCTTTTTACCAAAATTGTGGCATGCGACTAGCAACTCAGAAGTATAATCTGATATTAATGAAAAATGCTTGCTCAATATGATATTAAAAGCGATTCCAAGCACAGATAGGAATCAAACAGTGTCGTTCTATTTCTTAGTTAACAAGTGGTTTTGGCCCATCAAGACTAGGCCAATGGCCAACCGTCGGACCACATTCTTGAATGTGTGTTACCAAGAAAAAGAAAGACACCTATTAGAAATAAGCCTTGCACATACAAAAAATAAAATATCTACTGTAATTCCCCACAGTTCGCACAAATCTGTCCCGGCATTAGAGAAAAAAAGTATGAAATACATGTTTAAATATACTAGGCACATGATATTACAGAAAATCAGAATAGACAGAAAATCACATATCGATGTTTTAGTCATTTATCAAGCATAATGAATAGGTAAAATAGCTCTGTCATTATTTAAAATGGCGTAAAAGCATTTGAATATGAATTCCTGGAAAGAAAAGGAACAGTAATTCAAACCATGTATATCTTCAGTTGATCATCCCTATCTTTATATGCAAAGTAGCTGCCTGCTACCCCAGCTTGATACCACCGTAAATGCTATTTCTTAACTAAATGATGAAGCTAAAATTCACATGCACTTTCGACTCAGATAATCCATCCATGAAGATGGTAGATGATTGCTGTTTCGATGTCATAAAAATTGAATATTGAATGCAAAAGATGATAAACAGCAAGGTACCTGCTCCTTCTACTCAAATTTCCCAGTGAGGACTCATACACACAATCAAGATGAAAGTCCATGTAAATTGCGGTTCTTGAGAAACTATTGTAACAAATTAGAAAATTGCCAAAATGAAACAGGAGCTAAGCAAGAAGGAAAACTGAAACCATAATTATGATCTGCAGGACTTCTACTCAACGCTCAGTTAGGACAAACATCTTCTCAAAGAGAAACTAAGGATAGGGAGGAAATAGTTTACACGTAAGTCTCATAAATATTGCAAAGAGAGTTGAACAAGCAAACAAAATAATTCTGGGCCATAAAGTGATCGGAATAAATACAGAACAGAAGAAACAAAAGAGAAAACTCCTCCTGTTTTGTCATATGTTCCAGTCCAACATTCCAGCAGCTGATGGATTTGATTTACTCAGACCACTAATATATCATTCTTATCTTCAAATACTACTAATGAATGGTTGGAGTTCTATTACTTCTCTATGCCAGACTCATTTGAAAAAGTGTTTAGCATGTATGTCAGGATGTAAACATCCATCACCAGATGATTGGCATGAAGTTTAAGTTTAGCTTCTGTCACGGTTGATTCTTCGTTTTCTTTGTATTCATAATCAAACAGGTAGCTTTACTTGTGCCTTTTACATCTCCACCCATAGTAGACCAAGTGGTCCGCATTTACCTGAATGAAGAATTTGAAAAACAAAAGTACATTCAAACAACATAATAAAGCACATCTCCAATTTGTCTGTCCCTTCTTTGCCTGTTCTCATGTTCATGCATCAATCCAAGAGTAGAAAAAATATTCTGAAAAGTCATATGTATTATTTTGGAAAGAGAGGTTGTTTGAAGGTACACCACCTAAGAGTCAAAAACAATACGAGCAGCGGGTTCAGGTCCAGATTATATTAGGAACTAATAGATAAAGTCCACAAAAACTCCTATCAAGAAGAACAACATGGGGAAGAAATCCTTTTTTATATATAAAATGATAACAAACAATCAATACTAAGAACTGATTGGGAACATGCCACGCTTTGTGTGCATCTCCTATTTCAACATTTATCCATGAACAGAAAGCAGCGATACCAGCCATATTGCATGAGAGGAAGTTAACATATCATGGTTTAGGACAGAAGCGTGCGTGAACCAGAAAGGCAGCAGATTCGGGCGAAGAGAAATTGAGCAAGCGCAACGAGCTGCCATAATCAAATCAATTAAAATATTTATCAGAAATGAGTTAGGCTTGTAATTTTTTTAACATCATCAGATGTACTGTGAGCCAAATGATGTAAATCAAGGAGAAAATTTCTACATGAACTTTTATGGGAGCTTCCCATCTAATCATTGGTTCACTAATAAAAATTCAGACAATCTCTTGATAACATGTTGACCTATCAACGAATACGCTTAGAAAACTAGAAAGTGAAAATGATATTTACTGCATAGTCATTCTTTCCAGAATATAATAGAAAGAACTCCAAGCAAGAATGCAACAAATTCTGGAAAAGAGACTAACAGCTAAGCTACTGGAAGAATTGCAGCAACATTTTAGAATCATTTAGTTTCTGTTTGTTGCTGATTGTCCACTGTTCATTTTATGTCTTAAACACAGCAAAGAAGAACGTAAAGATATTTCAGAAGGGACATATTTCAAAAACATACGCAATAATCGAGTCCATAAAAATGAATGACATCAATCACAGATCCTCAACCTCGTGACCCCAAAACACACATTAACTAGGTAAATGCTCCATTTACTACAAGGCAACCACACAGTTCTGCTAGTTGGACTTGATATCATCTTATTGAAGTATGGAGAACACGAGGTCAATAATCCATAAAAGCTAAACTCAATCTGAAAACTGATACCCAAATGAATGAATAATAGTATCCATGACACATTACTTCATGATAAATTGGCATCGCTCATTAGTGCATTCAAGGGCACATAAAACTGATAACAGATTGTTTGCTCAATGCATCACATAACAAGTGTAAGAACCCAAAGTTATACAAGCATCTCCTAACTAAAATTTTTAGTTACATGCACATCTTCTGACTAACCTTTCACATAGTCAAGATGGCCATTTGGTTGCATAGGCTCCAAAATTACATTGTAGCTCAATTCCAGGCATGCAGAAGGCCTCAAGAAAGTTCCTAACATGATTGGGAGAACTGTAAATATGTAACATTGCCAATCTCTTTCTGTATTATAAATAAGACAGAAAGCATCGTATATAGGCTCAGACGTCATCTTAAATCTAAAAATTTAGAACCATAACATGTATCCACAAAACGGCCAATATTCATTGGGCACTTTTGTAACCTTCTATAACTGTCGCGAGTAATATTCCATGAACCTCAACTATTCAAGAATTTTGCAGATGTTAATTACATGGTAGCTACAAGGATCTTTATCATACCTCGTACGGGTAATTGATCCCCTAAAAGTCACAGTGTCATTAGCCGAAGTTAATCATTACACGTCAGATATATCTGATTATATGAATACATGTGAGTCCATGTCTAGATTCCGATAACATGTGCATACCCTAAAATGATACATAAAAGATAGTGGCAGCGATCCAATTGTTCATCCACAGATTCACTGAAGCCAACCCTTTGGCCTCCAAGCAAGCATGGCATTTGTTGAATAAAGAAGCATGAAAATAAGGCATTCAATCTGATGCTAAACATTTTCTCCATCTTCAGAATTTAGCCCCAAACACCCAAGGTTACCATTTTCACTACATCAACAGAAGGGAAGTACAAAGCTAGCACATCAAACCAATACAAACTCTTCATATAAATTCATCGAATCATGGTCCCTATGAAAAAAAAAAATGCAAGTTATGCTGGTTAACCTAACGATTGCTGATCGCATCAAAGCATACAAGGTTCACATTTTACGGTAGACGCATATTCTCTCGATGTTAAAATCGGCCTCCTCTCATGTTACTTTTTGGACAATCAGCAGGCGCAAGAGCACTCTCAGTTTCAATCTCCGATGCAGATTCTTCAGCTGCCTCAATATATCACTGAATCGTAGAATATGCGGCGAACCTCACTATTTTTCTCTGGTTAATGATGATGATTTAAAATTATGGCTGATGACGTTACTTTTAGATGGGCTGCTGCTGTTGGGTTCCAAGAGAATTAGAATATTTTTAAGAGTATATTATGATTCAGCCCCTATTCATGTTTAAAAATCGAGTTCAGCCCTTGTCAGAAAAAGCAATTAGTTTTAAGGACCCGATTTTTCATACCACTTCATCGGTCTGTGGTACCACTACTTTGTTCCGTAATACCACTTCTTTGTTATGCAGTACCACATAATTGCTCTGCAGTACCACTTAATTGTTCTGCAAAACCACTTCATTTTTCTGCGGTAAAAATGAAGTGGTACTGCAGAACAAAAGAAGTGGTATTGCAGAACAATTATGTGGTACTGCGGAACAAAGAAGTGGTACTACAGAACAAAGAAGTGGTACCACAGACCGATGAAGTGGTATGAAAAATCGGGTCCTTAAAACTAATTGCTTTTTCTGACAGGGGCTTAACACGATTTTTAAAGTTGAATGGGGTCTGAATTGTAAAGGTCCCTATTTTTAATCTCAATTATTATTTAGTTGTATTAAAATGAAAAAAAAAAACAAGTAAATTTTGACAAATTAAGAAATTTAAGTGATTACACCCACACATTGGAGTGTGAAACTTCATTAAAACTTAAGAATAATAGTTTTTCACCCCTGCAAAATGGAAGATTTTTTAATTATTTAATTACAAAAATAAGAACGATTAACAAAATAAACAGAAATACAAAAGTATTAATAAAATAATGACTTTCGTAATTACAGATTATGAGTTACGTAACTTGTAATCTAGGATTACGAGTTACTATCCGAGCTGGCACGTGCACCTTACGTGAAGTAACTCGTAATCCCAGAATACGAGTTACGTAACTCGTAATGATTACGAGTTAGATCTGGTTTTGAATAAAAACCTACAGCGGCGACGAAGAAGACGAACCGACGACGACGAGGAAGCAGACGACGACTAAGCAGACGAAGAAGACGCGACCCACGCCACCCCGTGCCTTCACACCGCCGCTCACCCCACCCCGTGGCTGCCCTAGCCGCGACCCGCTGCCCCGCCGCCCCGCCCCGCCCCGCCCTGCCCCACTGCCCCGCCACCCCGAGATGTTGCCCTGCCGCGCCCCACTGCCCCGACGCGCCGCCCTGCCGCACTGCCCCGTCGCCCGCCCTGCCCTGCAACCCCGAGACGCTGCCCCGCCGCGGTCGCTGTCCCGCTGCCCCCGCCGCCCAGACGACGTCCTACGTGCGATTAGTTCGGGTACCCCTTTTACGATACGTAATACGATTTTTTGTGTTAATTTCATCATTATCAAATGCTTTTATTGATTGTTGACTTGTTTGGTTTTTTTAAATGTTGAATGGATTTCGATTCTTCTTACGGGCCTTTTGATAGTTCGGTGTTGACGATGCAGTCAAATCACCGTAGTAGGGATTTGTTGTTAGATGAGGCAGCGATAGATAGAAGATTAGGTCCTTAGAGAATGTAGCGTGGGGTACGAGAGAAGCACCGAATGTCTTACACGGTCGCTTATTAGGAAAGTTGAACGATATGGGTCTATACAGCATCTACAGCTGTATGTCGCAGAGGGTTGACCCTCATTTGATTACAGCATTGGTAGAGCGTTGGAGGGAGGAAACCCATACGTTTTATTTTTTTGTTGGGGAGGCGACTGTTACCTTACAGGACGTAGGTATCTTATGGGGGTTGCCTGTAGATTGTAGTTCTGTCTCCGATGTTATCCATACTATGACGGTCGCACAGTGGATGGATGAGTGCGAGCGGTTGCTAGGTTTTAGACGGCCTGGTGATAAAATTAAGGGGTCATCGCTGTTGACGATGTCGTTAGCGAGTTGGTTGTTAGCCCATCCGATTTTGGATGATAGTGACGAAGAAGAGGTAGGTGTTCAGCACGGGGTTACGCGATGCTGCTCTTCGGTGCCGTGATGTTCCCCGATTGTAGCGACAGTACCGTATCGTTGACTTACCTTCAGCTGTTGGAGGATATTGAGGAGGTGAGCACATTTAGTTGGGATAGTGCGCTGCTGGCGTTCCTATATAGAGAGAGCTTTGTTCGGCATGCGAGCCGAAAACTAAATATAGGCGGACCCCTACGCCTGTTGCAGGTAATTATATAGAAAATTTGATTAAATTTATAGTTATTTTAAACATTTATTTAGAACAAGTGATTTGTTTTAGGCATGGGCATATGTGAGGATTTTGCCATTTCAGCCAGTACGGGGTGTTAATCGTATCAGATGGAGCCTCGTACAGTCGACAGGATAGTCTTACCGGCCCCGCCACATGCTGCGAGGTATGGTCGTTCTTCCAAAAGTTGCGAATTTTTTCATTCTTACATTTATAATTGTGTAAATATCTGACAGGTGGAACTCATTCTTTGATTTTACTACGTCGACGAATTCGAACGTACGCACCATCCACGAGTGCATCGCATGCATGGACTCCGTACAACATGACGCTCCCAGAGATTGCCGCTCTTCCTCCAGGGTGCTTACCGAGCACTTGTCGATCGAGGTGTCCACTGATATTCTTCAATATCATGGAGTTTCATTACCCCGAACGAGTACTTCGGCAATTTGGAATTATCCAAGGGATTCCCATTATACCGCCGTATCGGATAACAATCTTCATACGTACGAGCGTCGACAGCGGTCGGTTGGATTGAAGATCACATCATGCAAGCTGGGTTGGGTTATGGGAGGATCGAGAGGACACCGCCGTGGATGGTCCTCCCGCGACTGGCTTCAACTCGGTGGAGGATGGATATTACGAGTGGTTTCATCGGATCACTTGCCTCTACATATCTCCACACGAGATACAGATGTCACAGGCCTTCCAAATGGGGGATGCGGTATTTATGGAGACCATCGTAAGTTTAATTTATGTATTAATGTTATTTGTTTAGTAGCCCAAATGATATAATTTACTATTTCATTTTTAGGAACGCCGGTTCACGACAGCCTTCATTACGCGAGGACCGGCGAGCATGACGAGACCATCCGCTTACTGGAGCATATGTATGGCATGTTTATCTCGCGACGCCGAGTTCGACGAGGGAGTGAGGCCGGACCATCTCACATGCATGATGCCGGATCATCTCACATGCATGAGGCCGGACCATCACACATGCATGAGGCCGGACCATCACAAGTGCACGAAGATGTGAACCCGTCATTTTTTGACGACTTTTCACCCTTTTGCAATCATCTGCAGCCTAGGGTTGGCAGTGGGGCGGGAATCCCCGAGATTTTGTCCCCGCGGGACGGGGACGGAGAATGATTTTTCCCCGCGGGGATCCCCGCCCCGTTCCCCGTCCCGCCCCGAACCCTATATTATATGCCCAAAAGATATGTAACTATAATATATATAATATTAAATTATAATGTAATAAATATTAAAATAATATCAAATATATTAAATGATATTTAATTAATATCAAATATAGATTTAAAATATTAAATTAATACAAATAATATATAAAACTATAATTTATATAATATTTATAATAAAAGTATATTTAAATTTATATATTATATTTAAAATATTATTTTTTTTTAAAATTAGGGGGGGGGGGGATTCCCCGCGGGGGACGGGGACTTTCTCGTCCCCGAATGCATCGCGGGGACGGGGACGGGATCCCCTCTGCCATCACTACTGCAGCCCAACACAGCTCACAGTCAGAGTATATGGATCATCAGGTATATTCCTTCAATTTGGCATTTAAAGCCCTTAATTATTTAATAAAATTAAAATTTGGTTATCACATATTAGGCGTTTACAACACCTTCACCACGACCGCGACGACCTCGAAGTCCGGGAGATGATGCGGAGCAAGGTAACCGTCGAAGAAATAGAGTACGTAGGCCAGCTCGTTGTTGGACCGGCGGTCATTTGGCGCATCATGGCAGATAGATCGTCACGACAAACGTTATTTTTTTGTAATGACTATTAAACGTGTTCGAATCAAATTTACTTTTTGTTTGTAACGGCTATTATGATTATATTGATTGTTATTTTTATTATTGTTATTATTCTTATCATTTATTATGATTATTATTATATTTAATATTTTGTTCTATTTATTTATTATTAGTTATTAATATTATTATATCTATTATTTATTATTATCATTATATTTATTTATTATTATATTTATTATTAATATGATTATTATTATTATTATTATATCTATTATTTATTATTATTATTTTATTTACTATTAAGAAACCAATTTTGAAACCACAGTTGATATATAAGACCAAAACGGTGAAAACAACATCGCATATTATTTTCAACGCCGCATGCGTTGTCTAGCACGAGTTTCACCCCTATCCATTTCATTCCTGATGCGATTTCGACTATATCTACCGGGACCAGTTCTCTCTCGACGAGATTCGTTATGAATAAGAGTCCAATCTTCGGCGGTCAGTAACGTTCATCGTGCAATGGTTCGAAGGTACCTTCGTATGTCTTGTAATACTCCACCTTACTGTAATACTGTGCCACTAAATTACCGGAGTGAATTTGTCATTGACGACAAGCCGCTTGTGCGTGAGAACATGGGATGTTATACCTGCTCCAATTTCCACGCGTGCATGTTCGATCATTGATCCTTACCACATATGTGCGCTGATGAGTTCCAGATGTTATGACTTCTGATGTATGTCGTCGGACATCAAAACGATATACAACGTGATTCCAAGATTCTGCCGTCAAACTTTGAAACATTCTCGTTGCATAATATTACCAATCAGTTTCATTATTCGCCATTAGTGACGATGCTTCTTGAAAGCGATCAAAAAAATATTGTACGCACCTGTCAATTTTAAGAAATAAAAGTACAAGTCATAACATCAAAATTAAAATAAAAAAAACTAAGGTCGTGATTAGAGCTTACCGATGAAAAGTGAAATCGACGATTGCTTTTGCGGGTAGCATTCGAGCACCTTTTAATACCCCGTTGAGCCGTTCTGAAATATTAGTCGTCATGACACCGCATCGATAACCACCGTCGTGTACGAACGTCCATTGCACGATGTTTACTTTTTCCAACCAAGGCCTCGCATGCTCATTAATTTCCGCAATCTGAGCCATAATGCGATTGAATTTATCCAATGTTGGCGCAGTACTTGCTCTATGACATAGATCCTTCAATTGTTGATTCTTGAGTTTCTTGAAGTGTTTGATTTGACATGACGAAGACAGAAGCGATGCACTCCATTTCGTGGACGAAAACATTCAGTGTCTTCTACTACCCCCCACAAGACCTGTACACACCATATACGACACTAAAAGTAACTGATTTTACGAAAATAACGAGTAAATTACATTACCAAGAATAAATACTTGGGTGACGATCCGAAGTAAGGCAAACCGATTGATTCTCTAATATATTGTGTTCAAATGGTTAAGAAACCAAGTCCATGAGTGTGTACTTTCTCCCGTGATAATGGCAAACGCCAGGGGAAAGACGTTTTGGTTGGCGTCCAGTGACGTAGCAATCAATAATTTGTATCTATATTTGGAGTATAAATGCGTACCATCGACACAAACAACTTTTCGACAATGTTTGAAGCCATCGATGCCGGTTTAAATGCCCAAAAAACATACCCGAGTTGGAAGTGTCCAGGTCTCCCTGTCTGCATATGGAGCCACTACACGATTGCCCCTGGATTGTAATGCTGCAACGCCTTCATAAATATTGGGAGTTCGGTAACAGACTCTTCCCACGTACCGTAAACATTTTTCATAGCTCTTTTCAGGCCATGCAAAGCTTGAATATACGAGATTTCGTAGCCATATTTATCTTCACGAGTTGTTGGACATTTTTGGGCAGGAACTGCGGTCACGGTTCCAACCAACAAATCAACAATAAAATTTCGAGAGATATTACGGTGTGTGCTCGCCAGCTCAGTCATATAGCATGTGTGCGGTCCTTCAAATTTTGTAACAAACCAGTAACCTTTTTTTGGCTTGAGGATGCCCTCAGTCTCAAAGGGCAATCATTCGTGTGATCACATTGAACACTCCAACGTGTACTGCTGCTCTCGTTGACGTAATACTCGCGTCCATTAACCCTGACCGAAAAATCGGCGACGGCACGTTGCAAATGTTTCTTAGTTGGAAAAATCATACCTCGACAAAACATAGGGTTATCTCTGTCGTAAAACTCCCCGGGTGACCACCGTAGTCGTCACCATCAGGAGGTGACATTTGGTACGTCTGGGAAAATGGGACGGATTAAAATGGCGTTGGAGCGGCAGAGGCCAGTGGAATGGTATCATCTGACGCATCATCGTCCTCGTTGGGATCAAGCAACTCGGACAGTGGACCCTCATCGTGCGCTTCCGAATCACTAACATCAACGTCTTCCTCGGGTTCAGGCACGAAATCTGGCACGGATTCTGATGCGGACTGCGGCATATTGAATGTAACACCAAGCGTCGACATCTCCAGAGAAACATTGCTGAACCATGTCGTAACGAAGACAATGTCGGGAAAATCCGGATATGTATAACTCGAAGAACCAACTTCAAACGCAGGAAACTTGCGCCGCTCCTAAAAATTCCGATGAGGCTCTTCGTTCAAATCAAAGTTTGAATTTTCAACTGTTTCAACAAAAACCTCGACACAATTGTTCTCCGAATCGGCATGTATCAAAAATTATAAATCATTGTCGTTGGAGATTTGGAGTAGCTGATGAAAGTGGCGGGAATGTTGGAAGTATTCATTTTTTGCTTAGACAACTAACGAACAACGACTGCTATCAGCACCCGTATTTTCAAATAAAAACGATATAAACTCGGAAAAATTGGTGTTGCGATGAATTCGCCTATACCTAGAGCCGTCAATATTACCCGCGGCCCGCGGGCCAGCCCGCCCCGCGTCGCCAAAAGGGCGGGACGGGCTCCGATTTTTTCAGGCCCGCCCGCCCCGCGCGGGTCGCGGGCTTCGGCGGGCGGGGCCGGCCGGCCCGCGGGCAGCCCGCCAATAATAAATACTATATATTAATTGATAAATATATATATTTATATATAAATTATATAATTTTTATATTTTTTGGTAAGATTTTATTATTTATAAAATTAAAAGATAAATTAATAATATTTTCTGAAGTTGAAATATATTAAATATATTTTTTTTATTTATTTTTTTTACTTTCAGGTTATTTTTATTTTTTTTAATTTATGCGGGCGACGGGCCGGCCCACCCCGCCGGCCCGTTTTGACAGGTCTGCCTATACCCAGGTGGGCCGGCCCGTTTTGACAGGTCTGCCTATACCCAATAGGGCATTCACATGTGTTTCATGTTGTTTGCCCTGGTTTTGTCTAATGCGGGTTGTATTGGAGTTGTAGGGATGTAACAGATTGTTCGTGGTTAATGAAAATTTCATGAATTCCACGTTTTATAAACATTGCGATAATTATGAAAATATTCTTAAATCCACAGGAACGTGTGATTTCGAACATTTTACTGCGGGAAATTCCCAAACTGCTTTGAAAAAGGGTTATACCTTTAGTAAAATTATTTTCAAGCAAATTATTTCGCCTGAAAAATGGGCTATTCACCCGTTAAAGGATAGAAAATATTTTCATCCTGAGTTAAAAACTCTAGTTAAATTTAATTACTATGATTATATCGATGCTTTTTATAAAGTATTTTTATACCAGAATGATAATAAGAAACATTCTTGGTGGATTAAAATCTGTGCGGATGTTTATAAGTCCGAAATTCCCAACTGGTTTTATCAATGATGGCTTTCTTATGGAGCCTCAATTGAAATTCTTAAAGAACATTCCTTTGGATTATATCAAGAATGGGTCAAAATATCTCCGAATCTTATAGAAGCGGAGCATAAAAAGGAATGTATTGAAGGATGACTTCTTTACATTTTTATACTGAATTCAGTATTCATTGGATTTGGAGATGGACTCCAGAAGTGGGTTATACCCAACAAAATTCCTCGTCTTAAACGAAATTTTTATATAAAATTTGGAAAAAGATGATTTGTAAGACTGCTACTGGTGAATATGAAAGTCAGCAGACTATTAATAAAATTGAAGAGAAAATTTCTCAGTACAAGGAAATGATTAATAATTACCAACAAAGAGAACCTCCGAGTCCTTTTGAAATAATTTCAAGAAGGATAAATATCCAAAAGGGAAAAATGAAGACTGAAGAAATCGTTCAGGCTTATTTTGACCTTATGAAAAAGGATATCCACAAGAATCTTGGTATTGAAGCTTCGGTGGATTTCTCAATGGAGACTTCGTCAAAAGACGACGAATTTTGCCTTGCTGGAGAAGGACAAGAACCGGAAAATCCGGATGAAATTATGGTGGATGATGCAATCGATCTTCTCAAAGATGCGATTACCAAGAAGGTCCAAGAAAAAGATAAGAAAAAATGATGACTCACTTTGTCCACTACCTAAAGAGAGGATAATCACAAAGACTTTCGAGGTAAAGTTGGTTACTTTAATAAAGCAACGAAAAATTATTATTCTTCCTTTAAAAAGGAACAGCCAACATTTAAAGATGGTGGAGCCAGCTCATCAAGCAAGAACAAGAGTTGAAGAAATTCTTCGGCGAATTATTGATGTTTACTATGAACTTTTCTTTGTTTGCTTTGTCTATGTTAGGAATTAGCTACCCTAGGACTCGTGTTTCAATGTAGATTCTATGTATGCTTGTGTTTGGGATTGATTCAAGTTATAATGAGCTTGATCAGATCGAAAAACAGCAAAGAAAACTCACCCACTCTTAGACAGTATTTACGTGGTTCGGCTGAAAATTCAGCCTACGTCCACGGATCAACTGAGCCTCCTTTCGTATTAATCCCAACACGAGAATTGTACACCGCCGTGCCCTCTACAACTTTCGTGTTTGTGACTCACTCAGATTTTCACTCTACAGAGAAATACGAACGCTCAAAGATAATAGGTCGAACTAAGCAAACTGGTTTATATAAGAGCTGAATCACATATTAAGCATGTTCTGCGATTCATCTCAGCCGCTCCCTTTAATCCGATCGAACGCTTGATAAGCCGCCACGTCATCCTTGCATTTCCACGTGAAGCTGCAAGAAAAACAACGCTTCTTTAAGTGAAATAGCAACTTCCATTTCCATCCGTCCGATTTAGATCTTGTGGCTGAGATTATCAATTCGCGTCATCGCTTAACTTCTAATCTGGACCGTCCGTAACATTTCGCGCGTCATCCTGAAGCTGAGATTAAATCTCACAGCTTTAAATCTCAGCTCTTGATCTGCGCGGGCTTCGATCGAACGGTCCCTGAACGTCGCGACTTCAACAGCTTTCATCTTCAGTCTTTCCAGCTCTGCTTCGACCATCTTCAATCAGCTCTGTTCCGGCGACTTATCCGGCGACTCCGGCGAGTTTCCGGCTCGCCTTTCCCGACAAACTCCACCTCGAGACGGCAAACTCGCAAACCTAACTCCCGGAATCCTATTTCCTGGCCAAACACGCCAGAAATATCGCCTCAAAGTTCACCAAAAACCAGTCATACCTCTGTTTCAGTTTCTGAGAATCACACTTCCCGAGCTTCGAAACCACCTCAAAGCTCCACCTCGATCAATACGCTCTTGCTCGGTTGATCAACCAGCTCCCCTAGGAGCTGCGAGCCTCAAGAGTGAACTTGCCGACCCCAAGTAGGATCGAAATTTCCCACTTGGAATCGGTTCGAACTCTTGAGCTCACTTCCGTCGTTCGGCTCGAAGAATCCTCCACCCTAGCCTCTTGAGCCACCTCATGGACTCTTCCCCAGCTAGGAATCATCTTCGCCTTGCCCTTCCTCGCAGCCAACCCAGCCCCTTCGCCAAAATCTGCAAAACAGCTTTTAACAGAATTTTCAGAAACTGTGGTTTTCTCCCAAGTTTGCTCCGAGTTTTCCACGTCTTCCTTCCCGTTTATCGAGCTGTTCTCCACCTCAAGATCTTCCTTGCCATGTGGTCTTGAGGTTCCTTCATCTCGTGGCTCAAACAACTCCATCTCGGGCTCGGAAATCGCATCGCAAAACCCTGTTTCGAACTGCTCAGCTTCAGTAGCAGTTTTCAGAATTTCAGCTTCGAGCTCCTGTTTTGGCCGGCTAGTTTCTACCTCTTGCCGAGCTTTCTGGGGCACCTCTCCCACACCATTTGAACCACCATACTTCCTAGTTTCATGATGTGCCTTTGCCTCCACAGAGCATCCCTCGAGAACGTAGATACACTGCCGTCTTCTGCCCGACAGAATCAACCTATTCTGTTTTTTTCACCAGAATTTTCCCGGCTGCGATTTGGGTGTTAAATCCCCTCCTATCCAAAGCACCAATGGATATAAGATTCCTCCTAAGTTCAGGAACATACCTGACATCCTTGAGGATGCTCAACACCCCATTAGAAAGCCGCATTCTCACGGAACCATAGCCACTTACCTTGAAGCGTTTTCCATCTCCTACTTTGACTGTTTTTCCTTCTAGCTCCTTGAAATCATGCAACCACTCCCTTTTACAGGTTATATGGAAGCTAGACCCTGAGTCTAGGATCCATTCTTCACTCCTCTCAAGCTCAGAGATAGTCAGGACCTCAGCATACTCGAATCCATCATCGTGGATGTTAGCCGAGTTCACACATCCCTGCTTTTGCAGTTTTGGGCAGTTTCTCCTAAAATGCCCTACTTCATTGCAGTGATAGCACCTCTTAGGCTCGGCTAGCTCCTTTCCCTTGCCCTTCTTCTTCCACGAATTTGAGTTATGCTGAACATTTAGTAGCTCGGCAGTACCAGAATTTTCAGCAAGCTGTTTTGGCAAGACTCGGCTGTTTAGTTGCTTCGTACTCAATGCTGCCATCACATCTTCCATACTCAACTTCTCCCTTCCATAGAGAAGAGCTTCCTTGAAGTATTCATGGCTTTTCGGCAGTGAACATAGCAGCAAAAGAGCTTGGTCTTCATCCTTGATTACCTCTCCAATGTTTTGCAAATCAAGTAGCAGCTTCTGAAACCGATTAATCTGCTCTTCTATGGCTGTCTCTTCTTCCATCTGAAACCTATAAAGTGACTGCTTGAGATACAACCTTCTAGCCAGGGATTTGGTCATGTAAAGCGAGTCCAATTTCTTCCACAATTCCTCAGCCGAAGTCTCAGAAGCAACCTTACGAAGCACATTATCAGAGAGACTCAAAATCAGTGCTGAATATGCCTTCTCCTTTAGCTTCTTCTTCGCAGCCGGGGTCAGTGTGGCAGGCTCCATCTCCGCATCGGGCTTCAAAGCTTCCTCCAATCCTTTTTCCACAAGCACAGCCTTCATCTTGAGCTTCCACAGCCCAAAGTCATTCATCCCATTGAAAACCTCCATTTCCAACTTGGTCATGGTAGCCATTGTCCGGGAACCGAGCTCTCTTTCCACGCTCACCGCACCACTTGTTAGGAATTAGCTACCCTAGCACTCGTGTTTCAATGTAGATTCTATGTATGCTTGTGTTTGGGATTGATTCAAGTTATAATGAGCTTGATCAGATCGAAAAACAGCAAAGAAAACTCACCCACTCTTAGACAGTATTTACGTGGTTCGGCTGAAAATTCAGCCTACGTCCACGGATCAACTGAGCCTCCTTTCGTATTAATCCCAACACGAGAATTGTACACCGCCGTGCCCTCTACAACTTTCGTGTTTGTGACTCACTCAGATTTTCACTCTACAGAGAAATACGAACGCTCAAAGATAATAGGTCGAACTAAGCAAACTGGTTTATATAAGAGCTGAATCACATATTAAGCATGTTCTGCGATTAATCTCAGCCGCTCCCTTTAATCCGATCGAACGCTTGATAAGCCGCCACGTCATCCTTGCATTTCCACGTGAAGCTGCAAGAAAAACAACGCTTCTTTAAGTGAAATAGCAACTTCCATTTCCATCCGTCCGATTTAGATCTTGTGGCTGAGATTATCAATTCGCGTCATCGCTTAACTTCTAATCTGGACCGTCCGTAACATTTCGCGCGTCATCCTGAAGCTGAGATTAAATCTCACAGCTTTAAATCTCAGCTCTTGATCTGCGCGGGCTTCGATCGAACGGTCCCTGAACGTCGCGACTTCAACAGCTTTCATCTTCAGTCTTTCCAGCTCTGCTTCGACCATCTTCAATCAGCTCTGTTCCGGCGACTTATCCGGCGACTCCGGCGAGTTTCCGGCTCGCCTTTCCCGACAGTCTATAAAAATGGCCTTAAGCCATTCGTTATGTACGCATCTTATTATGAATATGATGTATTTAATATTTTATTTTAATCTTCTAAAAATCTTTTAAAAATAGATTGAAAGAACTAAATTTTGGATAAAGGTTGTAATAAAATTTGATTAATTCTGTATCGGCTCTTGGCAAGCCCATGTTGTCGAAAGGAAGGCGTTTGAGGGCGATGGCTGCTACCGACTGAATTAACTGAATGAAAAATTTTATTATGTAAACCTTGTATTCGATGATTTAATTCTAACAATCATAAAAAAACAATTCTAATTTTGTTTTGATATATGGCTGAACTACCTTTGAACGAGAGTCTGATTATGGTATATAGGCTGGACTACCTTGGGTCCGAACGTGATCAAACTGTTTACAGCTTGATAATTGAACTAATAGGTTTAACAACCCATGTACCATCGTCCATGGTTCAATAGGTTTTTAAGCCATGTATCATTTGTTTTGAAAATTTTTTAACTTTTTATAAAGATCCTCTCAGTATATATATGCACACGCATTTAAGCGTGCAGGAAGTACTTGTTTGCGTCATCGGTGTGCAACATACTAATCAATAACTAATCGTCGTTATGAGTGAATGACGACTTGATATTCTGTGTGAAGTTGGCACCATCCTACGTTTCGAAAGAAAGCGCGTGGACCCCTGTATTAATCTATACTATTTATTAATTGGGAGGTGTACCTAAAAACTGCCTAATTGGTCTAATTTGGTGTATCAATTACATCAAAATTTCAAGCCGATTGGATAGTTATTTATACTTTTATTAATATAAAATAGAAAATATATCCAATCGCGTGAATGAAAAACTAACCCACCCGCATTATGGGTGCACAATACTAGTTGTACTTTATGCTTTTGAATATATCTTTATATTGTAAATATTCACATCAATTACGGCGTGATTTCCATAATGGCAATACTGCAATAAATCAACGAAATTAAATAAATTCTAAAATAATTATTTCACAACTTTTTTATGTAACATGAATTTTAAATCATTCGCAAGTTCCTCATGGTGTCCGTCCGCTAGAGTTGTAAAGGTGGACAACTATCATTATAATTATAACCAAGTAACCATATCGAAAGTATTGGTATATTAAATTCTTTCTGTATCTTCAAAAATGTAAAATACAATAAATAAAAGCGTTCTTGTGATAAGCTCAAACGAAAAAAATAAAATATTAGTTAATTGTTTTTATCACCATATCACCTCAACAATTAAATATTTTGTCATAATATCCATCCAAACAGGTTCAATATATTAGATTCTACGCAATTTAGATTGCATTGCCCAAATTGTGCAATGCTTCGTCAATCATTTTTTTACCCTTCCAATATCACGAACGATACAATGATATTCATCAACCATATAAATCGAGTCATTTTTTATTAATTATAGCTCTAACAATCAGACTCGTTAGACACCTATTCCAAATTCTCCATTACCCAACCACCTCTTCACTTGATTGAATTTTTTTTATTAGTTTTGTCGAAAAAAATTATTATACATGATGAGAAACGTCGGCCCCCACTCCTCTTATATTAATTATATTAGCTAGTAGCCATAATGTCTTGAGCAGAAACTCAATTTAGCTTAATCTATATTAACAAGTTTCAGACCAAAAATGTGAAACCAACGACTCGTCATTAGTTGACATTAATTGTATATACGACAAGACTAGTTGTAACCTAGCCAACCTCATTATCACTTGATTATAAAGAGATCCATTTTTTTAGGTGTTAAAATTGACCCGATCCAGTCCAACATGTTATTATTACATGAATCGTGAAAAGCCATTTTCGTTAAAAGTAGGCTTAGATTAGATCTGTAATATATAAAATAGAAAAGATTTTCTTTACCTTTAATTATCAGTTCAAATCCACTATGGGGCGATGCTTTGATTGACTTTTATATGGAACATATGAATTACCTACATTTTCCTATGAAACGGGGCCAGTTCCTTCTTTTTTTCGTTGTCCTTTTGTCTTTTTAATCAAGAGATGGTTTGCAAGGTTGTAAAATTAGCTAGACGATTTAGGCGGGACCTAGACGGTTTCTAGGCATAAACTAGACGGGTTAGACACGTTTTTTATTATTTTTATTTTATATGCTAATATACCAGTAATGTCTATAATTTATTCATCTACAGAAATAATATCCTTAATAATATTTTTTGTATTAGGAAAATTAAAAAAAAATAAAAACAAATTAGAACTCAGCCGCATAGCCTGATTAATCAGCCGCCTAGCCCGAATAATCGGTTCGACCGATTAATCCAACGCCTAGCCAAAAATCGCCGCGGCTCCGCTTAGGCCGAATTTTACAGGAAGTTTTACGTAAGTAAAAATAATTGTCAACCCCTTCTGTAGTTTAGTTACGAATCAAATCATAATTCATAGATATGAACGACAAAATGATGAAAAAAAGAATAAGCATTATACTTTGGGGCTTTTACAACTCAGGCCCCTTCATAGTTTAAACTTAGGTTTCACTTTTCACGCCCCCTATCAGAAAATTAGTTTTAAGGAATTTCTGCAGTACCACTTCATTGTTCTTCTTTACCACTTCATTTTTGTGCAATACCACTTCACTATTTTTCCATTATCACTTCATTGTTATGCAGTACTACTTCATTGTTCTGAAATAACACAAAATGAACATTCGATACCAGTTTATATAAACTTTATAACACATGTGTAAATTTAGGTCCTTATCTTTAAATCTTATAAAAATTGAGTTCTTTAAATAATGGTTTTTTTTATAGAATTTGAAATCTATTAACATCTTTCGTGGCCTGACCCGTTTACACCTTATACTTTTCAAGAAAAACGAAATTTACAATAAACAATAAGAAAGGAAAATTACAGACAGGCCTTCACGTTGTAGCTAAGCCTTCCATCGTCAAGTGCCACGCGGCGATTAAATGACAGTGGACCCCACTCCGACGTGGCATGTATCTCAATAAGCCCTAGAAGGGTTTTAACTTTTTAAGTCAAGAGGGAAAATAAAGCGAATAACCAAAAACAAAGAGAAAATTAAGAACAAAGACAAAAAAAAAAAAGAAAAAATAAGGTTGATTTGATATCATACGCTTCATACGTTCTAACGTTTTTAGGGGGGAGAAGAAAAGGAGAAACGGCGTTTACAGATTATAGAGAGAGAAAGAATAGAGAGAGACAAGGCGCGGAGAGGCCGTCCGAGACCGAGATAGAGAGAGATTTTGCTTTTATTGTTTTTTTCCTTTTCATTTCTTGACATTTCAACACCAGTTCGTAGGACAGGGCAGTCGAATCAGCATACGGTAATCCATATTTGAAATCGCCACTTTGGATGATAATTATGATGTTTTAATCGTCGTATTACGCATGATAAACGTTCAGATCGGATAGGTTTTACGTAATTAGCAGGGATTAGGTTGGATACACGCATTAAGGCATAAGCGTGTACAGATCTCGATGTTCCTAAATTTTGTTGACTCCACATTTGTTCGTCTACGCGTTTTTTCTCTGGAGATTTTCTGAGAAATGAGCTGAGGGATCCTTCTAGATTGTTTTCTAGAAGGGTTTGCAAATTCCGATCTGATTAAAAGACGTTTGGCGAGGGTGGTTTCTTGCTGGTGCTTTGTGGTAGATATTTATCGCAGCTGCTTCTGTTGTTGTTGTCTTCTATTGCCTGTCGGGTGGCCAGTTTGAGGGGTTGTATGTAATACATGTTTGGGAAGTCGAGCAAAACGATGAAATGGTCAACATTGCTTAAAGACATTAAGGAAAAGGTCGGTCTTTCGCCGGCAACACCTTCCTTGTCGGCTTCCTCGTCATCTCCGTCTTCGCCGCAGTCAAGAGAGAGTGGAAATCTCACCAATTGGTCGGTGTCTGGACAAGATTCTGCGTCGTCTCAGTCAAGGTTTGTTTTGCGTTTCGTATTGGTCTCTTGAAATGTTTGATTGATCAACTGATTGGTGAATTAGTGGCCAGTGGGTCTCAATTTTTCCATTTGTGGCCTGTGTGGTATTTGGTAGTTTTAGTAATAGAGGTGTGCTAGTAGCTGATACCTAGATGTTCTCCTATACTTTTCTCAATTCCTCAATTAGTGGAGCTTTGGGTGAAGGTGGTGAAGTGGATTAGTGCCTGTGAAAGCAATTGTAGTGTCTTCAGTTATAAGTGAGAGTGGATTAAATACAAATTCATCAGGTGGGATTGTTATGCTGCTGTAGCCGGCGGTTCTATTTGTTGTAATGCTGAGGCTGGTTTTGTTCTACAGTGCTAGTAAGGCTGTTGGACCAATTTTAATTGGATATTTGATTTGTATCTAATAGGTCTAGAATTTTAGCCACATACTCTATATAGAAGGTGGTGGCAATTTGAAAGTTTATTATTTGCTTCTTTTGTTGCGATAGAATCAGTCAATATGTCATCGGTGGCGTCCAGTTAAGTTGCACATGTCTGGTATATTGTCTTTTTCGATTTTGACGTGCTAAAGTTACTTTCTGTTTTGATTTTAGAGTTCTGTATAAATAAACTTTAGTTTTGGAGATTGAGCAGATACATATAATTTGTTTGTGCTCTTTACGTCACGTTTATTACAACATGCTCAATAACATCAAACTTGTTATGCTTTCTGTACTATATTTCACTTACCATTTTAATATTTGATAGTAATATAGAATGAAAAACTTACTCTTCTTGGTCTATTGCGTTTGGTTCGAGGTCGAATGTCCGTGCTGTCAATGACAATACGATAACTTAATCAACCTGCATGTAATGCTAGTGCATGATTCATTATACTCTCATTCTTAAGGTTGTAACAGTGTGGCCAATTTCTCTTTACAACTGTTTGCTAATGTAGTACTTAACCAGGTCCCAGGAGGTTTTGCCATTTGATAACTTAACAGGGGTTGAAGCTCTATGACAGGGAAAATTTCATTTGTTGTGTGCTCACTTTGCTATCCTCTTGCACAATTCTTGAAATTTTGCCCCATAACAGATAATATGGTCATATCGTTAGGGTTCCACTTTCGCTCGATGTTCTTTCTTCAGAACCCAATTGTTCTATTATTGTAATTAATAAATTTGATACTCTATTCAAATTAATACGATAATTTTCAGGAATTATCTGAATATGTAAGAAGAATACTGAATTACAAGCACGTTTCCTTATTTTGGGACTCCGTGTTTCCGTTGACTCTCAAACTCTATTATTTTGGATTTTCTCCCTATCTGTATGTCTAAGTGCCTTTTATGCAATAAAGTTTTTGGTATAGTTATATCCGGGAAACGAAGTTGTCCATCGAATGTAAAAGGGTGAAAAGGGAATGAATGATATATGGGTTTTGATTAGAATAGTAAGCGCTTACTTCACCAGTATTAACTACCGCTAGAGCTTTTGCTTGCATTGTGCGTTAATTATCAAAGCCAACTAGTTTCGTTAGACATGGTAAATTTTACTTAATGTTTAGCTTTTGGAGAAAAATATAATTCTTCAGAGTTTCTCATTATCTTTTTTGAAATTTTCGTTTGCTGCTATTCTACATAAATATAAACTTTTTATATCTATCATTATTGAAGCAGAGATACTCATGAACTGGAACTGGACTTTAAGAGACACTGGGAAGAGTTCCGTTCGTCTAATTTGGAAAAGGTACAAATCTTATTACTAAGCCTGCTGTACATCTGCATGGCTAAACTTATCGATCAATTCCTTTTCTTCTCATTATGATGTTCTTGTGTGCAGGAGAAAGAAAATGCCTTGAATTGGACTGTAGAATATTTTTGTAGATTAGTGAGGCAGCACACAAATGTTGCTCAGTTGATTACCATGTAAGATTGATCTTTTTTCACTGCTCCCACACCTGGTAATTGAAGATAGAACTTACATTCTGTATCAAATGATGTGCTACTTTATGTTTGCTACCAATGACTCGGTTGCCAAGTACAAGGAATTTTTATTGAGTTCCAATTCTTTTTAGATCATTTGAAATACCCATTGACCCTCAATAAGATTTCTACATGCCATTGTGTTAGTGTTGCATTTATTTAGATTCTTTCACTTCATATGTAATTTATTTGCACCCTTGGTTTGCATGATTCATCCACAGGCGCATTTAGAACTAGAAATAATATTGTTTAGAAAGTTCATAAGCACCTTTGTAATTTTCTTTTTCCTCTTATTGTTTAAATTTGACATAATGTCGAGTATATAGCAAACTGTTTATGATTGTAATGTTGCAGGTTAGTGGAGACACACATTTTTTCTTTTGTTGTTGGAAGGGCTTTTGTTAGTGATATAGAAAAGCTGAAGCTAAGCAGTAAAACAAGAGTGTTGGAGGTTGACAAAGTTCTGATATTTTTCTCAGAAACCACTAAGGTGCTCTCAGATATTAATACATGAGTTAAATTTCCTCTAAGATAAATGAAGCTTCTTGTTTTCGTGACAACTAACAATTATGATTCTCTGCAGGATGGCATCAGACCTGGTGCCAATCTGTTGCATGCTGTGGAAGTTCTTCTATATGGGGTATGCAAACTGTTCTATTCATTTTTTTGTTTGAAATTTCAATTGTTACTCCTTTAGCACAGATATATTTTGCTCTCAAAACTCAAAACGCCGCTGGTGACCTGTAAGAGGAATTAATGCGGATATTCTGATTCTTGTAAAACAGAGCGCCATAAAGTTTTCTGATATTGCTATCGTTATGTCTGATTTGTAATTCTATAGTTCGATGAATTTGACTGATTTCTATTTGGCTTGAAGCATATATTTGCTATGAATTCTTTTTGTCGTATTCAAGAGTAAATTATCTCATTTTATGGTGACAATAAATTTTGAATTCTTCCTGTGCTTTTGTTTATCAAAATCACAATAATTAGTACTTATCTAAGACTATGCAATTACAGCCTGTCGATAGGCAATCATTCCTCGACTCTGGGATATTATGCTGTCTTGTTCATGTCCTAAATGCTCTCCTTGCTCCTGATGGAGGTGCCCGGACCAAAAATCTGAATGGAAGTGAGGCTATTCTGTTAGCTGATAAAGTTGATCATTTGGACGCCAGACCTGCTCGTCGGCTGGAGGTGCTCTTTTATCCGCATGATAAACACATGAAGTTTCATTTGACAACTTTCGATAAAATATTCAGCACTTTATTGTAGATGTTTGATGCTTTCCTTGGTGTGTATGTTATGATATGTTTTGTCTTGTGAGTATTTTCCCACATTGAACTTGTAGGTATAACATGATTACTTATATAATATCTTAACATTTTCCTTATCAGGTTGAGGCAAGTGTTGTACATATAATGAAAGCATTGGCCAGTCATCCGACAGCTGCTCAAAGTTTGATAGAGGACGATTCGCTCCAAATGTTGTTCCAAATGGTTGCCAATGGTTCTGTGATGGTGTTCACTCAATACCGAGAGGGCCTTACTCCTCTGCACTCCATTCAGCTCCATAGACATGCCATGCAGGTACCTGTGTAAATCAATTTACAGATGAAGTTAGCATACTGAAAACCATTGTTTTTTGGGTTTGGTCACTAACTGTCCTCGATACTTATGTCCCAGATTCTTGGTCTTCTTTTGGCGAATGACAATGGCAGCACAGCCAAATATATAAGGAAGCACCATCTGGTATTCCCTCCTGCCTGGGTTTATAGACATGAACATTCATGCTTTTTCTTATAATTATTGTTATTTCTTAAGAGCACACTTAAAATAATTCTTCTGTGTTATCTTGTTTTGGTGATCCCCTATTATTAGATATACTTCTTTTAATTTGTATTGTTTCTGATAGTTCTTTGAATGAGCGTTCTAGCTGTCTGAAATTGATTTCCAACTTTCGATCCCAGCTCAGTCACTTCTGTATATTTTTGTAGTTTGACAATCTTACTTGTGTTTAACATTGGTTAGTACTTCTCTGTGTTAGATAAAGGTGCTTCTGATGGCTATCAAGGATTTTAATCCTGTTTCCGGGGATCCTGCATATACGATGGGCATTGTGGACTTACTTCTTGCATGTGTTGAATTGTCTTATAGACCTGGTAAAGTCGCATCCTATTTTCTTTGACTATGCAGGAATTTTGACTCTTCATTTCGATTCATTTTTTTTCCCTTTTCTTGTCTTATATTTTCTTCTTAATCTCTATCTTTCTCTGTATATGTATATATAAATATATGCCTGTATGCATTTGCACAGTCTGTTATCTGTCCTACATCAAGGTACTGCGACAACATTCTAGTTGGGTTCTTATTCTGCATATGATCGCATTTACATTTTTTTAATTAGACATTAATCCATCTAACCTTAATTGATTCCCTTACTCCTCAGAAATGTATGGATTATCTTCTTTTTCTTTTTATTTGATCGACTTGGATTACAACTTCCATCAATACTGGTTTGTAGAGGCTCGTGGCGTAAGACTAAGGGAGGATATTCATAACGCGCATGGATATCATTTCCTTGTCCAATTTGCGTTGACTTTGTCTAGAGATGGAAGTGACCAGACTCCACTTCCTGGTGATTCCAATTTGGGCAGTCCAGAGATAGAAAAAACTGACTCACGAGAAAGCGGAACGAAAATATCATCAGACGGTCTTTCACCTACCCTTTCTCGTCTTCTTGATGTTATTATTAGCTTTGGCCAGACGGGCCCCTCCAGTGGTCCTGAGCTGGAAGTGAAAACATCAAGAAATTCTCATCCAACAAAGAGCCATAGCAGAAGCCGTTCATCCTCTTTTGACCAATTAATTGATGATATCTGGGAGAAGGATAAAGATAAGATCAAAGATTTGGAGGCTGTCCAAATCTTGCAGGACATTTTAATCAAAGCAGAAAGTACAGAGCTTAAGGCTGAAGTGCTCAATAGAATGTTTAAGATGTTCTCAAGTCATTTTGATAACTACAGGTTATGCCAGGAGCTGAGAACTGTTCCTCTGTTGATTCTTAACATGGCTGGTTTCCCGTCGCCTTTGCAAGATATAATACTGAAAATTCTTGAATATGCGGTGACCGTTTTGAATCTTATACCCGAGCAGGAATTGCTTTCGCTTTGCTGCTTACTTCAGCAACCGATAACATCTGAACTAAAGCATACAATTTTGTCTTTTTTTGTTAAGCTATTATCATTTGATCAACAGTACAAGAAAACATTAAGAGAGGTAGGGGTGTTGGAAGTTCTCTTTGATGATTTGAAACAGCATAAACTTCTGCTTGGTCCTGAGCAGCTCAGCAGTGACCCTGAGGAATTGGAAAGAAAAACTAGCCCTAGCAGCTTCAAGAAGCACTTAGACAGCAAGGATGCTATTCTCTCTTCTCCAAAACTCTTGGAATCTGGTTCTGGAAAATATCCACTTTTTGAACTAGAAGAGACAATAGCTGTGGCTTGGGAATGTTTGATTTCGTTAATAAAGAAATCAGAAACAAATCAAGCATCTTTTCGTTCTGTTAATGGGGTGTCTATAGTGCTTCCGTTTCTTGCATCAGATGTGCATCGTTCAGGTGTCCTAAGGTTGTTGTCGTGTTTGATTATTGAGGATGTCAAACCGGTATGTACTATTTTCTGCATATGAGGAAGTTTGCTAATATTTGTTTTTCCCATTGTAAGGTTTTTGGAATATTATATGAACTTGTGTATGTGTTCTCTTACAGAGTCATCCAGAAGAATTGGGCACTCTTGTTGATATTTTAAAAAGTGGGATGGTTACAAGTTTATCAGGATCTCAGTATAAACTTCAAGATGATGCGAAATGTGATGCTCTTGGAGCCTTGTGGCGCATATTGGTGGCTAATGTTGCTGCTCAGCGTGTTTTTGGTGAATCAACTGGCTTCTCTCTTTTATTCACCACTCTTCATTCTTTTCAGAATGATGGGCAAGAGGAGGGTAAGCCATCTGTGTCAGACGTACACATCAAGGTCTTTACTTACATGTTGCGTGTAATGACTGTGGCCGCTTCTGATAATGTTATTAACCGGACCAAGTTGCACACGGTCCTGTCCTCACATACATTTTCTGATCTTCTTTCTGAGTCTGGGTTGATCTGTGTTGAATGCGAGCGTCAAGTCATACAATTGTTGCTGGAACTTTCCTTGGAGATGGTCATTCCTCCATTTCTGACGCCAGAAGCAGGTCCTTCCTCTCAAAATGCAGAAAACGGGCCATTGAGCGCTCTTTTAGTCACACCGTCAAATTTACCTCTTCCTGACAAGCAACGAGTGTATAACGCTGCTGCTATCAGAGTGCTCATACGTTCTTTGCTTCTGTTCACTCCAAAGGTGCAACTAGAATTGCTATCCTTCATTGAAAAACTTGCATGTGCAAGTTCCTTCAACAAGGAAAATCTCACATCCGTTGGTGCGAAATCGTAATCCTTTCTTTTTTTTTTTTCCCGTTTGTTGTCTCACCAAGATTCGGCAGTATTGATAGTTACTGTTGTATAGGTTGTGTGCAACTTCTTCTGGAGACAATATACCCTTTCATGTCGAGCTCATCAACTCTTGTCTCTTATACTCTAAAGACTGTGGAAGTTCTTGGTTCATACAGGTAAGTATAAATATCTGTCGAGCCTCATTCATAAGTCATTTGACTGCTGCACTTAACCCTAACCCTGTTTATTCATGCTTTATATTATGTGAATTGTTTTCACCAACAAACAGGCTATCAACAGCAGAGCTTAGGCTTCTTGTTAGGTATATATTACAATTGAGACTTGCAAATGCTGGTCGTTCTCTTGTTGAGATGATGGAAAGATTAGTCCTTTCCGAAGATAAGGGGTCAGATGATGTTTCTCTTGCCCCCTTTGTGGAGTTAGACATGAGTAAGATGGGTCATGCTTGCATTCAAGTGCCGTTAGGGGAAAGGTCATGGCCTCCAGCCGCTGGTTATTCATTCATTTGTTGGTTTCAGTTCCGAAGTCTCTTAAAATCATCTGCAAAGGATGATGAAGTTCCTAAAGTAGGAGGGCATTTGAAGAGGAACAAAACAACAAGTGGACCTCAGATTCTCCGTATATTCTCTGTAGGGGCCGCAGATAATGCAGGATCCTTTTATGCAGAACTTCATTTGCGGGACGACGGGGTTCTGACCCTGGCAACTAGCAATTCATCATCCTTGACATTTTCTGGGCTAGAAATGGAGGAAGACAGGTGGCATCACCTTGCAATTGTTCACAGCAAGCCAAATGCTTTGGCAGGACTATTCCAAGCTAGTGTTGCTTATGTCTATCTTAATGGAAAGCTGAGACACACTGGTAAACTTGGATATTCTCCATCACCTGCGGGTAAGTCCCTTCAGGTGACTATTGGGACTCCTGTCATGTTTTCTAGGGTCTGCGATTTGTCATGGAAGCTTCGATCTTGCTACCTTTTTGAAGAGGTGCTGTCTCCGGGTTCTATATGCTTTATGTACATTCTGGGAAGAGGATACAGGGGAATTTTCCAGGACACAGATATGTTGCAATTTGTTCCGAATCAGGCATGTGGTGGAGGCAGTATGGCTATTTTGGATTCCTTAGATACTGACTTGCCTCTTACGACTAATACACAGAAGACTGATGGTGCTGTAAGGCAAGGGCACTCTACAGTTGATCTTAGTGGATTTGTTTGGGACTATGATAAACTGGGAAATTTATCACTCCAGTTGATGGGAAAGAAATTGATATTTGCATTTGATGGAACATGTACCGAAATTATCAGATCATCTGGAACTTTATCCATGCTCAATCTAGTTGACCCTCTCTCTGCTGCTGCGTCTCCTATTGGGGGTGAGTGAATGAAGCCATGCTCTTCTCTTGATCAACATAGTTTCGTAGTTTGTCGACTTTTGACATTGTGATCATATTTTAATTATAGCTGATTTAACTGTTTTTCTCGATGATGTGTTTAGGGATACCGCGGTATGGGCGGCTTTTTGGAGACATATATGTATGTAAGCAATGCGTTATCGGAGATGCAATTCGGCCCATTGGAGGCATGGCTATTGTTCTTGCACTCATCGAAGCAGCTGAGACCCGGGAAATGCTCCACATGGCATTAACGTTGTTGGCATGTTCTCTTCATCAGAATCCTCAGAATGTGAGAGACATGCAGAAATACCGAGGATATCACTTGCTAGGTCTTTTCCTTCATCGAAAGATGTCTTCTTTTGACATGAAATCACTTGAGATCTTCTTCCAGATTGCTGCATGTGAGGCTTCCTTTTCTGAACCGAGAAAAATTGGGGCAGCTAAAACCACACCTTCCCCTCCTGCCACCGCTCACGAAGCTAGCTTTGAAGATCTTAACATGTCAAAGTTACGGGATGAGATCTCTTCGATTGGTTCTCAAGTGGACATGGATGACTTTTCTGTACCAAAAGATTCATTCAGTCACATTTCAGAGTTGGAAAACCCTGATATCCAGACGGAGACATCTAATTGCATTGTTCTGTCAAATTCGGACATGGTTGAACATGTTTTATTGGATTGGACACTTTGGGTGGCCGCTCCAATCCCTATTCAAATATCTTTACTAGGATTTCTTGAGCATCTTGTCTCTATGCATTGGTACAGAAATCACAACCTTTCAATTCTCCGTAAAATCAACCTTGTGCAATATTTACTAGTGACCTTGCAGAGGGGTGATGTTGAAGTGCCTGTGTTGGAAAAATTGGTTGTACTACTAGGTGTTATTTTGGAAGATGGATTTCTTCCTTCTGAATTGGAACTTGTTGTCAGGTTTGTGATCATGACATTTCATCCGCCTGAACTCACATCGCGTGACCACATAGCGAGAGAATCTATGGGGAAGCATGTTATTGTGAGAAACATGTTACTAGAGATGCTAATCGATCTTCAAGTGACCATTCAATCAGAGGAATTACTTGAACAGTGGCACAAAATTGTATCGTCAAAACTAATTACCTGTTTTCTCGATGAGGCAGTTCACGCCACCAGTATGAGGTGGATCATGACTCTTCTTGGTGTGTGCCTTGCTTCATCTCCTACGTTTGCTCTTAAATTTCGCTCTAGTGGTGGTTACCAGGGTTTGACAAAAGTGCTTCCAAGTTTCTACGATTCTCCCGATATATATTACATACTCTTCTGTCTGATATTTGGGAAGCCTGTGTATCCAAGATTGCCAGAAGTCCGCATGGTTGATTTCCATGCTCTCATGCCTACCGATGGCAGCAGCTTTTTAGAGTTGAAATTCACAGATCTTTTGGAAACTATAATCAACATGGCAAAATCAACATTTGACACATTATGTGTGCAGTCAATGGTGGCACGCCAAACTGGAAATCTTTCTCAATTTGGTGCTAGCCTTGTGGCAGAGCTTGTAGAGGGAAGCGCTGACATTGCCGGGGATCTCCAAGGCGAAGCTCTGATGCACAAAACTTATGCCGCTCGCCTTATGGGTGGAGAGGCAGCAGCTCCTGCAGCAGCCACTTCTGTTCTGAGATTTATGGTCGATCTTGCAAAAATGTGCCCACCCTTTTCAGCTGTGTGTAAACGGCTTGAGTTCCTCGAAAGCTGCATTGCCCTCTATTTTTCCTGTGTCAGGTCATATACACAATTCATAGCCTTCGTAAACTGATAAATTTTTTCTCTGAAAATGCTTTTTCAATTATTGATATGAGCCAAATGCTTTAAGAAGACACGTGATCTTTGGCTAATTAACCTTGGTTAACATATATGTCTGTTATCGCAGGGCTGCCTGGGCTGTGAGGATGGCAAAAGATCTCAATATAAAGGCTGAAGACAAAAATTTGAATGATGGTGATGATAGCAGTAGCTCTCAGAATACATTTGCTAGCTTGCCTCAAGAACAGGAGCAATCAACCAAAACGTCAATAAGTATAGGGAGTTTTCCACAGGGAAACGCAAGTGCAAGTTCTGAAGATTTGCCGATATTCACAAGTAACACTGCTGGTGAGAAACTAGAAACTGCGAATGCCTCAGCACAGCCAGAACTGAAGGAAGCTTCTATGCAGGCTGTGGATGGTCGTGACGGCGAAGCAATTGAGCGAAAAGCCCCTCCTGTTATTGATGTCCACAAGATAAAAAGTGCGCCGGATCTAAATGACTCACGGAGTTCTCTTTTTTCGAGTGCAGCTGAATCTCCTATTTTGCCTGAGAAATCTAATTCTAGGACTGCATTGGCTTCACCATCTTCAACTCCAGTTTTAGCATTGACTTCTTGGCTAGGGGGTGGTAATCGTAATGAGTCAAAATCGCAAACAGCTTCTACACCATCCATGGAGTCTTTTATCTCCGTGATTAACGTCGAACCTTCGTCCGACTCGAAGTCTGTGGAACAGGGTCAAAGTTTTACAAACACTTTATGTGAAATAAGCCCGACACTACTTCTTGACGTGGATGATGCTGGCTATGGTGGGGGTCCATGTTCTGCCGGTGCTACTGCTGTTTTAGATTTCATGGCAGAAGTTCTTTCTGATTTTGTGGCAGAGCAGCCGAAAGCTGTATCAGTTTTAGAAGCAGTCCTTGAAAGTGTTCCTCTGTATGCTGATGAGAAATCTGTTCTAGTGTTTCAGGGTTTATGCCTTGCTAGATTGATGAATTTTCTTGAAAGACGCCTCCTCCGCGACGACGAGGAAAACGAGAAGAAGTTAGATAAGATCAGATGGTCCTTAAATTTAGACGCGCTGTCCTGGATGATAGTGGACAGAGTGTACATGGGAGCTTTTCCACAGCCCTCTGTTGTGTTGAAAATCCTGGAGTTCCTCTTATCTATGCTACAGTTGGCGAATAAAGATGGCCGCATTGAAGAGGCTGTTCCATCTGGAAAGGGGCTCCTTTCCATTGGGAGAGCAAGCAGACAACTCGATACTTATGTTCATGCTCTTTTGAAGAACACAAACCGTATGATAATGTTCTGTTTCTTGCCATCGTTCTTGTTTACCATAGGGGAAGATGACCTACTTCAGCGCCTGGGCTTGCTTAAGGTTAATGAACCTGATAAGAAGAAAAATCTCAATCCATCATCTGAGGATGGGGGGATTGACATTTATGCACTTCTGCAGCTACTGGTAGCCCACAGGCGAATAATATTTTGTCCAAGTAATCCCGAAACAGATTTGAATTGCTGTCTCTGCATCAATTTGATCTCTCTGCTTCATGATAGCAGAAAGAGCGTTCTTAATGCGGCTGTTGATATTCTCAAATATCTTCTAGTGCACCGCAGGGCTGCTCTCGAAGAGTTTTTTGTCTCTAAACCAAACCAAGGGCCATCGATCGATGTTCTACACGGTGGCTTTGATAGGCTGCTTATGGGAAATTTATCTGAATTTTTCAAATGGTTTCACAGTTCGGATTTAGTTGTGAGTAAAGTATTGGATCAATCAGCTTCCATCATGTGGGTCCAGTATATTGCAGGGTCGGCTAAATTCCCCGGTGTGAGGATAAAAGGCATGGATAGCCGCCGCAAAAGAGAAATGGGGAGAAAATATAAGGATGTTTCGAAGGTTGAGCAAAGGCATTGGGATCAGGTGAATGAACGGAGAATTGCATTGGAGGTAGTTCGTGATGCTATGGCAACTGAACTCCGTGTTATCCGCCAGGATAAGTATGGATGGGTGCTTCATGCCGAAAGTGAGTGGCAAACTCATCTCCAACAACTCGTGCATGATCGAGGGATATTTCCCATCATCAAATCCTCTATGGATGAAGAGGAGCCTGAGTGGCAGCTTTGCCCCATCGAAGGCCCATATAGGATGCGCAAGAAGCTTGAAAGGTGTAAACTAAAGGTCGAAACCATCCAAAATGTGCTAATTGGACGATTTGACTTGGGTGAATCAGATCAGCTGATGGAGAAGACTGTGAATGATGAGGCATATTCCTTTTTGGATCTTCTAACTGAAGTACCAAAGGATGAATCCTTGAGTGCCCAACTGTATGATGAATCTTCTCTCAAAGAAACAGATGATGCGCGAGACAGATCTTTCTCTGGCTTTGAATGGAATGATGATCAAGAGAGTAGTATTAATGACGAAAGTCTGCATTCAGCTACTGAATTTGGTGTCAAGTCTAGTGTTGCATCCACTCAGAGAGCAGAAAGCATTTTCGGGAAATCTGAATTAGGATCACCTCGGAAATCTTCTTCGGCAAGGATTGATGAAGCGATAGTGGCAGGTGCTAAATCTGATAAAGAATTGAATGATAATGGTGAATACTTGATCAGACCTTATCTGGAACCTTTTGAGAGGATCAAGTATAAGTATAATTGTGAGAGAGTTGGGGGACTTGACAAACATGATGGCATATTTATAATAGGGGAAATCTCGTTGTACGTCATTGAAAACTTCTATATTGACGAATCTGGGCGTGTGTGTGAAAAAGAAAGTGAAGACGAACTCTCCGTCATTGATCAGGCTTTGGGTGTCAAGAAAGACTTCTCATGTAGCCTGGACTCTCAGTCCAAGTCAACTTCATCGTGGAGTGCTGCTGTGAAGGCATATGCAGGTGGTAGGGCATGGGCATACAACGGCGGTGCCTGGGGTAAGGAAAAAGTCGGTAGTAGCAGTGTTGTGCCACACCTTTGGCGCATGTGGAAGCTTGACAGCGTTCATGAGCTCCTGAAGCGTGATTATCAGCTTCGCCCGGTGGCTATAGAAATATTTAGCATGGATGGTTGCAATGACTTGCTGGTTTTCCACAAAAAGGAGAGAGAAGAAGTTTTCAGAAATTTGGTGGCCATGAATCTACCAAGGAACAGCATGTAAGTCGTTTAAGTCCCTGTTGGGGTCCATGCCTTTTCCTACGTCTTTCGTGATGATGATATGTATATATTGTTGGTTGTTTTCAACTATGTGGCAGCTGTGCTAGTTTTTGGTTCTCTAACTGTGAATTCTTTTTTCCTCAAATTGATTGCCTCTATTTCAGTTATACATTGCAGTCATTTAGTTGAATAGTTGAATGAAAAATTGTTGTGTGCGCTCATTTTTGGTTGAATAGTTATTTTACAGCAGGCAATTAGTTGAAAGTAATTGATAAAAATAGCTGCGTGCACAGATTTGTTGGTTGAATAGTTGGTATACAATGCAGTCATTTAGTTGATTAGTTGACACAATCGCCTCTTGTATTTCAGTTAGTATACATTGCAGTCTCTTGATGCAACTTTGTTTTGGGCTCACAATTATTTGCACATTTCACAGTATAGATGCCACCATATCTGGGTCAACTAAACAGGACAACAATGAGGGCGGACGTCTTTTCAAGATTATGGCCAAATCTTTCTCAAAGAGGTGGCAAAATGGAGAAATCAGTAATTTTCAGTATATTATGCATCTAAACACTCTGGCAGGTCGTGGATACAGCGATCTCACGCAGTATCCAGTGTTTCCCTGGATACTTGCAGACTATGAGAGTGAGAATTTAGATTTGTCAAGTTCAAAAACTTTCCGTAAGCTCGATAAGCCAATGGGTTGTCAAACACAGGAAGGAGAGGAGGAGTTCAGGAAAAGGTTGGCTCTTAATCCCCAATTTGATTATTCACTTTTGCTTCATTTTGTAAGTAATTTCATGATTTGTTTTTGACTTGCTCTCTCTCTCTCTCTCTCCCTCTCTCTCTCTCTCGTGTGTGTGTGTGTGTGTGTGTGTGTGTGTGTGCGTGCATATACAGATATGAGAGTTGGGATGATCCTGAAGTTCCAAAGTTTCACTATGGTTCTCACTATTCAAGCGCTGGGATCGTTCTCTTCTACCTCTTACGTCTGCCTCCATTTAGTGGTGAGAATCAAAAGCTGCAGGGAGGGCAATTCGATCACGCAGATCGCCTTTTCAACAGCGTCCGAGATACTTGGTTGAGCGCAGCTGGGAAAGGAAACACATCGGATGTTAAGGAATTGATTCCCGAGTTCTTTTACATGCCAGAATTCCTGGAGAATAGGTTCAATCTTGACCTGGGCGAGAAACAATCAGGAGAGAAGGTAATTGCTATAGTTTCGCATATCAGTCTCAGCTAGTTTCCCTTAAATGGTTTCCAAATCCCTTCGCCTTCGCCAGAAATAGTTTCCTGACAACAAACGGTGTTTTGTCAGGTCGGCGATGTTGTCTTGCCTCCGTGGGCGAAGGGCAGCATGAGGGAGTTTGTTAGGAAGCATAGGGAGGCCCTTGAGTCCGACTATGTTTCGGAGAATCTTCATCATTGGATTGACCTCATTTTCGGATACAAACAGAGGGGGAAGGTCAGTTCTAATAAGGTTCTAACGCTGTTGTACGAAATTTCTAAGTTGTCTCAAAGATTTGTGTTTCTCTTTATCAGGCAGCAGAAGAAGCCGTCAACGTCTTCTACCACTACACATACGAAGGCAGCGTGGACATCGACTCAGTCACAGATCCCGCCTTAAAAGCCTCGATCCTCGCACAGATCAACCACTTCGGTCAAACCCCAAAACAGCTCTTCCTAAAACCCCATGTAAAGCGACGCACCGACCGAAAACCACCCCCTCACCCTCTAAGGCACTCGTCCCTCCTCTCCCCTCAAGAAATCCGCAAGAGCCCATCTCCAATCTCCCAAATCGTAACCATCAGCGACAAAACCTTCATCGCAAGCGCAAACACCCTTCTAAAGCCAAGAACGTTCACCAAGTACGTCGCCTGGGGCTTCCCCGACCGAAGCCTGCGATTCGTAACCTACGACCAGGACAGACTCCTATCTACCCACGAAAACCTCCACGGCGGCCACCAAATACAGTGCGTCGGCGCGAGCCACGACGGCCAAACGCTGGCCACGGGCGCCGACGATGGCATGGTCTGCGTTTGGAGAATCACGACCCCGAAAAAGGACGGCGGGCCCCACCGAGCCTCTACCCAACTACTCCTATTGGAGAAGTCCCTCTGCGGCCACACGGGAAAATCACGTGCCTATACGTAAGCCAGCCTTACATGACCATCGTCAGCGGCTCAGCAGACTGCACAGTCATCCTATGGGACCTCAGCTCGCTCTCCTTCACGAGGCAGCTCCCCAAATTCCCGTCACCCATCTCGGCCGTCGGCGTGAACGATCTCACGGGGGAGATCGTAACTTCCGCTGGGGTGACGCTCGCCGTTTGGAGCATCAACGGCGACTGCCTTGCGGTGGTCAACGCCTCTCAGCTGCCCTCGGACTTCATCCTATCGCTCGCCGGCTCGTCGGCCTTCTCCGACTGGCTCGAGGCGAATTGGTTCGTCTCGGGCCATCAGAGCGGTGCGGTTAAGGTTTGGAAGATGGTTCACTCGTCGAGCGATGAGTTGTTGGGCCAGCTGGCGAAGCATCAGTCGTCGAGCCCGATGGGCGGGCTGAGGCTCGGGGACGGTGTGGAGCCGCCGCCCGAGTATAGGTTGGTCCTGCATAAGGTGCTGAAGGCGCATAAATTTCCCGTCACTGCGATACACTTGTCGAACGACTTGAAGCAGCTGCTGACCGGAGATTCGGGCGGGCACTTGCTTTCTTGGACTTTGCAGGACGAGGGAACCTTGAGATCGAACGCTACTGTTGGCCATCATCAGGGGTGATTCGGGGGCGGAGAGGTAAGTGTTGTTTAATTTCGGTCAGTCGTCTTCCTTTCCTGGAAAGTATAGATGTGCGAAAACGACTGAATTTGATTTGAACGGACGTGGTGGGACGAGGGCTCGTATTGATTTTCGGGTTTTGATGTGGTATGGGAGGATGTTTGGTTTTGTATATAAATTTAGGGATTACATTTACAGAACAGTGTATACACCACTGAGGTTGGTTGTAAAGGAAAAGGTCTTGTTGTTTCCTTGGGACTTTTTATGCCAACTGCTTTGTTGAAGAGGACGTATGTGACGTGGCAGGAAAAGATTCTATTACCAGAAATGGTTGCTCTTTATCTATTGAATTTGCTGCTATGTATCAATCAAGCATTCTCTTGAAAGACAATGAAAAGCCATATACTTTGTATCTTAATGCTGGAGAATAACAAGAATAACCCTCTTTAGCTATGCATACATGCATATAATAAAGGTTTCAGAAAATCCATGTCATCATCGTCAATCATCCAACACTAAATCACTACCTTGGACAACCTTAACAATGGCACTCGAATTCCCCCATAAAAAACGTACCCCGAAGCTTCTTCTCCTATCGCCAAAACACGCATCGGAAATCAACCTAAATATCCCAACATTCCCACTAACCATCAACACCTTCGCCTTCCCAAAAGCTTCCCCACACCTCTTCTTCGCAAATTCCCCGCACCTCTTCTCGGCAACTTCGACGCACGCCTTCGTCTCAATTTCCTCGCACTTCTCCCTCTCCCTGACGCCGTCGGCCTTCGACGGCGACGACGCCGCTCCTCTCAGCAGCGATTTCCACCAGGGTGGTTTGCATTTCTCCGAGGCGGCGAGGGAGCACCCAATTCGGGCTCCTGCGAGGCACTGCTCCGCGAGCTGGACTTCGCATGATTTTTTCGCCTGAGCCCATTTGAGGAGAGAGTCGAACGCGAGGATGTAAGGGCTGAGAGATTGGTTGGAATTCGGGTCGTCGTCGTCTTTGATTGGTCCTCGAAGGAGGGGCAATTGGTGGGGGAAGTGTGTGAGGGTCACCGCTGATGAGTAGTCGTCTTCGGCGTCGTAGGTCGGCGGAGGTGGTGGTTGAGTTGATGGCATTTTTTTTCTTCTGAGGTGAGCGGATGACGAGCGAGAAGAGGCATTTTTAATAAAATAAACCAAAAAAAAATACGGCAATCTATACATAAATACCCAATAACAAACTAAAAAGCCACTGAAGTACCTTGTCAGCTATATTTTATAGGTAGGTACCCATTTGACTAAAAATTTTACACTTAGGTACCTAATCACCTCATATTACGAAAATACCCTTATCAACTGATTTAGAATTTCATTTCAGCTTTTTTTTCTCTCTGCAAAATTCGACCTTCAGCTCGCCGTCGACGATTTCTTCTTGCCGACCAGTTCCTTCTGCTCGTGCCGGCGCCGGACAAGGATCGAAGAGCCTATTGAACGTTGGGTTCTCGATTTTCGGGGTTGATTTTGTCAGGTAAGCTTTTCTTTTGGTTTGAGTTTGGTTAATCGATTTTGGGCGTTTGTTCAAGGTTTATCCCAAATCCGGGAGCTCAATGCGATCCAAGAGATCCATATAAAAGTGAAATGTTAGGATTTGATAGTTATTGAGGCTAATCCATCGAGATTTCGGTTTTCTTTTATGTAACTGTTACGACGTACCATTTCCTATGAATATTACGTACCATTGTATGTTGTTATACCGTACCTAAAATACATTATGCGACACAGTCCGATTGGACATCTATGTTATGTAGTATCTTTGTGTATTTATATCACGTACCAAGTAACATGTGTATACGTTACCAAAATGTCCAGTTATGCAGTACCAATCTAAACTATATACCGTACCATTTATACAGGTTGCCATAGTATCTGAAAATATGGCGTCTGCAAATTCGTTTGGTGGCGGACTATGAGACATTCTTTTAACGATTTATGCACATTTGTCGATCATCAACCCTATTCCGACTCACGAGATGAATGCTCAAACCGATGATAAGAATTTCATTCGTGACCCGGACATCCGCGTTCTCTCCGGTCGCCGAAAGACACGGAGGATTCCATCTCAGGTAGATAGAAGATCCAACAAGTGTAAAATATGTGGGAAATACGAACATAATCGCCGTACTTGTACAGAAGCCGTAACGACGTAGCGTCCGTATTTTCCATGTATTTTCTTTTTGCTTATGTCCCATAACCTTTTTCGGTGCTCTTTTGTATGGTATTGGCTCATTCTTTTTGTCTAAATGATGCCAGTAGGTCATTGTTTTGTTCAAATGTGTCAATAGGATATGGCTCATTGTTTTTGTCTAAATTTGGTACTGTAATGACTGCCAGTTTGGTACAGTAAGATATGCACATTTGGTACGGTACTCTATGTAAATTTGGTACTGTAATGACTGCCAGTTTGGTACAGTAATATATGCACTTTTGATAACGTAATATATGCCAGTTTGGTACAGTAAGATTTGTAAATTTGGTACGGTATTATATGTAAATTTGGTACTGTAATGAATGCCATTTTGGTACAGTAATATATGCACTTTTGCTAATGTATGCACATTTGGCACCGTAATATATGTAAATTTGTTACTGTAATACATGCCAGTTTGGTACCATAAGATATGCAAGTTTGGTACGTTAAGATAGGCCTGTTTGGTACTGTAATATATGCCAGTTTGGTACCCTACGGCATGCATGTTTGGTACCGTAACCTATGCCAGTTTGCTAATGTACATTTGGCACCGTAATGAATGTAAATTTTATGTAATATATGCCAGTTTGGTACCCTAATATATGTAAATTTGATACGGTAATATATGTCAGTTTGGTACCCTACGGCATGCATGTTTGGTACCGTTGAAGCAAATGCCTGTTTGGTACTATAATATATGCCCGTTTGGTACCGTACGATATTAAAAGTGATAAAGTAATATATGCACATTTGGCACCGTAATATATGCATATGATAAGTTAGGAAATTATATTATTTTTATACCCCGTAAAAGCGTGTTTTCGATCGTTATTCATCGAATTATCATCGAATCTTCTAAGTTTATGCAGATTTATCTTGTTCGACAGATATTGGATCAAACTAGACCAAATCAGGAAGATTCGAAGCGAACCGCTAAAATCGGCACTTTGGGGCTATTTTGTAATTTTCACAAGTTATGGGGCGAATCTGCAGTTTTACCAGACTTTCTAATTATTTGGGAGTTGCTGTACAAGGAATTAATAATATAACGTGGAGAGCTAAGGGAATATTTGATTTTTTAAATCAAATCGAAAACGAGATCTCTATGGAAATTGCATTGAGTCGGTGCAATATATTTCTATTATATAAAGGCACGCACAGATAAAAAGAAGAAGGGGCTGGCGGCTGAGAAGAACGGAGACGAGCTTGGACGACAGAGAATAAAAGAAAAGCGAAGGGCTGAAATAAAGAGACCGACGCGAACACCGTAACGAGGGCGGTTTCTTACCTTTTTAATATTTCGTTTTCGACAATGTTTCTTTGGATTTATTGTCGTTTTCGTATAATATGCTAGCATAATTTCTTTTGTGATTAAGGCCGTATGAGGCCGGATTATGACTACGTACTAATGCAATTATTATTTTATTTAATCACATGATTTGAGTTACGTATTCTTTGTTTGTGCTTCATATGCGTACGTGTGATTGGCCTCCATGCGTATGATTATTGATTGGTTTATGAGACGGACTAAGTGATTAGACCGATTAGAACGAAACATTGCATACCACTACGTAAAACTGACCAGAGATGGAATTCGGTTTCGTATGTGTGGTTTCCGATAATTTAGGCGCCGAAAGCGTCTAAACTCGGGGAATTTCATAAAGATCGAATGCACGTATAGGAACTACAGTCATATAGACATATAGTTGATTGGTTCTCTATTTATGTAGGGTTGCTATTGCGGGACAAACGAGTAGCACGTACGTTAGAAAATTCTACCTTGACTTTGATTCATCTTGATTAGATAGATGATATTGCATGAAGACGTAGGAATATTTCGTGCCGAGCATGTGTCTTAATCACGTTCCTCGTTAACTGCTTTATCCTCACCTATTTTATTCGCGTTTATTTTATTATTTGTGTTTTATCTCTTTTATCAAATCACAAAAACTATAAAAATTCCGTTAGTTTGAATTAGAATTAGGAATATTTTCTTAGAATTAATCGAGCTGTCTTCGTGGATCGATACTCGGACTTCGTCCGTTTTATACTACTTGCACGACCTAGTACACTTGCTAGTATTTGAGCGTGTCAGCATACGATTAAACAAGAAGGATATTTGGTGCTGTAATATATCCCAATCTGGTACGTTAATATACGCAGCCTTGGTACTGTAATATAGGTAATATAGGTACTCTAAGTGTACGACATAGGGTACTGTATCCTTTCAGAAGTAGGTACCGTATAAATTAAAGTAAAACTTTGAATTTAAGACTTGGCTATATTCCGTCACAAACGAAGCATTTCAGTATGTGTTGATGTGTATAGAGGATTAGACAATTTCTGACTTTTTTCAGTAATGATTGCACATTTTTCTGACGTTTTTCAGTAATGAGTGGACAGATTTCTGACATTTTCTATGTCATGTTTGGACAGATTCTGACATACGAGGTTTTAAATAATAAAAGACAGCTCATCTGACATGTCAGTGGCTTTAATAAAATGTTTCATGTCATATGTAATTTTGGGTACTGCAACCGTGGATGCGTTGGTACGCTTTAAACAAAACGACAGGTACCCCTACAAAGATATTTAAGGTACGGTGTCCCTTATATATATGATACGTCATACTAGGGTTAGTAATTTTCGGAGTCGATCGAATTACTTTTTCATCTCGAACCACCGTAGACCAATAATATATAGTATTAAATACGTTTCAGATCAAATTCGGTGCATTACGCCCCGCACGCATGAATTAAATCTTAGAATACCATGATTCATTATAGTATAAGGATACAAGCAAGAACATCTACAACATAATTTGAATAATGTGGTGAGTGCTACATCTGCGAATTCAGTGCATTAGGCTTTTATATATTTTTTTCATTTCGTTATTGTTAGGTATTGCCAAAATCACGCAGGACAACGCGATTCGATTAGGAATGTACTTATTTTTCGATCATATAACAAATGGTACGATATACTTTCTTATCTGGGTACTGTAAATGTGTAATTATAGATACGGTAAACCTGCAGGTTATGGTACTATATAGGTAAATGATAAGGTACCTTCTGTAAAACACAAGGTACCTTAGTGTACAACAGATAAGGTACTTCACGTGCGATATATAAGGTACGGTATATATTTACGTAATGGTACGATTAACCTGCATATTACAGTACTCTATATGTAAGCGATACGGTACGGTATACTTGCATATCTGGTTACCGTATATGTATACGTATGGATACGGTAAAATTTCAGGTTATGGTACTACATATGTAAATTTAAGGTATGGTAATAATACAACAGATAAGGTACTTCATGTGCGATATATAAGGTACGGTATATATTTACGTAATGGTACGGTTAACCTGCATATTATGGTACTCTATATGTAAGCGTTACGGTACGATATACTTGCATATTTGGGTACCGTATATGTATACGTATGGATTCTGTAAAATTTCAGGTTATGGTACGACATGTAAATTTAAGGTATGGTAATTGTACAACAGATAAGGTACTTCATGTGCGATATATAAGGTACGGTTAACCTGCATATTCTGGTACTCTGTACGTAAAAGATAAGATACGGTCATACAATAATATATGGTACTGCATAAATTACGGACAGTCGTAGAACAACACAACACAGTACAAAAGAAAACCAACATAAACAACCAAAGGTCTCCAAACAGTCCCATCCCCAACTCAAAAATAAGTTAACCAAACTAAACAACACAGTCTCCAAAGAGTCTAACAGCATATCCAAGAAACTTACTGAAAAAGATCTAGCATGCAACTACGCTCGTCAGTTGTCACGTAAAATGCGAACAGCCATAGAAGCACGATACACATCCATGTTTACTCCTTTGCCATATTTCTCTTGGGTGTCGACAACGTACTCCTCTATGGTTAAACAAGCATGCACCCCGCAGTCTACGTCGCCAAATAGGGGCCGGTTAAACTCTGGATCCACGGGCTTCTTACATAGATACCAAATGCAGAACCATTTTATTCACACAACGGATACCGATTTGGCCAAACAGAGGGTACCAAATGCAGTGATAATGTGGTACCAAAAAAAAATTGACCCCATTTTCGAAAAACACACTGTTAACAAGCAGTATTATTTCGTTCACACAAGAAATACCAATTTACCCAAACAGAGGGCACCAAATGCAGTGATACTGTTGTACCAAAAAAAAATTGATCCCATTTTTGAAAAACCCACTGCTAACAAGCAGTACCATTTTATTCACACAAGAAGTACCAATTTGCCCAAACAGATGGTATCAAATTCAATCATAATGTAGTACCAAAACAAATTGACCCCATTAAAAAAAACCAGTTAACAAGTAGTACTATTTTATTCACACAAGGGGTACCAATTTTCTCAAACAGAGAGTACCAAATGCAGTGATAATGTAGTACCAAAACAAATTGACTCCATTCGGAAAAACCACTGTTAACACGCAGTACCATTTTATTCACACAAGGGGTACCAATTTGTCCAAACAGAAAGTACCAAAAGCAGTGATAATGTAGTACCAAAACAAATTGACCCAATTCGAAAAAACCAAAATCGATCCATTCGAGAAAATCAAAATCGACCCATTCCAAAAAAAACCCAAATAGAGACTTTCCACCCATCTAAAAACGCACAAAAAAACCCTAATCGAACAACAAATCAATCTCATTCCAAAAGCACGCATCCATTGTTACGAACACTAACCAAAATTGCTTAAACACAACGAATTATGGCAAAATCAAACTAGATACAAGCCTATTGACAACGGAAATACCGCGAACGAGTGGACAGACGGAAATACTACGAATTACTTACCTATCGATTTCAGACAGCCAATACCACGACGAACGAGTAGACAGAGGGCAATACCGCGATGAACGAAGGGAACAAGCTCGATCTCTGAGAATTAATTGCGCGATTTGGAAAGATGGATGTGAAATTTTTTTTTATGAAGGAACGAACGTGAAATGAGAAAAGCAGGTAAAAGATGTAAATAAACAGTTTTAATAGGGGTAAATCCGTCAGTTAGGTACCTATGAGTAAAATAAAATTCAACTAGGTACCTAGTTTAAAAATTTATCTGACAAGGGACTGAACTGTTTACTTTTTATTGATGTAGGTATTTAAGTGTAGAAGGCCCAAGAAAATAAGCATTAACGGAATAAACCTACTAATAAAACCATTAATAAAACAGCGAACTTCGTACTTATATTATACGAGTTAGTAATTCGTATAACTATTTTACGAGTTAAGACCGCGAGGTGGCCCGCTGACCTGACGTGGCTATTTAACTCGTATCATGTTCTTACGAGTTAGTAATTCGTATAAATATTATACGATTTACGACACTGTGGCGCGATGACCTGACGTGGCAATAATTTTGACACTAACTCGTATTAAATGAATACGAGATACTAACTCGTATAAAAAACGTACGAGATATTTGCGTGGCCGACCAACCCTGCATGCCATGCATTAATTGGAAGTAACTCGTATTAAGTTTATACGAGTTACGAGCGTGGCCGACCAACCCTGCATGCCATGCATATAATTGGAAGTAACTCGTATTAAGTTTATACGAGTTACGAGCGTGGCCGACAAACCCTCATGCCCATGCAGTACAGTCTATGCACGAAATAACTCGTACTGAATTAATACGAGTTACGGGCCAAGTTAATTTCTCTATATATACCCCTCGATTTTAATATCAGTAACGCAAAAAACACTTTCGATTTTTAAAACATAGCAAAGAAATGGTGTCTAATCGTGTAGAAGTCATAGTATATTTCGGCGGTGAAATAATTCAATCATCCGATTCTGTCGTCAGTTATAGTATCCGTCCTATTGCGTATAGGCGAATTCGTCGCAACACCAATTTTTCTGAGTTTATGTCATTGTTGTTCGAAATTACGGGTGCTGATAGCAGTCGTTTTTCGCTAGTTGTCCAGGCCAAAAATGAATTCGTTCAACATTCCCGCCTCTTTCATCAGTTATTCCGAATCTCAAACGACAATGAGTTACAATTTTTCATCCATCCCGATTCGGAGAACAATTGTGTTGAAGTTTTCGTTGAAATAATAGAAAATTCAAGTTTTGATTTGAACGAAGAGCCTCATCGAAATTTTGAAGTTGGTTCTTCGAGTTATACATATTCAGATTTTCCCAACATTGGCTCAGTTACAGCAGGGTTAAGCTGTAATACCCGTAAAATTTATACGGGATTATTTTAATAATATTCGGACGGTATGAAGTCGTCGAACATACACCGATTTTCTTCCCGAGTCAAGACAAGAATTTAGAATTCGACCCGATAATGAAAAATAATGGCCCAATTGTGAGAGATAGACTAGAATTGAGAATCTTAGCCCAATAAAATATAATAATAATAATTATTATTAAAAAAAAAATAAATAAATAGTAGAGGCCGAAATATTTTTAAGAGAGATGGACCTCCCAACACATCATCACCTTAGACCATAAATGTTATAATATTAATGGAATCAAAACAAAGCAAATAAACAAAACAAACCAACTCAAACTAACATAAACAAATAAAAATAAAATTAGTACCCTACTTTATTACCCTAAAATATTTAACAACTCAACTACAATAAAAGGGATGGGGTGACGAAAAAAAAAATGGAATAAAAGAGAATAAAGTGATGTCCAAGTACTTGTATACAAAAATTCAAAGTCATACAATGCCACCTAATATACCACAATAATAGAATAAATGGGACTAAGCATTCAATAGACAAACACATGCAATAAGAGAGGAGGGACCGAGAGAGATAAGTGGAGAAAGATAAAAGAAAAGAAAAAGGGAGAGAAAGGGGAGAGAGAGGCCGAGAGGGAGAGAGGGGGAGAGGGAGAGAAGGAAAGAAAAGAAAAGAGGAAAAAGAAAAGGAAAAGCTCACGGGCGAGGAAGAGCTCGGGATCGAAGGGTCGGGATCACACTCGTAACACCACGTTCTACGGATTAAGGTAGGTGAAGATCACCTACATACGTAAACATTATTAGGATTTGTGAATTTTACGTGTTTTACATGTTATTCATCGAGTTCTTCGTGTTTATCTGATAATAATAATTTGCTTGCATGAATTTTTCGTTGGTTAGCTTAGGGAGCATGAGATTGAGCATTTTTAGATCTATGAATATTTGGAAATAGGGATAGAGGACTTTAGATTAAGAGGATAGAGCAAAACTTGGGGAGAATTAGGGTTTCTTTATTCATTTCGGCCTGGAGGTTCAAAAAAAAATTCATATCATACAATCTAGACCTCGGATTAAAATCCCTTTGGACAGAATTTAGAGTTGCAAGTCTTTTATCTGTGGTTAAAATTTCAGGACCATCGGACATCGTTTACCCCGTGATCATTGAAAAATACCAAACTGTTGCAAAACAGCCTATAAAATAGTTAATTTTTTATATTTAGGGACTTAATCGAGATTTTAAAAAAATATGGGGAGTCTGTGTTGTAAAATCCCGAACAAAGAATATTTTTAAAGAAATATAAAGCATTTAAGACATATTTAAAATTCGGAATAAATAATTGGGGTCCTTTGTGCAATTTTCAAAAATTCGGGTACTAAATTGATAAGTTTCAAAAATCTGGGGACTAAAATGTAAAAATTCAAACAGGGAATATTTTAGTGAAAACTCTGAATTTCTTTTGGAGAGAAATTAGAATTTTTCAAAAGTTGTGAATGCTAAATTGGAACTTTTCAAAAGTTATTGGGGACTAAATAATATTTGATAAGGACCAAATTGAAACTTTTCAAAGTTTGAGTACTAAAAACTTATGTTGAGTTTCAGCTGGAGTACAAATGAAATTTTCAGAAACTTTTAGGTTTTTAAATAAATAGTTTAAAACTTGGCCGGGTTAAATTATAATTTTCAAAATTTTCGAAGGGTTAAATAAATAATTAAAAATGGCCGAGGAGTTTTGTTGAAAAATTACAGGATATTAGAATAATTAAATTTTCATTAAATTTTATTGGAGTCAAACGTAAATTTTGGGAAAAACACTCGGAACTAAAAATAAATAATTATTAAAATCGGTAGGGGTCGAAAATTAAATTTTCAGAAATTTATGGGGTTAAATAAATAATCAATAAATGCGGTTGAGGTCAATTTCAAATCTTTAGAAACTTTTGAGTTTAAATAAATGATTAATGAATTCGGTTGGAGTCATTATGCAATTTTCGGAAATTCCGAGGGGTTAATTGTAAATTTTCTAAAATATTTTTGAAACTTAATCTAAAACTGGAGTTGGAGTGAATCGTAAGGTAGAAAGAATTAAACTTAGAACTTTTAGTTTAAGATCGAGAGGGAATTCTGTGGTTATGGTTTCGGGCCGATTAAAAATCGGAACGCGGGCTTTGGGCCCGAATTATTTGTCGAATGTTGATGTTGGGAATCGGGCCGGGCTAACACCTCGGGCCGATATGTAATGTGGAAAGGATTTGTTGCGTTTTATGTGCTGCATTTTTATTTGCACGGCATTTGCATACACGTGTTACGAGGGGAGTACGGAGTTATGAAAGTGTTGTCTAGAGACACGAGTGAGATGGTTTATGAATGAGAAATGTTGATGAGTTGTATGAGTGAGGTTAGGACTAAGGCGCACTTTATATGGAGGGAGTGGGGCCTCCCGAGCTACTGACCCCTTGTGGGGAGTGGGGCCTCCCGAGCTACGGACCCCTGCGCGCGCGTGTTGCCTTTAGTACCTAAGCCTCGGGCCCTGATGTGATGTGATATGATGTGATGAAATGAGATATGAGAAAAGAGTCGAGCGTGTATTTTGTGAGTTATGTCGGGATTGGGGTGTGAGAGCATTTGCATTGCATGTTTTCATCTACTGGGCAAAAGCTCAGGGTTTACGTATGTAGGTGAGGCGGCTGATGGCGGTGACTCCACGGGCTTTTGAGTGCGGGGCAGTACATGGAACGCGACCTGTGGAGTATTTCATTCATGTTTCGTATTGTTACTATTTGGGCTTCGGTCTAATACAATAATATGTGTGTTGTAAAACAATTTTTTTTATTTATTTACGGGTTTAGACTTTTGGGCTTAGGCCCAGCACTTGAATATTATTATGTAATAACAAATTTTTATTAAATGGGCTATCCGCTGCTTACGCTGCGTAAAACCCGCCAAAATACGTATTTAAGAAGTAGGGTCGTTATAGGTGGTATCAGAGCGCTAGGTTTTAGATTCTGTAGACCGTCCATGTACTGTCGCTCAAAAGCCGGGAGGTTCAGCCTACGTCTGTAAGTTTTATATTATTACGTGAATATATGTAAATGCTTATGTGCTTTTTGTGCTTTTCTATGTTATGTGAACTTGTAGACTTTTAGAAAATGAGGACACGATCGGGGAATGGGAATGATGGAGAGCCGAGTCGTCGGGATGAATCTGAATCCCCTACTCGTGAGAGCAACGCACGTGAGAACGATACCATCCGCTGTTTGACTGAGCTAATCCAGCAACAGGCTGCTCAAATCCACGATCTAATCAATTTCCGGAGCTCATCTGAGCACCGATCCTCTCCACATCCTGACCGTGTGGAAATCATCGGGGAAAGGTTTCGTAAACTGAATCCCCCGACTTTCGAGCAAGCTACCGATCCTTCGATGGCAGAAGACTGGATCCGAACCATTGAAGATATGTTTGTATACGGTCGGGTGCCAGGGAACGAACAAGTTCTCTGTGCCGTTTCGATGTTACGAGGAAGTGCACGATTTTGGTGGGATACCATCAAAATCCTTAATGACCCCGCTACGATGCCATGGGATAGATTCAAAGAATTGTTCTTTGAAAAATACTTCTCAGCCCACGAGCAAGCACAACGAATGAACGAATTCATCAACCTCCGACAAGGAAGGATGACGGTGCCGGAATACATTCGTAAATTCGAAGAGCTATCTCGCTTCGCCCCACACATGGTAGCTACTGATGCATTAAAGGTGGCTCGTTTCATGGTGGGCCTCAGACCCGAGATTTACCGTGACGTAAGCATGTCGGGTATCCCGGGTGTGCACTTCACACAAGTGGCCGAACGAGCCATCATCGCGGAGCAAGCAGAGGCCCAGATCGTGGCGGCGCAAGAAACAAGGAAGAGAACGGAGAATCAGCAAGAGGGTGGAGGTGACCGAAAGAGACCATTCTTTGGGAAAGGCCCTAACCAAGGAGGTCGCTCGGGAACATCCAACTGGAGACCGAGGCCGAACCAGGGACCATCCGGCGCGCCTAACCGACCTCAGTACAACACGCCACAGTGTCAACAATGTGGGCGCAACCATGTCGGTGTTTGCTTTGGAGCCGGATATAACCCCAATGTCGTTTGTTTTCTTTGCGGGAAACAGGGACATTATGCACGAGTCTGCGACCAACCCAGGAACCCGACTCAGACGCTCGCTCGACCACCACCGGTTCCAGCTCGAGTATTTGCGATGACCAATGAAGAGGTGGAGACGTTACCACCACCGGCTCCGGCTCGAGTATTCGCATTGACTAATGAAGGGGCAGAAGCACTACCACCACCGGTTCCAGCACGGGTGTTCACCTTAACCAACGAAGAGGCAGAGGCAAATCCTACAGTGGTGACTGGTACGTTACAAATTTACGACGTGCCTACTTCCGTGTTGTTTGATTCTGGAGCCACGCATTCGTTTGTGTCGGCCAAATATGTGATCAAGGTAGGCATATCTCCCACTGTATCTGACTCCAATTACGTAGTAACTCTACCACACGGGGACCCCACTCGAACTAATTTAGTGTTGGAGAACTGTCCCGTGACGATCGAAGGGAGGAGTTTGAGCGTGGACATGATCGTGATCCCGATGAACGACTACGACGTCATCTTCGGAATGGATTGGCTCTCGAAACATGGGGCCATAATCGATTGCCAGAAGAAGGTGGTGGCAATCCAAATACCTGAAGACGAAATGTTCACGTTCGTGGGAGCGAAGGAGAAGCGCAAAATTCACCAAATCTCTGTCTTAAAAGCCCAACGACTACTGAATTCGGGATGCGAGTCCTTTCTACTATTTGCAATAAAGGTCGACGAACCGCCTCAACCGAAATTAGAAGACGTACCCGTTGCAAATGAATTCCTTGATGTATTTCCCGACGATCTCCCGGGACTACCCCCTGATCGAGAACTCCAATTCGTGATCGACTTAACTCCAGGAGCAGCGCCGTTCTCCAAGACTCCGTATCGTTTAGCACCAAGCGAACTACGAGAGTTAAAAGAGCAACTTGACGAGCTGCTGCAGAAGGGATTCATTCAGCCCAGCTTCTCGCCTTGGGGAGCACCGGTCCTGTTTGTTCGTAAGAAGGACGGATCGATGAGACTCTGCATCGACTACCGAGAGCTGAATAAACTAACGATCAAAAACAAATATCCGTTGCCTAGGATTGACGATCTGTTCGATCAATTACAGGAAGCATCTATATTTTCCAAAATTGATCTACGATCGGGTTATCATCAGCTGAAGATTCGGGAAGCCGACGTCTCGAAAACGGCATTCAACACGAGGTATGGACACTACGAGTTTCTGGTTATGCCCTTCGGGTTGACGAACGCTCCAGCTGCATTTATGGACCTGATGCACCGGGTTTTCAAAGATTTCCTTGACCAATTCGTAATCATCTTTATAGATGATATCCTCATTTATTCTAAAACGAAGGAGGAACACGAGGTGCATCTACGAACGGTTCTCGGAATTCTTCGAGAAAAGCAACTCTACGCCAAATTCAAGAAATGTGAATTTTGGCTCCCGCAAGTGGCCTTTCTGGGACACATTGTCTCTGGAAACGGGATTTCTGTGGACCCCAGCAAGATTGAAGCCGTAAGCAATTGGCCACGACCAACTAATCCCACGGAGGTCAGGAGCTTTCTCGGGCTTGCTGGATACTATCGAAAGTTCATTAAGGACTTTTCCAGCATTGCCTCGACGCTCACAAACTTGACGAAGAAAAACGTCCCATTCAAATGGACGGAAGCATGCGAGCAAAGCTTCAAGGAGTTGAAGAAACGATTGACAACGGCTCCTGTTCTTACGATTCCCTCCGGTACCGAAGGCTTTTCGGTGTACAGTGATGCCTCCAAGAATGGCTTGGGGTGCGTGCTGATGCAGAACGGGAAGGTAATTGCTTATGCCTCCCGACAGTTGAAACCTTATGAGAAGAATTACCCCACGCATGATCTGGAACTCGCAGCAGTTGTGTTTGCCCTAAAAATTTGGCGTCATTATCTCTACGGGGAACGGTGTGAGATCTACACCGACCATAAGAGTCTGAAATACTTCTTCACCCAGAAGGAGTTAAATATGAGGCAACGCCGTTGGCTAGAGCTCGTTAAAGACTACGACTGTGTGATCAATTATCACCCAGGCAAGGCAAACATAGTCGCTGATGCTTTGAGTCGAAAAGCAATCAACACCGAACTCCACCAACTCAATGTGGAAGTAATCAATTTTGGTGAAATCGAGGCTAGAATGGCGGCGTTAACTCTTCACCCTACGTTGCCGGAACAGATCAAGAAAGCTCTGGAGCAAGATGAACTTTACCTGAAATTGACAAGCGAGCAAAGAGCTGAGACTTCAACCGAATTCAAGTTACGAGAAGACGGAATCTTATTCTATAACAATCGCTTGTACGTACCTTATAGTGCAGGACTTCGTAACACCATAATGACGGAGGCACACGCCACTACCTACTCAGTACACCCTGGAGCCACAAAGATGTACCGAGATTTACGGGAGACATACTGGTGGCCGGGAATGAAGGGAGACGTTGCGACGTTTGTAAGCCAGTGTCTCACATGCCAACAAGTCAAGGCGGAACATCAGAGGCCGGGAGGGATGCTGCAACCCTTGGCTATTCCCGAGTGGAAATGGGAACATATTACCATGGACTTTGTCGTTGGTTTGCCAAAAACTGTGAAAGGCCACGACGCCATTTGGGTAATTGTAGATCGATTAACCAAATCTGCCCATTTTCTACCTATTAGTTCGACTTTTTCTCTGGAGCAATATGCTGAATTGTATATTCAAGAAATTGTTCGACTTCACGGGATTCCTTCGTCCATAGTCTCGGATCGAGACTCGAGATTCCTGTCTAAATTCTGGGTGAGCTTACAAAAAGCAATGGGGACGAAGCTTTCGTTCAGCACAGCTTATCATCCTCAGACCGACGGGCAATCAGAACGAACGATTCAAACTCTCGAGGATATGCTCCGAGCCTGTGTCCTAGACTTCAAGGGAACCTGGAGCAAATATCTTCCGTTGATCGAATTCTCGTACAACAACAGCTATCACGCTACTATCGGGATGGCGCCATACGAAGCTTTATACGGGCAAAAATGCCGATCCCCAGTACACTGGGACGAACTCGGCGAACGAGCGCTTCTGGGACCCGATATGATACGAGAGATGACAGAGGCAATAACGAAGATTCGAGAGAGAATGCAAACTGCCCAAAGTCGTCAAAAGAGCTACGCCGATCAGCGACGAAGGCCATTGGAATTTGCGGAAGGAGATTTGGTACTCTTGAAAATATCTCCGATGAGAGGCGTCAAGCGATTCGGGAAGAAGGGCAAATTGAGTCCGAGATACATTGGCCCGTTCAAAGTACTCAAGAGAGTAGGGGAAGTTGCGTACCAACTGGAATTACCCGCCTCGTTAGCCCAAGTACATGACGTATTTCACGTATCAACCCTACGCAAATACGTTGCGAACCCGAATCACGTGCTGGGAAGTGATTCACTCCACCAACAACTCAAACCGGATCTGAGCTATGAAGAAGAACCGATAGAGATTCTGATGCACGAGGTAAAACGACTTCGGAACAAGAACATTCCGTTAGTCAAGGTACTGTGGCGAAACCAGACGGTTGAGGAAGCCACGTGGGAACGAGAGGATGACATGAAGACTCGTTACCCCAATTTATTTCTTTTGAAGTAATTTCGGGGACGAAATTCTTGTAAGGGGGGGAGGATGTAATACCCGTAAAATTTATACGGGATTATTTTAATAATATTCGGACGGTATGAAGTCGTCGAACATACACCGATTTTCTTCCCGAGTCAAGACAAGAATTTAGAATTCGACCCGATAATGAAAAATAATGGCCCAATTGTGAGAGAGAGACTAGAATTGAGAATCTTAGCCCAATAAAATATAATAATAATAATTATTATTAAAAAAAAAAAAATAAATAGTAGAGGCCGAAATATTTTTAAGAGAGATGGACCTCCCAACACATCATCACCTTAGACCATAAATGTTATAATATTAATGGAATCAAAACAAAGCAAATAAAACAAAACAAACCAACTCAAAACTAACATAAACAAAATAAAAATAAAATTAGTACCCTACTTTATTACCCTAAAATATTTAACAACTCAACTACAATAAAAGGGATGGGGTGACGAAAAAAAAAAATGGAATAAAAGAGAATAAAGTGATGTCCAAGTACTTGTATACAAAAATTCAAAGTCATACAATGCCACCTAATATACCACAATAATAGAATAAATGGGACTAAGCATTCAATAGACAAACACATGCAATAAGAGAGGAGGGACCGAGAGAGATAAGTGGAGAAAGATAAAAGAAAAGAAAAAGGGAGAGAAAGGGGAGAGAGAGGCCGAGAGGGAGAGAGGGGGAGAGGGAGAGAAGGAAAGAAAAGAAAAGAGGAAAAAGAAAAGGAAAAGCTCACGGGCGAGGAAGAGCTCGGGATCGAAGGGTCGGGATCACACTCGTAACACCACGTTCTACGGATTAAGGTAGGTGAAGATCACCTACATACGTAAACATTATTAGGATTTGTGAATTTTACGTGTTTTACATGTTATTCATCGAGTTCTTCGTGTTTATCTGATAATAATAATTTGCTTGCATGAATTTTTCGTTGGTTAGCTTAGGGAGCATGAGATTGAGCATTTTTAGATCTATGAATATTTGGAAATAGGGATAGAGGACTTTAGATTAAGAGGATAGAGCAAAACTTGGGGGAGAATTAGGGTTTCTTTATTCATTTCGGCCTGGAGGTTCAAAAAAAAATTCATATCATACAATCTAGACCTCGGATTAAAAATCCCTTTGGACAGAATTTAGAGTTGCAAGTCTTTTATCTGTGGTTAAAATTTCAGGACCATCGGACATCGTTTACCCCGTGATCATTGAAAAATACCAAACTGTTGCAAAACAGCCTATAAAATAGTTAATTTTTTATATTTAGGGACTTAATCGAGATTTAAAAAAAATATGGGGAGTCTGTGTTGTAAAATCCCGAACAAAGAATATTTTTAAAGAAATATAAAGCATTTAAGACATATTTAAAATTCGGAATAAATAATTGGGGTCCTTTGTGCAATTTTCAAAAATTCGGGTACTAAATTGATAAGTTTCAAAAATCTGGGGACTAAAAATGTAAAAATTCAAACAGGGAATATTTTAGTGAAAACTCTGAATTTCTTTTGGAGAGAAATTAGAATTTTTCAAAAGTTGTGAATGCTAAATTGGAACTTTTCAAAAGTTATTGGGGACTAAATAATATTTGATAAGGACCAAATTGAAACTTTTCAAAGTTTGAGTACTAAAAACTTATGTTGAGTTTCAGCTGGAGTACAAATGAAATTTTCAGAAATTTTTAGGTTTTTAAATAAATAGTTTAAAACTTGGCCGGGTTAAATTATAATTTTCAAAATTTTCGAAGGGTTAAATAAATAATTAAAAATGGCCGAGGAGTTTTGTTGAAAAATTACAGGATATTAGAATAATTAAATTTTCATTAAATTTTATTGGAGTCAAACGTAAATTTTGGGAAAAACACTCGGAACTAAAAATAAATAATTATTAAAATCGGTAGGGGTCGAAAATTAAATTTTCAGAAATTTATGGGGTTAAATAAATAATCAATAAATGCGGTTGAGGTCAATTTCAAATCTTTAGAAACTTTTGAGTTTAAATAAATGATTAATGAATTCGGTTGGAGTCATTATGCAATTTTCGGAAATTCCGAGGGTTAATTGTAAATTTTCTAAAATATTTTTGAAACTTAATCTAAAACTGGAGTTGGAGTGAATCGTAAGGTAGAAAGAATTAAACTTAGAACTTTTAGTTTAAGATCGAGAGGGAATTCTGTGGTTATGGTTTCGGGCCGATTAAAAATCGGAACGCGGGCTTTGGGCCCGAATTATTTGTCGAATGTTGATGTTGGGAATCGGGCCGGGCTAACACCTCGGGCCGATATGTAATGTGGAAAGGATTTGTTGCGTTTTATGTGCTGCATTTTTATTTGCACGGCATTTGCATACACGTGTTACGAGGGGAGTACGGAGTTATGAAAGTGTTGTCTAGAGACACGAGTGAGATGGTTTATGAATGAGAAATGTTGATGAGTTGTATGAGTGAGGTTAGGACTAAGGCGCACTTTATATGGAGGGAGTGGGGCCTCCCGAGCTACTGACCCCTTGTGGGGAGTGGGGCCTCCCGAGCTACGGACCCCTGCGCGCGCGTGTTGCCTTTAGTACCTAAGCCTCGGGCCCTGATGTGATGTGATATGATGTGATGAAATGAGATATGAGAAAAGAGTCGAGCGTGTATTTTGTGAGTTATGTCGGGATTGGGGTGTGAGAGCATTTGCATTGCATGTTTTCATCTACTGGGCAAAAGCTCAGGGTTTACGTATGTAGGTGAGGCGGCTGATGGCGGTGACTCCACGGGCTTTTGAGTGCGGGGCAGTACATGGAACGCGACCTGTGGAGTATTTCATTCATGTTTCGTATTGTTACTATTTGGGCTTCGGTCTAATACAATAATATGTGTGTTGTAAAACAATTTTTTTTATTTATTTACGGGTTTAGACTTTTGGGCTTAGGCCCAGCACTTGAATATTATTATGTAATAACAAATTTTTATTAAATGGGCTATCCGCTGCTTACGCTGCGTAAAACCCGCCAAAATACGTATTTAAGAAGTAGGGTCGTTATAGGTGGTATCAGAGCGCTAGGTTTTAGATTCTGTAGACCGTCCATGTACTGTCGCTCAAAAGCCGGGAGGTTCAGCCTACGTCTGTAAGTTTTATATTATTACGTGAATATATGTAAATGCTTATGTGCTTTTTGTGCTTTTCTATGTTATGTGAACTTGTAGACTTTTAGAAAATGAGGACACGATCGGGGAATGGGAATGATGGAGAGCCGAGTCGTCGGGATGAATCTGAATCCCCTACTCGTGAGAGCAACGCACGTGAGAACGATACCATCCGCTGTTTGACTGAGCTAATCCAGCAACAGGCTGCTCAAATCCACGATCTAATCAATTTCCGGAGCTCATCTGAGCACCGATCCTCTCCACATCCTGACCGTGTGGAAATCATCGGGGAAAGGTTTCGTAAACTGAATCCCCCGACTTTCGAGCAAGCTACCGATCCTTCGATGGCAGAAGACTGGATCCGAACCATTGAAGATATGTTTGTATACGGTCGGGTGCCAGGGAACGAACAAGTTCTCTGTGCCGTTTCGATGTTACGAGGAAGTGCACGATTTTGGTGGGATACCATCAAAATCCTTAATGACCCCGCTACGATGCCATGGGATAGATTCAAAGAATTGTTCTTTGAAAAATACTTCTCAGCCCACGAGCAAGCACAACGAATGAACGAATTCATCAACCTCCGACAAGGAAGGATGACGGTGCCGGAATACATTCGTAAATTCGAAGAGCTATCTCGCTTCGCCCCACACATGGTAGCTACTGATGCATTAAAGGTGGCTCGTTTCATGGTGGGCCTCAGACCCGAGATTTACCGTGACGTAAGCATGTCGGGTATCCCGGGTGTGCACTTCACACAAGTGGCCGAACGAGCCATCATCGCGGAGCAAGCAGAGGCCCAGATCGTGGCGGCGCAAGAAACAAGGAAGAGAACGGAGAATCAGCAAGAGGGTGGAGGTGACCGAAAGAGACCATTCTTTGGGAAAGGCCCTAACCAAGGAGGTCGCTCGGGAACATCCAACTGGAGACCGAGGCCGAACCAGGGACCATCCGGCGCGCCTAACCGACCTCAGTACAACACGCCACAGTGTCAACAATGTGGGCGCAACCATGTCGGTGTTTGCTTTGGAGCCGGATATAACCCCAATGTCGTTTGTTTTCTTTGCGGGAAACAGGGACATTATGCACGAGTCTGCGACCAACCCAGGAACCCGACTCAGACGCTCGCTCGACCACCACCGGTTCCAGCTCGAGTATTTGCGATGACCAATGAAGAGGTGGAGACGTTACCACCACCGGCTCCGGCTCGAGTATTCGCATTGACTAATGAAGGGGCAGAAGCACTACCACCACCGGTTCCAGCACGGGTGTTCACCTTAACCAACGAAGAGGCAGAGGCAAATCCTACAGTGGTGACTGGTACGTTACAAATTTACGACGTGCCTACTTCCGTGTTGTTTGATTCTGGAGCCACGCATTCGTTTGTGTCGGCCAAATATGTGATCAAGGTAGGCATATCTCCCACTGTATCTGACTCCAATTACGTAGTAACTCTACCACACGGGGACCCCACTCGAACTAATTTAGTGTTGGAGAACTGTCCCGTGACGATCGAAGGGAGGAGTTTGAGCGTGGACATGATCGTGATCCCGATGAACGACTACGACGTCATCTTCGGAATGGATTGGCTCTCGAAACATGGGGCCATAATCGATTGCCAGAAGAAGGTGGTGGCATCCAAATACCTGAAGACGAAATGTTCACGTTCGTGGGAGCGAAGGAGAAGCGCAAAATTCACCAAATCTCTGTCTTAAAAGCCCAACGACTACTGAATTCGGGATGCGAGTCCTTTCTACTATTTGCAATAAAGGTCGACGAACCGCCTCAACCGAAATTAGAAGACGTACCCGTTGCAAATGAATTCCTTGATGTATTTCCCGACGATCTCCCGGGACTACCCCCTGATCGAGAACTCCAATTCGTGATCGACTTAACTCCAGGAGCAGCGCCGTTCTCCAAGACTCCGTATCGTTTAGCACCAAGCGAACTACGAGAGTTAAAAGAGCAACTTGACGAGCTGCTGCAGAAGGGATTCATTCAGCCCAGCTTCTCGCCTTGGGGAGCACCGGTCCTGTTTGTTCGTAAGAAGGACGGATCGATGAGACTCTGCATCGACTACCGAGAGCTGAATAAACTAACGATCAAAAACAAATATCCGTTGCCTAGGATTGACGATCTGTTCGATCAATTACAGGAAGCATCTATATTTTCCAAAATTGATCTACGATCGGGTTATCATCAGCTGAAGATTCGGGAAGCCGACGTCTCGAAAACGGCATTCAACACGAGGTATGGACACTACGAGTTTCTGGTTATGCCCTTCGGGTTGACGAACGCTCCAGCTGCATTTATGGACCTGATGCACCGGGTTTTCAAAGATTTCCTTGACCAATTCGTAATCATCTTTATAGATGATATCCTCATTTATTCTAAAACGAAGGAGGAACACGAGGTGCATCTACGAACGGTTCTCGGAATTCTTCGAGAAAAGCAACTCTACGCCAAATTCAAGAAATGTGAATTTTGGCTCCCGCAAGTGGCCTTTCTGGGACACATTGTCTCTGGAAACGGGATTTCTGTGGACCCCAGCAAGATTGAAGCCGTAAGCAATTGGCCACGACCAACTAATCCCACGGAGGTCAGGAGCTTTCTCGGGCTTGCTGGATACTATCGAAAGTTCATTAAGGACTTTTCCAGCATTGCCTCGACGCTCACAAACTTGACGAAGAAAAACGTCCCATTCAAATGGACGGAAGCATGCGAGCAAAGCTTCAAGGAGTTGAAGAAACGATTGACAACGGCTCCTGTTCTTACGATTCCCTCCGGTACCGAAGGCTTTTCGGTGTACAGTGATGCCTCCAAGAATGGCTTGGGGTGCGTGCTGATGCAGAACGGGAAGGTAATTGCTTATGCCTCCCGACAGTTGAAACCTTATGAGAAGAATTACCCCACGCATGATCTGGAACTCGCAGCAGTTGTGTTTGCCCTAAAAATTTGGCGTCATTATCTCTACGGGGAACGGTGTGAGATCTACACCGACCATAAGAGTCTGAAATACTTCTTCACCCAGAAGGAGTTAAATATGAGGCAACGCCGTTGGCTAGAGCTCGTTAAAGACTACGACTGTGTGATCAATTATCACCCAGGCAAGGCAAACATAGTCGCTGATGCTTTGAGTCGAAAAGCAATCAACACCGAACTCCACCAACTCAATGTGGAAGTAATCAATTTTGGTGAAATCGAGGCTAGAATGGCGGCGTTAACTCTTCACCCTACGTTGCCGGAACAGATCAAGAAAGCTCTGGAGCAAGATGAACTTTACCTGAAATTGACAAGCGAGCAAAGAGCTGAGACTTCAACCGAATTCAAGTTACGAGAAGACGGAATCTTATTCTATAACAATCGCTTGTACGTACCTTATAGTGCAGGACTTCGTAACACCATAATGACGGAGGCACACGCCACTACCTACTCAGTACACCCTGGAGCCACAAAGATGTACCGAGATTTACGGGAGACATACTGGTGGCCGGGAATGAAGGGAGACGTTGCGACGTTTGTAAGCCAGTGTCTCACATGCCAACAAGTCAAGGCGGAACATCAGAGGCCGGGAGGGATGCTGCAACCCTTGGCTATTCCCGAGTGGAAATGGGAACATATTACCATGGACTTTGTCGTTGGTTTGCCAAAAACTGTGAAAGGCCACGACGCCATTTGGGTAATTGTAGATCGATTAACCAAATCTGCCCATTTTCTACCTATTAGTTCGACTTTTTCTCTGGAGCAATATGCTGAATTGTATATTCAAGAAATTGTTCGACTTCACGGGATTCCTTCGTCCATAGTCTCGGATCGAGACTCGAGATTCCTGTCTAAATTCTGGGTGAGCTTACAAAAAGCAATGGGGACGAAGCTTTCGTTCAGCACAGCTTATCATCCTCAGACCGACGGGCAATCAGAACGAACGATTCAAACTCTCGAGGATATGCTCCGAGCCTGTGTCCTAGACTTCAAGGGAACCTGGAGCAAATATCTTCCGTTGATCGAATTCTCGTACAACAACAGCTATCACGCTACTATCGGGATGGCGCCATACGAAGCTTTATACGGGCAAAAATGCCGATCCCCAGTACACTGGGACGAACTCGGCGAACGAGCGCTTCTGGGACCCGATATGATACGAGAGATGACAGAGGCAATAACGAAGATTCGAGAGAGAATGCAAACTGCCCAAAGTCGTCAAAAGAGCTACGCCGATCAGCGACGAAGGCCATTGGAATTTGCGGAAGGAGATTTGGTACTCTTGAAAATATCTCCGATGAGAGGCGTCAAGCGATTCGGGAAGAAGGGCAAATTGAGTCCGAGATACATTGGCCCGTTCAAAGTACTCAAGAGAGTAGGGGAAGTTGCGTACCAACTGGAATTACCCGCCTCGTTAGCCCAAGTACATGACGTATTTCACGTATCAACCCTACGCAAATACGTTGCGAACCCGAATCACGTGCTGGGAAGTGATTCACTCCACCAACAACTCAAACCGGATCTGAGCTATGAAGAAGAACCGATAGAGATTCTGATGCACGAGGTAAAACGACTTCGGAACAAGAACATTCCGTTAGTCAAGGTACTGTGGCGAAACCAGACGGTTGAGGAAGCCACGTGGGAACGAGAGGATGACATGAAGACTCGTTACCCCAATTTATTTCTTTTGAAGTAATTTCGGGGACGAAATTCTTGTAAGGGGGGGAGGATGTAATACCCGTAAAATTTATACGGGATTATTTTAATAATATTCGGACGGTATGAAGTCGTCGAACATACACCGATTTTCTTCCCGAGTCAAGACAAGAATTTAGAATTCGACCCGATAATGAAAAATAATGGCCCAATTGTGAGAGAGAGACTAGAATTGAGAATCTTAGCCCAATAAAATATAATAATAATAATTATTATTAAAAAAAAAAAAAATAAATAGTAGAGGCCGAAATATTTTTAAGAGAGATGGACCTCCCAACACATCATCACCTTAGACCATAAATGTTATAATATTAATGGAATCAAAACAAAGCAAATAAAACAAAACAAACCAACTCAAAACTAACATAAACAAAATAAAAATAAAATTAGTACCCTACTTTATTACCCTAAAATATTTAACAACTCAACTACAATAAAAGGGATGGGGTGACGAAAAAAAAAAATGGAATAAAAGAGAATAAAGTGATGTCCAAGTACTTGTATACAAAAATTCAAAGTCATACAATGCCACCTAATATACCACAATAATAGAATAAATGGGACTAAGCATTCAATAGACAAACACATGCAATAAGAGAGGAGGGACCGAGAGAGATAAGTGGAGAAAGATAAAAGAAAAGAAAAAGGGAGAGAAAGGGGAGAGAGAGGCCGAGAGGGAGAGAGGGGGAGAGGGAGAGAAGGAAAGAAAAGAAAAGAGGAAAAAGAAAAGGAAAAGCTCACGGGCGAGGAAGAGCTCGGGATCGAAGGGTCGGGATCACACTCGTAACACCACGTTCTACGGATTAAGGTAGGTGAAGATCACCTACATACGTAAACATTATTAGGATTTGTGAATTTTACGTGTTTTACATGTTATTCATCGAGTTCTTCGTGTTTATCTGATAATAATAATTTGCTTGCATGAATTTTTCGTTGGTTAGCTTAGGGAGCATGAGATTGAGCATTTTTAGATCTATGAATATTTGGAAATAGGGATAGAGGACTTTAGATTAAGAGGATAGAGCAAAACTTGGGGAGAATTAGGGTTTCTTTATTCATTTCGGCCTGGAGGTTCAAAAAAAAAATTCATATCATACAATCTAGACCTCGGATTAAAAATCCCTTTGGACAGAATTTAGAGTTGCAAGTCTTTTATCTGTGGTTAAAATTTCAGGACCATCGGACATCGTTTACCCCGTGATCATTGAAAAATACCAAACTGTTGCAAAACAGCCTATAAAATAGTTAATTTTTTATATTTAGGGACTTAATCGAGATTTAAAAAAAATATGGGGAGTCTGTGTTGTAAAATCCCGAACAAAGAATATTTTTAAAGAAATATAAAGCATTTAAGACATATTTAAAATTCGGAATAAATAATTGGGGTCCTTTGTGCAATTTTCAAAAATTCGGGTACTAAATTGATAAGTTTCAAAAATCTGGGGACTAAAATGTAAAAATTCAAACAGGGAATATTTTAGTGAAAACTCTGAATTTCTTTTGGAGAGAAATTAGAATTTTTCAAAAGTTGTGAATGCTAAATTGGAACTTTTCAAAAGTTATTGGGGACTAAATAATATTTGATAAGGACCAAATTGAAACTTTTCAAAGTTTGAGTACTAAAAACTTATGTTGAGTTTCAGCTGGAGTACAAATGAAATTTTCAGAAACTTTTAGGTTTTTAAATAAATAGTTTAAAACTTGGCCGGGTTAAATTATAATTTTCAAAATTTTCGAAGGGTTAAATAAATAATTAAAAATGGCCGAGGAGTTTTGTTGAAAAATTACAGGATATTAGAATAATTAAATTTTCATTAAATTTTATTGGAGTCAAACGTAAATTTGGGAAAAACACTCGGAACTAAAAATAAATAATTATTAAAATCGGTAGGGGTCGAAAATTAAATTTTCAGAAATTTATGGGGTTAAATAAATAATCAATAAATGCGGTTGAGGTCAATTTCAAATCTTTAGAAACTTTTGAGTTTAAATAAATGATTAATGAATTCGGTTGGAGTCATTATGCAATTTTCGGAAATTCCGAGGGGTTAATTGTAAATTTTCTAAAATATTTTTGAAACTTAATCTAAAACTGGAGTTGGAGTGAATCGTAAGGTAGAAAGAATTAAACTTAGAACTTTTAGTTTAAGATCGAGAGGGAATTCTGTGGTTACGGTTTCGGGCCGATTAAAAATCGGAACGCGGGCTTTGGGCCCGAATTATTTGTCGAATGTTGATGTTGGGAATCGGGCCGGGCTAACACCTCGGGCCGATATGTAATGTGGAAAGGATTTGTTGCGTTTTATGTGCTGCATTTTTATTTGCACGGCATTTGCATACACGTGTTACGAGGGGAGTACGGAGTTATGAAAGTGTTGTCTAGAGACACGAGTGAGATGGTTTATGAATGAGAAATGTTGATGAGTTGTATGAGTGAGGTTAGGACTAAGGCGCACTTTATATGGAGGGAGTGGGGCCTCCCGAGCTACTGACCCCTTGTGGGGAGTGGGGCCTCCCGAGCTACGGACCCCTGCGCGCGCGTGTTGCCTTTAGTACCTAAGCCTCGGGCCCTGATGTGATGTGATATGATGTGATGAAATGAGATATGAGAAAAGAGTCGAGCGTGTATTTTGTGAGTTATGTCGGGATTGGGGTGTGAGAGCATTTGCATTGCATGTTTTCATCTACTGGGCAAAAGCTCAGGGTTTACGTATGTAGGTGAGGCGGCTGATGGCGGTGACTCCACGGGCTTTTGAGTGCGGGGCAGTACATGGAACGCGACCTGTGGAGTATTTCATTCATGTTTCGTATTGTTACTATTTGGGCTTCGGTCTAATACAATAATGTGTGTTGTAAAACAATTTTTTTATTTATTTACGGGTTTAGACTTTTGGGCTTAGGCCCAGCACTTGAATATTATTATGTAATAACAAATTTTTATTAAATGGGCTATCCGCTGCTTACGCTGCGTAAAACCCGCCAAAATACGTATTTAAGAAGTAGGGTCGTTATATAAGCAATGTTTCCCTGGAGATGCCCACGCTTGATGTACCATTCAATATGCCGGCCGTGTCAGAACCCGAGCCAGATTTGGTGCCTGAACCAGAGGAAGACGTTGATGTTAGTGATTCGGAAGCGGACGATGAGGATCCACTGGCTGAGTTACCCGATCCCAACGAGGACGACGACAACGACGATGACGACGATGCACCATATGATACCACTCCGCTGGACTCTGCTGCTCCAACGTTGTTTCAGTCCGTTCCATTTTTCCAAACGTACCAAATGCCACCTCCTGGTGGAGACGACTACGGTGGTTACGGGGACTTTTACGACAGAGAAAACCCTACGTTTTGTCGAGGTATGATTTTTCAAACTAAGAAACACTTACAACGTGCCGTCGACGATTTTTCAATCAGGGTTGCTAGACGCGAGTATCACGTCAACGAGAGCAGCAGTACACGTTGGAGTGTCCAATGTAATCACACGACGGAGTGCCCATGGAGACTGAGGGCATCCTTCAAGCCAAAGAAGGGTTACTGGTCTGTTACCAAATTTGAAGGACCGCACACTTGCTATATGACTGAGCTGTCGACGACACACCGTAATATCTCTCGAAATTTTATTGCTGATACGTTGGTTGGAACCGTGAAAGTCGATCCGCAGTTCCTACCCAAAAATGTCCAACAACTCGTGAAAGATAGATATGGGTACGATATCTCATATATTCAAGCTTGGCATGGTTTGAAAAGAGCTATGGAAAATGTTTACGGTACGTGGGAGGAGTCTGTTACCAAACTCCCATCATTTATGAAGGCGTTGCAACACTACAATCCAGGGACAATCGTAAGGTGGCTCCATCTGGAGACGGGGAGACCTGGACATTTCGTACTCGGGTATGTCTTTTGGGCCTTTAAACCGTAATGAATCGTCTCGTCATAATTGCCGCTCCTCGCGTAACCTAAGCTGTTGTGAACCCCGCGTTCCTGAAAATGAGAAAGGAACTTATGTCATTTGAGCTATTAAACAAATAAAAGTTAATAAATAAATTAAACTTACGATGCTTGACAATTAAACCGCATCTCCCATCTGAAAGCCCCGTGACTTCTGCGCCGCATGTGGAGATATATAGAGGCGAGTGATTCGATGATACCAGTTGTAATATCCATCCTCCACCGACACGAGTGCAGTCGTGGGAGGACCGTTAACGACGTTCTCCTCTCGATCCTCCCATAACCCAATCCACCCTGCATGGTGCGTTCTCCAATCCATCCCCGATCGTTGTCGACGCTCGTACGTATGGAGATTCGTATCTCGATACGGCGGTATCGGGGGAATCCCTTGGATGATTCCAAACTGTCGAAGGACTCGTTCGGGGTAGTGCCACTCCACGATATTGAAGAAGATGAGGGGACACCTCGATCGACACGCGATCGGTAAGCACTCGGGAGGAAGTGCAACAATCTCTGGTAGCGTCATGTTGTACGGCTCCCAGACAAATTGATGCGCCCGCAGACGATCAAGGCACTCGCGGATCGTGCGTAAATTCGAATTTGTCGACGTAGTGTGATTGTATAACGCGTTCCACCTGTTATATATATTTACACAACATTTATAAATGTAACAAGGAAAAAAAATTAAAAACTTTACGACCTATTAACCATACCTCGCTGCATGTAGTGGGCTCCATGGAGATACGATGATGCATTTGAACTGGCTGAAATGGCAGGATCCTCACATATGCCCATGCCTAAAAAATACATGTTATAAATAAATTTTAAACGTAACTACAATATTAATAAAAGTTTCCATATAATTACCTGCAACAGTCGTAGGGGTCCGCCTATATTAAGCTTTTTTGGCTCGCATGCCGAGCAAAGCTCTCTGTACAAGAACGCTAGGACCGCACTACCCCAACTAAACGTGGCGACCTCATCAGTATCCTCCAACAGCTGAAGGTAGGTCAACGATACGGTGCTCGCACTACAGTCAGGGAACATCACCGTACCAAAGATCAGCATCGCGTAACCCCGTGCTGAACACTCAACCTCTTCCTCGTCACTATCATCCGAGATCGGATGGGCCAACAACCAACTCGCTAACGACTTCATCGAAAGCGATGACCCCTTAATTTTCTCAGCGGGTGGTCTAAAACCTATTAACCGCTCGCACTCGTCTATCCACTGTGTGACCGTCCTCGTTTGGATCACACCGGAGACACAATTACCCTCTACAGGCAAACCCCACAAAATTCCTACATCCTGTAATGTAACGGTCACCTCCCCGACATAAAAATGAAACGTATGGGTCTCCTTTCTCCAACGCTCTACCAATGCTGTAATCAAATGAGGGTCAACCCTCTGCGACATACAGCTGTAGACGCTGTATAAACCCATATCGTTCAATTTTTCTAATAACCGACCGTGTAGAATATTTGGTGCGTCTCTCGTACCCCACACAACATTTTCTAATGACCTAATCTTAATAGTCCTATCGATCGCACCCGCATCTAACAATAAATCATTACTACGGTGATTTGACTGCATCGTCGACACCGAACTATCAAAAGGCCCGTAATAAGAATCTAAATCCATCTACAGTAAAAAAACGAGCACAAATAAATCAATCAGTTTTTCTATTGTAAAAATATCGACGATAAAATAGAATACTTCGTAAAATAAAAAAAATATATAATGAATAACAGGGATCGCTCACCGAATCGTGCGTAGATCGTCACGGGGGTCGAGGCGGCGGGTTTACGCGGCGGGTCGTCGAGGAGGGCGGGCCGGCAGCGGGTCGAGACGGCGGCTCTTCGAGGCGGGGCGGCACAGGGATTTGGCGGGACGCGACTGGCGGCTGGCGGGACGCGGCTGGCGGCGTGCGTCGGCGGGCGGCGGCGGGACGCGGCTGGCGGCGGCGGGTCGAGGGGGGCTGCGGCGGGACCTCGTCGAGGCGAAAGCGGTTCACGGGGCAGCTGCTCGAGGCAGAGGACCTCGTCGAGCCGAGGCGGCGGCGGACAGCAACCGTCGACAGCGGCGAGCGGCGGAGAAGTACCTAATGGTCTCCTGGCGGCGGCAAACGTCGAGGCGGGGTGACGAGGCGGGCCGGCGTGTCGCGGAGGGTGGCTGGTCGGCGGCGGCGGACGGAAGGTCCTTGAGGTTCGGCGGCAGGTCCTTGAGGTTCGGCAGCTTCTTCAACCTTCAGCGGCGGCTTTTCTTCAAGCTTCTTCGTCTTCGTCTGTTCGTATCGCCGCAGCTAGGGTTCGTTTAAAACGGATCTAACTCGTATGAATTTTATACGAGTTAGAGTTATAACTCGTATAAATTTTATACGAGTTACGTCACGTGCAGTCCACCTGGAATCTTTCCAGCTGGACAAGTAACTCCTATAATAATGATACGAGTTACATAACTCGTAATTACTTCGTACGAATTTCTCTATTTTATTAATGCTTTACATTACCTGTTTATTTCCTTAATGCTTATTTTTTTTGGTTTATTTTATTAAAAATACCGCGAGAAGAGGGAAATTTTGATAAAAGCGACCGAAACCTAAAACCATTAAAAGAAAGGGTTAATTAAAGATCATGCCCTATTAAGATGTTTAACTTTGTGTTCAGGCCCCATTTGAATTTGATTTAGGATAAATGACCTACTTTTTGGAAAATTTAGTGGAAACTACCTAAAGACTGCAAAAATACATAATTATCCCTGACATATACGAAATTTACCACATAATACCCAATGATCCGATTACGGTTGTCGAAATAATTATAACAGTTTTGGGCTAAAAAAAACACTTCCATTCATTTGGATAACAAATTGTCTGTATTGAGTACAATATCGCATATATTTAGTAACAACTATATCAATTATAATACCAATACTAATAAAACGAATAAACCAGAGATAAATACATAAATGATGTGATAAGACATATTTAACACTACATATGCCAAATCGACGAAAAATACCTGAATGATGTGATAACAAGTTTTGAAAAAATAATAACAGTTTCGCATCGATCTCTTCCCAACAAGCGACGCATCGATCGAAAGGAGATTTCACGTTCAGACACGAATAGATCTCCACGATTGTGATGATATAAGGTGAAATTATCGTTAATGTGATCATAAGTGTTGATAAGTTCCGGATATTATTGACGTTAATTGTGAGAAAATAAATATTGCCCGTATAGCAGAAAATACCACGTTTCTATTAGTAAATAACAAATGATGTCATAGAAGTAACACATCATTCAAAAACAATACCGCCTTCCTGCAATAACACATTCCTTACACTCAAGCGTTCGACGTTACCAACAACACAAAGTTATATCGGCTTCAATTTTTCATGGGTATTCATAATCAAAGAGAATTTTTGAAGTTTATAAAGCACGAATGCTCCAAACATAATTCGGAATTTCGTTTAATACGGTGAAATCTCGACTTTAATGATCGGAATAATGTAAATTCAACACAATTTCATCCCGGGCCTTAGTTATCGACGACAATTATTGATGTTAATCATGGAATAACGAAGAATTTTGATGAGATCTAAGCGGTAAACGTTTGCTAATTAAAATGGTTACTGAATAACACTCCATGCTTTCTGGGTAACAATTCGTGGAACAATAATACCATATTTCTTGATATTTATAACCAATATATCCGCAAAACGAACATATAATGAGAAAATAATAACGACTCGTCACCCGTAAATAACACGTGTAATACCCAAGTAAAGGCAAAGAGGAATAGATCGTAAAAAAATTCGACATCCAAATAAAATTGAAACCGCTCGAATCTTCGAAATAAATGACACAGTAAGGTTAAATCGATGTCAATTTCTCATGTAAATAACGAAAAAAATCTTAAATTTATCATGGAATAATGTGATTAATACTTATTGAAAAATAGGTGAATCTCGACTTTAATGAACTAATAAGGTTGATTCGACTAAGTTTGATCACGAGTCATTTTAATTGAATGAGATTATTAATGTTGATAATGTGGTAACGAAGAATTTTGATGAGACCTAATATTGGAATGTTTGTCAATCAAAAAGTTGGTTGGTAACACTTCATTTCTGAGTAACAATTCACGCGTTTTGGGTAACACATCATTAAGAACATTCTAGAAGTTTCATGATTGTCAGAGATATTAACTTAATATTACCACATTGCCTGCAAATAATACCACATGTCTGATAAAAAATAACAATATATGCAAAGTTTATAACAAATTTGTAGCTACAAGCAAGGTTCTGAAACCGGGTTTTCGAACCGGACCGGAAAATTTAGTGGTTTAAGGTTGAGTGGTTTAACCGGAATAAAACCGGGACAAAACCTGTGTAAACCGGTGTATTTAAAAATTTAAAAATATATTAAAATAAGTACAATAATTATTTTTATTTTTTAGTAGGGAATATTGCTATCATACATAGCTGAATATGGTGTTATACACCTTTTAAAAAATATTTTATTAACCTTAAATTTATTTTTTTTATCAAAATTAACTTTAATATAATAAACAATTAAAAATAATATCAAAAGTTATGCCAATTTATAAAAAAAATCAACATTTGGGCCGAGAATCAGTCGGCCCATGAGCTTACTTCTTATTGGATTAAGCTTTTCATAGTTTTTTCTTTTTTTTTTAATTAAACAATTGGACCGGACCGGACCCGAACCGTATTTTGGGCCGGTCCGCGGTTTCCCGGCCCAAACCGCCCGGCCCGGTCCGGTCATTAAAACCCTGGCTACAAGTACCACATAATAACTAATCAATACCACATCACTATTTCGATTAAATTTCGTTCATAAATTCATTTCGTTTGGATATATAAGATTGGCATTCATGGAAATAGATGATATGATGAAGCTAAATCACAAAATTTCTTTAAAAGACACGTTTTGCGAATGTTGATATCAATATGTGAAAGTTGAGATAAAATATCATGTAAACATATAGCTCTTTCCTTCACAACATACACTAGTATCTCTTTTAATGAGACATAACGTTACGAATTTTATCACAAACGTATTCAAAGTTCAAAATTAAACCACAAATATCATTTTATATGTCGTATATCTGTATTTGATACATTCTCGAAGTTATTTGTTAAGGAATATTAACAGGATGATTCGTTAACGTCACCAGTACTAGATTGTCCGCACGTAATACTACATTTTTGCTATAAAATAACAATACGAACCTATCGAATAACGTGTTTACAAATAATGATACCACATAACAGGTTTCCAGTACCACATTACTAATCCGATTAATTTCGTTCATAAATGCACATTGTTCGAGATTTACAAGATTAACATCTTGTAAATGTATGATTTGATGCATTTATCACACCAAATTCCTTTAAAAGCTACATTGTTCGATTGAGGTGGATGATAGTGAATGTTCGAGGTCAATAGTTATTCAAAACATAAACTATTACTTTGTTCATTGAAACATCACATATGAATTTCAGCACGAATGCCATCAAAATTTAAAATTAAACCACAAATATCAGTTTATATGTCGTAAATCCTGAAACCTTAAGGACAACCCTGAAACCTTAAACCTTAATCTCTATAAACACATAAGTTAAACCTTGGTGCGACAACTACAGCAATTTGTAACACATAAAGAGCTTTCAGTAACATATTTAACTAATGAATAACAGTTAAATAGTTATTAGTAACATAGTTGCACTGATTTAGCAATCCCGTCCAAAATCCCAACGTGGCATACATCCCGCCCAATTAACTCAATCAATCCACAAATCCCGCCCAAAATGTACAGTAAATCCATCCAAACCCATCCAAAACCAATATCCCATCCAATTAACCCAATCAATCCATAAATCCCGCCCAAAATTTAGCAAGTACAGTACCACTTCATGGCAATACAATAATATTTATTGTTTATTTAGTGACAAATCCTGTACTTTTAGTAACAGTTGCGATAACAATAAGTAACGCTTTGGTTTTATGTAGTAACAGTTTCAATGTCAAAAAATATCGAAACATGCCTTCTAAAAGAACTTAGTTCGTAATATAACATTTCAGATAATCCAAGTAACGCTTCGATTTCATGTAGTAATAGTTCGATGTCAACAAATACCGAAACAGGTCTGCGATTAAACAAAATACACCATCAATACTTACGGAAATCAAAATTAGGTCATAATATACCAATTAATCAACGAAGAAATCGATTATGAGTTACCCCTTGTATCATGACCCACTTTGTTCTTAGTATCATATGTTGGACAAAAATACCAAATATATACTTCCGAGAAACAAAATAAAGTCGTACAATACCAATTAATGAGATTAAAATATAATATGTGAGAAATAAAATAACGTTTTTGTATAGTTTTGTAACATTAAGACGAATCGTGGTGACAATAATGCATCAAATAGTAACATGTGTTCCCGATGGATCAATGGCTGCGATACGACCTGCTTTCACACAGCATAAATTGTTTCAAAATTCACAGAGCCTATGAAACGCCCAAACTATGGGTATCTCGAATACGCACAGATTAGCTGCAATTGCTGCCAAAATCTAGTTCGATTTGGCCACATTTTTCTCAAATTTGAACTCATATATAAATTCATTACAATTCTTACATCGTTCTTCATCAATACTAGAATAAAACCGACGTGACACGTCGAAATTGATTGGTTGATGTGGCAGTCGATTGTGCCCGATTCATTGTGAAAAATGGATTTCGATTATCCGAAGAACTCAATATAAATCTGTTAAAAATATTTTACTATCGATAAGTAACACATTATCATTTTAACGTAATGCTTATAAGTTTTACAGTAACAACGCGTCATATCTGTAACATACAACTGGCGTCGAATACCACTTTACTGAACGGTTTATTAAGGATATTTTAGTCAAAGCATAGTTTGGGTCTTTACCTTTAAATTTTTAAAAAAACAGGTCCTTTAAACTAAAGAAATTACTGATAGGGCCTGATCACTAAGTTCAAACTTTTCTAGGGCCTGAAACGTAATTGTCCCTTAAAAGAAAGGATAAATTCCTTATCAGTACTTTTCAAATTTTGAACTTCCTTATCGGTACCCCTGACAAAAGTTCTTCATTATCAGTATCCATCTGCGAAAAAGTTGTGTGTTTAACATCCCCAAACAGTAAACGGACGAAATATGAAATTATACGTACATCATACCAACTGTTTTGATTTTATACCAACTGTTATTCTAGTTATACCAACTGTGATCAATATTATACCAACTGGTATAGTATATAATTCTATTGGTATAATTACGACAGCAGTTGGTATAATTTGTACAGTTTCTGGTATATTTCAAATCAGTTGGTATAATGTCCAATTTCGCTGTATAAAATTCGAATAACGTTATTTACTAGCATAATAACAAAAACATGTGGTATAATTTCTACAATTTCTGGTATAATAGCAAAATCTGTTTGTACAACGTCCAATTTCACTGTAAATTATAATAACGCTATTTAAATTGGACATCATACCAACTGTTTTGATTATTATACCAACTAATATTCTAATTATACCAACTGTTATCATTATTATACCAACTGGTATAGTGTACAATTCTGTTGGTATAATTACGATAGCAGATGGTATAATTTCTACAATTTGTGGTATAATTGCAAAATCAGTTGGTATAATTACGTCCAATTTCACTTAAATTATAATAACGCCATTTATTGGTGTAATAACGAAAAAAGATGGTATAATTTCAACATTTTCTGGTACAATGTCCAATTTTGTTAGTATAGTAACAAATTTTTTTGGTATAATTCATGTGAAAATAATTATTCAGCTTTTTGAATATGTATGACAGGCGTATTTTCGTCCATTTAATGCTGAAAAGAGCTTTTTAGGTATTGAACGCGTCGAAAACGGCCAAAAATAAATTTATCACCTTACTCACTAAATACTAGTATAGCGAAAGTAGGGATCGTCTCCACAGGGAAAATGGTTGATTTATTTCTTATTCCAAACTCGACCAGAATTAATAATAATAATAATAAGGATAATAATAGTAGTAGTAGTAGTAGTAGTAGTAGTAGTAGTAGTAGTAGTAGTAGTAGTAGTAGTAGTAGTAGTAGTAGTAGTAGTAGTAGTAGTAGCAGTAGCAGTAGCAGTAGCAGTAGCAGTAGCAGTAGCAGTAGCAGTAGCAGTAGCAGCAGTAGTAGCAGCAGTAGCAGTAGCAGCAGTAGCAGTAGCAGTAGCAGTAGCAGTAGCAGTAGCAGTAGCAGTAGCAGTAGCAGTAGCAGTAGCAGTAGCAGTAGCAGTAGCAGTAGCAGTAGCAGTAGCAGTAGCAGTAGCAGTAGCAGTAGCAGTAGCAGTAGCAGTAGCAGTAGCAGTAGCAGTAGCAGTAGCAGTAGCAGTAGCAGTAGCAGTAGCAGTAGCAGTAGCAGTAGCAGTAGCAGTAGCAGTAGCAGTAGCAGTAGCAGTAGCAGTAGTAGTAGCAGTAGTAGTAGTAGTAGTAGTAGTAGTAGTAGTAGTAGTAGTAGTAGGAGTAGTAGTAGTAGTAGTAGTAGTAGTAGTAGTAGTAGTAGTAGTAGTAGTAGTAGTAGTAGTAGTAGTAGTAGTAGTAGTAGTAGTAGTAGTAGTAGTAGTAGTAGTAGTAGTAGTAGTAGTAGTAGTAGTAGTAGTAGTAGTAGTAGTAGTAGTAGTAGTAGTAGTAGTAGTAATATTATTAGGGGGTTTTGTTGGTAAAGGTTTAGCGCAAGAGTGAACGAGAAATAAAAATATCGAAATTAACGATTATAAAATAATAGTCGAAGGAATTATTGTCCATAGATTTATTTAACTGATCATCGATTTAATAAAATATTATGTTGGCGCAAGCATAATCGGTTATAGTTATCGACGAACGCCTAATAACCAATCTTTTCTTACTTTTTCGGTAATTAAGAGACGATCTTGGATTAAGTAACCAATCTTTAAAAGCCCAATTATGATATTTGTTTTCAACTTGGATTAAGTAACCAATCTTTAAAAGCCCATTTATGATTGACATGGCAGTGGAGAATGAGTGAGGTGTTCCATTCGCTACATTGTGCTCTGAATTCTTTGAATTCGTTCCACGTTTGGATCTTTCCCATTTTGGTTAATTTTACTCCGATATCCTGTCAAATATGAAATATAAAAAATATACTTATATCCTAGCAAATTTCGACCCAAAACACGCGTTAATATGTTGTAAAATATCATATAATCGCAACTTATCAACCATCATCAAATTCCCTCACACTGAGATAATGCTTGTCCTCAAGCATTTACTAAAGATTAAAGCTTAAATATTTAAAGACGTGAATATTCAGATCAAGAGTTTTCCGACATGCATTACTTCACCCTAGAGATAGCAATTATTCACAACAATTAGCACAAGAAGATCATATCGAATTTCGACGATCTCATTAAAGCCTAAATGCACAAAAGCCAACAACTCTCACAAGGATCTCTCAATGCGCTCAAAGTGTTTATGGGAATATGTGTATACGCGTCAACAATAGGAAACGATATTACCATAAGCTTGCTAACATATCACATCGTATTCACATAGCGACTTAAGTGTACAAATCAAGAAGGTCTTTATTTAGGTTGTAATGGAGCTAGGATTTAGGTAGGATATTTTGGAAAAGTAGGCTAAAATTTTCGAATCAAATGAATAATAATCGCTAAGTTCCACGACTATTGCACGACTACTTCATAATACAGATAAAACAAACTAGCGCCGCATATATTATTTTTTTTCTATGATGTTTTTTTTTTCAAACTCTTTTTTCGACTATATATTTTTTTCTTTCGCGCTTCTTTTTTTTTTTCAAAATTTGGTCGCGTCGAAAACGGCCAAAAATAAATTTATCACCTTACTCACTAAATACTAGTATGGCGAAAGTAGGGATCGTCTCCACAGGGAAAATGGTTGATTTATTTCTTATTCCAAACTCGACCAGAATTAATAATAATAATAACAAGGATAATAATAATGATAATAATAATAGTAGTAATAGTAGTAGTAGTAGTAGTAGTAATACTATTAGGGGGGTTTTGTTGGTAAAGGTTTAGCGCAAGAGTGAACGAGAAATAAAAATATCGAAATTAACGAATATAAAATAATAGTCGAAGGAATTATTGTCCACCTAGATTTATTTAACTGATCATCGATTTAATAAAATATTATGTTGGCGCAAGCATAATCGGTTATAGTTATCGACGAACGCCTAATAACCAATCTTTTCTTACTTTTTCGGTAATTAAGAGACGCTCTATAATTACTTCCCTAATCGAAAAATAATCTCCGGGACGCCCTGCAAGATTTAAAGATCCGACAGCGTTAAATACGAAAAAGACCCGACTATTGACTAATAAACTCGGACGCCGGTTTATTAAAATCAAATCGTTTTAACCTTACAATATAACTTACACTTACCGTAGGTAGAGAAGTTGAATATTGGTTGCTACTTATTAAAACGAACAAACAATTACGGATTTGTTGTTTTAATTAGCTATTAATTTACCTAGATATCATAAACATTGGCCACTGTTTATTTACCTAAGCTCATCGATATAATTAATTCAAAGGTAAACGGATACTCACGCTTTCACGAATGTGCTCGTTGAATCTCAAAGTTCATAAAAATCTAGGCTTCGAATAATCCTTCGACTACGAGAAATATAGCCGCTACACATACTAACGAAAACGCAACTAAAATTAATTAATTCAATGACATCGAAATAAATAAAAGTAAACTTACAACCGTGTTAATGCGACTTGCCGTGTTCCTCAAAAGAAACTCATCCGACCGTATACCTTGTCGCTCGAAAATGAAAATAGCAGAATAACTTTCTCAGCTATCCACCTTAATGCGCTGAGGACTCTTTGTATCATACATAAATTATTATAATCTATAATACATAAAAGTTGATGAGGAGTTTTATTTGAGTGACATGTCAGCAACAAAATGCTACCCCTAGCTTACACGTGGCTAAGAACTATTTTTCAATGAAATGCTAATGATTAGTGCCATGGGAAATGAATAGTCGCCGGAAGAGAATAGACTGGGATGATATTAAATTCTCCGTTATTATTATACAGTAGTGGGATGATATTAAAGACTATATTTAGAGAGTAGTGGATGATATTAAAGACTATGATGATAGCTGTTATGCTACCCCTAGCTTACACGTGGCTAAGAACTATTTTTCAATGAAATGCTAATGATTAGTGCCATGGGAAATGAATAGTCCCCGGAAGAGAATAGACTGGGATGATATTAAAGTCTCCGTTATTATTATACAGTAGTGGGATGATATTAAAGACTATATTTAGAGAGTAGTGGATGATATTAAAGACTATGATGATAGCTGTTATTCCTTACGCATTGAACATTACACAATATGAGATTAACGAGTTAAAATAAGCCACATGCCACCTATATTATAGAGTAGTGGGGATGTAAAAAGACTTGATCATTACTGTTATTCCTGGCGCATTGAATATTACTACCTCCGTCCCGTTATTTTTATCACATGTATTGGTGGGCACGGATATTAAGGTGGTATTATTATATTACTATAGTATAATGAAAAGGTAATAAAGTGTGCATTTTGACACGTCTTTTAAGAATATTTAATATTATTCTATTGATTGTTTGTGATAATTTTTTACTAAATAAGGAAATGTGATAAAATTAGTGGGACGCCCGAAATGGCAAAATGTGATAAAATTAATGGGACGGAGGTAGTATATAGTATAATGAGATTGACGAGTTAATTGGGAATTCATATTGGTATTAGTGGGATGAGAGACAACACAACCGTTATACTATGTGAATATATATATATATATATATGAATGTAATATATTTATGTTGAGCCTCTTCGTTGTTCAAAAAGAATTCAGGAGGAATTGTGTTATTATTCAGCTAGAATTTGATTGTTACAGCCGACTACATATTAAAAAGAAAAATGGTACGCCTAAGCAATTACTCCATGCTTCAGACATTGGTGCCAAGGGTTGAATCCACTACCGTTGTTGTTCGCCTCTTGCGCTCATGGAAGGCAAGAAACTTAAAAAAAAAATGGAGAGTTGATGAGCATAGACATGTTGTTGCTAGACGAAAAGGTTTGTGCCTGGTTAATAGAAGATGAGATAATTTATCTTTGAAGATTGATATTTTTTTATGTGCTGTGGTTAGGATACGTTAATGCAGGCGTCTATTCAGTGTCTACGAGTTGACCGTTTTCAGGCATTGCTTGTGGAAGGCCGTATATTTGCTATATCCGACTTTGAGGTTGTCGATCCTCCAGTAAGGTTTCGGATGACAGAACATCGACATATGATACATTTTACAGATCGGACGACCATGGTTTCCGTCGACGTTGGCGATTATAGTATAAATGACGAGAAATTTCAGTTACGTTCGTACGCGGCTTTCTTGGATCTTGCAGACAAGAATCAGGAGTTATCGGGTATGTATCTGTCATGTTTTCGGTTGATCGTGTATCATTATGTAATATATTACACAAATTGCGCAATACGAACAATTTTCTTCTTAAGCTTAGACATGAAATTTTAATAATTGTTTTCTTGAAATTTTAGGATGTGAGTACGACGCAAAGGTTCCCTATATTTAATTATTGTTTTTTTATTTTTTTGTAGTTCCAAGTTATAGCAAGCATATATATTTGCAATCAATTCTTTTATAAATCTATGTGCTAGATGTTATTGGACTACTATCGTCCTTCGTCGAGCCAGATTCGAGCAGCCATGTCGATACCAAGAGAGCTGTGCTGAAGATTATCTTGGACAGGTTTCTTTCCGGAATGTGTTGTTCGAGAAATTATATTTTTTATACTTTCTCTTATAACTTATTATGTCATGTACAGTGGTGAGACCGTGAGGGAACGGTTTGGGATGAGAAGGCTATAGAGTTCTGTGACAGGTTACGATCTGTTGTTGGGGATAGTGTGGTTGTCGTTGTAACAAGTGTTAATCCAAAGATATATCGAGGTGATTGTTATAAATCTATTTCGTGTGTATTGGCTCGATAGATTTATTCCCTGTTTTCAAAATCCATTGTCGTCCTCCAGGTGGTTTATATCTCAATACAACCTCATCTACGAAACTATATGTGAATTACCGATGCGCTATGGTTTCAGAATTTCGGAAAAGGTATTTTAACTGTTCTAATGGTGCTTAAATGTTACATTATTTATTAAATTCTTTCTTACATTGGAGCAGGTTACAAGATGTTGGAGGGAGTTCGATTTCTTTAGTATCCAACAAGGTTGAACTACCATTGAGCAGTATTTCTGATGTGTATGAATTTTTGCGCAACGAAGTTTAGCAGGTTTTTAAAAATCTTTTTTTTTCTCTCTCTTATGATTTTGAATGAATTTGTGCAGAAGTTTTTGATTGCTTTGCATTTGTGCAGGAAAGGGATTTCGCCTGCATAGCAAAGATTACTGAAATCGTATCACGGAAGGGTTGGAGTTACATTTCTTGCGCTAAATGTTCAAGCAAGTTAGGGAAGTCTGAGACGTCCCTAATATGCAATAAATGTTCGAACTTGAATGCAGTTGGAATTTTGCGGTAATAGATTGAATATCATTTGGTATGTTGTTGTTGAGGAGTTATCCTTCAGTTTTGTTTCCCTTATTAGCTTTCGAGTCGAGGTGGTTGTTGATGATGGATGCGAGTCTGCAAACTTTGTCATCTTTGATGGACCTGCCAGAAAGCACACAAATACAACGGCAGAGGAATTGATTGCCGCATTGGTTAGTGGCTCTTGAATTATTTGTATTGCTCATTGATCCGTATTTGCATCTCATGTCTGCTTGAATCGATGTGTTTGCAGAAAGATGTTGGTCCCGTCTCACCTGCGGCTGAGGAACAAATCCCTGATTGCATTTTATCTTTGGTTGGGAAAACTTTTCAGTTCCAGATAAAGATAAAGCCTTTTGATTTCAGGAGCACATACCGTAGCTTTGCAGTGTCGCGCATGTCACAAGTCATGGCTTCGTGTGATTCATCTAATTCCACAAATGATGCGATAGTATTTGGATTTTCACATTTTCTGAAGTCTTAACGTTCCATTAATTGTCTTGGCTTTGTTTTAGGACAACCTACCCAACAGTAATCCGTTAGTTTCGCAATCTCTCTCAGCAAGAACCCTTGGGTCTAAATCCCATATTACTGAAGATACTTTAGTTGGGGCCACCCAATGTGAGGAGGCTTTGAAGTCCGGCTTAAATTCTAAAGTACCACCTGAACGTGAAACTGATCAGATTGAGCTGTCCGACTCTTTTGACAAGGACACCGCGGGTAAAGGATCTAATGCTGGAGTCGGAGTTGCATTTACAAAAAGATTGAATAGCAGTAAAGATGCAGATGGTGTTGATGTTTCGTATAAGAGGAAGAAAAAAAAGGCGGAAAAACAAGCAAGTTGTTGTGACTGATTCATGTTTATTACGGAGACCCACATATAACCGTTAAGTTAGTCATAGTATCCGAGTTTTACATTTTGCGTCGAGGAAGATTTATAAAAATGGTTGGAACATTTGGATTAGTGCATTTTTATCCTTCCTTTACATTATAATTATTTTATTACCTCCCAGCCACAAAATAGTGGTACAATGTCTACTTAATGGTAGTCAATTCTATTTGGAAAAAACCAATTCATTAAACTGACTAATTTAATTTATAGCAATGTTTCTAACGAAAAAAATTAAGTTACGAAATAATATTACATCATGATAATAACTCACTTAAAAGTATATTATACGACTTCCAGCTTTCATAAATCCGCTACATGTGTTCTTGAATTTGTTTTCCAGCTGCTGGACAGAGGTGTTTTTTTTTTTCAGCTCATGTACCAACTCATGTCATGTACCAGCTCATTATACTGTTTGTTTTCGATTAAATTCTCAAGTTATTGGACGTACTGTGATATACAATTGTTAAATTCCTCACGCAACAAAAACAACAATATTGCGTACATATCCGGTAAAGATATAGAAAATTATATTACATTAACGGGGTGTTTGTTTTGAGGTGATCCTCCAAAATATCACCGTAATCCTCGCTATTGCTTTCTATCACTGCGTTTGTTTGATCTAGGTGATGAGTCATCACCGTAATCAAAGATCACCTAGGTGATGAAAACGGGGTGATATTTCGCATTACGGATCACCCTAAAAAACCTCAGCGATCCTTCATCACCGTGATGGGGTGATATTTCTGATTTTTTGGGACAAAATTATCCTTATAATTAATTTTATTTCCTTTCATTACCCCTAAGTCAAAACAATAATATCGAACAATAATTCTTCGATAACCCATATAAAATCCCATCGTATATGCTTATTCTTTAAAAAAATAAAATATTCTCAATCTTATTTTATCATCTTTTCTAATCAGAATCTGAATTACACCCACGCCATCTTTTTCATTCTCCTTTCATCAATCCAATCGAAGTTGAATTGTGGGTAAGCGTTGAGTGCTGTTCAATTTTTAATTGCCTTTTTGTTCCTTTTCCTAGTCAACAATTGTGAGTAAGCCTTTAGTGCTAATTCAATTTTTATTTGCCTTTTTTTTTTCATTTTCATAATGAACAGCTCATTGTCTTCCAGACCTAGTATTAAATAATTTTTTTTGTTCTTGTTAGCTTATAATCGATTCCTCAAAATTTTTTAAAGCTCAATGTTGCTTACTCATATTAGACGTGTATGTGTGTAGACATTTATGGGACCTACTTGTTTAGATGATAAGATCACTGCTACATCAATCTTCTTGAAGGACAACACCAAAGTTGAGATGTTTTTTTATCATGCCGGAGGAGGTGAGAAATATGCTAGGGATGAAGGAGCTTCATAATGACCCACCATATGGTTACATGCCCTCCTTTGATTAGTTGAGGATATTTTATTGCTAACATTGCGAGTCGTACTTTTGCGTAGTACCTTTTTGATTTTTTTTGCGAACATAACTTTCTTATATTTATATGAAGACTTGCATTTTTTAACGATTTTGAACCTTTTATTGAATGTTTTACAAGCATATATGGAAAAAGGTTACAGAATTATATTTTTGCTACATAGGACATGCATTTTTTTTATAAAGTTGTATATTAGAAACTTATAAAAAAGTTTATATTTAAAGAGGGTTAAATATGACATTTACACAACATCACCCCGCACATCACCGTGATTAAACAAGCACAATATTATAATATCACCATGCTATGCAAAATGAAATATCAGCCCAAAACAAACACAGTGATGACATATCACGTTGATCCACGTCACTGTGATACTCACATAACCGTGATGTGTATATCACCGTGATCTTGGATCACCGGAAACAAACACCCCCTAAATTATATTATATTATACTACTACCTCAGTCCCACTTATTTCTTCCCATCTTTCTATTTCGGGCGTTCCACATAATTCTTCCCATTTTCATTTTTGGTAAAAAAATTATCCCACTAATTAAACTAATTACACCATTAATATTAAAAAAAGTCTTCTTGATTTGCGTGTCTACTAATAACTTTTCTCTCTCCATACCTCAAAAGGTGTACTATAATATTAAAATAATGTGATTTCTTAATCTCCGTGCCCATTAATATTTGGGAACAAATAGCCGGGATGGAGGAAGTATTATATATGTTATATACAATACTTTATACTATATTATATTATACTAAAATAAGTTATATTATTATATGTAGTATTTTGTTTTACTTTTATTTAATATTATGTTATATTATTTTAACATAATACAAATATTATAATTATATTACAATATATTAGATCATATCAGGTTAATTATATCACATTATTTATAATATTACTTAATGTTATATTATATTGTGTTATTATATTATTTTGTTATGCTATATTGTATTATTATACTACCTCCGTCCCACTAATTTTATCACATTTTGCCATTTCGGGCGTCCCACTAATTTTATCACCTTTCCTTATTTAGCAAAAAATCTATCACAAACAATCAATATAATAATATTAAATATTCTTAAAAGACGTGTCAAAATATACACTTTATTATCTTTTCATTGTACTATATTATTATAATAATACCACCTTAATATCCGTGCCCACCACCAAATGTGATAAAAATAATGGGACGGAGGTAGTATGTAATGTAGTATTTTGTTTTACCTTATACAGTATTATGTTATCTTATTTTATATAATATACCATATTACAAATATTATATTATATTACAATATATTAGATCATATCATGTGTAAAATTATATTATATTATTTATAATATTACTTATATTATATCATATATTGTTAATCATATTGTGTTAGATTTTTTATATATTATTAAATTATATTCATTATATCATGCAAGAATCTTGGCAAGAAATTAATCTATTTGTTTTAATGATTAATTTATAATTTTTATGAACTTCTCTACCGAGAATAAAGCACAAACTACACATACTAAAATATCATTTGAGTTACAGACAATATTTAATTAAGCATTTTAATTATGTTTAATTATATTTAATCACAATGCCCCATGTAGATAGTTTGCTGATGTAACGCCTTTATGCCCCTTCACAATGCCCCACGTTCACTTCAATTTATTGTGTTTAATTCGCCTTAAAGCAGCCTCCATTCGCCTTAATTCTCCCTTTTCATTTGTTTCCAATTTATTGTGTATAATGTTGCAAAAGACTCTTGATCTACACCCTCATCATAGATATAAAGACCAAACAAATCGATGTTCAACCCACCACTACACTGCACAAACAATCCCTCTGCGACCCACGTCATATGATTATTAGTGTATAAAATGAGTCCCCACTGCCTTCAATATTGTTTTATCTTCAAGGTTCAATGATCTTCTCAAATAAAAACTATTGCCCACTGCTGACGAATAAACCGCGATATTAATTCCTACTAACGGTCCGATCAACATAGCAATAAAGTTTTAATTCCACAGATTTTCTAAGCAGATTTGGAGCGGGATTTCAGACAAAAACATGAAATCTGGTAATTTGTATATGTTCTGTATGCACATATTTGTCACTGTTATTTCCATGTAATTAATTTTTGAATTATTATTAGCACACGTTGAATGTAGCGGAGCAAAAAAAAACAAACGCTGGTGTATCAACGCAAAAGCGGCCACCAAAGATCAGCAAAGAAGTTAGCAGAATCTCAAGACAAAGACGAATCCAAATAATGAGATCAAAGCGTCCATGGAGGAATATTTCCAGTACGACAAATTTTACTTGGCTTGGTAAGCATGCCTGTAAGGAATTTCTGCATACCAACAGCCTTCTAAACTAGAATGTTATAGTTTAATTGGAAAGGTTGTCTCATTTTATGCGATTGATTTAGTGGATGGGATACATATATGCAGAAACTGTCGCAATGGGCAACGCAAGACGGAGTAAGCTTGCAAGACAACGACGATCTGCAATTTTGAAGCATAAGCGTCAAACCGCTGAAGATTCCCTTTACATAAGAAACAGAAACGGTTCGTAAATGACATTATTTATGCCCTACCTAATTGCTCGCAAATTATTTTTGTTTTTTGGTATTGCACTCCAATATGCTACATTGATCCTCAGATAACGACCACAGCGTCACATGCAGCAGAAATAAAGGATTGTCAACTGTAAGCAAAGGAAATGGTACGATAAATATTTTGACCCGCACTTAGGCATAGATCAACATATATATATATATGTGTGTGTGTGTGTGTGTGTGAGTGTGTATATAGAACAATGATTTCAAATTGTGTCCAAATATTAACACTTGAAATGTTTTTTTTTTTGTAGTCAGAAGCAAAACACAACGAATAAGCATATTACAAGCTCAGAAATCAAAGACAGACGATCTTCTTCAATGTCCTCATTGTAATGCACTGGTTTGGAGATCTGAGCGGGCCAAAAATGTCCGGTCGTCCAATATGGTATACTCCATATGCTGTAGCCAAGGTTGGGTGTCACTGCCTCCAACTCGACCACCGCCCACCTTCCTGTTGAATAAGATGTCAGATCAGAGTTTTCGACAGTACATTCGTGTTTATAATTCTATTCTTGCATTCACGTCTATGGGTGCTAAAGTAGATTCATCAATCAAGGTTTCGAGCGGGCCATATGTCTTCCGAATCCATGGACAGAATTACCATAATATCGGATCCCTACTTCCACAAGAAGGCCGAAGGCCCAAGTTTGCTCAATTGTACATATACGATACGACAAACGAAGTTTCCAACCGCATGCACACACTGACAAGGGAAAGTTCTGAGAAGTTGGATGCAACCGTGGTTGCAAGGCTCATTGAAATGTTGGATGCTAACAACGAACTCGCAAAGATTTTTAGAATGGCGAGGGACAGATATGAATCCGACGAGACGGCAAAACTTTCAATACGTCTGATAGGTCGCGGACGCAGGGGAAGACAGTACGACCTACCAGCTGCAGATGAAATCGCAGGCTTGATAGTCGGCGACCTGCCTATAACAACCGGTGAAAGAGATATAATAGTCCAGACGAAGATGGGATATCTGCAAAGGATCAACGAATCACACCCTTCATTCATGGCCATGCAGTATCCATTGTTGTTTCCTTATGGTGAAACTGGATTCCACGACCAAATCCCATACAGAGATACCGAAAACAACACAATAAAAAGATCATTCCTGACGATGCGCGAGTTTTACGCATATCAGATACAGACCCGAATGTCTCACTGCAGCGGATTAATTCGAGGGGGCCGCCTTCTGCATCAATACATAGTTGACGCATACACTGCCATAGAACAAGAACGCTTGCGGTGGATAAGAAACAACCAAAAAACGTTGAGGGCTGACATTTACAACAACATCTGCGACGCAGTTGCAAGAGGAGAAACAGACGGAAGATCACTTGGAAAAAGGATAATTCTGCCTTCATCATTCACGGGCTCTCCAAGGTACATGGTGGAAAATTATCATGATGCCCTCGCTCTGTGCAGATGGTATGGTAATCCACACTTATTCATAACTATTACGGCAAATCCAAACTGGGAAGAAATCATAAATCATCTACGCACATACGGGGGGGACACGTCAAATGATAGGCCAGATCTACAGTGTAGAGTATTCAAGATAAAGCTCGATCATTTGATAGCGGACATCCGAAGCAGACATTTCTTTGGGAGCACTCGAGCAGGTATGCCCCTCCAAATCTTTGTTGAAGTACATATTAAGTTTTCTTTTATCAAGATACATTGCTACCAATCACTATTGCACACCTTACGCCTTCTTATGAACTGCAGTGTTATATACCATAGAATTTCAAAAACGTGGACTCCCTCACGCACACATACTGGTCTGGTTGAATGGGAGAGCTGCAGAACCCAGTCCGATAGTGGTGGATGCTGTAATTTTAGCTGAGATTCCAGATAAAGATAAAGACGCAGAGGGGTATGCTCTGGTTGAAGAGCTCATGATGCATGGTCCATGCGGTGCTGATCGACCAAGCTCTCCTTGCATGGAAAAAAAGATATGCACAAAGAAATACCCAAAAGCCTTCAATGATAGGACAACTGTCGATGACTCCGGACATGTTACGTATAGGCGGCGCAACGACGAATCAATATTCGTAACAAAAAAGGGCGTTCGAATGTTCAGCAACTATGTCGTACCTCATAACCTACCATTGCTAATAAAATACAAGGCCCATATCAACGTCGAATGGTGCAACAGGTCTAAGGCAATAAAGTATCTTTTCAAATATATTACAAAGGGGGTCGACAAGGCTACAATGATCATCGAAGATAGACAGCCTTCGGGTCATCGCGCGGACCAGAATAGAAGGGATTCAGACAAACGCGGTGAAATAAAAAGGTACCTTGATTGTAGGTATTTGTCGGCTTGTGAATCCATGTGGAGAATATTTTCGTTTGACATTCACTATCGGACACCGGCTGTTCAAAGACTACCATTGCATCTGGAAGGTCAACAGAGCCTATTGTATGATGATACTGTTGACCTAGAGAATATGCTATCCGGAGATGCCGTCCAGAAAACCATGTTGACGGAATGGATGGAGACCAACAAACACAGTTTTGAAGCGAGAAATTTGACATACATTCAATTCCCAACAAAGTTCGTGTGGAACGCCACCAAGAAAGCTTGGACTCCGCGTAAGAAGGGATTTGTAGTTGGTAGAATCGTCAACATACACCCGACCGCCGGAGAAATTTATTATATGAAAATCCTTCTATCACTGGTTAAGGGGCCTACTTCATACCAAGATATTCGGACGGTGGATGGTGAAATCATGGAATCATTCAAGGATGCGTGCTATAAAAGGGGATTATTGGATGAAGACTCTGAATGGCATCAAGCAATGGAAGAATCATCTCACTGGGCTACTCCGAATCAGCTGCGACATCTATTTGCGACACTACTCATTCATTGCGAGATAGGTAACCCCCTCAGTCTATGGAAACATTTCTGGAAATGCCTTTCTGAAGATATTACATTAAGACAGCAACGACTTTTCAGCCACAGAGAGCTACACCTTCCAGACGATGAATTACAAAATTATGCCCTCATGGATATCGAGAAGATTCTAATGCAAAACTCTAAATCGCTGTCGGATTTTTCGGGAATGCCAATTCCATCGGCGACCGTGCTAAAGGAACTCAACAATAGACTCTTAGGGCTCGTTTGATATCGTGTTTAGGGATTACATGGGTATAAGTTATTTGTGTATAGCTATACAAGGATTTTGTTGATGTTATATTTTAATATGTTTGATATGTGTGTATTAATTATTTGTGTAATGATATAAATTGCGTTTGATAGATGTGTTTGAGATGTGTATAGGTGTGTATGGATTAGTGATACACACCCCATAACCACCTTAGAGGTGGGTATGAATATACAAGGCCTATAACCAAAATCCTTGTAATAGACGTCTATAGCCATACAAGGCATGTATGGTTATACACAGATATCAAACACAAGCCAACTTATTCATACACACCCCATACACACCAATACACACTCATACCCACATATCAAACGAGCCCTTAATGGAGGAGATGAGCTACAACGTGGAAGAAAATGATACGGAGCATCGCCGTCTTTTTTGTACATTGAATAAAGAACAACGAAGAGTCTTTAACGACGTCGTGGAGTCAGTTCAGAAAGGAAGTGGAAGATTATTTTTCCTATACGGATCAGGCGGTACGGGAAAGACATACGTTTACAAGACCATAATCTCCAAACTGAGATCAGAGAAATTGATCGTCATCCCAGTTGCTTCCTCAGGCATTGCAGCGCTGCTTTTACCTGGAGGAAGAACGGCACACTCAAGATTTAAAATACCAATAGCAATACACGAAAACTCAATGTGCGACGTGAAGCAGGGGTCAATGCTGGCACAATTACTTATACACTCAGACTTGATAATTTGGGATGAAGCACCTATGGCACATAAGTATGCATTTGAGGCCTTAGATCGGACAATGAGAGATTTGATGGCCACGACTAATAACATGGCAGAGAGCATGCCATTCGGTGGAAAGACCATACTTCTCGGGGGCGACTTTCGGCAAGTCTTGCCTGTCATACCAAAGGGATCAAGACAAGATACAATTGAGTCTACCATATATCGATCATACTTATGGGATCATTGTTCTCTGTATACACTTACACAGAACATGAGGTTACACCCAAGGGAGCTAGAGTTTGCCAAATGGGTCTTGATGGTTGGAGATGGAAATCCCCCATACTTTGAAAATGGAGATGTGGAAACGATTAGAATTCCATCTCACATGGTGATCTTGCCTCTACAGGACACCATTCAACAGATTTCAAGTTACACATATCCTGATTTTCACGATCGTATGATGGATCGTGAATATATCAGAGAAAGGGCGATACTCACGCCTCGAAATGAGACCGTAGATGAAATAAACACTTACATGCTATCAATAACTCCCGGCCAGTCATACGAATATTTAAGTGCAGACAGTATTGAAGTTGAGGCTGAGACAGAATGTGGCGCAGAAGGCACATATCCAATAGAGTTTTTAAACACACTGCAATTCTCGGGAATTCCTAATCATAAACTTATTCTAAAGCCTTCAGTTGTTGTCATGTTGTTGAGAAACATCAACCAAAGAGACGGCCTATGCAATGGAACGAGAATGATAATCTCACGTTTGGGTAAACGAGTGGTCGAGTGTGAAATTCTAACGGGTACGCACATAGGAACTAAAGTTCTAATTCCGAGGATAATTCTTTCCCCGTCAGACACATCGTGGCCGTTCAAACTTCGGAGACGCCAATTTCCATTGAAAGTTTGTTATGCAATGACCATCAACAAGAGTCAGGGACAGAGCCTCAAGAGGGTTGGCATCTACCTTCCCAAACCAGTTCTCACACATGGCCAATTGTACGTTGCACTATCTCGAGTGACATCGCCATCGGGAATCAAGATCTTGGCCGTTACGGAAGACAGCATAGGAGATCCTGCGGTTGTCAATATAGTATACCACGAAGTCTTCAACACTATTGGCGATCGCATGGAACCCTTTTTAATTAGATTGGTCAAATATGGATTAGGAGCCCGTCTGGTCATGAAGGATAGTTTTGAAGTTTTGCTGTATGTTTTAGCTTATACACGTGGTTTCATTTATATAGGTCTTTTGTCTGTTTTAATGTGGAGTATTAACAAGTCTCCTGGAGGTCTACTGTAAGTTAACCTAATAATGGGGTATTGTGTAATGTTGCTGATTGAAAGAGATTTTATGGTCACCGCTCACCAGAAAGGGAAAAAAAGCAAAATTTACTATGTAACATTTGATTAACACAACAAACATCCAGTCATTTGGGGTTTGGCCTGACAACCCCCACCCCCATCTCTTGTTGGCTAACTAAACAAACCAGCTCAAAATTGGAGTATTTCGTCGAACAATAATCAATCAACCAAAGCTTGCTGGTTTCAAACTCTCTAAATTTACTCAACACATGGTAACAGTCAGATCTCAAAATCAACAGTGCCATTCAACATCCATGCCCTGAAGCAAAACCGCAACCATTGTCTAACTAGCCAGGCAAGAGAATTTAACGCCTCTTCGATACGAATCCAAACCAATACAGCAAAAAAGAAAGAAAAACTAAAACATTACAAAATTACCACTGGTCCAAATAACACGAATAACTTCGCTGACACCGCTCGAATGAGGGGCATAAATAATACTAAAGATCTGAAATAGATAAAGCACCTACAAATTTAGGGTTGACGCACCAGGAAATGCACAAAGAAGAAATTGCGAAATGCCAATCGAGCTAAAGAATAAGGTCACCGCACCTCTATCCGGCGATGGGCGCCCGTCGAGTAGAAGACCCGGCACCGGAGTTCCCACGGAGACGTTCCTTAACTGACCCGTGAGTAACAGCTTCCTCTCGATCAGCGTACATCGTGCCTCAAAAACCCTAATTGCAATTACGCGCGCAGCGTACTAAGGTTTGTGGAGAAATGGCACCACAACTTTGAGAGGAGGGAGAGTTCCGTATAATTTTTAGTATGAAATAAATACTTTCCCAATTAAGAAAGGGTATTATTTACACTATATTGTAGTTATTATTATTATTGTTATTATTACTATTATTATATCCGAATTCTTTTTTACACTATATTGTAGTTATGTTTATTACTACTATTATTACTATTTCATGGTTAAAGTGAAGAACATATCCCCGTGCATCGCACGGGCCGAACCTAGTATATATAAAAGTTGAAATGTAAACACCAACTACACGAAAGGAAATAGTTGTTGAAAATGAAAAAGCAACCCCACTAGTAAATTTTTCTCTAACAATCGTCTCTGCTTTCATTATTTCTCACATCATCTATCACTCACAATCGCACTCCTCTGCTCTCACAGCTCGATCTCTCTCAGCTTTCAATCATCTACGCTAAATCTCTGCTAAGCTCTATAAAATAATAAAGATCAAAGTACAATATTAGCAACACTTTTCGTTGCTCTCTCTATGATGCTCTCTGTCTCTATTGCTCAAATGTAAGGAAAAATATAAAGGGTGAGGGTAGCAGTACTTTGTATACAACAGCGTTATCCCCCCCCCCCCCCCCCCCCCCCTCTCGCTCAAACTCTGCTCTCCTTTTATAGAATAAAATCTGAACCGGTTCTTTTCTTTTCAAGGTGGAGATATGGATCTGGATCTATCAAGCTAATCCTCCAAGTCTTCGATATATCTTGTTGATTGCATTTTTTTCCTTCCTCGAGCCCTGTGTGCATCGACTTTAATTGCTTGATGTAAGATGTTTGGCTCTTTCTTTTTATTTTTCTTTGCACAGCCGTTAGATGAGTTTCCTATCCCTTTCTTGTCCACATGTAATTAGGAAAAACCCTACTGGACTAATTGGGCCACATAGATATTTGTTTTCAACTTGGATTAAGTAACCAATCTTTAAAAGCCCATTTATGATTGACATGGCAGTGGAGAATGAGTGAGGTGTTCCATTCGCTACATTGTGCTCTGAATTCTTTGAATTCGTTCCACGTTTGGATCTTTCCCATTTTGGTTAATTTTACTCCGATATCCTGTCAAATATGAAATATAAAAAATATACTTATATCCGAGCAAATTTCGACCCAAAACACGCGTTAATATGTTGTAAAATATCATATAATCGCAACTTATCAACCATCATCAAATTCCCCCACACTGAGATAATGCTTGTCCTCAAGCATTTACTAAAGATTAAAGCTTAAATATTTAAAGACGTGAATATTCAGATCAAGAGTTTTCCGACATGCATTACTTCACCCTAGAGATAGCAATTATTCACAACAATTAGCACAAGAAGATCATATCGAATTTCGACGATCTCATTAAAGCCTAAATGCACAAAAGCCAACAACTCTCACAAGGATCTCTCAATGCGCTCAAAGTGTTTATGGGAATATGTGTATACGCGTCAACAATAGGAAACGATATTACCATAAGCTTGCTAACATATCACATCGTATTCACATAGCGACTTAAGTGTACAAATCAAGAAGGTCTTTATTTAGGTTGTAATGGAGCTAGGATTTAGGTAGGATATTTTGGAAAAGTAGGCTAAAATTTTCGAATCAAATGAATAATAATCGCTAAGTTCCACGACTATCGCACGACTACTTCATAATACAGATAAAACAAACTAGCGCCGCATATATTATTTTTTTTCTATGATGTTTTTTTTTTCAAACTCTTTTTTCGACTATATATTTTTTTCTTTCGCGCTTCTTTTTTTTTTCAAAATTTGGTCGCGTCGAAAACGGCCAAAAATAAATTTATCACCTTACTCACTAAATACTAGTATGGCGAAAGTTGGGATCGTCTCCACAGGGAAAATGGTTGATTTATTTCTTATTCCAAACTCGACCAGAATTAATAATAATAATAACAAGGATAATAATAATGATAATAATAATAGTAGTAATAGTAGTAGTAGTAGTAGTAGTAGTAGTAGTAGTAATATTATTAGGGGGGTTTTGTTGGTAAAGGTTTAGCGCAAGAGTGAACGAGAAATAAAAATATCGAAATTAACGATTATAAAATAATAGTCGAAGGAATTATTGTCCACCTAGATTTATTTAACTGATCATCGATTTAATAAAATATTATGTTGGCGCAAGCATAATCGGTTATAGTTATCGAAGAACGCCTAATAACCAATCTTTTCTTACTTTTTCGGTAATTAAGAGACGCTCTATAATTACTTCCCTAATCGAAAAATAATCTCCGGGACGCCCTGCAAGATTTAAAGATCCGACAGCGTTAAATACGAAAAAGACCCGACTATTGACTAATAAACTCGGACGCCGGTTTATTAAAATCAAATCGTTTTAATCTTACAATATAACTTACACTTACCGTAGGTAGAGAAGTTGAATATTGGTTGCTACTTATTAAAACGAACAAACAATTACGGATTTGTTGTTTTAATTAGCTATTAATTTACCTAGATATCATAAACATTGGCCACTGTTTATTTTACCTAAGCTCATCGATATAATTAATTCAAAGGTAAACGGATACTCACGCTTTCACGAATGTGCTCGTTGAATCTCAAAGTTCATAAAAGTCTAGGCTTCGAATAATCCTTCGACTACGAGAAATATAGCCGCTACACATACTAACGAAAACGCAACTAAAATTAATTAATTCAATGACATCGAAATAAATAAAAGTAAACTTACAACCGTGTTAATGCGACTTGCCGTGTTCCTCAAAAGAAACTCATCCGACCGTATACCTTGTCGCTCGAAAATGAAAATAGCAGAATAACTTTCTCAGCTATCCACCTTAATGCGCTGAGGTTTCTTTGTATCATACATAAATTATTATAATATATATAAAACTTGAAATGTAAACACCAACTACACGAAAGGAAATAGTTGTTGAAAATGAAAAAGCATCCCCACTAGTAAATTTTTCTCTAACAATCGTCTCTGCTTTCATTATTTCTCACATCATCTATCACCCACAATCGCACTCCTCTGCTCTCACAGCTCGATCTCTCTCAGCTTTCAATCATCTACGCTAAATCTCTGCTAAGCTCTATAAAATAATAAAGATCAAAGTACAATATTAGCAACACTTTTCGTTGCTCTCTCTATGATGCTCTCTGTCTCTATTGCTCAAATGTAAGGAAAAATATAAAGGGTGAGGGTAGCAGTACTTTGTATACAACAGCGTTATCTCCCCCCCCCTCTCGCTCAAACTCTGCTCTCCTTTTATAGAATAAAATCTGAACCGGTTCTTTTCTTTTCAAGGTGGAGATATGGATCTGGATCTATCAAGCTAATCCTCCAAGTCTTCGATATATCTTGTTGATTGCATTTTTTTCCTTCCTCGAGCCCTGTGTGCTTCGACTTTAATTGCTTGATGTAAGATGTTTGGCTTTTTCTTTTTATTTTTCTTTGCACAGCCGTTAGATGAGTTTCCTATCCCTGTGAAGTAATGCATGTCGGAAAACTCTTGATCTGAATACTCACGTCTTTAAATCTTTTAGCTTTAATCTTTAGTAAATGCTTGAGGACAAGCATTATCTCAGTGTGGGGGAATTTGATGATGGTTGATAAGTTGCGATTAGATGATATTTTACAACATATTAACGCGTGTTTTGGGTCGAAATTTGCTCGGATATAAGTATATTTTTTTATATTTCATATTTGACAGTATATCGGAGTAAAATTAACCAAAATGGGAAAGATCCAAACGTGGAACGAATTCAAAGAATTCAGAGCACAATGTAGCGAATGGAACACCTCACTCATTCTCCACTGCCATGTCAATCATAAATGGGCTTCGAGAGATTGGTTACTTAATCCAAGTTGAAAACAAATATCTATGTGGCCCAATTAGTCCAGTAGGGTTTTTCCTAATTACATGAACGTCACCCTACCACGTGTTCGAGTACTCATTAGGGATTCCATTCAAACAACCTCCACAGACAAAGGAAAGGCCCCTCTGGTGGAACAACCATTGTCACAACCTCAAATCATATCGCTGCCACCATGAGTAACTACTCAACCTGATTCGTACACCATGCCATTAACCGAGCTCTTCGACATCGGTATTGCTCGCCTTCTAGAACTCGACACGAAGAAGAAGTGCTCTATCGGAAGCTGCTCGCACGTGGATTCATTCCTCCATCGGATACCTGCCGCTTAGGAGGCCCTAGTCAGAAGCGTCATCATGACGATCCTGACGACCAGGATCGTCCTGAGGGGAAGAAGAGGCCCAGAACCACAAGTGAAGGCAGCCGCGCATGTGTACGAGGATGGGGAGTTCAAACCCGTGGAGGCGGCTCTTCCAGATCATCCAATCAACCACCACCAACAAGGTCCTCCAGGGGAAGACAAGCTACGCCAGAGCCAAACTAGACAATTTCTCTTGACCAAATTGCGTCCTTCCCTCGAGGACCTCCACCCAATCAATCCAGATAACTACAAACCCTCGTCCCAAAGATCCTCAAGTTTATATCGACAAATACATCTTAGAAGAGGAGTGGCTGACGAGAACAGAGACAGAAGAAGAGTCCCGCCTGAGGATTGAAAGCGTCAAAAATTTCTTAAAAGCGGCGGCATTAGACTTGTGTTTTATCGAGCGAGAAGAAGAGGAGCAAGGAGAAAACCCTGAAGCAGACCTCCCAGAACTTCCAGACCTTCTTCAACATCAAGTGCCCGAGAGACCAACGTCGGGCTACGAGTTCATAGAAACTCGTTGGAGAAACGCAAAGATCAAGGCGCCTTTCCTTGAAGACTATTATCCAAGGATCTGGCGGAAGGAGGAAGAAATAAAAGGGATCAACGAGCTAAACCTTCGAGGCCTTGAGCACTTACGAGGAACATCCAAGGGTCTTTCCCATCAGATCATGCTCTGGGAAAGCTCAGGAAGAAGTGGAATGACTACAGAGCAATACAAGAAGCATCTCAGAGCTCAAATGGCCATCTGTGATATTCAAAAGGTAGAGCGCGGGATGGGAAGATATGTAGGCCCTGTCTATGTGTTAGAGAGGTACGATAGGTCTATCGACAGGTTTACAGAAGCCGATCTTCCGTTCTTTCCATTAGGCTAACTGAACAAACTTTACAACTTGTATCGCAACAAGTTCATCCTCGACACTCGAGAGAAAAGAGAAGGATACAGAGCTATCAAAGAATGCATACTGAGGCAGATCAAGTTTTACGCCTAGAGATAGCAATTATTCACAACAATTAGCACAAGAAGATCATATCGAATTTCGACGATCTCATTAAAGCCTAAATGCACAAAAGCCAACAACTCTCACAAGGATCTCTCAATGCGCTCAAAGTGTTTATGGGAATATGTGTATACGCTCAAGTCAACAATAGGAAACGATATTACCATAAGCTTGCTAACATATCACATCGTATTCACATAGCGACTTAAGTGTACAAATCAAGAAGGTCTTTATTTAGGTTGTAATGGGGCTAAGATTTAGGTAGGATATTTTGGAAAAGTAGGCTAAAATTTCGAATCAAATGAATAATAATCGCTAAGTTCCACGACTATCGCACGACTACTTCATAATACAGATAAAACAAACTAGCGCCGCATATATTATTTTTTTTCTATGATGTTTTTTTTTCAAACTCTTTTTTCGACTATATATTTTTTTCTTTCGCGCTTCTTTTTTTATTTTCGCCCCCCCCCCCCCCTTTTTGGGTAAACCTTTATGTTTTTTTTTTCTTTCTTTCTTCTTTTTTTTTCTAGAACTATAGGAATACTAATAACAAGTATCTAGACGCTTCTCAAGCTAATCAATCTCTAGGTCATGGAACCTTCGCAATTACTAATTCATCTAATCCGATAATGGGTTGAAAAGAAAGCCAAAAGGATAGATATGGGTAAATATAGTGGCTTAAATTCAACAACAAAATAAGGCTCAGGCTCAAGTTGGCTCACTAAGCGGATAATATTGAAGGTAGGATCAATGCGAGGCCAATGGCTTAATCCTAAGTGCCTTAATCACTTTTGCACACGAAAAATCGCCAATGATATCAACATGTATAATAAAGCAAGTTCTAGAATATTCGAAACATATGTGACTCACTCATGAAAGGAAATCGTGAATAAAGATAGCAATTTTTCTTTAGGCTTGAACCTCGCATATTTAAGTAGGCTTTGTGTCGACTCTTGCACATTCATTCTTCAAATCAATTGAAGAAAAATGAAAATAATCATCCTAATACCAAATCGCTATTCCTAATTGTTTCTCTCATTTCTAGCAAATGCATATCGGTTTGCTCTAGACAAGAATTATTCTCATCAACTATCACGAAAATCTCCCCCACACCTAAACTCTGCATTGTCCTCAATGTCGAATTCTAATGAAAAATAGTAGTTAAAATCTAAATATTCTCACCCTAATTTTCATTTTAATATTTCAGAGTAGATGTGAAAAAGTGATACTAAAAATAAAACTTCCCTGATAGTGATGGAGTCGTAGAGAATTTTCGAGCAAGATGATCCTCGAGCCTAGTGAGATCTTGTAGCATATGTAGCCGATAGTCAAGCCTGCTTAATCATCAAATAAAAAATAGATAAAATGAAAATATTGCAATAACCAAATAAAATAGGATAATTTTGGGTTGCCTCCCAATGAGCGCTTTTCTTTAACGTCTTTGGCTAGACATGGTCTCCGTTTTTCAAATTCATTCATAAATGGGTCGGCTCAGCTTGATCTCTTCAACATAAGCCAAAACATTATTCTCAAAATAAGGTTTAAGCCTATGACCGTTAACCTTGAAACATTTACCAGAAGACATGCTCTCAATTTCAATAACGCCATTGGGAAAAATAATTTTTAACACTGTACGGTCCCATCCAACGAGAGTTGAGTTTACCTGGCATGAACTTCAACCTCGAATTGTAAAGGAGAACTTTTTGGCCTACCATGAATTCTTTTTTATGCAAGAGTTTGTCGTGAAAATGCTTCGTGCGTTCCTTGTACATTCTCGCATTCTCATAGGCTTCTAGGCGAATTTCTTCAAGTTCCTGTAGCTGAAATTTCCGTTCCTCACCAGCTTTTGTGGCTTCCATGTTACATTGTTTCACTGCCCAAAAAGCACGATGTTCAATTTTAACAGGTAAATGACACATCTTACCGAAAACCAGGCGATATGGCGACATCCCGATTGGTGTTTTAAAAGCAGTACGGTACGCCCAAAGTGCATCGTATAATCGCAAGCTCCAATCCTTGCGATTCGGGTTTACGGTTTTTTCCAAAATATTCTTGACCTCCCTATTTGAAACTTCGGCTTGTCCGTTTGATTGTGGGTGATAAGTAGTGGCCAGTCGATGATGTACTCCATATTTGTGCATGAGCGCTTCCACCGTGCGATTGCAAAAGTGTGTGCCTTGGTCGCTTATAATTGCGCGAGGAACGCCGAACCTACTGAAGATATTTGTTTTAAGAAATCATACAACAACTTTCGAATCGTTAGTTCGGGTAGCCTTTGCTTCCACCCACTTCGAGACATAATCAATGGCAAGTAATATATAGAGAAAGCCAAATGAACTTGGAAAAGGCCCCATAAAATCCATTCCCCATACATCGAAAATTTCACAAAACTAAAATAGGATTTTGTGGCATTTCATCTCTAAAAGGGATTGTACCTGTTCTTTGACAATTAGGACAACTCTTGCAAAATAAATAAGCATCTTTGAAAATAGTTTCCCAATAAAATCCACAGTCTAAAATTTTTCTAGCAGTTCGGTTAGGTCCGAAATGTCCTCCACATGCATATGTATGACAATGAGTGAGTATATCATTAATTTCATCATTTGCAACGCACCTACGTATTATTTGGTCCGATCCAATTTTCCACAGATATGGCTCATCCCAAATATAATACTTAGAATCACTCTTAATTTTATTTCTCCTTGAAGAACTCAAATATGGAGGTAGCACACCAGTTACCAAATAATTAACTAAGTCGGCAAACCAAGGTTCGTGATATTCCTTACCTTGAAGCCGAAATAATTGTTCGTCCGGAAATATTTCAGTAATCGGTAGTGGCTCCTCATCATGGATCAAACGGCTCAAGTGGTCTGCTACAAAGTTGTCCACGCCTTTTCGGTCTTTGATCTCCCAATCAAATTCTTGAAGCAACAAAATCCATCGTATTAAGCGCGGTTTTGAATCCTTCTTCGACAACAAATATTTTAGAGCTGCATGGTTAGATCCCAATAAATAAGACATAAATTTATCAAATGCAAAAACAATAGATAAAAGCTCTTTTCCAGTTGTGGTGTAGTTGCATTGTGCCGAGTCAAGTGTCTTTGAAGCGTAGTATATGACGTGACTCTTCTTTCCATCCTTCTGCCCAAGTACAGCTCCGGCGGCGTACTTGCTCGCATCGCACATAAGTTCGAACGGCAGCTCCCAGTTTGGAGGTTGAATTATAGGTGCAGTAGTTAGTAATAGCTTTAACTTATTGAATGCCTCCTTGCACTCGTCCCCAAAATTGAATGGTACGTCATTCTGAAGTAGTCTTGACATCGGTTGAGCGATTTTCGAGAAATCCTTAATAAATCTCCTGTAAAAACCTGCATGACCAAGAAAACTTCGAATTTCTCGAACATTAGTGGGGTATAACAAATTAGAGATCAAATCGACCTTAGCCTTGTCTACTTCAATCCATCGAGACGAAACTACATGGCCAAGAACTATTCCTTCTTTAACCATAAAATGACATTTTTCATAGTTAAGTAGAAGATTTTTATCGATGCAACGTTTCAGAACTTCGACTAGATTATCAAGGCAATGATCAAATGAGTCTCCATAAACAGTAAAATCATCCATGAATATTTCAATGCATGTTTCTATTAAATCAGAAAATATACTCATCATGCATCGTTGAAATGTACCAGGAGCATTACATAAACCAAAAGGCATGCGACGATATGCAAACGTACCAAAGGGACATGTGAAAGTAGTTTTCTCTTGATCCTCAGGTGCCACGACAATTTGATAATAACCAGAAAATCCATCGAGGAAACAAAAGAAAGACTTACCTGCCAATTTTTCTAGCATTTGATCAATAAAGGGTAGCGGAAAATGATCCTTTCGAGTAGCCGCATTTAACTTACGAAAATCAATGCACATTCGCCAACCCGTTTGTAATCTCATTGGTACCAATTCATTTTTATCATTTTTCACAAGTGAGAAACCAGATTTCTTAGGCACAACATGAACTGGACTTACCCATTGGCTATCAGATATTGGAAATATAATTCCCATATCTAATAGTTTAAGAATTTCTTTCATAACTACCTCTTTCATGACAGGATTGAGCTTGCGCTGTGGTTCTCGAATCGGCTTGGAGTCGGGCTCAAGTAGGATCCTGTGCATGCATATCGAGGGGCTTATACCTTTGAGGTCGGCCAAAGTCCATCCTATAGCGCTTTTGTATTCCTTCAAAACACGTATCAACTTCTCCTCTTGGGTAATGGACAAGTCATTTGCAATAATGACTGGCAAAGTTTCTTCATCTCCCAAATAGCAGTACTTAAGATGTTTAGGTAGATCATTCAGTTCCAACTTCGGTGCCTGTTCTATAGAAGGAATAATTTTTGCATTAGGAATAGGTAATGAAAACGTGTTCTTACCCGATTGATCGTGAGCTTCTGGAAGTGCGTGTAACGTCATGAGTGCTTCCCTGATATCATCATCCATTTCAAACTGCAAATCTTTTTCTGTTTTGCTACTCTTAATCACAAAATCGAGTGTGTCCTTAGTGACATTACGCTCAAAATCATCTCGAACAAATGCATCAATCATACTAACAGATTCGGGTTCATCAGGATATTTCATAGCATCAAACACATTCATAGTAAGTTTTTCACCATCAAACTCAAAAGTAAGAGTTCCTGAATCAACGTCTATCTTAGTCCTAGCAGTTTTCATGAATGACCTACCTAATAAAATAACAGCAGATTCAGGCGCATGTTCATCTCCCATGTCGACAATGTAGAAATCAGCGGGAAAAATAAATTCACCACATTTCACAAGAACATCTTCAACTAATCCTTCAGGATAAATAATTGACCTATTTGCTAATTGAATGCATATATCTGTGTTCTTAAGCGGTCCCATACTCATCTCATTGAATAAAGATAATGGCATAACATTGATTGATGCTCCTAAATCTAACATGGCATTATTTATTTTTCGTGTTCCTGTCGTAACCGAGATAGCAAACATACCTGGGTCCTTGCATTTTTGAGGTAATTTTCTTTGAAGAGCAGCGGAAACATTATCACTTACAAGGATTTTGCCTTCGGCCTTTTCTTTTCTTTTGTTCGAACACATTTCTTTCAAAAATTTCGCATAGCGTGGAATCTGCTTGATAGCATCTAAGAGTGGGATGTTGATTTCGACTTTGCTGAAGGTCTCCATTATACTCTTTTCCTCTTCTTCTTGTTTCACCCTAGCAAACCTTCCAGGAAATGGTGGAGGAATTACAATATTAGGTTTAAAAACAGAATCATTAATTACCTTCTTTCCGTTGTCTTTAGTCTCATCTCCACTTGGTAGTTTTGTTGGGGCTTCGTCATCATTATGCTGACCAATCTCTTTCCCATTTCGAAGAGTCATAACACTCACATTCTCTCTGGGATTGATCTCGACTTGCGCTGGCAATTTTCCTTTCACGTTCTGCATTTGACTCATTTGTGCCGCGAGTTGAGAACTTGCCTTTCTAGGTTTTGTACGCTAGCGCGTGTTTCATGTATGCTTGACCGTGTCTCCTGTTGAAAAGTTGCAGTGCTATTGGCTAAATTCATAACGATATCCTCTAACGACATACCTGGTTTTGAAGGTGCAGCTTGTTGATGAGGAATCGGCGGTCGCGGTGCTTGTTGCATGAAACCTGGTGGCCGACTCCCATAACTCAGATTTGGATGGTCTCTCCATCCGGGGTTGTAATGACATGAGAATGGATCATAACGAGATGTTCCTGCAAATCCTCCAACTGCATTTGCTTGCTCACTAGTGTCAAATTGATGTGAGGGACAATTCCCCGTTGAATGTCCGGTAAGCGTACAAATACCACAAGTCTTCACATGATGAGTTTTCCTGAAACAAGTTTCTCCACAAGCGAAGTTAGAGAATCTAATTTTTGCTCAAACGATGTACTTACCCCGCTAGCCCGTTGTTGACCTATGTCTTGACGTGTTCCAAATTGTTGCGCATTTGTAGCCATGCTTGAAATTAAGCGATGAGCTTCTTCAGCCGTTTTATCAACTAATGCTCCACCACTTGCTGCGTCGATCATGTTTCGTTCCATTGGTAATAGCCCTTCATAGAAATATTGGATAAGTGCTAATTCTGAAATTTGGTGGTATGGGCAGCTTGCACATAATCGCTTGAATCTCTCCCAATATTCGTGTAGAGTTTCTCCAGTAAACTGTCGAATCCCATATATTTCTTTTCGAATATTTGCGGCACGAGACGCGGGAAAGAATTTTTCGAGGAATTGCTTCTTTAGCTCAGCCCATGTATTTATAGAGCCAGAGGGTAGATAGTACAGCCAATCTTTTGCATGATCGGCCAGTGAAAAAGGAAAAGCACGAAGACTAATTTGATCTTCGCTAACGCCACTAGGCTTCATGGTTGAGCAAACCATGTGGAACTCCTTCAAGTGTTTGTGCGGATCCTCACCTGCGTTACCACGAAAAGTAGGAAGTAAGTGGATTAAACCAGATTTCAACTCAAAAGGTGTTTGAGGAATTGGAAATTCAATGCAAAGTGGCTGCTGGTGAACATCTGGGGTAGCCATATCCCTCAAGGTCAGACGAACTGGTTGTTGTTGTTGTTCAGTTTCCATATCGCTTGATGAAACTTCCTCGTCTGACTCAGCGTCGGAATTTGAAATTTTTAATTTATCCTTTTGTCTCTTTGCCTTCTGATTTGCTCTTGCGGTCTTCTCTATCTCTGGATCAAAGACTAATATACCAGTACGAGAAGAACGGGGCATAAGCTTGAAAAATAATAATAATAATGATAATCGAATTAAAAGTAGAAATAAACCAATTATACGCCACCTTCCCCGGCAACGGCGCCAAAATTTGGTCGCGTCGAAAACGGCCAAAAATAAATTTATCACCTTACTCACTAAATACTAGTATAGCGAAAGTAGGGATCGTCTCCACAGGGAAAATGGTTGGTTTATTTCTTATTCCAAACTCGACCAGAATTAATAATAATAATAATAAGGATAATAATAATGATAATAATAATAGTAGTAATAGTAGTAGTAGTAGTAATATTATTAGGGGGGTTTTGTTGGTAAAGGTTTAGCGCAAGAGTGAACGAGAAATAAAAATATCGAAACTAACGATTATAAAATAATAGTCGAAGGAATTATTGTCCACCTAGATTTATTTAACTGATCATCGATTTAATAAAATATTATGTTGGCGCAAGCATAATCGGTTATAGTTATCGATGAACGCCTAATAACCAATCTTTTCTTACTTTTTCGGTAATTAAGAGACGCTCTATAATTACTTCCCTAATCGAAAAATAATCTCCGACGCCCTGCAAGATTTAAAGTTCCGACAGCGTTAAATACGAAAAAGACCCGATTATTGACTAATAAACTCGGACGCCGGTTTATTAAAATCAAATCGTTTTAACCTTACAATATAACTTACACTTACCGTAGGTAGAGAAGTTGAATATTGGTTGCTACTTATTAAAACGAACAAACAATTACGGATTTGTTGTTTTAATTAGCTATTAATTTACCTAAATATCATAAACATTGGCCACTGTTTATTTAACCTAAGCTCATCGATATAATTAATTCAAAATTAAACGAATACTCACGCTTTCACGAATGTGCTCGTTGAATCTCAAAGTTCATAAAAATCTAGGCTTCGAATAATCCTTCGACTACGAGAAATATAGCCGCTACACATACTAACGAAAACGCAACTAAAATTAATTAATTCAATGACATCGAAATAAATAAAAGTAAACTTACAACCGCGTTAATGCGACTTGCCGTGTTCCTCAAAAGAAACTCATCCGACCGTATACCTTGTCGCTCGAAAATGAAAATAGCAGAATAACTTTCTCAGCTATCCACCTTAATGCGCTGAGGACTCTTTGTATCATACATAAATTATTATAATATATATAAAAGTTGAAATGTAAACACCAACTACACGAAAGAAAATAGTTGTTGAAAATGAAAAAGCAACCCCACTAGTAAATTTTTCTCTAACAATCGTCTCTGCTTTCATTATTTCTCACATCATCTATCACTCACAATCGCACTCCTCTCCTCTCACAGCTCGATCTCTCTCAGCTTTCAATCATCTACGCTAAATCTCTGCTAAGCTCTATAAAATAATAAAGATCAAAGTACAATATTAGCAACACTTTTCGTTGCTCTCTCTATGATGCTCTCTGTCTCTATTGCTCAAATGTAAGGAAAAATATAAAGGGTGAGGGTAGCAGTACTTTGTATACAACAGCGTTATCTCCCCCCCCCCCCCCTCTCGCTCAAACTCTGCTCTCCTTTTATAGAATAAAATCTGAACCGGTTCTTTTCTTTTCAAGGTGGAGATATGGATCTGGATCTATCAAGCTAATCCTCCAAGTCTTCGATATATCTTGTTGATTGCATTTTTTTCCTTCCTCGAGCCCTGTGTGCATCGACTTTAATTGCTTGATGTAAGATGTTTGGCTCTTTCTTTTTATTTTTCTTTGCACAGCCGTTAGATGAGTTTCCTATCCCTTTCTTGTCCACATGTAATTAGGAAAAACCCTACTGGACTAATTGGGCTACATAGATATTTGTTTTCAACTTGGATTAAGTAACCAATCTTTCGAAGCCCATTTATGATTGACATGGCAGTGGAGAATGAGTGAGGTGTTCCATTCGCTACATTGTGCTCTGAATTCTTTGAATTCGTTCCACGTTTGGATCTTTCCCATTTTGGTTAATTTTACTCCGATATCCTGTCAAATATGAAATATAAAAAATATACTTATATCCGAGCAAATTTCGACCCAAAACACGTGTTAATATGTTGTAAAATATCATATAATCGCAACTTATCAACCATCATCAGGTATTAAACAGGAATAAATTTTCATATGGATACTTATAAGGAAGAGATAATTCGAGGGGTATTTAAAAGGAAGTTGAAATGTTGAAAGGGACTGATGAGGAATTAACCCTTAAAGAAAAGGGAGTGGGGGAGAAAATGACTAAAATATCCTTGCTAAAAAATGTTTAAGAAGGTTAATTATCAAACGGTTACGGTTTAATCAATGTAATAAGTTATTCGAATAATTTATAAACCGAATAAATTACTCGAATAAGATACTCGAGTAATTTATACTACTCGAATAAATTACATGATTCGAATAAATTTTCCTCACGGATATACATCATATATTCGATTAAGTTATTCGAGTAAGTTAATCGAGTAACACATTGATTCGAATAATCAATAAAAATAAGAATATGCGGGTCATATTAAAAATACATTCGAATCCTATTTCTTTCCCTTTTCTTCTCTTCTCTCCGGTTTTTTCTTAACTCAAATTGTTCAGTCGAAGCCATCCCACAAATTCCATAAATCTGAGATCGATTACAATGTCGAAAACGAAAAGAGCTACGCTGGCTGTGCTTCGACAGGATCGGGTCGATGAGATGGTCGAAGGTGATAGAGTCATGGTGAGTTAACGTTAATGGGTGGTTTTCGGGTTGTAGTGTTCATATAGTTAAATTGACCGATGTTCATGTGAAATCGATGGGTTAACGTATCGGATTTATGTGAATTTTGGTGTAAAAGTTTGATTTGCGCTTATTCGAGTTTCTTATTCGAGTAATGTCATTCGAATAATTTATTTTCCTTTTCGAGTACTGATAATTCGAATAATATGTTCGAATAACAGTGATTTTTTCTGTTTTTGCAACTTCAGATCTATTTTACGTCGAAGTTGCCGGCGAATAATTTCTACCATGCACCCTAACATTGACTTCACAGTACATGCTAATTTCCGAATGCGTTCGTAGCCTTTTGAATGAAAGGGAAATGGCGGAGATGGTCGCTACGACCCAGTTCGGGAATCTGATAAAGGTGGCTCGAGACCACTACAACTCCAATATGATTTTATGGTTTCTGATGAGCCGACAGGTCGCGAGCGACCATTACGATTTTCGTTGGTCAAGTATTGCTTACTCACCGGCCTTCACTGTCACGCTACCGATCAAGTGATACCGTCATCAAACGATTTTGCAACGAGGCATTGGCCTGGTATGGTTCTCCTATTTTTTATCAGTTTGAATCTTTTTTACTTCAATTTTAAAAACTAACGTTTGTTTTATGGCTCGTAGGCAAGAGAGTTATATATTTAGATGACTTGGAGCAAAAAGTTAATGATATGATGCGTGATGCTACCGCCGATGATGACACGGGCGTGAATATCGAGAAATTGAAGATCGCGGCGCTTATATTTTCTCGTTGGGTACTAGGGCCGCATAGAGTTAAAAAGGATTTGAAGGTTAAGAACGAGTAGCTCCGTCTGGTGGAGGATTTTGACAGCTTCAATAAATATCCTTGGGGATTGCATTCGAAGAGGTTATGCATGGTCTGAACAAAACCTAGTGTAGAAGCATCGGATGATGACTTCCAAGGGAAAAAACCATACAACCTTCGATATTAGCGGCTTCGTCCAACCGCTTCAGGTAAGTAATTTTGTTTTATTTAAGTTACACTTATTATATTTTTTAACTTATATTTACTCTCTTTTATCAGGTTCTTGCCTACGAATATTGGCCGAGTGTCGGGGTCGATTTTGCAAGGAGGAAAAACGGTGAACGACTCCCGATACCCTGTATGTGCCATTGGAAGACCAAATTTTTCGGCAAGAGTTCTGCTCCATCATGGAAAGCGGTGGAGCATGCCTTCAACGGTGTGGAGATGGATGTAAGTATATATATATATATATATATATATATTTATAATATCGATTTTTAGAGTTGCATGTCCCTAATTGGATGAGTTTTTTAACTTGTACAAATACACAGGATGTGCGGTGTTGGCTTACACCATACAATGCTGAAATTGACTCAAATCACATCCGCACAATCGCCAGCTATTGTGACAGCAGGATGATGCCATATTCCAGAGGATAGTGGAACATCTTCTAAATGGGAAGTCGGTCTACTGCACTAATCACCGAGCTCCATCTCTTCCTGCGTCTCCTCCTCCGCAGTTGACAGAGCCTTCACGTGAGGCATCCCCTCCTCCGCAACGTGACGACCGCACTCAAGGGGTCTCTCATCCTCCTGTTTCTTTGAGCTTGATAGTCGCTCATATTGATAGAAGAATGGACAGGATGGAAGCCAATGTTAGGGATATACGGGACTCTCTCAGGGCGATGCAGGATTTCCTCTATGATGGTATGTATAATTAAGATTCCGATGCAGGAATTCCATGTCGCTCTTTGTTTGACATATATTGTTTTTAGTTCTCGGACCACGGCGGGGAGATTATGGCGTTGAGCACGTGTTAATAAGGATTATCCTATTATGGATAAGGAACTGAAAGCAAAGATATCCCGTATGGAGCCATCGTCGATCGGTTGGCATGGGAGGTTAGTCCCGCTGTTCGGAGGCCGCAGCTTTTACTTGTACTCCCCTACTAAGCGATAACAGCCGTCTCGGGAGCCCAGGGATGAGGTCGGGGAGCCCAGGGCTGAGGGCAGGGAGCCCAGGGCTGAGATCGTGGAGCCTAGGGCTGAGGACGGAGAGATCAGGGCTGAGGTCGTGGAGCCCAGGGCTGAGGCCGGGGAGCCCAGGGCTGAGGGCAGGGTGCCCAAGGCTGAGGTCATCGAGCCCAGGGCTAAGGGCGGGGAGCCCAGGGCTGAGGACGGGGTGCTCAAGGATGAGCCCGTACGGTACAAACGGTTACGAAAAACGGGATCAGCCTGAAGGTGAGAAGAAACGATCAAAGTTGCTAAGTAGTCCTTTTATGCCGTTGCCCGAAAAGACCCCCCCCCCCCTGTACAAAACCTCGCCTCAACAACTTGCATCATCACATTGAGTCGAGGGTGAAAAATTAGGATGCAGTAAGTGTGAGTTGGAAATGTTAGTCCCTAATCTATCCAAACAATCTACAAAGAACGAATTTACCATGCTAATGATGAATGATTTGAAAGCTTAGACGTGGGGTGTGTTTGTGAACGAAGGTGAAAGGTGTCAAAATAATTTTCTTACTATTCAACACACACGCAACTCACACATACTACACCAAAAACACACACCCTAATGAATTAGGGTTTGGGGGTATATATACCACATTAGTTGGTATATTATACCCCTAGTAACTAAGAACTAGAATATTACAGACTAGCCCAAAGTTAATTAAATACACGCCAACTAAGATAAACACAATGAAATTGAACACTAAAATATTCCTAACAATCTCCTCCTTAGTGTTCAATCTTCAATTCGGCGCGGGTTATCTTTGTTGGGTACATGGAGAATCTCTCGAGTCCTAACAGTCTCCCCTTGCTCCCACTGCAAAGGCTGTCTCCTCTTCTTGTGGAGGATTTGAATGCACTTTCAGCTAGAACTCTCTTGTCTTGACGCTATACGTTGTAGATCGGATGTATGCTGTGATCCACGCCCTGTCTTGATGATGTCGCAGATCTTTGAAATCTTGTTTGCATCTTGTTTGAAGTCGTCAAGTCTTCTCCAGTCTTCTTCTCGGCGCCAGATTCGTATTCGTCGAAGGAAGTTGTCTGGTTCGGCCTCGAGGAAGCTTGTCTGGCTCCAGAAGAAGATATGCGTGGGGTGTCTTTTAACGTGTGCCAAAGCTCCTTTGGAAAGTGGCATTGTAGGTTTCAGTGGAGTTTGGCTTCATCGTGGTAAGCGCGGCGGAATTTGATGGTGAGCGTGGTTCTGTTCTAAAATGTGCCAAGGCTCCTTCGAATCTGACGTTTTAAGTGCAGGTGGGCCTGGCTTCGTAGTGGTTCGCGCGGCGAAAGTGGTGGGTGGTCCGACCTGTTTGTTTATACGTATCCCCTTCTCCTCCTCATGGCGATTCGTGTTAACGGGATCGGCATGCTTGAATAGGAGTCCAAGAAGGACACAAACGACAGGTCGGTGAGGGTAATAACCAGACAGAGCCACTAAGGCAATCCGTCAACACGACTTCAGAGACTAACTCCAAGACGTGGCCTGTGACGACAGGACTTGATAAACCAGGGCCACTTAGGCGTCCCGTTAACATCGTTCGAGAGTCTAGCTCGAGAAGATGGCCTGGTCCGTTGTTGTTTTGATGTTGCAATGGTAGGACTTCCTTCCAATCTTGGAATCACATCTACGAGAGACGTGTCTATGGAAGTTCTGATCTGGTCACGAAGTCCTGATAAGAAAAAGTGTATGTGTCCTAAAAATATAAAACATTTAGGTAGTGAGGACACCTAGACTCGAGGTGTTCAAGAAAGTTTAGTGGTGTGGGGCTAACTACCACTTAATTCAATATCTCACGCTTCCAACTGAAGCGATGATAGCATACATGGCTACCCGTGATTTGATGAAACATGGTCTTTTGGGAGTTCGATGAGTGGGTAAGGCTCGGTTGTGCATGCGCCATTGGACCAAATGAGGCCCGGGAGCTGATAGAAATCAACTCCTGCACCTATATGGGATGGTCCGAGTATTTTACGAGCTAAGGGAACTTTGTATCTTCCGATCTTTGGTCTTTTCATGAATTGCCAAAATAGGGATGCGACTTTTACGAGCTTGAGATCGTCACTAACACTCGGCTACGTTCCGGGGTTAGGTTCAGTTTGGTCTGACTGAACCATGGAAACTTAGAATTCATGCGTCCGTCAATTTTGGTGAGTGCTGCTTGATCAGCAAGTCGGAGCAGGTCAGTTGATGTTGTCTTCTTGTTAGTGTGAGGATGTCACCTTCACCTTTTTGAAATTCTTCAGTTCTCGAGGGGTGCTTGTTTTCAGTTGAAGTCCGTCTTGGGATGTGGAAGCGTCGGAGAGGTTTTTTTCTTTCCCCCTTTTTTTAGTAAATTTATATATATATATATATATAGATATACGTATATATGTAGTATCGTAATAGTAATAAATAAGATGTACTCCCCCTAAAATCTTGCACCTAAGATGTACTCCCCCTAAAAATATACTCTCCCCTCGTAACTGTGGAGTGATACTCCCCCTCAAAGCATTTACGTTTAAACATGTAAGTTCTCTCCCAATAAATAAGCGTAATGTATTTTTCTTGTCGGAGCAGATGCAAACTAAAGAATTATTGTTCTTTAAAAATTGCATATTAGAATGTACGTTTTTCACTTTTTATCGCTCCGAAAAAAAGGTATTTTTGACAATTCAGCTTATATGCATACGTGAATGTTTAAGCTCAAAGTTCTTTAAGATATATGCATAGTTAAAATGTACCTATCATTGGGTATTAGACAATTCAGCTCATATGCATGCGAAAATTAACATTTAAAGTACATTTGAGTCATGCATATTTATAATGTACCCTCGTGTGGTTGCTCGCATCTCTAACCAACCGTGTATGTGGAGCAACCCGAGATACCATACACGCTAGGATGTTTGGCTGCCCTCGTCGCATACCAGTCATGAGTGTGGAGCAGCTCTCTTAGTACCTACCCATGCTGGGAATTTGCAAAAACTTTATCGGGACTTTGGTACCCATTTTAGAATGGGTCCTCCCTTGTTAGCAGAAAACAAGTTAAGCACATTTGGTTCAGATATTGATCCTAAATCATCCTTTAAAGTCCTATTCAATTTGATTTGTGATTTAGGAATCCAGATTTGGTGAACCTTAGAAGGAAATGACATATCAGCGCCAGTGAATATGTGCCTAGGTCCAGAAGATCTAAAGATTTTCTCTCTAGCCAGTCGCAAAAGGTGTCTTTCAGACTTAATTTGAACTGGATATTGCATGTAAGAATACGAGCATAAAGCATTATAAGCATCAGAAACATGAGAACTAGCATTCCTATGACAATAAGGCACATCATTCACATTATAATGATAAATCTGCGGGATTTGAGAAGTTCTTTTGCTTAAGCTTGGAACTTCTTCTTGCACGCTTCCCTTTTGATATGAATGGGAGAGGAAAAATCTTGAACATTTTCGACTTTAATTTTTGAAGATAATATTGATTTTCCTTGCTCCTTCCTAAATTTAGTTTGTTCCTTAGCTAATTTTAAAGCTCTACTTTTACTTAACGTTTCAGCTTCAGTCAATATTGACTTAGAATTATTATTATTAGCAAAAGCCTTATCAGTTTTAGGAACAAGGATGCTTCTTTTAGTTTTTGTTTTCTTTACCTGTTTCAAGCAAGATGTATTATTTGACAATCATTTGAAACAGATAAAGACGGGGGGGGGGGGGGGGGGGAATTTTTGAGATATGCAATCTCCTTTAAAAGCTTTTCCTTTTCAACGCCAAAACCTATCCTTTCAGAGTCCAAAGTATCTTGTAAATCTTTCAATTTACAAAGAGTCTCTGGAGTATCACATATAGTAGGTTTTTGATCATGTAAGTTATTTTCCCCGATAGAAAATTAAGTTAGAAGGAGAGTTCTTGTCTGTTGGACCTAAATTCAAAATATCAGTCTCTAACCGTTTAATCGTAGAGTAAAGCATACGTTGTTCCTCTAAGACAGTCTCATATTTTGATGAGACTTCATTTCGCTCAGCTTCACAAGAATGTAAATGATAAACGTATTTCAATGCGTTTATCGTAGTATTTAATTGGAATATAATAGAGCTCTAGCAATCATTTTTTTGCATTTATTCGCCATATTTACACTTATTCTTATATTGAAGGAGCTTAGGACGAGTTTCGGGCGAAAACGAGCGAAAACGAGGCAAAACGGTGCAAAAATGAAGAACATTGTCAGGTCACGGCCGTGACACCTTATGCACTTGGCCGTGACACCCACCAGAGGCCAAAATAGAAGACACTACTGATGGTCACTGCCGTGACAACCCTTGCACCAGGCCTTGACACTTGGCAGAGAGTTGGACTGATGTGGTCACGGCCGTGACAAACCTTGTACCAGGCCGTGACACTAGGCAGAGAGTTCGACTGATGATGGTCACGGCCGTGACAACCCTTGCACCAGGCCGTGACACTTGGCATAGAGTTCGATTGAAGTAGGTCACGCCCGTGACGCCCACTACACTTGGCCGTGACACTTGGCAGAGAGTTGAGCGATTTGAGTCGGTGATGGTCACGGCCGTGACGGCCCATGTCCCAGGCCGTGACCACTACGAAAATTTCTATAAAAGCCCAAATTCGACTCAGAAAAAGGGGACACTTACCAGATATCAACCCTAAACCCTCAAGAGACGAAAAAGAGCAGAAAAGACCAGGGAAACACGTCCCGGAGCACGAGAGACGGATCAACGATGCAATCACGCCAAATTGAACGCAGAACGTAGATTCATCCTTTTCACCATCCCAGATCATCAGTATTCAAGATCATGAATTCTTCTTCTTCGTTTCTTATTTCTTTTGTTGTTTTCCGTCGATTATGCGTAGCTAAATCCCCTATGTGTTTGAGATAAGATGAACGCTAGGATATTTCGTAATTAAGACATATGTTTAATCGTGACTCGTGTTTATGACTTTTTATCTGTCTATGAAATTGTTTCGTCGCTTTAATATGTCTATGTGTTAAAGTGATCGTGTGGAGAATCGTTTAGGGCGACAGCTAAACAATGATTAGGCCATTCATAGAAGATAGGATTCGAGTATAGGGCGAAAGCAAATACCCGATCCTCGCCTTTAGTATTTACTGAACCTTAGATCCCCGCGAGCGTTTAGGGCGACAACAAACTCGTGAGCGGGTAGTAAATTACTGCGATCTAGTCAGAATCACGTAGGAGCGAGAATTCATTGTCTTAACCGATAGTACCTAGCGGGATTCGAATCCCGAGCACATCTCTATTATCTGAAAGTTTTTTACCAGTTTTAGGCGTATTCTTTTAGTCTCTCGTTGATTTAGGAGTAATATGTTAGGATAGTTCGTAACACCATCTGCGTATTTTATTTAGGCTAAATATCGAGTCGATAGGTCACTACTAGTACTTGATTTATTCCTTGTGTTCGATACTCGTCTACTCACTTTACTGCACTACACACGATAGGTCCACTGCCTATCGCACGTCGGTGATAGTAATTAGGTATTCGTTTTAATTATTACCTGTCGCACTTTTCATTCACACACCACGTGTCGATAAAGTTTTTGGCGCCGTTGCCAGGGAATAAATTGATATTAGGAACACCGTAGTTCGATACTTTAGCCACTTTATTTAACGTCTTTCTTAGTTTAGTTTTGTCATTTCTATTTGCGTTACTTGTGTTATTTGCGTTATTCGTTTTCCTACGTCACTATTAGTCTCGTAATCTGTTCGACGTATTTATTTATTTCGTTGCTAATTTTTGTTCGCACTTTCTGAAGGTACGATTCAGCAGTGAATGACCCGAAGCCATCCAACGGGTCCCATTGTTGAAGCAGACCCAGATTTCGAGCGGAAGTTACGAAGGAAACTTAAGTACGACACCGAAGGAGCTTCCACTAGCTCTTAGGACCATCTAGTTAGCTATTCAGAGGATAGTTCGCAGGAGTCGACCCAAAACTCTCGTGTAGAGGCATCCGTAGACAGCCCAAAAACGGAAGTAACGATGGCGGACCATCGAGTACCCGTCCATTACGTTCCAGAGGAGGAGCCATCACTACAGGACCTCCTCAAGAATGCCGCGCTAGGCGGTACTGAGTCGACGATTGTCATCCCGCCGATCGAGAACAATAATTTCGAGCTGAAGCACTCTTAGCTTCAGATGATCTTCCAGATGGCCCAGTTCGAGGGCAATCCCGACGACGATCCCTACTCCCATCTGAAGGCGTTCTTGACAGTCACCAATACCATCAAGATCAACGGGGTCTCGGGCGATGCGATCAAGCTGATGTTATTCCCATTCTCGCTCAAGTTTAGGGCGAAGGACTAGTTAGATATGTTACCGCCTAGATCGATCACTACGTGGGAGGAGATGCGAGCCGCCTTCATCAACCAGTACTTGCCACTGTCGAAGGTGCTCAGACTAAAAATGGAGATCTCCCTGTTTTATCATAAGGATTCAGAAAACCTCTACGAGGTTTGGGAGCGATACAAGGCGCTACTGAAGAGGTGCCCACAGCACGGGATGTCGAAGGCAGCCCAGATCAACCGATTCCATGAGGGGCTCAATGACCAGACTGTCCATATGCTAGACGGAGCCGCAGGAGGAGGACTCGTGAAGCTCAATGCCACCGACGCGTGGAATTTGATTGAGGACTACTCGAAATAGCTTCATGAGGGGCAATACCAGGATGAAGACAACAGGCGTATTTGGAGTGAGCGAGGAGACGGCCACGAATGCCAAATTCGAGGCGCTTCAGCAACAGATCGCTGCGACGAACTCTCAGTTGCAGACAGTCATCGGCGCACTACTCCCGAAGTCCGGGCAGACTCAGCCCATGAATGCCGTGACGACCACCGCACCGACGTAGCACACGTCATACGTGCCATCATGCGGGATCTGTGGCGCATCCCACGAAACATCTGAATGCCAACTTGGGCAATCGCTAGAGCACGTAGACTATATGGGCAATTACCAAGGTGGCAACCCCGAGCGCACCCCAATCTGGCGTACGAGAATCAGAACCACCAGGGGCAAGGACCGCCTGGATTTCAGCCTAGGCCATCCGGTTTCCAAAACGGGCGCCACGCCAGTACCAGAACGCACCCACAGGAGGATCCGACGACATGAAGGAGATGAAGGATATGATGAAGGCGCTCCTCACGAATTTCAGCAGCACCACCGCAGACCACGAGAGCCGAATGACTAAGATGGAGGAGTACATGGAGGCAAACGACGTGCGTGCCCAGAACACGGACGCCTCACTCAAGAAGCTGGAGTAACAGGTGGGCCAGATGGCGAAGCAATTGGCCGGGCATACTGAGGGCTCTCTCTCAAGCTACACCGAGCCGAATCCAAAGGAGTACTGCAAGGCGGTGACACTGAGGAATGGGCGAGAACTGCAAGAAGTGCCCGCCAAGAAGAAGGCCAAGGAGAACACTAACTTCGAGAGCCACGACGAGCCCGAAGTGGAGGAGATCAGAGGCAACGATGTCGAGAAGGCCGACGCCGAGAAGGAGAAGGTCGAGCCCGAGAAGGAAAAGGCGAAGGAGATCGAGCGGCCACCGGTGAAGCCATACCAGCCGAAGATTCCTTACCCGGCTCAACTGAAGAAGGACAAGGACGAGGCACAGTTCGGTAAATTTATGGGTATGTGTAAGGAATTGCATATTAACTTACCTTTTGTTGAAGCTATTACGCAGATGCCCAGCTTCGCCAAGTTCTTGAAGGACCTGCTGACGAACAGAAGGAAGTTCGAACACGTCTCCACCGTATGCCTGCGAGGGGAGTGCTCGGCGATACTCCAAAGCAAGATCCCTAAGAAGCTTAAGGACCCAGGGAGTTTTACTATTCCCCGTCTTATAGGAGATTTAGTTGTTGAGCGTGCGTTAGCTGACCTAGGTGCTAGCAATAATTTAATGCCGTATTCCATGTTTAAGCGCTTAGGATTATGTGAGCCACAACCCACTAGGATGAGCTTGTAGTTAGCCGATAGATCATTGAAGTATCCCCGCGGTGTTATAGAGGACGTTTTAGTTAAAGTAGATAAGTTCGTGTTCGTGTTGATTTCGTTATTTTAGACATGGAGGAGGATGATAATGTCCTGTTGATATTAGGTAGACCGTTCTTAGCCACAGGAGAAACCATGATAGACGTTAGGAATGGTACATTGACTTTGACAGTAGATGGAGAAAAAGTCACATTTAGTATGACAAATTCGATGAAAAAAAGTAATGAGCATGACGATAAGTGTTACTACTTAGATGCTTTTGAGCACGACTTTCTCTTTTCTGTGCAAGGTCTATCACAGGTTTTGAGCGAGGAGGACACCAGAATGATTATGGCAGTTGACGAGTGTGGGGAGGAAGTCGACAAGCCCATCATAGCAATCGATGAGAGCAGCGAAGAGGACAAGGAAAAGAGCTCGGTCGAGGAGCCACCAGTCCTAGAGTTGAAGCCGCTGCCCGACCACCTCGAGTACCCGTTCCTTAGCAGCAATGGAGGGCTGCCAGTCATTATCTCGTCGATCCTCGACGACGGACAGAAGGGCCAACTCTTAGACGTGTTGAAAGCGCACAAGAAGGCTTTGGCGTGGAAGATATCTGACATAAGGGGTATCAACCCGAGCTACTGTACGCACAAGATCCTCATGGAGGACGATATCAAGCCGGTCGCTCAACGCCAAAGGCGCCTCAACCCCAATATGAAGGACGTGGTAAAGAAGGAGGTAATCAAACTGCTAGACGCGGGGATGATTTATCCCATTTCAGACAGCGCGTGGGTCAGCCCGGTCCAAGTGGTCCCAAAGAAGGGAGGCATGACGGTCGTCAACAATGACAAGAACGGACTAATTCCGACAAGGACAGTGACTGGGTGGCACGTCTGCATCGACTACAGGAAGTTGAATGACGCCACGCAAAAGGATCACTTACCTTTACCGTTTATTGATCAGATGTTAGAAAAGTTAGCCGGTCACTCATTTTATTGTTCTCTTGATGGTTTGTCAGGTTATCTACAGATCCCCATAGTACCCGAGGACCAGGAAAAGACCACATTCACTTGCCCGTTCGGGACGTTCGCGTACCGAAGGATTCCATTCGGTCTCTGCAATGCCCCAGCCACCTTCCAGCGATGCATGATGGCTATATTCGACGAATTGGTAGGTGAGGTAATGGATGTATTTATGGACGACTTTTCGGTGTTCGGCTTGTCATTCAATATATGCTTATCTAATCTGAAGCTCGTACTCGCACGATGCGAGGAAACGAACTTGGCACTTAATTGGGAAAAGTGCCACTTCATGGTTCGAGAGGGCATAGTTCTGGGCCATAAGATTTTCTCTAAAGGAATCGAAGTGGACCGAGCTAAGTTGGAAATGATAGAAAAGCTGCCCGTTCCCTCGAACGTGAAGTCAATTAGGAGTTTTCTAGGACATGCTGGATTTTATCGTAGGTTCATTAAGGATTTTTCTAAGAACGCTCGACCCATGTCTAGATTACTTGAAAAGGATGCCCCATTTGATTTTAATGACGAGTGCTTGCATGCATTTAATTTACTTAAGGAGCGTCTTATCGCAGCACCATGGCCGCCCCCGACTGGGGGCTACCCTTTGAACTAATGTGCGATGCGAGTGACTATGCAGTTGGGGCCGTGCTAGGGCAGCGTAAGGACAACCATTTCAGGCCGATCTACTACGCGAGTAAGACGTTAGACGCAGCCCAGGCCAATAACATGACCACCGAAAAGGAGCTGTTGGCCATCGTATTTGCTTTCGACAAGTTCAGGTCATATCTTATCCTATCCAAAGTTATTGTTTTACTGATCATTCTGCTTAAGTACTTGTTAGCAAAGCCCGATGCCAAGCCGCAGTAATCAGATGAATCCTACTACTACAAGAGTTCGATATAGAGATCCGGGATAAGAAGGGTGCGGAGAACCTAGCGGTGGATCACCTCTCTCGACTGGAGGAGTCCGAAATATACCACAAGGATGGAAGGCCGATACAAGATAGCTTTCCAGACGAGCATCTTTACTCGATACAGGTGGTAAGTGATGATACCCCATGGTTTGCAGATTACGCTAATTATCTCGTTGCGAGGGTCCTACCAAAGGAGTACACCAGTCAGCAAAAGAAGAAATTCTTTTCTGATTTGAGGTACTACTTTTGGGAAGATCCGTATCTTTTCAGGCGATCTGCAGACCAGGTGATACGACGATGCGTGGCTGCTCCAGAGACGACGCAGATCCTTAGGCACTGCCACAACGGACCGATCGGAGGGCACTACGCAGCCAACAGAACCGGATTCTACTGGCCCACGATCTTCAAGGACGCCCAAAGGTACGTTGACACTTGTGATCAGTGTCAGCGCGCAGGTAATATCTCTAAACGCGACGAAATGCCCCAGAACTTCATGTTAGTCTGTGAGATTTTTGATGTGTGGGGTATAGATTTTATGGATCCATTCCCTAGCTCGTACAATAATAAGTATATTCTAGTCGCTGTCGATTATGTGTCTAAGTGGGCCGAGGCGCAAGCCTTACCCACGAACGACGCTAGGGTAGTCGTTAGATTTCTTCGAGCATTGTTTTCATATTTTGGGGCACCTAGGTGCATTATTAGTGATAGGGGTACACATTTCTGTAACACCCAGTCTGCACGCACATTAGAACGTCACGGTGTTAGACATAGCCTATCCATCCCGTACCACCCCCAAGCTAGCGGTCAGGTCGAGGTAGTAAATCGTGAGCTGAAACGAATCTTAGAGAAGACCATAGAAGGGAACCGTAGGGAGTGGGCGAATAAGTTGAATGATACACTTTGGGCTTATAGAACTGCATATAAGACACCCATAGGCACTACACTATATAGATTAGTCTATGGAAAGGCGTGCCACCTCCCCGTAGAAATCGAGCATAAGGCCTATTGGGCGATCAAGTCATTGAATCTTGATTTAGGAGACGCCAGCGGAAAGCGGCAACTCCAAATCAATTAATTAGACGAGTGGCGACTAGCCGCTTATGATAACGCTCGCATGTATAAGGAACGTTCAAAGGCTTACCATGATAGGAAAATTAGGCAGAGACGAGAGTTTCAGGAAGCAGACCAAGTCCTTCTTTTTAACTCCCGACTTAGGCTTTTTCCTGGAAAACTTAGATCACATTGGTCAGGACCCTTCACCGTTACCCTTGTTTTTCCTTATGGTAATGTTGAGATTTCAGGCATGGAACAGAGTACCTTCAAGGTGAACGGCCACAGGCTGAAGCACTATCACGCAGGCGAGGAAGACGTGAGCGAAAAGGAAGTGCTCTACCTGGACTTCCAAACTTGAGCGAACGAGAAAACGTCCGGCTTAAGACGGTAAAAAGCAAGCGCTTCTTGGGAGGCAACCCAGGTATTTTCATTTATGTCTTAGGCATTACCTTAGTAAAAAAAAATAAAATTGAGGCGGTCACGGCCAACGGCTTAAGCCGTCACGGCCATGACATACCCACATATGCATACTGCGACAAGCACGGCCAGACACATAAAGTGTCACGACCGTGACGTCCCCCAGAGGCCCCTCTGCCTCTTGTCACGGCCAATGGCGTAGGCCATCACGGCCGCGACATCCACGGGAATATAAAAAAAAAATTAATTTATCCCGATTGTGTCACGGCCAGCGACTCGAGTGTCACGGCCGTGACACTCGGCAGAAACCCTCACTGCCTCGCGTCACGACCGCGTGACTAGCATGTCACGGCCGTGACGATGCCGAAATTAGGTTAAAATAGCTATTTTTTTCCCTTTTCTTCTCTCTTTTCTCTCTTCCCTCTCTCCCTCTCGCAACCTCTCCCTCTCCTTTCATCACCACCTCCAAATCTTCTCCACCCACGACCGCCGCCGCCCAATGCCGCCATCCAAACTCCGGCGACACCCACAAGAAAACCCTAAACCCCCAATTAACTCAAGATCATAAGGTATGATTTTTACCCTATTTCCGTCGAATATGGGAATTTCGCTCACAATTACTAATTTTTGTGTTTAATGATGCTAATCTTCATTCACTATGTGCCATAGATGCTAGAGATTTGCTTGATTACGTTAATTTGAGGATGATTTTCGAGATTTCTACGAAGAACCCTAATTTCGAATTTGGGGTTTTTCAAAATTGAGTCCAATTTCGTATTCTTCATGCTTTTTATGGTTATATACGTGCTAATAACACTTTTTGCATGCTCAATTTCGTGATGTTAGTCCCCCATGTCGAATTATATGACGAAGAACCCTAATTGTTAAATTGGGGATTCTCGCAATTGGGTGAAAATTTTGGGGTATTTATTGAATGTATTGAAGAAATCTGTTGCGCTGAAGGTGCTTCTCGACCTTGATTTCGTTTCAAATGTGGGCACGTTTGCTTGTTAGATTTTTGGACATGGTTGAATATTTTGACTTGCACGTTACATGTTCGACGAAACGCCGCAGTGAGTTCCACATGTATTATTAGTATGCAAAATGTCCTTTGTCACTGTTTTGGTCGAGTCGAGCTGTTTCGTTATTAATTGCTATACTCGTTGAGCTCATATTTTTCTTCCAGGTACTATGGGTAAAAGTCGCTCCTCAGCCTCGCGTGACCCCTCCTCGCGTTCGCCCGTTCGTCAAAGGCGACGCGGACCCCCGCCGACACTGCTAGAAGCCATGGGTCAGTTCACTGACGAGGCTCAGACGGCACGGTACAATAGGCTGAAGGCCATGGAGTTCATCTTCATGGACCAGATCGACTACGATACGCTGGCGAAGCATCACATCGACCAGCAGGTCGCGCAGTACCTGTCGCTCAGCGGATGGACCACTTTCTTCAGCATCGACGAACCGGCGTACAAGGAAATCACCTTGGAGTTCCTTTCCACCTACTCCTACGATGAATACGGTGACTGCAGAATCAGATTCCGGGCATTCAGCGAAGAGCACATACTGAAGGACGACAACTTATGCCATGCACTTGGAGTACCAGAGCCACACCCGCACCGGTCCTATGTGATCCACTTTGACTAGCCGGGAGGTCGACAGGGTTGCTGGGCTGACATCGCTCGATTGGGCGAACCAGAATTCAGTCCAAAGACCTCGAAGGCGTCCCCGCTCAGGAGCCCAGGACTCCGCTACATCCACCGTCTCCTCACGACCTCGCTCACACCAAGGGGCGATTCGCACGGAGCAATCACCCTCCGTGACCTCTTTTTACTAGCTAAGCTGCAGCGAGGCGAACAGGTCCATCTGGGGATGGCGGTGGCCCACGCCTTCAGTGCTCAGGTGGAAGCAAGAAGCCATGGCAAGATCGCCGTAGGAGCACTCATCACCAAGGTCGTCCGAGGACTACGCCTTTGGCCAGCGAATGCACCCGAGATGGAGATAGTCGGCGGGCGCAACCCCCTGAACGAGGAGATGCTCGTCAAAATGAAGATGCTGGTGAAGGCGCCCACCTGGACTCGCGCCAACAAGGTGTACATCTGGCACGAGATGTATCATGGCCAGACAGACCACGTAGCCGTCCCCGCCGACCAGCTTTACCTCGAGGGCCCTTACCCAATGGAGACAGACACGACGACTGCAGGGCCCTCCTATTCCTCCGGCTACCATCAGGGCGAATCATCCGGCGTCGCCCCGTATGCGTCAACGGCAGACCTTGAAGCACTGCGCCAGGACATGATGCACATGAACGCTGAATTGCTGCAAAGGGACGAAGAGGCCCGGCGATACAACGAAGAGACTCGGCGCCGACAGGAAGAGTACGAGCGCCAGCACGAAAAAGCCCACCGCCGGTACGAAGAAGAACTAGAGCGCTATAACCAGGCCCTTCAAGCCATGGACACAGCGCTCAAGTATTCACAGCAGTCGATGTCCTTCCTTCGCCCGAGGCCACCATCGCCGCAGCCACCGCCGCCACCACCTTAGGGATTTTTCCTTTTCTTTTTATGACATTTCGTTTGCTTGAGTAGTCGCGTGTGTTTTTACCTTGTTTCTACCTTTGATGCTTATAACTATGTTTATAGTTAATCTATGACTACTCTCTTTTTATGTCTATTTCCCTCTTTAGCTAGCATCAGGATACGCATAACGGGTTACAACACGACCTCCACGCGCTAAGTCACGACTACTCACGACCGCATCATTTTCTCGTCAGGGGAGTCCCGTTCTTTTTCCTTCCCTTTTATCCTTTCTACGTTGAGGACAACGTCAGACTTAAGTGGGGAGGGGAATTTAGTTTGAGAACTTACGTGAAAATTTTAAAATTATGACGTGTCTATGAGTCGTTAAGTTCGTTGGAAAGGCATGAATTATTGAACTCAGGCACGATTTTTTGCGCTTATCTCGAGTTAGTATGCATTGTTATAATTTATTGTGAGCAATTAGGATATGCATGACTGATTGAATCGTGTCTGCCTGAGTAGATATAGCGCTGCTTTGAGAGATTCGTACACATAACCCATTTACGTTGTGAGAGTTTGAGCCTGACGAGCTTATGCTCATTTTTCTTGGTTGTGTGACGTGCCTAGTCTATATCTCTCTAGACTGCTTGCCTGATATGTGTTGAAACTGTTTCGGTGCGTTAGTGTGAAAATGATGAGGGCATTAGGAATTAAGTCCATGGCCACATTATCTTACCATGACTAATCCCCTTAGTTGGCCACTTTGAGCCTGAGCCTATTCGTTGCTTACCTCGTATGTTATAGAAGCCACTGACCAGAATAAGCCCCCAGAGATTTTATGAGCCTGAGTTGATTAGAATAGAGCAGAAGTCGAACGTGAGAGTTACTGTTTCAGTGTATGATTTGATGTTCTTCTCTGCTATTCATGAAATGACTCGTGCCTTACTTGAAATAAGGGCAGTGCACAAAAGTAGAGCGTAACCTGCATAAGCCTGCCCATAACCCTCTGGCAAGATATAGGTTTTGGTAATAAGTATCCCTAGTTACACGGCATTCACTGTGATGATGTATTCTTTGCGACAAAAGCCGAACCTTGATGTTTTTAGGGAATAAGGGCAGTGCACAAAAGTAGAGCGTAACTAAGGTGAAAGGGCAGAAAATGAAAGGGAACTGAGTCGAGAGGGTCGGGCAGAAAAGTCTAGGATTTCAGAGCGAGAACGTCGAGTCTTATATTGGGATGTGTGACTGTCTACTTGATCATGCTGTGTTCTTTGATAATTTTTGTTTACGTGTCCTAGCTCTAAGATTAAGTGTTCATTATATATGCTTGTCGCTTCATGATTATTCGACCCGTTTCCCCCGAAAAGACCCCCAGATTTATACTTGCCACTTTGAATAGTAGAGATGCGATTAGCTTGCAAGTTTATGGTAGGGGTTGGACTAGCGCACGAATTGAGCGACTCATCATATGCTAGCTATACACTTGAGTGAATTGAGTGAATCCTTGTGAGGTATAGGTCTCGATTTGCAGTGCTAGGGAAGCTCAGGTTGACAGGTGCAGGTCATTAGTGCGATGTTCATGATTGCTTGCTTGATTTCATTTCGTGCTTTCTATGCTTTGATGATAAATTGTGAACAATCGTGCCGTTATCTTGATTAGATGCCTTCTCTGAATTCTTGAGGACAAGCAAATACTTAAGTGTGGGGAGGTTTGATAAACGTATTTCAATGCGTTTATCGTAGTATTTAATTGGAATAATATAGAGCTCTAGCAATCATTTTTTGCAATTATTCGCCATATTTACACTTATTCTTATATTGAAGGAGCATACGACGAGTTTCGGGCGAAAACGAGCGAAAACGAGGCAAAACGATGCAAAAATGAAGAACACTGTCAGGTGTCACGGCCGTGACCCCTTATGCACTTGGTCGTGACACCCACCAGAGGCCGAAATAGAAGACACTGCTGATGGTCACGGCCGTGACAACCCTTGCACCAGGCCGTGACACTTGGCAGAGAGTTGGACTAATGATGGTCACGGCCGTGACAAACCTTGTACAAGGCCGTGACACTTGGCAGAGAGTTCGACTGATGATGGTCACGGCCGTGACAACCCTTGCACCAGGCCGTGACACTTGGCAGAGAGTTCGATTAAAGTAGGTCACGGCCGTGACGCCCAGTGCACTTGTCCGTGACACTTGGCAGAGAGTTGAGCGATTTGAGTCGGTGATGGTCACGGCCGTGACGGCCCATGTCCCAGGCCGTGACCGTTACGAAAATTTCTATAAAAGCCCAAATTCGACTCAGAAAAATGGGACACTTACCAGGTATCAACCCTAAACCCTCAAGAGACGAAAAAGAGCAGAAAAGACCAGGGAAACACGTCTCGGAGCGTGAGAACGGATCAACGATGCAATCACGCCAAATTGAACGCAGAACGAAGATTCATCCGTGCCACCATCCCAGATCATCAGTATTCAAGATCATGAATTCTTCTTCTTCGTTTCTTATTTCTTTCGTTGTTTTCCCGTCGATTATGCGTAGCTAAATCCCCTATGTGTTTGGGATTAGATGAACGCTAGGATATTTCGTAATTAAGACATATGTTTAATCGTGACTCGTGTTTATGACTTTTTATCTGTCTATGGAATTGTTTCGTCGCTTTAATATGTCTATGTGTTAAAGTGATCGTGTGGAGAATCGTTTAGGGCGACAGCTAAACAACGATTAGGCCATTCGTAGAAGATAGGATTCGAGTATAGGGTGAAAGTAAATACTCGATCCTCGCCTTTAGTAATTACTGAACCTTAGATCCCCGCGAGCATTTAGGGCGACAACAAAATCGTGAGCGGGTAGGAAATTATTGCGATCTATTCAGAATCACGTAGGAGCGAGAATTCATTGTCTTAATCGATAGTACCTAGCGGGATTCGAATCCCGAGCACATCTCTATTATCTGAAAGTTTTTTACCAGTTCTAGGCGTATTCTTTTAGTCTCTCGTTGATTTAGGAGTAATCTGTTAGGATAGTTCGTAACACCATCTACGTATTTTATTTAGGCTAAATATCGAGTCGATAGGTCACTACTAGTACTTGATTTATTCCTTGTGTTCGATACTCGTCTACTCACTTTACTGCACTACACACGATAGGTCCACTGCCTATCGCACGTCGGTGATAGTAATTAGGTATTCGTTTTAATTATTACTTGTCGCACTTTTCATTCACACACCACGTGTCGATCAGTAAACTATTACTCATCTCTAAGACCCTCTTTTTACTATCTTCTAACTTAGTTTCTAAGCTAATGATCTTGGACTTTACAATGGTCAAATCTTCATTAGCATAGGCTAGGCTTTCTTGTTGCTTAAGCAACACGGAGTAATTATTAGCAAGTCTTGCTTCTAATTCCTCAATTTTCCTACCATGAGCATCCATTTAAATTAATATAAAATTATTAATTAATTTTTTTTGTTTAAAAAAAATTGGCTTTTGGAGGTTCTGTTTCGAAAATTTTGTTTACTTGAGAAGTATCGTGAAGTATCGAAGAAAGTCATTGTCGAAAAGTTTTGGTGTGCGCCTAAAAATTTTGAGATAATTTCGAAAACTTCGTGAAAATTACCAAAACTTTTTCTGTAATATGCCAATGATGTCCTGTTGATTGTTGGATATAAATGATCGTTGACACGTTTTGTGGATTTGCTTAGAAATTATATATATATATATATATATTATTAATATATATATATATATATTTACAAAAACGTCGTCTACACCGAAAATTCTGGACCCGAAAAATTTATTTTGAAAAATGTTGAAACCAAAAGTTTAAAAATGGTTGTGTCCGTTGGATACAGAAAATTTCTCTATCAAATGATATAAGGAAAAAAAAATTTAGGTACTGTAGCAGCTTCGTGCGATTACTGTAGCAGTTTCGGGTACTGTAGCAGTTTCAGACGATTACTGTAGCAGTTTCGGGTACTGTAGCAGTTTCGGGTACTGTTCATCGGGCGATTATTGTAGCGTTTCGGGCGATTTTTTCATTTTTTTATTTTTTTAAATCAGTCCAATTTCGGGTGATGACTAATCAAGTTCAAGTTTCGGGCTTGACCAGTCAAAATTGAATTAGCCAGTCAAATTTTGGGTGTTGAGCAGTCCAGTTTTGGATTGACCAGTCAAGTTTCGGATTGACCAGTCCAGGTTCGCCCGAAACTGAATAAAAACCCCGAAACTGAATAAAAATGCCCAAAACTGAGTAAATTGGTACTGTAGCAGAATAGGGTACTGTAGCAATCGGCCGATTTGTTCATCTACCCGATTCTGGACTGACAACTGACGAAATACAGATCCGATTTCTACCCAAAAGTCACCCAAATCAACTGAAAAATGTTGGGTAAACACTTCAAATCACTCGAAAACAACCTTACCTCTTGAGCTTGCAAAATCAGTAAAATCAACTCAAAAACTCAAGAATAGCAGAAATTCAAACCCAAAAAAATACCCAAAAATTTCAAAAATCATTAAAATCCGAGCGTGTTTCGCTCTGATACCACTTGTTAGTCCCTAATCTATCCAAACAATCTACAGAATGAATTTACCACGCTAATGATGAATGATTTGAAAGCTTAGACGTGGGGTGTGTTTGTGAACGAAGGTGAAAGGTGTCAAAATAATTTTCTTACTATTCAACACACACGCAACTCACACATACTACACCAAATACACACCTAATAAATTAGGGTTTGGGGGTATATATACCACATTAGTTGATATATTATACCCCTAGTAACTAAGAACTAGAATATTACAAACTAGCCCAAAGTTAATTAAATACACGCCAACTAAGATAAACACAATGAAATTGAACACTATAAAATATTCCTAACAGGAAAGAATGAGCGGAATTCATGAACGTGTAGACATAGTACAGACTTATGACAAGAAATATCTTCAAATAACTAGCGGCTCCAAAAATTTGAATATCCGAAGCGGTATGTTCTTTATGCTCAATATGATCTAGTTAATTAATCATTTCGTTTAATAACATATTATGCTATTATTGCAGCACGTCAACGAGATATTCCACGGTTTTATGGCGATGCAAGAATGTTTTGTGCTTCATGTGGAATGAGTAGCATTCATGAATACCAATTTCGCACAAGCAGTTAAATACGAGTCTGCCAAACCTCGCCCGTGGGTCATGGATCCGTTCCGACAATTCGCTACAGAAGAAATCAATTTGCCTAATAAGCCGTCACTCCACTAGAACCAAGCGGAGGTTGCCGTCATACCATTGGCGTTTAATAGTCATTGGGTGCTTCTAGTCGCTCGGTTTAAGGAGAGAACCATTTAGATTTTCGACTCTGACCGATCAAGTGATTTGGATATGCGATTCATGAAGCTATACCTCGAACCCATCTCTGAAATGATACCGCTGATGCTTCAACACGTAGGTGTAAATCAAAATCTTGCTAAATTTACATTTACGAGATGCGGCAAGTTCCCTCAACAAGTTCGCAGGTAATTTTCATGTCTTGTTTTTTTACATATCAAACTTTAATTGTGTAGGGTTTGGTATTACAGCTGAAATTGTTCTATTTTTCGGACAGTGGGGAGTGTGGTATTTATATGATGCGGGCGGCTATGTCGTTGACGTTCGGTAATAGAGATGATCTCTGTTGGTTCGAGATTACACCAACAATGCGACTTAGGACGGATTAAACACGCCTAACGATCTAGATTTGAAGGATAGGGCGTGGGGCTTTGTGAAAGAAAAGGAGGCTCTCTCAAATTCTAAAATGTTTATTGATCTTCACACACAAGCACACCTAACTATGTGCTAGGGTTTTCCTATTTATACCACAAGTTGGTATATAATAGGTGGGCCTCTTGTGTAGGCCCATTACATGAATAACTAAGAACTAACCCAACTAAGAGCTAGCCCAAAGTTTAATATAGCAAATCAACAAAGATAATACAATGAAATTGAACACTACAAAATATTTCCTAACAATCTCCCCCTTAGTGTTCAATCTTCAATTCAGCGCGGGATATCTTTGTTGGGCGTATTGGAGATCTTGATTCCTAGCAAACTCCCCCTACAAGGGATATATCCTCTTCTTGTGGAGGCATTGATGGCTCGGCTAGGACTCACTTGTTAAGATTCTCCAATCTTCTTCTTCGTGGCGCTGGATTTGTCGTCTTCGAATGGAAGTTGTCTAGTTCGTTCTCGAAGATGACTCGTCTGGCTCCAGAACAAGGTAGGCGTGGGGCGTAAAAAATGTGCCAAGGCTCCATTGAAATGTGACTTTCAAGAGCAGGGAGCCCGGTCTTCAGAGTGGTCAGCGCAGTAGTGGCGGAATGTGGTGGATGAGATGTGCCATGGCTCCTTCGAGTGTTCCATTATGAACATAATAGCCTGACACATAAGAATGTGCGCGGAGGTAGTGGAAGCCTCCGGCGCGGCGTAGTTGGCGTAGGTGGTGGAGTAGGTGTTGTGAGAGGTGGCGTAGGTGGTGTGAGCGGAGGTGGATGATGGTTGCTGCTGATGCTTCTGTTCGATCTTCAACTCAGTTCTTCTCCTTTACTCCCCCTTGAGATGATCTCCGTCTTTGGGATCGTCACGTCGTCCGTGGGACGAGTCTGTCTCTGGCGTTGATGGTGGTGATGGTGATGTGGTGTGGCGTTGAGTGAGGCAATCAAGTGAGATTCTCAGGAGTAGCAGCAATTGGTGTTCCTCCAGGTTCAGTTTTGAACACTGGAGAGACGGAGCAGCATGTGGTGGCGTAGGCGTAGGTGTGGTGGAGTGGTGTCGGATGATGGGACCTTTTCCTTCATAGATCCTCGTTGAGCGCGGCATGGAATGTGTAAGTTCCTCGCTGATTGCTATGAGTCGGGGCTCCATCACGAACGGGGTAACTAACCAGACGGGGTCACAAAGACACTCCGTCGTCACAACATCGAAACATGTGTCCGATGTGCTGCCTGTTTGCACAGGACAAAAAGAACCGAAGAGCCACAAAGGCTTTCGCACGGACAATGAGACAAGCTCGTATCCGTGGCCCATCGACAGTTGTGGTGAGGGTGGCTGTCGTGGGTCTTCCGCTCTTGGTCACAAGGACGTCATCAAGCGTTCGGGCAAGTTCACGAAGAACCTGCGGTGCGTAAAGAGTGTTTGTGTCCTAGAAAGTGGAAAATTTTGGTGGGTGAGGACACTAGACTCTATGTGAGTGGAAGAGGTGCAGTGAGAGGCGGGGCACTGCATGTTCAACATCAACCGTCTCCAAGTGGGGCGGTGATGGCTAACGTGGTTCCTCTTGTGTGAATGAAACAACTATCTGCGAAAGGATAGCTGAGTGGTTGGGGGGTTAATTGCGCGGTTGGACTATATGACGCGACTTCTACTCGGGAAACGAACGAGTCGTCTCCTGTACCTATGGGCGAGGTCCGGGTTGTGGTGAGATATGACAGAGGAGTGCGATCATGTCGTCGTTGGTTCGCAACTCCTGTAAGCGACTTATGTCATCCTCTCGAGATCGTTGATTGGATCTTTGCGTGGAGGAGGATGTTGCGCGACCTAGACCTAGACTAGAGAGGCTAGGGCAGGCTCGTTCCTGGGTTAGGATCAGGGGGGTTTCACTGATCCATGGGAACTATGGTGGCGTGGCGTGATCGCGTTGAATGGCGACCACGAGCGATGTCGACGAGGGTGACCCAAAACTGTTGATCAGACACTTCAGGGACTCGTCTGGTGGAAGGTGAGGGCGTAGTGAAGAGCATGGTGGCAGAGGACGTCTCCATGTAGCACACCATGATGAAATGGATGGCAGTGGGTGGACGGTGGAGTCTGGAACCTGAGATCCACATCGTCTAAGCATCGAGATTGGATGGCGCGCCCACTGATGGTTGGTTGATCTCTTGTCAACCCTTCTTTGTAGGTCCAGGTTCTGCACGGATTTGTACAGAAGCCATGATGATTGCTCGCTTCTCTGACATCCCTTCATGCACGTGGAGCAACCCGTGTAACGTGCATGATGGGGTTGGTTGCTCGCAGTGCATACCGGTCATGAATGTGGAGCAACCCATGTACCATTCATGCCGGGGGTGTGGTTGCTCACGTCGTGTACCAGTCATGTATGTGGAGCAACCCGGGTACCATACATGCTGGGGGGTTTGGCTGCCCTCGTCGCATACCAGTCATGAGTGTGGAGCAGCTCTCTTAGTACCTACCCATGCTGGGGATCTGCAAAAACTTTATCGGGACTTTGGTACCCATTTTTGGATGGGTCCTCCCTTGTTAGCAGAAAACAAGTTAAGCACATTTGGTTCAGATATTGATCCTAAATCATCCTTTAAAGTCCTATCCAATTTGATTTGTGATTTAGGAATCCAAGTTTGTTGAACCTTAGAGGGAAATGACAATTCAGCGCAGGTGAATGTGTGCCTAGGTGTAGAAGACCTAAAGATTTTCTCTCTAGCCAGTCGCATAAGATGCTTTCTAGAATAAATCTGGACTGGGTATTTCAAGTAGGAATATGAGCTTATGGCGCTATATGCGTCATTGGATGATGAGTCGTATTGCCTACAAGAGTTCACATCATTCACTCTATAATGATGAAGGGGTGTAGTTCGAGAAGTTCGCTTGCTTGAGCTTTGAACTTCTTCGCATGCTCTCCTTTTAATAGGAGTCGAAGAGGGGAAATCATTAAAATTTTTGTTCAAGTTTTTCAAAAAGAATGTCGATTTTCCTCTCTTTATTTTTTCTTTTAATTGTTCCTTTGAAAATTTAAGCGCTTTGCTTTTACTAAACATTTCAGTATCAGTCAAAGGTGACTCAGAATTTGTAGAAAAAGCAGTTTTAATTTTTGAAACAAAGATGCTTGACTTTCTTTTCTTTACCTGTTTCGAGAAGGATGTATCTTTTAAAAGATCATTGGAGACAGGTAAAGACGGGGAATTTTTAAGATTTGAAATCTCATTTAAAAATATTTCCTTTTCAGACTCAAACGAATTTTCGAGATTAGAAATCTTCTCTAAAAGCTTTTTCTTTTCCGCGCCAAAACTTATTCTTTCGAATTCCAGAGTTTCTTGCAAATCTTTCAATTTACAAAGAGTCTTCGAGATATCACATGGAATAGGTTTTTCAGAATGTAAAATATTTTCCCCGTTCGAATCTAAGTTTGAGGATGTATTGCGTTCCTCTAAGAGCATTTGATATTGCAAAGAGAAGTAATCTCGCTCACCTTTGCAAATATCTAAGCTTTTAGTTAGATCGCAGACTCTCTTTTCACTAATTGCTACCTTAGATTCCAAGCTAGTCAAAATTGACTTGAAGGATACTAATGTTCCTTTAGCGGAAGCCAAAGCGTCATTAGCTACAGCTAGCTCCGTCAATTTTGTCTCTAACAATGCGTAATTATTAGCATATTGTGCTTCTAATTTCGCGATTGTTCTAGCTTGAGCATCCATTTTTGTTTTCAAAAATATTTTAAATAATGAAGAAAAAATGGCTTTGAAAAAATTTTTACTCCAAAAGGTTTGGTTTGTCGAGAAATATTGTGAAGTTTCGAAAAATGTGAGTGTCGAAAATTTTGGTGGATACCGAAAAATTTTATAAAATGATTTCGAAAACTTCGTGAGTATTACCAAACTTTTTCTATAATGTGCCAATACCGTCCTAGGTCGATCGTTGGGTACGGTGATCGTTGCCGCGTTTTGGATTTGCCTTCAAAATTTTACAAAAACGTCGTCTATACCGAAAATTTTGGCCAGAAAAATTTATTTCGGAAAATTTTAAAAGTGTAAAATAGACAAAGTCCAATGGGCTTAGAAAATTTTTCTCTATCCAATGATATAAATTTTCCTTAGGCTTAGACAAAGTGTAAAATCCCAGGTCGATCGTTGGGTACGGTGATCGTTGCCGCGTTTTTTTTTTTTTTTTTTTTTTTTTTGCTCCTTAAAACCTTATTTAATCCGAGGGGGGGCCAGAAATTTTGGTGGTCAAAAACGTTTAAGTGTAATTTTTAAAGAGTGGTTTTTGCAAGATTTGAAGCTAACAGGTGTGTTTGGATCAAGTTTAAAGGTTGGGTGCAAATTTCTCGGGGGGGTGCGAAAAATGGTGTGAAAATGTGCGAAAAATGTTGTCCCGAGAAATTTCGTTGTGAGAGTGAGTCGCGAAAAAACAGGAAATTTCGCATTCAAAGGAAATTTTCGCATGTACAGTAAAAGTTTCGCATATATAAAAATTTTCGCAAGTTATAGCACATAGTTAAGATGGAAAATTTTCGCATGTATAAAATTTGCGCATTCGTGAGAAATTTTCGCAGATTGAGTAAAATTTCGCAAGTATGGAAAATTTTCGCAAGTGAGAAATCTCGCAAGTTGTCCAAATTTTTTCGCATGTAATCCAAAAATTTCGCGGAGAAAATTTGTTCTAAAAACGGTTAAATTTTCGCAGTTAGAAAGAGTTTTCAAGTTAGCAAAAATTTCGCAAGTTTGAATTTTCTCAAGTGATATGGAAGTGAAGTGATGATGCGAAGTAGTGAAGATGCGAAAAAGAGAAGTTGAAATTTTTGGATCACTGTAGATGCGAAATAGTGAAGATGCGAAAATATGTATGATGAAGTGAAGTGTATGAAAATTTCGCGGGGCTTCACATGCTGTAGCAGCGAAATTTCTCGGAAAAATTTCTCGGCCTGCGAAATTTCTCGGCCTGTAGATGCGAAAATTTCTCGGCCTGCGAAATTTTCGCGGCTAAGAATTTTCTCGGGTAAGAAAATTTCTCGGCCAAGAACACAGATTACTGTTCCATAGCTGCGCGACTTTTACCAGAAAAATGACTCGTTTTCGCTCAAATCTCACTCAAAATCGACGAAACTTGTTCCAATACTTCAGAAAAACATTCCTAAACACATAATCAACCTTTGGGATGTCTAAAAACAACAAATCGAGGTCGAAATCGCCCAAAAACAGAGAATGGCCGAAAATATTTTTCAAATAATTTTTTTTTTCACTCAAATCTTGCTCAAAACACGCAAATCCGGTCGCGTTGGGCTCTGATACCACTTGTTGGTCCGAGATTACACCAACAATGCGACTTAGGACGGATTAAACACGCTTAACGATCTAGATTTGAAGGATAGGGCGTGGGGCTTGGTGAAAGAAAAGGAGGCTCTCTCAAATTCTAAAATGTTTATTGATCTTCACACACAAGCACACCTAACTATGTGTTAGGGTTTTCCTATTTATACCACAAGTTGGTATATAATAGGTGGGCCTCTTGTGTAGGCCCATTACATGAATAACTAAGAACTAACCCAACTAAGAGCTAGCCCAAAGTTTAATATAGCAAATCAACAAAGATAATACAATGAAATTGAACACTACAAAATATTTCCTAACAATCTCTTTGTGTTGAACGACGAAAAAATTGAATTGTTTAGAAAGTTTTTGACTGTTTGTAGTTGGTTTAACAATTGGAATGTTTGAACTGTTTGTATTTGGCTTTGTCGATGTTGGAATGTTGATTCTGTGATGTTAGGTTATTCTGTTATTCGAGCAGTTCATTTATTCGAATAATGATACGTTATTCGAACCGTTTCGAGGTTCCAAGAACACTCGAAAAGTGCATTTTTGTCAACTTCGAATCTTTAACATTTTTCGAGTAAATTCGAACCTATTCCAACTTCCATACTTAATTCGAAACATTATTAAAATCAAAATTTTATTATTACTATTATCATAGAATGTTAAATGTGTTGCTTATCTTAGTAATATTAGTGTTTTACAGATTCATGAAAGTAAATTATATCAAATTAAGATATGATCATCTTTTCAAAGGTATTCTTATATGAAGACAAACATTCTCAAGCATTGTTTGGTAACTATCAAACATCGTTTCTGACATTCCATTATAACTCATGCCACGATTATTATAAAATGTTGTTTTTGTTATCAAGCGACTTATTAACTTTGTCAAGGCTCTAAAACATCAAAATATTGATATTTCTACACCTAGGTATTTAGATAATCATAATCCAAATTTTACAAAAAAAAAAAAAAGTTGAATAACAATACCATATTCGAATAACCTATGCAAATCTTTTCGAGTTTCCAAGAACACTCGAATGAGTGCAATTTGCCAACTTCGAGTCTAACATTTTTCGAGTAGTTTGTTCAAACCTATTCGAACTTCCAGACTTAATTCGAAATATTATTAAATCCAAATTTTATTATTACTATTATCATGGAATGATAAATGTGTTGCTTATCTTAGTAATATTAGTGTTTTGCAGATTCATGAAAGTAAATTATATCAAATTAAGATATGATACCATATATACAAAGGTATTCTTATATGAAGACAAACATTCTCAAGCATTGTTTGGTAACTATCAAACATCGTTTCTGACATTCCATTATAACTCATGCCATGATTATTATAAAACGTTGTTTTTGTTTATCAAGCGACTTATTAACTTTGTCAAGGCTCTAAAACACCGAAATATTGATATTACTACACCTAGGTATTTAGATAATAAAAATCCGAATGTTACAAAAAAAAAGTCGAATAACAATACCTTATTCGAATAACCTATGCGAATCTTTTCGAGTTTCTAAGAATACTCGAATAAGTGCTAACTTCGAATCTTCAAGTCTTCTATTCGAGTAATATCATCAAACCTATTCGAACTTCCATATTCAATTCGAAAAACAGTGATTAAAAAACCAAATATGATCCAAATATGAATCTTTTCCCAACGATACAATCTTCAAATATCCATAGCAACATTGTATCCCTTGACACATTACAATGTAAGTAACGTCTACGACCAAAATCACCGACGGATGAAAACCTTCGTTCTTTTCTCTACCACGCCTTGCTACGAACCGAGGTGGCAACACCAATTCCTCCACGGTAACCCATTTGACTTGATTCGAAACCGGAGAAACTTCTCCATGATAAGCGAACTGTCACGTTAGGACAGAATATAACCCAACACAAGGTATAGAAAGACGTGTTCGCTTGTAGACTCACTGCGATTGAATGCGAACACGGAATCCTGTCGATATTGAATTAGCGGCATGGACATGTCTTCGATTTCAAATTAACAATGGTACGACTCCCTGAAGATTGGACGCATACTCTTGTGGAGCGAGTTCACTAACTTCATACCCTTGACTTAGCGTATACCTTTTACGAATTAATGTTTCCACCGTTGGGGTAAACTGTGTTGTTGCTTGTATGAATTTCTGCCTGTATCTAGCAAACCAATCAGCCGTCATCCTCTGTATCGATTCCAAAAGCGCAATGATGGGGAGCTTTCTTTCTTCACGGAGTCTTGCATTAATCGATTCCACACCATTCGTAGTCATGATGCTACAGTGAGATATCGGAGAATAAGCTCGACTCCATCGTTCCTTAGTAGCATTTCCTTCCAAATATGCATGTGCGGCAGAAAACCTTTTCTCAAAATCTTTATATTGTAAATCAAAGCACATTGCTTGTATAGTTTACCAATCCGCATGAACATCTCAGTCGCACCCTGCTTCTTACAACAGCCTTTCATATTTTGTGGTAGATGCCAAATAAAATGATCGTGATGTGCACGATTGTAGATGTTTGCAACGCCGGCTTTGTTTGAAGCAGCTCTATCGGAGACGATAACAAGTTCTTCCTTATTGGGTACGACTGCCAAGAGCTCGTTCAAAAACCACGTCCAAGCTTCTATTGGCTCTACATCGTCAATTATGCCCCAAGCTAAAGGAAACTGATGGGTGTCGCCATCCTCTGCTAATGCAATGAGTAACGTACCATTATACTTTCTTTTCAACCAAGTACTGTCGATGCAAACAACCTTCCTCATATGACGGTATCCCGCAATACAAGCACCAAGGGATAGGAATACATATTTAAATCTCCGCTCATCGTCTAGATATAGACTTACTAGGGTTCCCGGATTCAACCTTTTTCAATGTCGACAAGTATGACGGCAACAGCTTGTAACTCTCATCGGGGTCACCCTTCATTGCATGTTGTGCTAAAATGCCTCATTTCCATGCGTTTGAAGTATGAAACTTCGACCCACAATTTCTCATCATTTTCGAATTAGTTTAGGGGCCGGTGTACTTGTATAACCTGAAAAGATTCAAGCAGCATATCGCTCGCGGAGGATGATGATGTTTGAGTAAGTCTTGCGTTCTGATTTGCAAGGTCGCACGCATGTGTATTGCAATATGTACGAATCGAAAATACGGATCTATCCTTAATCCTTGCCGTCCATACATCCCTCCTCTTTGCATTTCACGGCATAGATCGATCGAGTAGATTTTATGCTCCGGAGCTCGAAGGCATCTACATCAACTCTTTGAATCCGCTTCTTGGCAGCCCTCTTATCCTCAAATGCATCACCGACTCTCACGGTGGAACCATCCGTAAAAAAATACCGATCACTGGGAATAACTGCATTTTCCTCCTCATTGTTCTCCTAATCCCTGTCTGCATTTTCTTCTATTACGCCTTCAAAGTTTGATGTGCGTTTTCTGCCGTGTAACAACGTTTTCATCAAAGTTGGCGTGCACGTTCCCTATGACCCTCACCCCCATAATTCACATCTTCATCACTGCCGAAGTCGATGATACGCTCAAAATAATCATCGTTGTAATCACCTTCAGTGCTACGAACCTCAACTGGAAGAGGACTAACTTCATCGTCCGCAAGAGTTGAGGGCGAAGGGTCGTAGCGAGTCCGATTTCCACATAGAGAATCGGTCTATCCATTGTACCCCCTAAGTTAATATAACCTTCAACTCTCTATATTCCTTACATACAAAGAGCACAACATTCCATACCTCTCATACATAGTTTATAACTCAACTTCAACTCCGGCCTCCCGCTTACATTAATAGACGCATATATTTCGTTTCGCAGATCCTCCAGCAAATAGCAATCACCATCGAACCTAATGGGCTTTACATTTGTTCCCATCCTTGGAACCCAACTATATTTGTTATCATCTCCAACTATTCATTCTCCATCATAATCAATCATGATGCTGGTCGGCATAACCTGCATATAAATAAACTTGAAGTTTAAATCAAATGTACTGTTCGAATAAATTAAATACTCGAAAAAGAAGTTATTCGAGTAGCTTATTCGAATTATTCTATTATTCAAATATCTTGTTCGAATTCAATAATCTTGTTCATTGAGACATACCAATAATATGTTGAGAAAATACTTATTTGAACAATCTTTTCGAACAAAAAGAATCGAATAAAATATTCGAATAAAGTATTTTTTTGGATATCATGTTCAAATGTTATATATTGAAAATTACTCATTTGGACGATTTTGAACAAGAAAAAATTCGAATAATATATTCGAATAGCCGAAAAACAATATTTTCCTTCAAATTCACACGGGTCGAACGTTAAAATTCTAATCACAACTACCCAATGATGCGAAATTCAAATTTCCGATACTCGAAATGTAAAATATGGTTAACATGAACGAAATTTGCAATGCCCGAAAGTTCAGTTTAACGAAATTGCGAAAATCGAAATGCCACTTACTGTATATGCATTGAAGAACAAAATCGAGATTCTTGGATCTTGGGTTTTCCGGATCTTGTGGAAATTCGTTGGATGATCAGGTATTTGCTCGTGTTTTTGGCTCGGTTTTCTGTTTTTTGTCAATTCGTTGGGTTGGTTTTTTTTTATATTAAAAAGATAGATATATTTAATGATTAATTTAGTTAATAGTTAATATTAGTTAATTAATTAAACTGAATCCCTTGTGCTTAAATGACTTTGTCAAAGTCCCTTTTTTTAAAGGGATAAAAACTAATCCCTTTTGTTAAAATATTCAGCGGTCGGCTAGATAATTACACTTGCGCCTCCTCTAAGATTTTACTTACAATATTCTCCTTTCAAGTTTCTTCATCTACTCATTTTATAAAGAGTCTTAACTGTCAAATTGATCTATTATCGCCTAAAAAACCTTTCTCCTTCTCTCTCCAAACGCTCTCTCTCTCCCACCCAAAAAAACCCAAATGTCTTTTACTGTTAGAAATCGAAGGGTCCTTCCTAAAATCAATTTGTGATAAGAGGAGAAAACATCTTATATATACTGACTCGAAGAGCTTGATTATCCGATGTGGGACAATACCCACTTTTTTACGATCTCAACACGGCCCCTCGCGTGTGGCATGACTAGTATAACACGTGGACATATGAATCGGGTGACAGTGAGCGAAAGTTTGCTCTGATACCATATTAGTAATCGAGAGGTCCTTCCTAAAACCAATCGATGATAGGAGGAGAAAGCTTCTTATATATAGACTGACTCGAAGAGCTTGAATTATCCGATGTGGGACAACACGCATTTTTTTTATTATCTCAACATTTATTTTTTATGTTCTTCTTTCTTCTTCTTCTTCTACGTGTAGTAATTTTCTTTTTTTTTCTTTTTTTATGTTGAAATGGGGCACTTTCCCTACTCCTCCGACCACCGCCACCGATCGCCTGCTGTCGACCGCCCGCCGCCAAACACCCATCCGATGCTTGCTGCCACAAGCCCCGGCCGCCGCTCGCCGCCACCCACATCCATCACCTTGCGCTCCCTCACCCACGAGTCTCCCTTGTTGGAGTCCGTTTCTCTTGGCCTCGGGCAGGGAGCTTTGTCTCCCCCATTCTTTCTATGTGGAGCTCTGTTCGCAAACTATAAAATCCTCTTGTCGAAGCCGAAGAAAGTGAAGAATATTGTAAATTTGGCTCGCCTTTTTTGTGATATGTTGTTTAGTTCTTTAGCCATAGACCATGAAATTTATTTTCTTTAGACTTTTTTGCTGTTTCGGTTGTTTTTGCTCGTCTGTGAGCCTTTGTTCTCTACCGTAGTCGAATGTTAACAGAGAGGCTCATTTGGGCTATTGAGCTCACATACCTTTTTAGTTATTATATCCAAGCTATTGTTTTGAAGAAAAAAACTGTCAATTTGATTAATGATAATTTACAATTTTACCTTTAATTGCTTAATTACTATAAAGTTAAAATTTTACTTTTTATATAACTTAATCAATTACTAGTATTTTCTGCACACCAATGTGTATTGCTACAATTAATTCATATTTTAAGTATTTATAATAGGTGACATTATAATATTTTTTAAGTTTAATTTTGTTATGTTTTAGTTTAATAAAAATTGACTTTTAGAGGATATAAGTGGAATAAACCTAATCAAGGGTAGAATAGTAATGATAATGATTTTTGTATCAATCAATTTGAGTGAAGTTACTAGGACCTATAAAATTAACCAACAAACTCTTATTTCTCACGCAGATTATGGTTTCGAGTTCAGCTGAAGTAATACTAGACTTTTATCTGAATGAACTTTTGGACAATACAAACCATAGAATTTTTATCGATCCGAAATTGGGGTTGAAGATATAAATGTGCCTAGGGGGGTGAATTAGGCTTATAAAAATTTTATGCTTCTTCTTTTTACAAATCCTAAGTGTAGTGACTTAGATATGCCTACTGATGCTTGTGACGAGTATGCCTAATATATCCTAGTTACATCGGATGTGTCTCGGGTCTGTCTCACAGCGATAAGGAAATAACTAAAAAGTAAATGCGAGACAGGATTTTTATAGAAGTTATATCCCCAACTGGGGTTTACTCCTCTCCTTGGGGTTTGCTCCCCAAGAGTTTAACCAATCACTATAATGCACCGCAGCTGGATACAAAACTGATTGATTAGCCCAATACACAACCGAAACAAGTCGAACACTAGACACACTAGGTTACCATACTCCGAGTTTCGTTCCTCGGAATCTCCTGATTCCGACAGACACAGCTCGCTACAGAAGGACCCCCGGAACTCGTCCTTCCCTTCACGTGTGCGTAAATGTCGACCTTGCCTCCTTGGTATTGCTCACGTCCGAAGACAACACATCCAAAGACCAAATATATGGTGGGAGTAGGAATAACGGGATGAATCACTCGTGCAGTGATGGAATCACAAGTTAAAGCTCAGTATGGCAGAGAGCTATCGCAAATGGAGGCTCAAGAATCTCTCAATATGTTTCTACTCAAAAATCTCTCGTAGGCGTATGTTCTCAAGTTCTAAGTACCTCAAAATTCTGAAGTGTGGCTCATATATAATCCTTTTCAATAAGCACTTCATATGGAAAACATATCATATAATAATCACCAAATCAAGCATAGTTTTCATGCAATTTTCGAGTCAATCATACCATATAAATCATGCTCTTAATAAATCATCACAACGGTCATATAGCACATTAAAGCATGATTATATTCCATATAAAAGCTCAATTTCGTTCTCAAGCATATTCAACCATTTCGCATATATTACCATATCAGAACTTCCCATAAGTGATTCCCTGCTATCAATTTCTAGAACAAAATATTCCATATTTACTTTCCAAGTATAGCACACGCGATAGCATCATATCAATTCCATATTTAGCACAGATCAATCATATTTTCCATGTTTAGCACATAATATCATATCATATCACAGCTGTCAAGAATTTACTTGTCATGCCACAACTTTCCATATTTCAGAGATCACATCCGTGTTTAGCATATTACCATATAATAGCATCTTATCCACAAAGTCAATCAAATTAATTCTTTCCTAAATATAATATTCCAATCAGCATAAGGAAAGATATCAATTCATTATTGCGCATTAAATTCAGTGGAAAGCATAAAAAGAATCGTATATGTGACTTTCGTCCATGAATGACCTAGTATCAACGGATATATCACTTTCCATATATAAACAGCATATTTTCCTTTTATAACTTAGTAGGATATCTCACACGTTATTTCCATATATAGCACAGAACGATATATCCTATCACATGGGCTGTCTATAACATGCGATCACCTAGTCTCATCAACTAATCACCAAATCATATGCGAATCAAATATTCAACACTTTAATCAATCTATAGCTCATAATCAATGCATGTGTGAATATTTTCATATACGTAGACATTATACTGATCACAAATTGAATTGCTTAATTTATAGACCTAACGTCATTACAATTACATTGTTCATCAAAACTCTCTAACGCTCATGGACCAAAAAGGTCAGCATTCTCCCCCTTTTTGATGATGACATGTAATTGATGCAACACATAAGCATGTCAGCATATTCAATCACGCAAGTCCTAGCGCATATGTCTAAGTATTCCATAATCACTAAGCAGAGCATACGATATCTCCTAATCACATATGATGCATATTTGCTCCCCCTGACTAAGTGCAGTTAACTATAAGACATGGAAATATATATCATGAATGAATTTGCTCCCCCTGTCTAAGTGCAGATATATCATGTCATTTTCAAGGTTATATCATGAGTGTCAAATTTCGAAATTTACCCGTGAGTGTGCTCCCCCTGCCTAAGTGCGCATTTTCCAAGCATGATTCAAGCAATCAGATAATCATCGCAGCAGGCACTTGGCACTTATCAAGAAATCTCACACACGTTAATTAGTGCAGATAAGCACAGAGTATCATAGTATCAAATCATGAGATCACGCAGCACAATATGGATATATCTGGACAGAATGTTAAGCATAGCATAGAAGCATCAGAGATATATCATAAGAGCAAAATATTATATAATAGGGTTCCACGAACTTCCCTATATGACCTCCCTTCCAAACACCAAAACACTTAGACGCTCCACGCCTAAAACTTACCTTACTCCCCCTTCATTATCAAAAAGGCGGGAGGGACACCTAAAAACGAACTTGCAAAAGCAGAACAGAGAGGAATATCCTAAGAGCAACTAGGATTAGAACGGAACAGAGGGACAACCTACTGGCTTGAAGAGGTTTCGGAATCGACGGATTTAGAAAAGGGACTTCTTAATCATCTTGGAGAGTTTGGACAGCTTCAGCGACAACTCAGTGTACTGTTAGTTGAGCTTGTAAAAGCGCTTCTGATTATCAGCCTTGATATCAGAGATACCACAGCGTATCGCTGAGATTCCTTCCTTCCCGACGTTGAGCTCATCTTCATAGTCGTCGTCGTCGCTCTTAACCTTCGGCTTTCCCTTTGCGGCGGACCGTTTCTGGGCACTGTCGACTGATCTATTCTCCTTGGCTTTGAACCAACCTTGACTTTTCGAGTAATGAATCCCCATGCACTTCAGAGTCACTTGGTCCACGACGTGGATGGATCTGTCTTCCCAAGCAAGCGGCATAACCATGTTTTCACACCCAAGAAAATGAGTGAGTAACATCCCATAGGGCAAGGCGTTGTCTCTGCTCTCAAAGGCCTGGATCATGTGCTTTAGGATGATATACCCAAGGTTGAACTTGCGATTCTGAGATACCATATAGACAGCGAACATGCTCATGAAGTTCATGGTCGTTGAATGGCCTCCACTGCCGATTTTTCCACTCCATAAGGTCATGTTGAGCAGTTTGTGAAGGAAGAAGTCGATGGGTAATTGGTTCAGGGCTTCACCTCCGAAAAGCGAGGCTTACTACGGGTATTCCAGAGGGTCTTAAAGACATCATCGGTATCAAACTCATCAGTGCGGCACCAGTCATTCATATCATAGTGGTAGGGTTCATCAGGAACTCCCAGCATCTCGCTGATCTTCTTAGTGGTCAAGTTGATTCTGCCTCCCAGTACATACGAACGGACGTTGATGTGCTCATTGTACTCGTCATAGTCGAAGTTTGCGTAGAATAGCTTGACGGCCTCAGGGTAGTATGGCTTGTTGATACTCAGGAACTGCTCTCAACCAAAATCCTTAAGCCACGTGATAACTGTTCCAGCAGGCAACTTGTCGAAAGCAACGCCGCGACCTCGGGCGATATCTCTGTTGCTGAAACTCTTGTAGGTGGGACGGTTACTTTCCTCCAGAAAAAGGGCTTCAACAGGAATATTGTTTGGTTTTGACAGATCAAGAGGTGGTGTGTCAGAAGGTTTTGGGGTCGGCTGTGGAGATGACTGAGTTTCTTCAAGTGGTGAGGGAGGTTTCTCAGGAGTTGGAGTTCGAGAGGGTTGTTTCTGGGTTTCTTCAGAAATGTCCTCATGGATTTCTTGGTCTGAAGCAGACTTTGCGGGTTCGGGTGATGGAACAGGGGTTTTAGTCGGAGTGAGACTGGTCTTCTTGCTTTTCTTCTTTTTCTTCTTGGCGATCTTGGCCGGAGAAGACAATTTTTCAGAGGATTTAGCTTTGGAACGGGTTTCCGAATAGAGGGTGATGAGGCTGAGACTGGTTTGGGTGAATTCGAGGAAGGATCGGACAGAGCTTCGTCGGACATGGGCTCCTTACGCTTGCGGCTTCATTCAGCGGCAATTTTCACCATTTTGAGAGCTTTAGGTTTGAAAAGAAGTTTGGAGATTATGAAGATGATAAGGATTGGAGAAGGTCGGTTCTGGATTTTTAAAGAGAGATGAGTCTGTTTATTTGAGAAAAAGATAAGGATGGATTTCAAAGTTCGAAATTTGAAATTTCAAAAGGAAAGGAGGGAAGCTGTCGGACAGATTGTCAGAAATATCGGACTGATTTGACGGGTTCTCATAAATATGGAAAGGGTTTGAATTGGCTAAATAGGAAGGATTTTTTAATTATCCGAGTTTCCTTAAATAACTGAGCAGGATATCTACGATTTTCTTCCTGAAATAACTTAATCACATTCAATGAGTACATCCAAAAGATCGGGTATTCCTAAAATATTCTAGATGGCTGAAGGAATATCTTGGAATGGAATAACTACGAATTTCTTCCTAAAAATACTAAAATCATACTTAAGAAAAGACCTATAAGATCTGAGGAATTTATTCTAAGGGCTAAATTAAGATAACCACGAATTTCTACCTAAGATAGCATATCCTAGAGTAAATGGCAGAATTAGACAGATTTATTAACCTTATTTAGCTCGATGATTCCCAATCGATCACGGATGTTGCAAAATCTTGCCTCAATTAGGGGCTCTGTGAAGATATCAGCAAGCTGATCATTTGTTCCTACAAATTCCACACTGATATTCCCCTTCAGAACATGGTCTCGTATAAAATGATGTTTAACCTCTATATGCTTAGTACGAGAGTGATGCACGGGATTCTTAGTAATACTAATGGCACTAGTGCTATCACACAGAATAGGAATTTGGTCATAACCTAACCCAAAATCACTATGGGTTTGTCTCATCCAAAGAACTTGTTGACAACAATTTCCTAAGGCCATATGTTCAGCTTCGGTTGTGGAGAGGGCGACAACATTTTGCTTTCTACTAGACCAAGTTACCAGGGAATTTCCAAGTAATTGGGAAGTTCCACTAGTACTTTTCCTATCTTCCCTACAACCGGCATAGTCGGCATCGGAATATCCCATTAATGGGAATTCATCTGTATATGTGGCGCCCCTGACTTCCACCACCCATTCTTATTACTAATTCATGTGACTGCATGTGATATAAAGGAAATCTACATACGAAAATGCATACAAAATTTTTCCTTTTATATAAAGGAAACCCTTATGTACAATACAAAATATTACTAAGACATAAATACAAGGTAGAGTGCGCATGCGTGTTCAAAATAATTCTATTGGCCCGCCACTCAGGTCGCATCCATGTACACACTGCCACCTCAAAAGTCTTCCGGAAGCTTCAAAAATTGGCCTCGCCTTCGTAAAGATCACGTTGGCCTAAGTTAGTCTAAACAATTCAAGTTTATCTTTAATAATTGGGCCTATTTCGATATTGGTATGGGTTAGTACTTGGTAAAGCCCAAATTTAACTTATTAAATATTAGATGGTTCAAGTTTCCTGATTTCTTCTACCGAAATTATATACTTATGTGCAATTAGTCCTAAGTCCCGACTTAATTTCTTATCCAGTCCATTGTCTTGGTTACACATAACATATATCATATCACGGTTAGCATGAAATCACATAAACACACACATGCAATCACATAAGGCATATAAAATGCATGCATTTTATTGGCCGGCTTACTCACGGGACTCGGGTATTACAGTATATGAATACCACAGACCAAAATTCACAATACCCTTGATATATCTAAGTATATGCTTGACTGCTGTCAAGTGAGATTCCCTAGGGTCAGACTGATATCTCGAACACATACCAACAGCAAACATAATATCAGGGCGACTAGCAGTTAAGTAGAGAAGGCTTTCAATCATACCTCGATATTCTGTTTGCTCAATTGTACCTGATTCGTCACAATTTATTTTGGTGGTCTGATGCATAGGGGTGGAAATTGCTTTGGAATTGCTCATCTCGAATTTTGTCAGTAATTCCTTGTACTTTGTTTGGGATACAAAGGTTCCATTGTCCAGTTGCTTTATTTGCAACCCGAGAAAGTAGTTCAGCTCACCCGTCAATCTCATCTCAAATTCCTTCTGTATAGACTTAGAGAATTCCTCACAAAGAAGGATATTAGTACTTCCAAATATGATATCATCAACGTAGATTTGGACCAGTATCATGTGATCACCTTCGTACTTAATAAACAGTGTATTATCGATAGTTCCAGTCGAAAATCCTATGTCAATTAAAAATTTACTCAACCTGTCATACCATGCCCTAGGAGCCTTCTTTAAACCATATAATGTTTTGTTCAATTTAAAAACATGATTTGGAAAATCATCCCTAACGAAACCCGGTGGTTGTTCTACATAGACTTCATCATTTATAAAACCATTTAAAAATGCACTTTTTACGTCCATTTACAAAAGTTTAAAGCGTTTAAAGCATGCATATGCAAGTAAGACGCGTATAGACTCTAATCTAGCTAACGGAGTAAAAGTTTCATCGGAATCAATACCTTCCTCCTGGGAATAACCTTTTGCAACTAACCTCGCTTTGTTTCTAGTGACATTACCATGCTCGTCGAGTTTGTTGCGGAAGATCCATTTGGTTCATATGATGGACTTTTCGTCTGGCCTTTCTCGAGTGTCCACACTTGACTCTTTTCGAACTGAGATAACTCATCCTCCATGGAAGAGACCCAAGATATATTGTCTAGAGCTTCATGGACTGTCTTTGGTTCCATCATCGAGAGCAGTACATCATGGGATTCCTCCGTATCCTGATTTCGTGCAGTAGCTCGAGTTTTGATTCCAGATGTGATATTCCCTATCACTTGATCTGTTGGATGACTGGAAGTATGTTTCCATTTTCTCCATTGTTGTTCATTAGCTTCTGGTTACAGTGTCTCAACATTTTCGTCTTTTGGAGTATCTTCCTCACTGTCTTTAGTATCATGTAATTCTGCACAAGGCAAATCTGTACCTTCCTCATCAGTAGCATCTGCGTTAGGTACTTCATCAAAAGTAACATGTATGGATTCCTGAACAGTCAGCTTTCTTTTATTATAAACACGATAGGCCTTAGAGTGAAGACTGTAACCAAGAAATATCCATTCATCTACCTTAGAGTCAAATTTTCCTCTCTTATCTCTATCATTCAAGATAAAACGTTTATATCCAAATACACGTAAGTAACTTATATTTGGGGGCTCTTCCATGCCAGATTTCATATGATGTTTTCTTTAATATCGGTCTAAGGAACACGCGATTTGACACATAACAGGCTGTACTAACAGCTTCCGCCCGGAACTGTTTAGGAATATCATACTCATGTAACATAGATCTAGCCATTTCCTGTAACACCCTGTTTTTCCGTTCAACTACGCCGTTCTGTTGGGGAGTTATAGGGGCAGAAAAGTTATGACTATATCCATATTGATCACAGAATGATGCAAATGACTTACTATCAAATTCTACTCCCTTATCACTGCGTATCCTATATAGATTCATTTCCTTTTCAATTTCAAGTCTCTTTACTAGCGATGTAAAGTTATCTAATGCCTCATTCTTATGTGCAAGGAATATCACCCATGTATACCTGGAATAATCATCAACAATAACAAAGGCATATGTTTTACCTCTCAGAGACATTGTTTGAACCGGACCAAAAAGGTCGAGATGAAGCAGTTCTAGCGGTCTGGATGTGGATATCACATTCTTTGCTTTGAATGATGTTTTGGTCTGCTTACCCATTTGGCACGCTTTGCATGCTTTGTCCTTGACAAACTTCATGTCAGGAACACCTCGTACCAGTGCATTGCTTGTAATATGAGACAGTAATTCCATGTTGGCATGTCCTAAGCGTTTGTGACATAACCAGGTGTTATCCTGTGTAACTGCTAAGCACTTGACATTCTGGTCGGTGATATCATCAAGAGTAATACAGTAGATATTTCTATCCCTAGACGCACTAAATAACACCTTATTGTCATTTCTAACAACACACTTATCATTTTCAAAAGTAACCGTATGACCTTTATCACATAATTGACTAATACTAATGAGATTATGTTCTAGATTCTTAACCAACCATACGTCATCTATAGTAATATGTAAAGTGTTACCAACAGTTCCAACTCCAATAACCTTAGCTTTTGTGTTGTCGGCGTAGGAGACATATCCTCCGTAATACGCTTTCACCGACACAAACTTATTGGTATCACCTGTCATATGGTGGGAACACCCACTGTCGAGGTACCACTTGTTTTTCATGCTGGATTTTCTTCTTTGTACCTGCATGAATCAGTTCTTTTCTGAGGTGCCTAACTTTGATTGGGTCCTAAAAGGTTAGTGGCAAAATAACTCCTGTTAACACGTGATATATCATTTGTCACAGACTGTGATCTCACAAACACATGCGGGCCAGTGTTAGAACTTTGATTCTTAGGAACCTGCTTTGGTCTCTAGATATATCTAGATTTATCAGCTCTTTTCATAAAATAGTGATTAGCATAATGACTGTGACGGCCGCATGAAAAACATTTAGGCTTTCTAACATCTTGTGGAGGTGCAGCATGTTTAGGTGTCGTGGAATATCATATCCCTGTTTTTCCAACATGTCTAGGAATACTAAGTATCATAACAAGATTTTGTTTTCTTTCAAGAAGTCTATCAACAGTTCGTGTTTTTTCTTCTAAGGATTCTTTAATAACAGACATGTCTCTAGATATATCATTATTTTGCTTCCTAAGCTCTTCACAATTACATAAGGCTTTTTCTTCCTTAAGGGTTTCTAGCTCGGCTCTCAAGCATTCATTTTCTAGATCCGTTTTGTGCTTTTCTCTAGCTACGTCATCTCGTTGCCTAAACAGACTGTTTACTTGTGAGTTGAGCGACTTAATCATTCTTTCTGCGTTTTGAATTATTTCAAATATCTCTTCCTTTTCATCTACTTCAGGAACTGAGAAAGCGCTATCATGAGACTCATCTTGCCTAGCATATAATTCAGTTAAAAAGAGTATTATCTTAATAGTTGATGAGGAAGATACCTGAGCATCATTATCGGCCATGTAGGCAAGATCTTCCTCCTCTTCACTTTCGGCCTCTTCCCAGTTGGTGACCATGGCTTTCTGCTTCTTTATCTTTTTGTCACCATTTTCCATCGGCTAGTTTGAGGCGAAGTGGCATGGCTTGTTGCACTTCAAGCATTTCTGCATATTGTTCCCGGATGACGATATTCCCTTGTTCCTGGGTTGGAACTTGGAGTTTCCTTTGAACTTTCTTCTCAGCCGGGGCTTTTCAAATTTTCTGATCAGCATGGCGATCTGCTCTAGTAGGTCTTCCTCAGTTTCTTCTTCGCCCTCAGAATCGTTGTCTTGTTCAGTGTTGAAGGCGATGTTCGGTTGATTTCGGACTGGTGGTTTCTCTTTGATGGAGATCTGAATCATCTCATAGGTGGTCAGGGATCCAATCAGTTCTGAGATGGAAAGTTCGTCCAAGTCCTTCGCTTCGTAGATGGCAGTTACTTTGGGATTCCATTCTCTTGGAAGAGATCTCAGTATTTTGCGCACTTTCTCACCGTCCGGTATTTTCTTTCCCAACGAGAATATTTGATTGATGATGTTCATGAATCTCGCATACATGTGGCTTATAGTCTCATTGTCCTCCATTTTGAACAGCTCGTATTGGTGGGTTATGAGGGCTATTCTTTCTTGTACAACTCGAGTGGTTCCCTCATGTGTGACTTAAAGCATGTCCCACATATCCTTGGCAGATTCGCATGAACTCACACGATTGTATTCTTCTCTTGTAAGCGCGCAGGCGATCATGTTCTTTGCTTTGGCATTCAAGGAGATTCCTCACTTGTGTGTTGCATCGTAGTCAGAACCTTTCTTAGGAGTTCCATCCTCCTTCTTAGGAGTGTAAGGTCCAGTCGTGATGATATCCCACAGATCATAGTCAGTAGCAATTAGGAATTACTTCATCCGGTTTTTCCATATGATGTAGTTGGTTCCATCGAAGAGTGGTGGCCTGGAATGGGATTGTCCCTCTGCAAAAACATCAAAACTCGAAGAAGCCATTAGATCTTTAACTCAGGCTTGTTAGGCCCATCGTTTGAGTAACCCGCCCGGATACCAAATGAAGATATAAATGTGCCTAACAAGGGGGTGAATTAGGCTTATAAAAATTTTATGCTTATTCTTTTCACAAATCCTAAGTGTAGTGACTTACATATGCCTGATGCTTGTGACGAGTATGCCTGATATTGTAATACCCGCAAAATTTAAAGCGGGATTACGATTGGAAATTTCAAGTTAATTAACGAAAAAAATATTAGGAATAAAATTTCCTAATAAATTTCTACGAACGAAAATATAAACTGTGACAGTTTTAAAATCATTCCGGAATTTAACATAAGGATTACTCGAAATTTATAAGGATAATACAAACTGGATTTGGGCCCCCCTTTAAGATAGTCAAATTATGTTACATAAAGCCCAATTATTTAAGATAAGTTATAAATTACTTAAGGGGTGAGGTAACTTTCCACCACCTTGTCTAATCAATTCCAAAGTTCGAAGTGTTTATATCTATCTAATAACTATGAAATAATAACTACGAAAGGGTCATCAATGCAAACACAAAGGAAAACTCTCTAATCCACGAAAGAAGAAGAAGCAAGTACGAGAAAACCAAATACTAAGAGACTCACGAAAACTTCAACAAATTCAAAAACTTGGTTGTTCAAGAAAGGTATGGAAATTATAACAGATAAAATATTTCTTATTATCAATATATTTCGTTATTTAAGTGCATAAGATGACTTATGATATGTTTACATAAAGACCTTAAAAATTATGTAACTTACGAAGACCATGGTATTTAGGTGTTGATCCATGATTATATTTTCCTTTCATATCTATGTAAGAATAGCTTCAAAGAATACTGAAATTCTTAAGGGTTTAATTTCCGGGGTGTATTGTTTTCGAGAACTTGATGCTTTCAGTTGTTAGATGTCGACATAGAAGAAGTTTTAGGCATGTTAACAGGTTTCAATATTTAGTAATTGTTTGCATGACTTAAGGAAGGTTTTCGACTTTAGAATGTTTATAGAAAATCCTAATTTTCAGTATAGGTTCATAAGTAATTAAGATGATATGAGTATCAATAAATTTCGAAACTTATAGTGACCGTTAGGGTTTAATCGGTCCTTTAAAAAATTTAGAGCTTTAAGGTGTACAGTTTTCTGGAAATAGTATAATTTTTGAAGTTGATAAGAATTCTGATAATTTTAGGGGATTTCATTGTTCTTAAGAAATTTGAAGGAATCGGGCGATTCCTCTTCCTCTGAGTATCGGCCGACTCATGATAAGTTTCGATCGATTATAAACTAGAATCACCGAAATGTGTAGAATATTTATATACTAGGAGAAATCGGGCGACTTATGGAATAGGTAAATCGGGCGATTTGGATCAAGTAACATAAGGTTTCGACCGAAACTAGGATTTGCCTAACATGACCTAACTTTAAACTAAGAACTAATATAACTCTCGGCGAATCTAGAAATCGGGCGATGGAAAGTACAATTTCAAGTAAAAATCGAGCGATTTGAATACTTAACAAGCCGAGCGATTCTTGGGTTGTATGTGCCTCAAATCGGGCGATTTGAATGCTAGGAAGAATCGCGCAAAACCAAGCCTTGAGCTTGACAAATCGGGCGATTTGTGACCACTCGGCGATTTTGGTATGCGAACACCTCAAATCGGGCGATTTCAGTTCTCGGCGAAACCAAGTGGTGATCATAACAAATCGGGCGACTTCAAGGCTAAGCAATCAGACGATTCTACTTGTACTTTCGCCGAGATTTAATATGAATTAGGGTTGACCGACCATGACCGTATTTTAAATAAAATCTTCTGACGAAACTTAATTTAGATATTAAGTCGAGAGTTGACTTAACTTAAACTAGTATTACAATATAATTATTTTATACAGGTACAGTTCTAGAAATTAGAATACACACTAATAATATTTATTTGCTCAAAGGTTCGACCTTTAGGGATTCCACCGGACTTCTTAGCCGACAGTAGCATGAGGACAAGTAGGTGGAATATCCATCTACAACACGTAAATTTATTTGTGCTTATTTCGAAAATATGCTTATGTGAGTAACGTGACCAATATGTGTTGTAAAGTGATTCACACAATTTATGTGCTACTTGTGACTATGTGATTTACATGCATACGTACGTCTTATCTAGCATCATGTTACCATGTAATATCCTGTTAAATACCCGCATGTGCATTACACGTCATTTCACAGAATGTACCATGGTGGAACGGTGGTACTGTATTGTACCTAGTGACCGAGTAGCCGATATTGGCTGTCGAACCGTAGAGGAGTCACATGAGTGTGGGCATTTGCTGTGCATCAGCACCTGCAACGGTGAGCCATTGGCCCGTTGGACATTATGCGGCAGACTGCGGGCGACCTAGAAAGGAACGACTTGGGACATCCCCAAGTAGACTAGCTAGTGTAGGCCGCGCTGTCGCATGCGGGAGGAGGCGACCTGGAGGGTGCGACTTGGGTACCCTTACAGGACTTGGTGTAGGCTACCAGCGTAGGCACCGTATTGGGCAGAAGAGGCGACCTGAGAGTGTGACCTGATACGGCTCAGGGAGGCTGCTCGGTGTAGGCCACTGTCGTAGTGTTGTGATCGTGTTGTGGTTGTGTTCGTGATCGTGGTAGTGACTTCGCGTGATGGTGCACCCAGGGCCCGTTGTGAGGTGGTGAGTGTATCCCGGTTGTGATGAGTGATAGTGAGTGGCATTGCATTGGGGAGAATTGGGGGTGAGTGAACGTGAGCGAGTCACACGTGCATGCATTATTTCACCTACTGGGCAATAGCTCAATGTTTGCGTGTTGTAGGTAATCGACGATCGAGGCTGGCTATCGGAACTTCCATGGGCTTTTGAGGGCGGGGCTGTACATGGATGATGACCTGTGGGCGAGTGATATGGTGTTTTGGGCCTTCGGCCCGTTCGTAGTAACAGTTTATGTAAATAAATATTTTTGTAAAATGGGTTCTCCGCGGCTTTCACTTCTAAACCCGGCGTGAGTTATCGCGAACTAGCGACTAGAGAGTGGGGGTCGTTATAGGTGGTATCAGAGCTTAGGATATAGATTCTGTAGACTGTCCATGTACGGCCGCTCAAAAGCATGGAAGCCCAGCCTCGTCTGTAAGTGTTTATGTCTCTATGATAATTCTTATGTGCTAATGTGAAATTTTGATTATAATTAGTAGGATAAAATGGTACGAACTAGGAGTGAGTTTAATGGTGAATCAAGCCGACACAACGAGGAACGGGAACCCAGTCCTGATGAACATGACTCGAACCGTACAGTTTCCCAGCTTGCTGATCTTGTTCGGCTCCAATCCGAACAAATTAATGCCTTGATCCGTAACCAGAATTCGTCAGAGCGACATACGTCGCCCCAGATCGATAGAACCGAAACCATCGGACATAGGTTTCGTAAACTCAATTCGCCTATTTTCAAAGACAGTCTAGACCCAATTGCGGCGGGTGAGTGGCTTAGGACCATTGAATCCATGTTCCAATATAGCCGAACTCCCGGACAGGAGAAAGTTCTATGTGCTGCTTTTCAACTCCGGGGAAATGCCGGATACTGGTGGGATACCATCACAGTGATGGAAGATCCAAGTACAATGACCTGGGAGCGCTTTAAGGAGCTCTTCGAGGAAAAGTACTTTAACATCTCTACTTGTGACACCAAAATGGAGGAATTCATCAATCTACGTCAGGGCGGAATGTCTGTTGCGGAGTACATCCGCAAATTTGAGCAACTTTCTCGCTTTTCTCCCCACGTAGTAGCGACAGACACCTTAAGGTGGGACGCTTTCTAATCGGCCTGAAGTCTGAACTGTACCGAGATGTCGCGGTGACGAGATCTCCAGACATGACCTATGCTAAGGCTGCCGAACGAGCTTTGGTGGCCGAAGAAGCCGAAGCGAGGCTATCTAAAGATCGAGAAGCAAAGAGAAAGATGGAGCAGGGACAATACGGTCGCGAAGGAAACGAAAAGAAACAATTGGTCGTCTATGCTCCTAATCAGTCAAACCGAGGGAGGCCAAATGAACCCAGATGGGAACAAAGGCCAAATGCAAAGACCTAACAATGCTTGGCCAAACAGTCGATGCCGACTTGTCAACAGTGTGGACGTCAACATGCCGGCGTCTGTTTTGGACCTAATCCCAATATCAAGTGCTATAATGGTGGGACAGCAGGCCATATCTCGCGATTTTGTCGCGAAAATCCGCCGGTTAATCTGTCCCCCGCACAGAATCAACAACCTGTGCAGAATCAACCTCCGAGGGTGCCTGCTAGGGTATTCACCCTCGCTGCTGAAGAAGATGAAGAACAACCTAGGGTAGAACCAAATATGTAAGATAGGATACCCTCATTTTTGTGAAGTTGTGGACTAAGGAGCGGTAATATTTTGTACCGTAAGATAATATGAATATTTTGTCTAGTGGTTCAACCCGATTAAACTAAGTAATAGGAGAAAGCTGAAAATCAAGGGATAATGATTCCAAATAAGAATTGAGAATTTTCAGAAAGGGTAGTGATCATCGCTTTTCATGAATACGAGAATTGCGACCACGGATATCTCCAAACCCCGATAAGAGTAAAAGAAATCGATGCCCCCAAGTTATTATAATCGGCGTAATTTCGGTGATGAAATTCTTTTAAGGGAGGGATGATGTAATACCCGCAAAATTTAAAGCGGGATTACGATTGGAAATTTCAAGTTAATTAACGAAGAAAATATTAGGAATAAAATTTCCTAATAAATTTCTACGAACGAAAATATAAATTGTGATAGTTTTAAATCATTCCGGAATTTAACATAAGGATTACTCGAAATTTATAAGAATAATACAAACTGGATTTGGGCCCCCCTTTAAGATAGTTAAATTATGTTACATAAAGCCCAATTATTTAAGATAAGTTATAAATTACTTAAGGGGTGAGGTAACTTTCCACCACCTTTTCTAATCAATTCCAAATTTCGAAGTGTTTATATCTATCTAATAACTATGAAATAATAACTACGAAAGGGTCATCAATACAAACACTAAGGAAAACTCTCTAATCCACGAAAGAAGAAGAAGCGAGTAGGAGAAAACCAAAGACTAAGAGACTCACGAAAACTTCAACAAATTCAAAAACTTGGTTTTTCAAGAAAGGTATGGAAATTATAACAGATAAAATATTTCTTTGATGCAGACATAAATTAGGCAGGTGAAATAATGAGAATTAAGGAAATAATTAGCTTATGATAATTATTAAGAGAACTTAGAGTTTCCTTGAAAAATATAAGGTTAGATTATGAAGGGAGGCTTTTAGGGACCTCCGAAAGCCTTCTGGGAACCTCCGACAGATCTTAGGGAGCTAACAATAGGAAAGAAGGGTTCTGGGGACCTCCAACACACTTTAGGGAGCTACCTGGCAGCTCCTGAGGACGAACAGAGCTTTCCTAATACGCCAGCAGTGAAAGGATATTGTAAAAAGAATATCCAATGAAGATGCCACGTGTCCGATTGAGAGAGGGCAGCTCCCCTGCAAAAAGCTGTCAGACGACTGTTCACTGAAAGGACTGCAGACTATACAAAGCTGACAGACAGCCTACACTGTACACAAAAGGCCCTATCACCAGGAATTCGGGGACGTGACGCAGACCAGATTGCTTGCAGCTCCCCGATGTGATGGAATGCGTCCTATCTTTAGGATTCCAGGGACCTACCTTCAGGCAATATCCAAGAGCTGGGGATGTACCTTCAGGCAATACCCAAGAGCCTTCTATAAAAGGAGGACTCATCATTTGCACATACCATTCTCATTCCACGCTTCTTAACACATAATATTCTCTCTCTACATTAAACACCATATCTTCAACTTCCCAGTAGCTATTTTATTAAGTGTTCTTAAGATTAATGTGAGAGAGTGAGTTGTTTGTGTAAATCATTAAAGTATAGTGAAAAGAGGTTTTAGAGCGCCCGTGGACGTAGGATCTGCAAAGATCCGAACCACGTAATTCCTTGTGTCATTTCATTTACGTCTCAACATGTCCCAGCACGTCCCCAATGCCCCAAACACGTCCCAAATTGTCCCAGACAGGTCCCCAATGTCCCAAACACGTCCCAAATTGTCCCAGGCAGGTCCCCAAACACGTCTTGACTTCCCCAACACGTCCCAATACCCCGAATACGTCCTTAACACGTCCCTTTCAATTTCTTTACAAATAAGCACCTTACGCACGTAACTTTATCGATTCTCCGGCTATATAAATTTCCCCACACGTATAAATCTTGTTGATTGGGATTGCCCCATATCAAATGGCGCCGTCTGTGGGAAAATTCAGAGTTGAAGGCGTGAGTGATTTTGCCTATATTGTGTGAAGCTGTGCTTATCATTTTCTATTTCTTTTTTCTTCTCCTTATTTCTGCTGGGATGAGACGGAACACCCAAAGACAGTCAAAGTCAGAACTGAACCGCAGAGGAAGACCTCCAGAAATTGCCAAACGTGTTGAGGAACAGCCAGGACCTGAAACACAGGCTCGAAATGATGAAGATGAGGAAGATGGTACAGATAAATCTTAAAGGGATCTCAGAACACCCTGGCGGACCTCCACGAGCCCCTCTAGTAAGCCACCCGGAAAAAGTGAAGGGAGCTGGGAACTCCAGAAAAAGGAAAAGGAGCTGCGAAACCGACCTATGGACCTCAAATAAGCTCTGTCAGGAACTCCGATGAAACATGCGGGCATGGGGCGTTAAGCTCCCCGAATCCGTATACCGTTAAGTTCCAAGATGAGCAGCAAGTCGTTATGCAAAGGAGGAGAGGACGTAAAAAAAACATGGACGAGGGAAGCCAATGCCACGGCCTCACCACAGGGAACACCGGGGATCTCCATCAAGGATCTCATTGAGATCCTGACATTAGCCGGGAGATACCCCTTGATGAAAGGAACCTTAACCGGAGCTCCAGGACCCTCTAAATTTCATTTTCACTTATATACTATGATAATATGACTACCGTTTTAACAACTGTTGTCATTTGGAGGAGTTAGAGGCCCAGCCCCGCAATGGTGTACAAAAGTCAGAAGGACCTTGATATGGGGCTATCCCAATCAACAAAATTTATATTTGTGGGGAAAATTTATATAGCCGGAGAATTGATTATTACAAAGTTGTAGGGCGCGCGTAAGGTGCTTATTGGTGAAAGACTGAAAGGGATGTGTTTAGGACGTGTTTGGGACGTATCGGGACGTGTTAAGACGTGTTGGGGTGTGTTGGGACGTGTTAGGACGTGTTGGGACGTGTTAGGACGTAGTGGGACGTGTTGGGACATAAAGGGATGTTACGACGTATTTAGGGATGTGTTGGGAGGTCTTTGTTTGCGAAGGACATAATAGGGGGACGTAAAATAGAAAGAACACAAGATGTACGTGGTTCGGATCTTTGCAGATCCTACGTCCACGGGCGCTCTGAAACTGGTTTTCACTATACTTAGAAGATTTAGAAGCTCATAACTCACTTCGCTCATACATGTTAAAAGATCTATTGGAAAGGTATTATTACAGTGAGAAGGTATGTTTTTCGTGTGTGGAAAGGTGTTAGAATGATAAATCTGTCTGAAAATTGATGAAGTCCTCCTTTTATAGGAACTCCCAACGGCTAGCTGGGCTCACCTCCTAGGATTCTCGATGACAAGACCGTCTGGGACAATGTGAGGTGCAGTGCAGGACGTCTGTCAGCAGTCATAGCTTTTTGTGATGTCCCATCAGTCACGTCCTCCTGCAATTTTTACCTTTATAAAGCGTACTGGAGAAGCTTCGTTTCTCCCAAGGGGCCACTAGCGTATCGAAGAAGCTTCGTTTCTCCCGGGGCACTGCCAGCTGGCGTTGGTGGTCCTTGCAGTTCCCTATTATGGGTGCTAGGTCCCTAAAGTTCTCTTAGAGGTCCCTAAAAACTGTCGGAGGTCCCTATCTCTATTATTTATCATTATTTATTAAATATTTTCCTCTGGGCCTAACGGGCCTTTTTCTGAATTTTTCTGGCCCATCTAGTTTTAGTCCGTATCAACCACTCCCCTACTCTAATTTGTTTTTTGGGACAAAAAGTAAATTAGAGTAAAATAGTAAGATGGGCCTTATCTTCTTGTTAGGGACCTACCCTAATTGCCTCTTGTAGGGACACGTCTTGTGAGTGGTTAAGGATTCGATCAGTGTCTTGGGTTTCTGGCGCAAACGTCCTCACGGCATTCCCTGTTGGCTAAGGTGGAGAAAGGCACCAGCTCCCAAGTTCCTCATCGCACCCCCTGTAGCTCCCTTGCTCCGACAGGTCGCGGTGGCCGGGGACGTTCGCGAGGAGATTCCTCCTTCTGTAGGGACGGATGATGTTCCCGCGGTTCCTTTCTCCTGTTAGGGGAGCTCAAGAAGTTCCTATTATGGCTTCTACCTCTGGTGTTAAAAGGAGAACAAACTCATCCAAAAGGTTAGAAGGAAGAGTAAAAAGAAATTCCGTCATTCTTCCCCAGGAGGTAAAGCGTTGAGCCTCTTTCGGGACCTATAGGGACCTCAGCGGACGAGCCTCCTGCTTCTGTGGACCACCTGAACAAAAATGGAAAGATGATGAGTCGGTTGGTGCTTCCGAATGATCACAGGGTCATCTCCCAGGGATCTGCGGAGGCGACCGAGGAGCAATTGGCGTATCATCCTCTTAAGGTATTCTCTTGTGTCTTCTAGTTCTCTCTGACGTTCTTTTTGTGAGTTTTACTTCTTCTTAGGTGGTGGGCCACGTAGCTCCCGGACTGTCCGCAAAGTCTTCAATCCAGGACCTGGAGATAACTAACCAGACAGAGTTAGTGGAGCAGTACGAGAGAGAACTGCGGAGCTCACTGGAGAAAGAAGGACGAAAATTTCACTCTAGCGAAATAGCACGAGGAGGGTCCCTGGAGATTCTTCTCTAAGAAGAAGGAAGAGTGGGATGCCGATTCCGCGGGCATGACGGCGGTGCATGTGACTGCCCAGTTGGTGGCTACGAAGGCTGAAGACATTCGCCTTTGCCAGTACCATCCCCTGTCTCCGGGGCATTCTTATAGGACCTGGCTGAAGACTGGCGTCAGGCCTATTTGAAGGACTCTCTTTCACTCTGAGGGACCTTGAGCCTCTGATGGACACTACCTCGTGGGTGGCTTCAGCGCTGGGTCCTCGGGAATTGAGGCCGTGTATGATCTTCGGGACCTTCCTTTTCCTGGGTGCTTCTAGAGAGATCTACAGGCCTCTAAAGACCTTTATTTTTCGCTCCCTGCTGCAGAGAAGCACGCAGAGGTCCTGGCGCGCTGCTGGTGTTGTTGATCTGTCGTCTGCAACTCCTCAAGGAACTTGGCAGAAGGCCTTTTCGGCTATCCTAGGACCTAGCATGGACCTGATGGCGGAGCTCCTCTTCGAACATTGCATTTTGAAGGAGATCCTCAGGTCCTACTGTATGTTCCTCCTAGCTCCTGGGACATCATATTTGTATGGGGATAGTCTGTAAAAAATACTATGTCATTTTTTTCTTTTCGAAATATAATGGTATGGGGAGCTTAACTCCCCATGTTCGCATGTTTCACCGGAGTTCCCTTTCTTCTGTATTTCATATTTTTGTGCTTTGCATCCTTTCGCGACCTGATGGGTGTTTCCAGGAACACCATTATTGTGGCATGGTTATAGTGCCAGCTCGCTTAGATGCATGGTTATAGCGCCAGCTCGCTTAGTAATTCGTAAGCCAAGTACGAATTCATGCCATCGGTTGCGATGACCGTCATCATTGTCCTCAGGCGTCATTTGCGCTAGGCTCTCTATGTCCTTAGCGAATTCAGTATTTGTGTAGACCATTAGGTCTATAAAATTTAATTCCAGGGATCCCCATTCATTTGTTTACCCTGGTTATAGCGCCAGCTTCGCTTTGGTACCATTCACGTCGCAAGCTTACTGAGAGCATTTGATGTCCTGTACGCCGCAGCCCGTCAGCGGCGGTATCTTGTACACCCTTATGGGCATCATTCACATCGCAGATGGATTATCTTTGACGTCCTGTACACCGCAGGTCCGTCGACCTTTGGCATCAAATCACACCGCAGATATATTATCTTTGGCGTCATGTATACCGCAGGTTCGTCGACCTTTGGCATCGATTTATATTATATGGTGCACCGTTTTATTATATAATAAAATATTTATATTCCGACAAGACGTATTCCTTAAGGACATCAACAGTTTACCCTGGTTATAGCGCCAGCTTCGCTTAAATGCGTGGGTATAGCGCCCGCTCGCTTACATGCGTGGTTATTGCGCCCGCTTGCTTAAATGTGTGGTTATAGCGTTCGCTCGCTTAAATGCGTGGTTATAGCGCCAGCTCGCTTGAATGCGTGGTTATAGCGCCCACTCGCTTGAATGCGTGGGTATAGCGCCAGCTCGCTTGAATGCGTGGGTATAGCACCAGCTCGCTTGAATGCGTGGGTATAGCGCCAACTCGCTTAGTATCCGGGCTCCTTATCGGAGGTCTAGAATTTGAAGTAATGGCAAAATGGAGCTCCTTCCTTCTCGGTTAATGATAAGGTCCCTGGCTCTGGATCTCCGGAGGTTCGGATGTCATCCTGGAGCTATCTTCTATGTCCCCCGGACCTTGGCGTGTCAGTTCGGAGCTCGGCTTCTTTGCCATCAATCCAGCACGGAGCTAGGTTTCAGCTGGTTTGGAGATCCCTTATAACAGACTTTGCATGCGGGCGAGGAGCTCGGCATGGAGATTTCAAGCACATAGACCATGTCATCGTTTTCAGCACAGAGATAGTCTTTAGGTCCCGGGCAATTCGGTCCTTCATGCCAGCGCGGAGCTAGGCTCTTAGGACTTCGTGCCAGCGGGGAGCTAGGCTTCTAAATCCTCGTGGTTTTTCACATGCCAGTGCAGATGAGGACTTCAACCTCCCGGGGATCTCTGAATGGCAGGGCGGAGCTGGGGTCCTATCTCCCTCGGGTCTTCGACCGCCGCAGTTCTTAGGATGTTTTATCCAGGCACGCAGCTGAGACTATAGATCCTTATTAAAAGCTTCGGGACTTTGCTGCCGGTGCAGAGATTAGGCTTTTCAGGTGCTAGTGCGGAGCTTGTGGCAGCGCGGAGCTTGCTTCGAGGTCCGTCGGACCTTCGCGTGCCCATGCGGAGCTGGATATTAAGGTCCCGTAGATCTTTGACTGCTTATGTATATGATTTCGGGCCCTACTGAAAGTTGGAATCTCTTTCTCCTGGAGCTCCTACTATGATAAGGATACGATCATTAAATGGAATTGGCTCCTATCTGGAAGATGCGTCGATTATCTGCCCTTAGTCGGCACAAATCCCCGGACCCCTTCTCGGCTGCCTTCTAACCTTGGTCGAGGCTATGCCCAACGGACTTCCCTAGACGTCATACGAGGATGGGTCCTTTTTTATCCTTCAAACAATAGAAGTTGTTAGTGTGATAAACATGTATTAATTATAATATTGATAATATAGATGAAAATGATATTTAGAGGGCCCTGGAGTCCCGGCGAAGAGCCTTATCAATTCGGGATGCCTTCCGCGGATCTTCATGTGCCCTTATGGAACTGGGTTTTTATCTCCTACTGATCTTCAAGCGTCGGTGCGGAGCTGACTTCTAGGTCCACGGACCTTCGCGTGCTAGCAAGGAGCTTGGCATGTATCTCCCGCAAATCTTCGGATGTCAGCGTGGAGATTCCTTCTAGGTTCCACGAACTTTCGCGTGCTTGCGAGGAGCTTGGCATGTATCTCCCGCGAATCTTCGGACGTCAGCATGGAGATTCCTTCTAGGTTCCACGGACCTTCGCGTGCTTGCAAGGAGCTGGAAGGTTCCGAATGCGGGGCTTCGGGTCTTCTTGCCAGTGTGGAGCTGGGAGGTCCCGCATGTGGAGCTTCGAGTCTTCTTGCCAGCGCGAAGTTGGGGGGTCCTGATTGCAGGGCTTCAGGTTCATACCAGCGCGGAGCCGGGAGGTCCTGAAGGCGGAGCTTCAGGTCTTCGTACCAGCGCGGGGCTGGGCTTTTAGGTCCCGAAGGTGGAGCTTCGGGTCATCTTCCTTTCCTCCTCTTGGCGAGGTGGTGTACATGGCATTACGTCTCAGGAGCTTCTGTTACGTTTCGGCAGCTCCTGCAATTATTGGCCCAAACTCTTTGGCAGAGAGGGTCTTCTTCCCTTAGTTTTTGCATGTTTCGTCTCGTCCCAGCAGAAATAAGGAGAAGAAAAAAAAGAACAAAAATAAAAAATGATAAGTACAGCTTCGCACAATATAGGCAAAATCACTCACGCCTTCAACTCTGAATTTTCCCACAGACGGCGCCATATGATATGGGGCTATCCCAATCAACAAAATTTATATGTGTGGGGAAAATTTATATAGCCGGAGAATTGATTATTACAAAGTTGTAGGGCGCGCGTAAGGTGCTTGTTGGTGAAAGACTGAAAGGGATGTGTTTAGGACGTGTTTGGGACGTATCAGGACGTGTTGGGACGTGTTGGGACGTGTTAGGACGTAGTGGGATGTGTTGGGACATAAAGGGATGTTGGGACGTATTTAGGGATGTGTTGGGAGGTGTTTGTTTGCGAAGGACATAAAAGGGGGACGTAAAATAGAAAGAACACAAGATGTACGTGGTCGGATCTTTGCAGATCCTACGTCCACGGGCGCTCTGAAACTGGTTTTCACTATACTTAGAAGATTTACAAGCTCATAACTCACTTCGCTCATACATGTTAAAAGATCTATTGGAAAGGAATTATTACGGTGAGAAGGTATGTTTTTCGTGTGTGGAAAGGTGTTAGAATGATAAACTTGTCTGAAAAATGATGAAGTCCTCCTTTTATAGGAACTCCCAACGGCTAGTTGCGCTCACCTCCTAGGATTCTCGGTGACAAGACCGTCTGGGACAATGTGAGGTGCAGTGCAGGACGTCTGTTAGCAGTCATAGCTTTTGTGTTGTCCCATCAGTCACGTCCTCCTGCAATTTTTACCTTTATAAAGCGTACTGGAGAAGCTTCCTTTCTCCCAAGGGGCCGCCAGCGTATCGAAGAAGCTTCGTTTCTCCCGGGGCACTGCCAGCTGGCGTTGGAGGTCCTTGCAGTTCCCTATTATGGGTGCTAGGTCCCTAAAGTTCTCTTAGAGGTCCCTAAAACTTGTCGGAGGTCCCTATCTCTATTATTTGTCATTATTTATTAAATATTTTCCTCTGGGCCTAACGGGCCTTTTTTCTGAATTTTTCAGGCCCATCTAGTTTTAGTCCGTACCAGACCTCAAAGTCCAGCTCCGCGCTGGTGAGAAGACCGGGGGCTCCGTCTTTGCGACCTAAAAGCCCAGTTCAATACTGGCAAAAGGCTTAAAAAGCCCAGCTCCATGAAGACCTGAGCTCCTATATTCGGGGTCTAAGAGCCAAGTGCCGCGTTGACACACGAAGGTCCGTGGGACCCAGAAAACATGTACATTCTAGCGTTCGACGATTCGCAGGAGAGACAAGCCCAACTCCGTTAGTACGCGAAGGTCCGTGGGACTTTGAAACCAGCTCTGCGCCGATGTCCGGAGATCCATAGGGGACACAAGCTCAGTTCCATGCCAACGCCCAAAGGCCTGCTTGAGATAAACATGAAAATCCACGGGAGACATCCCGCGTTGATAAGGCCCTTGGCCTGAATTCCAGGGCCCTTTACATCCCATTCTCTATTATATAATATTTCTATCATAATAAATATGTGCTCCACACTAACAAGTGTTGTTATTTGAAGGATATGATCGAAAGGCTTATCTAGATGGAACACCTGGAGAAGATGGTAGCCGCAGCAGCGAACATGACTCCAAGGTGATCGATAAGGAGTCCTAGAGATCTATGCCGCATAGAGGACTTAAAATCCAGCTCCATGCTGGTGTATGAAGACCCGAAGCCCCACATTCGGGACCTTCCAGCTCCTCACTAGCACGCGAAGCTTTGTGGAACTTAAAAGGAATCTCCACGCTGACGTCCGAAGATCTTCGGGAGATACAAGTCAAGCTCCTCGCCAGCACACGAAGGTCCGTGGACCTAGAAGTCAGCTCCGCACCGACACTTGAAGATCAGTAGGAGATAACAGCCCAGTTCCATAAGGGCACATGAAAATCCGCGGAAGGCATCCTGCGTTGATAAGGCTCTTCGCCGGGACTCCAGGGCCCTTATCAATACCTTAATAAGTGCGTGCATCATGCTGACAATTGCTATCGTTTGAAAAATGGAATAGGGAGGCTCATCCAGGCAGTTGTCTCAAAGGAGTCTGCCTGCCAAGGTCCCGTTCCGGGCCCCGGAGCAAAATCTATAGGATATGCCCCGAACAAAGACATATCATCTCCACCACCGCCTAGGGCCCTTATTCTCATTATAGTGGGAGGCCCCAGTGGAGAATGTTCCAATCGGGCTAGGAAAACACATGCCAAACCGATTTGAAGTCCGCGCAAAGCTGAAGCCCAACTCCGCATAGGCATACGAGTATTCGAGGGAGGTCAAAAGCCAGTCCCGCGATGACACCTGAAGATCTGCGGAGATAAAATTTCAGCTCCACGCTGGCGCACAGTCCCGAATCTCTATATTCGGGACCTACAAATCCAGCTCCGTGTTGGCCTGCGGAACCTAGAAGACAGTTCCGCAATGACACCTAAAGATCCGGGGAGATAAAAGCCCGGCTCCATGTTGGCACATAAAGATCCACGGGAGACGTCCCGCGATGATAAGGCTCTTAGCCGGAATTCCAGGGCCATCTGAATCTCATTTTCATTTACATTACCGATATTATACTAAATACATGTATCATACTAACAACTACTATCATTTGAAGGGCTAATAGAAGGGCCCACCCTAGGGGGACGTCCGAGGACGTTCATTAACCATAGCCTCGACGAAGGTCTGAAGGCAGCCGAGAGGGAGACCGCGAGATCTCTTCCGACTAAAGGCAGACAAACCCCCCGCCTCCTCTAGATAAGGGCCAACTCCAATTAAGACACATCCCTATCATAATAAGAGCTTCAGGCCAGGGGAATTCCAATTTCCAACAGAGCCCAAAATCATACACCTGAGCAGTCAAAGATCCGCGAGACCTTAATGCCAAGCTCCGCACTGACACGCGAAGGTCTGGGGACCTAGAAGATAGCTCTAGGCTGACATCCGAACCTCCGTAGATCCGAAGCCAGGGACCTTATCATTAACCGAGAAGAAATAAGCTCCATTATCTATTACTTCAAATTCAAGGCCTCCGACAAGGAGCTCGGACACTAAGCGAGCTGGCGCTATAACCACGCACTTAAGCGAGCTAGCGCTATAACCACGCACTTAAGCGAGCTGGCTCTAACCACGCACTTAAGCGAGCGGGCGCTATAACCACGTATTTAAGCGAGCGTGCGCTATAACCACGCATTTAAGCGAGCGGGCGCTATACCCACGCATTTAAGCGAAGCTGGCGCTATAACCAGGGTAAACTAATGATGTCCCTAAAGAAAATACCGACTCGTCGGAATTATTATATATAATAACGGTGCATCGTATAATATAAACGATGCCAAAGGTCGACGGACCAACGGCGTACATGACGCCAAAGATGATATATCTGCGGTGTGATGATGCCAAAGGTCGACGAACCTGCGGTGTACAGGACGTCAAAGATAATCTATCTGCGATGTGAATGATGCCCATAAGGGTGTACAAGATGCCGCCGCTGACGGGCTGCGGTGTACAAGACATCAAAGGCTCTCAGTAAGCCTGCAACATGAATGGTACCAAAGCGAAGCTGGCACTATAACCAGGGTAAATCAATGAGGGGATCCCCATATTTTATAGACCTAAGTGTCTACACAAATACTGAAATCGCTAAGGACATAGAGAGCCTAGCGCAAATGACACCTGAGGACAATGACGACGGTCATTGCAACCCAGGCGTGAATTCGTACTTGGCTTACGAATTACTAAGCGAGCTGGCGCTATAATCATGCATCTAAGCGAGCTGGCGCTATAACCATGCCACGATAATGATGTTCCCAGGAACATCCATCAAGTCCCGAAAGAATGCAAAGCACAAAAGCATCAAATACAGGAGAACGGGAACTCCGATGTAATATGCGAACATGGGGAATTAAGCTCCTGCACACCATTATGCCTCGAAAGAAAAACCTGACAAAGTATTTTTTATAGGCTATCACCATGATGAAAAATATGAGAGGTCTATATAAATGGGATGTCCCAGGGAGCTAGAAGCAACGTGCTAGCAGGACCTAGGGATCTCCTTCGAAGTGCAAGAGGAGCTCCGCCATCAGGTCCCGTCAGGTCCCTTCCAGATTCCAAGGACGATGGATGCAACAGCGACGATAAAGCCTAAGGAAAAACGAGCTCCAACAGAGACACATTAAACATAGGGGAGTTAAGCTCCCATAAAACATTGCAGGTCCTAAGATGTCCGGAAAGGCCTTCCACTAAGTCCCCTGAGGAGCTGAAGATGACGTCTGGGAGATCATAGCATGGGCCAGGACCTCCACATGCTCCTTCGAGACGCCAACCCAGAAACGAGGACTCTCAGGAGCTTGGGGACCCTATTCAAAGCAATCAAAGATGGGAGCTCTTGAAGATAAGCCAAATGCACCTCCGTCATACGCATGGACATCCCACTCTTCCTTCTCCTTAGCAAAGGAGCTCCAGAGATCCTCCCCCGCGCTATTTCATAAGAGCTGCATTTTTGTCTTTCCCTCTCCAAGGAGCTCCGCAGTTCCCTCTCGTGCTGCTCCACTAACCCTGTCTCATTAGCTATCTCCAGGTCCGGGATCGATGACTTGGCGAATGATCTGGAAGCTATGTGGCCCACCACGTGGGAGAGGACCCTCTGAACGTCTGGGAGCACCCAACGACCTAACAAGATCATCTTTTCACCTCTGTTCAGATGGTCCACAGAAGTAGGGAGCTTATCCTCTGAGGTCCCCATAGGTCCCATAAGAGGCTCAGCATATTCACCCCAAGGGGAAGAAGGACAAACAGGGGCTGTGATAATGGGAGATTCTTGAGCCCCACTACTAGGAGAAGGAACCGCAGGGACGTCCGTCGTCCCTGTAGAAGGAGGAATCTCCTCGCAAACATCCCTTACCACCAGGACCCGAGGGAGCAAGGGAGCTACATATGGTGTGCTGACTTGGGGAGTCGGAGGAACTAAAAAGATGTTCCCTTCTCATGATCGCTCAACGTAGCCGACCATGAAGATGTCATACCTGCTCAGGAAATTGAGACAAAAAGCACTAGCTCAAAGGCAAAAAAGAAAAGAAGAAGAAAGGGAAACGCACCTCTCCAAAGATAGAATAAAGGTTTTTTGGCTAAGGGAGGTACACCCTACGATCCTTTATTTTACTTATGGCCTGCCTTACAGTTTTTACTCTAATTCACTTTTGTCCCAAAAGACAAATTAGAGTAGGGGAGTGGTTGATGCGGACATAAATTAGGCAGGTGAAATAATGAGAATTAAGGAAATAATTAGCTTATGATAATTATTAAGAGAACTTAGAGTTTCCTTGAAAAATATAAGGTTAGATTATGAAGGGAGGCTTTTAGGGACCTCCAAAAGCCTTCTGGGGACCTCCGACAGATCTTAGGGAGCTAACAATAGGAAAGAAGGGTTCTGGGGACCTCCAACACACTTTAGGGAGCTAACAACAGGTGCTCAGGACATGAGGAACTACCTGGCAGCTCCTGAGGACGAACAGAGCTTTCCTAATACGCCAACAGTGAAAGGATATTGTAAAAAAAATATCCAATGAAGATGCCACGTGTCCGATTGAGAGAGGGCAGCTCCCCTGAAAAAAGCTGTCAGACGACCACTGTTCACTGAAAGGACTGCAGACTATACAAAGCTGACAGACAGCCTACACTGTACACAAAAGGCCCTATCACCAGGAATTCGGGGACGTGACACAGACCAGATTGCTTGCAGCTCCCCGATGTGATGGAATGCGTCCTATCTTCAGGATTCCAGGGACCTACCTTCAGGCAATATCCAAGAGCTGGGGATGTACCTTCAGGCAATACCCAAGAGCCTTCTATAAAAGGAGGACTTCACCATTTGCACATACCATTATCATTCCACGCTTCTTAACACATAATATTCTCTCTCTACATTAAACACCATATCTTCAACGTCCCAGTAGCTATTTTATTAAGTGTGCTTTAAGATAAATGTGAGAGAGTGAGTTGTTTGAGTGTGTAAATCATTAAAGTATAGTAAAAAGAGGTTTTAGAGCGCCCCTGGACGTAGGATCTGCAAAGATCCGAACCACGTAATTCCTTGTGTCATTTCATTTACGTCTCAACATGTCCCAGCACGTCCCCAATGCCCCAAACACGTCCCAAATTGTCCCAGACAGGTCCCCAATATCCCAAACACGTCCCAAATTGTCCCAGGCAGGTTCCCAAACACGTCTTGACTTCCCCAACACGTCCCAATACCCCGAATACGTCCTTAACACGTCCCTTTCAATTCCTTTACAAATAAGCACCTTACGCACGTAACTTTATCGATTCTCCGGCTATATAAATTTCCCACACGTATAAATCTTGTTGATTGGGATTGGCCCATATCAATATATTTCATTACTTAAGTGCATAAGATGACTTATGATATGTTTACATAAAGACCTTAAAAATTATGTAACTTACGAAGACCATGGTATTTAGGTGTTGATCCATGATTATATTTTTCTTTCATATCGATGTAAGAATACCTTCAAAGAATACTGAAATTATTAAGGGTTTAATTTCCGGGGTGTATTGTTTTCGAGAACTTGATGCTTTCAGTTCTTAGATGTCGACATAGAAGAAGTTTTAGGCATGTTATAACAGGTTTCAATATTTAGTAATTGTTTGCATGACTTAAGGAAGGTTTTCGACTTTAGAATGTTTATAGAAAATCCTAATTTTCAGTATAGGTTCATAAGTAATTAAGATGATATGAGTATCAATAAATTTCAAAACTTATAGTGACCGTTAGGGTTTAATCGGTCCTTTAAAAAATTTAGAGCTTTAAGGTGTACCGTTTTCTGGAAATAGTATAATTTTTGAAGTTGATAAGAATTCTGATAATTTTAGGGGATTTCATTGTTCTTAAGAAATTTGAAGGAATCGGGCGATTCCTCTTCCTCTGAGTATCGGCTGACTCATGATAAGTTTCGATCGATTATAAACTAGAATCACCGAAATGTGTAGAATATTTATAAACTAGGAGAAATCGGGCAACTTATGGAATAGGTAAATCGGACGATTTGGATCAAGTAACATAAGGTTTCGACCGAAACTAGGATTTGCCTAACATGACCTAACTTTAAACTAAGAACTAATATAACTCTCGGCGAATCTAGAAATCGGGCGATGGGAAGTACAATTTCAAGTAAAAATCGAGCGATTTGAATACTTAACAAGCCGGGCGATTCTTGGGTTGTATGTGCCTCAAATCGGGCGATTTGAATGCTAGGAAGAATCGCGCAAAACCAAGCCTTGAGCTTGACAAATCGGGCGATTTGTGACCACTCGGCGATTTTGGCATGCGAACACCTCAAATCGGGCGATTTGAGTTCTCGGCGAAACCAAGTGGTGATCATAACAAATCGGGCGACTTCAAGGCTAAGCAATCGGACGATTCTACTTGTACTTTCGCCAAGATTTAATATGAATTAGGGTTGACCGACCATGACCAGTATTTTAAATAAAATCTTCGGACGAAACTTAATTAAGATATTAAGTCGAGAGTTGACTTAACTTAAACTAGTATTACAATATAATTATTTTATACAGGTACAGTTCTAGAAATTAGAATACAGACTAATAATATTTATTTGCTCAGAGGTTCGACCTTTAGGGATTCCACCGGACTTCTTAGCCGACAGTAGCAGGAGGACAGGTAGGTGGAATATCCATCTACAACACGTAAACTTATTTGTGCTTATTTCGAATATATGCTTAAGTGAGTAACGTGACCAATATGTGTTGTGAAGTGATTCACACGATTTATGTGCTACTTTGTGACAATGTGATTTACATGCATATGTACGTCTTATCTAGCATCATGTTACCATGTAATATCCTATTAAATACCCGCATGTGCATTACACGTCATTTCACGGAATGTACCGTGGTGGAACGGTGGTACTGTATTGTACCTAGTGACCGAGTAGCCGATATTGGCTGTCGACCGTAGAGGAGTCACGTGAGTGTGGGCATCTGCTGTGCATCAGCGCCTGTGACGGTGAGCCATTGGCCCGTTGGACATTATGCGGCAGACTGCGGGCGACCTAGAAAGGAACGACTTGGGACATCCCCAAGTAGACTAGCTAGTGTAGGCCGCGCTGTCGCATGCGGGAGGAGGCGACCTGGAGGGTGCGACTTGGGTACCCTTACGGGACTTGGTGTAGGCTACCAGCGTAGGCACCGCATTGGGCAGAAGAGGCGACCTGAGAGTGTGACCTGATACGGCTAGGGAGGCTGCTCGGTGTAGGCCACTGTCGTAGTGTTGTGATCGTGTTGTGGTTGTGTTCGTGATCGTGGTAGTGACTTCGCGTGATAGTGCACCCAGGGCCCGTTGTGAGGTGGTGAGTGTATCCCGGTTGTGATGAGTGATAGTGAGTGGCATTTCATTGGGGAGAATTGGGGGTGAGTGAACGTGAGCGAGTCACACGTGCATGCATTATTTCACCTACTGGGCAATAGCTCAGTGTTTGTGTGTTGTAGGTAATCGACGACCGAGGCTGGCTATCGGAGCTTCCATGGGCTTTTGAGGGCGGGGCTGTACATGGATGACGACCTGTGGGCGAGTGTTATGGTGTTTTGGGCCTTCGGCCCGTTCCTAGTAACTGTTTGGGTAAATAAATATTTTTGTAAAATGGGTTCTCCGCGGCTTTCACTGCTAAACCCGGCGTGAGTTATCGCTAACTAGCGACTAGAGAGTGGGGGTCGCTATAGATATATCCTAGTTACGTCAGATGTGTCTCGTGTCTGTCTCAGAGCGTTAAGGAAATAACTGAAAAGTAAATGCGAGACATGATTTTTATAGAGGTTATATCCCCAACTGGGTTTACTCCTCTCCTTGGGGTAGAGTTTAACCAATCACTATAATGCACCGTAGCTCGATACAAAACTGATTGATTAGCCCAATACACAACCGAAACAAGTCGAACACTAGACACACTAGGTTACCACACTCCGAGTTTCGTTCCTCGGAATCTCCTGATCACGACAGACACAGCTCGCTACAGAAGGGCCCCCGGAACTCGTCCTTCCCTTCACGTGTGCGTAAACGTCGACCTTGCCTCCTTGGTATTGCTCACGTCCGAAGACAACACATCCGAAGACAGGGAGGTAGAAATAACGGGATGAATCACTCGTGCAGTGATGGAATCGTAAGTTAAAGATCAGTATGACAGAAAGCTATCGCAAATGGAGGCTCAGGAATCTCTCAATATGTTTCTGCTCAAAAATCTCTCGTAGGTGTATGTTCTCAAGTTCTAAGTACCTCGAAATTCTGAAGTGTAGCTCATATATAATCCTTTTCAATCAGCACTTCACATGGAAAATCATATCAATAATCACCAAATCAAGCATAGTTTCCATGCAATTTTCGAGTCAATCATACCATATAAATCATGCTCTTAATAAATCATCACAACGGTCATATAGCACATTAAAGCATGATTATATTCCATATAAAAGCTCAATTTCGTTCTCAAGCATATTCAACCATTTCACATATATTTACCATATCAGAACTTTCCATAAGTGATTCCTGCTATCCAGATTTACTTTCCAAGTATAGCACACGAGATAGCAGCATATCAATTCCATATTTAGCACAGATCAATCATATTTACCATGTTTAGCACATAATATCACAGCTATCACGTGCCACAACTTTCCATATTTCAGAGATTACATCCGCGTTTAGCATATTACCATATAATAGCATCTTATCCACAAAGTCAATCAAATTAATTCTTTCCTAAATATAATATTCCAATCAGCATAAGGAAAGATATCAATTCATTATTGCGCTTTAAATTCAGTGAAAAGCATGCAAAGAATCGTATATGTGACTTTCGTCCAGGAATGACCTAGTATCAACGGATATATCACTTTCCATATATAAACAGCATATTTTCCTTTTATAGCTCAGTAGGATATCTCACACGTTATTTCCATATATAGCACAGAACGATATATCCTATCACATGGGTTGTCTATTACATGCGATCACCTAGTCTCATCAACTAATCACCAAATCATATGTGAAACAAATATTCAACACTTTAATCAATCTATAGCTCATAATCAATGCATGTGTGAATATATTCAAATACTTAGACATTATATTGATCACAAATCGAATTTCTTAATTTATAGACCTAACGTCATTACAATTACATTGTTCATCAAAACTCTCTAACGCTCATGGACCAAAAAAGGTCAACAGGGGTCAATCTCATAAACTATTGTAAAAATGTGAGTCATATCAGTACCCACTAACATATAGATTTAGATTGGCTTCCGAGGAGTATAAGGACTAGGATAGTGAGTGGATATTATATTTGACTTAGACTGAACTTAGTATTTAATAGGAATGTAGGAACTGCAATGACGTATTCGACTACAACTGAAATTAACCTGGACGTGAAGACTACGATACGTTTATTGTATGTTATACCACCCAACATAAACAAAAAATTTAAAGATAACCAAACAAAATTAAAAATAACATAATGTAATAATCCCATATTTCTTAGGGAAGTTATCAAGTGAAATAAAAATTATGGAGTGTTAAAATGAAGATGTATATTGGAGAAGAAGACTATACATCTCTTATTATAACATAATCACGGAAGGTACGTACATAAAGGATGAAGAAATCGAAATAAGAATCCCAAGTAATTAACTATTAATAATGATAGGAGTAATGATAGACTAAATGATAGGATTATATCCCATTGATTATGGGATAATGATATTGAGAATAATAATGTATATTCTCAATATGGAGAATCGAGAATGAATTAGCATCAGTGTTTCGTGAATCTTTTTTTCTAATCCAGTAAATACTGGTTTATGGACCAAGTAAACCTCGGTGCTCGCACTGCAAACTACGCTATCATGTAAGGTACACTAGGATATGTCCATGTGTGACAGTCAAAGTTAAGGATAACATAAGTTTCATTTAGAGTTCAGGACCTTGTCAGAAAATTTTTAGGGTTAAGAACCCGATACACTTAAGTATTTTTCAGTACCACGTCTGTAGTACCACTTTGTGGTCGTGCAGTATCATTTTATCGTTCTTCAGTACCACTTAATTGTTTTCCATTACCACTTCATCGTTTTGCAGCACCACTTCTGTGTTCTGAGATAACACAAAACCATCGTCTGATACCAGTTCATATACACTGTATAAGACCAGGGCCCTTATCTCTCAATTTCGTCCAAATCGAGTCCTGAACCCAAAAAAATTCTGACAGGGTCCTGAATCATAACTTAAAATATCTTTTGGGGCCTGAAACTTAGTTTGCACTATATTTTATTGTAAGAAAATTTTGAATATGAGACATCTTATTTTGATTTGGGTAAAATCGTACACCATTAACTCTTGATTACTCGAACATTCACGAGAATAATAAACAGTTAGTAATCACTATGATTCTCCCCATAGTAAGACAAGAAACCAAAGGTGGGTCGAAAATAAATTATTACTTCTGCCACTTACTAAACAAAAATTCATGAAAACTAAGTGGAAGACAAACAAAGAAAGACACTATAAAAATGTCCACCCTAAAACCATAAATTATGAAAAAGAACAACTCAAACCAAAGGATTGATATAGAGAATATAGGGAAGGGACAACACTTGGTAATATCTCATATGCAATTTGGATGGTGCCTCCTTATTTCCTTGCCTGCAATAATAAATATCTCGAGCCATATCCATCAATAAATAAATAAAATAAGAAAAATAAATAGTGCATTATATTTATTACATTGTTTGTAGCATGGCTGTGAAAAAGCTGGATCATTAGACTGTGGTGGAGGCTCCTCTCCGAATATCATTTCGCAGCTCATATCATCGAAATCTCAATTACACATACGTAAGTTAATAGCCTAAATATAATATCTATCATATATATATGTGTTGATGAGAATTAGGTAAATCTTGTGCTTACTTGGGACCATGTTGATTGGCATTCCAAGAGATTCTTTGATGAAGGACTGTGAAGGCATCTTACACAGATTAGTGCACATTCCTACGCAGTTTGTCCCCTCCAAAAACCTGCAATTGGACCAATTTTTTTTTAGCCTTCAAATGTTTTTCAATTTATTTCCGGGCTAATGTTTTCAATAATTCCATAATACCACAGATAGAGATTTCGTTAGTACTTTAAAGTTATCTTTCTATTTTATTAAGTGATTGGGGCTTATAGTAACTGCTCCCAAATTGATTGGTATGTCAGCCACCAAATTACCATTATACCCCTAATTTTAAATTTATCTCCATTACATGCTCCACAATCAGTTTTAAATTAATAATAATAACATAAAATTAAATCCAACATTATAATTTCACCTATTAAAATTTAAAATATAAATTAACGTTATAAATTTATATAGTCTTGCACACACATCGGGTGTGCCAATATACTAGTTTCCGATAAATAAGGACAACTAGATTAAGTGATACTAGCATTGTTGGTGTGTGTGCATAAAAAATGGATTAGTAGTGAACGGTTTTATTATTATTAATTTAATGTTTATTTAATAAAAAAGTAAACATAATAAATATAGAATTGGGCAGTTTTTATGGTGCTATATGACTTGAATGGTGTTGTTATGCTTATGTCTTTTTTTTTTTTTGAGTGAATGCTTATTTCTTTTAACATAAATAATTGACACACGTATTGATTTTGAAACGTATGGGTCTCTCACTTAATATAATAGAAAGATGATCTACCTGCTAATAAAAATCAATGCCGTAATTATTAATTTATAGTACCCCACAAATAACCAAATATTTGTTCATATTAGGGGTAGCTATAAATTGAGGGATTTTATTTATGCATAAATTCTTGATAGCTAATTAACATACACTATCAAATAACATTTTATTTTACCTGCATTTTGGTATGTGCACGACGTTCTTCTCCAATTCCCCGTTAATCTCCGACTCGCGGACCTAACAAAATGAACGTCGAAAGTACCTAACTATAATTATTATCACCATAATATATAGTACAATTCAATATATACATACATAAGAATATTATTGGCTTAATGCTTCATAATTATTATTACCTCACAAGGGCCAACAAGCCATGCGAAGAAGATTGTTGTGAAGGCCGCAAAGAATTCTCTTGCAAACTTTGATGGTGGTAGCAATGTCTTGATCTGTAAATATAAACAATTTCAATGCAAATATATATGATAAATATATCATACAATAATAAAAAAAATTAAAGACACTTTCCAAAGAAAGTATTGGCCTGGGAAATGCAGTCTCTAGAGTTTTAACCACAGCTTCTCTTTGTTCCATAGGATCGAAACACTGCGATGCCATTCTTGCAGCTTCGATTAGTCCGTCGTAATCTTTCTTACTGCTTCTCAGCCCTACAAAATGACACACACACGTACGTGTACGTGTGTGTTTACATCAACGTTAGTAGTTTCATATTACTACACAGAAAATTTTCAAAGTCAAGAATGTAAAAAAAAAAAACCTGTAGCAGATTGTAAAGCCCTAGAGAGATGATTGATAGCCAAGAGATCAAAAAAATTATCTTTTACTGATGATCCCTTTGTAAGAATACTATTCTTAGTCGTCGAAACAACTGATGTAATAAAACGAGATCTAATAACCGTTCGAACCATCGAAGAATATGGTGCTGTAAATAGGCTAATCGATGGGTTTGATCGAAGGATTATTGATGTGTTATCCATGGCGTTGTAAAGAAGATGATGATGAAGATGATCGATAGAGACGAAATAAATAGTTTTATAACATATTATAGGAAGGGAACAAAACCTTGTTCGAGGGTATATTAACACAATGCACTTTGTCGTTTGATGTAAGAAGGAAAAGGGAATCTTATATTATTTGAAAGTTTTTGTAATTTGTTTTCAATTGGACGAGAAAAAAGAACACAAACGAACAAAGTCAAGAATCTACAAGACGGTTTGGGATTTGCTTTGTTGGGGTTTTAATTAGTGGATAAATTAGTGAAGTACACATCTAAGATTGGGGAGGATTTCATTTACTTTAAACTAAAGTAGAATTAAATTTGATATTAGTATGAGGTGTGGCCAACATTTAATAGCTGGGTACTACTAAAGAGTAGGCATGGCAATGGGGCGGGTATGGGGCGGGTTTTGCCGGACCCGAAACCCGCCCTGGTTACTTTTCCCGGGACCCTGGACCCGCCCCGGCCGCTTCGGGTCTAGACCCGCCTCGCCCCAGGTCAGACCCGAGCGGGGCGGGTCCAACCCGCCATACCCGGTTATATTAATTTTTTTTAATTTTTTTCTTTTCTTTTTATTTTTTAAAAGATAAGATGGATAAATGTAGTGTTTGAGACTCGAACCCGCAACCTTACGTTTACAATACCAAACCTCTACCAAAAGACCAACAGATTTTCTATTCATAATATTAGCAATAATTCTATATAATACGTAATTACGAATTGAAGTATAATATATATTTCTGGGGCGGGGTTTGCCAGACCCGGGACCCGCCTCGGACCCGACCGAATTTCTTCTTTTGAGACCCGGGACCCGCCCCGAGACCCGGATTATCGGGTAAAACACGGTTATTTCGGAACGGGTCCAAGGCGGTCCGGGTCCGGACCCGCCCCATTGCCATCTCTACTAAAGAGCTTATCGGACTTTAAAATAACCAATATTATTAATATATTTATATTTATATATATCTATAGTCTTGTATAAAGAGTTTAGGGGATCTAGAAATTGTCTTTTGGTCTATCAAGTATTTTACTATTTTACCCTTAATAATTTATTATAATTGTATCGTTATTTTAAATCACTTAATTAATAATATAAAATATTCAAAATATCTAGGTGGTATAAACTGCCCATTTTTCTGTTTTCACAAAAATATATATTTTTTTAAAATCACTCAGTATCTTTTAATTACTAAATTTAGTTAATTACTACTTTTAATAATTCTTATACCTTTAATTTTATAATTTATATATACATAATTAAATTTAAACTCTAATTTAAATTAGCTATTTTAAATTAAAATAAATATTTAATTATAATTTAAATTAAAATAAATTTAATATTATATATTTATATATGCACACACATTTGAGTAGAACTGTCAATGGGCCGGGCCGGGGCGGGCTGGCCCGCCATGTGGCGGCCCGCCCGCCTTATTTGTTTTTTTACATTTTTTTATTTAAATTTTTTAATTAATTTAGATTTATTTATATAATAATGCTATTTAAATATACATTAATTATGTATTAATTATTAAATGCATCATTATTTATTTAATTATAATATTTAAATATATATTAATTATGTATTAATTAATAAATGAATCATTAATTATAAATAAAATTATTAATTAATTCCTATATTTAAATAAATATATATTTAATATATAAAATAAATTAATTAAACTATATGGTGGGCCAGCCCGCCCCGCCCTGCCTAGCCCGCGGCCCGCGCGGGCTAGCCCGTTTAGGCCCGCCTTCGGGCGGGCCTTAAATTCCCGGCCCAGCCCGCCCCAAAGCCAGGGAGGGGCGGGGCGGCCCGCGGGCCGCGGGCCATTTTGACAGTTCTACATTTGAGTGTGCAACATTACTACTAAATATATTTGCACAGTTCCAATTTTGACAACTGTTAACTTTTTTAGACTCAACTTTGCTTTTTTTTTTTTTTTATATCATGTGCACTAGATGTAAAACCATAAAAATAAGTACAAATCTTTAATAAATAAAAAAATATAAAAAGGTACAAAAATGGAAATTAAGAAGAAAAAAAAAAGCCGCCAACTCAATATTCTTTGATTCCACTTGACATGAACTAAAAGTCGCTGGTTGTCCGCACGCGACTACAGCCTTAAAAGTTGAAACTTTAGGAGAATGAGAAGGAAAGAACTCCCCAAATATACCTATGTATTAAGTTGGTTAAATTGTTGGTTTATACTTTAAATCATTTAATTCTGGGACAATTGCAATTTTCGTCCCCGTGTTATACCCCAAAATCACTTTTGGTCCCCCGAAAACACGCGTCATCACTGTTAGTCCCTCAGTTATCATCCGTTAATCAGTAATCGTCCTTCCCGTCAGTTGACCGTCAAAAACTAACGGATTGACCCGCTAACACCGTTAAAACGGTTTAGCGACGGATTTTAGCGACGAAAAATCCGTCGCTAAATCAGAAAAATTAAAAAAATAAATAAATAGAGATAAGTGACGAAATTTCCGTCGCTAAACAGGAAAATAAAAAAAAAATACAGTTTAGCGACGGAAATTCCGTCGCTAAATCAGAACAATAATAAAAAAAAATAAGTACGTGTTAGCGACGGATCGGAAAATTTTAAAAAATAAATTAAATAAATACAGTTTAGCGACATAATAAATTACTTTTATTTTTTTGAAATTATTATTTCCAATCATAAAAATGGGACTCTGATCAGGCTTTTCTCGTCGTCACAGCTGCATGAATCTGCATCTGCAAGGATGTGGCACAGTCTTTGTACTCAAACCAGCCATGCTTATCCGTCTGAAACCAACAAAAATAATAAATAAAATTGGACTTTCAGTTGTGAGATGAAATAATTTTCGTGAGATTTGAAAAAAGAAAAGGTAAGTAAATTGTTGTATACCCATCAGATGTCATGTAGGTGTGGTATTCCCTAGTCATGAAAGAAACTTGGTCCGAGTTTAGTATGTTATTATTTATTTAATTGTTGAAGAAAATGTCTTACTGTATTTATTTAATTTTTTATTTAAATTTTCCGATTTAGTGGCGGAAATTCCGTCGCTAACACGTACTTATTTATTTTTTTATTGTTCTGATTTGGTGACGGAATTTCCGTCGCTAAACTGTATTTTTTTTATTCTTCTATGTAAGCGACGGAAATTCCGTCGCTAATCTCTATTTATTTATTTTTTTAAATTTTCTGATTTAGCGACGGATTTTCCGTCGCTAAAATCCGTCGCTAATCCATTTTAACGGTGTTAGCCGGTCAATCCGTTAGTTTTTGACGGTCAACTGACGGGAAGGACGATTACTGATTAACGGGTGATAACTGAGGGACTTACAGTGATGACGCGTGTTTTCGGGGGATCAAAAGTGATTTTGGGTTATAACTCGGGGACGAAAATTGCAATTATCCCTTTAATTCTGAGTACTACAAGTTAACGTAAACCTAGAAATAATTTATGCAGTCAACTAAAAAACGTCACAAGATCCAAAAAATATCACGATAACAAATTCTTCACTGCCCAGAAGTAGAAGAATTACGCAATCGTTCTCTGATTTCTCTGATCCCTTGTTTTTCTTTCGTTTGGGTTTCCTAATTTCGCTGCATTACCTGAAGATTGTGGGGGAATTTTCTCGCAATTTTTGTATTTCTCTCAGATCGGAGAATGTGGGGTTTTAAATGCGGCGTTTTTTTGTTGGTATTGGCCTTTCTTTGGGCGTATGGTTCGTGCAGTATTGATAATTATCGTCAGCCGTGAGTCCTTTTTACATATATTCTGCGATTTTGGTTCATTTTGTTTTCTCTTGATTTTGATGACCATTCTTGATTTTATCGATGGGAATGTATCTTCTTGCCATTGTGTTTTACTGGTTCGTTGATTGGAAGAAGATTTTGGATTTCACACAATTTAAGTGTTTTTGTTATCGTTCTCATCATTCGGTATGTATACTATTTGTGGGATTGCTCAGAAACTTCATGAATTGATTGGATTGGGTGAACTGAAATAAGTTATTGTCTGGTTCTGTAATAAATCAACACATCTCTGTAAATATTTGGACTCATATGGGATCGCATGCAGTGTAATTTTTTTGGTGTCCCAATCTTGCTTGAAGAGGAGAATCAAGGCATGTCCTAAAATAGTTATGTTCCTTTATTTTTTTTCTCCCCTCCTCAATGCAGGTTTCCAATTATAGAACCTGATCCTGGCCACACTAAACTTCGCCTAGCGAGAGAAGGATTGGAGACTATTGCGAGAATCAAAACCCCTATTGCAGCTGTTGCTGTAAGCCTCTTACCTTTGCAATACCTTTTTAATCTGCAGTTTTGATTGAATGATATCTTATTCTGTTATTGTTTAAAGCATTATGGTTTAAAGCTTTTCCTGTCTGCTTCAGATTATTGGTCCATATCGTTCTGGAAAATCATTTCTTCTCAATCAGCTCCTATCGCTGTCTTGTTATGAAGGTGATAGGCAGAACCTTTGTTCTTACGTACTGCTTTAATTATTGATTTTGTTGATATTTCTAAATAATTGCAGGTTTTGGCGTTGGGCACATGCGTGATACTAAAACGAAAGGTATATGGGTATGGGGGACTCCACTTGAATTGGATATCGATGGGGTCAAAACATCCGTGTTCTTTCTGGACACTGAGGGATTCGAAAGTGTTGGGAAGTCAAACGTATACGATGATAGGTACCTTCTAAAAGATATTCGAAAATAGAAAAAGAAAGAGGACCGTCTTGTTTAATTTTTGACGGCCGATAAATATGTTTTCCTTATTATGGACTGGTTTGCAGGATTTTTGCACTTGCAACTGTAATGAGTTCTGTTCTCATATATAATCTACCTGAAACGGTGTGTTACTTTGTGCATTTTATATTGGATCCCTGTATTAGTTAATATCCTTAATGCTTGTTACAGTTTCATACTTAGTGTTGGATATGAAATGCTTTTCTCCTAGGTACGTGAAGCAGACATATCTCGGTTGTCATTTGCTGTTGAGATTGCTGAAGAATTTTATGGAAGGTTTGATATTTGAAGCCTTCCTTTGGTCTCTTTCATTGGCCATGTTGGCCTCCGTTTCTGTCTTCTATTACTGAATATTTGTTGGTTCTGTTTCTGGCATGCACGTGAGGAACAGAGTTAAGGTAATTATGTTATTTCTCCGTCTTTTTACTTTATTATTTGTCGAGTTGTAGGAGCAGAAAGAAAGCTTTAGCATATCTTACACAAGTTTGAATTGCTTTTTCCAGGGGCAAGACGTGGCTTTTGAACCTGCTAAGTTATTATGGCTGATACAGCGTGATTTTCTACGTAAGCATATCATCTCTCTAACCTCTATTGCACATAGAGATACACATATCATCGGTTTCTTTTTTTCTTAGATTATTTATTCAATTTAATTTGTCACTCGTCATTATTAACATCTTCAGAAGGGAAAACGGTGAAAGAAATGGTTGATGATGCTCTTCGACATGTCCCTAATGCAAATGGTAAGCTTTGTTGTCTATTTCTTACAGTCTTTCACAAGATTATCTTATTAAGGTACAGATTACAATTTACAAGTACTTATCGGACCTTGTTATGACTAGGTGACAAGAACATCAATCAGGTGTGCGCAATCTTCAGCTTCTTATTCATGTAATAATTTTATAAAGATATCTCTTCAATCAATTACGTTCCTTTTTCAAATTTCTTGCAGGTGAACCAAATTCGTGACTCTCTGGCTATCATGGGCGACAATAGTACAGCTTTTAGCTTACCCCAGGTTAGCGCTTCTCTATTATATACTCTTGATCTCATATATCTTCTTTTTCCTTTTCGGTAATATCATCTTTGAAAAATGAGTTTGTTTCTCATCTATCTGTGTTAGTACAGCCCCATTTACAACGCACGAAGCTTTGTGACATGAAGGATGATGAACTCGATCCCTCTTATGTCAAGAAGAGAGAGGAGTTGAAATCAGTTGTCACCTCAATCATCCGTCCTAAGATTGTGCAGGGCAAATCCCTCAATGGAAAGGAATTTGTATCATTCTTGGAGCAGGTAAAAGCTTTTTCCAATATTTGCAAATTCCATGTCACACATCTCTTTATTTCATTGAACTTAATGATCTTCTTTCCTTGTTGGTTGTTATAATAAAGCAATAGTTAGCCTAAGCAGACCCAAATTAGAGATTTTCATATTAGGATTGGGACCATTGCTTCATAAATGTACAAGCAAACACATTGAAGGTCAATCTTTCTGCATCTTGGTTTCAGAAATGAACATTGTGAATGTCAAATTTTTAGAATGTATAAGTGACTTTATTAGGCATACTATTCTACTGTTTAATTGCTAGATGAGGCTGAGATATACACAAATCCCTTTATTGCACCAAATTGAATAATTTGTTAATCCCAGATTCTCGAGGCGTTAAACAAAGGGGAAATCCCATCGACGGGGTCCCTCGTGGAGGTGTTTAACAAAGGAATCCTTGAACGTTGTCTGAAAATATATGGCGATCGGATGGGTAAGCTCGGATTACCCAGAGAAGAGGAATCCCTCCAACGAGCCCATGAAGAGTCCAAAGAAGCATCGATGAGAGCTTTCGATGAACAGCACTTTGGTCGCCACCATGCAAAGAGATCTGCTGATAACTTGATTGAAGAGATGGAGAAGGTCAAATGAGAACATGGAAAATTTTCACATGAAATATATATCTTTTTTACTTTTTCCTGTTTGTATTGTGTAGGTATACAAGAACTATGTTCTTGCTAACGAATATCAATCTTCGAAGCTGTGTGAGGCATTATATACGAGATGCGAGGATCAAATGGACCAACTGCAAGTCCTCAGACTTCCTTCGATGGCCAAATTTAACGCGGGCTTCCTCCATTGCAACCAAAGCTTCGAAAAAGAGTGCGTGGGCCCTTCGAAAAGTAACTATGAAATGCGTATGATGAAGGTAATTTTGTGCTTGTAGTTCCAAGCTGAAACTGTGCCCTCAGTTCTCTTCATGAAATCATACCCTTTCAAACCAATTCTTGTAATGAAAAGAAAAATTGCAGATGTTGGGAAAATCGAAATCTTTGTTCATCAAAGATTACAACCAAAGGCTATTCAATTGGCTGGTGGCTTTTTCCTTGGTAATGGTCGTCGTGGGTCGATTCATTATAAAGTTCTTCCTCATAGAAATCGCAGCTTGGGTGCTCTTCATATTCTTGGAGACGTACACTCGAATGTTTTGGTCTTCGGAATCTCTTTATTACAACCCCGTCTGGCACTTCATCGTTGCAACCTGGGAAACTGTCGTTTACAGCCCTATTCTTGATTTAGACAGGTAAATAAAATACGCTTCAATAAACTGACATGGGCATCTAAAAGGATAAAAAAACGATCGAGTTTTCTTTTTCGGTTTTAGCTTTGATGATTGTGAGATATGTTATGATGCACAGATGGGCGATTCCTTTGGGCGTCGTAGTTGTGATTTTGGTTCTATATTGGCGATGTTATGGAAGGAGAAAACACGGTACAAGCTGGTTACTTCCTCTGTACAACAGTCAAAAGGATGAAAGAAGATCTGAATGAGTATATGAGATGTTAGATTATTACACACATTAGTAAGCAGAATGGTGACGTGGTTATTAGTTCTTTTTTCCACACACACAATGCACGCAATTATTTGATCTCTTTTAGTATGTATACAACTGTTCATTCTCTTGAGAGTTTTCTGGAGAAGAGATCTGTTTTCCGTGTTATCTAATGTTGTAATAATGGGGGGATTGACTATGAGTAAGTATTAGGATTTCCAGAGGGCTTTGTGTGTAGGAATGAATGAAGCTTTACTTTTCCATCATGAAAGTATAGGGTAATGGTAACATAAACGTCGACAATTAAAATGTGTTGTTAATAATCTAAGTCGACCAAAGTGAAAGTATGTGTCAGTTTAAACTAACCATCTTTCTATTAAGAGCATTGCTGTAATACCCGAGTCCCGTAAGTAAGTCGGCCAATAAATATGCATATATATTTTATGACTTACGTGACTGCATGGAACATGTTTTACGATTTTATGTGTCAACATGATTTCAAATTGGGTGCTATTAGGATTACTAACCAAGTAGAGGAATTAATTTAATTTAGGTTAGTTATTGATTTTAGGGTTTTTGGTACATGACATGTTAACTTAGAAGATTTGATTTAGTATATTAAGTATTAATACCACATTTTGGGAACATGAATTGGTAGAAATAAATGTCGAAACATTAATATAAACTCGACAATAACAGTAAAGGATGTCGAATGAATTGATAAACTTTGATTACTTAGCTATGAGGGAAAGATTTAGAATAATAATATAATAATTATGTGACTTAGAAATAAGGATAAGTATTAAACTAAAGTAGTGTTAACATCACTTGTCCAACATAACAAGTTAACTATGGGATAAAAAGAAAAAAAAAAAAGGAAAGACAAAATAGCTTATATCACACTCGACACATAAGGAATTAAAGAAGAAACAAAGAGTTGGGATAGCAACTCGAGAATTCCAAACAGGGACGAACTGAGAAGCAAACAAAATAAACCAGGAAAGGTATAAACTCCTTTCATAATTACGTATTTTTATATGTAACTTCACGTGTGATCTGTTAAAAACAAAAGGTTATGTATATGTTTAGGGTTTGTGCGAATACAGGTATAAAATTCGTGGTAAAGAGTTCAGTTTTCGAATAGAGGGATTAGTTTTCGGTTAGTTAAGTTCAAATTCTAGAATCTCTAGCTTTGAATATACGAGTTAGATAAAATTAACAATTCCATGTAGATGGTGTACGGATAGATTGAGTATGGGATGGACTTAGCTTAAGGAAAGCCTTAGGTGGGGAGTAATTTTAGGTACTTAATGGCTTTCGATTCCTTTCAGTAAAATAAACTTTCGAGCAATAGTTAGTATTGTAGGAAGAATGTCGACATCAAAAAAGAAAAGAAAATAAAAATGATGAAGTGAAAACACGAGACAAAATGTCGAGAGCTATTGACCTAAGGTACACTCAAGCTCGACATTTGTTGAGATGTTATACCGAGATGTTATATTATGTCGAGAGCTATTGCTTAGATGATATATATATATATATATATATATATATATCCCATTTGTAGGTACATGTCGACATTTTAATGATAATACATGTATCGAGATTTATTTAGTATTATATGTTGAGATACAGTTTGTATACCAAGCTCGAAATTTTATATATTGTTTAGTTCAAAGCTCGAGATATTTATGTACTGATTAAATATCGAGATGTTTGTAGAGTATAAATATCAAACCTTTATATGCATAATGTCGAGTTTTATATCAAAACAGATGTCGAGATCAATGTGTGGTGTCGAGATAATTATGTGTAATATTTAACTATCGAATTTTTGTAAGAAACATATCGAGATTTATAGAAATCAAAATTAGGGTTTTCAAATTAAGCCAATTTCATAAAATTAAAATTAGACTAACAAACCCTAATTTATATGTTTCTATATTTAGGGTTTGAAGATTTACGACTTACCGTACGATAATTAAATAGCTAAGGATACCAGGTAAGTGGAAGTCCCATTTACAACACATAACTATATGGGCATGAAAATTATATGTTATGTGTTCTATGATTTTATGTGACTTTCTACGTGAATTATTTGCGTTATATGACACGCATGATTTAATTACATGATATTATGGCATGACATGCATATTCACGACATGAGCATGTGCACGCACGTTATAACGAAAGGCATGATATGATAGCGTGCATAATATACGATCGCCTGAGAGCGATAAAGATTCACCGATATGGGCGTCTGATGTCGACTCACAGTTGAGTCACGACTCTTCTATGCTACCATGGTGACGTCGTATGGCGCTACCGTTATGACATGACATGTACAAGGCAAGACATGATTTTAGAGCTAATGCCCTCATGGCGGGTCGTGAAACCTGGAGGGTGCGAGCTGAGGGAGTACGCGACACCGAGAGTACCTCTGGTGTTGACTACCTCAGATTAGGCTACCAGTGTGAAGCGTCCGCGTGGCGTATGAAACCACCTTGGGACAGAAAAGGCGCCCTAGGGTTAGCCTCCCTTGAGTGGGTATTGCCACTTATATTTATTTATCCCTAGTGGATTCGAGCTCCATGATGGTGCATAGCAAGATAGCCGAGGGCCCTATATGACAAGACAAGACAAGGAAAAATATGAGGTCTAGGGAGCATTGGCGCGGATGCCTTTGCGAATTTAGGACACGTGCACGGCATGCATGGCTTTCACTTACTGAGCTCTTTATAAGCTCATTCCACGTATTTATGTGTTGTAGGTTCGCGGAATCACGGTACGTGATTTTACGGTGGCGAGGCCTATTTTGAAGCTTCCGGAGGACTTTTGAGGTGGCAGTGTGTATATGGATGCGACCTGAGTGGCGGGCCGATAGGTTATTTTGAACACGCATGCGCACTCTACCTTGTAATTATGTCCAAAGAATGTTTTGTACTGTACAGAAGAATTTTCTTTATATAAAAGGAAAAATTTTGTACGCATTTTCGTATATAGATTTTATTTATGTCACATGCAGTCACATAAATTAGTAGTAAGAATGGGCGGTAGGAGTCAGGGGCGCCGCAATTGCCCTCATAGAAACTGTCACTAATCAATTTGGTATGTCAATTTCAACCAATCAAAATTTAACATTAAAAAATATTAATTAAAAATAAAAAATCAGAGCACGTTCTTTTAGTCTTATGAAACTACTATTCTAATCTAAAGAAACTGCTATTCTTTTTTTAGTAAATGCTTATTTTCTTAACTAGGTATTAAAATTCAAATTAAAACAAAAATCACTTTTTTATCAATTTTTTTTGGCAAACACGTAGGGTGTGCACCAGATACTAGTTAAATTAATCGGGGATCAAAACTATCGAAATCAATAACATTGTGGACACAAAGAATTTGAAATATGGGGATCAGAATTTGAATTGTGTGCTGTTGAATAAATTTTATTGAACTTTATATGAAGTGGGCTAGATTGCAACTAGAGTAACATGGGAGAAAAAAACATAATTGAGTAATCGCACGAGTAGTATAATAAAATAATCCTTTTCTTCAAGGGGCAGATTGAAATTTGCAACTCTAATTTCTTTCCTTCGATTATCATCTTACGACTCTTCCATCAAGTTAGCGATCTCTCGCCTCTCTCGAACGCTCGCTCACGATCCGAGCTCAATTACAGTCTCCACGACGTGAGATTCATCAATCTTCCTTTTGATTCACTTGATTTCTGACGGTTAGATGATTGAAAAAGATATTGCCTTGTCAATTTTTTGTGTGGCTTAATTTATTGAAGTTTCTTCGCATCTTAGCAGGTCGTAGTAGACGGGAAATTGTACCGTATCAATGGCGAATAAGCCTCAGATCCGCACAAGTAACTCGGCGCTCATAGCAATGATTGCTGATGAGGTGAACATTTCTTCCATTACTTGGTTATGATGTTTCTAGGTTTGCTCTATTAGCGACCTGTTCAATTGTGGATCCATTTGAACGGAGTATCTTTGGTCGTCCTGTTCTGTATGTTTATATCTCGGTTCATTTCTACGTTTCGAGTTTATTAATGTTATATTCATTTGTAAAGATTGAAAAACAGGCATCGATATGTGATGCGGTTTAAAAGCTTGTAGTGAAAGCATTCTACCCTTTCCATTTTTTCATTCTTTTATGGAATTTTTGACAATTTGGCCAATTGGAATCTTCTAGTTGACTAAATCTTTAAGCTGACGGTTCATTTAGCATTGGTTGGGGGTTATAAGGTAGTTTATGAGATATTATTGGTGGCACTAAAGGAAGTTGATGATCAGGTGTACGTTTTTGTGTTTAATGGTGGTAATGTCTTGATATGCCTTACCCAATTATCTGGGTAACCGTATATGAAACTCATAGATGCCAGAAAGTGTTTTTTGCTTTTTCGTAAATTAGAGTCATTATATATGGGGTATGTACTGTTTTCTATTTTTTATACAACTGCTGGTCTCTCTGTGACCTTTGAAATTTATCAGCATGTATTAACTATGGGTTCATCTGATGCTGGCCTGAATCACATTCCTAATACACATTCCGACGCAGGACACAATCACTGGGTTTTTGCTGGCTGGCGTTGGTAATGTTGATTTGAGGAGGAAAACAAATTACCTCATTGTGGACTCAAGTATGCGAAATGCTTATATTTTTTCTAGTTGGTACTATCAATATTTGACTATTGTCTTGCCAATGTCGCTGGCTAACCTAGAATCCCCTGCATCAGAAACAACTGTGAAACAAATTGAAGATTCGTTCAAGGAATTCACCTCAAGGGAAGACATCGCGATAGTGATGATCAGTCAATACGTAAGCTCTCAGCTTTTCCGCTCTCAATTCTCTTTCATCAACCTTGATCATAAAGTTGCACCTGTATCTGTCCGTTTGAATGCTTGACCTGAAGGGAATTATGGGATTTCAGTTTTCATATGTAGGAAACACTGCAAGAATATAATAAAAGCCCAGAGATAGTTGAAATCTTTATTTGCAGTAAATGGTGCGCAGCAGTAATGTGTTCGTTTTGTCTCTCTTGTATAATAGGTTGCTAATATGATAAGGTTCTTGGTAGACAGCTACAACAAGCCAGTCCCAGCAATCTTGGAGATACCCTCCAAGGACCATCCCTACGAGCCCGCCCACGACTCAGTCCTTTCGAGGGTGAAGTTTCTCTTCAACACAGAGTCCGTCGCATCTGATCGGCGCTGAAATATTCGCCCAAAAAAGCGTACGTGTTTGTGCTTTCTCGCTCGAATTTGCTTATTTATTCAGAATTCCGAATACCTATTCCCCTTTGTTTGCTCTTTGAGCCTTTAAGCACTCTGATATGCTTTCTATTTGTACTACCTTTTAAATGGATGTAATAAAATACCTATCATGGCTCAGTCAATAATTCTGCAGATCAAACTTTTTCTAGCGGATGGAGAAATTAGGGTTGATTATTTTGATTATGTAATTAAGGGGAGGTGGCATTAAAGGGACAATGAATTTAGATTATATGGACAAAATTTCAAAATTAAGTAATTAGCGGCGTTATATGCCGTGAAACCCGAAATTTTGCCAATTTTCTTGAATTTGACGTATAATTTAGGGTTTCGACTAAAATTGTGAATGACATTATACGGATAATAACCTTCAAAATAAACCAATCAAAACAGAATGCAACCCCCAAAAACTGAAAAATAGCTTTAACCATGAAAATAATGATTTATGTCTACAAAATAAAAACGATGTTTGGCATTCAAAAGTTGCAGCTTAAACAGGTACTACACTTGGTCCGACTAACATTTTGGCTGCTGAATATTTCGAAATAATCAGTGAAAAAACACAGTTGAAATGAAAAGAAAAAATCACAGAAGTGCAGATTTCAAGCTTTTGGCGAAATTCTCCAACTCCTTGAGACCTTCTTCAGGTGATTTAGCTTCTCCCAATATATTAACCATTGCACTGCCAACAATGACTCCATCTGCTCCCCACCCAGCAATCTGCTTAACGTGGTCAGGCTTCGATATCCCGAAACCAACTGCCACGGGCTTGCTCGTAGCCTCCCAAAATTAAAAAAAAAAAAAAAGACTAAAATATATATATATATATATATATATACATATGCGACGAAATATAGAGATACATAAGTACATACCTCCTTGATTTCTTGTAGAAGAGATTGAACTTTCTCGCTAACAGATGCCCGAGCACCAGTGACTCCTACGGAGCTCACCTACGAACGTGGAAGATTACGAATGTTTTTGCTATTCGATAGTTTTCGATGATTTACAATATGTTTGGTTTGAAGAAAGTAGTGCGGAAAAGAAAATGGAAGATTTCAGTAAGGTTTTCTTTCGTTTTAGGTTTGGAAATTAGTTATCCTTAGTTTTAAGTGTAAACTTAACTACATTTTCTTTTCTATTCCTTAGAGATTTCTTCGATCAACCAAACACATAAAATAGATTTTCTTCTTTTCCATTTCCTTTTCAACTATTTCCCACAAACCAAACACGCCCTTAGAAATAATACAGAGAAATAAATTAATCTTACAAGGTAGACGAATCCTTCTGATGCTTCTACGATGGCCTTCATTCGTTCGGTAGGGGTGGTGGGCGTCGTCAGCAATACCTTCAAGTAATTGACACAAATTTACGATTAAGGTTGTAATAACGACTAATAAACCCCTTTAGAAATGGTGAGGTCATTCTCCAAAAAAAAAAAAAAAGAAAGAAAGCAAAAAACCAGCTCGATATGTTTGTTTGCGGCTTCTTTTCTAAGTATCTCGGTCTCCTCTAGAGGCACGTCGGGGACGACGAGGCCTATTTAAGGAAAACAAAGTTTAGGAATAAGAGACGAATGATTGAGAAAAACACTATCCAATGAAGGAAGGGAGACGAATGTTGGTTACCATGAATTCCAGTATCACTCAGTGTAGCCATGAATTTCTCCACGCCGCGCTTGAGTATGGGGTTGTAGTAAGAGAAGAGAGCAATAGGACAAGATAACTGAGGCACCACCTATATATACACAAACGTGTATAGAAGAGAACAATTTTCCCGACCCAGTTTTTATTTTTTTATCAGTAACTTTGGACTTGATCACTTTTTTGGTCCTATAAGTAACGAGGGTGGTAAATTTCAGGATGATCAACTTAAGAGGTTGCAGTTTTAGGACAACTAACTTTCAAAATCGAAGCAATCTAAGGACAGCCAAACACCAGTGGAAGTCAACTGAACGCCCCCATCACGAGTCGACTGGACGTCACGTCATGCTTGGTGTCCTCAAATTGCTTTGAATTTTGAAAGTTAGTTGTCCAAAAATTGCAACTCCTTAAGTTCGTGTCCTAAAAGTGCCACCCCTCTTAACTTAAAGAACCAAAAACATATTTAACCCTTAATTTAATGAGCCCTTACATCCTTCAACATAGCAATGATTTTATTGAAATCGGTTCCTTTAGCTAAAGAACGCGTGGCAGCAGCCTGCAAGAAAATTATAATAATTTAAACTCGGATCACGAACGAATACATTTGTAATAAAAATCGAACTTAAAACTCGGTTAATGGAATCGCCGACCTGTATGACGGGCCCATCGGCTAAAGGATCGGAATAAGGAACTCCTAATTCTATTATGTCGGACCCACATGAGTCGAGAATCTTCAACGCTTCCGCCGTAGTAGAAAGGTTTGGATCCCCCGCGGTGATGTAAGGAATCAATGCCACCTTTTTTTCGAACGAAGAAAAAGCACGGTTTATTATTACAAGTTCGTAGTCCCTTTTTCTCATATGAGGACACATTGTTGCATCAAAACACAAGTGTAGTAAATATTCACTGTTTCGATCGAAGCCCGAAAACTCGGAGGTTCTAAGGAATCGAATCAATCGCATTTTGAATTAAATTTTCAAGAATAATCCAACACATACAAATTAAACACAAGTATAATAATATTCACTGCTCTTCAATCAAAGCAGAAAACTCGGTAACTTCTAAAGAATCAAATCGATCTCACATTGAATTAGATTATCAAGAACAGTTTTCAACATCACACAAATTAAACACAAGTGTAATAAATATTCACTGCTCTTCAATCAAACACTGAAAACTCGGTAGCTTCTAACAAATCAAATCAATCTCAAGTTTGTAATTAAGCTATCAAAAACACTTCAACACACTATGCCCAGATGCTCAACTGCTGAAAAGCAAGAATGCCAACCCAACGCAACCCAGAAATTAAATGAAAGCATAAAAAGATAAAAATAAAAATGAAATAAAATCATAACCACAAGGATGAAATCAGAAACGTCAAATTAACAACACATATATAAAAGAAATGATTACCTTTCCTTGCTGTTTTAGCTTGGAGAAAGTCTCGGACAGTCCCACGGCTGGGCGAACGGCGGCGAGTCCCGCCATAAGAGGCTTCAACCTTCGTGATTTTACCGTCGGAAAGCTATGAAACGGTGGACGTTGAAGTTTATTGCAAGAAGGCTTCAATTGGATGAGGCAAGATTGCGTTTTTATTACACTGCCGCTCGCCATTTAGATAGAAATTAGCTTCTCTTCTCTCTCTTGTATAGTGGGGTTTTCTCAGACATCGCAAAGGGCTTTCTTTTTGAGTTAATTTCGTTTCAGTCCCACTCAAGCAACTTTCATTTGGATTCTGCCCCAATTGCTTTAAATTTCAGTTTAAAACACTCATCTCAAGTTTGCCTTAGAGTTAAGGACCCAATTGTGCTAAAAAGACCCATTTGCACTCAAGTGTTGCAAAAATTTACAAAGCTATGCCATCACCCCTCACGTTCGGTTTTTTGTATATCTATAATTCTTACAACACCCAAACGCCTTGAAATCTCCGAAATGTTCGACGTTATTGAGCGGAAAACGTAAAATCGAGCTCAATTTCTCATGGGTTCTCGTAACCAAGGAAAATTTCGATGTTATGTTGGAATAATGCTTCAAACTCAATTCGAAAATTTTGGTACAAACACTAGTGAAATCTTGACGTTTGTGCTCGAATAATGTGGATTCACACCAATTCGGATGCGAGTCTTAGTAATTGACACGAAATTACAATGAATGTTGCCGCGACCTAAGATCCAAACATTTTCAATTTCAGTAACAAATCACTTTACATTGGTACGACTTTCTACTCGTACGAAAACACTAACATAAAAAACTATACCATATTCTTAATATTGACGAATAAATGTTGCCTCAGTAATAACAAGTAATTCTTTGAAAAAAATAATAACAAATAATTAGAAAACAATAACGTGTCACGAGAAAGATAAAAAATTCCAGTAACACATCACGTCATTGTGGTACCTGTCTGTTTTGGAAACAACATCCTCAAAAATAATAATAGATGACTAGCACTGAGGAACAAATGTTGCATTAAAAAAAATGAGAAAACAAAAACGATTTATTTCCTATAATAACTACATGCCACTAGTACGGACTAGGGTGTCAAGAGGAAGATCAAAAATTCGTACGACACCCAAAGCGCCCTGAAATATCATATATCTTCGACGTTATTGAGCGAAAAAGGTAAAATCGAGCTCAATTTCTCATGGGTCCTCGTAACAAATGAAAATTTTCGATGTTATGTTGGAATAATACTTCAAACTCAATTCAAAAATTTTGGTACAAACACGAGTAAATCTTGACGTTTGTGCTCGAATAATGTGGGTTCACACCAATTCGGATGTAGGTCTTAGTAATCGACACGAAATAACAACGAATCTTGCCGCGACCTAAGATCCAAGCATTTTCAATTTCAGTAACAAATCACCTGATCTGGGTACCACTTTTTATGCTCGTATGGAAACACTACCAGCAAAAACTATACCAGATTCTTACATTGACGAATAAATATTGCTTCACTAATAACAAATCAGTTCAGTTAACACGTCACTTTATCTAGGTACCACTTTTTACTATTTTGGAAATCCTACCCTAATAATAACAGATTCCTAACATAGGGGAATAAAAGTTGTCTCATTTATAACATATAACGAGAAGACATTAACGATTTGTATCCTATAATAACTACATGCAATTAGTACAAAATAGGGCGTCAAGAGGAAGATAAAAAATTCGTACGACACCCAAAACTCTCTGAAATCACACAAATCTTCAACGTTAGTAATCGAAAAGGGTAAAACCGATCTCAATTTCTCATGGGTCCTCATAAACAAGGACAATTTTCGATGTTAAGTTGGAATTATGCTTCAAACACAATTCAAAAATTTTGGTAAAAAACGAGTGAAATCTCGACTTTATGCTGGAATAATGAGTATTCACACCAATTCGGGTGTGGGTCTTAGTAATCAACATGAAATAACAACGAATTTTGCTGCGAACTAAGATCGAAACGTGTTCAATTTCAGTAACACATCACTTTATCTGGGTACCATTTTCTGCAAGTTCCAGAACTCTATCTTCAAAAATTGTAACAGATTACTTAAGGTAACAATTCTTGCCTCATGTATAATACATAATAAAAAACAATAACGGTTTGTTTTCTATAATAACTACATGCAACTGGTACAGACGAAGGTGTCAAGAGAAAGATCAAAAATTCTTATGCTACCGAAACTCCTCGAAATTGAAGAAATCTTCAACGTTAGTAATCGAAAAAGGTAAAACCGATCTCAATTTCTCATGGGTCCTCATAAACAAGGACAATTTTCGATGTTGAGTTGGAATAATGCTTCAAACACAATTCAAAAAATTTGGTAAAAAAACTAGTGAAATCTCGACTTTTATGCTCAAATAATGTGGATTCACACCAATTCGGTGTGGATCTTAGTAATCGACAATCGATGCTAGTCATGGAACAACGACGAGTAACCTAAGATCGAAACATTTTCGATTTCTGTAACAGATCGTTCTACTTTATTGGCGACCTAAGATCGAATGTTGAGGTTATTAGTTTGATAATGGAATAACGAAGAATTTTGATGGGAAATATTGGAACGTCTGTCAATTAAAAAGCTGGTTGGTAACACTTCATTTATGGGGTTAATTAAGTTTCAGGCCCTATTAGTATGTTTGGGTTTGGGTTCAGGCCCCATTGCAGTGGGCTTTAGTATTAAGGACCTGCTTTTCGAAAAACTAAGCTGTCAGGCCCTAAAATGACGAAAAAGACATATTTAACCCTGACATATGCCAAAATTACGCTGTATACCTAAATAATTCGTTCCAGCCAATTATAACAGTTCGGCGTTGAAAAAGAACACTTCCTTTCACTTGGATAACAACAGTCTTGTATTGAGTACCATATGTTGTCTATTTTAGTAACAAATGACGTCGCAGAAGTAACACAACATTCAAAAATAATACCAATTCCGGCAACATCATTTGTTAATGTGTTACTGCAGGAATCGGTATTATTTTTGAATGATGTGGTACTTCTGCGACTTCGTTTGTTACTAAATAGACGCCATATGGTACTCAATACAAGACTGTTGTTATCCAAATGAAAGGAAGTATTTTTTTCTGCGCAAAACTGTTACAATTGTTCTTGAACCTCCACACGACCATCCCCCCTGTTTTCCTAGACAGAAAATTCATCATTATAGGGAGCAATGCTCGATCAGTGGGAAAAATAGGCTTCGATAGTCCGATGTAATAAATATGTCTGTTAATAACATTTTACTGTCGATAAGTAACGTCTTATGATGTTAAAATAACACTTACGGATTTTACGGTAACAAATCAGTATAATTGGGTAACAGTTATAATTATTCTTGAACCCTCCACCCGATCATCCTCCCCCTGTTTCCCTAGACAGAAAATTCATCATTAGAGGGAGCAATGCTCCTATAATGGATTACCAATTTTCAATCTCGAAACGTGTAATAAGATCGAAACGCTAATGATTCGATCTTTTATAGAAGAACGCTAATGGTCGCCGCGTCGAGTTTAGGGTTTACGGTTTAGGATTTATGGTGTAATACCGCATGATGGAAAACAAAACAAGGTGTTAACAATCGACTGTGTGCTCGATCAGTGTGAAAAATGGGGTTCTGTTAATAACATTTTACTGTCGATAAGTAACGTCTTATGACGTTAAGGTAACACTTGCAGTTGTTACGGTAAAAAAGAGGTCCTTAAAACTAAAAAAAGTCTGACAGGGTATGATCCCTAATTTTAAAATATTATGGGGCCTGACACAAAATTTCCCCTTTATTCTGAGTAGTAATTCATGCATTCTGGGTAACACATCACTATGAACATTCTAAAAGGTTCTAGGTTGTCAGAGATGTTAAAAGTACAATAACTTAATATTACCACATTACCTGCAAATAGTACCACATGTCTGATAAAAAAATAACAATATAAACAAAGGTTATAACAGATTTGTAGCTACAAGAACCACAAAATAGCTAATAAATACCACATTACTATTTCGATTAATTTCATTCATAAATTCATTTCGTTGGGATGTATAAGATTGACATTCATGGAAATAGATGATATGATGAAGCTAAATCACAAATTTCATTAAAAGTAACGTTTTGCGAATGTTGATATCGATATGTGGAAGTTGAGAACAAAATTCATGTAAACACATAGCTTTTCTTTCACAAAATATACTAGTATCTCTTTTGATGAGACATAACGTTATGAGTTCCATCGCAAAAGTATTCAAAGTTCAACATTAAAGTACGAACAACATTTAATAGACCATAAACTCAACATTCGAGACACCAAACCCTAAACAATCGAAAAAATGGATTTGTGAGCGAAAGAAATGAATTTGTAATTTGGTATGAAAAACCTATTATGCAGTATCAATATCAACAATAGTGTTAAAAATTGGATTTGTAGTGTTCTTCTATATCGGACATTCGGTATTATTGGCAAGTAATGTGGTAATATTCCCTGACAATATAGAACATTTCTTGAAACGTTTCAATTTCGAGAAAAAAAAACCAAGTTCGCATTGTCTTACATTAAAATATATGATTTAATGAAGCTAAACTACATATTCATTGGAAAGTCACGTTACGTGAGCATTGGGGTTAGTAGTCCAATGTTGATATCACTAGTAGTGTAATCAAAATGATCACCTCCATTGGAATGTATGTATTACACTCTATCCTTATGTTGTTAATCAAAATCCATTGTATACGTTTCACATTAAGACGTTAATAATATCAACATATCCTTCGTGAACTACCTTGGAGCCATTGACGTTAAAACCCTAAACCTAAACCCGTAAGTCTAAAACGTAATTTGAAATGAGTGATTTCGTACCGGATAAGCCACATTTTATACCTCTTTACTGGCGGGTTGTACCACATTATTTGACGAACTCTCTTGTTGCCAAACATTGCAATTCTCGCCTAAATTATTGAGATCCCGCCTAAATTGGGTAACACAAGTTATGTAGAGGATAACAATTAATAACTTAATGCTACCACTTTCTTATTTCAGAAAATTAGGCAAAAATCTGTATTTATATTCGACAACCTTGAGCGACGAACAATAGAGCCAACACGGTATCTCGGTGATTTGATCAGGATATGAGTCTCAAATTTGTACGAAGTATCTTCAATTTCGACCAAATAGGGATTTGATTTCATCAATTTTTATTATTTGCGTCAAAATAATTTCGAAAATACACCCATAAAATCAAAACGTATACCAAATGAGAGTTTTTCAATACCTATTAACTGTTTTACTAGGACAGATGCTTGGCCGTCCATACCACGTTTTCGGAACAGTGGTTTAGGCAACAATCCGGCGATTGTATTTAAATTTCGACAAACCATGAGCAACGAACAATAGAGTCGATACCGTGTTTTGGCGATTTGTACAAGATGTGGGTCTCTCAAATTGGTACAAAATATCTTCAATTTCGACCGAAGCGGGATTCGATTTCACCGTGTTTTAATTATTTGCGTCATAAGAATTCGAACAATTTACCCGTAAAATCGAACATTCGAGACCCAAATAACATGATAAACCGTTTATGACACATCCAACTTGGTTTGGTGCAGGTCGTGCAGATGGAAATAATATATACGATCGATTGTTTCGAACGAGTTTCCAGTGTTATAGTGATACCAGATATTTGGCATTAGGTACCAAACCCAACTTACTCGAACCTTAAAATCAGTATATATACCATATGCTATCTTATCAATACTGGTTAACAGTTTTACGGTGACAGATGCATGACTATCCATACCACGTTTCGGAAACAATTGTTTAGGCAACAATCCGACGATTTTAAATTTCGGCAAACCATGAGCGACGAACAATAGAGACAATACTGTGCTACATCGATTTGTTCAGGATATGAGTCTCTTGAATGTGTACAAAATATCTTCAATTTCGACCGAATTGAGATTCGATTTTCACCGTGTTTTTATTATTTGTATCGAAAGAATTCGAAAAATTTACCTGTAAAATCGAACATTCGAGACCCAAATAACATGATAAACTGTCTAGGACACACCCAACTTTGTTTGGTGCAGGATCTGTGTTCGTGCAGATGGAAATAATATATACGATTGATTGTTTTTCGGTCGAGTTTCCATTGTTATATCGATACCAGATAATATGTATTTGGTATCAAATCCAGCTTACAGTTACCTTTAAATCAGTATATATACCATATGTCAGCTTATCAATACATATTAACTGTTTTACGATGACAGATGCATGACCATCCATACCACGTTCTGGGAACAGTTGTTTAGGCAACAATCCGGCGATTTTAAATTTCGGTAAACCATGAGCGACGAACAATAGAGTCAATACTGTGTTTTGGAGATTTGTTTAGGTTAAAGATCTCTTTCGTACAAAAGATCTTCAATTTCGACCGAATCGGAATTCGATTTCATCGTGTTTTTATTATTTGCGTCAAAAGAGTTCGAAAATATACCCCTAAAATCGAACACTTCGAGGCCTGAATATCAAAAAAATAAACCATCGTGGATAGATCGAGTTTCGTTTCTGAGGATCGTTCGAACGAAAATAGAAATCTGCCAGATTTTTTGATCGTAAAAAACGTGGTTAACGATGGTAACAGAAAACATGTTCTGGATACCTCTTATTATACAGCTTTTGTAGGCGTATTTTGGTCAGATCAACTTTTTGGTCCTTTTCTCTAACTTTGAAAGATATCGGGTCCTTAATACTGAAATTCATACTGATAGGGGCTGAATCATATTTCCAAACTTAAAGAGGGGCTGAAACGAAAAAGCCCCTTTCTTTTTTTTTATGTTAATGAATGCGTTAATCTCATTTTATTGCACTGAACAACAATAATGGTAAATTACGGTAAGAATAATATTTAATCCTATTCGACTGTGTGAAAATACACACAGTCCTAAGTGAGATTTGTTAGGTGAATGAACTGCATACATAATATAATAGTCTCGATTTAATTGGTAAAGAACAACACTAAGTCCTCGTTTGGTTAACAAATTTATATTTAGGAGGGTTTAAATAAGTAAGGTTTATATAAAACAAATTAATGGATATAAATAAAATGTTTGTTTGGTTAGTGGGTTTAAATAAACACATGTGAGGGGTGGATTTATCTAAATCCGTCTGCATGTGTTTAGATGATTTTATATAAACCCATGGTTTAGATAAACCTGCGAACCAAACCCACTAAGCTATCATAAACCCACCTTTAAAATTTTCAACCAGTGTTATAAAAATATTATTGTGATTAATATTTATATTATGATTATTATGATAATATATTTATTAGAGAAAAATATTTAGAGAGGGGATATAAGTATGAATCAATTTCAATACTGGTGTGTTTTACAATAACTTAAGGTGCATATTTATAGGCAAATTTATCAAATTACAACCACAAAATAAAATATTACATTCTCATAAAATAATTACAACTAATTTACAATCTCATCTATTTCATCCTTATTTAACCACTTCATATACATCCACTCCAATATTTCATAATAACTACAATATTTCTTAATAACAAGTAGTTTATATGTGAGGCATAATAGATAAAAACTATGAAAAAATGTTGATATCTATCTAATTAAGGAACAGTTTTTCCAAGTCAGACTTCGATCTAGAAATTGGTCGAGAGTGTTTAGCATTAGTTATTGCATAGTGTAGAATGTTCATTCAAAACTAGTATTCATTTATATTTTATAGATTGGTTGGGTGAATTATGATATTTTATTGTTTCTGTTACAATAAATATTATAGACGCTGCTTGATTTATCATGATTTATAAGAATATAATTATTTAATATAAGGTCCAACGGTCCACTTAAGTAACTAATAAAAGATGGAAAACGAAAAAACACATAATGATCCATGATCACACCAGCATAGGTTTATTAATCTTATCTGCTTTACCTTCCTTAATGCTATTTTACTAAACTACTTTGCCTTTTTCTATGTTGATTGAATTGCCCGTCATTATTTAGGAAAATCATTTATCACTAAAATGATTTGAAGTCATAAGTCATGAAACACGTTGGAATTTATTTTTATTTTCGGCCCCATTAGTTTGAGATTTGCAATATGAAAGTACTCGTTTTTTTCTTCATTATCACATTATTTCAGAGGAAGGAGACTTTATTTGCGACGAAATGTATCAGCTATAAAAATCAATGTTTAGATTTTATGGCTCTTGTCCTTTTTCTTCATGAGAATTACTTCTCGTGATTCTTTTCTTATTTTCAAGTTTTTCACTATTTTCCTCTACATAATATTTTTGGATTGTTTGGAGGTATAATCACACGTCAAATTTTGACAACGTTTATATGAGAGTGGGACAACTCCGACTTTCAGTGAAACTATCTCATTATCCGCTGCTATGAGACGACCACGAATTCTGAAAGGGCCAAATAGTCCTGACCAAATGTACCGTCCAAGTCTGACATAATAGTGAAGAAGTCTTAGTATCTTATGATCGGTTGCGTGTTTAAAGGGGGTGAATAAACACTAGCTTCTTTTTCGGTTTTTAACCGGTTAAGGTTAGACCCCGGTGCTTGATGTTTGTGTAAGTGACTTGTGCGGAAGCAAACCGGTCGATTTTGAACCAAGACCGGATATGAGGTGTGATTTGTTTGTGTGTGTTTGCGAAAGACACGAATTTGTTTCTGAAAGTTCGGCCAAAAATCTCTTACGTCTCCCCTTCTTCCCCGCAAGGATGACACCACTAGAAGACTCGGTTTTACAACCCCCGTGCACAACTTCTTTAGGTAAACTAACACAGCACAACCCACACGGCTATACTCGGGTAACTAAACTCCTAGACACCACTTAGACACCTTTTTACACCACTTCTACTTTCAAGAGCTTTTACAGTCTCTTGAGAACAATTCACTCACTAACCGAACCGGGCTAAATAGTGAGGACACCACCTACTTTCTCTTCTTTGCTTGATAAGCGTTTAGTTTGATCTTTTGTTCGTTAGAATTCTTAGCAAAGCACACCCCTCTTCAGCTTGTCTTCCTTCTCATTTATAGTTGAAATTTGAAGTTGTAGCCGTTGTGAGATAGCTCTGTGTACTGGACAGTTCATTAATTGACTTACCCAAAATGGGTCTGTCCGGTCTTTGCGGCAGTAGCTCTGTGCCTTCTGAGTTATTCCTTCTTTAGTTTGGCTTGACTTCAACTTGGTTCTTTCTTGTCAGCCTTGTATTAATTCCCTGTCAGAATCTTCAATTTGTCCTATTTTGAGTTTTTGAATCTTCATCAACGTGGCACATTCGGTACTAGAATTGCAGTCTTATCAAGTTCTGGTACATAGTCTTGATCATGTATTTGCTTGCGCTGTTGTACTGCTATGTGTTCCAGGTTTCTCCTATGTTTTTCGGTAATCTTAGTTGAGTTCAATCACCAAAACTATAAATCTGGGTTAATTTAAATTCACGATTTCTGTCAATTTCCACCTTTTTGGTGATTAACAAAACTAGGAGATACCAAGAATTTAGGCACTTAAACCGATCATTTTGGATTTTGTATCTTCTTCGTCCAGATAAATATGTGAAGGCTCATTCTGAGAAAATGTTTGCAAGGAAAATTGATTCTAGACTCTCCCTCAAAATTACATTAAAATGTTCGACGTAATTCATAATGACTTACGTGTCTGTAAAAATATAATTAAAATATGCAGGATTCATTAGATACCGAAAAAAGAATTAAATTAACCCTGATTAGATCCCCATCCCCGTCCCCGCGTCGACGGGGAATGTAACGACCCAACTTCCTAGATTCGTATTTTGGCGGATTTTCACAGCTAAGCAGCGAAAAACCCATTTAATTAAAACTTTTAAAATATAATAATACCAGTACGTTCGATGTCTAATCCATAAGTTCAAACCCAAACACATTTTGATTCATTTGGCTGAAGCCCAATAAGTCCAAGCCCAAATTCAAAAACACAAAACATAAACTCGTTCCACAGGTCGCGTCCCATGTACCGCGCCGCCCTCAAAAGTCCGTGGAGTCACCGCCATCAGCCGTCTTACCTACACACGTAAACCCTGAGCTTTTGCCCAGTAGATGAAAATATGCATGAATGCAAATGCTCTCACATCCCAAACTCGACACATCTCACAAAATGCACGCTCGACTCTTTTCTCATATCTCATCATCATCTCAACCGATCTCATCACAATACATCAGGGCCCGAGGTTAGGAACTAAAGGCAACACGCGCGCAGGGGTCAGTAGCTCGGGAGGCCCCTCTCCCCACAAGGGTCAGTAGCTCGGGAGGCCCACTCCCCACATCTCAATCATATAGTGCGCCTTAGTCCTAACCTCACTACTCATACAATTCGACGACCATCACTCGGTCATAAACTACCCAACTCAACATCACTATACAATATTACCGTGACTTTCCACGATCCTTTCCCCTCGTAACACGTGTATGCAAATGTCGTGCAAGTAAAATGCAACACATAAAAATGCAATATCTATATCACGTATCGGCCCGAGGTATCAGCTCGGTCCGATCTGAAAACTATCGTACTCTAAATAATCGGGCCCAAAGCCCGTGTTCCGAATTTATCGACCCGAAACCTTACTCATCGAACTCTCCCTCCGAATTTCACTAAGGTTTCAAAATTTAATTATTTTCACTTTTAAGTCCCAAATTTTTAAAATAATACTTAAATTCCTAATTTAGAAATATTTTTCCAAATTTTCCTTAAAACCCCACAATCTCATAATTTTACTTTTAAGGACGCAAATTTGAAAAATTTAACTTAAAATCTGAAAATCTTTGATAATTATAAAATGACCCGAAAATTATTCTCAAAACTTATTTAACACCCAAAAATTTTCTCAAATTTACAAATCTGCCCCGGATTTTAAAATTTCAGTTTAAGTCCCGAAAATTTTCAGAAATTACATATCTGCCCGGATTTTTAAATTTTTTTAGTTTGTTCCGAAATTTTCAGAAACTACAAATCTTCCCGGATTTTAAAACTTAAAGATCTGTCCCAATTTTTTTTTTTAGAAATTTCAGATTTGTCCCCAAACTTACATAAATTTACAGTTAACCCCAACCGAATATTTTTAGTGTTTATTTAACCCCTCGGAGATTCTGAAAATTGCACAAAACCCCTATTTGAGTTTTTTTTTTACATTTATTTAACTCCTTGGAGATTTTTGAAAATTGCACAAAGACCCCAACCAATTTTAAAAATATTTATTAAGCACCTCGGAAATTCTTAAAATTGTTCTAAGGCCCCAATCGACTTTAAAAATATTTATTTAACACCTCGGAATTTCTGAAAATTTCTCCAGTGCCCCAATCGACTTTAAACTATTTATTTAACACCTCGAAAACTTCTGAAAATTATAACGTGACCCTAACCGAGATTTAGAATATTTATTAAATACCCTAAACCTCTGAAAATTACACAAATGACCCCAACCTAGTTTTAGTATATTTATTTTAGACCTTTAAATTTAAAAGAAACCCTAGAAAACCCTAATTTATACTAATACCCGAAGTTGCTCCTAAATCTCCTAATTTCCAATCTTCCTACCTAAACCTCGAACATTTTACGACCTAAACACAAGTAGCATGAAAATTGAACGGCATAGAATGGTGACGACACACAAGTATTCATATAGCAAGCATGAGATCACGTTCGAGCATATATTAGCATGTAAATCACAAATTTCATACGATCACGTTACTATGCAACATGTAGAAATCACGAGTTAAAAAAAATGTTTACGCGTGTAGGTGATCTTCACCTACCTTACGTCCGTAGAGAGCTACGTTACTGGTTATTTTTGTGTGATCCCGACCCAAGAACTTTGATCCCGAGCTCCTCCACGTGTTCGCGGGTTTATTATTATTATTTTCTTTCTCTTCCTAACTCTTCCTCTCTTCCTCTATTTATAGATGTCCTCATAGAGTATTAGGTGATTAGGTTTTGATTTTAGGTATTTAGTTGGTTTTTATTTTACATTAGGTGATTAGGTTTTGTTTTTAGGTGATTAGGTTTTGGTGTGTTGTTTAGGTGATGATAAGGTCATTTTAATTTAATTATTATTATTATTATTATTATTATTTTATTTCATTTTATTTTATTTTCGGTCCCCCCTTTTAATATTTTATTATTATTATAATTATTATTAGTATTATTATTTTATATTTTTGGGCCAAAATTCCTAACCTCTAATCTATCTGTCACACTCGGACCATTATTCTTCATTTGGCCCATAATTATTTTCGGCCCATTTAAAAAAATTTGGGCCAAATTGTAAATTCTTGTCCCAATTCAAGAAGAAACTGGATCTTGTTCGAAAATAAATTTTTGAAATTTCGAACATAAGTGAAATAATCCCGTATTAAATTTTTTACGGGTATTACAGGGAATCCCCATCCCCGCGAACTAAACAGGGAAAAATCGTCCCCATTCTCGTCCCCGCCCCAGCGGGGATTCCCCATACCCACGATTTTTAAAAAACATATATTGTTTATTATAATATAAATTGGATATATTATTTAAATTATATTTTAAATATTACTTATATTATAATATTAAATAATGAGTAGAGATTATTATTTTAAACTATAAATAATATAAACTATGTATAAAAAATATTATTTAGATATCAAATTAAGATGGCGGGGTCCTTGCCCCGTCCCCGCCTACGAGGAAAAAAAATCCCCATCTCCGCCTCGCGGGGATTAAAGTTCGGGGATACCCCTCCCCGTTCGGGGCAGATGCACCCCATTGACAAGCATAGCTGCAATCCAAGAATCATTAAAACAATAAGGGCTCATTAAAACTTATAGTCATGTAATTTATTAACATGTATATCAAACGACCACTTAAGATAACGTTTGGTACGTGAAATTTGATGTGTCCAGCATTGAATATTCAATCGTGTGCAAGATGGTCTACACACTCAAATGAGTAAACGTATGCACTAACGTTTACTATTTTGGACCTTAGCTTGTAATTTAGCTATAAAAGGGCATTATGGTTTCAATGATAAAGCACCCCAATATACGAGCGATAGAGAGAGAATAGTGAGAAAAAAAACTTATCCAACTTTGGGTGGATAAGGGTGAGAGCAGGTGTAGTTTTGGTGAGGTAGTTGGGAGTAGGTTCAAATACATTATCCGGGTGGGTAAGGGGTCTCGAGTTTGGGTTTAAACACGAGTGTTAGATTTGTATGGTGTAATATTCTCAATATAGTAAAACTGATGCTCTCCGTGGAGGTAGGCGGTATTGGCCGAACCACGTAAAAATCTCAATTCTCTATCGGTGTCACTTCGGCTTTATATTGTTCCAACAAAATGTCACGTGTCCAAAATAATCCTTCCACTGGGCACGAAAAGCGGATACGATCAAATTATGAGGATAGCCAAAATTCGGCGTTGGCTATACACGGGGAGAATCGTAGAGGAAGGTTTAACGGCAGGAAATTTGGAGGTACCAGCAGGTCCAAATTAAATGATGGCGTGAAGGGTGTGGTGTGCTACAAGTGGGGTGAGCTGGGACATGTCAAAAGAAACTGCCCAACTTGGAGGAAGAATGACAAGAATGGCGAGAAAAATTCCACAACCATGATAGTACCATATTTGCTCCGAAAGATACGAAAAGTTCGGTTTTTAGCTGACGGATACCGTCATGTGGTTCGTGGTGTTGGGACTGTGAAGATCAAAATGACTGACAGAGCGGTGCGGGCTTTAGGTGTTGTGATCTTTATGCCAATGTTACGGAAGAATTTTATATCTTTGGGCCAGCTAGACTCCAAAGGCTATGGTTCATAGCAGGGGGAGTCTGCAAAATCACACGTGGCAGAAAGGTCCTACTGAAGGGGAATAGCGTGGAGGTTTGTCTCGTGTGGACGGGAGTATAGTATAAAATACTCTGACATATGATTGTATCGTGGGTACCGATGGATCCACGAAAGTCGTGCGCGCGTGGTGCAAATGCAGACGATGGTGCGAAGAAAAGTCCTGCTGGAGAATAGGTTGCATCGAAGTCCCTCTTCAGAATTGACGGGTAGAGTCGGTTCGACAGTTGCACATAGGATTGGCCGCGGATTGAATCAAGTAGATAGGACCAGAATTATTGATTCGGATTATGTGTAAGTGCTACAAGGAAGGCCAACGGGCGTTCATATGATTTACGAACGGATTACTCTCATATTCAGACTCGGATGGACACTTGAAGATGCTGAATAATGCTGGAGGGGCGATTCATGTGTCCAGCATTGAATATTCAACCATGTGCAAGATGGTCTACACACGTAAATGAGTAAATGTTTGCATTGACGTTTACTATTTTGGACCTTAGCTTGGGAATTTAGCTATAAAAAGGCATTATGGTTTCAATGATAAAACACTCCATTATATGAGAGATAGAGAGAGAATAGTGAGAAAAAAAACTTATCCAATTTTGGGTGGATAAGGGTAAGAGCGGGTATAATTTTATTGGGATAGTTGGGAGTAGGTACAAATACATTATCCGAGTGGGTAAGGGGACTCAAGTTTGGGTTTAAACACGAGTGTTAAATTTGTACGTGCAATATTCTCAATATAGTAAAACTGGTGCTCTTCGTGGAGGAAGGCGGTATTGACCGAACCATGTCATAACTTCTCTATCGATGTCATTTCGGCTTTATATTGTTCCAACAAAATTGTCGCGGGGTCGAAATAAACGTCCACTGGGCCCGAAAAATTACCGCACAACCCCAACAAAATTACTGCGTGGAAAGCACCATCAAAAACCAAATTAGCATACCAAACACATTACAAAAGTCAAAATAATCTAATATAAGAAAAGAAAAATCACACGCCAAGGGTTATTCATGTAAAATAGTTAACACCATTCCATTCCTTCTTCCGAGTACTAGTCTTGTATTTATACCTCAATTCAATAACAAGCGAATCAACAACAGAAAACGCAGAAGAATTGAACGATATTTTTAGCTCGTCATTTCTACCATGGCCAATAATACGACGCCGTGCGACGACTTCCTCGACCAAATACTCGCCTTTCCTAACTACAGCGCTTCCGCCCAGCAACCCATAGCCGACGCCGCCGCACCTCCGATGATGCTCCACCTCGCCGGCGGTGGGTATCCTCTGGGGCTGAGCCTGGAGCAGGCGAAAATCAGCGGCGGATACTCGATTGACGCGCCGGCTACGGCGAGTGGTAAACCCAACTTATTCCTCGGCGAGCCCATCGCTTCGTCGTCATCTGTTCAACAGGCGCTTGCTCTTCTGCTGCTATTACACTCTTTTTGTTCTAATTTATTTTGCCTACTGGCGGAAAACTATGACTGAAAAGGAAGAATATTTTGCAGATGGGCTTTCAACCCGCGGCGGGTCCACAGCCACCGCCGCCGGCGACGACTACTCGGCCGAGGGTACGAGCCAGGCGAGGCCAAGCCACCGACCCTCACAGCATAGCAGAGAGGGTATATATGACTATGGCAACCTTAAAATTCTACGATTCTAATTCTAATTATAATGAAAATTAATGTTGCTTTTCTGTTGTATTATATTATAAAATACGACAGCTGCGAAGAGAGAGGATCGCAGAAAGGATAAGAGCACTCCAAGAATTGGTTCCCACTGTTAACAAGGTTCTCTCATCTTTCTATCTTTCTTTGCCTCTATTTTTTATTTATTTTCTCTTGCGTTATTTCTGCTCTATTATGTGCAGACTGATAGAGCAGCCATGGTTGATGAAGTTGTGGATTATGTCAAGTTCTTGAGACTCCAAGTGAAGGTATTATATTATTACCGTTCTTCCATTGATAACTCCTATTGATTGTCGGAATCCATCTAATATCTATTTTGTGCCATGTTTGAGTTGCTGAGCATGAGCAGATTGGGAGGAGACACAAGAGGAACAGATATGCCCACCATCCTAGAGGTGTAGTGTACTAAGGGTGGCATGGACAATAGCTTTCAAAATTAAGCAATTTAAAACATTATACATCATAAACCTAGATTTTGCTCGAGATAGTTCCAGCCAATTTTGGGTTTGGCATCCATAATTTTCACAAGATTAAGCAATTTTGAGACAAAATCTAAGGTTCTCACTTAAAATGTACCGAAATTGCTTAATTTTGAAAGTTGTTGTCCCTAAATTCTTTAGTTCCCTATAATGCCGCTCGTAAAGTTATCCGTGTTTGCGTGACTAATTTTATTGCAAATTTTTTCCGTTTCTTAAAAGGACGAAAAGGGCGGCGGGGGAAGAAGATACGAGTGGGAAAGATGGTCGAACGAAGGCACGGAAAGACAAGTGGCTAAGCTCATGGAGGAGAACGTCGGGGCGGCCATGCAGTTTCTCCAGTCGAAGGCGCTCTGCGTCGTCCCCATTTCGCTCGCCTCTGCGATTTGCCGCGCGCCCGAGCCCGAGACCGATCCCCAGTAGTAATTGATAGTGGAAAAGGTCAACAAACGCACCTTATTTCCTTTTTGCTAGTAGAAGATGAAAATTTTGTCAAAAGTTGGGTGACCTATGCAGCTTTTTTTTTTGTGTCTTAGTAGTGGGATGTACATAGGGACTAGATGGTGTTGTAGTGGCTTTTGATGGGACCCCTTTCCTCGTTTTGTAAGCACACTGTTTGGTAGGCGGAATTTCTGGCGTGGAAAAGACAGAAGGAAAACAATGATAGCATCTTTAGACTTTGAGTGTCGTATCATCACACACTTAGACTTCCTTTTCCTTTCCACGTCGTCGGAATCTTTATAATCCCTCCGTCCCGTTATTTTAATCACATAGATTAGCGGACACGCAAATTATAATAGTATTATTATAATAATATATTACAATGAAAAGATAAAAAATTATATATTTTAACATGTTTTTTAAATATATTTAATATTATTATATTGATTGTTTGTGATAGTTTTTTTTGCTAAATAAGGAAAGGTGATAAAATTATTGGGACGTTCGAAATGGAAAAAATGTAATAAAATTAGCAGGACGGAGGAAGTACCAAACAGAGCCTTAGCAATTCAGTACTTGTCAAGCTATGAGGATGCGCGAAGAACACAGATTCATCCAACAACGATATTTGTAATGACTCTCAATATCGTGAAATTATTACCTCTTTCATAGGGGCAGACGATATTAGTTGAACAACATATTCTTGCATGCTCTGATGTAATTTAACTCTTGCATCATATAAAAATTATATAGCGGTGTCTAAAGCAACTACCGTTTACCCTATTTTCTTCAGAAATTTTGACTAATACGAATCTCGAATAAAATCTTATTCATCAAGGAATTTGCGTCTTTCATGGAAAAATAGGAACTGTAAACAAACAATGCACAACATCCATGGGCTTTTGGGTCGATCTCAAATAACTCAAGCAAGCCCCCCCGCATCTGATTAATGAAGAACGCAGAGTCGTAAACGAAAAATCAAAGCAATAGTTAATAACTCTGTTTCAGCAAGCATCGAGATCCCGACAGGGAGGAGCCTTAGCTTCGGATAGCAAAGTCGTGTTCCCGCCCTCAGGTCCCGAATTGATGCGGTTAGGATTCTGTGTTCCCAGCTGAAATACCAAAAGTAGTGTTATATAATTTGTATTGTAGGACACAAATGAATTGAACAACTTTAGTAGCAAAAACTCACCGGTGGCTTCTCCCCTCTTCTGAAGGCCTCGACAATCTCGATTGCTCGTTTTGGGGTAAGGTCCTCCTGAAGAAAAATAAAGATGTAACAATTCAGAAAAGATGCTCATGTGATAGAATTCTGACCTTTTTTGGTAAGATAAATACATTAGTGTTTTAGTGGAGCACCACAAAAGGGGTAAGGTCTTACATAATAATTATAATTGTACCCCTCAGACCCATTGGAATAATCGGCAACTGTAATCATAGGAGCATTCACACAAGATCCCTACGCAGACCAATGAGTGTCATCATAATGTATATTAAAAAATACTCAATGCTCAATGCAAAAAGATCAAATCAAGAAATACAACTGACCATGCATTCCATTTCCCCAACAGAGAACAAGCCATCTCTAGTTACCTCTGCAATGTAGATCAGATGGGTATAAGTCAGAGGGAGAGGAAAAAAAGAAGTAAAGCAGCCTACAAAAGGATACAGCTTTCGGGTCACAAATATCATATAGGAATTCACCATTGCGCTTGACTCCAAGGTGTTTCAGAAGTGCATCTTCAATTTCTCTAGAACCACGAATCATGCAAGGAGTAGTGCCACACACCAAAAGGTGGTATTTGCCAACCTTCAATTGCAATTACGTAACTCTTTCAATATTGGCAGCGCTAACTGTGCCATAAAGTTAGAAGTCAGCAATGGTCAGAAGAGTGACAACTGGCAATTGTACCTTTGCTCTATTGAACATTGAGTAGAAGGTTGCCACTTCATACACACGAATTGGAGCAACTTCCATCATTTTAGCTACCTACGGAAAGCAGAAAATAAAACACGCAAGACCATTCTGATATGCCAACTAGTTTAAATCTAATATAATGTTCACATGTGATGATCTTATGCAGAACAAATCGATGGTAGTATCAAGGTACATGGTTCATGGCTGCAACAGGAAGCCAACCACCATGTTGCTGTTGTGCAAGATCAAGCAATGGTATTGCAGCCGATTGCTTGTAGTTGGATGGATAGTTGGACAGTATCTCCTTAACCTGCGGATATTTAACGATTTAATTACGTCTGCGATACAAGAAAATTGAAGCTTGAGCAGTAATATCTTGATTCAAAACACATACAAATATTACGTAAAAAATCTAACGTGAGGATGAAACATTGATGCCAAAGGAATTAGAAGGACAAACCATTTGCACCTATCCTTTCCTAGATAACTATGATCACCTTCTAAGATGGCTAAATACTTATACGATTCACCTCCACAAAAAAGGCATTTCATTTAAGCAATAAAAAGACAAAATAGAGTATGTAATAGACTTCAACCGTCAGGTCACAAACTCACTAGACCAAAAATGCTGCCAATAACTGAGCTAGCACGCATAAAATGTAAATCCAATGGCTGCATTACATAACGTGCCCAATCATTAAAAACAATAAGATGTAGGATTCCATGAAACAAACCAAAGTTTATCAAGAAATATGAATTTACTAGCGCAAATTACCTTTTGTTTGTTAGCTTCGTTGAATTCCCATGGTAGGTCGGGACTGTTATCGGGACTGTCAATGTGCTTCACTCCCAAAAGAAAAATCAAGTCAAACGAATTGAGATAGGACACTATAGAAACAGAAAAGAAACTACAATCAGAAATGATAAAAAGAGAAGAACCAAGATAAACTAACATAATTCAATGCCGTTGAAAATGATCGCGACGCCTGCACCAGACATAGTTTCAGATTAGTTCAACAGATGCTCCGAAATCGGAAATTACATAAATTAATCGAAGATTTCCTAAATCAATGGAAAACAGGCGAATTAGATCACAAACGAGAATTACCTGAGGGAATCTACAAAAAGTTTGACGGATCTCACGTAGACGTTGAGAGGCAAGCCGGCCGAGCATCTTCTCCGTTAATTTCAACGATTCTGAGCTGAAGAACTGGGGAAGAAAGGTTGTGGAGAGAGTAATGGGAATAAATCGAGCTCACAGTTGTTTGCTAGTTTCAAGCAAGGTGTAGTGACGCGTGGTTTACACGACCATTAATGGGCCGTTAAGCCCAATTTCCACTTAAAATTGGGCTTGTTATGATATTAGATTGTAGTTTTTTCTTGGGGCGATTGGGGTTCTGGCCCCTAGCTAAGTATTTTTTAGGGTTAAGGACATACGAAAATTAGTTTAAGGACCTGTTCTTGAATTTTACTTAGTTTAAAGGTTGTCTGACGAAAATACCCCTATAAATATTATGACAAGTGGTATCCAGCACCATTGTTGTGTTATCACGTCGCAGTATATCGTTATCGCATAACAAGCGGTATTACCACGCACAAATGCGTTACTGTATATCCAATAAGTGGTATCAACACAATAAAATATAGTTTTTTAAGCGTATGCTATTAACATGCTTTCTTGACAACACTTCATACTTCCGCGGTACCACTTAAAATTATTTCTGCGTAATACTTCATGCTTTCCGAGTAACAATTGATGCTTCCCGAGTAACACTTCCTTGTTTCTGGCTATTAACATACGCGGTAACACTTCAGTATTTCTGCATAACATTTCATGCTTTCCGAGTAACACTTCATGCTTCACGGGTAACACTTCATTGTAATCATTTTTTTGTAATAGAATGCAGTTAACCCAATGAAGTGTTATGCAGAATTCATGAAGTGTTACTCTATAGCTAATAAGTGGTATCAACAGAATAAAATTAGTTTTGGAGCATGTGCGAGGTACACTTCTTGCTTTTCTAGTAACACTTCCTTATTTCTGGATAACACTTTCCAGTAATTCATGAAGTGTTACCACTTCAGGTTTTTCTGGTAATACTTCCTTATTTCTGGATAACACTTTCCTGTTTTTTATGAAGTGTTACCACTTCATGCTTTTCTGGTACCACTTTCTTATTTCTGAATAACACTTTTCTGTAATTTTTCATGTAATTATGCTTTTTTGGTACCGCTTCCTTATTTCTGGATAACACTTTCCTGTAATTCATGAAGTGTTACCAGAATGCACAAAGTGGTACCCGTCGAGTGTTTGGAATAGCTGATGGCAATCCTGTATAATTTTCGAAAACAGGAAGGGGCAAATGCGTCGTTTTGCTCAAAGTTGGTCCTTAACTTTAAGACAAAACTTGAAATAGGTCCCTATCTCTATTGTAAACCTTATTGGGTCCTAAACCCTAATGAAAATATGCAAATTGGGCCTGAAACTTAGTTAACTATATTTTCTTTATCTTTTTTTCTAGGAGATTGCTCCCAAAGGTAACTTATCTATATTTTCTTGATGGGTAATTATAATGCATGTCACTACATTGTACCTTTTTTATTGCGTAAAACTCTCTTGTGTTTGTCTAAACTTAGCAAGTTACTCCTTGATGTTATATAAATTTAGTTCGTACTCCCGATATTGTCTAAAACTTCACACTACACCCCCTAATTAGGTGTAAATACAAGGACTGCATGTTTAAATAAAAACATGGGGATGCTTTACGCGATTTACAAATCATAGGGCTTCTGGTACTTTAGTTTTTCAGCCATGTATTGGTAAAACCAACCCAAGTAGCTCATCGAAAATCCAAAATTTCGACAATGTTTCAAAAATTCTATGATATTTGATGCTTCCAACGTGGCTAGTGTTAAACTAGATAAAACCCTAATAAGTCACATGTGCCCCACATCGGATAATTTCGAAGAGATTGAGTACCTTATAAGTTTATGGACTACTCCACCTATTACGAATTGACTTTTTTAGGCCTAGTCTTCTCCTAAGTGAGTCCATGATAGGCCCAATAACAAAGTTTTACAGCTAGCGAAGGCTATTTCCCGAAAATACTAGGATGGCTTGGCATGGCCAGCTTTTCGATTTTTGTGGCCCTATTTTTATACCATATGGAGGCCCAATATTTACGTAAATAAATACAACTTCAAAATTTATTGGGTCAGGTTTTATTAATTATAAGATATTGAGCTTTAAAACGATGATCCTAAAAGCTATATATAGAGGTCATTTAACTATGGAGGCCCTAAAATTTTTGTGGCCCTGTGCAGCGGGCCAGGATGCACAGGCCCAAATCCGGGCTTACTTAAGTTCTTCAAGAAAAGAAAGCAAATGGCTATAAGGCCATCTCCAACCGAAAAACCTATTCTCAAACACAAAAATACAATAAATGTCACATCAAACAGTAATTCTTCTCAAACAATTAAACCCATTTTCAAACTCAAAAGAATCACACCAAATCTATAACTTTTCAATACTACCCATATATTTTACATCTTTACAAATTAGACAACAGTTACACCAAAAAAATTAAACAATGATATTATTTTAAATTCAATAAAATAATATTATTAATACAGTAATATTATTTTATTGTACAATAATATTCTTTTATTGTACAATAATATTATTTTATTGTACAATAATATCATTTTAAATTCAATAATATAATTAGTACAATAATATTATTTTTAAATTCAATAATAAAAATAAATGAGAAAACATTTAATAAAATAACTTTTGAAATATTATTAGTACAACTGAAAGATACATTTAAGTATCGGAATTGGTGTGTTCCTCCCACAAATGATCAATAAGTGCTGTCCGAAGTGCAATGTGATAGTCTTTATTTCTAAATTTTTTGGTCCCGAGATATGAATTCTTGAAATCAAGCATTTTCACCAATCGCGTATTCGACCTCCTGCGGCGGGTTTCCATCTAAAATTCAATTGGAGCACTTAAGTCACATCCATCCTCAACATCATATTGTGCAAAACTATACATGTACTTATTATATCATATAGCACGTCTTTTCTCCAAAATAATGTGCGGGCCCCACTACAATTCCAAAACGCGATTGAAGAAATCTAAAGGCCCGTTCAACATCTTTTCTGTATGCTTCTTGCTTCATTACAAAATATTTTTTCTGCGAACTTCGTGGCTCATGAATCGTTTGCACAAGAGTACACCATTTTGGAGATATGCTATCAGCTAAATAATAACCAATGTTATATTCTTTTCCTTGAATTTCATATCGAGCGGGAGGGGCAATACCTTCAGTTAGGTCAAAGAAGATGAGACGACTCCAATACGTTGATGTCGTTGTTTGAGTCGGGCAGACCGAAATAAGCATGTTATATCCAAATATCATAATCAACTACGGCTTCAAGAATAGACTTTCCACTACGGCCTGCATATTGTCCGGCCCACCCCGCAGAACAATTTTTCCACCTCCAGTGCATGCAATCCAAACACCCTAACATTCCTGGAAACCACGTTTTTTACCAATATAAAGTAGTCTAGCAATATCATTAAATGTTGGTCTCCTCAGATATCGCTCGTTGAATACCTCAACTACAGCCCAACAGAACCTTTTCATGCTTTCAATTGCAGTGGAGTCTCCTATTTGTCGTCTGTAGCATCAGCTGGAACACCATATGCTAGTATACGAAAGTCATCGGCCATTTTTTGTATTGGAGATAGTCTATGTCAATCATACCTTAGCTAATGAGCAATTCACCAAAAAATCTATACTACATCTAGGCCATATCTTACATTAACGCATTGCATTGGTGGTTGGAGATTAGACAACATATTAATGACACAAATTATCAATGATTATATTCATTGGTTTTTTTACTATAAAAACGACACTTAAGCACCCATCGATTGCATCGAAACACAAGAAAATTGTGAAGAATGGCTGCAAAAGGTGGGTGGTAACTTGTCGGAATATCTTATGTTAACTATGCTTTATCGAGCTTTCTTGTTCATTCTCAAACAAGTTATTTTTTAACACGTCCTAATATTTGTATTGTCTCATGAGGATTTTGACACAAGTAATATCAAGCAACAGTCGGACTACCTTTTCGACCTCTATTGGAATGAGAAGATTGACGAATTCGTGATCACATGTTTGCTACGAGAATCGGGTCTAGGTAAGTTTAAACCGGGGATCCAAAAGAGTTGATCTTGAAGATAATACACGAGAAAATATTTCGACATTTTGGTTACACATTCAAGCCAATCAAGATCGAGCAGCGACTTCACTCTGGAGCATCGCTGATAAACGTATTCAAATGCGTTTATTGTAGTAATTATGAGTGTTATAATAGAGTTTCCGTAGTCATTTTGTGCATTTATTTGCTCTATTTTCACCTATTTGGATGTTATTGGACCTTAGGACGGCTTTCGGGCGAAAAAGAACGAAAACGAGGTAAAACGGAGCAAGTACGACGAAAACATACATGCATCACGGCCGTGACACCTCGTGCACAAGGCCGTGACGAGGGGCAGAAGCCAAAACTAGAGCTAGTCACGGACGTGAAGGTTATTACACTAGGCCGTGACAATGGGCAGTGAGCGAGGAAGTCCAAACAGAAGAATCTCATGGCCGTGACTGAAAATGCACCAGGCCGTGAACTAGGGCAGAGAGCCAAAGCAAAGACGTTCACGGTTGTGAACCCTAGTGCATCAAGCCGTGACTGAAGTGTGAAAGCAACGAAGCCCAAGCTGAAGACTGTCATGGCCGTGAAGGCCCATGTCCTAGGCCGTTAAGCTTTCGAAAGTAAGTATATAAGCCCAATTTCGATTAAGAAAGAGGGGACACCTATCACAACTTAACCCTAAGCATAAAGAGACAAAAAAGAGACGCCAAGGACAGAGAATTCTACTCAAGAAGCGCAAGATACGGATCAACGCTTAACTCACGCTGAATTGAACGAGGGACGAAGGTCTATGTGAGACCAATCGGGCGATTTGGTAATCGAGTAAGAACACAGGTTCGAAATACCACAAGAGTGGGGGCGATTTGAGTGCTAGGAGAAATCGGGCGAGACTAAGGTCTATGTGAGACCAATCGGACGAACCTAGGCTATGGACATGGCAAGTCGGCCGAACGCTAAGAACTCAATGATGAATCGGGCGATTTGAAGAGCATTTGGTGAAGTTAGGGTTTGAACATGACTAAATCAAGCAATCTTAATTTAGAAAGAACCAATGGGAGACCACATTCGAGCGAATCTTAGTTTACAAAAGAAACCTAGATGGTCTTGACCCTGACTTTGCTTAGATTGGAAATTGAGCAACTTAGGGTTTTAGTAAATTACTATAGTCGATAGTTGAAGTAAATTACTTTAGTCTTAGTCCTCTAATTGAAATATGATGCTGATACTATGACATTTCTGTCTAAGGGCGAACGGTAGGAATTTCTCAACTCAGTAAATTAAATTAGATTGGACGACAGGTAAGTGGGAATTTCAACTACAACACATAAATTATTTGTACGAGCATGAATTACGTGGCTATCTGCTTCTATGAAATTATATGAATTATTACATGACGTGAATTATGTGTTATACGTGATGACATGGCATGAATTTTGATACTGTTCACCTGAGCATGAACACATGCATACACGCCATGCATGGGCATTATGAGACGAGCGTATGCATGGTATAATATCGCTTGATAGCGATGGATATTTGCCGATATAGGCATCTGATGTCGGCTCACAGTTGAGTCAGTGTTACTTCTATGACACCATGACGACCCGGTATGTTGTCGAAGGTATATATTTATTATTTGGGCAAACACCCTGAATTGCGGTAGGTGCGACCTGGAGGAGGCGATTCGAGGGGAGAAGCGACACCGATGGTATCTCTGGTGTTGGCGACCTCGGAGTGGGCTACCAGCGTGAGCGTCAACAGAATAGCAAGTACCTCATTGGGCCGAAATGGCGGATCGTCATGCATCCCAGTGCGAATTGGACAGAAATGTGTGACCAATACTTTGTGGTTCGTCTCCCAGTGTGGATTGTTGTACCATTTATCTTTATTGGATTTGAGCTCTGAAAATGGTGCATAGTAACTTAGCCGACTGCCCAGAGAGATGTGAAATTGAGTTTGATCCTGCTAGGGTCTGAATGCATTGGGGCGGATGCCTTTGCAAATGTGACACGTGCACGGCATGCATCATTCCTACATACTGAGCTTTATAGCTTATCCCATGTTTTATGTGTTGTAGGTGCGCGCGACCACGGTATGTGATCGCTTATGATGGCAAGGCTTACTTTTGAAGCTTCCGGCTACTTTTGAGGGTGGTGTGAACATGAATGCTACCCGTCGGGTGGACAATAGGGTTGCATTTATGTAACCATCCTATGTAATTAGGTTGGGAGCAATATTTTGATATGTACAGGGCGTATTCCTTTACATAAAAGGAAAGAAATTTACCCACGTTTTTGCATGTTAGCACTTTATATTGTTATTAGCCACGTAAGGAAATGTTAGAAATGGTAAGTAGATGGCGGGGCGCCACAATTAATTAATTGAGCTTAATTCCTACTGGTCTAAAGATATATTAAATATCCACTACATTGATGGAATGTACTCTATAACAGGCAATGTTGCAAAACTCGCCCCAGGCGGCCGCCTAGGCGCTCGGCGGACCTGGACCGAGGCGAAAACACCGTAATCGGCCTATCTAGGCGCCGGAGTGCCTAATCGGCGCCCAGGCCGCCTAGTCGGGCGATTTGTCTGATTTTCGGCCGCCTACACATTCGTTGCTCACTTGCAAGTCGCAGCGGCGCGACCATCCACAGTCCACAGCCCAAGGCCACAGCCAAGCAGCAACAACCCACGTCGACAACGCGCACCAGCTCCTCTCTTTGCAACCGGCCACCGTCGCATGACACAAATCAGCCACCCACTTCAGCCCGTAGTCGCCGCCTCAGCCACTCCGCCCACACCGCGGCCTCAGCCCCGACTTGCCTCTGTAGCCCCCCTAGCGATTTTTGTACGGTCTAATAGACCTGAACAACATACACGGATCCCCATAGCCACCTTTTTCAAGTTTCTTTCCTTCTCTTTAGGCTATGGCCGCTGATCAGCCCTCATTCGGTGACGTCTGGCACCGCAAACCCCCCCCAGCCATCCATCAAGGTTGAAGACGAAGATTGTAGCGAAGAAAAGGAGGACGGCGTAGAAGTAGCAAACCTATGTTCAGTTGTAATTTTCTTTAATAGGCTTTTGGGCCATAAACTAAAAAACTAATTCAGTAAGCCCAAGTTTTAGTTTTAACATAATAATTTATCTCTATACTAGAAATCTAATTTCATATATAAATAATATTATTTGCAATAAAAAACTGATATCAAGTTTTAATCAAGTAAAGATAAACCGATTTTTTTTACTGCATTTAATTAACAAATTAATATACAATTGTGTTATAGCTCATTGGTCAAGGGAGAGAAACTTGACTTACGTCTTCTCGAATCGCAACGATTAATCAAGGTTAGTGTTTTGTATTTTATCTTCACGTATACCATGAGAATTGTATTGTTTGAAGATCATGAATTATGTTTGAATGAATTACGTGTAGCATTAAATATGCTTACACATTCCACAACTGACAAACAGCGAAGACATTTAAACTTTCAATCATAACAAAAGACCAGAACCCTTCAAACTTAGAAGTAAGTATCCAACCTACACAATTAATCAAATTCCACTCAAATCCAGTAGAAAATGAACTCCATTAAAATATCAACATCTCACGAAGCACAAAGAAAATGAGATTTATAGAGTTTCACCACACCATTTGCCAAACAAAACGTCTACAAAAAACTTCGATCGGAAAAGAAAAGAAAAGAAAACAAGTACCTTATGAAGGTATCGGCGATGCAGAACCCTTGTGCGTCACATTAACCATGAACAGCTCATCCTAATAACAAAGATTGCCTGTTAACATATGGCTATTGTAAGATTCCTTCAGTCAACAACCGAATTCAAGGGTTTTTAATTAAAATAGGGTTGGTAATATTCGAAATTAATAAATAGGATTATTTTCGGAATAATTAACAAAACAGCACAACAATTAAATGCGGCGTCGCGTGCCCATTAGCCACAACGCCCGTTTCGGGCCAATTCGATGGTGTTTTTAATAGGCTTGGGCTAGATAGGCCGGCGTCGCGTCCAGTGGAGGCAACATCGCGTTTAATGCCCACGACAATGTGACCATACGTTCACGCGTTGTGCAATCGATCATCGATGTGACCACTCCACGTTCACACATTTTCTGCAAAAATCGTATTGTCACGGCTAATTGATGTGATGTCTTGTCTATTAAACACGACGAAGTCCATTATTTAAACCCTGTGTCTCGTTGTTATATCTCACTAATTTCAAGAAACTCGTAGCTATTCAATATGGTTTCCAAAAAAATTCAGTTAGATGTCTATTTTGGAGGTGAAATTATTCACGAGTCAAACACCATTTGATATACTCTGCAACCCATTGGTTATCAATGAATTCGTCACGAAATTGATTTCGACTAATTTCTTAGCATGTTGAACGAAATGAGTTCCGTCGACAACACTTATTTTTCTTTAATCGTTTGGGTGAAGAACGACTATTATGAACACTCTCGGTTATATCAGAAGCTCTTGCATATGTCTAATAATGCAGAGCTCGCACACCTCTTGGATCCCGATGCCGAACTTAATTATATTGAGGTATTTGTCAAGGCAACTGCAAATGTTCAGTTCAATCCAACGAAGATGCTCTCGACGAGTACACAAATTTTGCACTGACTTATTCGTTTCCTGACATTACATCGTTTACTCAAGGGCTGACAGATATGTCGTTCGACGCCCCTCACGAAGATATAGCTTCGAGTAGTCGTTGTGTTCCTACTAGTTTGATGGTGGCGAAACATGAGAGTGTTCATGAAGACGAGCAAGACAGTGACATTAGCGATTCTGAAGCTGATAAGCAGGGTGGCGCACTAGAGATTTTCCAGATCCCGCAGAAGACGATTCTGGTAATATCGGTGGACCAACAAATGACATGCCAATAGAACCAGAAGAGACTAGAGTACTGTACCAGACTGTCGTTTAATTTCACTTATCAAATGACCCACCAGAAGTTGACGAAGCCGGTGGCGATTTTTACGATAGGGACGATCCCGTATTTTCCGTAGGTATGACTTTTAATAGCAAAGATCACTTGAAATATGTTGTTAACCATTACCATTTGAGGGTGGTTAGACGTGGGTTCCACGTTACTGAAAGTAATCGAACTGCATGAAGCGTAAAATGCAATCACAACGAGGAATGTCATTTCAGATTGCGAGCAGTCTTCAAACCGAGAAGCATTTTTTGGATAGTAACGAGATACGGAGGACCTCACACATGCTTCACACATGAGCTGGCTAGCACACATCGTAATGTTTCATGAAACGAAATTGCGAGAATATTTAATCGAATTAGTGAAGAACGACCCTCAATATCTACCAAAGAATGTGCAACAGCTTGTAAAGGATACTTTTGGATACGACATCTCATACATCAAGCATGGTGGACTCAAAGGAGCCGGAAGACGTTTAAATTCAGTGCAACAGCTTCCTATTTCATGAAGGCGTTGCAACGTAACAACCACGGGACTGACGTGAAGTGGTGGCATCTTCAAGATACGTCGGGAGTTAAGAAATTTGGATATGTATTGTGGGCATCCAAACCTTGCATCGATGACTTCAAGCATTTCCGTAGAGTTGTTTCTGTTGACGGTACACAATTATATTACAATTACAGGCATAAAATGTTGATTGCGTCAGCCCTTGATACAAATCAAAGAACTTTTTCCACTTGCTTTTGTCATTGTTACAACCGAAAGCACACATTCTTGGAGCTGGTTCTTGAACTTACATAATATTCATGTGTTGGATAATCATGCGGTGTGCTTAATTTTAGATCTCCATCCAGGTATTTTATTCATTGTTTAATGCCATTTCATTATATTTTTCTTTGTCAAGTGGAGGTCGATGACTTCGGTGTGGTTTAATGACTTCGGTGTGGTAAATGGACGTGTGGTTTAATGACGACAAACATCTCAAAGGCCCTTAACGGAGTGTTGAAAGGGGCCCGCTTATTGCCTCTAGTCGACTTCACCTTCCCATGTTGTGCTACATACTTTCGTGATAGGTATCAACAAGCAGTTGCAGCGATGGATACTCCGGAAACCCAATGGCCTCCTTATGCGTGGAGGATGTCCAATGACTGGTCGAATGCATCTTTTGGACATTACGTAACTGCGTTGACCCGTGAATGCAAACAGCCGAGGTCTTTACCTCTATGCCTGTGACTGTGATAACATTCAAGGATAGACGTGCACTTGTGGAAAATGGGACACGTATTTCATTCCAAATACTCATGCGCAGGCGGCGTGCCGCAGATGGAATGTTACTAGCACGCAATTCATTGCTCCTTTCTACAATAAAGAAGCATATTTTGAGTCATATCAGGGAACGTTGCATCCATTATATGACGAGCGATATTGGGAGCTTGCTGATTTTTCACTTGTACATATGAAGACCGACGTGATAGAGAGGATCGGATAGGCATCGCACAACTCGTAATCATAACAAAATGGATCAAGAGGCTCAAGTCTCAGGCAAATTTGAAGAGGTCGTGGAGGACATTGATTCGCACTTTTTATGTTGTGTTGTTATCTATGTTTAAGCTTTGTATTGGAGTTGTTCTATTTAATGTGCAAGTTACGTAATACCACTGATTTATGAGTGACGGCCTACATGAAATCAAACACGGTTCAAGGGTAAATTTTATTTCAAAATAAATATAACTGCAAAACACACTGGGCTTTTCTTAATAAAATAATGCATTTTAAATCCAAAATTAATAGAATAGGGTTAAATTGCCAAACTTTAACAAAAAATGACCAAATCGCAACTAATAAACGTTGTCGTGGCCAATGAATGCGGCGTAGCATCTAATGTATGCGATGCCCAACCCGTTTAATTTTCTTTGGGCTTGGACTTAATGGGCCGACTTTACACTGACCCATAAATTGAACCAACATTATTTTAAATACACATTATTTTATTAATGAACATATTGAATCATTATTATTATAAATATTCTTAATCACATATCAACTGGAGATTACATCAATTTATATATATTTTAGCGACATATGTAATCAAATAGTGGGTTTGACCGCTGATCCCGACCTGATAATGCACATACACACTAGTCGGATTCGTGTTATTTTTAAAAATAAGATTAAATTAAGTTCAATTCCTTCAACAATAAAATAAAATTCAACCATCAAATTCAGCATGTGTTAGACGGTACCCTCTATTTGATTCGTTTTTTCTTTATATTTTTTGTTTTTAGATAAGCTTAAATTAAGTTCAATTAATAAAATAAATTAAACACCATCAACACTAAAAAATTTCAACACCACCAATAGTAAAATAAATTCAACAACATTAACATCAACGATAAAATAAATTCAACACCACAAAAGAAACAACTTAACTATGTCACGTTATTTTATTAGTTGGGCTTATTTTTTATGTTTGAGTTTTTTTTCTTTTTATTAGTTGAGTTTAGTTTATACATGAGAGTTTAGCTGGGCTTATTTTACGTTATTCGGGTAAATAAGGTAGTTTATTGCTACTCGATACCCAACTAGAAATACGTAATCGGGTATAGAGTTTAAACCCGATCTCGATTTCTAACCTGAATTTTTCTTTCGATCTCAAATCGGGTTGGGTCGGGTACCCAAAACACGAATCACGTAGCCCACGCCCATCCAAACCCGATTTAGGTTTTCTATGTATTGATACGTCTGTCGTTATCTGTAGTTGTAACATATTTAAATTGATGTAATATCCGGTTCATATGTACTTACATATATTTAAATAATGTTGATTCAATTTATGCATTAATAAAATAATGTTCATATGTATTTGTGTTTCCAAACCTCTCGTAGAGAGGGTTGGATCCCCTCCTCATGGATAGGTCCTTAGTATGGAATGTCAGGGGTATGAATACCCCTCACAAACAAGCTAAGATTAGTTTATTATGCAAAAACTTACAGACTAACCTAGCTTGTTTTGTTGAGACCAAGATTAAGAAGGAGATATGAAGTTAATTATGGACATAGTGTTTCAAAGGTTGGAGCCATTTAAACAATTTGAATTATCATCCTAATGGGAGAATCATGATGGTGTGGCAGCAAGATTTATTCCTCAATGTTAATAATCTGTTATTATTTTTGAAGGTAGAGTTTCCGAACTAGAAGAAATTGGTACTCAGATAAAATGATGTATTACTGAAATTGAAAATATTTTGATCTTACATCGCAGTAAAATTTGTTGTTATTTCGTGGCAAATACTAAGATCCACATCCGAATTGTTGTGGATCCACATATTCGAGCACAAAAGTCGAGATTTCACTCGTGTTTGTACCAAAATTTTTGAATTGAGTTTGAAACATTATTCCAACATATTATCGAAAATTTTCCCTATTTATGAGGACCCATAAAAAATTGAGCTTGATCTTACCTTTTTCGCTCAATAACGTTGAAGATTCTGAGAATTCAGAGCGTTTTAGGTGTTGTAAGAATCGTCGATCTACTCTAACTCGGACATGAGGGATGATGGTATAGATATGTAATTTTCGCCACAATCAAGGGCAAATGAGTCTTTTTTGCAAGACCTTAACTCTAAGACAAACATAAGATGGATTCTCTAAAATTAAATTAAAGGCAACGGGGCCTAAATTCAAACGAAACTGTTAATAGGGCCTGAAAGTTAATTTGCTCTTCAAAAAAACGAGTATCGGGCCAAACTGCAGGAAGATTAGATTTCGGGCACAAAATGTGTAAATCGGTCTATGAATTCAATCAGGTAGAAGATTTTGGGACAAAGGTGGGGCGAACGAAGATGTCATACCATACATGGTTTAGTTTAAGTCAAGTCAAACCAAAACATGCAAATTATTAACTAAAAAGGGCTTTTTTAAGATCTATTTTAAATTACAACTAATAATATAGGGTTGTTTGGAAATATATTAATAAAATAGTGGAAATCGTTGCCTTTTGGTAGCGACGTCGCGGCTATTGCCAGCGATGGTAGCTAAACTAACTTAACTATATCTTAATATTTGATTAATAAAGTACATAATGTACTTCCAAAGCGACCCACATTATAGCTTAACTAACTTGACTATATCTTAATATTGCCTTTAGTACTTTTATATCAATAGTTCCACATTATGTACTTTATTAATTAAATATTAAGATATAGTTAAGTTAGTTAAGCGACCATCGCTGGCAATAGCCGCGACGTCGCTTTTAAGGGTAAGTATTTCATTTTATTAATATATTTCCAAACAACCCTATTTTGTTAATTATAATTTAGAATAGGCCTAAACAATTGAAAAGCCCACTAAAAAAGAAAAGTAGACTGAAGTTATCTAAACTATTAAGGGGTGTTGGTGGCTATAAACTGCCACAATTGGTCTGTCATACTTTTTTTTGCAATTTAGTTCCTCTATTTCTATTTAATTTTTTTTAAATAATTTACATGTTTTTTAAATTACTTACACCCCTAAACATTAGTTTTTTTATATTTACAAATTATTTCATCAATTCCGCAATAAATCTAAAAATTAAGAGCAACATAAAATATTAAATTATACGTACCGGTATGATGGTGCCAAAAAGTACTAGTAATAAGAAAGAGACTAACTAATTTCACCCACACCCAAACTTGTGGACTAATAAATAGACGAATAGGTCACTAATCACAACACACAAACACACACAGAAGAGATAGAGTTGAATGATAGTTTAGGGCGAAGGTAAGACCGCCAAAGTAGCTCTGACGGCAATAACTTCGGAAGCAATCTCCTTAGGACCGGTAAACCTACAAACTTTGCTGCTATCTTTATGATCAAGTATTCAAAAACGAGGGCAATAAATGTAAAGTCCATATATGAGGTATGAACACTGTTGGAAATGAACTCACGCTAACACAGTGAAAACACGATATTGATTTGTGAAGCTGAATCGACTACTTTTTCTGTAGCCTCTGTACTCCTTAAATAATAGTTTACAAGGAAACAATGCCTAAAATCAAGCTACTGATTTAGCCTACTCTATAAAGGAAAACAAAATTTTCTCCTATTCTAAATATAATCTTTTCCTAGTTTAATTAAGAAAAATGGATCCTAATCTAATTACGGTAAATGGGATCACAAGGATTATTTCCTTACAATCTCCTCCTAATCCTTGTGTCCACTGTTGGTGTCGATTAGGCCGATCTTATCCCGTAGTTCAAGAAACTTGATCCTTCCAAGCGGCTTCGTCAGAATGTCGCCCAGTTGATCCTCGCTTCTGATGAACTCTACACCAATCAAGCCTTCTTCTGCAGCCTCCCGGATGAAGTGATATTTCACTCGAATGTGCTTACTTTGTCCGTGGAGTACAGGATTCTTGATCAAAGCAATGGCAGACTTATTGTCCACCTTCAGCATTGGCGCTCTTGCTGTTGTTCCCTGCACCTCAGACACGAGCGAGCCACAATGCTTGACAAGCAGCGTTAGCAGCAGCTAGATACTCAGCCTCACAGCTCGACTGAGCCACCACCTTCTGCTTCATGGATTGCCACGTGATCGGACTTCCGCTAAGGAAGAAAATCACGCCAGTTGTGCTTTGACTTGCATCAACATCCCCGGCGTAATCACTGTCGCTGAAGCCTGTCAGATGAAGCTCCTCCTTCTCCCTCCTACCGAACCACAGTCCCCAATCTTGGGTCCCAGCCACATAGCGAAGGATGCGCTTCACCGCTGCGAGGTGATCCTCGCGTGGATCCTCCAAGAAGCGACTCACATAGCCAACTGCAAATGCCAAATCAGGACGAGTGTTTACCAAGTACCTCAAGCTTCTGACGACGCTCTTGTAAGCCGTAGCATCGACATGCGGCTCCGTGCTGTACTTGCTCAACTTCAACCTGGTTCCATGGGTACGTGACAATGGTTACACCCTGCCATGCCGCTCTTCTCCAATATCTTGCCGGCGTATGAGCTCTGGCTCAGCGAGATCCCCCTTGCGCCCTGCTTCACTTCAGTGCCTAGTAGTAGTGGAGTAGGCCGAGGTCACTCATCTTGAATGCGGCCGCCATCTCCTCCTTGAATGACTTGATGTCGCTGCCGTTCGAGCCGGTGATCACGAGGTCATCGACATAGATCCCGATCACCAGCTGCTTGCCGTCGTTCTGCCTGATATAGATGGCATGTTCGGACGGGCTCTTCCTGAAGCCGAACGACAACAGTGTGCTGTCAAGCTTCGCGTTCCATGCGCGCGGCGCTTGGTGCAGTCCGTACAGCGCCTTTTAGAGCTTGAGCACCTTGTGTTCCTTGCCGGCGATGACAAACCCCGACGGATGCTCGACGTAGACCTCCTCCTCTAGGTCTCCGTTCAAGAACACCGACTTGACGTCCATGTGGTGCACCTCCCAGCCTTCGTGCGCTGCGATGGCAATGATCAGGCACACCGAGTCCATCCGAGCCACCGGCGCAAACACTTCATCGTAGTCGATGCCGTGCCGCTGTGCGTAGCCCTTTACCACGAGGCGAGCCTTATGTTTCGTCACCGCCCCATGCTCGTCTCTTTTCACCTTGAAGACTCACTTCAAGCCAATCGCCCGTCGTTCGGGTAGGAAGTTGGCGAGGGACCACGTCCGGTTGTCCTCAATCGAGTCCATCTCCTCCAGCATCGCCTTCCTCCAGCCGGGGCTGCATTCCGCCTCGACGAACGTCGCAGGTTCGTCGGAGCTAACGGTGTGGAGCTCTTCTGCCGCCAGTTCCCGCAGCATGAAGCCCCGCGGCGAGGCCGGCCCGATGGTATTTTCGATCTTTCGAAACGGGAGAGAGGCGTCGTCGTCGTGGTCAGCGTCCAAATGTTCGTCGACGTCGCTCGGCGGTGAGGCGAACTCCACCTCATGTGCCCCACCAGATCCTGCTGGTCCACCACCTTGAGGCGATGTCGCCGGCGTCAGCTCGCCCTCCGGACTTGCCGTGCTAGGTGCCTCCTCGGTGACCTCAGCCACTGGAGGTTCGTGGTTCGCGATGGAGTACTCCACCGTGAAACTATCGTCGTTGCCGTTCGGCTCGCCGTCGGCCTCTACAGAGTCCCAGTCCCACTGGGCTCCCTCGTCGAACACCGCATCGCGCGTCACGTGGACACGCTTCGTGCTAGGGTCGTAGGCGCGATACGCCTTGGAGCCGTGCTCGTAGCCGATGAAGATCATCTTGGCTCCACGATCCTCGAGCTTCCTCAGTCGCGGCTTCGTGTTCCAAACGTAGACGATGCAGCCGAACGTCCTCAAGTGATGCACTGCCGGCTTCTTCCCATGCCATGCTTCGAACGGCGTCATACCATCCACGCTCTTCGTCGGGCATCGGTTGAGGATGTATACCGCGGTGGTCACAGCCTTGCCCCAGAACCAGCCCGGCAGCCCCTTCGCCTTGAGCATACTCCTCGTTGTCGCCACCACCGTCCCGTTCCTCCGCTCGACCATGCCGTTCTGCTGCGGGCTGTATGGTGCGGTGTGTTGGTGATGTATTCCTTTTCTGGTGCAATACTCCACGAATTCGATCGATGCGAATTCGCCACCACGATCGGTCCGGAGAGGCCCCAACTTCAGCCCGGACTCCCCTTCTGCCCGTGCTTGGAGTTCCTTGATGCTGCCGCGGCACGATCCTTCGTAGGAATGGTGGCTACCCACATATAACGGCTAAGGTCATCGACGAGCAACAAGAAGTACCTGTTGCCGCTTGGGGTTGCTGGTGTGATTGGCCCGCACAGATCGCCATGCACAATCTCAAGTCGCTGCTTCGCACGATACTCCGCTTTCGCCGGGAATGGGGTGCGCTTCTGCTTTCCAGCCAGACATGCAGCGCACAGCTGGTCCACCTGTCCGATCTCCGGCAGTCCGCGCACCAGCTTCTCCTGAGCTAGCTTCCGTAGCGCCGCCATGTTGACATGGCCGAAGCGATCATGCCAGCACCACGCCACCTTGTCGCCGCGCCCGCGCACCACTAAACACATCGGTGGTGCTATCTTGATCCAAAGAAGGTATAGACGGTTCGCCTCGCGCGTCACCCTTGCCAACAGTTGACTGCGGAGCTCCCAAATCCACATTATGCCATCTTCGATCTCGATCTTGTAGCGGACCTCATCGAGCTGGCCAAGACTCACGATGTTCGTCATCAATCGTGGAATGAAGTAGACGCCGTCGAATGAACGGAGCTCCTTGTTCTTGCACACAAAGATAATGGTGCCCCGCCCTTCAATGCGTGCCACCGAGTTGTTGCCGAAATGCACGGTGTCTCGTACCGCCACATCGAGCTTCAAGAAGGCGGTCCTAGACCCGGACATGTGATTGGTTGCCCCCGAGTCAAGGACCCACATCTTCGCCTCCCGTTCCTCTTCTTCTTCCCCGAGCTGTAGGAACACCTTTTCTTTGCGGATCTCGATCTGGGCCACGGACGACATCGACGAAGTCGCCGTCGATTGCGGCGTCGGTGGGGAGAGAATGGGGGAGCACTTTACGAGACAAAGTGAGGCCTCTTCCTCTTCGTGGACTGCATGGGCCTGCGCCTTCTTGGACTTCGACCAGCACTCTCGGGCCCAGTGGCCCTGCTTCTCACAATTTCGGCACTCATTGCCTACGCGCTTGTTCGAAGTAGCCGGCCCACTTGACGACTCGCCAGCTCGACCATGACCGCGCCCGTGTCGGCCGCCTCCCCTGTTCGTGCCACGACCGCGTGAGTGGTTCTCCGCCTCTCGCTTCTTTCGTTGCGCGTCTCACTGCTCCTCAGTGAGATATAGCTTGCCCTCGTGCTGTAGTGACGTCGGGGGTCCATTCAACTCCTCCTCCACCTCTTGCAATCGCCCGGTGAGATTGGCGACCGTCATAGTGGATGGATCGAGCAGGGTCTTGATCGCAATCGCGATTTGCTTGAAGCGGGGAGGCAGACTTCGTAGCATCTTGGCTATGATTTCCTTTTCCTCCATCTCCTCCCCCAACGTGGTGAGGTGCGCCGCCATGCCATTGAGGCGTAGCGCGAACTCCTCATCGGTCTCACCGTCGTTGAACGTGGCGGGGGCAAATTTGCGATGCAACTGCTGCGCCGTTGCCTTCTTCACACGATCGTCTCCGATCAGCATGGTCGCGATCGCGCCCAAGCCTCCTTGGACGTCTCATTTGAGCCGATCATCGACACCATCTCGGGTGGGACCGCACTCACCAGAGCATCGAGTGCCATCATGTCTTCCTGCTAATTGGTAGTGCCCTTCTCGATGGCGTTCCATAGCCCTCTTGCCTTCAACTTCACCTTCATCATGAGTGCCCAATTGGAGTAATTGGTCTTTGTGAGAACGGGATAGCTATTCCCGCCCCACCTCATGAATCACTCGCTGGATCACGACGCCAGATGCATCGGCTTTATTGCTTTTATCACCCATAGTTTTCGTCCTTTCATCACCCATAGCTCTGATACCAATTGTTGGAAATGAACTCACGCTAACACATTGAAAACACGATATTGATTTGTGAAGCTGAATCGACTACTTTTTCTGTAGCCTCTGTACTCCTTATGTAGCCTCTGTACTCCTTAAATAATAGTTTACAAGGAAACAATGCCTATAATCAAGCTACTGATTTAGCCTACTCTATAAAGGAAAACAAAATTTTCTCCTAATCTAAATATAATATTTTCCTATTCTAATTAAGGAAAATGGATCCTAATCTAATTACGGAAAATGGGATCACAAGGATTATTTCCTTACAAACACTCCCATCTTCTGTAAGAAGCAACTTCTTCATCGTCATCATCGACCACCATTCCATTCCCAGAATCTTTTACTAACGGCAACCTTTTCCAAGAATTCTCCTGCGTTAGCAGCACCCATATTCCTTCTATACGTTCAACCTCCTGCGCATACAGACACAACCTTCCATTAAAATCAGTCAATCGAAGCCAATAACACTTTCTAGCTAACTCGTCTGGCTTGTTCAACTCTTTGAATCGGCCCTCCTTTGCATCGAAATAGGCTATGCAATCGACGCTGACGTCAGTAACGACGACCCAGTAAGGAATTCCTCCGACAGACTGCCTAGTATCTTTTGGTGCTCCTAGCCTCAAGTAAGGGAACTTTTCCGTTTCTGTCCAAGAATTGTTTCTGCAAGAGAAGACAATGTAAAGCATAGACACCCAGTTGACGAAAACGACCTTGTAATCGTCCTCCAAAGGATCTAGCACAATCCGTGGCTGGTTTCTTGGGGACCCTTCATGATTCAGATGGGTAAGCGAAGGAAAAATTCGATTGAGTCATGGGATTCCACACAAGGCACGATGTAAGATCCCTACCTAATTAAGGTGGTTTCTTACTGGAATTTCTGTCGAGCACTTGATGTGCGTGTGCTACTGCTGTAAAAAGAATACTAAACGATCGAAGAGCAACCGTAGAAGAAGATCAAGGGACGATCGGGGGAAGAAATAGATTAAGACAGAGAAATCTGAGAGAGATAGAGAAATCGAGATTGAGAGGCAGAGAGATGGAGATTGAGAGACAGAGAGCTGAGAGGAGACGAGAGATTAGATTGAAATTATCTTTTTGCTTAATCCTTCCATACGTCCCACTTACAGTATATAAAAGGAATAATAATGGGCTAAGCAACAATAATGGGCTAAGTAGAACCTATGATCTTATGCTAATGAAAGGGCCGAACCCAACTCGTACGGGCCCATGTTCATCTTCACCCGGGATATGACATTGCCTCCCCGTTGAAACATCCTTGTCCTCAAGGATGAGTCTATAAAAACCCTGACAAATAAGTAAGGCCGGTAATGAACCTTTTCCACGATCGAATAGTTGGTATTTTCTTCGATAAAGTTGATCTCCACTGGTATCCTTCTTGGTAGTGAAGGAACCTCTCCATTGATACCAAACAAGTTTGGTTAGCACAAGCATGGACCCCTTTTGTCTTCTAGTATCCATTCCCGCAGGGACGACACACTTTCCTCGATCGAAGGGTCTGTATTTCCGTGCTATTGACGTGCCTTGTTGCAGATTTTCCCAAATCGAACAGATCGCCCTCATTCTCAAAACAAGCTCTATATTAACGAAACCTTCCGTCTTGGGCAATGCCCCGTAACTCCGCAGGGGATGAATTCTGGCTTATGGCCATGTCTCCTCAGTTGCTCTACTGCATGATCTGCTATAAGACGATCATCTCCACACAATCCATTCACCAAAAGGGCAATCATTGTTCCGTCGAACTTGGTACTAATTTCAACAGTGCCAATATCCAACGCACTAAGATCGTCGACCCACATGAACGAGTCCTTCTTGGAGTCGCTAGAAGCCTTTGCGACTGATAGGAGCCTCATTGCCTCGACAATACACCAACATCCCCGATCAAATGGAAGGTTTGGGATCGTTTTCACATGTAGTATCTCAGCATCCCACTGTCCGTGATCGAACAACAAACTTCGATATGATGAAACTCTTTTATGCCCCTCAAGAATGTCGACTAATACCGACTCCTCATCGCCTAATACGAGTTCACCAACCAACATGAGCGGATCTTGCACAATCAACATCGATAAGTTGCCATCCCAGCCAACACTGGTTCAGCTCCAGACTCAACCAACACCAATGACCTAGCATCTTCATCACCCATCACCGACTTCATATCGGCATCAATGAAGGACAATTCAACCTCAGCTGGCAATTCCACATCGCCCAACATCAGCGAGTCATCCATCAATCCTGACAGCATCGATTTATCACCAACCAGCTCATCAACCTCAGTCTCGTCAACCACAACCTCATCATTAACCAACTTCACAGGAGCATATCTCTTTATCACAGCTTTGGTGAATTCATTCCAAGGTAAGTCCTTACCTTCAACGTACTCGTCATACCATTCGAGAGCCTCGCCTTCGACATAGAGCCAGGCATGCTGCGTTCGCTCGACATCAGTGATGGTCTTCGATGCGAAGTATTGAGTGCACTCCTCCACCCAAGATATTGCATCAGTTCCATAGAAAGTGGGAGGCATCCTAATCCAAGTAATCGCCATTGTTGAAATCCGTCCGAGAACCGATAAGCTCTGATACCAATTGTAAGATCCCGACCGTAATTTGGTAGGTTCTTACTTGGAATTTGGTCGAACAATTGACGTACGTGCCTTTATATTCGAGGAAGTGAGTGAAAGATGATTGAGAAGCGAGAGAATAAGATACAGAGAGCTGAGAAAGTAAGCTAGAAAGATAGAAGGTGAAGAAGGAAGAAATCATGGAATTAGAAGAGAGATCAGAGACGAGAGATTGAAGGGATGAGAAGAAGCATAGACGAGAGGAGAGAACATTAGATTAATTCATTGCTTAATTCATTGATACATCTGATATTGAATATGTAAATGCATAGTAAATGACTATAATGGACTGACGAAATACGATATATAAGCAAATGGGCCAAGCCTAGTAATTATGGATCCTAACATTTTCCTCCCGTTGATGACATCCTCGTCCTCGAGGATGATAATGTGAAATGCCAGCGTAGTTGATATTATGTCCAACCAAGCAACCACGATCATCTTCAGCCACGGTCGACGAACCTTTTCCGCGATCGAAGAGAAAAAGTGAACTAGCAATCAAAGGAGTTGAGGTGGCAGAAGCCCAAGGCAGTGGCCTGTCAATTGCCCAATCATCTATAGACGTAGGAGATAGTTTGGAAGTAGCAAACCCGGTCTCGTGACGATGATGTCTATCAAAGAGACCACGGATATCGCTTGCTATCATCGTTGTACTTTTCCCGCGATCGAAAGGAAAACTCTCGAGTAAGAGCACGACACCATCTCGAGCAAGCTTAAAATCACTAAATAGATACCATGTTCGATCATGCAATAGCTTCACTCTCATAAAATGAACCCGTGATTCCCCAACGCCCATGACATAAGCGCCTAAAAGAGCTTCCACCTTTTCCCACTTGAGAGAATTAGCATCATAAATTCCATATCGACCTCGATCAAATGGTAAATCCGAGTCCTCGCTAACAAGATTGAGTGTGACATATTTCCGTCCCCTATCATACGGAAGGTTAGGACCCCCTTCCACGAGTAGTTTTTCACCCTTCCACCGTCCTCGATCGAACACTATATTTTGATATGATAAAAATCTTTTGGGCTCTTCAAGAACGTCAACCCGTACAAACTCCTCGTCGCCTACACATATTCATCAACCACCACGAGCGAATCCTTCTTAAGCATCATCGACGAGTTACCATCGCTCAACGCCAACAGACCTTCCTCAATCGACAATGAATCATCAACGACCAAGAACTTATCCACAGTCAGAACCGCATCACATATCATTACTCCCATCTCAACCAACCCCGAGGTATCTTCAATCAATACCGAATCGACCTCAAACAACACAGATTCATCAACCAACACGACCGAATCATTCTCACCCAACACGAGCGAATCATTCCCTACCAACATCGGAAAATCCACGTCATCCAACACCAATGACCTAGCATCTTCATCACCCATCATCGACTTCATATCGTCATCAATGAAGGACAATTCAACCACAGCTGGCAATTCCACATCGCCAACATCAGCGAGTCATCCATCAATCCTGACAGCATCGATTTATCACCAACTAGCTCATCAACCTTAGTCTCGTCAACCACAACCTCATCATTAACCACCTTCATAGGAGCAAATCTCTTTAGCACAGCTTTGGTGAATTCATTCCAAGGTAAGTCCTTACCTTCAACGTACTCGTCATACCATTCGAGAGCCTCGCCTTCGACATAGAGCCAGGCACGCTGCATTCGCTCGACATCAGTGATGGTCTTCGATGCGAAGTATTGAGTGCACTCCTCCACCCAAGCTATTGCATCAGTTCCATAGAAGGTGGGAGGCATCCTAATCCAAGTAATCGCCATTGTTGAAATCCGTTCGAGAATCGATAAGCTCTGATACCAATTGTAAGATCCCGACCGTAATTTGGTAGGTTCTTACTTGGAATTTGGTCGAACAGTTGACGTGCGTGCCTTTATATTCGAGGAAGTGAGTGAAAGACGATTGAGAAGCGAGAGAATAAGATAGAGAGAGCTGAGAAAGTAAGCTAGAGAATATAGAAGGTGAAGAAGGAAGAAATCATGGGAATTAGAAGAGAGATCAGAGACGAGAGATTGAAGGGATGAGAAGAAGCATAGACGAGAGGGGAGAACATTAGATTAATTCATTGCTTAATTCATTGATACATCTGATATTGAATATATAAATGCATAGTAAATGGGCTATACTATAATGGACTGACGAAATACGATATATAAGCAAATGGGCCAAGCCCAGTAATTATGGATCCTAACACACGATCCGCTCACCGATTCGTAGATTAAGAAGAAGCTATCGCAAGAGCACAACGGCTGCAGCGGCGGCGATGGGCCGTTGATGATGATCGGCCGGCGGGTTAAGAAGAAGCCATAGGAGCACAACGGCGGCGATGGGTCGTGGATGATGATCGGGCACTTTAGGCGAGATACGACTTCGAACGTATTAGTAGACCAATCGAACCTTCCTAGATGGTGTATCACTGCCGATTGAATCTTCCGTAATATGTGCTTTACCTGATCTTCTGTGCTACTAAATGTTCTATGCTATGTGTTTTCTTTGCTTATTTGCTTTATCTTGCGTGAAATAGATAAATTTTTTTAAAAAAATAAAAATAAAAATATAAAAAAATAAAAAATAAAAATACAAATAAAAGAAAAAAAATCAAAAACATTATAAATATATATAATTTTGGGGGATGACGAAATCCTTTAGGATGCTTCGATCTAAAGTCACTTGGAATTTTACCCCGACATGCGATCGACTTAATTGCTTAATTTTGTCAGTCTAAGTCGCATTCTTGTGTCTAAAGGTCATTAGATTGCTCCACTAGACACAAAGCCAGTATACATATGTGAGGATTCTATCCTTGTTATTTTCCTTTCTTTGGATCTATTTCTTGAGTGAGTCACACATCGATTACTTGTCTTAACTAGTGATACTTGGCTTCATACTCACCTTGCCTTAGATCGTTAGGAAAATGATAAGAGCGCTTAGGTTATTCCTCACTCGGCCTTATAAAATTTTTCCCTCACATTATCCCTTAGTCATCCACTTTGAGCCATCTCCGATGTCCTTTTCTTCCTTTGAATCCCATTCCTAGCCTTCAACTGTATTCTATACTCTTCGGATGGTTGTTCAAACGAGAAAAGGAGGGGGAGAAAACAAAAGAAAAGGGGGATAATGACAAAAGAAGGCATTGCTCAACGCACAAAAATCAGACCAAAGGAACATGCCTTTCGACTATCTCTTAGAAGGTGGCATGGATCCTGCTGTGAACTGCTCCAACGATAATCTCGTACGCTCGTCAGAACGACTGGAAAGAGGAGCACCACGAAGTGAACTTCTCCAACGATAATTCGGTCATATATCGGGAAACGAGAAGAGGAGCGCAGCCTTGGGTACGAGTTCCATAACCGTGAACTTTTCCACAAAGATAATCTCTGAAATCTCTCTAGGGATAAAGAGAAGAGGAGCACGGTATCGGCCCAAGAACCAACAAGAAGAACTTCGCCTACGATAATCTCCTATAGCCTCGTGGAGAAGCGGAGCTTCAGCTTGAGCATAGCATAAAAAGGGATAGTTCTTAAAAGGAAAGGAGGGAGAAAAGATTAAAAAAAGAAAAGAAAGACGCCGAAAAAAAGGAGACGGACGTAGAAATGGAAGATGACAAAGAGATAAGCTTACTTTCCTCTAAATTCCTTCCCTTCTTAGTCCTAGCCAAACTATAGCCCTTACAACTCTTTGATTCCAATCGACGGTCTCTCGCTTAGGTGAAATGATTAAAAATGCCTCGATCACATGTAAATTGACTTAAAATTGCTTGTGATGACTTGAGTGATATAAATATAAAAATCCCAAGTTAGAAATAATTGAGTGCAAGAGCGAACCGAGTGAGAGTTGTCGAAATGGACCAGTCTATGAACTTAGGACTTTAGTTTGACGACATGACTTGACGGCATTTTCTTCTTTCAAATGTCTCGTAAAATTTTATGTGTGACGATTGATCGAAGCAAAATAATCTGACCCCATACTATAATAATAGTAATATAACAAAAAAAAATCGTGAAAGGAAAAATTTCGCACATTCTGACATGAAATATTATGTTTCATATACGTTGAATTGAATAATAATTTATTTGTTATCGCACATTCTAAATGTAATTTTAGATTGCATTGGTATTGAATTGTTTAAATGCGATAAATTTTTCATTGCTCTTACCCTCACACAATATCTTAAGTACATGTTTTTGGGGACCATGTCTATGTGCTTACTGGGTAAAGTTGTGTGTTATATGCTCGTGACTTGAATTGATTTCATATGCTTGCATGTTTAGTCAATTCTTGTGCATTATTTGAGGGGCAGTAAATATAAAAATCGTGCATTAACTACAAATATTTTTGACATTTTTCTCTAAGTATTTCAGATTTCTTCAAACAAAATAAAGGAGTGAGACGTCGACACTACAAGACACGGAGCTATTGTCACAGACCAAATATTTCAAAGGAAAACATGCCAAAAATAATTGTTGATTAACTCTATTATTTCTAACGTTTTTTTTCTCTAAGTGGTACATATTTTTTTCTGCCAGGGGAGCTAGACGTTACTACACAGAAAATCCAGGGAGTTAATTGCATTTATTTTAATTCTGAGGGGGAGCATTACAATGTGATTTTATTTGAAATAGGGATCAATCTAAAAATTTTAGAAGTACTTACAATCGAGAAATTGGATATAAGATTAATTGGCAATCATATGTTTCTCGATCGTAAACAAGGTTGGGAACGATTTTGATTGGCCGCGATAATTTGCGATCGAGAAATTGAATTGAAGAGAAATTTTTGAATCAATATTTCTCGAGCGCAAATAGTAATAGGCCTGATCCATTTAATCGCAAAACGTCCAATCGCAAACCCAACATTGACTTACAGCGAGTTAATAAAAGTTCACTTTTTGTCAGTCGAAAAACTTTATCTCACGCAAACCTAAATCGCAAAAATTTCTTTCTCGAAAAACTTTCACAGACAGTTCAAATCTCTCACAAATCTTTCGATTTTCAACACCAAATTGTCTGTTTAAGGTAGAAATGAGATTCATTTGACATTTGCGTGCGATTTAACTCCATTAGCATCTGCATTTTATAGTTTTTCGCGTGATTAGGATTAGATTCTCGACTGCTCTTCAAACTGAGAAAATCGTATACTATTTTATAGTGATTTAGGCATGTTTACAAGTTTAATCTGGGTTAATGCCTGCACTTAAGATAGTTTCGATGTTTTCTATGAATCTGGTAGTTTAAACTTTCGAAAAATCTGCATCTTAGACCACTAAGTTGAGTTTTGAAAGAAACTGGGTATTTGAATGTTTGAAGCCATCGAAGAACTTTGTCGATCGCCAAGAGTCTCAATTAAATTCCGATTCAATTGAGATACTGTTTGTATCGAATTAGTTTTAGATCGCTAAATTCTGACTTAGTCACTAAGAAAGAAGATTTTGACCGAAAAATCACTTACCGTCGAGAAATCTAATTAGGATTTTCTGCGAGCAAAAAATTTAAGTGCTGAATAGACAATTTAGATGCAAATTAGATCGAGCGTAAAACTTACTATCGCAAAATAGAATTTTCGATTTCATTTTATTTCGGTCGCAAAAATTTAGCAGCGAAAAATTAATTTTTCAACACTTAATTTTTCGATCGTAAAATTCACCGCTCAGGATTTAATTGATCGAAAAATTTCTCGACGATCGACTTAGTTTTTCGTTAACTAATTTCTCGATAGAAAAATATCGCAGCAAAATATTTTACTTAGGATCGAAAATCATGTACCGCTCGACATATTTCAAATCGAAAAATTTTATTCGATCGAGGAAAATTTTTCGATAGTAAATTTACCTGAGCAATAATTTCTCGATCGTAAATTTACGCAGAATTTTTCTCGATCGTAAAATTGATCGGCTACAGTCTCAGGATTCCAACTTCAACACTTAGAAGATTTTTTTTCTATGTCTTTTACACTGTAACGAAAATTGGCGAGTAAAATTTTCTCGATCACAAAATTAAACGGAGTTATTTCAATTGAAATCAATGCATAGGAAATCAATATGAAAACCAAATTTATCGAGCGAAAAATATCTCGGCATGAACAGTGACATTTCTCGCGATCAAATACTTAGAAAAATTTCGAACTCTTTTCATGCGTTATATGTTTAATTCCAAATTACAATCATGCCATTACATTTTTAAAATCAATCATACTATATGCATACTACACAATTTCAATTCAAAATTCATCAAACATGTCATGACTTGATACAATATTATAGTTTGATGAAATTAAATCAATTTTCGACTAAAATTAAATTTTGAACTAATGAACTTTTTATATTTTTTATGCTTCAGATGGATCGCTACCCACGATACAATCACATATACGACCACAACCTGTATCTGAAGGCCAGGATACGAATTTTCAGCTCGATCTGAGCACCTTTCGGTGTCCAGACGAGATCATTGTCTCTATCCTGCAAGGCCACCCCATCTGGCATGCATTGACGGTCACCGCATCGGTGCCAATGGTGTATCTCCAGCAATTCTGGGGATGTATACAAGGAGCAGTGGATAATTCTGGACAAGAACCGGTTCGGGATGATTCTGGACTTGCCATATAGCGCAAACTACGACCCGCTCCCATCAGACGCAGAAATAGTGCATGATTTCATGCAGATGGGATATCAACCGCAGCTCACCAAGCTAGCTCAGGTCCAGAGCAGCAGTATCCCTCATCCGTGGAAGACACTGTTCGGGATTGTGAACAAGTGTCTATCGCCCAAGCATGCCGGCTTCGACAAGGGCAATGGCAACATACTGCGGATCTTTCACGGACTCGCATTCTCCAGAAATTACGATTTCACGCAGCTGATCTGGAATGATCTTGCAGACCAGATTCAGCAAAAGGAGAATCGGAGATCGAAGAATGTGCCCTACGCTCGGTGGTTTAATGTAATGATCAAGGAATTCATGGAGATGCACGAGTTCATCCCTCGTCTACCTCCTGGAGGAAATTATCAACCACCCAGACTCAAATTCTTTCACAATCCACGGCTCACGGACTTGAACCAACCGTCGATGCCGATTCCTTTTGAGCTTCTACGTCTCGCTGACCCTACAGGAGACGTATACCGAATGTACTGTCGGGAGAATCACCTCACCGAGGAGATGATTCGAGGGCCCCCGACAGATTTTGAAGTTAGCCCTCCCCAACCGCAACAACAACCTAGCCCTGAGGACACGATGATTGATGACGTCGCTCAGGAGCTTGACAGGAGCCCCCTCTGGTCGAAGTGCAAATGCTCGACGTGAATGATACACTAATAGACGTCGTGGCTACTGACATGGCGCTTGAGGCTCCTGAACACCACGCACCGCACCACCACTCTAACCCATATCGACCCACCAACCTTTCACCTAAGGACGCCTCTGCCCACACCACCGATTCTGACAAGCCCCTTGCTTCAAGAAGAAGAAGCAAGTGCCGCGATGCTCGTAGCCCTAGCAGCTACCCAAGCTACTCCCTCGGTCGCTCCAGACCAACCGGGACCATTAGGACATGGTGTCAATCCACACGAGGTTGTAGACAAATACATCTTCGAAGGATAGTGGATGAACCATTCCATGCCCGAGGAGCATCAAAGACAACGGCTTCAGGACGTTTGGCACTTCTTGCAACAAGTCTCTGTAGACCTCGTAATCTTAAAAGACGACGAACTTCAAGAAGGAGAAGACTACCAGCGAGATATCCCAAGGCTACCACAGTTGATCGCACAACGAGTGGGTTCCCCCACAAGAATGCAAGGAACCGTTCGGATCGACACGCCATGGGAGAATATCCGAATAGAGATACCCTTTCTTGAAGAAGTCCGTGAAAACATTTGGAGGTCACCGGACAGGGTCAAAAAGCCGAATGAGTTCGAGCTAAGAGGGATCTCTCACTGGGATCAGTAGAAGAGGATGAAATCTTCTCATTAAGCTCATTGTTTGTAGATCTATTTATACCAAACATACTTGGTATAAATAACAAACTAAGTCCTAAACTAAGGACAAATACAATAAAAGCCCCTAATTACAAGGACAGCTAATTAAATCAACGCACAACTAAAATGGTATTCTACATGTTCCAAGCATCACAACGGTCATATTCATTAATTTGCATGAAACCTTACTCTAAATACCTTTTCCATACCATATCGGTAAATCTCATCCACATTAGCACGTTGGTATTACGAAGATACCACAAATAGTCCCACTCAGCATCTTATCAAATATGTAGCACATTAATCACGAAGTTTCCATTCAAATAAATACCAAAGTTGCATAGTGAAAGAATTCGTGTTGACTCAAACTTTTAAGATGCAACTCTCAGTTCTGTAGGCACGATTTCTTCCTAAAAATAGACAGATTCCAGTGGATGACATATTTTCCATGTATCGCACAAATGCGGTATCTTAAACAGATAAGCACGAATTAAAATATATCTTTCATATAATTTTTGTTTTAGCATATCTTAAACGGATAAGCATGTATGCAATTATATGCTAATCATATAATATCCATATTTAACATATTCAAGGATATAGTCATGATCACATTCCATATATAACTAGGTTCCAGCAGAAATATATTTACCATGTGTATCATAATGATCCTTACCCAAATTAACGCATGATCCTTACTCTAATTGACATAGCGCAGCATATTAAGGATTAATCATGTCATTTTACACAAATATCTTCAAGGTCATAGTCACTCATCATTCCATTTATGCATACTTTCCAAATATACGTTACAATGATATCATGACGGTGGAACCAATGATCAAAATGGTATCACATAAGTCACTTTGCAATGGAATCACAATGCCATAAGTGCAATTTACACAAATATAAGTAAATGATACATACACATTTCGAATTGCTAAATTTGTAGTGCCTATCTCATCTTAAGTACATGGAATCATCAAAACTCAAATATAGTGCCAGACCAAAAAGGTGAACATGAACACTTAGAGAATTTCTGTAGAAATCCTCTTCTTTCACAATTAACGCACTGTAATGACAGAAGTGAGATTGAGGATGTAAATCTCGTCTATGATAGTACTACTGTTTCCGGCGGCCCGTGGACGTAGGATACCTATCCGAACCACGTAAAATCTGTGTCTCTTTACTTTCAGCACTAAGATACGAATCTAAACACACACTGAAATAATCGACCCGGTCCGTCTCATCCTTCAACCTTTATTTGCCGGACCTAAATCTTGTTGATCGGGGTCATACCCGCATCACATGTATTTATATAATCCTACTTTAAACCTATGGTTTAAATAAACACACCACCTCACACGTGTTTATTTAAACCTACTAACCAACCTCAGATTTTATTTTGTCCCCATTAATCTATTTTATATAAAATTTACGAATTTAAACACTCATAAATATAAACCTACGAAGCAAAAGAGCCCTTAGTGTCTGAATAGCTCTTTGGAAAAAAAAAACTAGAATAGAATGGAGAGAGCAATAGTGATTATTGAATCATATGCTTCTTAGAGACAAGACAAGAACTCGTTTTGTTATTCCTATTAAGAAATATTGGAGTTATTATGGAATAATGGAGTGGATGTATACGGAGTGGTTAAATAAGGATGGAATAGATGAGATTATAACTTAGATGTGATTATTTCATGAGAATGTAATATTTTATTTTGTGGTTGTAATTTGAGAAATTTGCCTATAAATAGGCACATTGAGTTGTATTGTAAAACCACACAAAAGTATTGAAATTATTCATACTTCCTCTCTCTAAATATTTCTCTCTATAAATAGATTATCATAATTATCATAATATAAATATTAATCACAATAATATTTTTATGACACGTTATCACTTATCAGCATGAGCGCTCTCCGGCAACGATCAATCCCCGTCGAGCTAATTTCACGAGTGAGCACGAGCGCTCTCCGGCAACGGTCAAACTCCGTCGAGATACTTTCGCGAGTGAGGTATAATTTTGTTTTTATGTACGGTAATTTTATTTATTCGTACACTATTATGGATATTTAAAAAATAGTAAAATATACAACAAAATGCCTCTAACCGAGTGGTATCGCGGAATATTGTCATTAGTGGTGAGAGGTCCAGATTTCGATTCCTCTTGGTGGCGTGTTGAATTTTTTTAAAGAATAAAAAATTAAAACAATATTTGTTTAAATAATTAAACAACATTAAATTAGTTACCGATCGTACGGACTATGGACTATGGACGATGGACATGTATTTTGGACTATGGACCCGGATTTCGGACATGAATGCGGGCTTTGGACAACGGACACGGATTTTGTTTATGTTTCTTGTTACATATATTTTGGATCTTATGATGCTGATTATTTATCTTATATGATTTGATTCTTAACATATTTTTTATCTTATGATAGTATAATGTCGAACTTGGTGAGCTTAGAATTTGTTGCGCTTGATATCTTGAGAAAAAATTATTTATCTTGGGCACTAGATGCTGATGTTCATTTGAATGCGAAAGGCTTAGGCGACACCATTGTCGACCCGAAAACCACAAGCCCTCAAGGCGGAGGCGGAGTTGACACCGTTGACGCCACAAAAACCCCAACGGCGCAAGATAAGGCAAAAGCGCTTATATTTCTTCCTCACCACATCCATGAAAGTTTGGAAAGTGAATATTTAGCAGTTAAAGACCCAGCTTGAGTTGTGGAAAAATCTGAAAGAAATGTATAACAACCAGCCAACTGTGATTCTTCCAAATAAAATGTATGAATGGATGAATATGCGATTTTAAAATTTTAATTCGGTAAGTGAATACAAGTCTGTTGTTTACAGAATTACTTCCACGTTGAAATTATGTGGAGAAAAATTACTGATGTGGATATGTTGGAGAATTCAACTTATTTCATCCATCAAATGTTGTATTACAACAGCAATATCGGGAGAGAAAATTTGAAAAGTATTCAGATCTAATTTCTTGTTTAATTTTTGCTGAGCAAAATAATGAGTTGTTGATGAAAAACCATGAATCTCGACCGACTGGTTCTACAGCACTCCCTGAAGCGAATGCATTTAGAGGAAATAATAATAATAATAATAATAATAATAATAATAATAATAATAATAATAATAATAATAATAATAATAATAATAATAATAATAATAATAGAGGTAATGGTCGTGGACGTGGATGTGGTGGATATCGCGACCGCGGACGGGGTCGTGGTCAAGGCCGAGGTCGTGGCCGAGGATGCTATTGTGGTGGTTCACAGAAATTCCATGGAGGTTATCATAACTCTCGTGGCGTCCATCAAAATATTCCCCAGAAGAGGAAAAGTTACGATAATAACGATGAGAAGAGGCACACCGAACAAAAGAATAATGATGAGGAATTCCATCGTTACGGTGGTTTGGGCCATTGGTCGCGAACTTGTCGCACGGCCAAACATCTTGTTGAATTACATCAAAAAGATTAGAAGCACAAAGGAAATGAAATCGAAACAAATCTTGTCATGATGAACTCGCCTTTACTTCTGGTGACGATAATGAAGGTACCCATTTGGAGCCTACAGATTTCTAATTTCTTTGATATGATTTTATTTACATGTTATACCATATATTTTACTATTGTGTGTTTTATTATTGTGTGTTTTATATGTCACGTTTGTTTTAAGTCATTGCATGTTTGTAATGCATTGCTTGGTTATAAATACTATATGTTGATGATGATTTGTGCTTGTCATTGTGCTTGTCATTAAGGATATACATACGATGGATACAAGCATATGGAGCAGAGAAATATGTCTTGCAGACTGTGCAACGACTAATACGATTCTGATAAATAAGATATATTTTGATCATCTTGACATGAATAAATCAAGTGTTATCACTATATCAGGTAGCACAAGTATAATTGAAGGCTCCGGAAGAGCTAATATTTTACTGCGTCAAGGGACAAGGCTGATAATTGAGAATGCGTTATATTTTCCTAAGTGTCAAAGAATCTAATGAGCTTTAAAACTATTCGAAATAATGGATATCATGTTTGAGACTGAAAGATCGAATATTTGCACATAACAAAGGCGATTTCGAATGATAAACGGACTATAGAAATATTGCCTTTTTTTGGTTCTCGACTACACATATCTTAGAGCAGTTGAATCATATGCTGTTACAAACCACAAGTTTATCGATAACAGTATATTTAGTATTTGGTATGACCGCTTGGGCCATCCCGGTTCAATTATGATGCGAAAGATAATTGGAAATTCACGTGGACATTTGATAAAGAACCAGAGGATTCTTCAATCTAATGAATTATCTTGTGTCGCTTGCTCTAAAGGGAAGCTAAATATTTGGCCATCACCAATGAAAGTAAAGAATAATCTATTGTATTTTTTGAACGTATACGTGGTCATATTTTTGTGCCTGATACACCCATCATATGGACCATTTAAATATTTTATGGTATTAATTGATGCATCAAGTAGATGGCCACATGTATGTTTATTATCTATGAGGTACGTGGCATTTACGAGATTATTTGCTCAGATGATTCGACTAAGAGCACGTTTTCCAGATTATCCGATATAGAAAATACGCCTTGATAATGCTGGCGAATTTACTTCCAAGGCGTTTAATGATTATTGGATGTCTATCGGTATTAATGTTGAGCATCCTGTGCCAAAACGGTCTTGCAGAATCGTTGATTAAACGCCTGCAATTAATTACAAGTCATTATTGATGATCGAAGCTTCTCTTGTCTTGTTGGGGACATGCTATATTACATGCGGCGACATTAATTCTTATCAGGCCAACAAGTTATCATGATATATCCCCATTGCAATTGGTTTATGGTCAGAAACCAGATATTTCCCACCGACGAATTTTTGGATGTGCAGTATATGTTCCAGTTGCGCCACCACAATGCACAAAGATGGGACCTCAAAGGATGTTTGGAATATATGTCGGACTTGAATCTCCATCGATAATAAAATATGTAGAACATTTAACGGGAGATTGATTACGACTATTACTCAAAAGAATCGGCACAATACGCCTAATCAATTAGAATTGTAGATTTGCATATTGTCATTTTGATGCATCGAATTTTTCGACATTACAGGGAGAAAAGAAACAACTGGAAAGAATATTATGATCCTCGAACGAAAGAATGTGAACTAGAATTTCAAAAGATAATTCATTTACAAAACTTAGCTAATCAAATGCCAGATAGCTTTAATGGCCTTAAAGGGTGATTAAGTCACATATACCAGCTGTCAATGCTCCTGCAAAATTTGATTTTCTATAGAACATACAAAGAATTATATGGAGCCTAAGCCACAACTTAAGTGTGTCAGGCCATCGACTCCAAAGATAAAAATTCTCGGAAAAGAAAAGGTGCAAATAATAAGAATAGTCTAATTGAGGATTTATCGACTAAAGAAATGTCGACGGGCATAAATGTTGATAAGAAGAAAACTCAGGACCTGAAAATTCTGAATATTTTGAAAATAATGATAATGAAGAGATCTCGATAAACTATGTCCATAATGAAACTAAATGGAACCGAGACGAAGTCAACCTTGACGATCTATTCTCATTTAACGTAGCGCTACATGCAATGAACGAGATTAATGAGAATGAGATCACGAACCAAGGTTTGTACAAGAATGCAGACAAAAAAATGATTGGCCAAAATGAAAAAATGCAATCGAGGCGGAATTGAAGTCACTGGAGAAACGAAAAGTTTTCGGACCTATAGTCCGCATGCCAGAAAATGTAAAGCCAGATGGCTATAAATGGGTTTTCGTCAGAAGGAAAAATGAAAACGGTGAAATTACGATATACAAAGCACGGATTGTTGCACAAGGTTTTTCGCAAAGACCTGGTATTGATTAAGGGGACGTATTCTCCTGTGATGGACGCAACTACTTTTCGTTATCTAATTAGTTTGGCAGTACGAGAAGGACTCGATATGCGTCTCATGGATGTTTTCACTGCTTATTTATATGGATCGCTTGACAGTGATATATATATACGAAGCTTCCCGAGGGATTCAAATTACCTGAAAATTCAGGGGCACGAAATGAGTACTCAAAACTTAATAAATCACGTTATGGATTAAAGCAATCTGGGCCTATATAGTATAATCACCTAAGGGAATTTTTAGTGAAAGAAAGGGTATAAAAATGATCAAACTTGCCCGTGTATATTCATGAAAAGATCTAAAAATGAGTTTGTCATTATAGCAGTTTATGCTTATGATATCAACATAATTGGAACTCCTAAAGAGTTATCGAAAGCTGTTGACTGTTTGAAAATGTAGTTCGAAATGAAAGATCTCGGAAAAACCAACTTTTGTCTCGGACTGCAAATTGAATATTTAAAGAATGAGATATTTGTATATCAAGAAACTTATACGAAAAAGGTATTGAAAAGGGTTTACATGGACAAAGCTCATCCATTGGATACTCTGATGATTGTCCGATCGTTAGACGTGAATAAAGATCCGTTCAGACCACCTGAAAATGATGAAGAGCTACTTGGTCCTGAAGTACAATATCTTAGTGCTATTGAAGCGCTAATGTATCTTACGAGTCATGCGCGACTTGATATAGCATTTGCTGTAAATTTATTGGCAAGATACAGTTCTTTGCCAACTCGTAGACATCGGAACGGAGTTAAAAGAATATTTCGATACCTTCAAGGAACAACTGATATGGGATTGTTCTACTCTAATAAGATGAAAGCAGATCTAATTGGGATGCGGATGCTGAATTCTTATCAGATCCATATAATGCTCGATTGCAAACTGGTTACTTACTTACATATGGAGGAACTGCCATTTCGTGGTGATCAGTTAAACAAAGTTTAATGGCTACTTCATCTAATCACGCAGAACTATTAGCAATTCATGAAGCAGCCGAGAACGCATTTGGTTCCGATCGATAATTATGCATATATAACAAACTTGTGGGCTATTATCCGAAGAGTTACTTCCGACGATATTACATGAAGCTAATGCGGCGTGTATTGCACAATTAAAGGAAGGATATGTTAAACATGATAGAACCGAGTATATTTCTCCAAAATTTCTTTACACACGAGTTGGAAAAAAATGGGGATATTGATGTACAAGCGATCTAGCGAAAAACTTGCAGATTTATTTTACGAAAGTACTACCCCCAATTTTTAGAAACTTGATATATTCAATTGGCGTTCGAAGACTTCGAGATTTGAAATGACATCAAGGGGAGCAAATACAGTTGCACTCTTTTTTTTCCTTCGCTGTGGTTTTTTCCATGTGGTTTTCTCATTAAAGGTTTTTTAATGATGCAACATATGAAAGCGTAATGAAAAAATTATGTACTCTTTTTCCTTCACTACGTTTTTATCCCACTGAGTTTTTTCTGCTAAGGTTTTAACGAGGCATATTCCTTAATATACATCCAAGGGGGAGTATTATGAAATATTGGAGTTATTATAGAATATTATAGTGGATGTATATGGAGTGGTTAGATGAGATTATAAATTAGATGTGGTTATTTTATGAGAATGTAATATTTTATTTGTGTGGTTATAATTTGATAAATTTGCCTATAAATATGCACCTTGAGTTGTATTGTAAAACAACGCAAAAGTATTGAAATTATATGTACTCCTCTCTCTAAATATTTCTCTCCATAATTATCATAATATAAATATTAATCACAATAATATTTTCATAACAATTCCATATTTTTACGTATATTGTACATTTCCATTTACCACTCGCTGCTAATAATATATTATATATAGTACCGCAACTGTTCATTTGTATATGTACATCCAATGTACATACTATTTTGTTTTCCATTCAGGATCCTTCTTTCAAACTGAGCCGTTAGAATATATACTACGTTAGAGTTACATATATAAAAATAAGGCGCAATTTTCGTTCAGGCCCTGTCATGAAAAAATTAGTTTTAAGAACCCGATTTGTTCAGTAATACTTCATTGTTCTACAGTAACATTTCATTGTTCTAGAATAACACTTCATTACTCTAACACAAAACGATCATTCGATAACAGTTCATATACTTTATAATTGTGTAATTTAGGTCATTATCTCTAAAAATATGGTCATTTTTTCTGACAGGCCTAAATCCTATTTTAAATAGCTTTTGGGCCTGATTTGTAGTATACCCTAAAACCAAACGGTAATGTCAGAATTCTGAAATAGTTGAGTTTATATAAAGAAATTATTTTCAGTAAACAACCTCCACTTATTGTTCCAACCGAAACTCAGCTTCTAACAACCACCGCCTGAGTTAAAAAATGTACAAGAAAAAAAAAATCGAAAGAACAGCAAAAAAAATCCCAGAAAGAATTGCTACAAACAGTTCGTACCCGTTAGTTTGCCGTTCGATTCAAATTTCTAGCCGTGGATGTTACACTGTTGAAGGTAGTGATGCTCATAGTCGACGTATTTACTCCACAAATGCTTATACTTATCAATCCCAATATCCAACCAAGGTTTCAATATTCCATCGTAGTGTATAACCGCAGCTTTTTCTATACGTTCCTGCTTTACATTCGAGTCGTGGCCCAATCCAAGGACGTGCCATTGCTTATCTACCGCAAATGTGTGTTCGTAAAACGTAATCCACCCCATTGGTAAGCTCCCCGCCTTACAGAATCGCCTTGCAATGTCCTGTAAGAAACATACAATAATGATATTTTCGAAATATCAGCTATATATATATATGTATATATATATATATTTAAACCGTTTAGCGCACCAAATGGAGGTATTTATGATAAACTGCAGTCAAGTCCAATCTCCGCCATTCTTGAAGGTCGAAAACGTTCATCCCAAAAGCCCAAGTGCAATGATTGGATTCGAAACGATCCCTTAAGATGGGATCTGTGAAGTTGATGTAAGTATCCATACGACGAAAGGAAGGCTCAGTTTCGTCGCAAGTCTGTACTGCGCCGTTGACTTTGCCTCTCGTGTCGACGTTTAAAAGGGTTGTTAGATCCCTTTGGACGACCACGTCGTGGTCGAGGAGGATGATCTTTTTAAGGTGGGGGAATACGTCGGGCAAGTAGAAGCGTAGGTGGTTTAGCTCGGAGGTGTATCGCGGGTCTGTGGAACCTTCCTTTTCGAAGGTCACGTTGTATTTTGTGGCTAACCATCTGAAATTGTCTATGGTCTCCACGTGGATTGTGGCTTTGCTTGGGGGATTTAGTAAGAACCACATTGACATTGCTGGGAGATTTAGGGAATCTGTCACGATATGTAGGACGATATTCTCTGGGTCCTGCCGAGCAAAGAAGAGTGAATTAAATAAGTAGCATATTGTGAATTTTGTAATCTATGCTTATGGTGATGGAATAGTTCTTGAATACGATAGCCTTCACACTTTGACTTGCTATGTTGGTCATAATCATCCACAAATTATAAGAAAGGGAAAGGATAGCACAAATGAACGAAGAAAGTAAAATTAGTTGTGGATTAACGCCCAACTGGGGTTCAGATTGTGACGCAGGCCAAGTTTTGTCATGCTGAAAAATAATTCAACTATTATTGGCAGTTAAAACGAGAAGAAAGGAAACAGAATGTCAAGAGAAAAGAAAAGAAGCAACTTACACTAGCAGCTGAGACAGTTGAGTTCACGACCACCGAGCACGCCAATATATTGTCTGAGAAAACCGCAAAGTGATGAAGATGAGGATCTTGTATCTTATGCTGGTTATTGAACACCCTTTTCTCAGGTTCCAAGGAAAAATAGTCGGAGGTCAATTTCATTGAGAGGCAGTGAAAGCCTTTTGGAATGGTCCTTCCGCCTAGTTCTTTAAGATATCTTTCTTGAACCCTCTGTGTCCGTACCTGCTCTTCAGCATTGTAAGTCATAGCACGGAGCTTCTTCACCATTGCAGAACAATCAGGGTATATACGGCTGGCTTTTTGTAAGGTAAGCTCCATCGCTTTAATTTTTTGCAGAGAACTGGAGAAAAGAGATGTTATAGAATATGTATGATGGCACGCAATTTAATGAACACGACACTTTTTCCTAAACCTGGCATCTATATGTTTTTTTTTCATAGTGAAGAGACGTCAAGGTAGTTCTATTGCATAAATAGCGAATGTAGTAGTCCGAACAAGATTACTGTTTCATCGCAACTGCGCTCATAAATTACAGTTGCAATAGAACTAAAATTAAAGTTTAATACTTCAAAGTCAGTCCATTACTCACTAAATGTGCAGGTCAACTGCCAAGAACTCACACTACAACACCATATCACACTATTTTTAAAGATCAATGATGAGAAGCAAATAATAGGGAAGAAGACAACAGAAGATGAATGTACCTCCTAGAGATGTGAGAATCTTTGTTTGCCTGGCTCATTGCTCTTTCGACTTCTTTGATTCTTAGTTTCAACTCTTTCACGAAATGAGAACTGGTATTTGCTGCTGAAAAATTTATGTACGCCTTGGCTCTAATAACCTGGTCTTTCATCTCTTTTACCTTCTCATCAACAAGCCTTCTTGACATCATGCGTGCATTCTGATCACGCTGTACGACATCCATGACATTCTCTTCCTTCATGGAAACAAAAGACAGTTTGTGGAAATTGAAAAGAAAAACAGAGCGAAAACATTAGAACTGCGAAGTAGATGATGAATACCAAGTCACAAGATGCCTCATAAAAAACGAGTATTAACGCAGAAAACAAATCTAAAATGTGGAGTTCAGATAAATCGGTGCATCACACCTTGAGCCCAAAAGCACGCAACTTATTCTCGTGCTTTTCTTCCTGGTCTGCTTCAGTTGCTGGCGAAACAAAAGCTACAAAAGGTTACTTCAATCATTGCATCAAGTATCACAAAACAAATCTATAGTGCATTGCATTTGAATAATACCAACCACTGTTTCCCAACAAGTCAGCAGCATCTGATGTAACCTTAACCTCGCTATATCTTGTATCATTAGAAACTGCAAAACTAGAGTTATCATCCTTGTACACCACCAGAGTAGGTTCTTTCAAACCTTCACTATCTTCCTATACAACAAATGTACAAATTTCTTAGCAACAATTCAATCAGATTGCAATACGTGACATGTCTCTAGAATTACCTTTTCTATGGAAAGCATTGTTTGAGTGTCAGTCCTGTGCTTCTGGAAAAGAGAGATGTCGGAACTTCAATTCCACATTATATAATAGAGATTCAAATTCCGTATCACAACGTCATATCATATAAACACATCGGTTGATGGATGGGTGAAAATGTTTGGTTAAAGGGGAACAATGTGAACCAAAGAAAACAAGCATAAATCAAGGCTTAAAGTCCAATGTTACAGAATTTGTAATGCAATTAATTGCCATCAAAGGTTTTTGATAAAAAAAAACCAAGACACAGTAGAGAATGAAGAAATCATAAAAGTCAACCACACCACACTGACTCGAATCATAAATCATCAACTATCAGAACAAGAATTGCGATCATTACTGCATAAAAAACAGAAACACGGATGATTTTACACCAGTAAATCAAGTCGCTGAAACAAACAAGTACAGTAGAAGAAAACGTTTAATACATACAATGATTGATAAATCTTCCACATATCGCTTCGAACCTGCACCAAAACAAAACAGCAATAGATAATCGGATTAGACGTCATCACTGAAGTTGAATCGACAAAAAGAAAGAAGAAAAAGGAAAACGTAATCACAAACCATCTAATTTGATATGCTTGAGCCAATAGGAGAACATAAAAACAGGAACGAAGATAGAAACGCACAACAAACAGAGGATCAAAATCCTCGTGCATTTCCGAAACGACCACATCAACCTTCGCCAAAACACACAATCGGCTTCAATCAGCGAGGATCATACGCATCGATAAACAAAATTTCGCAATCTTGACACTGAAAACAAGAAACAAAAAAGCAAGAGATTGAAATAGTTATCGTGAAACACTAGGGTTTAATTTCCTTAATGTGAAGCGACGATAACAATGAGATCTCAAAATCAATTTGGCGTGTGTATGAGTTTATTCTTATTTTCTTTTTTCTTTTTAAATATATATTTATAATAATTAAACAAATTGAGCAACGCGGGGGAGGCGGGGGAGAGATGAAGTCACAGTACGGATGGAAGAATGTGAAAACGATTTGGAAAAATAATATTTTAATGGGTTAATTCAATTTCAGGCCCCATTAACAAGTTTGGGTTAGTGTTCAGGCCCCATTGCAGTGGGCTTTAGTATTAAGGACCTACTTTTCGGAAAACTCAGTGATCAGGCCCTAAAATGACGCAAAAAGACATATTTAACCCTGACATATGCCAAAATTACGCTGTATACCTAAATAATCCGTTCCAACCAATTATAACAGTTCTGCGCTGAAAAAGAACACTTTCATTAACTTGGATAACAACAGTCTTGTATTGAGTACCATATGTCGTCTATTTAGTAACAAATGACGTCGCAAAAGTAACACAATATTAAAAAATAATACCGATTCCAATTTCGGTATAATATCTACAATTTCTGAGGACATGTGGTATAATTTCTAAAATTCTGGTATAATATCAAGATTAGTTGGTATAACATCCAATTTCGCTGTAAATTATAATAACGCTATTTAAATTGGACATCATACCTACTGTTTTGATTATTATACCATCTGTTATCATTATTATACCAAATATCGTCCAATTTTACTGTTATTTACTGGTATAATAACCAAAATATATGGTATAATTTCTACAATTTCTTGTATAATATCAAGATCAATTGGTATAACATCCAATTTCGCTGTAAATTATAATAACTAAATTGGACATCATACCAACTGTTTTGATTATTATACCAACTGTTATTCTAATTATACCAACTGTTATCATTATTATACCAAATGATATAGTGTACAATTTTGTTGGTATAATTACGTCAACAGTTGGTATAATTTCTACAGTTTCTGGTATAATTTCAAAATCAGTTCGCATATCGTCCAATTTCGCGAAAACATATGGTATAATTTCAACATTTTCTGGTACAATATCTAATTTTGTTGGTATAATAACTAATTTTTTTGGTATAATTAACGTGAAAAGGGTTACTGTCGATAAGTAACGTCTTATGATGTTAAAGTAACACTTGCGGTTGTTACGGTAACAAATTGGTATAACTTTGTAACAAATCAGTATAACTGTGTAACATAAAACTGACGTCAAATGCCATTCAGAATTCACTTTTATTAAGGGTAATTTCGTCAAATCACAGTTTTTGGTCCTTTTCACTTAATTTTTCAAAAAATAGGTCCTTTAAACTAAAGAAAATCCTGACAGGGCCTGATTCCTAATTTTAAAATATACTAGGGCCTGACACAAAATTTGCCCTATTTTAATTCTGAAAAATTAATTCTTGTCCCTATTCTATGTACATCTACATAGACATTTTCACCTACTTTTTTGAGTTCCTAAACTATTTATAAGTTCCCAAATCTCAACGTGAGGTCAAGTAATGGAGGGTAATGGCATACTGAGCGTCATAATTTTTATCTCAATTAAAATCATTGTGTTTGACTTGTCTATTATCTATACTATTATATAATTGGGGAGAGGGGGATACAAACCGTCAAATCAAAATTGATTTGGTCTGTAATTTTTTTATTAATAAATAATAATATATTCTATTTAAAGTAAACAATAAATAATAAAATACATAAATAACCACCCACTACTCTCTGTTAATTACTATGTTGTCCCTCTATTTTTAGTTAAAATTAACATGGTTTATTTTTATATTATCCACACACGCATTTGAGTGTGCAGAACATGCTAGTATTTTATTAAGAATGAGGGATGAGGTTAAACTGTCAATTAGACCCGTCAATTAACAACAAAATTAAATAATAAATTAAAAACAACCCACTACGTGTAATTACTATTTGTTGCTAATTAGTATTATAACTTTATTTTTATAATTTATAGATACATAATTGAATTTAAATCATAATTTGTAATACAAATTTTAAATTAAAATATTATACTATATATTATATCACATGCATTGAATGTGCAAAGAGTACTAGTACTAGAATAATTAGTCTCAATGAAATTCAAGATTACCACAAAAGTCCATGAAAATTAATGGAAGTCCATTATGTCTATTTTATGCTCGGAATGAACTTGTCGAAGTATGATGACTATAATAACATTGTGCGAAATATTTGAAAAATAAATAGATAAATAAAAGAGACTATTATTTAGGCATCTCCTCGATACCCAAAAACTCAAAATGTATAGTAAAAGTTCAGCAACCGTACACCAAACGCAAACTCAAATGCGTTTTCATTTTCTCTCTCAAGTTTTAAACGCATATATGCGTTTGGAAATGAGATACCCAATTGATGCGTTTAATGTTTTAAATTTGTATACCCTAGAATTATAAAAGTAGACATATAAAAATAAAAAATAAATAAAAAAATATAAAAGGACTTGTATTATTAATAATTATTTTTTTCTTCATTTTTATATGAAAAAATATTGAGTTATTATTAATTTTGTGAAATTATTTTGTAAAGTTTTATTACATGGGTAACATTAAAAATTAGGGTAGAAGATAATATTATAATAATGTTCATCTGAGTTTGAGCATTGGTTCGCGGTTGGAGAAGAATTACTTCATTATGAGTTTGAGAATGCCGTTGAGTTTAAGGATGAGTTTTTCGGTTGGATATGTATGACTTAGGTTTAGGTGGTGAGTCCAATCTTACACATAAACTCAATTCTTGAATCATGGCGTGAATGACTTCAAAAGATTTTCTTTGTAGTGGAATATCACAATCATAGTAGGGTTTGGAATAAAATAAATTCGTTTTGAAGTAATCGGGGATTTCCACGTCCAAGTCCAACATGTCTATTTCCATTAATGATTTGTATAATAATATTACATAAAAGATCATTGGTTACTGTGTTGTTCTCGGCTTATTTCAAATTAATATTTTACTCAACATTAAAGATATGTATCCCATGTCATAGATGCACAAAAGCTGTCGAGCTCACATGTCCCATCACCCATGTCAGAAGTTGAGCTTACGTGGAAGTATTCGTCATGATTATGACTTTGATGGCATTCGTAGGCTGTGTTCTATATAAAACATCTATATATATATTATTACTAGAAATTGAATTTAATGAGTTTTTTTTTTTTGAATAAAATGACCATAAAATTCAGACGTGGTCAGAAGATAACAAAGTCGCTAAACCTTGCGAAGGTGGGAAACGACCCTCGCCATTGCAACCTAAGACTTTAGCAAGGTAGTGGGCAGCACCATTACCACTACGTTTAACAAAAAAATGAAATAGAATGAAACATATTCGTAAGGGCAAGGCAGTCGTGCAAGATTGAACCAGAATTCGATGAGACGGATGAATTTGATGCAAGGCTCTTAATGACTGAGAGGCAATCTCCTTCAAAGATGGTGAAAAGCCAGTTGTTTCGAAGAGCAAACTGCAAGGCCCAAAGGACTGCTCGTGCTTCAATAACCTCCGATTTAAAATATCCATGAAAGAATCCCGTGAGCCAACCGCAGCATGCACTAGAGTCGTCTCGAGCAATAATGCCAATAGTTACCCCGCCGCGTTGGGGGTGCAGAGGTCCATCAAAGTTGATTTGATAATTCCTTGAGGGGCACATTGCCAGTGCGCCGGGAAATGAGGCGTAGCACCATGATAACCGTTAGAGAGCGGCCTATCAAAGGATGGAATATCAGATGCCCTCTTAACTGGGATAAGAGGAGGAGTGTCTTCGTGCTTCATCACCCAAATTCCAGGATAGCCTATTGCGGAGCAAAGTCAAGAATCATGGAGCTGAAAGTCCCTGAAGTAGCTCATTACTACTGTTCCATTTATCAAACGAGAGGAGCTGATAAAAGATCAAAAGTGTGTTAAGTTTAAGTTGCCCTATTACTTACTAAGTTGCAGATAGTAGCGTCGATTCCATCAGCTTAGTCACTTAACGGTTTTTAACTGCTTTTTAATTGTCTGATAGCATATAAAATAGGTCGATAGTCCATTTTGTTATTCTTTATCTCCTTTTCATCTCTGTAAAATCTTGCGTAAGATCAATAAAGATTTTATCGGTTCTCCGTGGACGTAAGATTCTTCAAGGAATCTGAACCACGTAAATGCATTGTTTACAAGCTTCGTTTTCAATTTTTGTTATGGTATCAGAGAGCTTCGTGTGAAGCTGCGTTTCTCATCAAGAAGCAGATTGCCATTTTATCAACAATTTCATCAAGCACCATGGCTGCAGAAGCTCCACCCCCTTGAACCCCCAAACCAATTCTGCGACAGTATTAATCAATGGTCCATATTTTCTCAGCAACAATGACAATTCAGGGCAGCTTTTGGTTCATGAATCAATGACAGGAGAGAATTATGCGACTTGGAGCAGATCTATGCTAATTGCGCTAATTGGCAGGAATAAGGAGGGCTTCATAAATGATGATCTTAAGGCGCCTGTGGAAGATACTCAGAATCCAGTTAATACTCAGAATCAAGTAAGTGCCTCGCGAAGAAATAACAACGTGGTTATTTCTTGGATTTTGAATTCAGTCTCAAAAGAGATATCCGCAAGTATTCTTTATAGTTCTTCGGCTAGAGAGGTGTGGCTGGACTTGCAGGAACGTTTTGGACAGAGGAACAAGCCACGGATCTTCCAATTGAAGAGAGAGCTGATCAATCTGGCACAGGGCTCGAACAACATATCAACCTATTATACTAAGCTTAAGACCTTGTGGGATGAATTGAACAGCTACAAGCCAAATTGTCAGTGCATTTGTGGAGGGATCATACAGCTTAAGAGCTACATAGATGAGGAGTACGTTCTCAGTTTCCTCATGGGTCTGAATGACTCACATTCACAGGTTAGAGGGCAGATTCTACTCATGGATCCATTGCCCTCGATTAGCAAATTCTTCTCTCCATTGCTCCAAGAGGAAAAGCAGAGGCTGGTGGGAGGAAGTCAGGCCAGAAGGATTGATGATCAGACAACTACCATGGCTATGATGGCCAGCGGAAATTAGTCAGATCATTCCAAGAAGGGCGTCCAGGCACAGAGAAGGGAACTTGGAAAACCTGTGTTGTACCCACTGCAATATAAAAGGACACACGATGGACACATGTTACCAAGTCCATGGCTACCCCCCAGGGTTCAAGCAGAATCAAAAGTTCAGAGGCCAGAGGATGAACCATGTGATGGTGGACTCAATAAGCAGAGATTCACAGCAGGCAAACCAAGTGTGCCAGACTGGCCAGACATTTCTAGGATCTGATGGCATGAGAGAAGGCTTGGCTCAAGTGCATATGACTCCTTTTCAGGTGCAGAGCTTGAAGGCACTGATGAGCCAGCCAATCTTCAACCAATCACAAGAAGTCAGGGATTCATTCCAACAGAAAGAGAAACCATCAGGTAACAGAGGTATCTTCTTATCCTGCAATCTTCCAAAAATTATAGATAATAAAATTTGGTTGATTGATTCTAGAGCCACGAGACGTGTCTGTGGTAATCCAAGACTGTTATTTGAACTCCATAAGATTAAGGAATCAAATGTAATCCTACCAGATAATTCAATTATCAAGGTTAACCAAGCAGGATCTGTCACTGTCAACAAATTTATTATTTTGACAGATATACTTTTTGTTCCCAGATTTCATTTTAATTTAATCTCTGTAAGTTGCTTGGCTGACAAACATGATTACAAGTTTACCTTTGAGGCTGACAGGTTCATAATACAGGATCAATCTTGGCAAATGATTGGCAAGGGTAAGAAGACAGCAGGACTTTATGTGCTAGAAGCTAAACCCGTTTTCAACTTCACAGTTACTGATAATCATGCTTTTCTGAGTACTTTGTCCTCTAATGTATGGCATAATCATTTGGGACACCCCTCAAAGGGAGTGTTAAATGTAGTTAGGGGTACCTTAAGACATGATATAAGCAAAAAAGGACTTCATTTCCAAATAACAATAAGCTTGCTTGCTCAGCTTTTGACCTAATACATTGTGATGTTTGGGGGCCATTTCACGTAGCTTCCCACTTAGGACATCAGTACTTCATTACAATAGTTGATGACCACACAAGGTTCACCTAGATATTCATGATCAAATACAAATCTGGTGTGCAAGCTGTTATGACTTTCTTTCTAGCTTATGTAGATACACATTTTAAGTGCAAGGTGAAAACAGTGAGGACTGATAATGCTAGAGAGTTTAACCTGAGTGATCTTTTTAGAGATAAGGGTATAATACGTCACCTTTCATGCGTGCAAACACCTCAACAAAATTCTGTTGTTGAGAGAAAACACCAACATCTTCTTAATGTGGCTCATTCACTTTTTTTCAGTCTCATGTAACCCATTGCATATTGGTCTGAATGTGTTCTTACAGCTGCTTTCCTCATTAATAGAACACCTTCAGTAGTACTAGGTAACAAAAGTCCTTATGAACTTCTGTTTCCGAGACCTGTGGATATCACATGTTGAGAGTCTTTGGCTCTCTATGCTTCGCTTCTTCATTACCTGCTGGTAGAAAAAAAAAATTGATGCTAGAGCTAAAGAGTGTATTTTTATTGGGTATCCAAATGGGGTAAAAGGGTATAAGGTGCTAGACTTGAAAACTAGGGAAATCTTTATCTCAAGGGATGTAAACTTCAAGGAGGATGAGTTTCCTTTTGTGAAGCAGCATTCACTCTTGACAGAAAATCCCTTCACTTCACATGTTCTGCCCAGGCCATAGTTATTAAAGGCGAGAGGCGCAAAAAGGCGAGAGGCCACTGCCTTGCCTCAAAGGCGAGGCTTAAATAAGGCGGTCGCCTTATAAAACCGAGGCGAATTCTATAATATAAATATTATGTATAATATGTCACTCTTAGTAAATACATATAAAGAATTTGTGTGTGAGACAAAGAAAATAAACGTTGATCATTTCTCATGAGTTGATGATTGTGTTAAATAAAATAGTAATAATTAATCAATTGCATAAAATCAATTTTTGGGTGTTACGTTTTTATGTGTTTAATTTTAATGAAAAATGAAAATAAACGTTAAATTCAATTGGATCATTGTAAGATTTATAATATTTGAACTATTTTTTAAAAGTAAATTAGAAAGGCCCACATCAAGAAGCCCATTTAACCAACAACTTAGGGTTTCTTCATCATCTTCATCGCAGCCCCTCTTTCCCATCTCTATTACCACTGTAAATACACTGTTCTTCACCAAGGCGACCGCCTCACCGCCTAGGCGCATCAATTACTAGCATTGAGGCGGCGCGCAGATGCGCCTCCGTAAAGGACGACGCCTCTAAGCACATAGAGGCGATGGGCGGCCGCCTCACCTCGTTCACCGCCTAGGCGCGCCTCAGGCGCGCCCCAAATAACTATGGCCCAGGCCATGTGTTCCATTCACATGTGCTGAAGAACATGGACTACTACCACAACCAGTCCAACATGAAGCTCCAACAGTTCAACCTGATCAATCACCTGAAGCAGTCCAACCTGATCAGACACAGCAAGCCACTCAAGCACCACCTGACCAACCAGAGGAGTTACAAGTAGCTCAAGAAACAGAAAGAAGGTCTGGCAGACAAGCCAGAAGACCAGCTTATCTAGAAGACTATCACTGTAATAAACTGACAGATAGAAGAGTCCTATACCCCATTTCTGAGGTGCTGTCATATAATCAATTTTCAGGGCAGTACCACGATTTCATCTGCAGCCGCTCCATAGGACAAGATCCAGAGAATTACACCCAAGCATCATCCTCCACAGCATGGTTAGAAGCCATGAATGAAGAGTTTAAGGCTCTTGAAGATAATGGGACTTGGACTATAGTACCCTTACCCTCAGATAAAAAGGCAATAGGCAGTCGATGGGTGTATAAAACAAAGCTCAACTCAAAGGGTGAGGTAGAAAAACACAAAGCCCGCTTAGTAGCAAAACGATATGACCAACGGGAAGGAGTGGATTACATAGATACGTTTGCGGTCGCTAAGCCAAACACTATCAAGATCATCCTCTCTCCCGCAGCCAAGCTGAAATGGGACCTACTGCAACTAGATGTGAGCAATGCCTTCTTGAATGGGGAGCTGTCTGAAGAGGTGTATATGGAATTACCCGAAGGATTCTATAAGAATCTTCACAGACATGGAGCTAGTAAGATGGTATGTAGATTGCACAAATCCATATATGGTTTGAAACAAGCATCAAGGCAGTGGAATAGGAAGTTTACGGGTGCTGTTAAGACCTTTGGATTCAAACAACTCAGTCGGATCATACTCTTTTTATGAAGGGGAAAGGTAGTAACTTAGTTATTGTTAGTCTACGTAGATGATATAATCCTTACAGGGCCGTCTATGGAAGCACCGACAGAGGCTAAGGACTTTCTGCAAACACATTTCAAGATTAAAGACTTAGGGCAGCTCAGGTTCTTCCTTGGCATCGAAGTGGCCCGAAATAAAGAAGGGATATACATATCCCAACGGTAGTATACACTGCAGTTGCTTGATGACACGGGGTACTTGGAATCAAAGCCACTATCCACCCCTATGAATCCAAACAACAAGCTCAGAAAAGATGATGGGGAGTTGCTATCCAACCCATTCAGCTATAGGAGATTGGTAGGAAGGTTACTTTACCTAACCTTCACAAGGCCGGACATCACCTTTGCATTACATAAGTTGAGTCAATACATTTCGGTGCCAAGGACAACCCACATGATGGCGGCACATCACCTACTCAGGTATCTAAAAGGTTCACCGGGACAGGGTATTTTGCTGAGCTCAAATCCAGGTCTTGAGTTGAAGGGCTTCTCGGATGCTGACTGGGGCACCTGTGCTGACACTAGGAAGTCAGTCACTGGTTACTGCACATTCCTAGCCGATGCATTGGTGACTTGGAAGGCAAAGAAACAGGCCACGGCTTTCAGATCTTCGACAGAAGCTTAATATAGAGCCTTGGGATCCCTCGTGGCAGAGTTTATGTGGATCAGAAACCTCCTGACAGAATTGAACATACAAGAGCAACAAGCACCAGTGCTCTACTGCGACAACCAGTCAGCGTTGAAGCTCGCATCAAATCCCAAATTTCATGAGAAGTCTAAACATATAGAAGTGGACTGCCAATTCGTTAGACACCATGTAACAACCGGGGCAATTAAACTCCTACCAAATCGAACAGAGCAGCAGCTTGCAGATCTCTTCACAAAACCACTCACAGGGCCTTTGTTACAGTGGCTACTAGGCAAGATGGCTGTAATAAATCTATTTCATCCATCTTGTGGGGGCATATTGCGGACCAAAGTCAAGAATCATGGAGCTGAAAGTCCCTGAAGTAGCTCATTACTACTGTTCCATTTATCAAAGGAGAGGAGCTGATAAAAGATCAAAAGCGTGTTTTAAGTTTGAGTCGCCCTATTACTTACTAAGTTGCAGATAGTAACGGATATTCCATCAGCTTAGTCACTTAACGGTTTTTAACTGCTTTTTTAAGTGTCTGATAGCATATAAAATAGGTTGTCCATTTTGTTATTCTTTATCTCCGTTTCATCTCTGTAAAATCTTGCGTAAGATCAATAAAGATTTTATCGGTTCTCCATGGACGTAAGATTCTTCAAGGAATATGAACCACGTAAATGCGCTGTAACAAGCTTCGTTCTCAATTTTGTTATAGCCAGATAGCCGATAAGAGATTGAGGAACTCATCGAAAAGATTCGTGCCAAGGACTTCAAAAGCTTTGCGAAGCCAAAATTCAGGAGAGATGATCCACAACTTTTCAAAGCCTGAAGAGAAGCAAGAGGCTTTTCAAATTTGGCGCGAGTGAGGGCATGAGATAAAAACGTGCTTGGTATCTTCGAATGGTGAACCACAACGGCTACAGTGAGGGCTGGGAAGACACTTTTGGGCCGCAAGATTAGTTGTGATTGGGAGAGCACCGCGACAAAGACGCCAAGCAAAGATTTTCACCTTCGGAATGACGCAAGAGTTCCAGAGGAATTTCCAACATTGTGGGGAGCTCGTGCTAGCAGAGGATCTCGAGGTAATCTGTTGAGCTAGTTGATAGCGGTTTTGACGGAGAATGTGTCATCCTTCGTGAAGTGCCAGATGAGCTTGTCGTTGTCCGACAAACTAAGTGGGGTACCCAAGATAATTTCCGCATCACAGGGGAGGAAGATGGAGTGAATTAAAAGATTCGTTCAAGGAATCTTTTTTAACCTATCGTATAAAATAGAAGTATCAATAGCAAGATTTTTATAATAAGGAGAAATATAATTTAGACTCCCTAAAAATCTTTGAAGCTGAGTTTTATCAAAAATTTGATCTTTTTAGTCCAGCAAGTCTTTGCTTTATGGCCTACTTTTCTGCATTTTCTACAAATAATTGGGGGAAATTTATTTCTGTATTGATTATTATCTTTTGAGAATTTGAGCGCCGGTAGCATGCATGCGGATGTTTGAAACTGTCCAATTGCTTTGCTCTTGTCGGATTGGTGTTATTGGCTTAAAGGATGAGGTTCGGTTCAGCCACGGATCATTCTAGAGGCTTGTGCTCGTTCCCGCTCGTGGTTGCCATCGAACACCGGAGTCAAATATTGGTTTAGCCGCCATAATGTCGCGCCAGGTCATTGAGGGAGCCGACCCCAGCTTAGCCTGAGAAAAGGACACGTCTGGGAAGTATCGTACCTTGAGAATTCTGGACAAAAGGCTCTCAGGCCGAGACAAGATTCGCCACCCTTGTTTAGCGAGGAGCGCCAGGTTGAAGAGATGACGATCTTTGAATCCCATACCTCCTGAGCTCTTTGGCCTTGCAAGATTGTGCCAAGCTAACCCGTGGGTCTTATGCTCGTTTCTCGAGCTCCACCAAAACTTCGCCATACGCTTACGAATGTCATGAAGAACCTATTTTGGAAGCAAAAAACTGATGGGATCCAGCCTGTTGAGTTGACGCCGCCACAAGAAATAAAAAATAAAAATAAAATAGTATTATTAATATTATATTATAATATTATTATATATATATAATAAAATAATGAACGGTTTATATTGAAGGGCGACGCGGCGGATTCCTGGCCACCCGTTTCCAGCAGTCTAGAAGAGCTGAAGATATCTATAAATAGGCTGAGGATTCTTCAGTTATTATCATCACAAGCTCATTTGAGTTTTACTATTTAAAGAGAAGTAGTTCGAGTAAATTGTGAGGTTATCAGCTCAGGTAGAAACTGATAGGGTTTCAGTAAAAATTTGAGGGTTGTAATTTTTACTATAGTGAAGATTTTGCCGACTTGACCGTGATTTTTCCCTCTTTGTTAACAGAGGGTTTTCACGTTAAAATTCTAGTGTTCTTTCTTACTTTACGGTAATTTTATTTTTACTGTGGTAGTTACTATGTGGGTCCCACAAATTTACTCCGTGGGTCCCACTTCTCCCGATCGTCTTACGGAGCCAAATCGACCTGTTCCGCTGCGGGGCCCACTGACTACCGCGGGGCCTACCATTCCCAACAAGTGGTATCAGGCCTGATAATATTCTGGGTATGCTCTGTGGTTGCAGCTTTGACTGATCTTCCACATCAGAAAAGATACTAGTAGGTTGCTGGTAGATTTGACGGCCATGGAGAACGACGGAGGAATGATCAAGCTGACAGTAACGAATTACTCCATATGGAAATCAAGGATGGAGGATTACCTATATTGCAAAGACCTCCATGATCCAATCGAAAATGCAGGCAAGATGCCTGAAGGCGGGAATGCTGACCTATGGAAGAAATTGCAAAGGAAGACGCTAGGTGTGATCTGCCAATGGCTGGACATAAGCCTCTACACCCACGTCCGAAATGAGATAGACCCCTACAAACTCTAGATGAAATCGGAGGGTATGTATGAAGTGACAAATGCGCTGAGCAAGGTATTCATGATGCGGAAACTCATGAATGTGAAGCTGAACGAGGGATGATCAGTTGTTGAACATCTGAATGACTTTGAAGGGCTGCTAACTCAACTCACAAGTGCTGGTGTAATCCTTGATGATGAGCCAAATATGTCTACTACTAGGATCTCTACCAGATAGCTGGGATACGTTGGTGATATCCCTCACTAACTCGGCACCAAGCGGTAAAGTCACGAGCGAGATGGTGAAAAATAGAATCTACAATGAAGAGCTGCGAAGAAAGGATGCCGCCAGTACCAGTTCGGGAAATCAGGCCCTTGTCACGGAGAATAGGGGTCGGAGCAAGAGTAGAGGATCAAAAGGATACGACAAGTCGAAAGATAGATCCAAGTCCAGGGAGATGAGGAAGTGCTACCATTGTGGAAAAATTGGCCACTTACAAAGAAATTGTAGGCTTCTCAACAGAAAGCAGAAACAAGATGATGAAAAGAACACGTCTACAATCGCCTCCAACGTTGGAGAAGAGGTTACTCTGGTGAAGCAGACTGCTATCATGTTGCGGATGCAAGCACTGAATGGGTAGTGGACTCTGGTGCCTCCTACCATTGTGTTCCAAGGCGTGAATACTTCTCCATATATAAGGCAGGAAACTTTGAAACTACCAAGATGGGTAACCAAAGTATTTCTAAATGGTAAGGATCGGTGATATCTGTATCCAAACGAGCGTAGGGTGCATATTACGGCTGAAAGATGTGCGACACATTCCAGACCTGCGGCTCAACCTGATTTCTGTGAAAGTGCTGGATAACGAAGGATACTACAACGAGATGCCGAATAGCAACTGGAAACTCACCAAGGGATCGTTGGTGGTAGCGAGAGGAAAGCTATGCTGCTCGCTGTACAAGATGCATGCAACGATATTTGCTAACCAACTGAACGTAGTTGAAGATGATGTTTCTCCAAATTTGTGGCACAGACGGCTGGTGCATGTAGGAGAGAAGGGGTTGAATGTCTTGGCTAGAAAGTCCCTCATACCAGTAGCCAAGGAGAAAGTGCTGAACCCCTACGATTATTGTTTATATGGGAAGCAACATAGAGTTTCATTTGCGAAGAACTCAACCAGGTGAATGAAGAAGTTGGAGTTGGTACACTCTGACGTATGCAGACCCATGGAAGTCGAATCTCTGGGAGGCAGTAAATATTTTCTGACCTTCATTGATGATGCGTCTCGTAAGAACTGGGTATGTTGCGGACGAAGGACCAAGTTTTCTATTATTTTAGGAAGTTCCATGCGATGGTGGAAAGGAAAACGAGAATGCCGCTAAAGTGTCTACGCACAGATAATGGTGGTGAATACAACTCTCGGGAGTTCAGAGATTATTCCACGAAGCAGGGCATTAGGCATGAGAAGACAGTTCCTGGCACTCCTTAGCAGAATGGTGTCATAGAGAGAATGAATCGAACCATTATCGAGAGAGTCCGAGCGATGCTCAAAATGGCTAATCTATCTAAGTCATTTTGGGGGAAGCTGTCAACACTACAGTCTACCTTATCAACCGACTACCTTCATCGGCGTTGGATTTCGATATACCAGAGAAGGTGTGGACCGGTAGAGACATCTCATATTCACATTTGAGAATGTTTGCCTGCAAGGCGTTCATGCACGTACCGAAGGAACAAAGATCAAAGCTCGATGATAAATCGAATCTTTGCATCTTTGTTGGGTACGGAGACGAGGAGTTCGGCTACAGACTTTGGGATCCAAAGAAGAAAAAGACTGTTCGAAGTCGCGACGTAGTATTCCACGAGCACGACATCTGGGAGACTCAGATGTGGATGTGACGAAATCCACAAGTGGCGGTATTATCGATTATACACCAGTCAGCATTCCATACGATGGTGCCACGGAGGAAGGTATGCAGTAATCAGAACCTTAATCAGAAGAGTCAGCCATTGATGATGAACCTGTCGTAGATGAACACACTGAAGGTACTGAGCAGGGGGAGCCTTCATATTTGCAAGAAGCAGTTGAACCTCATCCGAGAAGGTCAACTAGGAAACGCCAACCATCTATGAGGTATCCGAGTTCTGATTATATTTTGATTACTGACGAGGGGAGCCTGAGAGTTTTCAAGAAGTACAATCTTGTAAGGACAAAGATTGTTGGATAAAGGCCATTGATAAACGAAATTTTTATCAATTTGATACCCCGTAAAAGCGTAATGTCAGTTGTTATTTATTAAAGTTTCTTCGAATATTATGCTTTTACGTTCATATTGAATATTCGACAGATATTGGAGAAAAGAACTACAACCGAAGAACGTGAAAAGAATCGAGGATCTTCGAGACAAATATCAGCCCAAAAAAACCAATTGGGCCCAAGAATAAAAATCAGGCCAAGAAAAGCCTAAGCCCAATTGTTTCAAAATAAAAAAAAAAAAAAGAAAAGACAAATACACCCACTCGATCACGTAGCACACAAAAAGAAGAAAACTAATGAAGAGACAAGGAGATCTACGATGGAGACTTGCAAGAAAAAAAAATTTGCCTCACACCGCTCAAGAAAGAAAATCACAACGAGATCTTACGCATGCTTGAGCTGAAATTGAAGGAGCTGATGTTACATCTACTTGCCTATATAAATGGAGCTGTGAGCTTGAGGAGAGAGGACACACACGAGAGAAGGCCATACACACGCTCACATAAGGCTTGAGCGAGAAGCAGCAAACGAACAGTGAGCAAGGGGCTGATCTGGAGTGAATCTTGGGCTCTCCTTAGTTCACGAAGCACGCCACTCAAACACCATATGTGTCGCCGCAATCTGTGAACGGAGCTGCGAAAGAACCAGCGGAACGGTCGCGGTGAAGCGGTAACGAGCGAGGTAACAAGCTAAGTTTGGGTTACGATTGGGCTGCGTGCGCGTTAGGAGCCAGAGAAGGGGCAGCAGACGCAATTTCCGTCTGCATTCGCAACTCGACCACCACCTGCTCGATAAAGGTCCTCAACGAAGGATCAACCACATAGGCAAAATTCAGGGAAGAAATTATGATTTTCTCGTTGTTATTTACGCTTTTCGCCGTGTTGATGTTTTGTATGAGTAGCTAATCTCGTAATATTTGAGATAAAGATGAACCCTAGCGATATCGTACGTGTTTAAAAGTATTATTGTTTTGGCTATTATTACGACTCGGTTACGAATTGCGATATTGTTTTGATTATGTCTATGTTATTAAGATAATTTTTGGAATATCGTAAGCTGCGCTCGAGAGAGGCGCTAACGATTAGACCACTCGTAAACGAGCGAAATAAACTCATCGCCAGAGATAGGTTGAACTACCCCGCCGGATTAGAGTCAAATCTAATAGTGGGAGTCATCGTGTGTTAATGCGATCTGTGGTTGACTAGTTAGTGAAGCTTGTCCAGCTATTTAATTCATAGATTAGTTGAGTACTATTCTTATGTGATAAGGCACAGTTTCGTCAGTCGTATAAATTCGTACGCATGCTCTAGGAATCCTCACGGTCTAATAGTTGGCTTAACGTTATTATACTTGTTACTCGTTTGGTCGAGCTAGGGGGATTCGAAGTCTCAAATGCGTTCGCTTTCATAAAGTCGTCCCAACCCGTTATCACTATTTTATCAAATTTATATTTTTGTGTTTATCGTTTATTTAGTTTATCGTTATTTATATTTTTATCAAACCAAAAAATATTTACTAGAATATTTAAACGACGGTTTTCTAAAGTATATAGTTCCTTTGGGTTCGATACTCGAATACTTGCCATTTCGATGCTATTTTCGATAGGTACACTTGTCTGTTGAGCATAGGATGGTTGTCGATATTCGTTTTATTTTATCACTCGATCCGCTCGATCAACCATGCAAGATGAGATGGATTCTCTGAAATAGAATGATACGTATGAGTTAGTTCGATTGATGAAAGGAAAGAAGACACTCAAGAATAAATGGGTGTACAAACTGAAGAAGGACGATGGTAAGTGGTCAGATACAAGGCTCGATTCGTGGTCAAAGGTTTCACTCAGAGGTTGGGAATAGACTTTGACGAGATAATTTCACCGGTCATGAAGATGAGTTCAATCAGAGTCATACTGGGACTAGCTGCTACCACGGATCTTCACTTTGAGCAACTCGACGTGAAGACCGCATTCTTACATGGTGATCTTGATGAGGCGATATATATGGAACAACCCGAATGGTTCGAGGATAGAGGTAAAGAGGACATGGTCTGCCGGCTGAAGAAAAGTTTGTACGATCTGAAACAAGCTCCACGGCAGTGGTACAAAAAATTTGATTCTTTCATGGTGCATCAGGGGTTCAAGAGAACAGATGCAGATCCATGCGTTTACGTCCGAAGATACTCTAACGGTAAATATCGTTCTTCTCCTGTATGTTGATGATATGCTAATTGTCGGACAAGATGCAGAGATGATTAGCAGGTTAAAGAAAGAATTGTCAAAGACGTTTGACATGAAGGATTTGGGTTCAGCAAAGCGGATTCTCGAATGGAGATTACTCGAGATCGGAAAGCTGGGAAATCGTGGTTATCTCAGGAGCGATATATTGAACGAGTTCTAGAGAGGTTCAATATGAAGGAAGCCAGTTAGCACGCCAGTTGCCGCGCACTTCGAGTTGCGAAAGAAATCCAGTCCATCAACAAATGAAGACGGAGAAGATGTCCCAGATATTCCATATTCATCGGCGGTCGGAAGTTTGATGTACGCCATGGTGTGTACGAGGCCAGATATCGCTCACGCAGTTGGCATTGTGAGTCGATTTCTATCAAATCCCGGGAAGTCACATTGGAAAGTAGTGAAGTGGATCTTGAGGTACATGAGAGCAACTTCCAAATTATGTCTAACATTTGGAAGTGGTAAATATTTTCTTACAGGCTATACGGATGCTGATATGGCCGGTAATCTCGACAGCAGAAAGTCAACGTCGGGATACATACTTACATTCTCAGGGAGAGCTATCTCATGGCCGTCGAGGTTACAAAAATGTGTTTCTATATCAACTACTGAAGCGGAGTATGTTGCAGCAACAGAATCTGGCAAGGAGATGCTCTGTTTGAAGACATTTCTTCAGGAGTTGGGAATTCAGCAGGAGGAGTACATAATATTTTGTGACAGTCAAAGTGCGTTGGACTTGAGCAAGAATACTATGTATCATTCGAGGACGAAACACATCGACGTTCGTTATGATTGACTCAGACTGGCTATTGAGGAGAAAGTGTTCAAGCTGCAAAAGATCCACACGGACAAGAATGTTGCGGACATTCTGACGAAGGTTATTCCCAAGGAGAAGACAGTGTTCTGCGCCAGGTCCGCTGGCATGGGCTATCGCTGAGGCTGGAGGGGGAGAATTGATAGGGTCCATCCTGTTGAGTTGACGTTGCCACAAGAAAATAAGGAATAAAAATAAAATAATATTATAATATTATTTTATATATATAATAAATAATGAAGGGTTTATATTGAACGGCGACGCTCGGATTCCTGGCCACCGTTTCGAGCGGTCTAGAAGAGCTGAAGACATCTATATATAGGCTGTGGATTCTTCAGTTATTATCATCACAAGCTCATTCGAGTTTTACTATATAGAGAGAAGTAGTTCGAGTGAATTGTGATGTTATCAGTTCAGGTAGAAACTGATAGGGTTTCACATCTACAGAGATGTGTGAGGTAAACACGAGTGGTAAAAGTGAGATAGTAAAAATTCCAACCCTCAAATTTTTACTATAGTGAAGATTTTGCCGACTCGACCGTGGTTTTTCCGTCTTTGTTAACAGAGAGTTTTCCACGTTAAAATCCGGTGTTCTTTCTTACCTTACGGTAATTTTATTTTTACCGTGGTAGTTACTGTGCGGGTCCCATCAAATTTACTTCGTGGGTCCCACTTCTCCCGATCGTCATACCGAGCCAAATCGGGACCTGTTCCGCTGCAGGGCCCACTGACCAATGCGGGGCCCACCATTCCCAACAAAAACAACACACTGCGTAAGTTGGAAGTGCTTGAATTACCGATTTGAGGAGGGTCTCGCGTCCGGCTTGGGAAAGGAGCTTCTCGGACCACCCCTTCAATTTGGACCAAACGCGATCCGCAATATAGGCGAACACTTCTCGTTTTGTTCGACCGATGACGGTGGAAGTCCCAAGTAGAGGCTGTGGCGGTTTGATCGGGGGAGGCCCAGGGTGGTGCAACATTGTTGTTGGGAGTGTTCGTCAACGTTGGGTGAGAACGAAGCCGATGATTTTTCGAAGTTAACAATCTGGCCTGAACCTGAGCGATATACGACCAGAACGTCGGTGAGAGCCGTCATTGTTGTGCTTGTTGCTTGACAGAAAATAACGGTGTCGTCTGCAAAGAGGAGGTGGGAGATAGAGGGAGCTCCTCGCTGAATAGAAAATCCTTTCAATTTTTTCAAATGCTCGGCTTCCTGCAGCAGACTACAAAAAGATTATGTGCACAACGGAATAAAAAGGGGAGAAAGTGGGTCTCCTTGGCGCAGACCACGGGATGGGGTAAGGCTGCCAAAAACTTTGCCATTAAGGGTAAAATCATATTTAACATTCGTAATGCATTTCAAAATTAAAAAGATGAATGAAGAATGAAAGCCAAGCTTGTTCATAACCTTTTCGATGAATGGCCACTCAACATGATCAAACGCTTTGCTCATGTCCAGTTTAAGGGAGCAGAATCCCTCTCTACCTCGTCTTTTCTGTCTCAAGGCGTGGTTAAGTTCGTAGGCAACTAGGACATGTCTGTAATAAGTCGATTATGTATGAAAGCTGATTGGGTTGGGGAAATAATGTGGTCCATCACTGCACGAAGGCGGTTAGTCACACATTTAGATGCAATACGGTAAATAACGTTACACAAGCTAATTGGGCGGAACTGGGCCACTGTTTCTGGGTTTTTCAGTTTCGGAATTAAAACCAAGCAAGTGTTATGAAAGAAGGGGAAACAGGCATCATGGTTAAGAAAATTCAGAATATAACGAGTAGTTTGTCCCCCAACAATATTCCAGTATTTTTGGTAGAATAAAGGGGGGAAGCCATCGGGGCCTGGGGATTTGAGAGAGGACATACCTGAGAGGACTAGTTTTACCTCTTCCTCAGTGTACTGTTTCAGGAGCGCCTCATTCATATCGTTCGAGACTCGTCTTGAGATTGCGTTGACGGCTTTATCCATGGCTAACTACGAAGGAGCTGAAGAAATGAACATGTCCGAGAAAAACGCAGCAACTATGTCCTCAATATCGTGTGAGGAGTCACACCATGATCCATGTATATTCTTAATCTGAGTTATATAGTTATGCTTCTTGCGAGATGAGGCTTTGTTATGGAAAAATTTTGTGTTACGTTCACCTTCTCTGAGCCATTTTGTCTTGCTTCGTTGTTTCCAGTGTAGTTCTTCTTGGTAGAGAATTTTATTCAACCGCTCTGTGAGTCAGCGTTGTTTTCCCCGACGAACAATAGTGATCTCCTTCGTAGAATTAGCTTCAAGCTTGCGGATTTTCCCCGGCTTCAGAATGATTTTTCCTATGGCGGCTCCAAATTTTCAGATCTTCTTGGCAATGACGTATATGACTTGGTAAGGTATATATGTATGGTCGGTAGAGGCGGGTCTTCCCAATGACGTCTAATGATGTTGGCACATTCTTCATCTAATGTCCACTTCGCTTGAAAACGAAAAGGGTAAATATGTGGTTGCGGAGGGTTCTGACGTGGAAGGAGTTTGAGAATGACGGCGGAGTGGTAAGAGCAGAAGGTGGGGACATTGATGACATGGTGATTTGGAAAAACATTCCTCCATTCGATATTTGCGCAAACACGGTCGAGTCTTTCATAGATGGTATTCGGGTGAAGCGCTTATCAGACCATGTAAAAGTTGGGCAAGAAAACCCAAGATCAAAGAGCCCACAGTCGTCAAGTGCCTCTCGAAAATTAGAGATTTGCCATGCAGAACGTAGATTACCACCTCTCTTTTCTTGTGCCGATAAAATCTCGTTAAAATCCCCCATGCAAAGCCAACGTGGATATTGAGAGTCTTTAAGTCGGCGAAGGAGGTTCCAACTATTTTTCCGGTATCCTGTGACAGGGTCACCGTAGAACCGGGTTAGATGCCACGAGAGAGAGGGATCAGGGTTGGAGATTAGGACGTCGATGTGGTAGGCTGAGAATGAGATGAGGTGAATATCCAACGTTTTTTTCCAAAGCAGTATTAGCCCCCCTTTCTTCCCAACTGCTTACACACAGAGGCCATGTTAGTTGAGTGAGTTTTTTATGGAGTTGAACTTAGAGTGGCGGCTCTTGGTCTCGATAAAGAATAACAGGTCGAGCTTGAAAGTTCGGACAAGGTGTCTGATATGATGAGTTGTCGGTGCGCCGCCAATACCCCGACAGTTCCATCTAAGACAATTCATAACGATCGGCGGGCCTGGTTAGCAGGTCCCGCCGGGATATAAGCAATTTCCATAAGATCAGGTAGAGTTGTCATAACTTTCTTTGCGGACGTTTCGTCTTGTAAAGGGTCGCTGGCCTTACGTTTCTTCTGGGGTGGAATAAGGTGTGGGGTGGACAAGGTAATTGTTGGGTTGGGTTCAGTGTGGGGTGAATTTAATTGAGTTGAGTTGGTTAGACCAAACTTTAACCATACGAAAATTGAGTATTTCAATAATTTCATCGTTAGTGAGTTCGACAACAAATTTCTGGCCCAATTCGTCTTAATGGGCTTTAGAATTTTGCTGTGGGCCATTTGCTTGCCCAATTCAGAGCTCATATTAATTGTTGCTTGTATGGAAGAACAATTGAATGAGTGCCACAAATGTATGAGAAACTTAAATACACATGATGAGAACCCTAATACAGCAAAAAGTTCAAAGCAGCCAACCATCCTATGAACTCAGATCTGGACAAGCCATGATGATGTACAAGCCAATTCCTAAACCCCATTTCAGACAAATTTGCAAAAAAAAATAAATAAAACTAGGATAAATTCAAGGGCTTGTGCGCGGTTCATGCATTGGGTAATGATTGAGAAGGCAATCTTGGATGGTTATGTTCCCCTTCGTAAGTGACGATTAGCATCGAAGGCTCTTCTACGGATCTCTCCACGTGTTTTCTCGCAGGGCAGCCTCTCATGCTACTACACTTGTAATAACCCCTTCAAGAAAATAACAATGACTTAATTTTGAGGGATGTCCAGAAATGGAGTTATCGACTATGAATATTCTCAAACAAAATCAATGTTTATGATAAGCTACTGAAGAATGAAAACATATATACCTTGGATAAGGAGAGCCCTTGATGGGCTTTTGACCATACTTCCTCCAAGAATATTCGTCGGGTGGAATATCAGCCAACTTGTTACTTATAGCAGGCACCTTGATAGAGCTCTTTACCCTGTGTTTTCTGTCAACATCGAACATCATGGTATGGTATATTAGCTAAAATAATGACAATTTCCTCGAATAATAATTAGCATAATAGACTAAACGAGATCAACTAATTAAACAAACAAGAAAAACAGCACCTCTTCTTTGAGCAATGACATCTACCACTGCCACCCTCACCCCTAACAGAGCACTTCCTCTTGTGTTGATAACAGCTTTGATCGGCAGATCTCGTCGACCCAATCATATGAAAAGAGCTATGATCCATAGTCGCAGCACTCCCATCGATGCTCAGAGAAGAGATGAAAGACCTGGCCGAAGAAGACATAGTTGGAGTACAAGCAGAGCCATCGAAGTTCAAACTAATGCCACTGTTTCCATGAAGATACATCGTTTCAGATGCTTGTTGCTTCAATTGGTGGTGCTGCTGATGAAGCTGAAGCCTTTGGTGGTGGAGAAAAGGGTAATTAGGCGATGAGTTTTGCTGCTGTGAGAATGGAATCATAGGGTTTTTCAGTGAGAGCACACTACTCTTGACGCTCGAAGAACCAAATTCTTGAAATTGGCTGTTAGCTTGAAGGAAGTTGAGTGGTTTGAGGGGTTGGTGGAGATGATAGTCTGTTTTACAGATTGGACTTTCCAAGAAGATGTTTCTGGGCAAAGGGGCATGAAATTTCTGGGATTTACGGAACTTAGCATGTCCATGGCTTGAAACAAGAGAAGCTACTTTCTTGAACTTATGAACACAATCACTTGTTAGCTCAGCTAAGTTTCTGTACTGATTTTGATCTAAAGGTTGAGACGACAATAGGTTAATCACCCTATGGCAACTCTCCACTGCTGAAATGTTTGCTTTCTCAGCATCCTCCATTCCAAAATTAAAGCTATAATTTAACAAGCACAAAAGGAAGAAAAAAAAAAAACCCTAATTCCCCAAATCCAAAATCCCAGAAGCTTCTACACCAAGAAGAATCATCAAACCTCAAAAGCCAAAACCCAATTCCGAAAAATTAGTAACAAAAACCTAGCGCTACACTACAGCGATAACAGAGTACGAAAATAAATTAACTAGAGGAAAGCACCTGGAAAAATCCAGGGACAGTTGCATGTAAAATACACCAAAATACTCATCTTCGATTGGAATTCTTTTCAGGGAAATGCTGGGACAGCTTAGATGCCTTTGCTTTTCATTGAGTGAACAAAAAAACTGGGATTGAATGAAAGGCGTGTGAAAGAGAAGACCTCACTTGGCAACTTTGCCCGAGAAATGACGTGACACGGCGAAACACAGAGAACTGAGGTGTAAAAAAGATCAAAAGCCAAAAATGTAATTATTGAAATTTGAAAGTTCAAGCAATTATTTCCTTCCTTTTTTTGTTTACTTTTTATTGAATAATGCTATGCTTCTTGAATTTGTGCAATCTTTCAAGTTACTTGGAAGTAATACTGAATTTATTTCATTTTCAAGTTCTTTGAAAAAACTTTCAATTACCAACGTTATAATTTTCTCCATGATGGCAATAGGCTACTGGTGCTTTTTAGGTTATGACTTTCTCTTTTTCAAGAGAAATACTTCCTCTGTTTCAGATTAAATGTCGTTCTAGAAAAAAATTTGTTTTAAAATACATGTCGTTTTACAGTTTTCAAGATAGTTTTACAGTTTTCAAGATAAAAAATATTGACTATTTCCAATTTTACCCCTATCTTAAATGGGATCATATTATTAATTAAGGGTATAATGGGGATTCTATTTTATTTCTTAATTTGTGTGTAATAACGACATGTAATATGAAATACAGGGAGTAGGATGTAAAAAGCAAAGCTTTGCTCATTGGGATCCGATAAAGGAAATCTCTTTATGGATTAGGGGATTTAGTGAAGTATAAAATTAAATATTAATCGTGTCAAGGTGCAACTAATACTTGCATCTAAAAAAATTAAATTTATAGTTGTAAATACGGTAATTAAAAGGTTTTAAAATAGAATTAGATTGTATTGTCCGAATAATGATGTTACGTTAGTGTTGGTTAAATTCGTATAAATATGTTGATGAAACCTATCTCCCTTATTTAACATATAAAATTTTAAAAAACGTGAACGGAACAAAGAAACAAAAAATTTTGTGGACCAAAGCATCAAATAGTTCAGAAAGCATCATAACAACGAACATAAATAAAGCCTTTTTTTTCCAATTTGAGTGGCCCCGCCTTATAACATATGAGGCACAACATTAGAGCTGAAAATTTGACCCAAGCCCATGGGCCGACCCAATCTGTCCCTAAAAAAATCGGGCTTGGGCCTAAATTTCGTGAGCCCAAAACATGACCAGGCTTTTTACTCGGCCTGTCAGGCCCGCTGGACTAGCGGACCACGGGCCAAAAAGCTCGATGGGTTTATTATTTGTATAAACTATATATTTGTAATGTTGTGTATAATAATATAAAATATAATTGATAAAATAAAAGATTTTTAAATAAACAAATACAAAACATTAAAAAATTTAGGCCTGATGGATTGGCCCAACCCATCACGCTATGGGTTTGGGCCTAAGAATACTTAGGCCCGTAGGGATTTGGGGCAATCCGACCTGGCCCGATAACAATCGAGCAGTTCATCCATTCTTGGCCGGGTGGGTTGGCCCGCCCAAACTTTCAGTTGATACTAGTTTATTTGCACACAAATGCATGTGCTATGTAATTCATGAATATTAATTGTGAAAAATTATTGACAAAAAATATAAGGGGCAAAATTGAGAATATCAAACTATCATGTAGTGGGTGGTTTTTATTATCTATTTAATATAAATTTTTAAGTTAATTTTAATTGACATACCAATGGCAGCTTATCATAAGCCCTGACGCTTAATAAAATAGTATAGATAAATAATACAATATTTATAGTAATTAATGAGCTCACTTTTATGAATTATGAGATATCAAATCAAATAGTGAATAATAGGCTATATGGCTAAATGAATATGCTGAAATAAAAATAAGAAAAGCCTAACGGAATCAAGGTTATTAAAGGCGAAAGGAGCTCAGAGGCGATATGCAAATAAAGCGTCCGCCTCACAAAATCGAGGCGACCTATGTATTTGAATATAATATATATTATATATATATATATATATGTGTTGCAATCTTATCATAATAACAATATAAAATATTTAATACGGATTTTTAACATAATAATCTAAATAAAATACCAACAAATTCAATCTACGAAAAAGTATAGTATGCCAATTCAATACAAATCGAAAGCTTACAAGACAAAAGAATAGAAATACATATTATTTTAATATAAAAAGTACAATAAGCCCATTTAAAAATAATAAAGCCCACTTGAAAACCCTAGTTCTCTCTCCTAATAAAGTGGGCAGCTGTGGAAAAAAGAAAAATAAAGTGGGCACGGCTTTTTCAGATCGTCTTCCTCTGTCGTGTTCTAAAATTGACAGAGGCGATCGCCTCACCTTCTCGCCGCCTTAGACTGAGGCGTCGCCTCATAGCCGCCTCAATGAAGGACAACGCCTCGCACCCCCTAGAGGCGATTTAGTACCTGCCTCGCCCCGTTCATCGCCTAGGCGCGCCCCAAATAACACTGAATGGAATCGTAATGAAATTGATTCTACATATTGATCTTTTTGAACTAAAAGAAAACTTTGGGGGTCGCTTTTTACACTATGTCGAATATCTTCACTCTCAATAGTTACATACACTAGTACTTTTTCTGCACACTCTATGTGTGTGCTTCGAATTTTATTATATTTTACGTTATTCTTAATTTTGAGATTTCTTTTTTTAATACCAAATAGATGAAATAAAATTTTTAACTAAATAAAAGAACCTAGGGTTGTATTTGTAATAAATAAAAATGTTAAAGTAACATGAAAAAAATTAAAGTAATTAAATAAAAAAATAAAGGGATCAAATTGCAAATAAATATGACAGACCAAATTGGCAGTTTATATCACTCCACACCCTTTATATAATAGAATAGATGTTTACCACATAAATGAGGGATGAATCTCCCACTAGATTGGCAAATTATTGGGCCGAGCTTTTGAACCAACGTAGACATATTGCCAACGAATTTACGGTACGTGTACGTCCCCATTAACCACTCGGACATCGACCTAGGAAGAATAAATTTGTGGTCTAAAATCCACTTAGGGGCCATTAAACCTTAAAATGGGACTTCAAAATAGTCCTAAAAATTTTGGAGCCCCATCCAACGGGCTAGGATGCACATGCCCAAATTCAGCTATAACACTCACAATCACGAAATGTTTAAGGTATTTTATTCATTTTCTTTTTCCTCTTCTTCCCCTTTATGTTTCCTTTTCTTATTTTCATCTATGGTAAAATAAAGGAATCATAAAACGAGGATAATATAGTCATTTTAATAAAACATGCATTTAAAACGATACCTTGCTTAAAATTTTTCCAACATGAGAGTTAAGTATGAGAATTCAATTGTAGTCAGCTCTTAATTTTAATACAAACGTCAAATACGGGAGGTCTTATTCTCGTGGATAGGTTAAATAGGCAAGTAATGATATCTCTTTATGTACGTCATGAGTTCGATTCCTCTGGAATTTCTTCAATGTCAATGTTTGTGTGGATTTGGGACGAAATACACAGACAATGAGGTTTGAGATCCTCCATAAATGACAATATTCGCTTCAGACGGAAGAAAAATCAATGATATTTGATCAAGGATATTATAGTTTTTTTCAGTAATCTGGGCTGGTAAAATAATATTAGTCTCGCCCATTGGTTTATTTATCTTGATTATCCGGGCCTTTTCTTTATAACGGGCCTCCAAGAAAATAGATATTGTCAATTGAACAACATTTAATTGGATAAATACCTTCTTATCTTGCCTTATCACGACAACTAAACGCAGCCTTTATGAATTAGGTGATTTTGTGAAGTATAAAAACTAGTGACAAGGTCTAACTAATACTTGCATCTAAAAAATGTGAATTTATAGTTGTAATTACGGTAATTAAAAGGTTTTAAAATAGAACTAGATAGTATTGTCCGAATAAAAATGTTACGTTAGTATTGATTAAAATCCGTATAAATATGTTGATCAAACATATCTCTCATTTTTTAAATATAAATTTTTTTTAAAAAAACGTGAGCGGAACAAAGAAACAAAAAAGTTTGCGTTCCAAATCATCAAATAGGCCAGAGTACAGCATAAGCAACGAACATAAATAGGCCATTTTATTAATTTTTGTGGCCCCGTTTTATAACATGTGAGGCACAACATTTAGAGCTGAAAATTTGGCCCAAGCCCATGAACCGACCCGACCCATTACTGAAAAACCAGACTTCGGCCTAAATTTCATTAGCCTAAAACACGGCGCTTCTTGACCCGACCCATCAGGCCCGCTGGGCTGACGGGCCACGGCCAAAAAGCCCCACGTGTCTCGGGCCAAAATTGGACCCGCTAGGTTATTAGTTTTTTCTTTTATTTTTATATGTAATATTTATCAAATTCATTTTATAAGCAAAAAATAATATTTTGTTTTCTTAATGTGATATACAATTTTTTATAACTATATATTTGTAATACTGCGTACAATAATAATAAAATATAATATAATTGATAATGATTAAATAAAGTTTTTTATATAAACAAAATACAAAAATAAAATTAGGCCCGTTGGCCCGCTAGCGCTACCCGTCACGCTATGGTTTAGGCCAAAGAATCTTAGGCCCGTAGGATTTCAAGCCAGCCTGAACCGGCCTGATAACAATTGGGCAGCCCGCTCAATCTAGGTCGGGGCCCGCCCAAACTTTCAATTGATTTAAATAATACAATTTTAATATTTATTGTAATTTATTTGAGCTCATTCTTTATGAATTAGGAGTATCAAACCATAAAATATATAGTGAAGAGTAGGCTATAGGGCTAAATGAATATGTTGAATAAAAAAAGAAAATCGTAACGGAATCGTAATGTAAATTGATTTAACATATTGATCATTTTGAACTAAAAGAAAACTTTGGGGCGTGAAATATTTACATTATGTCGAATATCTTCACTCTTAATAGTTACATACACGTTTATAAAACATAGAAATGCAGGATTATCTCCCAATAGATTGACAAATTATTGGGCGAGCTGGATTTGAACCATGTAGACGTCAAATCTACGGCCCGTCCCATTAACTACTCGGACATCGACCCAGGAAGAATAATTTGAGGTCTAAATCCACTTAGGGACTTGACGTAAAAATGGGACTTCAAATAGTCCCAAAAATTTTGGAGCCCTATCCAACAGGTTAGGATGCACATGACCAAATTCGGCTATAACACTCACAATCATGAGATGTTTAAGGTACTTTTCCTTTTTACCTATATGGTAAACTAAAAGAATCATAAACGAGGATAAGATAGTCATTTTATTAAAACATGCATTTAAAACGACACCTCGATTAAAATTTTTCAACATGAGAGTTATGAGAATTCAATTGTAGTCACCCCTTAATTTTAATACAAACATCAAATATGGAAGGCCTTATTCTCATGGGATAGGTTAAATAGGCGAGAAATGACATCTCGTTATGTAGGTCATGAGTTTGATTCCTCTTGAAAACCTTCGATGTAGATGTTGTGTGGATTTGGGATGAAATACACCGACGATGAGGATTGATATCCTCCATAATTGACAGTATTCGCTCCAGACCGAAGAAATATCGATGATATTTGATCGAGGGCGTACTATCGATGTGTATATTAACATTGGAGATATAGCCATCAAGTAATACATATATATATATATATAATATATATGTGCTGATCGTTGTGGCAGCCCCGTCTTCCACCACTACATTCTACACTAGTCTATGCGACTAATGTTCTACTAATGAGATAGATAGTACGAAATTTCGTATAAAATTTTTCCTTTTATATAAAGGAATTATAACTGTTCCTACAAAATTATCATGGGTCCTATTTACATAGGAAAGCGCGCATGCGGGTCAAAATAAATTTATCTACTGGGCTTCCACGAGGTCGCATCCATGCACACACTTCCATCTCAAAAGCCCCCGGAAGCTTCAAAAGTTGGCCTCGCCTTGAAAATGATCACGTACCGTGATCACGGGGTCCTACAACACATAAAACGTGGAATGAGCTTATAGAGCTCAGTAAGTGAAAATCATGCATGCAATGCACGTGACCTAAATAGCGATGGCATCCGCGCCAATGCTATCTACTTCTCACATTCTTCCTGACCTTTCTCACATTCATCTTGACTTTTCATAACATATTTGGGCCATCGGCTTTCAATCTTACTATGCACCATATAGAGTTCAAACCCCTAAGGGTATAAATAAGTGACAGTACACATACTGGGAGGCTAAACCCGAGTACTCCATCTGTGCTTAACCCTATGGCGCCTTTCAATCCCAATGCGGTCCACACTGAGAGGCTAACAGTGCTTTTCAATCCCAATGCAGTCCCATTGAGAGGCTAACCCGAGCACACAAATTTCGTTTAACCCTAAGGCGCCTTTCCATCCCAATGTGGTCTGACACGCGGGCGCTTCTCACTTGTAGCTTACTACGAGGTCGCCAACACTCGAGGTTCCCTCGGTGCCGCTCATTCCCTCAAGTCGCATCCTCCAGGTTGCATCTCCCGCTATGGGGTATTTACCTGCCTCTCGTGAATCAGGCAGTCGGCCTCGAGAATCGCCGTAATATATATGTATTTACCTGCCTCTCGTGAATCAGGCAGTCGGCCTCGTGAATCGCCGTAATATATTTATTTACCTGCCTCTCGCGAATCAGGCAGTCGGCCTCGTGAATCGCCGTAATATATATTTATTTACCTGCCTCTCGTGAATCAGGCAGTTGGCCTCGTGAATCGCCGTAATATATTTAGGTAGCATAGAAGAGACGTGACTCATCATTGAGTCGACACGAATGCCTATATCGGCAAATATACATCGCTCTCAAGCGATCTTATACTCATGCACGCTATTTCCCCGACTCTCATACTACTCGTGCGTGCATATGCTCATGCCATGAATATGCATGTCATGTCATCATATAATGTAAATAATACACGTAAGATCACATAAATTCATAGAAGTCACATAAAATCATAGAAGCATATAACACATAATTTCATGCACATACAATTATGTGTTGTAGATGCGATTTCCACTTACCTGGTATCCTTAGCTTATCGTACGGTAATTTGCTAACCCTCAAACCCTAAATATAGGAACATATAAAATTAGGGTTTGTTAGTCTAGTTATAATTTCCTGAAATTGGCTTAATTTGAAAACCCTAGTTTTGATTTTTTATAAGTTTCGAAACAAATTTTGAAATAGATCTCGACCTTTTCTGAATATAAATCTCGAGTTCAATTTCATACTACAGAATTTCGATATTGTATATAATAGGATTAAAGATTTCGACATGGGTTGATAATCTCGATATGTCTCTTAGGATCGATCTTGAGCTAGCACATAGGATTTCGACATAAAATTCAACATATGAATCTCGACATAGTGTATGTAAAGATTTCGATATGTTATACACAATTTCGACATAATTGTTAAACATGGTCTCGAGATTTATATAATTTCGATATGATTTCAGAATACAATCCTAAAATCTCGAAGTGGCTCATATAAGTGTTTGAGATTCTTAAACAAAGATCTCGATAGAATGAATCTCGACATAATATAAGTAAGAATTTCGAATTTATACAACACATCATTTCGATGTATATCCCGACATTCAATGGCTCGACATTTATCATTTCGATATTTTTCATCTCTCGACATTTAATAAACAATGCACCAAGACCTCGATATTCACTGTATGGATAGATTTCGACATCACTTTTGGGATAAATCTCGACATACACATAAGAATCATTGAATCTCGAGATAAAATCTTAAATGGAGCTTGACATGGACTTCGAATTTTTAACTTTTAGTATTTAACATAATATAAACAAAGATATCGGCATTCATAAGCAAGACTCGAGATTGATTTTGAACTCTTACTCTCATTGTTAATCTCGACATGATATCTCCAAACTAACAGGGTTTCGATATTTTATCAAGCTGCCTACTTCTCCCAACTACGATCCCTAACATATAAATTTTTTTTCCAATCATAACCTCCTTTACTCCATATCAATCATGTTACTATACTTAAAGTTCGAACCCTAAAATCACTAAACAACTAAAATCGCAATTCTCCTTACAAGTTTCCTAAGCTGAGAAAACCTTACACCTTATCTCTATCTCCTACCCATAGATCACGTGAATTAATAAGTATAACATCAATAATCAGTACTTAATACTTATTTACCTTCTTAAAGTAGAACTCGTTTTTTTATTCCTTGCTTGACTTTTGTTTAGATTTCTTCCTTGCTTCGGGTTTCTTGTTTGAATAACCTTTATCTTATCAGGTGGTTTCGATGAGTACCATTTAGCTAGCATATAATTGATGTGACATAAAGGCAATATAAGTTACCTTATGCTTAAGTAATTTAAGTATCCATGTTTATCCCTTAGGTTAAGGAATACTTTTATGTCTTTTAATTATTTAGTTTATCTAGATCATGATTGGTCTATTTTATCTAACGGAACATGCATCGATCAAAACTCCCTTCTTCCACACATATAAGTATAAGTAGTAATTAGATTTTCTAAGTCTCATGTCACCACATCAATCATATAACACATAATATATAATCATATAAGCACATAATTTACTTATCACGTTTCAAAATAATTACGTGTTGTAAACCAAATCTTCACTCCAATTCGTAGCCTCATTATTTAAATTAATTCAACAAGGTTTCTAATTAAATACTCTTCACCACTAATTTTATTGTAAATCCCGTAATTAAATTTTACGGGTATTACATCCTCCCCTCCTTAAAAGAATTTCGCCCCCGAAATTCCGTCAGCTGGAATAATTCTGGGTGACGATTGGTAGGGAGTTGATCTGGTTTGGTTAGAATTGGGTGATAGAAATTTACCTTAGGAAGTTATCAAGGAATCTCAAATAATTTTCGAGGATCGAAAGGAATAGAATCATGGTGAAGTAAACAGGAGGATTGGTCTAATTAGGGGAACTCGTATTCCTCGAAAAGCTAAGAAGAATTCCTGTAATTCTAACTTAGGCAGAGATCAAAGGTTTTAAGCGTCCACCACGCTTTCGCTGCGCTATTTCGATACTGAAAAGGGATGTTTCTCGAATTGATCAGAAAAGTTGAGGTGTAAGGTTATACCCCAAATATTAGGTGAAATTGGGATTTGCTCCCAGGTAATTCAGATACGACTTCCTATTTTGAGCACCTATCTACAACGATCATGATTCAGGTCGACACTTGAACTGGTATCGACCAAATCGGCTAAAAGAATTCCGAATCTTACCACATAAGTGGTGGTTACAAAAGAACATGTGGCTCATGAAGCCACTAGAATGCATGTTGAAGTTCAATCGATTAGAAGGGTACCTTCCGTCTCGGATGGGTTGTTTTCAGCTTCTTCCACCGTAAGCATATATACTCGAGCGGGGGCCGTCAGCGGCTTAGCTTGGTTTGCTCCCTGACTTCCAGATGCATTCTCTGGGCAGGCTACGGAGTAGTGGCCTGTCTTGCCATATTTAAAGCAGGTGGCGTTTTGGGAGAAACAGACGCCAAGATGACGTCGTGCACATTTCGGACATACGGGTGCATTCAGTTGGGGTCTCCCTTGATTCAGATTTGTTTGTTGAGGTGGTCGAGGGTGGTTTTGAAAATTGGGTTTCACATTCTGAGGAACAAACGGTTTCTTCTGATTATTTCCGTTCCCTTTGGGTCCTTGTTCGAATTTCCTCTTAATTTCCTGGGCTCGCACGATTCTGATTTCGGCTTGTTGAGCCATCAGGGCTCGTTCCGCCATTTGGGCATACGTAACCCCTTGGAATCCAGCCATGCCAACGTCACCGTAAAGTTCTGGCTTCAAGCCCTCCATAAATCGCTCAATCTTTAACGCATCCGTACTTACCATGTGTGTGGCGAATCGGGACAATTGTTCGAATTTCCTAATATAATCTGCCACCGTCATTGTTCCCTGGCGGAGATTGATGAACTCGTTCATTCTTTGGGCACGGACGGGAGCAGTAAAATACTTATTTCGGAAAAGCTCTTTGAAACGCTCCCAGGTCATTGTCAAGGGATCTTCGAGAGTTAATACGGTATCCCACCAATGACCTGCGCTTCCCCTTAATAGGTAGCTAGCGCATAAGACCTTTTCCGTTTCGGGAGTACGGCTATGTTGGAACATAGTTTCTAGGGTTCGGAGCCAATCCTCAGCCGAGGTTGGGTCAACAGCATCTTCGAAGGTTGGGGGGTTAAGTTTACGAAATCTTTCCCCGACCATTTCGATTCTGTCGGCTTGAGGGGGTCCATTGCTCGATTGCCCGCCAGCGTTTTGTTGCTGAATCAGTTGCTGGATTTGGGCAGATTGTTGGCGGACTAGTTCCGCGAGCTGAAGGATAGTCGCATCCCGACTATCGGTAGGGGTTGCGGATTCTTTACCTTTATCCGCACCTCCACTATTCTCACCTCTTGTTCTACCCATCGTTCTTTAATCCTAACGTTCCTAAAATTAATAAGTCATATAATACAAGAAATTCATAGACATAAAACTTACGAGCAAGGCCGCTTCCGTGCTTTTGAGTGTGTGTACATGGACAGTCTGCAGAACCTATATCCTAAGCTCTGATACCACCTGTGGCAGCCCCGCCTTCCACCACTACATTCTACACTAGTCTACGCGACTAATGTTCTACTAATGAGATAGATAGTACGAAATTTCGTATACAATTTTTCCTTTTATTTAAAGGAATCATAACTGTTCCTACAAAATTATCATGGGTCCTATTTACATAGGAAAGCGCGCATGCGGGTCAAAATAAATTTATCTACTGGGCTTCCACGAGGTCGCATCCATGCACACACTTCCATCTCAAAAGCCCCCGGAAGCTTCAAAAGTTGGCCTCGCCTTGAAAATGATCACGTACCGTGATCGCGGGGTCCTACAACACATAAAACGTGGAATGAGCTTATAGAGCTCAGTAAGTGAAAATCATGCATGCAATGCACGTGACCTAAATAGCGATGGCATCCGCGCCAATGCTATCTACTTCTCACATTCTTCCTGACCTTTCTCACATTCATCTTGACTTTTCATAACATATTTGGGCCCTCGGCTTTCAATCTTACTATGCACCATATAGAGTTCAAACCCCTAAGGGTGTGTTTGGTTGGGGGTATAAGGGGGGATTAGGGGGTATAGATTAACTAAAATGGTGTTTGGTACAGAGGTTTATTTAAAGGTGGGGTTTTACCTAATACCCCTTAATACTCCCTCTAAGTCATTAAATAAATCAGCCTCTTGGGTTCCCTTTATTTAATCCCGTGCGTTTCTTACTTATTTATCCATATTTATTAATCTATTCCCTCATTTACCCCTTTTCTCTCTCGATGCTGCTTCGCATATCCATCGTGTCTTCCGTCAAGAACAAGCTCCTCTCAAGGGGCTTCTGCGTCTTTTCCTTCTCGCTCGAATGCTTTATCGCCGGTCGACGGATCGGAACTTGTTCCCCACCGGCGCGAGAACAGACCGGCGAACCTCGACTTCGTTGTGGCTCGTGGATTTGACCCTCGCTGGCCCCGACATTGTGGAATTCTGCTAGGGATTACAGCTCAAATATTACACACTTTATCAGTTTCGGGGTTACTGGAAAGAAGAACTTGCAATTTGTTCTCCAGAACGATCCTTCGGTACTGTCATTTATCATTTTTGGGTTTGATTATCTCTTCGCCTTCTGTTACCGCTCCAAAAGCCATTCTTAGCGTGATTAGAGAGAAAATGTATTGAGCTCAAAATTGACTTGGGGATGACTAACGTCAGGGACAATTCAAGATTGGACGGCGTGTCGTTGTTGTTTTGTCTGAATTTGAAACAGTCCCATTCTTTGATTGTGGAATTCTGCTAGGGATTAGGGTTCGATCGAAGTGGAGAGGTTTTCGCTTTTCGATTTTCAGGTGTGCCTTCGCTTTAATGTGCTGTGGTGATGTGAGTTAATCGATTTCAAGTTGGGAGCTTTTCTATTAGCTCGTAGTTCGTTGTTCGTACGATCTGAAAGGGCCTCAGGCTAAGAACCGGCAAGAGAGAATTAGGAAATTTAAAACAAGGGTAAAAGTGTAACTGCATTTAATTAAATCTAATACTATTTAAATTCATCTTCCAAACATACGATACATCATTATTTGTTCCCATCAACCAAACACCCGAAATAACTCCTATCATCCATTATATAAACCCAACTAAAACTAATACCATCTAAACCCATCCTTCCAACCAAACGGGCTCTAAGGGTATAAATAAGTGACAGTACACATACTGGGAGGCTAAACCCGAGTACTCCATCTGTGCTTAACCCTATGGCGCCTTTCAATCCCAATGCGGTCCACACTGAGAGGCTAATAGTGCCTTTCAATCCCAATGCAGTCCCATTGAGAGGCTAACCCGAGCACACAAATTTCGTTTAACCCTAAGGTGCCTTTCCATCCCAATGCGGTCTGACACGCGGGCGCTTCTCACTGGTAGCTTACTACGAGGTCGCCAACACTCGAGGTTCCCTCGGTGCCGCTCATTCCCTCAAGTCGCATCCTCCAGGTTGCATCTCCCGCTATGGGGTATTTACCTGCCTCTCGTGAATCAGGCAGTCGGCCTCGTGAATCGCCGTAATATATATGTATTTACCTGCCTCTCGTGAATCAGGCAGTCGGCCTCGTGAATCGCCGTAATATATTTATTTACATGCCTCTCGTGAATCAGGCAGTCGGCCTCGTGAATCGCCGTAATATATATTTATTTACTTGCCTCTCGTGAATCAGGCAGTTGGCCTCGTGAATCGCCGTAATATATTTAGGTAGCATAGAAGAGACGTGACTCATCATTGAGTCGACACAAATGCCTATATCGGCAAATATACATCGCTCTCAAGCGATCTTATACTCATGCACGCTATTTCCCCGACTCTCATACTACTCGTGCGTGCATATGCTCATGCCATGAATATGCATGTCATGTCATCATATAATGTAAATAATACACGTAAGATCACATAAATTCATAGAAGTCACATAAAATCATAGAAGCATATAACACATAATTTCATGCACATACAATTATGTGTTGTAGTTGCGATTTCCACTTACCTGGTATCCTTAGCTTATCGTACGGTAATTTGCTAACCCTCAAACCCTAAATATAGGAACAGATAAAATTAGGGTTTGTTAGTCTAGTTATAATTTCCTGAAATTGGCTTAATTTGAAAACCCTAGTTTTGATTTTTTATAAGTTTCGAAACAAATTTTGAAATAGATCTCGACCTTTTCTGAAGATAAATCTCGAGTTCAATTTCATACTACAGAAATTCGATATTGTATATAATAGGATTGAAGATTTCGACATGGGTTGATAATCTCGATATGTCTCTTAGGATCGATCTTGAGCTAGCACATAGGATTTCGACATAAAATTCAACATATGAATCTCGACATAGTGTATGTAAAGATTTCGATATGTTATACACAATTTCGACATAATTGTTAAACATGGTCTCGAGATTTATATAATTTCGATATGATTTCAGAATACAATCCTAAAATCTCGAAGTGGCTCATATAAGTGTTTGAGATTCTTAAACAAAGATCTCGATAGAATGAATCTCGACATAATATAAGTAAGAATTTCGAATTTATACAACACATCATTTCGATGTATATCCCGACATTCAATGGCTCGACATTTATCATTTCGATATTTTTCATCTCTCGACATTTAATAAACAATGCACCAAGACCTCGATATTCACTGTATGGATAGATTTCGACATCACTTTTGGGATAAATCTCGACATACACATAAGAATCATTGAATCTCGAGATAAAATCTTAAATGGAGCTTGACATGGACTTCGAATTTTTAACTTTTAGTATTTAACATAATATAAACAAAGATATCGACATTCATAAGCAAGACTCGAGATTGATTTTGAACTCTTACTCTCATTGTTAATCTCGACATGATATCTCCAAACTAACAGGGTTTCGATATTTTATTAAGCTGCCTACTTCTCCCAACTACGATCCCTAACATATAATTTTTTTTTCCAATCATAACCTCCTTTACTCCATATCAATCATGTTACTATACTTAAAGTTCGAACCCTAAAATCACTAAACAACTAAAATCGCAATTCTCCTTACAAGTTTCCTAAGCTGAGAAAACCTTACACCTTATCTCTATCTCCTACCCATAGATCACGTGAATTAATAAGTATAACATCAATAATCAGTACTTAATACTTATTTACCTTCTTAAAGTAGAACTCGTTTTTTATTCCTTGCTTGACTTTTGTTTAGATTTCTTCCTTGCTTCGGGTTTCTTGTTTGAATAACCTTTATCTTATCAGGTGGTTTCGATGAGTACCATTTAGCTAGCATATAATTGATGTGACATAAAGGCAATATAAGTTACCTTATGCTTAAGTAATTTAAGTATCCATGTTTATCCCTTAGGTTAAGGAATACTTTTATGTCTTTTAATTATTTAGTTTATCTAGATCATGATTGGTCTATTTTATCTAACGGAACATGCATCGATCAAAACTCCCTTCTTCCACACATATAAGTATAAGTAGTAATTAGATTTTCTAAGTCTCATGTCACCACATCAATCATATAACACATAATATATAATCATATAAGCACATAATTTACTTATCACGTTTCAAAATAATTACGTGTTGTAAACCAAATCTTCACTCCAATTCGTAGCCTCATTATTTAAATTAATTCAACAAGGTTTCTAATTAAATACTCTTCACCACTAATTTTATTGTAAATCCCGTAATTAAATTTTACGGGTATTACATCCTCCCCTCCTTAAAAGAATTTCGCCCCCGAAATTCCGTCAGCTGGAATAATTCTGGGTGACGATTGGTAGGGAGTTGATCTGGTTTGGTTAGAATTGGGTGATAGAAATTTACCTTAGGAAGTTATCAAGGAATCTCAAATAATTTTCGAGGATCGAAAGGAATAGAATCATGGTGAAGTAAACAGGAGGATTGGTCTAATTAGGGGAACTCGTATTCCTCGAAAAGCTAAGAAGAATTCCTGTAATTCTAACTTAGGCAGAGATCAAAGGTTTTAAGCGTCCACCACGCTTTCGCTGCGCTATTTCGATACTGAAAAGGGATGTTTCTCGAATTGATCAGAAAAGTTGAGGTGTAAGGTTATACCCCAAATGTCAGGAACCGAAACCTTACACCTTTTCATGCATTCATATAAATTTATGCAATTGTATAATTAATTTCGTGATAGAAGTATAAATGAGAATAATATTAGTTAAGGCAGTATAGTTCGAGATTTTCAAATAATTATAGGTTGTGAAATGTGGAATGTTACGAACTTAGAAATTTATAAGTAAGGAATTTCCAAATAGGTAGAGTGCGAAAATAAGAGTTTTACAAATTAGGAAGAAAAGTATTACGTAAAAAGCCTTCTTAAGTAAAGTTATGAAAACCAAGTCATAGAAGAAATAAATTTAATAGTAAAATAATATATGCAAGTGTTAGAATTTGGATAAGTGTTAATGAAATGTCGATGTCATTTAGTTATGAGAACACGCTACTATAAGATAATAACTGAAAGAAAAAGACTAAGTATTCATTCATCACTTATATATATATATATATATATATATATATATGTATATTTACTTTTTAGTTTGCGAATTGAATTCGCCAAGTAAGGAAGAAGCAAGATTTTTACGAGTCTGGGAAATTTCGAAGCTTTCATAATTCGAAAACTTAGTAGTGAAGGAAAGATAAAAAAATAATAATAAATCACAAGTGTTTCTTATAGTTATGATAAGTATGGATAAAGTATAGCTCAACATCATTTGCTTATTTCAACACGTAAATCATAAGATAAAGTAATAAGGAAATAGTTTGTGCTACCTTTCACCATTTTCGAAAGCTAAGGATAGAAAGGAAACCATTAAGCTGAGGAAAGGGTAAGGAATTTTCGTTATGACTTAACATCATTGATTTATTTGTTAGCATGCATAAAGAAGTTGTAGGAACAGTTTTCAAGAGTTGAAGCACTTATAGGTCTGATTGTAACATACTACGACTGTTAAGATTTATATCAAGTATCGGAAGGTTTCAATATTTGATAATTATGGGAAGCTAAGAAGTTTAGAGAATTTCAGAGTATTAAAAAAAAAAAAAAAAAAAAGGAAAAGGGGGTAGGATTCTTTACTTTGAATTTACGTTTAAATCATGAGTTATCATATTTTTGAAGTACTTAGGAGCATGGAACGTTGTTTAAACTATGTGTTATATCGATTTTGGGTTTTTAGGGTTTAATCAGACTTTGAAGGATTTTAGGAAGAAAAATTGTGTTGTTTTATAAGTATACTGCTTTCGAGATTTTGAATGAGTTTGAAATAATAGGGTCGAGATTGAAATATGCTAAAGATTAACAAAGGATCGAGTCTTTAAAGTGTCTTAATTAGAATAGATAGTTCGATATATGAACTGGATGAAGTTTTAAGAATTTGAGGGAAATCTCTAGAGAAGATGTCGAATTATAATGTCGACAGAGATATAATATCGAGTAAAATATCGGGTTGTAAAATGTCGAGTATAATGTCGAATAGGATGTCGAGATGAATTGGTATTTGTTAGATAAATGTCGAGATGGATCGATAATTGTTAGAGAAGATGTCGAGTTGTTGGAAGAAAACAGATGAACATCGAAATGAGATTCCAAGACACATGTCGACATTTTACATTTCGAGTTATGATTATTAAATGTCGAGTTGTTAGATGTCGAGAGCTGCTTTGAATAATGTCGAGTAGTGATGAAAGTCAAATATTATGATAAAATATCGAGTGGTGATAAAATGTCGAGTTATGATATCGAGGTTTATAAATTCGTTAGATAGAATCTCTAATATGATATCGAAATGGATGTCGAATGATAATGTAGACAGAATGTCGAGATTCTTTATACTTGTCGAAATAAATGTCGAATGATAATGCTGGGTAGGTTATGATGTTGAGATCATTGTTAATAATAATGACTATACAATTCCTTAGCCTAAAAGAAAACGATATCATCATTAATAAAATATTCATACATATAATAGTACGATATATATATATATATATTATGTAAAAATTAGGGTTTGATATAAAATAAGTCAGGGTTTCCGGTAAAGGCTACGAATAAGGAACGATCATGCATAATACTACAGCATGCATATCACGTACGCATATCATTGTAGGAATTTCATATTTACGGATAAAATAATTGTATAGGTCAAGAGTCCGATAAGGGCAAGGACAAGGTCGCCTAAGCAAGCGGGAAAAATAGGCGAAACTTGTGAGTATGATTGCGACGTGTACCTTATGTGCCTTATGTGTTTACATGCCTTATATGAATTAATTGACTAATACGTGCGTTATATACTATTCATGGATCGATGTGAACTATGTGACCGTAACTTGCTCTTATATGATTTAGGGTTATATAAGGTATTTCATATAGCACTGCATACATATAAAATGAAGGGAGAAACCGTTATGACTGCTACGACTACAGATGGTATGATACGGATGCTACGGCATATATCCCTACAAATCGGGGGATTTTACAGAGTCCTGTACAGGCAACACGTATCCCTACAAATAGGGGGATTACGACATGGTTACAGAGTCCCATGCATGGGCGCCGACTGGGCGAACAGTACAGTCTAGCTAGTCTATAACGGGAGTATCAAAACAAATGGACATATAGAAATGGCATGTGATCTACGGATCCTATGAATGATCGTTATATGAACGATGATTATGTGATTTGAAATGGCATGGTTACGATATGGAAAGGCATGAATTACGGTTTATTTTATTATTACTTGTATTAATTAACATGTTGCGATCATACTCTGAATCGGTGTCTTCACAGTTGTTGTAGATAACTAGCAGACTGCGTAGAAAGCATCATCATAAAGCATGGATTCAAGGTTGGCTGGCTACGCTCTCCTCCTGCTCCCCTCTGGTTCATCATTAGCCTAGAGTAGAAACGGATTTAGATTATCGCATTTTGTGACTCATATGATAGGTACATATATGTACATTATAGTGGAAGGAACTAGACCAGATGTACGCACCCGTTTTGTTAAAGAAAATGGTTATGGGAATCGCGAAAAATTTTATACGAATATTTTTATAGCTGCGTAAAAATGTAATAGGAAACGGGGCGCTACATGTAGTGGTATCAGAGCCTAGGCTTTAGGTTCTGTAGACATTTGCATAGTAGGTACATGTTATGAATTGCCCTTAAACTTTTCTTGCATATATAGGCAAAGGGCAATAGGTGATCCGATACCTATAGAACGTGATGAACCAACTATAGAGGGAGGAGGAAGAACGGCCGTACCTGAATCCCATTCATCGTATACTCTTAGACAGTATGAATCTGAACACCCCCTGACAACTCCCCGAGAACGACGATATGATAAACTAAGGAAGATGGGTGCTGTGGACTTCATGGGTACGACAGATCCTGCTGAGGCAGAAACGTGGTTAAAAAGAACAGAAAGGGTGTTCAACATGATGCAATGTACACCGGAAGAGAGATTCGACTATGCTGTCTCACTTCTTCAGGGACATGCATACGAATGGTGGGAAACTGTCCCAGATAGTATGGTTCAACCCCCAGTGCTGACCTGGGAAGATTTTCTGAGAGAGTTCAGCGATGCTTACATGCCTGAAGTTTATAAGGATCAGAAAGAAAAAGAATTTTTAGAACTTAAACAAGGAAATCGGTCTGTAAGCGAGTATGAAGTACTATTTAATCAGTTGTCTCGATACGCTTCACATATGGTTGCAGTTGAAAGAAATAAGTGCCGAAGGTTTGAAGCTGGACTCCGTTATACTATTAGAAATCGTATTACACCATCAGATATGGAGTCCTATGGGAAACTGAGGGCGGCGGCTATTCGCGCCGAAAGATTAGAAACCGAATCAAGAAACTTTCAGAGTAACAAAAGAAGACCAGGAGAAGAATCGTCAAGCGGAAAGATAAAAAAGACGTATAGTGCACCAAGACCAATGAGCACGCAAAGTAGTTTCGCAAGGGGCAATATGGGCGGAATGAGACCGGTCGGACGAGGAATTTCACAGACTATACCAACATGTGAACACTGTGGAAAGAACCATATAGGCGTATGTAGATGGCTCACAGGCGAATGTTTTCAATGTGGGCAACGGGGACATATAGCTAGGAATTGCCCAACATTGCGAACAGAACCGACAGTAGATCAATCAAGAGTAAGCGGACCCTCCACAAACCGTGGAAGAGGAAGGGGCCGAGGACCGTTTAACACGAGTTTGGAAGAGGAAGCTCAGGAGGTCAAGCCTATAGACCGCCAACACAAGCCAGGATTTTCACTATGACTCGTGAGGAGGCTAAAGAAGGATCACACGTGATTACGGGTAAATTATTTATCTGTGATATTGATGCATATGTTTTCTTCGATCCAGGTGCCACTCATTCATTCATATCACGAACATTTGCATCATTATTACCTGATAAACCCGAACCCCTAGAAGAGGAATTGTATGTTCGACTTCCAACAGGTGAAGTAATTATAGTGAATACAGTATACTTAGAATACAAAATGGTCAGTGAAGGGATAGAGATGCGAGCAACTTTGTTCGTTATTCCTTTAATGGATTTTGACGTAATATTAGGCATGGACTGGTTATCGAGATACCGGGCGAAGCTTGACTGTTTCAAAAAGGAAATTGAATTGACCCCTATAGATCAAACCCATATAATATTTAAGGGAGAAAAGAACGTACGGACGGCACATCGGATATCAAGTTTAGAAGCTTTTAAGATGATTAGTAAAGGATGCGAAGGGTATATAGCCTATGTTATAGATGCGCAGTTAAGTGGATTGAAAATAGGAGATATTCCGGTAGTCGATGAATATCCTGATGTTTTTCCTGAAGAGTTACCGGGATTACCCCCTGACCGAGATACAGAATTTACCATCGAACTTCAACCGGGCACGGCGCCGATTTCCATTCCACCGTACCGAATGGCTCCGATAGAATTAAATGAACTAAAGGTACAGCTGAAGGAGTTATTAGATAAGGGTTATATAAGACCGAGTGTATCACCTTGGGGAGCGCCTGTTCTCTTCGTCAAAAAGAAGGATGGAACGCTCAGATTGTGTATCGACTATCGGCAGTTGAATAAGGTAACGGTGAAAAATAAATATCCGTTGCCTCGGATCGACGATTTATTCGATCAGTTGCAAGGTGCTAGGGTCTTTTCAAAAATCGATCTGAGATCGGGATATCACCAATTGAAGATTGCGGATAATGATATTCCAAAGACTGCTTTTAGAACAAGATATGGGCATTATGAATTTTTAGTTATGCCATTTGGGTTGACGAACGCTCCTGCAGTGTTTATGGCATTGATGAATGATGTCTTCCGACCCTACTTAGACCAGTTTGTGATCGTCTTTATTGACGATATTCTAATCTATTCCAAGTCAAAAGAGGAACACGAACAACATCTGAAGGTTGTACTCCAAACCCTACGGGAAAAGAAATTGTACGCGAAACTTTCAAAGTGCGAATTCTGGTTAGATCAAGTAGTATTTCTGGGGCACGTAGTCTCTGGTAAAGGTATACAAGTCGATCCCAGTAAAATCGAAGCGGTAATCAAGTGGGAAAGCCCTAAAAATGTAGCAGAAGTTCGTAGTTTTCTGGGATTAGCCGGATATTATCGGCGATTCGTAGAGAATTTCTCACTGATAGCAGCCCCAATGACGAAGTTACTACGTAAAGGAATTACATTTAAGTGGACTGAGGAATGTCAAAGGAGTTTTGAAGAATTAAAAGAACGACTAACGACAGCCCCTGTACTAACTATTCCATCAGGAACAGATGGTTTTGTAATTTATAGTGATGCGTCCTATCAAGGATTGGGGTGCGTCCTAATGCAACACGGAAAAGTAGTAGCGTATGCATCTCGACAGCTAAAACCCTACGAAACATCTTACCCAACTCACGACTTAGAGTTAGCGGCCGTGGTGTTCGCACTGAAGATATGGCGACACTACTTATACGGTACAACATTTCAGATATTTACTGACCATAAAAGTCTGAAATATCTATTGAGCCAGAAGGAACTGAATATGAGACAGAGGCGGTGGATTGAGCTGTTAAAGGATTACGATTGTACTATAGAATATCATCCTGGAAAGGCTAACGTCGTTGCTGATGCTTTGAGTCGGAAATCGTACGGTACTATTTCTTATTTATCAGTATGTTCTTTATCCAGTCTAATTGATCTCAGGAAGATGAATACAGAAATGGAAATAGACGATACCGGTGCTATCTGTGCCTCAATTAGAGTTCGACCTATCATGTTAGATCGAATTAGGCAAGTCCAATTTAAAGATGAAAAGCTGACTAAGATTGCTGATAAAGTGCAACAAGGATTAGGGAAGTCTTTTGTAATAGGCGATAATGGAACTTTGACAATAAATGGCCGTATATGTGTTCCTGATATTGATAATCTTCGACAAGAGATAATGGAAGAGGCACATACCGCTCCTTATGCTATGCATCTAGGCAGTACGAAGATGTATCGGACCCTTAAATCTCACTATTGGTGGCCAAGGATGAAAAAGGATGTGGCCGAATATGTGCTGAAATGTTTAACGTGTCAGCAAATCAAAGCTGAACACCAAGCGCCAGTGGGTAAATTACATCCTTTACCCATACCTGTTTGGAAATGGGAACGTATAACGATGGATTTCTTATATGGCCTTCCTCCAACGGCTAAGAAGAATGATGCCGTGTGGGTAATAGTAGATCGACTTACGAAATCAGCTCATTTCTTGCCATTTCGATGGGGTTCTACATTAGAATACTTGGCAAAAAGATACGTTAATGAGATAGTTCGGTTACACGGGGTACCTATTTCTATTGTATCTGATCGTGATCCCCGATTTACTTCCAGATTTTGGGGAAGTTTACAGGAAGCGCTCGGAACTAAATTACATTTTAGTACGGCATTTCATCCACAGACAGACGGACAGTCAGAACGGACGATACAGACTCTGGAAGACATGCTTCGAGCGTGTGTAATCGAATTCAAAGGATCATGGGATGATTATATAGCGCTAATGGAATTTGCCTATAACAATCAGTTCCATTCAAGTGTTGGAATGGCCCCGTACGAAGCTCTATATGGCCGGAAATGTCGAAGCCCAATTTGTTGGGACATGGAAGGAGAACAAGTATTGGAAGGGCCAGATTTGATTCAAGATACAATGGAAAAGATTAAAGTAGTAAAGAGTCGACTTAAAGCGGCCCAAGATAGACAAAAGAGTTATATAGACCAACATCGACGAGAAATGGAATATGAAGTTGGGGAGAAAGTATTTTTACGAGTATCCCCGTGGAAAGGTGTGCTGCGATTTGGAAAGAAAGGAAAGTTAAGTCCGCGTTATATCGGGCCGTATGAGATACTTGAAAGAATTGGACCGTTAGCATATCGATTAGCACTGCCACCTGAACTTTCACAGATACACAACGTGTTCCACGTTAGTATGTTACGGCGATATAGATCAGATCCTACACATGTTTTACGTGGCGAACCAATAAATATTTCTGAGGACCTTAGTTACGTAGAAGAACCGGCAGAAGTCCTGGAATATGCTGACAAGCAGTTACGAAATAAAACGATTCCAATGGTAAAAGTACGGTGGAAAAATCATTCGGCTCGTGAAGCAACATGGGAGACCATAGAACATATGAAGACCCAGTACCCATGGTTATTAGCTGAAACAGGTACGAAATTTCGAGGTCGAAATTTTTTTTAAAAGGGGGGGAGAATTGTCAGGAACCGAAACCTTACACCTTTTCATGCATTCATATAAATTTATGCAATTGTATAATTAATTTCGTGATAGAAGTATAAATGAGAATAATATTAGTTAAGGCAGTATAGTTCGAGATTTTCAAATAATTATAGGTTGTGAAATGTGGAATGTTACGAACTTAGAAATTTATAAGTAAGGAATTTCCAAATAGGTAGAGTGCGAAAATAAGAGTTTTACAAATTAGGAAGAAAAGTATTACGTAAAAAGCCTTCCTAAGTAAAGTTATGAAAACCAAGTCATAGAAGAAATAAATTTAATAGTAAAATAATATATGCAAGTGTTAGAATTTGGATAAGTGTTAATGAAATGTCGATGTCATTTAGTTATGAGAACACGCTACTATAAGATAATAACTAAAAGAAAAAGACTAAGTATTCATTCATCACTTATATATATATATATATATATGTATATTTACTTTTTAGTTTGCGAATTGAATTCGCCAAGTAAGGAAGAAGCAAGATTTTTACGAGTCTGGGAAATTTCGAAGCTTTCATAATTCGAAAACTTAGTAGTGAAGGAAAGATAAAAAAGTAATAATAAATCACAAGTGTTTCTTATAGTTATGATAAGTATGGATAAAGTATAGCTCAACATCATTTGCTTATTTCAACACGTAAATCATAAGATAAAGTAATAAGGAAATAGTTTGTGCTACCTTTCACCATTTTCGAAAGCTAAGGATAGAAAGGAAACCATTAAGCTGAGGAAAGGGTAAGGAATTTTCGTTATGACTTAACATCATTGATTTATTTGTTAGCATGCATAAAGAAGTTGTAGGAACAGTTTTCAAGAGTTGAAGCACTTATAGGTCTGATTGTAACATACTACGACTGTTAAGATTTATATCAAGTATCGGAAGGTTTCAATATTTGATAATTATGGGAAGCTAAGAAGTTTAGAGAATTTCAGAGTATTAAAAAAAAAAAAAAGGAAAAGGGGGTAGGATTCTTTACTTTGAATTTACGTTTAAATCATGAGTTATCATATTTTTGAAGTACTTAGGAGCATGGAACGTTGTTTAAACTATGTGTTATATCGATTTTGGGTTTTTAGGGTTTAATCAGACTTTGAAGGATTTTAGGAAGAAAAATTGTGTTGTTTTATAAGTATACTGCTTTCGAGATTTTGAATGAGTTTGAAATAACAGGGTCGAGATTGAAATATGCTAAAGATTAACAAAGGATCGAGTCTTTAAAGTGTCTTAATTAGAATAGATAGTTCGATATATGAACTGGATGAAGTTTTAAGAATTTGAGGGAAATCTCTAGAGAAGATGTCGAATTATAATGTCGACAGAGATATAATATCGAGTAAAATATCGGGTTGTAAAATGTCGAGTATAATGTCGAATAGGATGTCGAGATGAATTGGTATTTGTTAGATAAATGTCGAGATGGATCGATAATTGTTAGAGAAGATGTCGAGTTGTTGGAAGAAAACAGATGAACATCGAAATGAGATTCCAAGACACATGTCGACATTTTACATTTCGAGTTATGATTATTAAATGTCGAGTTGTTAGATGTCGAGAGCTGCTTTGAATAATGTCGAGTAGTGATGAAAGTCAAATATTATGATAAAATATCGAGTGGTGATAAAATGTCGAGTTATGATATCGAGGTTTATAAATTCGTTAGATAGAATCTCTAATATGATATCGAAATGGATGTCGAATGATAATGTAGACAGAATGTCGAGATTCTTTATACTTGTCGAAATAAATGTCGAATGATAATGCTGGGTAGGTTATGATGTTGAGATCATTGTTAATAATAATGACTATACAATTCCTTAGCCTAAAAGAAAACGATATCATCATTAATAAAATATTCATACATATAATAGTACGATATATATATATATATATATATATCTATGTAAAAATTAGGGTTTGATATAAAATAAGTCAGGGTTTCCGGTAAAGGCTACGAATAAGGAACGATCATGCATAATACTACAGCATGCATATCACGTACGCATATCATTGTAGGAATTTCATATTTACGGATAAAATAATTGTATAGGTCAAGAGTCCGATAAGGGCAAGGACAAGGTCGCCTAAGCAAGCGGGAAAAATAGGCGAAACTTGTGAGTATGATTGCGACGTGTACCTTATGTGCCTTATGTGTTTACATGCCTTATATGAATTAATTGACTAATACGTGCGTTATATACTATTCATGGATCGATGTGAACTATGTGACCGTAACTTGCTCTTATATGATTTAGGGTTATATAAGGTATTTCATATAGCACTGCATACATATAAAATGAAGGGAGAAACCGTTATGACTGCTACGACTACAGATGGTATGATACGGATGCTACGGCATATATCCCTACAAATCGGGGGATTTTACAGAGTCCTGTACAGGCAACACGTATCCCTACAAATAGGGGGATTACGACATGGTTACAGAGTCCCATGCATGGGCGCCGACTGGGCGAACAGTACAGTCTAGCTAGTCTATAACGGGAGTATCAAAACAAATGGACATATAGAAATGGCATGTGATCTACGGATCCTATGAATGATCGTTATATGAACGATGATTATGTGATTTGAAATGGCATGGTTACGATATGGAAAGGCATGAATTACGGTTTATTTTATTATTACTTGTATTAATTAACATGTTGCGATCATACTCTGAATCGGTGTCTTCACAGTTGTTGTAGATAACTAGCAGACTGCGTAGAAAGCATCATCATAAAGCATGGATTCAAGGTTGGCTGGCTACGCTCTCCTCCTGCTCCCCTCTGGTTCATCATTAGCCTAGAGTAGAAACGGATTTAGATTATCGCATTTTGTGACTCATATGATAGGTACATATATGTACATTATAGTGGAAGGAACTAGACCAGATGTACGCACCCGTTTTGTTAAAGAAAATGGTTATGGGAATCGCGAAAAATTTTATACGAATATTTTTATAGCTGCGTAAAAATGTAATAGGAAACGGGGCGCTACACCAAATATTAGGTGAAATTGGGATTTGCTCCCAGGTAATTCAGATACGACTTCCTATTTTGAGCACCTATCTACAACGATCATGATTCAGGTCGACACTTGAACTGGTATCGACCAAATCGGCTAAAAGAATTCCGAATCTTACCACATAAGTGGTGGTTACAAAAGAACATGTGGCTCATGAAGCCACTAGAATGCATGTTGAAGTTTAATCGATTAGAAGGGTACCTTCCGTCTCGGATGGGTTGTTTTCAGCTTCTTCCACCGTAAGCATATATACTCGAGCGGGGGCCATCAGCGGCTTAGCTTGGTTTGCTCCCTGACTTCCAGATGCATTCTCTGGGCAGGCTACGGAGTAGTGGCCTGTCTTGCCACATTTAAAGCAGGTGGCGTTTTGGGAGAAACAGACGCCAAGATGACGTCGTGCACATTTCGGACATACGGGTGCATTCAGTTGGGGTCTCCCTTGATTCGGATTTGTTTGTTGAGGTGGTCGAGGGTGGTTTTGAAAATTGGGTTTCACATTCTGAGGAACAAACGGTTTCTTCTGATTATTTCCGTTCCCTTTGGGTCCTTGTTCGAATTTCCTTTTAATTTCCTGGGCTCGCACGATTCTGATTTCGGCTTGTTCAGCCATCAGGGCTCGTTCCGCCATTTGGGCATACGTAACCCCTTGGAATCCAGCCATGCCAACGTCACGGTAAAGTTCTGGCTTCAAGCCCTCCATAAATTGCTCAATCTTTAACGCATCCGTACTTACCATGTGTGTGGCGAATCGGGACAATTGTTCGAATTTCCTAATATAATCTGCCACCGTCATTGTTCCCTGACGGAGATTGATGAACTCGTTCATTCTTTGGGCACGGACGGGAGCAGTAAAATACTTATTTCGGAAAAGCTCTTTGAAACGCTCCCAGGTCATTGTCAAGGGATCTTCGAGAGTTAATACGGTATCCCACCAATGACCTGCGCTTCCCCTTAATAGGTAGCTAGCGCATAAGACCTTTTCCGTTTCGGGAGTACGGCTATGTTGGAACATAGTTTCTAGGGTTCGGAGCCAATCCTCAGCCGAGGTTGGGTCAACAGCATCTTCGAAGGTTGGGGGGTTAAGTTTATGAAATCTTTCCCCGACCATTTCGATTCTGTCGGCTTGAGGGGGTCCATTGCTCGATTGCCCGCCAGCGTTTTGTTGCTGAATCAGTTGCTGGATTTGGGCAGATTGTTGGCGGACTAGTTCCGCGAGCTGAAGGATAGTCGCATCCCGACTATCGGTAGGGGTTGCGGATTCTTTACCTTTATCCGCACCTCCACTATTCTCACCTCTTGTTCTACCCATCGTTCTTTAATCCTAACGTTCCTAAAATTAATAAGTCATATAATACAAGAAATTCATAGACATAAAACTTACGAGCAAGGCCGCTTCCGTGCTTTTGAGTGTGTGTACATGGACAGTCTGCAGAACCTATATCCTAAGCTCTGATACTACCTGTGGCAGCCCCGCCTTCCACCACTACATTCTACACTAGTCTACGCGACTAATGTTCTACTAATGAGATAGATAGTACGAAATTTCGTATACAATTTTTCCTTTTATATAAAGGAATCATAACTGTTCCTACAAAATTATCATGGGTCCTATTTACATAGGAAAGCGCGCATGCGGGTCAAAATAAATTTATCTACTGGGCTTCCACGAGGTCGCATCCATGCACACACTTCCATCTCAAAAGCCCCCGGAAGCTTCAAAAGTTGGCCTCGCCTTGAAAATGATCACGTACCGTGATCGCGGGGTCCTACAACACATAAAACGTGGAATGAGCTTATAGAGCTCAGTAAGTGAAAATCATGCATGCAATGCACGTGACCTAAATAGCGATGGCATCCGCGCCAATGCTATCTACTTCTCACATTCTTCCTGACCTTTCTCACATTCATCTTGACTTTTCATAACATATTTGGGCCCTCGGCTTTCAATCTTACTATGCACCATATAGAGTTCAAACCCTAAGGGTATAAATAAGTGACAGTACACATACTGGGAGGCTAAACCCGAGTACTCCATCTGTGCTTAACCCTATGGCGCCTTTCAATCCCAATGCGGTCCACACTGAGTGGCTAATAGTGCCTTTCAATCCCAATGCAGTCCCATTGAGAGGCTAACCCGAGCACACAAATTTCGTTTAACCCTAAGGCGCCTTTCCATCCCAATGCGGTCTGACACGCGGGCGCTTCTCACTGGTAGCTTACTACGAGGTCGCCAAGACTCGAGGTTCCCTCGGTGCCGCTCATTCCCTCAAGTCGCATCCTCCAGGTTGCATCTCCCGCTATGGGGTATTTACCTGCCTCTCGTGAATCAGGCAGTCAGCCTCGTGAATCGCCGTAATATATATGTATTTACCTGCCTCTCGTGAATCAGGCAGTCGGCCTCGTGAATCGCCGTAATATATTTATTTACCTGCCTCTCGCGAATCAGGCAGTCGGCCTCGTGAATCGCCGTAATATATATTTATTTACCTGCCTCTCGTGAATCAGGCAGTTGGCCTCGTGGATCGCCGTAATATATTTAGGTAGCATAGAAGAGACGTGACTCATCATTGAGTCGACACGAATGCCTATATCGGCAAATATACATCGCTCTCAAGCGATCTTATACTCATGCACGCTATTTCCCCGACTCTCATACTACTCGTGCGTGCATATGCTCATGCCATGAATATGCATGTCATGTCATCATATAATGTAAATAATACACGTAAGATCACATATATTCATAGAAGTCACATAAAATCATAGAAGCATATAACACATAATTTCATGCACATACAATTATGTGTTGTAGATGCGATTTCCACTTACCTGGTATCCTTAGCTTATCGTACGGTAATTTGCTAACCCTCAAACCCTAAATATAGGAACATATAAAATTAGGGTTTGTTAGTCTAGTTATAATTTCCTGAAATTGGCTTAATTTGAAAACCCTAGTTTTGATTTTTTATAAGTTTCGAAACAAATTTTGAAATAGATCTCGACCTTTTCTGAAGATAAATCTCGAGTTCAATTTCATACTACAGAATTTCGATATTGTATATAATAGGATTAAAGATTTCGACATGGGTTGATAATCTCGATATGTCTCTTAGGATCGATCTTGAGCTAGCACATAGGATTTCGACATAAAATTCAACATATGAATCTCGACATAGTGTATGTAAAGATTTCGATATGTTATACACAATTTCGACATAATTGTTAAACATGGTCTCGAGATTTATATAATTTCGATATGATTTCAGAATACAATCCTAAAATCTCGAAGTGGCTCATATAAGTGTTTGAGATTCTTAAACAAAGATCTCGATAGAATGAATCTCGACATAATATAAGTAAGAATTTCGAATTTATACAACACATCATTTCGATGTATATCCCGACATTCAATGGCTCGACATTTATCATTTCGATATTTTTCATCTCTCGACATTTAATAAACAATGCACCAAGACCTCGATATTCACTGTATGGATAGATTTCGACATCACTTTTGGGATAAATCTCGACATACACATAAGAATCATTGAATCTCGAGATAAATCTTAAATGGAGCTTGACATGGACTTCGAATTTTTAACTTTTAGTATTTAACATAATATAAACAAAGATATCGGCATTCATAAGCAAGACTCGAGATTGATTTTGAACTCTTACTCTCATTGTTAATCTCGACATGATATCTCCAAACTAACAGGGTTTCGATATTTTATCAAGCTGCCTATACTCCATATCAATCATGTTACTATACTTAAAGTTCGAACCCTAAAATCACTAAACAACTAAAATCGCAATTCTCCTTACAAGTTTCCTAAGCTGAGAAAACCTTACACCTTATCTCTATCTCCTACCCATAGATCACGTGAATTAATAAACATCAATAATCAATACTTAATACTTATTTACCTTCTTAAAGTAGAACTCGTTCTTTTATTCCTTGCTTGACTTTTGTTTAGATTTCTTCCTTGCTTCGGGTTTCTTGTTTGAATAACCTTTATCTTATCAGGTGGTTTCGATGAGTACCATTTAGCTAGCATATAATTGATGTGACATAAAGGCAATATAAGTTACCTTATGCTTAAGTAATTTAAGTATCCATGTTTATCCCTTAGGTTAAGGAATACTTTTATGTCTTTTAATTATTTAGTTTATCTAGATCATGATTGGTCTATTTTATCTAACAGAACATGCATCGATCAAAACTCCCTTCTTCCACACATATAAGTAGTAATTAGATTTTCTAAGTCTCATGTCACCACATCAATCATATAACACATAATATATAATCATATAAGCACATAATTTACTTATCACGTTTCAAAATAATTACGTGTTATAAACCAAATCTTCACTCCAATTCGTAGCCTCATTATTTAAATTAATTCAACAAGGTTTCTAATTAAATACTCTTCACCACTAATTTTATTGTAAATCCCGTAATTAAATTTTACGGGTATTACAATCGTGGACCGCCTTTGGACTTGAATTTGGACGTGTTATATGTGTGTGTAAACCTCGTGGATCGATTCAATCAATAACGAATTCAATCGGATCGAAAACAGCAAAAAATGTACACAGACGTGGTTCGGCTGAACTTCAGCCTACGGCCACGGATCAACCGAGCATCCTTCGAATTAATCACCAACACAAAAGTTACAGATCCCTATCTCATCTACAACTCTCGTGTTTACCCCTTACGGTGATTCTCACTCCATAAGAAGTCACATGCTCGAGAATATGACTACTTGAACCCTGAAATATGATATTTATAGCTGAATGACACACTTTGGTTGTGACTCGCGATCATCCTCATCCGTTGATCTCGATTCGATCCGGCGCTCGATATTTATCATCCGTGTGATCCATCTTTGAATCCCAGCCCTCGATCATCTTCGCGCCATCAAGATCGGATGACCCTCGTTAAATCTGGCGACTTAACGATGTTCTTCAGCTTCTTTTTTATCCCCTCCAGCTGAGCTCTTTCCGGCCACCTCCGGCGATGCTCCGGTGAGTTTTAGGCTCGTATTTCTCAACAAATTCCACCTCGAGACTACAAACTCTCAATCCTGTCCCGGAGCTCCACCCTAGCTGCCCAAACCCGCAAGCGACAACTCTTACCAGAAATCAGCTCATTATCATCTTCTTTTCAGCTGTAAATCTCCAACCCGAGCCTTGATTTCTCGTCCCAAAGCTCCACCTCGATTCGCAGCCCCTCTCGGTTGATCATCCAGGTCCTTCAGGACCCCCAGCCTCGAACGGAACCTCATCAACTCCAAGCGGGCTTGAAATTACCCACATGAAGCCGATTTAGACTTTCGAGCTCACCATCTTCGTTCCCGAAGATGTAATGTTGCTTGCTTTATGAACCTCTCTCTCGGCCGATGTACAGCTCCCCTGACATCTCCTCTTGGCCACCATCGAGCTTGAAGCCTCTGCAACCGGCCATCACGCAAGCAGCAAGAAATTCTGCTACGATAGCAGAATTTAGTGAACCGGGTGAATTTTGATCGTTCGTTTCGCCCTTCGTATCCGCATTCTGTTCCACCTCTGAGCTCAACCTTTCATGTGGCCTGAGAATGCTCTCCATCTGAGCTAGAATGGCCTCCACCTCAAGCTCGAAATCATCGCAGATCGAGCTCCAATACAGCAGTCCAGAGCAGTTTTTGCCAAAACTGCTCCAACCAAGGTACTTGCACAACCTTGCTCCACCTCAATACGAGGTCCCCGTGGCTTCTCTCGAGCACCATTCGAGCCACCGCGTTCCCTACTTCCAGTAGAAACGGTTGCTCCATCGGACAACCCTTCGAGACATGAATATCATGCCTAAGAAAACAGCCGAAAACAAGCTTGCTCTGTCTCCCGTTATTGATCTGTCCTCCTGCGGTTTTCGTGTTGCACCAGCTGTTCTCCAGCCTCCAATCCATCCGAGGCTCACCTCTATGACCAACCTCGAATCACCAAAGATCCATGCAACACCACCTTCGAACCGCAACTACCTCGATTATCACCACACTCCTGATAGATTTCTCTCGCAAGCCTCTTCGCGTTTTAGTCAACCTCCGATCCATTTCTCGTGACAACTTGCGACACCACCACCAGCATCAAAGCCTCCTCAAACCTCTTCTAAATCGAAAGAGCCTTGCATCGCAGCTTCAACAGGCCAAATCAGCATGACCCAAACCTGCAGATTTATGGGTATGTGCAAAGAATTACATATTAACTTACCATTTGTTGAAGCTATTATGCAGATGCCCAGTTTCGTGAAGTTCCTGAAGGACTTGCTGACAAATCGACGGAAGCTCGAACATGTCTCCACTGTACACCTACGAGGAGAGTGCTCGGCGATACTCCAGATCAAGATACCGAAAAAGCTCAAGGACCCAGGGAGTTTTACTATTCGTTGTCGTATATGTGACTTAGTAGTTGAGCATGCTTTAGCTGATCTAGGTGCTAGTATAAATTTGATGCCGTATTCTATGTTTAAGCCTTTCGATTAGGTGAACCACGACCCACTAGGATGAGTATTCAATTGGTCGATAGATCAATAAAATACCCTCTAGGTGTTATCGAAGATGTTCTAGTTAAGGTCGATAAGTTCATTATCCCTGTTGATTTTGTTATCCTAGAGATGGACAAGGATGACAATGTTCCATTGATTCTGGATAGACGATTCCTAGCTACAGGTGAGACCATGATAGATGTTAGGAATGGGACGTTAACTTTGACGGTAGATGGTGAAAAGGTTACGTTTAATATGTCTGATTGAATGAAAAGAGTAATGAGCATGATGCTAAGTGTTATTACTTAGATGCTTTTGAGCACGATCTCTCGTCGTCTGTGCAAGGTTTATCACAGGTTCTGAGCAAGGAGGAAGTCGACGAGCCCACGATGACCATCGGCAATGGCAAAGAAGTTAAGGACAAGAGCCCAGGTGAGAAGCGACCGCCACTAGAGTTGAAACCACTGCCCGGCGAAAAGCGACACCTCCAAGGTATGGATGTAGGCGAGGGAGACTTAAGCAAAAAGGAGGTACTGTATATAGACTTCCAGCCACCCTAAGGGAACGAAGGTACGTCCGGCTAAAGACGGTAAAGGAAGCGCTTCTTGGGAGGCAACCCAGGTTTTATCTATCTGGTACTTTCTTTTATTTACCTATGATTATGACGCATATGAATATATATACTATTACTATCTAGGTCTAGTTCCTTTTTACGTTTCATTTTTTCCTTTTAGTTATATCAGGATAAATATCACGAGTCACGTTCCACGATCTTCACGCGTTCAGGCACGGCCACGTCACTTATTCGTCAGGGGAGTTTCCCTCTTTTTAACCTTCTTTTTCCCTTCCTTTTATCCGTTTTTACGTTGACGACAACGTCGGATTTAAGTGTGGGGAGGGGAATTTAGGTTGAGACTGCACGAAATTATTTTTTTTATAACGTGTCCGTGAGTTATCAATTTCGTTAGAAAGGCATGGATTATTGAAGCTTATCTCGAGTTGGTTTGCATTACATGAAATTGTGTGAGCAATTAGGATATGCATGACTGATTGAATCGTGTCTGCCTGAATCGATATAGCATTGTCTTGAGAGAATCATACACATAACTCATTTACGTGTGTGAGTTTGAGCCTGACGAGCTTATGCTCATTTTCTTGGTTGTGTGACGTGCCTAGTTTACATCTCTCTAGAACTTGCTTGTCTGATGCGTGTTGAAACTATTTCTGGTGCTTTAGTATGAAAATGATGAGGGCATTAGGAATTAAGTCCATGACCAAATTTCCATACCCATGACTAATCCCCTTAGTTAGCCACTTTGAACATGACCCTATTCGTTTGCTTTCCTCGTATATGATAGAAGCCACTGACCCGAATAAGCCTCCAGAGATTATATGAACCTGAGCTGATTAGAATAGAGCAGAAGTCGAACTTGAGAGTTACTGTTTCAGTGTCTGATTTAATGTTCTTCTCTGCTATTCGTGAAATGACTCAACCCTACTTGACCGTACTCTGAAATGACCCGATCCCTTGCATAAGCCTGCCCATAATCCTTTTGCAAGATACAGATTTTGGTAATAAGTATCCCTAGGTACACGGCATTCGCTGTGACGATGTATTCTTTGCGACAAAAGCAAAACCTTGATGTTTTTAGGGAATAAGGGCAGTGCACAAAAGTAGAGTGTAACTAAGGTGAAAGGGCAGAAAATGAAAGGGAACTGAGTTCAGAGGGTCGGGCAGAAAAGTCTAGGATTTCAGAGCGAGAATGTTGAGTCGTATGTTGGGGCATGTGACTGTTAATTCGATCATGCTATATTCTTTGAATTTTCGCTTATGTGTCCTAGTTTTAAGACTACGTGTTTAGTATATATGCTTATCACTTCGTTATTATTTGAACTATTTCGACAGTAAAAGACCCTCAGATTTATGCTTGTCACTATAAGTAGTAGATATGCGATTAGCTTGCAAGCTTATGGTAGGGGTCAGACTAGTGCATGATTTGAGCGATTCACTATATACTAGCCTATACACTAAGTGACTTGAGCGAATCCTTGTGATGTATGATTCTTGATTTAGAAGTGGTAAAGAAGTTCAGGTTGATAGGTTCCAATCATTAGTGCATTATTCATGATTGTTTGCTTGATTCCATTTTGTGCTTTCTAGCTAGGATGATAAGCTGTGAACAATCATGCCGTTATCTTGATTTGATACCTTATCTGACTTCTAATTTACTTGAGGACAATCAAATGCTTAAGTGTGGGGAGGTTTGATAAACGTATTTCAATACGTTTATCATAGTACTTAATTGGGTTATAATAGAGCTCTAGCAATCATTTTATGTGTTTATTAGCCCTATTTACACATATTTTGATATGAAGGAGCTTAGGACGACTTTCAGACGAAAAGGAGCGAAAACGAGGCAACACGAAGCAAAAACGACGGAAACAGTCATGTGTCACGGCCGTGACACCCAGTGCATCAGGCCGTGATAGGAGACAGAAGACTATACTACTGGAAGTCACGGCCGTGACACTTCTTGCACCAGGTCGTGACCCATAGCAGCAGCATTAGAAAATTAATATCTCTCAATCTATATCTCGGATTGAGAAGCCCTTTGGTCAGAATCAATATTGCAAGTCTTCTATCTATGGTTAAAATTTTAGGTCAATCGGGCATCGTTTACCCCTCCATCTGAGAGAAATACGAAACTGTCGCAAGGCTGTTCACGGTGTCACGGCCGTGACACTACTGCACGAGGCCGTGACGAACGGCAGTGAGCTCATTTTGTGCCCCGACAGTGTCACGGTCGTGACAGCCCATGTCCCAGGCCGTGACAGTTACGAAAATTAGTATAAAGGCCCGAATTCAACTCAGAAAAGGAGGAAACCGACCATTAGTCAACCCTAAATCATCTATAGACGAAAAAGAGCCGTCAAGAACACGGAATTACGTCCCAGAGCGCAAGAGACGGATAAACGTCGAATTCACGCTGAATTGAACGAAGAACGAAGACTCTTCCACGAGACCATTCCAGATCAATTAGAAGGGAAGATTATGAGTCCTCTGCCCTTTTTCTCTATCTCTTTCGTTGCTTTTCCGTTGATTATGAGTAGCTAAATTCCCTCTGTATTTGGGAGTAGATGAACGCTAGGTTGATTCGTGATTAAGACATATATTTATCGTGATTCGCGTATCCTGACAATTTATCTATCTATGAAAGTATTTCTTCGCTTTAATATGTTTGTGTGTTAAAGTGAATATGTTGAAAATCGTTTAGGGCGACAGCTAAACAACGATTAGGCCGTTCATAGATGATATGACTCGATTATAGGGCGACAACAAATACTCAATCATCGCTGTTAGTAATTACTGAATTTTTAGATCCCCGCGAGCGTTTAGAGCGACAGCAAACTCGTGAGCGGGTAGGAAATTACTGCGATCTAGTCATAATTATGTAGGGGCGATAATTCATTGTCTTAGCCGATAGTACCTAGCGGGATTCATATCCGAGCACATCTATTATCTGAAAGTTCTCACATCAGTTTAGGCGTGTTCTTTGAATCTCTAATTGAGTTAGGAGCGATCTGTTAGGTTAATTCGTAAAACAATCTGCGTATTTTATTTAGTCCAGATATCGAGTCGATAGGTCACTACAAACGATAGGTCCACTGCCTATCGCACGTTGGTGATAGTAATTAGGTATTCGTCGTATATTATCACTTGTCGCACTTGCAAATCATATTAGCATACCACGTGTCGATCAGTTACCACAATTGTTAGATTGATATTAGTTATGTACAATGATTCGATAAATTTGATGCATATTTACTTTGTACTTTGGCAGAATGTTATCATACTTGAGATATGAAAAAAATAATAATAATTCAAATGGTCTAATTTTCACATAGAAATCGTCTGGGCCTTCAAACGCTGCCCCGGGCGCCCAACTAACGCCTAACGAATTTTAAAACATTGGTTAATACCTGTAAAACTAGATAAATTTCATTTTAACTAGTATTCAAATGTTCAGATAAAACTAGTTTTATCATGGGCGGAGCCACCTCATGTCTAGTTGCCACCATGAAAAAAATATATGTGTGATGATAGCGGTAGCGGATGATATGCTCACCTAAAAGAAATTATTCATAAAAATTTATAATATTTTTATATGATATAGGGTCAGAAATTTATTTCCCTTTAATGAATCATAGCATTAATCAAGTCAATTGTCTACTATAGTCATGATAATTACTTGAATTTTCATTTGATAGGCAGATCTTTTATTTATTACAAATTATAATAAAGTCTCTTATTGAAGAATTTAATTATCTTTCCAAATTTAAGGGCCGTAACCTCACCTATGAATATACAAATGATCTATGATCACTATCATTAGACATCAAGAAAATTATATCAAATAGTATCCATCATCAACATTTTGCATATATATCCACAATGGAAAAATATTATAGAATTTAGGCTACAATAGCAGTTGAAGCATTTAATTTATATAGAATATGAAATACTTCTCATGTTTATTATGATGCTATACTACAATCAATTTATAGCCTCACAAAAAACAACGCAAATTTGTAAGGTAATTTTTGTTATATATTATATATTATCTCTTGACATTTGCCCACCTCAAATTATATTCTAGCTTCGCCCCTGGTTTTTTGTTCAAATGATCCATATTCTAATCTAATTAGGGTCATGAAAAAATTATATATTTTTATGTAAAACTACTATTGAAATCATATTCATAATTTCAATGAAACAAAAGCGATATGGAAATATATCTTGTTAGCTCAAAATATCTTATTCAGATATGATCAATGGAGACGTCTAGAATAGATATATGGTTTCTTTGGTTATCTTCTATTAACTGGTGCCTGATGTAGTGAAGGAGATATTATTTAAATAGTTGAATGTTTCCATAAGTAAATTAAGCAATTTTAATGATATGAATATGCTACTACATATATACATTAATATCGGTTAGTGGATTGATTGACATATCACATATGGTAAAAAAATGCCTTTCCTTTTGAGGTCCTATAAGGACTGATATATATCCATTTGTATTTAGCACAAAACAAATTTCTTTGGCATGCAAGTTTAATTGCATGAGAGATCAAAATATCACTTACAGATCATTTAATTGCATTGAAAACAAGAAATACCGCGCGGCGTGGAATATAAGGTCAACTCATTGTTAATGAACCGTCGCGGCTGAAGTGTTCATCTTCAGTTCACTTCGAACGATCATTTCCATATCGAAACGACGTTCAATTCTCGCAATTCTCGGCTTTGCACGACCGTTAGCTAACTTACTTTAACTCACAAAATTCAAATCTCAGAATTTTTCCAAGCATTTCAACATATTTTCCGAAAACTTCATCATGCTCGCTACAAAACAACTTCACGACCACTTCACTTTCGAAACGCAATATCTCAATCACCGTATAATTTCATCCGACGATTAACCCGTCCAACGAAACCTTACAAAATTCCCAACAAAATAAGCCAAAATTCATTTCGATCCATCAACCCAATCTCAAGTAATTTAGAAAACAATCTACCATGAAAACACACTTTTAGTCCCAAAAACTGCCCATTTCTTCCAATCCCATACCCCCCATCACACATGACCCACAACCACCGTCCATCAACATCTCATCCAACGATCCAAATTCAAATATCCAAGATCCGCGTCGAAGCCTCTCAGCCAATCACAAGTGACCTACCTCTTAAAGAGTCCACTATTTAATCAGCGACATAAAAAAACATCCTCAGCTATATCATTCTCAAGCAAGCAAACAAACATCAATTCAATCCTAACCCTAATTCTTCCCCCAAAGTTCGACCATGTCTGACGAGCCGATCATCGTGGCGGAGCCAGCGCCTGAGCCACCCATCGCCGCCGAACCTGAGACAAAGGAAGAAAACCCATCGCCGGAAAAACCAGCGGCCAAAGGTAAGAAAGGCAAAGCTGCTCCGAAAACTCAGACCAAAAAGGTCCCAGCTCCGAGGAAGCGTAGCTCACCTACTCACCCACCTTACTATGAGGTAAACAATTCGATCTATCTATGCTTCGATTTTGATTAGCTTTTACTCAATTGAATGGGGGGTTTTCTGTAATGGTTGATTCGAAGTTGGGTTTTGTGCTGATTTGATTTTGGTTTTTTTTTTTCGAATTGGGCAGATGATTACTGATGCTATTACGACGCTGAAGGACAGAACTGGGTCGAGCCAATATGCAATTACGAAGTTCATCGAAGATAAGCAGAAAAATCTGCCGGCGAATTTCAAGAAGCTTCTTCTCATTCAATTGAAGAAGCTTGTGGCTAATGGGAAGCTCAATAAGGTGAAGAATTCCTACAAATTACCGCCGACCCGCCCTTCTAGGGCAAAGTCCGCCGTTGCAGCGAAGCCTCCGGCCAAGGCGGCGAAGCCGCCGGCGGCCAAGGAGAAAAAGAAGGCGGCTATAGCAGCAAAGGCTAAACCCAAGCCGAAAACCAAGGCGGTTGCTTCTCCGGCGAAGGCTGCCAAGGCTAAGCCTAAGCCCAAGGCGGCTGCTTCAAAGTCCAAGGCTAAGCCAGCTGCAAAGCCGAAGCCGGCGGCTGCTCCAACGAAGCCCAAGGCGAAGGCTCCGGCGAAGAGGAAAGCGCCGGAGAAGCCCAAGGTTGAGAAGAAAACTGCAGCTACTAAGGTGGCCAAGACTTCGACTAGATCGACGCCTAGGAAGGCTGCGGCGGCGAAGAAGGCTGAGCCGGTGAAGAAGCCCGTGACTAAGAAGGCGCCGGCAAAGTCTCCGGCGAAGAAGGCTCCCGCGAAGTCACCAGGGAAGAAGGGACCGGCGAGAAGGGGAAAGAAGTGAAGTGATGGTTCAGTGTGTTCTTTCTGAAACGTAGTCGCAGTAGTGGGGTTGCGATGTAAATTGAAGTACTTTTATTTTAATTTTTATTTTTGTTGTTGGGTGATTAGGGACGAACGATGCTTTGTTTTTCCTTTTTTTTTTTTAAATCAGAATTAATACATAAGATCTTATTTTCAAGCTTTTTGTTTGCCGGCTTCGTAGTCTTACCATTTTTTGGATAATATAGTAACTTGGATTCTTGCAATTTTCCGATTTCCTTTTACATAATTATCTTAGTAAATCAAATTTAAGGAATTACTAAATAGAGCTTGGAAAAATTAAGTATCTATAAGAGTACTTCGAGAAACTAATTGATACTTAAAACAAACTGATACTTCTTACGCAGTGTTTGGTTTCCGTGATAAGTACAGATAATCCCAATTAGTATAAATAACATGGATGTTATTTAATGTTTCGTTAGTTATTCTTCAGTCCGATATAATTCAAAAGCCCGAGTGTCAGACTAAAGGCCCGATATAAATAAACTGGGGGGTCTTAAATAATTTATTTTGGGCCCTTATATAAATAATTTATAATTTCTTATCCTGGGCTTTATCCTAATATTATAACCAAACGTAGAAAGCCCAGAAAGTGGGTTGTATATTATTAGTAACATATTATCTAATGTTTGCTTTTATTACTGAAGCCCGAGCAAAATTAAACAGCTCGCACTATATTAGCGGGCTCCTCTATTATTTATCCAACATCGATACATAATATTATTCTATCCATTATTTTCAGTTAAATTGGCCCGACACATATTAGACGGGCTTAGACCATGCTATTAGCCCAGCTACAAAGTGAACGCAGCCAAAATTAACTGATGATAAGAAGTCTTTTGATATATTGAGACATGCAAAACGAGCTGACGGGCTAGGCCGGCCTGTAGCCCGCCAAAGCCCGATATGGCAGGCCTAACAAATACGGCCCGCCCCACCCTACAGGTGGGAGCAGTAGGATTGCGGCTAGACATGCCCAATTTTAACCGTAACCGGCGGTTAGTTAACCGCCAGTTACGGTTATAACCGTAATCGCCCGGTAACCGTAATCGGCAACCGTCACCGGCCGGTTACGGGGCGGTTAGGGTTTTTCCCAACCGCCAACCGCCGGTTAGGCGGTTAACCGGCGGTTATAACCTTATAAAAAAATAATGAAAAATAAAATTATACTATTTTAATTTACTCATATTAATGTTAATTAATTTGAAATACTATGTAACTTTACTAATATTAATACTAATTATTTAGAAATTTTTGAAACTATGTATTTTATTGCATTAAAATTTCGTAACATATTTCATGATTCGTAAAATTTATTATATTTAAAATTTTATATCAAAATAGTAAAATAGGAAAGAAAATACACGAAAATTCATTTAACTTTATAGTAAATTGCAAAATAAAAAATTTAAAAAATTAAAAAAAAATAAAAAATAATAAAAAAATAAAAAAATAACCGGCGATTTAACCGCCGGTTAACCGTCTAACCGGCGGTTGACTAACCAGCGGTTAGTTAACCGGCAACCGGGGACGGCTAACCGTCAACCGCCCCCGGCCGGTTAGGTTACGGTTAGTCCATGGGACTAACCGTCAACCGCCGGTTACGGTTAACCGGCGGTTGGGCATGTCTAATTGCGGCATGTCGATAATAAAAAATTAAAAAAGAATTATTTAAAACCAAAATATTGGACCTCGAAAATACATTTAATCTATGTTTTAATGTAAAGAATTGCCGAGAAATGCTCAAACAAGATTTGTTTCATTAAAGGCAACATATTCTCATATGGACGGTAGAGATCTTTAATTTTGGGAAATTCTATTGGTAGCATGTGATTAAGTCTTTTTCATATGCCCAAAGTTATTTTCAATTCCGGTAAAATAACCTTGTGTTGAAGACTTTTCCAACTGGTATCCATATTATTTTTTAGTTCCAAATTGTACCCTTGTGTTTAAAATTGTACCCTTGGTCTTCGAAGTGTTCTCAAGTTAAGTACCCCTAACGTATAAAGTCGTGATTTTGCAAAGCTGCGTTGAAAAGCTACGAATGTGAGCTTTAAGTGTGCGGTCATTTCTAGAATTTCATTAGCAATTAACGAGGCTTACACCTAGAAAAACTCATTTTTGGTCATTTAAATCACGATGTCATACGTTAGGGATATCTACTTTAATACGTTCGGCAATAATTGGAAAAACCTTAAATATAGAAGCAAATTGAATTGAAAATACTTTGCTTTGAGTACCAATTGAAAAAGTCTTATACACAGGGTTACCTACTGAAATTGAAAATAACTTTGGTATGGAAAAAACTTAAACACAGGGGTAATAAATGGAATTTGCTTTGTGTAAGATCCTCCCCAAAACTTCATAACTTGTCAAGAAATCCCAAAACCAATTAACACAATTGTGTAATCTCTTGATTTTAAATTATGAATTTCAAAATCGAAATTTCAAATCCAAATTCACTGTTTGGCAAACATTAGGATTTCGAATTTCGTATTTCAAAACAGAGCTCGACTCGAGCTCGTTAAGCTCGTTGAACTCGATTTCTAACTTTTTTAAAAATATTTGAAGAAGTACAAAATAAAATAAAATTAAAATCATGAATAATATAAAAAACAAGCTCGTGAGCCGGCTTGCGAGCTCTCGAGTGCCCACAAGTGAGCTCGAGCTCGAGCCAGCTCATTCGCGAACCCGTGACGAGCTCGACCTCGACAAGAGCTCGTCGAGATTGAGCCAACTCATTTGCGAATCCATGACGAGCTCGAATCGGCTCATCGAGCTTGCGAATCGGCTCGACTCATCGTCCACCCCCTAATTATTATTATTAACAATAACACTATTATCATTATTATTGGTATTCTATTTTTTTATTATGTTTTTTAATAGTATTATTGTTTAGTATTACTATTATTAATTACGAAAAATTCGTTATGTTCTCAATTTTGGATTTTAAAAACGGATCATTTGACACGAAATTTCAAATTTAATGAATTATAAGAGTTTTGGATTTCGGCTCGGATTTGGGGAAATCGAAATCCAAATGGGTGAGATTGCCAAACGGAATATTTGCGCAAAATCCGAATTTCAAATCGAAATCCGGAATCCGAACGGGGCATAATAAATTTCAAAAAACATCCAACAAACAAACAGACAACATTAACACTTTGCTAGAGAGCTTTCCTTTTCCATACAACTACATCTTCTTCAGGCTCCAAAATGATCACCACTACTAAATCTTCATCAATCCACAGATCTACAGCTAATTTTCCCCGTAAAACCAAAAGAAACAAAGAGAAGAAACTTTAACACGGAGAACTCACCAAAAGAAAAGCGCAATGTAACGCACCTTTACAGTTGCATCCTCCATAGAATCTTACCACAAAATCAACCCCCCTACGTTTTCTTGCATTCCAAACCTGCCCCAACTTTCTCGATCTTCAAAGATTCAAGCTTTGGTAGCAATTCACCGATCACACTCTGTACAGGGGTAAGATTCAACCTACTACTATGGTTACCGTTCACCACTCTTTTCGTCAGCAGTGTGATCTCTTCTCTGCTCAAATGTTCATTTAGTAACTCATCCCAAAACAAGTGGTCTTCATTGATATTCGTTCCCTTCAGCAATTCCAAGACTTGGATCAGCGATGCTACGTTTCGACCCGCCCCACAGCCCGTGGCAGTTGCCCCGCCGACTGCATTGGCGATGGCTAATGTGTGGACCAAAGGCAATTTGTGGATAAACCCAAATGCAATTGCCGACACGAAACTGTCTCCGCAGCCCACGGTGTCAATGACATTCACCTTGTCAAAGAGAATTAAAAATCATGCCACTTGAAGAATGTGCCTTGAGAAACAGTAATATATAATGCATCAAAAGTCCAAAATTACATAGGATCTTTTGAGGCAACATGAATATACTACCTTGAAAGCAGGCACACATGATATACTTGAAGAAGTAACCAGAATGGAACCATGTGGACCCATTTTAATGATCACCCACTTTGTTCGAATGCCCTCTTTGAGCAAATATCGTCCTGCTGATATAGGATCTTCTATCCCGGTTAATGATCCAGCCTAAGCGATGATATAAATCATCAGAGGAAACAACAAATCGAATAAATAAAATTAGAATGTATTGTTACGACAAAGGTGGACTTGCGTTAAACGCTACAAGAAGGTAAGAGTCACGATAAAGGTTTCAAACATCCAAAAGGCAATAGCAAAAACCATGCAAGACTAGTTTACAAAAATTTTACTGAATTTATATCTATATGCTTCAAGTTCTACGATTGCAACAAAATCTTTTATGGAACGATATCAATATCTTTGGCCCAGATATACGCAAATGACTGTTTTGATGGCTAATTCAATCCTAGAGTACAGATTAGAGAAACTAAAGTTTTTCCATACAAATACATCTCAACATAAACAAAAATTTTACCAAACAATAGATGCTAAAACAATTTAAATGACCGATAGAAGGTGCATAGAAAGTAAAATTATTAGTTAATTCCAGCAGTATCTACGACTACAGGAAAACCAAAAGAAAAAGAAACAAATATTAAGAGCCCATTCTTTACCACCTGTCAACAACATTATTACAGGAAGATGCACAGCCTAATGAGTTTGAGGAGCAACAATAAGAAATATGACATATGATCCATGTGAGCTTATGATAAGCCATGATTTTACCTCTTCGGAAGTTAGTAGAAGAACATCACTCATTCTCAAGAATTTGTCAAGGGCTCTTTTCTCTTCAGCCGTTCCAGAACTAAGGGATTTCCCACGTGGGCCAGGGTCAAAGAAGACCGATGTCCCCACTTCAACAGCATAATCCAAAGCAGACTCAAGTAGGCGCGGGGAAAGTTCATCAAAGCCATATCCATTGCAGAAAATTATTTTCGATCTTCTTATAGCCATCTTTGCTTCAGTTGACAGAACGGTCATCCAACTAAATGCAGGCTCATTGCTAAAATCAGCACGGCTGAAATGTAAAGAGACCGAGGTCCCTAATTGAAGCTTTATGTATTTACAGAGAAAGCATATCAATAACAAAACTTGAAACGCGCCAACCACGGAAACAGATTATAGTACCTGCAGAAACCATGTCTTTGAAGCGGGTCCACCAACACCCAACACAGAAGTGTTTCATAAGTGGAGGAGTAATCACTTATTATGTCATCTTGCTCTTTCATTTCAACCATACTGATCCCTTCATGATGAAGTACATCAACGAGGAAACGACCATAAATTTCATCACCAACATGGCCAATTGTTGAAACATGAAGTCCTAATCTAGCAGCAGCTATGGCCATATTACAATTACCACCAGCTTCCCAGTATTTCTATGACAATAACTAAGGATCAATATACTGCTATGATCATCAACTGACTCACTATCAACAAAAGACTTACTCATGAAATTGATTTAGCTGATAAAAAATTACTCATAATACACCCGCCTTGAGGGATGTAAAGGCTTAGAAGATTTAAGTCCAGATTTGGAAATCATAGCATATAGTGGAAGGAGAAAAATATCAAATGCCAACATCTAGTACCTCACCTCAAGTGTTAATGGTTACAGTAAAGAAACTAAAACAGCTAAAATTCATTATCATCCTCCAACATAGATAAAAAAAATAAGGCTTTCACTGATCCTGTAAATTACGAAAAGAAAAAGGTTACAGAACATACAGTCCAAGAAACTCCGTTACACATCTCAGCATTCAAATATTTAAATCTATCGATATTTCCTCGCAAAACAAAGACAATCAAGGCCATTAACACTCCGCGAAAAGAGGTCAAAGATTGTAACAAGAAAAACCGAACAAAAAGAAGAGAACAAAAGCCCACCCCCATCCCACCTCTCCCAACTTAAAGATTGCACATACAAAACAAGAAATAATACTGACCTTATCAGGGGGAGACCTGGACAGCTCATCCATAAAAGCCTTACGCTCCTCAACGTTTTTCGAGGGCAACTTCGGAACATTGAGCACAATATCAACGCAAAGATTGCCAATCGTCGCCACGTCGACGTCCTTGACGTTAATGGGCGCCTTAACTATTTCGGCTTCGATCGAACCACTTCCGAAGCTACTCAGAGACTGCTTGGGCGCAGGGATTTCGATTCCCCTGCATTTAAGAACCCCAAAATCACGTGGATTCTTGTGGGGGATTAATTTAGGGTTTTGCAGGGCGTTGGGGTACGGAGAAAGGAGGAGAGGAGCATAATGAACGGAATTGAGGGATGTTGAAACCTGACGATGCATTCAGAGATGAGAGAAAACAATCGCTCAAATTGGATTGATAGCAATGCGTATCGAATTGAATGTATGATATGATCTTACCAAAGGAAGACGAAGATGGATAATGAGAATGGACTTTAATATTATTTTACAAAAATTATGGGATTACAATAAGGCAGTACAGTATTAGCAGATTATGCCCATTGCCCACCCCACTTGATATTGGGGTGGAATAAAAGAATATGATGCCCACTCACTTCACACTTGATTTTATTTTAATACATGTAAATGTTTGCCCAAATTACTTATGGTAATTTTAAGGGGAATTTAGAGATAAAATACCCAGTCGAATTTTGGTACTAAGATTCAGTACCTCCTTATTCGATTTTATAAATAGACATATTTAAATTAGTTTTAACTCCCCAAATAATAATTTATTATAATGTCATTTTTCCACCAAATCATAAAATCGTTGTTATTTAACTAAAACTCCTCTCCTAAACCCTAGCAAACGCAGCCAGCCGCCGGCACCGCCGCCCACTTCTGCCTCCCCGTCGCCCGTCCGGGAGACTCTTCTCTCCAGACCCTCAGATCGGGAGCTTTTTCTTCTTGTGGAACCCACAATCAAATGTGAAGACAAAACCCAGAAATCGAAGGCCTAAGAAAGTGAAGGGTTCTATTTTACTTAATAACATTTTCTGTAATAAGTACTTCAGTTCTGGGTCTTAGATAATGGGTTTTGTTTTCTGTCAGTTTTTCTCCCTTGTGGACCTTTTTCTCCCTATGTGGGAGTGTTGTGCCCCCATGTCGGTTTTGTTTACTCTTGTTTAGGACTTGTTTCCGTTTGGTGCAATGCGACCAAACGACTCTGTGTGCTATTTAGCACGTTTGTAATTTTACTTTTAATAGCAATGATAAGTTATCTATTTAAAAAAAAAAACATAAAAAAGTAAAATCTTTATTATTTTAGGTGATTTTTATGATACAAAGAATAAACATGTCAAATTTATTCTTTGTTTAGTACCGTTCGAAATGACATCTATATCTTATATTTTTCGGTATTCATAAGAATTTTTTTTTTTTTTTGGAAAATTCTGCAATACTAGTTACCTAATACTTATAATATGCGGTCAAATACTTAAATATAAACAATTTTAGCAAATTATAATGATATTTACACAAAAAGTACACGCTAATTAGAGAGTATTCTATTCGAGAAATGGAGGGTTAAACTAAATCAAGTACTTGATTTCAATCATAAAATACCTTAATCGAGACTTAAACAACTAATTTTATGTCAATAATACTGACTTTTGTACAAAAAATATATTCGAATTGGATCGAGTAGTCGAAGACCAATATGATAGCCTTTCATCAAGCATATGATATTGTAATGACATTTATCATGACAAGTACAACAAAAGAAGTTGTTCCGCAAACATAGCCTTAAACTAAAAGAGGGTGCTCAACACTTTTTATTCAAATTAACATAAGTACTTGGATTATGTGATCCAATACCTAAACCGGGACAAAAGATACATAAGTTTGACTTAAAATTCCTAAAGTGAGGTATAAAATACACAAAATTTTAGTGAGTAATTTAAGACTAAAAATGATAGTTTCCATCTAAATCCAACATGATAAATGAGATTACTCGTCACCAACGTCATAAAAGACGTTGCTTTTATTCAAATTAACATAAGTACCTGAATTCTACGATCAAATACCTAAACCGGGGAGTAAATACTTAATTGTTGGCCTAACTATATCGATGCAGAAAATACACAAAATTGAAGATGAGTCATCTAAGACATAAATGATAGTTTCATAAAATTTGCATGAAGTTGTGGGTATATTTTGTTTTCGTTGATGACCAATGTCCCTAACATATAGAGACGGATATTTGGATATTATGAACAAACCCAGCATAATAATAATCACATTAGTACACTATGCATGTAATAAGCCAACTAAAATGGGGACAAGAGTACTTAAACTTTGCATAACAGTACCGAAAGCAGAATGGGGGATTCATTTTACCAAAATTTATAGCTTTTATCAAACATCTTACATGGTAATGTCATTGATCATCATGAACATAAAAAAAATACTTTCTTTCTCGCAGCTCACTTTCTACTTAGTGAAGTACTTTGACGTTAAAATACCTTAATCAAGACAATAGTACTTTAACTTTGCATAAGAATACCAAATTGAAGCATAAAATACATGTGAATTGATAAAAGCCACAACTTTAGCTTAGATGAATCACCCCATTCACTTGTATTTTCCTATTCAATTTCGGTATTATTATGAAAAGTTGAAGTACTTTCTCCCCGATTGTAGTTGTCTTAATACATGCATAGTGTACCAAAGTGATTATTATTAAGTTGGCGTTATTCATAATATCCAAATATTCATCTCTAGATATTAAGGACATAGCTAGTCATTAAAATAGAAATGGAATATACTCAAAACTTCATTCAATTTTTTATGAAAAAAACAATCATTTTAGTCTTAGATGACTCGCTTCAATTTTGTGTATTTTCTGCATCAACATAGGTATCTTAGGCCAACAATTAAATACTTTTTTCCCGATTTAGGTATTTTACTCCAGAATTCAAATACTTGCTACTTTAATAAAAAAAATGTTGAGCAACCTCTTTTATTGTGTTAGTGACGAGTAATCTTATTTATCATGTTAGATTTTGATGGAGTATAATTTTAGTCTTAAATTACTCACTAAAATTTTGGTGTATTTTTTACCTCAATTTAGGAATTTTAACTTTTAAGTAAAAAAATAAGTATTTTTGTTAATTTGAATAAAAAGTGTCGAGCAACCTCTTTTATTCGAGTAATCTAATTTATCATGTTAGATTTTGACGAAAACTATTATTTTAGTCTTCCACTACGATTTTCATGTAGTTTATACCTCAATATAGGAATTCTAAGTCGAAAATTAAGTATTTTTTGTCACGGTTTAAGTATTAGATACTAGAATTCAAGTACTTATGTTAGTTTAAGTTTATGTTTGCGGAACAACTTTTTTTTTTGTATTTGTGATGATAAATGCCATTACAAAATCATATGGTCGATGAAACGCTATCATTTTAGTCTTTAATTACTCGAACATGTTCGAATATATTTTCTGTATAAAAGTCAGTATTACTGACATAAAGTTAAGTGTTTAAGTCTTGATTAAGGAATTTTAACATTGAAATCAAGTACTTGATTTAGTTTAACCCTCCATTTTCTCTTAAAATACTCTCTCTAATTAGCGTGTACTTTTTGTGTAAATATCGGTATTATTTGCTGAAATTTAAGTATTTTTGTTTATATTCAAATATTTGACCGTATATTCTAAGTATTATGTATCTATTATTGCAGAAATTTCCAAATATCATTCTTATGAATACCGAAAAATATAGGATATGAATGCCATTTCGATCGGCACGAAACAAAGAATGACATGTTTATTTTTTGTATTATAAAAAACACCTGAAATAATAATGATTTTATGACTTGGTGGAAAAGGACACTATAGTAAATTACTAATTGGGGAGTTAAACTAATTTTAAGGTATCTATTTTTTAAATAAAATAAGGAGGGATTGAATCTTAATATTAAAATACGATTGGGTACTTATCTCTAAATTCCCGTAATTTTAATCTAAAAATAAAAAACTTTAACAACATTGATCCCCATATCTTTCTATTATATTGTGGTGTCAACTTTTACATTAAAAATATTAAGTAGTGCACTAAAATGAGTGCTACAATATATAAATACAGAATGTTAATCTTAACTAAAGATAGATGTGTAAAATAGTAATTAATCAAAGATAGTGAGTGATTTTCTTTAAATTTATTATCTTTTAATAAAATAACTGATATACCTACTTTATGGCGGTTTATAACAAACCTTGATGCCTAATATAATATAAATTAGTATGTTTTGCACAATCAAATGCCTGCGGTATACTATACTAGTACTGCTTGCACACTCATATGCGTGTGCTATAAAATATAAATATATTATATCATAAATTAGAGTTAAAACAATAATTAACTAAAAAATAGTAATTAAATATAATGCGTGCCTTCTTTTTATCATATTATTAAATTAAATAAAATAATAATTAACTAAACATCGTAGTGGGTAGTTTTTATGTGTACTTCTAACTAGTAGGTAATGCCTAATGGTTGTTGAGTTTAATTTATATTATTATTATTTTATTAGTGAGAAATTTTACACACCAAATCAATTTGGATTTGAACGGTTTGTATCCAATGCTGAGCTTTTATATAATATTATAGATAAATATATACTAATAGAAGGGTAAAATACAATAAAAGATGTAGTTGTTAGTTATTTTTAATTTTATTATTATTTTTAATTAAATTAAATTGGCAAACCAAAATTTAGCAGTGCATTCCAAGCCTTGAGGCTTAAAAAGAATATAGACATAGTATAATATTATCTGTACCTCTTAGATAAGAGGGTAAGGTGGATAAGAACTGTAATACCCGTAGAATTTAATATGAGGTTTTGTTGTAATTACTTATGTAATTTATGAATGAAGAGATTTAGTGAATAATTTAATTTGGGCCGGACCCAACTTAGCCAAATTATTATTAGAGCCCAAAAACATTCGAAACCACTATAATAAGATTTCATGTAAGGTTTAGGAGTATGCAAGTCGACAGCGATGAGAAATTCGATCATGCGATTCTTCCACACTGCGTAGTTCGTTCCATCGAAGAGAGGTGGCCTAGAATGGGATTGACCCTCTGCAAAAACATCACTCGAAAAAGCCATTAGATCTTAACTCAGGCGTGTTAGGCCTTTCGTTGACTAACCCGCTCTAATACCAAATGAAGTGTAAAATATGCCTAAGAGGGGGTGGGGGGGGGGGGGGGGGGGTGGGGGGGGGGGGTGAATTAGGCTATAAAATTTTGGCTTCTTCTTCTTTGAAAAATACTTTTCTTTAAGACGATATTTGCAGAGTATGTTATTTTCAAGAAATCAGTACGAGTATTAAAGTTATCTCCCTAACCCTATTTCAAAATATCACGTTAGTTTCAGAAATGGTTTCTACGATATCACCTAGATATTAGCGTGCATTCCGGGTTTGTCCCACAGAAAAAGTAAAGTGAGACGAGATATTTATACAGGTTATATCCCCAACTGGGGTTTAATCCTGTCCTTGGGGTGTGATCTCCCCAAGAGTTCCAATCAATCACTAGGTATTACCGGTTATGGTTACAAGATGATTGACCCTTACACAACCGAAGCACTTTGGAAACTAGACCTCCACCTAGGCTGTCGCACGCCAAGTTTCGATCCACGTCGTTAACCCAGGAAACCTATTCCCCGAATGGATACAGCTTGCTACCGAAGGGCCACCGAATCCACCGAATTCGTCCCTTCACGTGCGAAAGACTGCAACCGCGCTCCTTTGTGCGTTCAACGTGCCCGCAGACACAACACGTCCGAAGACAAGGGTTTAGGATAGGGTGTTGCTAAAGATCGCTCAAAGGGTACATAATTCGCAAATGAAAGCTCAACACAAACTACGAATAAATCGCAAATTTCGCTCAAGAACTCTAAGGGATTCGCTAGCTCGTGTGTTCGTTGTCTATCCTTCAATCGTGAAGTGTTTCCTTCTATATAGACTCAAGAATAGCTTCTACACTTCACAAGGAAAGTTAAGCACATAATATACAAGAGAAAGCTCAATAATCACGTGCATTAACTCAAACAATCATGCCAAGAATAAACCAATTAAGCTCAACGGTCAGGCATGATCACTTACCATAAATACCACAGATTAACATTCATTCCACCGTAATCTCATCCATTTGTCAACATATTCCATATATATTCCACTCAACATATTATCAACTGTAAGCTCAATCAACTGATTTCTTTCCCAAAATATGATAGCCAATTCGCACAGAGAAAGATTTGATCTACTGAGTATAATGCAAAGTATATTTTCCATGTATAGTGATTTCATCCGATTTCAGCACATTCCATAAATACTCAATCAACATCTTACCACATATAAGCCCAATCAATTAATCACTTTCCATAATATGAATCCTAAGTTGCACAAGGAAAGCGAGATCATGATTCACTGATTTAAGAGTCAATTAAGATAGCACTCAAACGGATATATCATGATATTCTTTCCTAAAATAGATCAATCACATGTAAGCACTTTATCAGAATATCTTTTCCACGTATAGCAGAGTCATTCATATCCGGATGATCACAGTGATATTCTTTCCAAAAATAACTCAATCATTTGTACAGCTCACATATCACTTAACAGAATATATTTTCCATATATAGCACGCAACGAGATTCCGTTCATACGAAAGCGTTCATAACCAGGTGATCACGTTAATATTCCAGTTAAGCATAATATCACACAAATTTGATTTTCTTAACAGTTCAATCACATTCAAGCGCTTAATCGAACATTTTCACATACTTAAATAAACATCACACAACATGCATATCGAGTTTTCTAATTTGTACCCCACAATTTCCATAATTACTTGTAATAATCAAAACTCTCATAATCATTTGGACCAAAAAGGTCTACAGTAATCCTATAAGAATTTATTCAGTTCTCTAGAATCTATAAGTATTAGGGCGTACGACTTTCTGGATTTGGAAATAGGTTTCGAAGCTGATCTTGATTATGTAAATTTCTGGATTTGAATAAAATTCAGATGATTTACCTTAGTGTGAGGATCGGGCGATTTAGTTGGTATAACCCTAGTGAAAATCGGGTGATTTGCAGTATGTGAGGCACACGGCGAAAGGGAGATCAAATCATATTCAAACGGGTAACTCAAATGTTATAGAATCGGGCGATTCAGAGCAGCTAGAACTCAACGATTTCAGCTTATTCAATGCCTCAAATCGGGCAAAATAAGGATCGGGCGGAACGACTTGGAGGCCATGCAAATCGGGCGAATTGCACATTAGATGGAGAGCTCGGCGATTTCAATTTAAGGAACCTCAAATCGGGCGATTGGAGAGGCACTGAGACTCGGCAAAACCATGTATAATCGGGCGATTTGAGGTCCAAATAATCGGGCGATAGAAGGTGCTCTACAAATTTCAATTGTGCGATTTAATACTAATCAAGGCACTCGGCGAAACTAGGGCTCGAATGGGACAAATCGGACGATCGAAACTTAGGACTATTTTTCCAAGAATCGGGCGATTGAAATGACTAGGCGAAACTAAATTGTGATGCATGACAAAATCGGGCGATCCTAGTTTTGACTGAATATTATACTAATGTTGACCCGACTTTGACTAATAATGGAATAAACGTTCGGGCAACTTAGGTTATACCGAACCTAGAATATTTTAATCATTTCTAATATAAGTATTTTACAGTGAACAGTGAGAGGGTTAGTACAGATACTAATAATATTTATATATTCAGAGGTCCGAGATTTAGGAAATCTACCAGACACCGTGATCGACCACATCAGGAAGACAGGTAGGTGGATCATCCATCTACAATACGTAAACACATATGTGGCTTATATGTTTGATTCGATGATTTTTGTGACTTACGTGTTTTATGTGCTTTAGGTACATTTCATGTGAAATTACGATTTCATGTACTATCACGTTTATATGCATAGGATATGCATATCATGTCATGGGGGTGAGATAGTTATGCCGTGTGAAGACGGTAATATTTTGACGCACTGCTGAGCGGGGTAGCCCGAGAGTACTGTGATTGATTGACTCGTTGAGGAGTTGAGGTTGGTACTCGTATGACACCTAACGGCAGACAGGCGTGAACGTCCTGTCTACTCGGGCGTGAACGTCCCGAGGTGCAAAATCGTCGTGATTTTGTTTTCAGCGGAGGGACCTAACAGGGCAGTTGCATGAACATCAAAACGCTGTCAGAGTCAGCAACCGCTTACGGAAGAGCGACCTAGTAGGGCAGTTACGTGAACGTCAAATCACTGCTAGTGTAAGCTTCAGTTCTGTTGTAGGCGCGTGAGGTGTCGAGTCTGACCTAGGGCCATGTGTTGTGTGATTTGAGACGGAGACGTGGAAAAAGAAAGAGCGTACATTGCATGTGAGACATTGGGACTGGAACTGAGTGTACATGTGCATTCATGCATTTTTGGTCACCTACTGGGCAAATCGCTAAGTGTTTACGTGTTGTACGTGTTGTAGGTATTGAGTCTGACGCCGACGCATGTCAAGACTGAGGCGGCTGGTGGCGGTGCTCCACGGACTTTTGAGGACGGGGCGGTACATGGATGAAGACCTGTGGAGAGACTTTAGGTTTTTTTTGTTATTTTGGCATTTTGGGGCTACGACCTTTGTATAGACTGACGATGTAACCAATATTTAGAAGTAATGTATATTATTTTAGGAAATATTTTTATTAGGCGGGCCTTCCGCGGCTTACGTTGCGGAATTCCGCCACTAACCCTAATTAGAGAACGAGGGTCGCTACAGGTGGTATCAGAGCGTAGGCTCTGGATTCTGCAGACTGTCCATGTACTGCTGCTCAAAAGCCTGGAGAACCAGCTCGGCCTGTAAGTTCAATACATGTAATGTGATTACGTGTTATTTGACATGTGTTTTATATGAATTATTGTAGACAATAGTTGAAAAATACCAAGAATCCGTAGTGAACATGTGGGCGAATCAAGCCGTAGGGCTGAACCAGATTCCCCTCCCCCAGAAAGGGATTCCACTATCCTACGACTGACTGAATACTTCAGCGTCAGTCCGATCACATCAACCGTCAGTCAGACCTAATCGACGAGTTACTTCATCATCATAGCTCGTCTGAACATCGTCCCTCCCCTCAACCCGCATGTGTAGAAATTATCGGGGAGCATTTTCGAAAAACGGATCCCCCAACGTTCGCAGACGCCACCGATCCTGCCATGTCTGAAGATTGGCTACGAACGATTGAAGATATGTTTATCTACAGCCGCGTACCCGAAAATGAGAAGGTCCTTTGTGCCATTTCCATGCTCAGAGGAAGTGCCCGATCTGGTGGGATACTGTGAAAGTCCTGGAAGACCCAACACTCATGTCGTGGGAACATTTTTAGGGAATTGTTCCACGGTAAATACTTTACTGCCCACGAACAGGAACAACAGATGTTGGAGTTTATGAACCTCAGGCAGGGAGGAATGCCTGTGGCTCAATATATACGCAGATTCGAGGAGCTGTCCCGTTTTGCTCCTCACATGGTGGCAACAAACCTACTGAAGGTGATGGGGTTCATTACGGGCCTCAAACCGGAGATCTACCATGATTTAAGTATCTATGGAGCTCGATAGATGGAATTTACACAAGTGGCAGAGCGAGCGATGATTGCCGAACAAGCAGAAGCCCAGATCGTAGAGGCTCAAGAGTCAAAGAGAAGGAAGGAGAACCAACAAGGAACATGAAATGATCGTAAACGTCAATTCTTTGGCAAGGGCCAAGGAAATCGCCAGGGGCAGCAGAACTGGCGCCCGATGTTGAACCAAGGGCCCATAAATACTCCGAATAGACCCCCAAATTCCGCACCCCAGTGCAGGCAGTGTGGCCGCTATCATTTTGGAGTATGTTATATGTCCGGAGCTAATCCAGACCCTCAGTGCTTTAGGTGCAGAACAATGAGGCACTATGCCAGGAACTGCGACACACCTTTACCTCGGAACCCAACCCAACTGTCGGCTCGACCTCCACCTATACCGGCTCGAGTTTTCACGCTTACAAATGAAGAAGCCGACGCAAATCCCTCCGTAGTGACATGTACATTACTTATCTATGACATGCCCCCTTCTGTACTAATTGACTCCGGAGCCACATATTCATTTGTGTCGGCCAGATACGTGGCAAAAATAGGAATATCTCCTACCTTATCTGAATGCAGATATAGTCACTCTGCCACATGGTGATCCGACGCGCACCAACCAAGTGTTGAAAGGTTGAGTCGTAAATATTGAGGGTAGGAACCTGAGTGTCGATCTAATTGTAATCCCGATGAATGATTACGACGTCATCTTTGGGATGGATTGGCTACCAAGATATGTAGCCATCATAGATTGCAACAAGAAGGTCGTTAAATTCCAACTACCTGAAGAAGAGGCATTCACTTTCTCGGATAAAGCAGATAAGAATAGTATTCCACGAATATCAGCTCTGAAGGCTCTATGACTTTTGAGGTCAGGTTGTGAGTCTTATCTTGTATACGCAGTGAAGGTGGAGGGTTTACCTCTGACGGAACTAAAAGATGTACCTGTAGTCAATGAATACGACGACGTATTACCCGATGATCTCCCGGGGTTACCCCCTGATCGAGAAATACAATTCACGATATATTTGATACCGGGGTCAGCCCCAATTTCTAAGGCCCCTATTGCTTAGCACTGAATGAACTGAAAGAATTAAAGGAACAGTTGGACGACTTATCACGGAAAGGATTATTCAGCCTAGTTATTCGCCGTGGGAGCATCGGTTCTTTTCGTACGAAAGAAGGATGGGTCAATGCGACTGTGCATCGACAATCGAGAGTTGAATAAGATCACAATCAAGAATAAATATCCACTGACAAGGATCGATGATTTATTCGATCAACTACAAGGAGCGACGGTATTCTCAAAAATTGACCCCCGTTCGGGATACCATCAGTTGAAGATCAGAGAGTTAGATGTTCCTAAAACAGCGTTCAGCACGAGGTACGACCATTACGAGTTTCTGGTCATGCCTTTTGGACTGACAAATGCCCCAGCTGCTTTTATGGACTTGATGAATCGAGTCTTTAAAGATTACCTCGATCGGTTCGTTATCGTCTTTATTGACGATATTTTAATATATTCCTAAACGAGAAACAACGAAAGCCATCTACGAACCATCTTAGGAATTCTACGAGAGAAACAGCTCTACGCCAAATTCAAGAAATGTGAATTCTGGCTTGAGCAAGTAGCCTTCTTGGGACACATGATTTCGGGGAGTGGAATCTCTGTGGACCCGAGTAAGATCGAAGCTGTGAATAACTGGCCACGACCTATTACTCCTACTGAGGTCCGGAGTTTTCTTGGACTTGCGGGATACTACCGTAAGTTTATAGCGGACTTCTCCAGCATTGCCTCTACATTGACCAACCTGACAAGGAAGAACGTTCCGTTCAGCTGGACCGAAGCATGCAAACGAAACTTTCAAGAACTGAAAAAGTGTCTTACCACTGCCCCGATATTGACAATACCGTCGGGAACTGGAGGATTTTCAGTATACAGTGACGAACGGCCTGGGATGCATGCTGATGCAGTACGGAAAGGTGATTGCTTATGATTTGCGACAGCTAAAGGAGTACGAGAAGAACTATCCAACCCATGACCTTGAATTAGCAGCAGTAGTGTTTGCTTTGAAGATCTGGAGACATTGTCTCTACGGAGAGAGATGTGAGATCTTCACGGACCATAAGAGTTTAAAATATTTCTTCACTCAGAAAGAACTGAATATGTGACAGCGACGATGGTTAGAGCTTGTCAAGGACTACGATTGCATCATCAGCTGTCATCCGGGCAAGGCAAACGTAGTCGCAGATGCATTAAGCCAAAAAGCAGTGAATGCAGAGTTACACTGGCTCTAGATAGCAATAGTCAGTTTAGGCGAAGTCGAGGCTAGACTAGTAGCGTTAACTCTTCGACCCACGCTGCTAGAACGAATTAGGAAGACGCAAGAAGAAGACGAACTCTACCTAAAAATGAAGGAGGCGCTACCTGAGGACCGTGAGGATGGAGCTTTACTATACAAGGATCGTCTTTATGTACCTGACAACGAGGAGTTGAGACAGATGATAATGACGGAAGCTCACGCAACCACATACTCAGTACACCCAGGAGCCACAAAGATGTATCAAGATTTGCGAATAACGTGCTGGTGGTCAGGAATAAAGAAAGACATCGCCACATTCGTGAGCCGATGTTTGACCTGCCAATTAATTAAAGCAGAACACCAGCGATCCGCTGGAACTCTACAGCCCCTACCAATGCCAGAATGAAAGTGGGATCATATCACGATGGATTTCATCTACCCAAGACGACGAAAGGCCACGATGCTATTTGGGTGATTGTAGATCGCCTAACTAATCAGCACATTTCCTTCCTATTAGTTCTATTTTTCCATGGAACACTATGTTGAATTGTATATTCAGGAAATTATCCGGCTCCACGGAATTCCGACTCTATCGTCTCGGATCGAGATTCGAGGGTTTTGTCGAATTTTTGGCAGAGCTTGCAGAAAGCAACGGGAACCAAGCTCTCGTTCGGTACAGCTTACCATCCCTAGATCGATGGGCAGTCTGAACGAACAATTCAAACTCTCGAGGATCTGTTACGAGCTTGTGTTCTAGATTTCAAGGGAAACTGGAGCAAGTACCTACCATTGATCGAATTCTCCTATAATAATAGCTTCCACGCTTCAATTGGGATGGTAGCCTACGAGGCATTATAAGGGCGTAAGTGTCGATCCTCAGTCCATTGGGACGAGATAGGCGAGCGAGCATTACTGGGACCTGATATGATCCGTGAAATGACCGAAGCGGTAACGAAGATTCAAGAAAGAATGCGAACAGCTCAGAGTCGTCAGAAAAATTACGCCGACCATCGGCGACGACCTTTGGAATTTGCAGAGGACGATCAAGTGTTCCTGAAGATTTCTCCAATGAGAGGAGTAAAGCGTTTTGGGAGAAAGGGCAAACTGAGTCCTAGATACATAGGCCCATTCAGAATTATCAAACGATTCGGCGAAGTAGCGTACCAATTAGAGTTGCCGGCTTCTTCATCGCAAGTTCACGACGTATTTCACGTATCGACATTACGAAGATACGTCGCAGACCCGAGTCATGTGATCCAGAACGAACTTCTTTACCAACAACTCAAGCCTGACTTGAGTTACGAAGAGAGGCTAGTAGAGATTTTGATGTGTGAAATGAAACAACTTCGGAATAAGACTATTCCGTTAGTTAAGGTTTTGTGGCGGAATCAATCAGTTGAGGAAGCCACTTGGGAGCGTGAGGATGATATGAGAGTTCATTATCCCGTATTATTCCAGTTGGCGTAATTTCGGGGACGAAATTCTTTTAGGGAGGGATGTAATACCTGTAGAATTTAATACGGTGATAGTTGTAACTACTTATGTAATTTTATGAATTAAGAGATTTAGTCAATAATTTAATTTGGCTTGGACCCAACTTAGCCAAATTATTATTAGAGCCCAAAAACATTAGAAACAACTATATTGAGAATTCATGTAAGGTTTAGAAGTATGCAAGTCTTTGACCATAAGTCAATTTATGGATATGTTTGATAGATATTACCTAAGACAAAGGGTAACCATTCGATTACATGCTTGTCAAATCTCACGTCGTTCAAAGCTTTAGAATATATCCATAACACTTTCATAAGCTAATATAGAGAGAAAAGGAGATAACGAAGGTATAAGAACTTCAGTAGGAATAACGAAATCTTGAATCAGCTTGGGAGCTTTGACTAGTTGAATCATGAGTGAGGTATATGACTCACATCTCATACTTAGTATATTTAGGTTACTTGCGATGCTTATCTATTGTTATGTATTTCATGATCATAGGAGGTTTCGATAAACTATTTTAGAAAACCCTAGATGTTTAAATTCGGTGTGATCTCATGAGTATTCATGTAATACAAGTCAAAAGTATTAGTGTTCTACGAAATTTAATGGAGTCGAAACATAGGGTATAATATAAGAATTTATTCAGTTCTCTAGAATCTATGAGTAGTAGGGCGTACGACTTTCTGGATTTGGAAATAGGTTTCGAAGCTGATCTTGATTATGTAAATTTCTGGATGTAAATCAAATTCGGATGATTTACCTTAGTGTGAGGATCGGGAGATTTAGTTGGTATAACCCTAGTGAAAATCGGGCGATTTGAAGTATGTGAGACACACGGCAAAAGGGAGATCAAATCATATTCAATTGAGTAACTCAAATGTTATAGAATCGAGCGATTCCGAGCAGCTAGAACTCGACGATTTCAGCTTATTCAACGCCTCAAATCGGGCGAAATAAGGATCGGGCGGAACGACTTGGAGGCCATGCAAATCGGACGAATTGCACATTAGATGGAGAGCTCGGCGATTTCAATTTAAGGAACCTCAAATCGGGCGATTGGAGAGGCACTGAGACTCGGCGAAACCATGTATAATCGGGCGATTTGAGGTCCAAATATTCGAGCGATAGAAGGTGCTCTACAAATTTCAATTGGGCGCTTTAATACTAACCAAGGCACTCGGCGAAATTAGGGCTCGAATGGGACAAATCGGACGATCGAAACTTAGGACTATTTTTCCAAGAATCGAGCAATTGAAATGACTAGGCGAAACTAAATTGTGATGCATGAGAAAATCGGGCGATTCTAATTTTGACTGAATATTATACTAATGTTGACCCGACTTTGACTAATAATGGAATAAACGTTCGGGCAACTTAGGTTATACCAAACCTAGAATACTTTAATCATTTCTAATATAAGTATTTTACACTGAACAGTGAGAGGGTTAGTATAGATACTAATAATATCTATATATTCAGAGAGCCGAGATTTAGGAAATCCACCAGACACCGTGATCGACTACATCAGGAGGACATGTAGGTGGATCATCCATCTACAATACGTAAACACATATGTGGCTTATATGTTTTATTCGATGATTTTTGTGACTTACGTGTTTTATGTGCTTTAGGTACATTTCATGTGAAATTACGATTTCATGTACTATCACGTTTATATGCATAGCATATGCATATCATGTCATGGGGGTGAGATAGTTATGCCGTGTGAAGACGGTAATATTTTGACGCACCGCTGAGCGAGGTAGCCCGAGAGTACTGTGATTGATTGACTCGCTGAGGAGTCGAGGTTGGTACTCGTATGACACCTAACGGCAGACAGGCGTGAACGTCCTGTCTACTTGGGCGTGAACGTCCCGAGGTGCAAAATCGTCGTGGTTTTGTTTTCAGCGGAGGGACCTAACAGGGCAGTTGCGTGAATAGAGTATTTTAAACAATAGTGTATGTTTAAAACAATAAAAGAGTTATTATTAAATTTTGAAAGCTTTGAACTGAAATTCTGCTGTTTTTTTCCTCTTTTATTTTATTTTTTTCTCTAATTTATATCCCTTTTCTTTTATTTTTTCTGTATTTTTTTTTGTTTCTGACGGGATAAAGCTTGCCGGCCCATTTGACAGATCTAGTTTGAATTAGGCAAGCTCTCTAATTAAAATAAATTTTTATTTCAAAGTTAAAATATAATTTAAATAATTATTAACATTACAATCGTCTTTTTAACTAGGAAATATATATTTAATGTTAATTTACATATTGATTAACTTATTAATATTACAACTGTTTTTTTTTTTTCTTTTCATATGGAGTATATAATTGGTAATAATGAATGTTACTCTATATATTAATTAGGGGATGCAAATAGAAAGAAGAGTGCCAATAGAATTACCCTTTTTATTTTATTGCACACATATTGAATGTACTAAAAGTACTAATATTTATTACTCTAATGTGATTAAGCTCTTATATCACTTGTTGCGGAATCAAATGTTCAATTGGCTTTAATTGATTTCATTCACGTCAATATGTAAGATATGAAAAAGATCACAACAATAACTCTTGATACATGTGTACAATTACACTTAATTTATATGAAGATATAAATGTGCCTAAGAGGGGGGGGGGGGGGTGAATTAGGCTTATAAAATTTATGCTTCTTTTCACAAATATTTGATGTGGTGACTTAGATATGCCTACTGATGTCGGATGCTAGTATGTCTGATATATCCTAGTAACGTCGGATGTGCGTCGGGTCTGTCTCACAGCGATAAAGAAATAACTGAAAAGTAAATGCGAGACAGGATTTTTATAGAGGTTATATCCCCAACTGGGGTTTACTCCTCTCCTTGGGATTTGCTTCCCAAGAGTTTAACCAATCACTATAATGCACCGTAGCTGGATACAAAACTGATTGGTTAGCCCAATACACAACCGAAACAAGTCGAACACTAGACAGTACTAGGTTACCACACGCCGAGTTTCGTTCCTCGGAATCTCCTTGATCCCGACAGACACAGCTCGCTACCGAAGGGCCCCCGGACTTGTCCTTCCCTTCACGTGTGCGTAAACGTCGACCTTGCCTCCTTGGTATTGCTCACGTCCGAAGACAACACGTCCGAAGACAACACGTCCGAAGACAGAATATATGGCAGGGGATGATGGAATATCGGATAAATCACTCGCTCAGTGATGGATATGCAAGTTAACGCTCAGTAAGGCAGAAAGCTATCGCAAGTGAATGGCTCAGGAATATCTTAGTATCTCTCTGCTCGAAAATCTCTCGTAGGCTATAAATTCGCAAGTTCTGTGTCTTCTCTCGAAAATCTCAAGTGCAGCTTATATATAGTCCTTTTCAAATAGCACTTCACATGGAAAGTCATATCAAACAATAATCACCAAATCAAGCATAGTTTCCATGTAGCTTTCGAGTCAATCATACCATATAAATCATGCTTCTAATAAATCATCACAACGGTCATATAGCACATTTAAAGCATGATTATATTCCATATAAAGCTCAATTTTCGGTCTCAAGCATATTCAACCACTTCGCATATATTTTCTATATCAGAATTTTCCATAAGTGATTCCCTGCTATCAGTTCCTAGTAACGAATCAATCCAGATTCACTTTCCAAGTATGGCACACAAGATAGCAAGACATCAGCACGTTTTCCATGTACAGCTCATAGCATTTAATCAATATATTTACCATGTTTAGCACAAAAATCAGATCAGAGCTCACATAAATCGATTTATCACATCATGGCACAACTTTCCTTATTTCAGAGATATCACCCATTATAGCACATACCATATAAGAGCACTTTATCCATAAGGTCAATCAAATCAAATCTTTCCTAAATATAATAATCCAATCAGCATAATGAAAGATATCAACTTAATATTTCGCATTTAATTCAGTGCAAGGTAATCAAGGATCGTGCATATGATTTTCGTCCAGGAATAAACTGGTATCAACGGATATATCACTTTCCATATATAAACAGCATATTTTCCATATATAGCTCAGTAGGATATCTCATGCATTATTTCCATATATAGCACAGAACGATATATCCTATCTCATGGACTGTCTATAACACGCGATCACATAGTTCCATCAAATCATCACAAAATCACACGCAATTTAAATATTCAACACTTTAACAAATTTCAGCTTATTAGTAATGCATGGTTGAACATTATCATGAACTTAGACATTTTATTTGTCCCAAATCGAATTGCTTATTTTATAGACCTAATGTCATTACAATTACATCGTTCATCAAAACTCTCTAACATATATGGACCAAAAAGGTCAACATTCTCACCCTTTTTGATGATGACATGTAATTGATGCAGCACGGAAGCAAGTAAGCATATTCTATCACGCAAGTCCTAGCGCATATGTCTAAGTGTTCCATAATCACAAAGCAGAGCATACGATATTTCCTAATCACATGTGATACCCATTTGCTCCCCATGCCTATGTGCAGTTATCTCTATGACATGCAAAGATATATCTTATATACATTTTGCTCCCCCTGTCTAAGTGCAATATATCATGTGATTTTCAACGTTATATCATGAGTGCAAAATTTTGAAATTTACCCGTGAGTGTGCTCCCCCTGCCTAAGTGCGCATTTTCCAAGCATGATTCAAGCAATAAGATAATCATCGCAGCAAGCACTTAGCATGTATCAAGAAATCTCACACAAGTCAATTTGCACAGTTAAGTATCAGAGTATCACTGTATCAGGGCATAAGATCAGATAACGCAGTGTAAGATCAACACAGATATATCCAGAGATCATAGCAAAATATTAAACATCGTATAAGAGCATCACAGATATATCAAAAGTGCAGCTATTTCATTCGTGAATGCACATATTCCATATCATTTATGTAGATATTCCATGTAAGCGTTTAAGCATCAGAGCAAACATACTAGTGAAGTTCAAAAATTTACCAATCTGTATTAGTTTGCTCCCCCGGTCTAAATGAGGTTATTCCAAGTGTCCAGAGCATACATTCAAAGTTCCACTTAGAGCATAGATAGATATCATATAGGCGAAAGTCAGAATTCGCATACAATTATGCTACCATTGCATTTGTGCAGATATTTTCATGCAAATTCAGTTAGCACATATAAGCACTAAGACATATCATACGCGCATAAAAAATTTCATGTAAATTCAGTGAGCACACAATATCATCAAGATATATCATAGGCGTTTCTTAGACCACTTATTTCGAATATCAAGGACAGTTCTTAGACCCCTTATATCATTAATTACTCAGATTTCTCCCCCTTCAGCATCAAAAAGGGATATATTAAGGCTTTAAGGCTGAAAACGTAGCGCAAAGTAACTAAGAAGAATGAGAATGAAGGAAGTAATGACTTATCAGAAAACGTTCTCAAGGCTGGAATCACTATTACATCTGGCAGATATAGCAGATTTGTTCAGCTCCCTGTGATCTTATCGGAACTCTTAAAAGCTGGAGTATAACTTAGATGACTTTCAATAGGAGAAATTGTGAACTTCGAATTCTAGAAATCGACATTTATCCAAGAGATACAGTTTTTCAAAATGAGATAGGATAAATTCGGCGTAAACGGAATTAAGAAGATATGGTTTTCAAACCGGATTTTAAATTTCAAAAGGAAAGTGAAATCTGTCAAGCAGTGCGCCAGGTATCTCGGAGTAAAGTGATGGGATCTCATAAATAAGGAAAAGATTGATAAGGGCTGAAAAAGAAGGATCCAAAAACTTAGCGGCTGAAAAGAGATCTTCGAATATCTTCCTAAAATAGCTTAATCACATTCTAAGAATAGATCCAGAAATCCTACATTTCTAAAATAATTAGATAGCTAAAAGATGATCTCAGAAAGAGATACTGAATTTGTTCCTAAAACAATGCGATCACACTTAAGGATAGGATCTGAAGTTCCTAAAGTGACATATATAGGGGCTGAAGCTAGTATCTCAGAATAGGATTATTGGGAATTTCTTTCTAAAATAACATAATCACAGTTATAAGGATTGCCAGAAATATCAGACTGATTTGACGGGATCTCATAGTAACGAAAAGGATTTGACTGAGCTGAGTGGGAAGGGTTTTTGAAATATCCGAGTTTCCTTAAATAACTGAGCAGGCTGGAATGATATCTACGAATTCCTTCCTAAAATAACACGATCACACTCAAAGAGCAGATCCTGAAGATCGGGCATTCCTAAAATAATCGAGATAGCTGAGGGAATGTCTCGGAATGGAATAACTACGAATTTCTTCCTAAAGGAAGATTACACTTAAGGAAAAAAATCTATTAAGATTCACGGAAATATGCTAAGGGCTGAATGAATATCTTAAGATAGGATAACTATGATTTCTATCTAAAATAGAATAACATAGAGTAAATGATAGAATTAGGCAGATTTACTAACCTTATTTAGCTCGATAATTCCTAATCGATCACGGATATCGCAAAATCTTGCCTCAATTAAGGGTTTCGTGAAGATATCTGCAAGCTGATCATTTGTTCCTACGAATTCCACACTGATATTCCCCTTCTGAACATGGTCTCGTATGAAATGATGTTTAACCTCAATATGCTTAGTACGAGAGTGATGCACGGGATTCTTAGTAATACTAATGGCACTAGTGCTATCACACCTAATAGGAATTTTATCATAACTTAACCCGAAATCACTAAGGGTTTGTTTCATCCAAAGAACTTGTTGACAACAATTTCCTAGGGCCATATATTCAGCTTCGGTTGTGGAGAGGGCGACAGCATTTTGCTTTCTACTAGACCAGGTAACTAGGGAATTTCCAAGTAATTGGCAAGTTCCACTAGTACTTTTCCTATCTTCCCTACAGCCGGCATAGTCGGCATCGGAATATCCCATTAATGGGAATTCTTCCGTATGAGAGTACCACAAACCATAATTAACAGTACCCTTGATATATCTAAGTATACGCTTGACTGCTGTCAAGTGTGATTCCCTAGGGTCAGACTGATATCTCGAACACATACCAACAGCAAACATGATATCAGGACGACTAGCAGTTAAGTAAAGAAGGCTACCGATCATACCTCGATATTCCGTTTGATCAACTGGTATACCTGATTCGTCACTGTCTATTTTGGTCGTCTGATGCATGGGAGTGGAAATCGCTTTGGAATCGTTCATCCCGAATTTGATCAGTAATTCCTTGCTGTACTTAGTCTGGGATACAAAGGTTCCACCGTCAAGTTGCTTTATTTGCAACCCAAGGAAGTAGTTCAGCTCGCCCATTAAGCTCATCTCAAATTCCTTCTGCATAGACTTAGAGAATTTCTCGCAAAGAAGGATATCAGTACTACCAAATATGATATCATCAACATATATTTGTACCAGTATCATGTGATCTCCTTCATACTTAATAAACAGTGTGTTATCAATAGTTCCAGTCGAAAATCCTATGTTGATCAAGAACTTGCTTAGCCTTTCATACCATGCCCTAGGAGCCTGCTTTAAACCATATAATGCTTTATTTAATTTAAAAACATGATTTGGAAAATCTTCCCTAGCAAAGCCCGGTGGTTGTTCTACATAGACCTCCTCATTTATAAAGCCATTTAAAAATGCACTTTTTACGTCCATTTGAAAAAGTTTAAAACGTTTAAAACATGCATATGCAAGTAAAACACGTATGGACTCTAATCTAGCTACTGGAGCAAAGGTTTCATCGAAATCAATACCTTCCTCCTGGGAATAACCTTTTGCAACTAACCTCGCTTTGTTCCTTGTGACATTACCATGTTCATCGAGTTTGTTGCGGAAAACCCATTTGGTTCCTATGATGGACTTTTCATCTGGTCTCTCCACGAGTGTCCACACTTGGCTCTTTTCGAACTGAGCTAACTCATCTTCCATGGCAGAGACCCAGGATATATCATCCAAGGCTTCGTGGACTGTTTTTGGTTCCATCATTGAAAGTAGTACATCATGAGATTCCTCTGTATCCTGATTTCGTACAGTTGCTCGAGTTTTGATTCCAGATCTGATATTTCCTATCACTTGATCTGTTGGATGACTGGAAGCATGTTTCCATTTTCTAGGTTGTAGCTCATCAGCTTCCGGTTCCAGTGTCTCTACATTTTGGTCTTCTGGAATATCATCCTTACCGACTTCAGTATCCTGTAATTCTGCACAGGGCAAATCTATACCTTCCTCATCAGTAGCATCTGTGTTAGGTATCTCATCAAAAGTAACATGTATGGATTCCTGAACAGTCAATTTCCTTTTATTATAAACACGATATGCCTTAGAGTGAAGACTGTAACCAAGGAATATCCCTTCATCAATCTTAGAGTCAAATTTCCCTCTCTTATCTCTATCGTTTAAGATAAAACATTTGCATCCAAACACACGAAAGTAACTTATATTTGGAGTTCTACCATGCCAGATTTCATAAGAGGTCTTCTTTAATATTGGCCTAAGGAAGACACGGTTAGACACATAACAAGCTGTACTAACAGCTTCCGCCCAGAACTATTTAGGAATATCATACTCATGTAACATGGATCTAGCCATTTCCTGTAATACCCTATTTTTACGTTCAACTACGCCATTCTGTTGGGGAGTTATGGGGGCAGAGAAGTTATGACTATATCCATACTGATCACAGAATGATGCAAAAGATTTACTATCAAATTCCAGTCCGTTATCACTGCGTATCCTACATAAATTCGTTTCTTTTTCATTCTCAAGTCTCTTTACTAGCGATGCAAAGTTATCTAGTGCCTCATTCTTATGTGCAAGGAATATCACCCAAGTATACCTGGAATAATCATCAACGATGACAAATGCATATCTTTTACCTCGCAGAGACATCGTCTGAACAGGACCAAAAAGGTCGAGATGCAGCAGTTCCAGAGGTCTGGATGTGGATATCACATTCTTTGCCTTGAACGATGTCTTGGTCTGCTTGCCCATTTGGCATTCCTTGCATGTTTTGTCCTTGACGAACTTTATGTCAGGAACACCTCGTACCAGTGCATTGCTTGTGATGTGAGATAGTAATTCCATGTTGGCATGTCCTAAGCGTCTATGCCATAACCAGGTGTTATCCTGTGTAACTGCTAAACACATACGTCATCTATAGTAGTATGTAAAGTGTTACCAACAGTTCCAACCCCAATGATCTTAGCTTTAGTGTTGTCGGCGTAGGAGACATATCCTCCATCATAGGCTTTCAACGACACAAACTTACTGATATCACCTGTCATATGGTGGGAACATCCACTGTCGAGGTACCACTTGTTCTTTTTGCTGGATTTCCTTCTTTGTACCTGCATGAATCATTTCTTTTCTGAGGTGCCCAACTTCGATTGGGTCCTAAAAGGTCAGTGGTAAAATAACTCCTGTTAACACATGTTATATCATCTGTCACAGACTGTGATCTCATAAATGCAGGCGCGCCAGTGTTAGAACCTTGATTCTTAGGAATCTGCTTTGGCCTCCAGACATATCTAGTTTTCTTCAAGAAACAGTGGTTAGCATAATGACCGTGACGGCCGCATGAAAAACATTTAGGCTTTCTAATATCTCGTGAAGGTGCAGCATGCTTAGGTGTTGTGGAATATCCTATCCCTGTAGTACCAACATGTCTAGGGAGATCGAGTATCATGTTGAGATTATGTTGTCCTACAAAAAGTCTAACATTTTTGTTTTCTTCTAAGAATTCCTCAAGAACGGACATGTCTCTAGATACATTTTCTTGCTTCCTAAGCTTTTCGCAATTACACACGACTTTTTCTTCCTTAAGAGTTTCTAACTCGGCTTTCAGACGCTCATTTTCTAGATCTGTTTGATGCTTCTCTCTAGCTACATCATCTCGTTGCCTAATCAGACTCTTTACTTGTGAGTTGAGCGACTTAATCCTTCTTTCTGCATTTTGAATAATTTCAAACATCTCTTCCTTTTCATCTACTTCAGAAACTGAGGAAGCGTTATCATGAGATTCATCTTGTCTAGCATATAATTCATTCAGAAAGAGAATTTTCTTAATAGTGGATGAAGAAGATACCTGATCATCATTATTGGCCATGTAGGCGAGATTTTCCTCTTCTTCGCTTTCGCCCTCTTCCCAGTTAGTGACCATTGCTTTCTGCTTCTTTACCTTTTTGTCACCATTTTCCATAGGGCAGTTTGAGGCGAAGTGGCCTGGCTTGTTGCATTTGAAACATTTCTGCACGTTGTTCCCGGATGATGATATTCCCTTGTTCCTAGGCTGGAACTTGGAGTTTCCCTTGAACTTTCTTCTCATCCGAAACTTTTCAAACCTTCTGGTCAGCATGGCGATCTGCTCCATTAGGTCCTCCTCAGTTTCTTCTTCACCTTCAGAATCATTTTCTTGTTCGGTGTTAAACACAATGTTTGGTTGACTTCGGACCGTTGGTTTCTCTTTGATGGAGATCTGAGTCATCTCGTAGGTGGTAAGAGATCCAATCAATTCTGACACGGAAAGTTCGTCCAAGTCCTTTGCTTCGTAGATGGCAGTTACTTTGGGATTCCATTCTCTTGGAAGAGATCTCAGTATCTTCCGTACTTTCTCACCGTCTGGTATTTTCTTTCCCAACGAGAACATTTGATTTATGATGTTCATGAATCTTGCGTACATATGGCTTATGGTCTCGTTGTCCTCCATTTTGAACAGCTCGTATTGGTGAGTCAAGAGGGCTATTCTTTCTTGTACGACTCGAGTTGTTCCCTCATGTGTGACTTGAAGCATCTCCCACATGTCCTTGGCACTCACACGATTGTATTCTTCTCTTGTAAGTGCGCAGGCGATCATGTTCTTAGCTTTGGCATTCAAGGATATTCCTCGCTTGTCTGTTGCATCGTACTCGGAACCTTTCTTTGGAGTTCCATCCGCCTTCTTGGGATTGTAAGGTCCAGTCGTGATGATATCCCACAGGTCATAGTCAGTGGCAAGCAGGAATTCCTTCATACGATTTTTCCATATAGCATAGTTTGTTCCATCGAAGAGTGGTGGCCTAGAATGGGATTGTCCTTCTGCAAAAACATCAAAACTCGAAGAAGCCATTAGATCTTTAACTCAGGCTTGTTAGGCCCGTCGTTTGAGTAACCCGCTCTGATACCAAATGAAGATATAAATGTGCCTAAGAGGGGGGGGGGGTGAATTAGGCTTATAAAACTTTATGCTTCTTTTCACAAATATTTGATGTGGTGACTTAGATATGCCTACTGATGTCGGATGCTAGTATGTCTGATATATCCTAGTAACGTCGGATGTGCGTCGGGTCTGTCTCACAGCGATAAAGAAATAACTGAAAAGTAAATGCGAGACAGGATTTTTATAGAGGTTATATCCCCAACTGGGGTTTACTCCTCTCCTTGGGATTTGCTTCCCAAGAGTTTAACCAATCACTATAATGCACCGTAGCTGGATACAAAACTGATTGGTTAGCCCAATACACAACCGAAACAAGTCGAACACTAGACAGTACTAGGTTACCACACGCCGAGTTTCGTTCCTCGGAATCTCCTTGATCCCGACAGACACAGCTCGCTACCGAAGGGCCCCCGGACTTGTCCTTCCCTTCACGTGTGCGTAAACGTCGACCTTGCCTCCTTGGTATTGCTCACGTCCGAAGACAACACGTCCGAAGACAACACGTCCGAAGACAGAATATATGGCAGGGGATGATGGAATATCGGATAAATCACTCGCTCAGTGATGGATATGCAAGTTAACGCTCAGTAAGGCAGAAAGCTATCGCAAGTGAATGGCTCAGGAATATCTTAGTATCTCTCTGCTCGAAAATCTCTCGTAGGCTTTAAATTCGCAAGTTCTGTGTCTTCTCTCGAAAATCTCAAGTGCAGCTTATATATAGTCCTTTTCAAATAGCACTTCACATGGAAAGTCATATCAAACAATAATCACCAAATCAAGCATAGTTTCCATGTAGCTTTCGAGTCAATCATACCATATAAATCATGCTTCTAATAAATCATCACAACGGTCATATAGCACATTTAAAGCATGATTATATTCCATATAAAGCTCAATTTTCGTTCTCAAGCATATTCAACCACTTCGCATATATTTTCTATATCAGAATTTTCCATAAGTGATTCCCTGCTATCAGTTCCTAGTAACGAATCAATCCAGATTCACTTTCCAAGTATGGCACACAAGATAGCAAGACATCAGCACGTTTTTCATGTACAGCTCATAGCATTTAATCAATATATTTACCATGTTTAGCACAAAAATCAGATCAGAGCTCACATAAATCGATTTATCACATCATGGCACAACTTTCCTTATTTCAGAGATATCACCCGTTATAGCACATACCATATAAGAGCACTTTATCCATAAGGTCAATCAAATCAAATCTTTCCTAAATATAATAATCCAATCAGCACAAGGAAAGATATCAACTTAATATTTCGCATTTAATTCAGTGCAAGGTAATCAAGGATCGTGCATATGATTTTCGTCCAGGAATAAACTGGTATCAACGGATATATCACTTTCCATATATAAACAGCATATTTTCCATATATAGCTCAGTAGGATATCTCATGCATTATTTCCATATATAGCACAGAACGATATATCCTATCTCATGGACTGTCTATAACACGCGATCACATAGTTCCATCAAATCATCACAAAATCACACGCAATTTAAATATTCAACACTTTAACAAATTTCAGCTTATTAGTAATGCATGGTTGAACATTATCATGAACTTAGACATTTTATTTGTCCCAAATCGAATTGCTTATTTTATAGACCTAATGTCATTACAATTACATCGTTCATCAAAACTCTCTAACATATATGGACCAAAAAGGTCAACATTATATATAAACATATGTGATCCAATACTAAAAATTTCCTACGTAGTAGGATGTATTGTACTTAGATTCAATGCAACATTAAAGAACAAGTCCTTTGTCTCCATTTTGCTATGTCTAGCTCAAGGCTGGATTTGGGCGTGCGCATCCTGGCCAATTGCACGGGGTACTATGTTTTTTGGGTCTATTTCTGTGATATCCCACACCGATTGGAGGGGAACGAAGCATGCCTTTATAAGGGTGTGAACACCCCTTCCATTGACACGTTTTAAAGCCGTGCGGGTGGGTGGGAGTTCGTAGGAACTCCATAGTTTAGCGTGGATGGGTGACCACCTGGAAAGTCCTCAGCCAGGCAGCTGAACACCCAAAGTGGACAATATCAATGCGAGCGAGGTCTGTGCTGTTACAATTTCTGAGGCCTCCATTTTAAGGCTCAACCCCTTAAGTGAATATTCAGACTCTATTTTATGACCATATATACTATAACTCATGAAAATGGGTCTAAAAAGACAATAAATATTAAAATTATATTCATTTATATTACGTTTGGGCTTACATATGCTATAAAACAGGGCCACATAAATTAAAAAAGGGCCCTGGTCTAGCTACAAAGTTCTTTATCCCCGACCAAAATCTTTTGGCCATGTCCGTAACTTATATATGCTGCATTTAGTTTGGTGGATAAGACCAGATAAAGCCCTTTTTATCTAACACTATCATGTTCAGTTTGAAAAAATCGACATGTATGCAGCCCGACATAAATTCCAGTCCGCTGCTATAATCTATCAAGCCACTTTAACTCATCCAATGGGTCCGACCAAGATAAATAATCCAACCCCTATTAATTGCAAAAAGACCTAAATATCCTTATTCCACCCAATCATAAAATCTTTTTTATTTCATGTAGTTTATATGGTCAAAATAAATAAACAACACTAATTTATTCCTTATTTCATGGCGATTAAATTGACATCCATATCTTATATTTTTCGATATTCATAAGAATAATTATTTTGTAAACTTTATATTGATGAAATAAAGGTTACTTTTGTAAATTTACAAATAATATGGAGATAAAAAAGATATAATGATTCCCCTACAAGATTATTATCTCACGGGCTTTTTTATACCTCGTTTTCTCGTGTGGTAAAGTAAACACAGCAATAATAGAATGAGCATGTATCAGATTTGTAAACGATGAAATCTGTGACGCGATTCTTTAACGTGGTTCGGATTCTTCTAATTGAATCCTACATCCACGACCAAGATTGAATTCTTCTATTGTACTTGAGAGAATTACAGAGATGATCGAAGAAGATGATCTAGCTAACTCAACAAACAAAAAGGCGCGAAAACCTATTTAAAGATCGAAAGACGCCTAAAATCAAGAATGGGCCTAATGGGCTCGTTTAATTAATCAGCCCATCCTTATAAGTGTAGAATCGTCGTCTGTAGTGGCGTGTTAATAAGTGGCTTGCTTGTTGAATAAAAGACAGCGTTATTGGCGCCAACACGTTTTTGAAGGGTCCTTTGGTCGAGCTCTGTTGTAGTTAAGAAACAGACTTCTGCCTTGATTAACTATCTTCCTTTGCACGCTGTCCTGATGATCTTGTCTCAATACCCCCCGCAAGATGGACGGCTTAAGTTGATGACTGATATCTTGACTAAGAAATGCTGGAGAGAAGGACCAGTGAGAGGTTTGGTGAAGAGGTCTGCCAGCTGATTATCTGTTCGGACAGGAAGAAGCTTAACATTTCCTCTAGAGACATGATCCCGAACAAAGTGACAGTCGATCTCGATGTGTTTCGAGCATTCATGAAACTTCAGATTGGAGGCCAATTTGAGTGCAGATGCGTTGTCACAATAAAGGACAGGAGCTTGATCTAGCTTGATTCCCAGCTCGGCTAAGAGGTGGTTAATCCATAGAATTTCAGCAACTGCAGCTCCAAGGGCTCGATAATCAGCCTCTGTGGATGACCTGGAAACTGTTGGCTGTCTCTTCGCTTTCCAGGTTAGAAGGGAGTTGCCAAGAAAGGTACAATACCCTGTAATGGATTTTCTGGTATCAGTACATGTTCCCCAATCCGCATCAAAGAAACCACTAAGTGCCAGGCTGGAAGATGAACTCAAGAAAAGTCCTTGACCTGCTGTGCCTTTTAGGTATCGAAGGAGATGGTGAGCTGCTGTCATGTGACTAGTTCTGGGGGCTGAGATGAACTGACTAAGCTTGTGTACAGAAAAGGCTAGATCTGGCCGAGTGAAGGTCAAGTAGAGCAGCCTTCCTATGAGCCTTCGATACATGAAGGGTTCTGCCATTAACTCCCCATCGGTTGCTGTGAGTTTGGTAGAGGGATTCATAGGTGTGCTTAAAGGTTTAGAATCTAGATACCCTGTGTCTTCAAGGAGCTGCAGAGTATACTTTCTCTGGGAGATGTATACCCCTGATGGACTTCTAGCTACCTCAACACCAAGAAACTATCTCAGACCTCCCATGTCCTTAATCCTGAAGCAATTCTTCAGAAACTCCTTGACCTGTCTGATTGTATCCAAAGAAGCTCCTGCCAGTATGATATCATCTACGTAGACAAGCAAGATAACTATGTCTTTACCCTTTCCCTTGACAAATAGGGTGTGATCTGATTGAGTTTGGGAGAAGCCAAAAAATTTGACAGATTCTGTGAATTTTTTGTTCCATTGCCTAGAAGCTTGCTTCAGGCCATAGATGCTCTTATGGAGCTTACAAACCATTCTTCCCGATCCTTTTTTATCACAGTTCTGGTAATATCCTTGGGGCAAATCCATATAGACCTCCTCTGCCAACTCCCCATTCAAAAAAGCATTATTCACATCCATTTGTTCCAAATGCCACTTGAGCTTAGCTGCGAGTGAAAGTATATTTTGATGGTGTTGGGCTTAGCTACCGGGGCAAAGGTGTCTATGTAATCAATACCTTCCCGTTGATCATACTAGCCACCAACCTAGCTTTATGTTTCTCAATCATCCCTTCTGTGTTGAATTTTGTCTTGTATACCCATCGACATCCTATTGATGTTTTTCCTTCTGGTAAAGGCACTATAGACCATGTGTTGTTGTACTCTAATGCCTCGAATTCTTCATCCATAGCCTTGATCCAGTGTGCTGTTTTCAAGGCCTGACAGAAAGTCTTGGGCTCTTATGTTGTTGTGATGCTGTGTATGAAATTCTGGTAATGTGGTGAGAACTGACTTATTACAGTGATAGTCCTTCAGGTAATCTGGTTTTTTGGTTGGTCTTCCTGACCTTCTCTGTTCAGACTGATCATGTCCAAGCAGCTCCTGTTTTGAGACTGTGTCTGCTATATCATGGTTTACTAGAATGGTATCTTCGTTTGTTTCTTGTTCTGATGTGTAATCACCATCTTCATCTGTAGGCATGGGATCTATTGGAGTGACTGGATGCAAGACATAAGGCCTTGGGAGCACACAGGCAGAGAATGGATCTTCAGTTTGTGGACCAGATTGATCCCTGAATGGGAAACAGTCTTCCCTGAACTCTATGTCTCTTGTACCCTGGTCTGCAAGTCTACCACCTTATACCCCGTCATGCCATTGGGATATCCCAGAAATGCACACTCCCTTGCCCTCATGTCAAACTTTCTTCTACCTGCAGCTAATGTTGAGCAAAAACACAAGCATCCAAACACCCGCAGTATAGTATAATCAAAAGGTTTCTGAAACAGCTGTTCATAAGGACTCTTATTTCCTAAGACCTCTGATGGGGTCCTATTGATAAAAAAAGCAGCAGTCACGACACATTCGGACCAGTACATGATGGGAACTGCAGATTGAAAAAGCAGGGATCTAGCCACATTTAATAAGTGTTGATGTTTATGTTCAACGATAGAGTTTTGTTGCGGAGTTTGTACACATGATAGATGATGGATAACTCCTCTTTCTCTAAACAAATCTGTCAAGTTGAACTCCTTTGCATTATCACTCCTAACAGTTTTCACCTTGCATTTAAAGAGAGTTCAAACCATGGCAGAAAAATAAGTGAGAACTGATTTCACTTCAGATTTGAATTTGATCATGAACAACCAAGTAAACCTAGTATGTTCATCAACTATGGTCACAAAATATTGGTGTCCTAGGTGTGAGGGTTCCCTAAAAGGTCCCCACACATCACAATGTATCAAATCAAAAGAAGAACATGTCACAGTATTATTATTGGGAAACATCAGTCTCCTCTGCTTTGCCAGAGGACAGATCTTGCAGAGGGAGCTGGAATGGCCTGTTTCATGCTTGATAGAGGACTTGATGATATCTAGGATCTTGTCTGAGGGGTGTCCTAGCCTCCTATGCCAAGTATCTAGTGACAGTTTTGAAGAAAAAACTGGAATTGCAGAGCTAACAGAGCTAACTGGATCATCTTGAAACAGATATAGTCCTCCTATTTGCTTACCCTTGCCAATCACTCGTTGGGAAGGATCCTGCAGCTCGAACTCATTAGTTCCAAAGTAGAATTTGCACTTCAACTGATCAGTGAGCATGCTTACAGAAACTAAATTGAAATTGAACTGTGGTACTAACAACACATCAGTTAAAGTGATGTTCTTATTTAACACACATGTACCTACTTCTTTAACCTTAATAAATGTGTTGTCTGGTAAAATTATATTTGACTCTTCTATACTATGCAGATTAACAAGCATATTTCGGTTGCCACACACGTGTCTAGTGGCTCCGGAATCAATTACTCAAGTTCTAGCATTTGCATGTTCAGGAAAGTCAAAGGAAAGACACATACCATCATTTTTCTTACAGTTTGGGCTGATTCCCCACTTTCTTGTGGCACTTTTTCTGTTGAACTGCAAAACAATGCCTTCAAGCTCTCCAGTTGGAAGGGAGTCATCTGGACCTGTACCAGTCCATCCTTTGCTGAGTTTGTCTTAGTCTGATGACAGTTGATTGCTGTCTTCCCAAGTGACTCGACTGATACTTGGTTCATCCTTGCAGTCCTTTGCCTGTTATTCTGCCTAAAACCCAGTGGAAATCCATGCACTTGGTAGCAGGTTTCTATGGTGTGTCCCTTTTTGTTACAGTGGGTGCACACAGCTCTCACTCCATCCCTCCTTTGACTGGAGACTGGTTTTCTTCCTAATTCTTGGTCATTCTTGATTGCTACCATGGCCATATTACTTGCCTGTTCTTCGGCACCTCTAATCTGGACTGAGACCACAGATCTTTGCTTCTCTTCTTGGATTAACAGAGAGAATACCTTATTGATGGTTGGCAATGGATCCATCAAAAGCACATGTCCTCTGATCTGTGAATAAGATTCATTCAGTCCCATTAGGAATGTGAGGACTTGATCTTCATCTAGGTAGGTCTTGAGCTCCTTTGCACAAGCACATTGGAAATTCGGCCTGTAATTGCTAAGTTCATCCCACAAAGTTTTCAGTCTAGTGTAATATACTGAAATGGAGTTTGAGCCTTGTGCCAAGTTGATCAATTCCCTCTTCAATTGGAAAATCCTCGGCTTGTTTGTCTGCCCAAAACGCTCTTGCAGATCAATCCAGACCTCCCTAGCAGTAGCAATGTAAAGAATGCTAGCTGAAATATCTTTGGCAACAGAATTAATTATCCACGAAATGACCACATTATTATTCCTCTTCCAAGCCGTGATTTGATTATGAGAACTTACTGAATTCTGCGAATCTGCAACTGGTGCCTTGAGGTCTCCATTGACAAATCCCTCTTTGTTACGACCTATCAATGCGATCGTCATCGCCCTACTCCACGTTGCTTTATCACCATTTAGTTGTTCATGGACAAGCAATTGTCCTGAGGTATCATTGTTGTTGAGGAAGTAAGGATCGTTCATCAAGACTGCTGCATTCGAGCTTGAGCTTGATGGAGGTAGTGGTACTGTTTCCGCCATTTGATGATTGTGATGCAAGAATCGAGCTGTGATGATTCTGATGCAAATCTCTGCGCTGCGCTAGTAATGCTCTGATACCATATCAGATTTGTAAACGGAAGTATGAAATCTGTGACGCGATTCTTTAACGTGGTCCGGATTCTTCCAATTGAATCCTACATCCACGACCAAGATTGAATTCTTCTATTTATATATTATTTGTATTAATTTAATATTATTTAATGTATATTTGATATTATTTTACTATTGATTATAATTAATATTATATGTATTATAATATATAAAAGGGGGTTCGGGGACGGGGATGGGATCCCCATAGGAAAAAATCATTCCCCGTCCCTGCCCCCTATATTTTCTATAAAAAATAATATTTTTAATATTATATATTAATTTGAATGTATTTTTGTTATAAATATTATATAAATTATAACTTATTATTTGTATTAATTTAATATTATTTAATCTATAATTGATATTATTTTATTATTATTTAATTTATTATTTAATATTATATATTATAATATATAAAGGAGTTTCGGGGATGGGGCGGGGAACAGGGCGGGGGTCCCCACGGGGAAAAATCATTCCTCGTCCCCGCCCCTCGGGGATAAAATCTCCGGGATTTCCTGCCCCGTTCGGGGCGGATCCCCACGGGAACGGGGAATCCCCTCCCCACTGCCAACCCTACTTGTATGATATAAATTTTATTTTTTCGCAAATAAAAGTGGTCTGCCCAAAAGCTCACGCAATACGCTACGCAATATCGGCACTCAAACGCAACACATCATGCAATGCGCTTTTTAACACATTGCTACCAACTAAGCAATAAGCATGATAGTCGGACAAAGGCATTTTGTTAGTCTGGTCCTACCGACTAATTTAGAAACTAAAAATTCCAGTCGGAGGGAACCTTGTCGTTGTCGGTAGGGAAGTGTTAATCGTAAGTTAGTCGGTACTTCTGACAAACAAATTTTAGTCGGAGACGTGTCATCGGCTGATATATTAGTTGGAAGTTGGTCGGTCTTTAGATTTTTATTATCCATTAACAAACTTTTCCTTATTTTCCTTAAATAAGTCAATATTTTAAAAATTCACATAAAAACAAATGTGATGTGGAAAGATAATTAGGCAGTCCAAAAAGAGATTAGAAATATAATTAGCTTACAATAAATATTAAGGGAACTTAGTAAAAAATATGAGCTCCCTCGAAAAATATAAAGTTAGATTGAGAAGGGGGACTTTTAGGGACCTCCGACCGATATTAGGGAACTAACACTATATTAGGTAAGTGTTTTGGGACCTATTATGCTAAAGCAGGTCCTGTCGTCTCGAGAAAGCGTCATGAGGAAGCTTCGCTGAAGGTTCAGAAGCCGAAAAGACACATTAGGAAAAGTAATCGGTTGATCACCACGTGGCTGTCAAAGAGAGGGCCGCACTACTGTCATATGGAAGCTTCCTGCAGAAGCTATTGAGATCCTGACAGAGCAGGAAAAGCTGTCAGAAGCATGCCTGATGTTCCTGACAGAAGCAGGGGACGTTTCATCTGCCTAACCTCAAAGGAGGAGCTCAAATCCTAGGTAGAAAAACACCTATAGAAGGAGGACTTCACTCATTTCACAAGCCAACAATCAGTGAAAGATCACATTCTAATACATTACAACACTCTCTCTACACTAAATCAACATCTTTGACGTCCCCTTAGCTAATTTCTTATGTGATCTTGAGAGAAAAGTGAGGAGAAAGTAGTTTTGAGCGTGTGATCTTCTGAAGTATAGTGAAAACAGTTTCAGAGTGCCCGTGGACGTAGGATCTGCAAAGATCCGAACCACGCACATCTTGTGTTCTTTCGCTTACGTCCCCAACACGTCCCTCTCAGTTTCCTTACAAGCAAGCACCTTACGCACGTCTTAAACTTTGCAATAATCGCTTCTCCGGCTATATAAATTCCCCCGCACATATAAATCTTGTTGATTGGGATAGCCCCACATCAAAATGATAAGTTAAAATATGTATCCGTAATTTAATAAATAGTCTTCGAATAAATTAAGAAAAAAAATCGTTCGGACATGCACAAATAAAAGTTATAATAAATAAAAAACTATATAGTCGTTGGCCAGAACCGTTGTCACAAGGGAAGTCGCTGATGTTAACTAACATTACGAACCTCCGTAAGTCCCACAGAATGCTTGAGGTCCGAATGGGTTAGACATTTGAGCCTTTCTTTTCGGTCGATGAATGACTTATCCTTTCTGGTGTGTTTGCAAATACACAATCGATGATTGGATTATGTATCTGATTATGCAGCTGAATGAAACTGCTCAAGAAATTAGTCGTTCGGAGATTGGATTCTTGAGGTTGGCTCTCCGAATCTCGTTACAACTAGGGGTGTAAATGAGTCGAGCTCGAGCCGAGCTCGGCTCATTTTTCAGGCTCGAGCTCGAGCTCGACTCATCTGCAATAAGCTCGATGAGCTTTACACTTCCAAGCTCGAGCTCGAGCTCGATAGGAAATATTTAGGCTCGAGCTCGGCTCGTGAGCTCGAGCGTTTGTCGAGCTCGAGCACGAGCTCGAGCCTAAATCTATAAAAAAAAAAAAAAGAAAACTGAAAAAAAATCAGCTTTCACCTCGAAGGTTCAAGTTGTACCCACAACGAGCCACAGCTGTGAGGAGAAAGCAATCCATATGTTGTAAGAGACGGCGATGAGCAAATAAAAATAGATTGAGGTAATAAAGAAAATCAAACCTGTACGCCACATGGGTGCTTAGAGAGCTCGAGTAAGACAACGATAATGGCGTAGACATGGATAATTGATTGGTAATAAGATAGGAAGAAGACGATCTCGAGGAAGAAGACGATCGCGACGAAGACAGACGAAACAGCTGTTTGGTAATTAGGTGCTAATTAGGTAAGAAGAAGACGAAGTGGGGCTGAATAGGAATAAATGAACCCTAATTGTGTGTGGGCTTACTCATTGGGCCTTTAAATAACGAAGATATAATTTAATGTAATGAAATATATAATTGAAAAAATAAATAAATAGAAAGCTCACGAACCGGCTCGTGAGCTTTTGAACCACATGAATTGAGCTCGAGCTCGAGCTCGTTAAGAAAAGCTCGAGCTCGAGCTCGACAGTCTCGAGCTCGAGCTCAATTTTAACGAGCTTGAGCTGAGCTTTTGTCGAGCCGGCTCATCGAGCTCGTGAGCCGGCTCGACTCATCTTACACCCCTAGTTACAACGTTGTTAGGCTTTCCAAGTTAAGTCAATTCTGCCTAATATTTTACCTGGAAAGTTTTTCGAACATTATGCGCAAGTATGAAGACATGTCGATTTTAGCATCCGAAACACTATTATTATATATCCGTCTTCGAGCATTTGTTAAGTCAATCATATACAAATCTAAATTTCCTAATGCCCCGTTTCGATTCTGGATTTCGACCAAATCTTTCTTTTGGCAATCGCACCGATTTGGATTTCGATTTCGTCCAAATCCGAAGGGAAATCCAAACTCTTATAATTCGTTGGATTTGAAATTCCGTGTCAAATGGTCCGTTTCAAAATCCAAAGCGGAGCACTTACCGAATTTTTCGTAACTGATCGTAATAATAATAATGATAATAATAATAATAATTAGGAGGTGGAGGATGAGTCGAGCTGACTCGAGCTCGTCATAGATTCGCGAATGAGCCGGCTCGAGCTCGACGAGCTCTTGTCGAAGTCGAGCTCGTCACGGATTCACAAATGAGCTGGCTCGAGCTTGAGCTCACTCGTGGGCGCTCGAAAGATCGCAAGCCGGCTCACGAGTTTTCTTTATATTATTCATGATTTTTATTTCATTTTATTTTGTACTTTTTTTAATTAATTTAGAAAATGTTAGAAATCGAGTTCGACGAGCTTCACGAGCTCAAGTCGAGCTCTGTTTTGGAATCCGAATTTCGAAATCCTAACGTTTGTCAAACAGTGAATTTGGATTTGAAATTATGATTTCGAAATTCATAATTTAAAATCAAGCGATTTCGTTTAAATATGCGACTCCAAATGCACTCTAATATTAGATTCGATTCAATACATTTACAACCCTATCAGTCAGAACAATTGACCATGCAATCTTTCGAACCACTAGTGTGGGTTCTTAATGTGTAAACCGAAAAGGTTCATTTCAGCAGGCTTAATGCGACGAATCGCTCCCTCGTTTTTATTACGGTGATGAACTAATAATAAATTGTGCACTTCTTCAGCGATCATGCGCGTAAGCTAACTGCCGATTTCGAACGGAGCCTCGCTCGTAGTATACGATAACCACTTAATGAGCCTTTTGCAGAAATTCAAGCAGTCATTCAATTCGAACTTCTGATCGGATCAACGAAGGCATTCACCGAGCATTTGTCATCACGGTAAATAAATCAAAACCAAGCGAAAATTTTACGATCGCGACAAATATATATACATATATATATATATATATATATATATATATATATATATATATATGATTCATTCATGGAGAAACCACCAGGAAATAACTAAAACGACGAACCGAAAAATCGTTACGTTTTCATAAGTAATAGATACAAAAAACGAGAGTCAAGAAGAGGCTACATCGTATTGAAGTAGAACGGATTATTTTCGCAACCTTCCTACGATAGCGATACGATGATTCACTCAAGAACATACTCTAGCAGCACACATATTATAATGATAAAACCCTAATGATACAAATCGCCCAAAAATTAAGATTAAAGTTAATCAAGCAGCAGAGGACTTTTGCCCAAGGATCTCAATATACTTATTCTCTCAAAAAAGAACTATGTGTAGCTTCTTTCAAGGATATACACCCCAAATCAATACATAAATATTGCAAGTATATATATGTTCAAAGATCAATCATAACCAAGTCGAAGCTCCAAATTCAAATCATCATCATGATCAAGAATCACCTGTTTGTTCACATTCGAATCTTCCGAGCTCAAATTCCCCATCCAATTGAACATTTCGATCGAAGGATTCGAGGGATTTCGATGGTAATCATTCTCATAATCTTTGGGTTGATTTCCATCATTGAACACTTCACCACATAAGTATTCATCGCTATGAGTAGAAACCGAAGAACCTTGAAAATACGTACCATTGCTCACCAACCCTAGCTGAAGGTAATCTCGATTTATCGAAGAGGAGCGACTTTGGTAATAACCAAAATCGGGGAAATAGTTATTACCCTTTAGATATAAATTAGGGTTTTCACAAATATCCTCTATTATAGGCTTGCTTGAAGTAGATGGCTTGTTTTTCTTTGCTCTATCTTTTCTGTGAATATTCATATGACCACCCAAAGCTTGGGCAGTGTTGAAACCCCTCTTGCAATAAACACACTCGTAAGAACGCCCAACGCCCGAAGAATCGACATTTTCTTGGTTGTGATTGCCTTGCGTTTCGCAAGATGACGGGGTTTCTTTCTTGTCATAGATTACCATGGTATTAATTTTTGTAAGAAAATGAGAGGAACTTTTGTGGTTGCTCCTTTTGTGACAAATGGGAGAATATAATCGTGGAAATGAAGGGTGTGATTTTAGGGAATAGGGACTTGAGGATTATTTATACTTATAGAGGGAATTGATTGAAAGGCTCATTTGAGAAGAAGGGTTAGGAGGAAAAAGACAACAAGGGCTTATTGTAATAATTTATTACAAGCAAAAAGACACTAACTTTGAATTTTGTTTGCTCAAAGACTTGTTCAAATACTTTAAGGCCGGCACATAATCAGCAAAAAATAAATACACACAGATATACATACGTCATTTTCTTGATAAAACTGACTATAGGGAAAATCAAAATTGATACTTTGATATTGTTGATTTGATTTGTTTAGCTTGTTGTGAAACCTTCATCCCAATTGATCTTTCGATGCGACCGTTCAAGGAAAGTGTTCATACGTCATTTAGTTTTGTATTTCCCATTTCTGAGTATTAAATATCTGTTAAGAAGTTTACAAATGAAAATATAAGCCATGGCTATTGCTACTCTTGCTAAAGAGGTTCAAGAAAGACTTGACGAAGAATTACATCTTTTGATTAAGAGAGAGTAAAAATTATCATCAATCATGACCAGGCATTATACTTGGTAAAGTTTAGCTCGACTGTAGGAGTGACTATTTATCATTTCTAGCACCTCAAAACACAACTAAAATCCAAGGAAATAATAGATGTTACAAGTGTTTCTTCATTCCCTCATCATGAAATACATTTTGCATATCTTATATTCAAATGCATGTGAAATGAAAAAAAAAAAACGAGTATTATTTTTATTTGGTCTCGGAATTTGGAGTGCTCTTATGTCATTATACTTGTCATAGTAATATGAAAAAATGATTGTTGTGTTCACTAACCATCGTGAATGATTGTTGTGTTCACTAACCATCGTGAGCCGGAAAATATTGTTTCAAGAACATAAATCAATCTTGCATACCGTATATGCGTTCCATGTATTATATATTGTTTCATTAATACTTATATAAGAAATCTACCCAATGAATTTAAATTGCTCACAAGGAGGATGTACTAATCTTCTACTCTACGCTACGGACGTATGTCCAATAATGAAAATTTATCTGTAATAAATCCATACCTAATCGACCGCTAACATATCTTCCGTAATTAATGGTCCGTTAAGTAATATTATATACTACACCGAATAGGATCCACAACTTTGACGTGACAAAATTTCCGTTGACTAATTGACTCAGACTTGCAAAATATTCGCATTTTGGTGCTTTGGAAAAATAATTAGTAATTTCGAGGTTGCAGAAAAGTAAGAAGTGGTCATCGTAATTAGCAGTTTGTATTTGTCTTTTATTCACATTAATTCCTTTTGCTTCACGTTAATCGCGTAATTACTTTCACACACACACACACACAGTATTACTTACCACCGTTCTCTCTCTCTCTCTCTCTCTCTCTCTCTCTCTCTCTCTCTCTCTCTCTCTCTCTCTCTCTCTCTCTCTCTCTCTCTCTCTCCCTCTCTCTCTCTCTCTCTCTCTCTCTCTCCTGCAGGCCAAATTTTTTTATTATTCATAGAATTTTCTAAGTCAGAGTATGAATAGCTCTTCTTTAACTATATGTAATAGCTTTTTTAAATATACCAACGACAACCTTGTCCAAAAGAAGGTGAATATGTATAATATATCTATTTGATTTTAATAACATGTAATTTTATACTTCTTCTTTTATTTTAAATACAAGACGTTTTAAATTAGAGTTTGAATATTTATAGCTTTATCCTCGTCTTAATTAAATTATATAGGATAAAACAATTAATTAAGGGTATAATAGAGATTTTACTTCATTTCTTAATATATACAATTTCCTTAAACGACTTTAAAACCAGATGTAGTATATTACATGCATGTGTAATTTATGTTAACATAGAACGATTCACCTACAAGGGATTAGTCTCGCTGGAAGTCGGTGTCTCGCAATGGACACTGAAGTTCAGTTTCACTTCAAACTGCACTTAGTTTAAATATAGACACTATGTTAGTTTTATATGAAGATACCTCTTAAAAAGAAGAGAGAGAGAGACTGTGAAAAAAAAATTGGATCATTAATTAGACACACAATGTACATACATGCATGGGATTCTTTTATGCTTTTTGGGAGAATTGAAATAGTCCCCCCAAAACGATATTGAACCATTCTATCCATTGTATAAACATGCTTGCTTCTAATAATATAATCTCCCTAGTTTGTGACTGAAGGGGGTCCCGTACACAATGGATGTAAAAACGCTAAGTTATCTACTAATGTTGGACACGATGTTAGGCTAACACTCACTCTCACTCTTTTGAACGCACAACGGAATTGTAAGTACTTAGCGACGAAACGAAACGAACACAAATGATGTTTTTGTGCAGCAAGTCAAATAACTTGCTGCGTGCCTCACGACGTAAAAATCCACTAGAAATATGGATTACAAACTATCGAAAAAGATAATTAAAAGTAATCTAGCAAACGGAATGAATCAAAAAGGATTGTAAACCTACAAGATCTCACGACCTCTAAAAGCTAGACTTAGAAAAGAAAAACTCTTTCAAGGAATAACTCTCGCTCTGAGATGCTATCACTTTCGCTCGGTGTTCGTTCTTCAAAATCCTCTTCTCAAACGGTTAAGTCTTCCGACTTATATATGGCATCGACTTCTAAAAGACTTTGCCAACTTCTTGGTAACTTCTGACCGCGTGCGTGTATGTTTAAATAAAAGATCGTGCGAGTACGTCAAGTAATTAAAACGAATAAATTATAACTAGAATCACGCGCGATAGGCAGTGTACCTATCGTTTGTAATATAGCTATAGTGAATATCCGAGTATCGAACACGAGGAATAAAATGAATACTAGTATTAACCTATCGAATCGATATTTAGCCTAAATAAAATAGTAGGATTTGTTTATACTACGAACTAATTTAACAGCGCAACTTAAGGATTTGACGAGTAAGGTAGTACAACTAAAATTAATACGAGTGATTTAAGATGACAAATATGTGTTTGGGGTTCGAATCCCGCTGGACGCTGTCGGCTAAAGCTACGGAATATCGTTCCTAAGTGAAAATCGACTAAATCGCGGTAACTTTCTACCCACTCACGGATTTGCTGTCGCCCTAAACGTTCGTGGGAATCTAAGATCGTTAATTACCAAATGGCGAGGATCAAGTATTTGCTGTCGCCCAATACTCGAATCCTAACGTCTATGAACGGCCTAATCGTTATTTAGCTGTCGCCCTAAACGATGTACCGCACATTCGTATCAACACATAGACATATTGAGACAAAGAAGCAATATCAAAGAACGATAAATAGTCGAATACACGTGTTCACGATTATCCTACGCCTTAACTACGACATAACCCAACGTTCATCTATTCCCAAACACACAAGAGGATTAGCTACTCATATTGAACGTCACAACAACGAGATTTAAGGTAAACGAGGATAGAGAACTCATAAAAACTTCCCTAAGAAGTGAATATGGCGTTTCTGAGGTGGAGCTCTCGTTCCTCGACCGTATGAGCGTAGCTTCGTTGTTGGATCGTCCCTTGAGCTTCTCCGAATCACGAGGCTGCTTTTAGTGTTCTTCCTCCTTCCTTTTCTCTAAGTTTTCGTCCCTATCAAGTTGTTTTTTTAGTTCTAAGGATCATCCCCTTTTTATGCTTCGAAAATGGGCTAAAACCCTGAATTTTGGCACGTTCACGGCCTCTTAATGGGCCCTCACGGCCGTGAAGGTGGCTCAAAAACCTATTTCTTGACTTTCTGGCATGAGTCACGGCCTTGTGCACATGATTCACGGCCGTGACGGCGGCTTAAACCCTAAATATTGACTTCTCTGGCACAGGTCACGACCACGTACATCTACATTCACGGCCGTGACGCTTCCCATCATCGCTCTCTGTCCAGGTTCACGGCTTCATACATAGGAATTCACGGCCGTGACTTGTGGATCTTGAGGTACTACCCAGCTTCACGGCGTGTTGTGAGGTTATTCACGGCCGTGACTTGCATAGTCGACCCACTGCCCAATGTCACGGCTTCGTGCTATATGATTCACGGCCGTGACACTTGGGACTTTTGCTCCTTAAGCTTACTGCCAACATTCACGGCCTCTTGCAAGATTGTTCACGGCCGTGACTCGTTTCTGGCAGCTTCTAACTTCGCCATTTTCGCGCCGTTTTCGCCTCGTTTTCGTTCCTATTCGCTCGATAATCATTCGAAGGTCCTACAATATTTAAATGGGTGTAAATAGAGCCAATAAATGCATAGAATGATCAAAACTTTCCTATTATAACCCAAATAAATGTAACAATAAACGTATTAAAATACGTCTATCAAACCTCCCCACACTTAAGCTTTTGCTTGTCCTCAAGCAAATTAAAAGCAAGAAAAGGTTATCAAGATAACGGCACGACCATTCACAATTCACCAACGCAGATGGAAAACACAAAATGGAATCAAGCAAGCAATTATGGACACTGCAACAATAATCAGCACTTATCGACACGAATTTCCTTAGCACTACTAATCGAGATCCACACCTCACAGGGATTCACTCAAATCACTCAGTGTATAGGCTAAAAAATCGGTGAGTTGCTCAATTCATGCAATAATCTAGTCTAAACCATATGCTTGCAAGTCAATCGCACGTCTACAAAAGCAGTTAGCATGAATCAGAAGGTCTTTTCGGGTTAAATGGGTTCAGATAGTAATGAGGTGGTAATGGAATCACATATGAGTAGCAGTCGTGTCGGTCTTCATGTCATTGTCTAAAGCGCGTCAATAATTAGCCTTTCTGGTTACGCAGTCTTCAGATGCCTTTTATTTCTGCTGCGTTTCCACTAAGCCTTTCTTCTCCCACGTCTCGAAATGAGAGATGATGTGGAATTCACGAGACTGGAAGATTATCGAAGGAAAGGTTCTTTTTTCTTTCTTCACAGCAGCTTATTCTCCTCATGCTTCACTTCCACAATTTTTTTTTCTTTTTCTTTTTTTTTCTCTATTTTTTTTTCAACAAACTGTTCGCTTCCGGCAGGCCGTCATCTCTGCGCTTTTCGACTTTGACATTTAACCTTCACTTCCGCTTAACTCGGGTTTAGATGATCTCTGAAGGCTTATTTAGGTCAGAGGGTTATGATATACGAGGTGTAAGAAATAAATAGGCTTAGGCACAAAGTGGCTAACTACGGTGATCAGTCGTGGTCGGGAACTTTGGCCGTGGACTTATTTCCTAATGCCTTCGTCATATTCATGCAAAACATACTACAAGCAATTTCAATGCGTATCAAACAAGCAAGTTCTAGAGAGACGTAAATTATGCACTACTCACACAACCAAGAAAAATGAGCAAAAGCTCGTCAGCTCAAACTCTCACAATGGAACATGGGTTATGTGTGTGAATCTCTCAAAGTAACACTATATCTATTCATGCTGAAAAGATTAAATCACTGATGCATGTCTTTATCGCTCACTAGACTCCCTAATATGCAATCCACTTTGTGATGAACGCAAACAATCATGCCAGACTTCTTTAAATTCGAAAACCACGGCGCATCATAAAAATTTTTCACGTAAATTTTCAAGAAAATTCCCAACAAAATTCACCCCCACACTTAAGATGCACGTTGTCCACAACGTGTAAAATAAATAAAAGGAAGGTAACAAAAATTGAAAATAACGTGACTCCCCTGAAAAAAATGGCGTGGTCCGGCCTCGAGCATCTGATGTAGTTGAACATGGGTGTTTCAACTGATTTTGAAATATTTTGAGTCGTAGTATGAAATCGTGTCACGTTTTTTCCTGAAAACACTCAAAAGAAAATTAAACGCACGGAGGAAATAATACAAGAAATCAAAATGAGTCATAGTCATCACAAGTAACACGAGTACTAGATCATCACAAAAGAGTACTAATAGAAAAACATAACAAAATAAACGACACTAAGATGGTGGTGGGGGCGATGGTGGCCGTGGGCGAAGGAACGCCAGTGACTCCTGTGATCGCCTGACCGCGTCTTCCATGGCTTTAAGAGCCAGCTCATATCGCTCTTGCTCCTCGCGATAGCGTCTGTGGGCTTCCTCGTTTCGACGCTCGTACTCGTCCTGACGGCGTCGTGTCTCCTCGTCACGCCGTATGGCCTCCTGATGGTAGCGGAGCATGTCCTCGCGCAGTGTGTGAAGGTCTGCGGCTGACGCGTAAGGAGCGACCCCTGATGATTCCCCCTCATGGTAGCCGGAGGAATGGGAAGTGCCGGCAGTGTCGGGGTGAACTGGGAATGGCCCCACGCCCTCAATTTCTAGTGGCTCTGGGAATGCGTCGCCTAGGTCCGTCTGCCCACGGTAGACCTCGTGCCAGACGTAAACCTTGTTCGAGCGGGACCAGTTGGGGGCTTTGATCAACATCTTCATCTTCAGCATCATCTCCTCGTTGACCAGATTACGCCCACCCACAATCTCCATCTCTGGTGGATTTGCTGGCCAGGAGTTGAGTCCCTTGATAACCTTCGTAATAAACGGCCCCACTGCGATCTTCCCGTGACTACGAACATCAGCCTGGGCACTGAAGGCGTAGGCCATGCCCAATCCTAAGTGCACCAGTTGACCACGCTGCATCTTGGCCAAGTAGTACAGATCGCGAAGTCCAATCGCGCCGTGCGAGTCGCCCCCTGGTGCGAGCGAGGTCGAAAGCAACCGGTGGATGTAACGTAAACCAGGGCTCCTGAGCGAAGACGCCTTCGAGGTCTTCACACTAAAGGCAGGTTCGCCGGGTCGCGCGAGTTCCGCCCAACAGGTCTGGCGCTGCGTCGGATACTTAAGGTACTCCTTGTAATATGCGTCTGGGAATCGGCCCTGGTCTCCAAAGTATTGTACCCTCAATCCAAGCGCCTTGCAAATATCGTCCTCATGGACAGTGTGCTCCGTATTAAAAGCCCTGAACGTAATTCTGTCACGCCCGTTTTCATTGAAAGAGTAGGTGGATAAGAACTCCAAGGTTAGCTCCTTATAGGCCGGCTCATCAATGTGGAAGAAGTCGAGCCATCCGCTGAGGGACGCGTAGCCGGCCACTTGCTGCTCGATGTGATACTTTTCCAGCGTGTCGTGGTCAATTTGATCAGTCGGAATGAACTCCGTATTCTTTAGCCGGTTGTAACGGGCCTGGTGTGTCTCGTCGTCAAACTGCCCCATAGCTTCTAGTAGTGACGGCGTGTTTTGGCCTCGACGTGGACGACTCGTTGATCGCGAATCGTTAGCACGTCCTGCAGCGGTTCGGCTCTTACCCATCGTACCTAGAAGTCCAAATGTGAGTTGGCGAGAAAATGATAATCAACACAGCTCGACTCGACCAACGTTGCGACAAAAATGATAATTCCAAAACAAAAACATATAAAGCGGCATTTTGTCGAACACATAAAAGACGAACTACAATACTCATGCAAATGGCAATAATAGATCAACCAAGCACATACTTAGATTCTATTCGATGAATCAATGGCAAACAAACCATTAAACGCAACCAATTCCGTTACAAATTCCAAAATTCCCCAATTTGTGAAATTAGGGTTTATCATTCCCAAATCAAAATTAACCGACGAAATCATGAAATTAATCACACCCAAGGCGTTTAAAGCATATATCTAACCATAAAGAGTAGTGCAAACACCAAATTTGACCCAAATTGTAAAAGCCCCAATTTCGGAAATTAGGGTTCATCGCCCAAAATCGAAATTAACACACGAAAACTGCAAATCCGTCAACCCCAACATGTTTATAGCATAAATCTAGTAATGAAAGAGCAATATAAACACGAAAATCAACCTCAATCTCGAAGGTCACCTTTAAACCGAAAGTTAGGGTGGCGAGTATACATACCGTTTGATTTTACCAAAATAAAAAGTGTAATCGGTGTTGTTTGTTGGTGTCGCCGGGATATATTCGACGGTAGGCGGTTATGCGGCGGCGACGTGGTCGGAATTTTGTTTTTGGTGTGACTAGACTAGAATTTATGAGTGTTGTGTGGGTTTCAGTTATGAAATAGACGAAGAAAAACGATGATATGAGGTTTAAAAGGTGGAAATCGAAAGAGTCACGGCCGTGAGTGTATCCCACAAGCCGTGAAACGGAGCAGAGAGCTCCTTTTTCCCGATTCACGGCCGTGACTATTGTGCCCAGAGCCGTGAATGCGGGCAGTGAGTGAGACCGCATAAGTCACGGCCGTGACTCACAAGACACGGGTCGTGACACCCTTTGTTTTTGTTTTTGTTTTTGTTTTTGTTTTTTTTTTTTTGATTTATATATATTTTTTTAATATTATATATATATATATAATTTTTTATATATATTTATTTTTTTATTATAATTTTTCATATTATTACTATATATTATTTTATTTATTTATTTATTTTTATTTTCATTTTTATTTATTTATTTATTATTATTATTATTATTATTATTTTTATTTAAGTCACGGCCGTGAATGTTTATACACAAGCCGTGACTACGGGCAGTGTATGAGTAATGCATCGTTCACGGCCGCGACTCAGTAGGTCACAGGCCGTGAATGTAGGCAGTGTGAGACATGGATTGTTGCTCAATGATTCACGGCCGTGAGTGGCTAAGCACATGGCCGTGAATGTAGGCAGTGGCAGTGGTTGGGCCTAGTCGCGGCCGTGACTGACGAATCATTGGCCGTGACTTCAATTAAATTTTTATTATTATTATTATTATTACTGAAAATATATTTTAACTATGATTGACACGTAATCAACGAATTTTTCGAGAACGATTGGCGCAAGGAATAATCTGATAATCGACAAAACAAATATCACTTTCTCACGCGGCATCAGATCATCCAAGTCAAAAATTCGTCTGTATCATTTATGGGAGTTGCTGATATGACAATGATATTTTTGTGCCGTTCATGCCTATAAATAGACAGTGGTAGAACAACACAATAGCATCATATACCATAAACCCACGTCTTCAACAATCTTATTTTCAGTATTTAGGTTAGCTAGCCACGATGTTTTGGGGACAACAACAAGATCGTGAGAATGAGAGTGAAGAGTATGCAAGGATTCGTCGTAATTTAGATATGCTATCACTTTACCTTGCTCTTCTTTTGGGTTTGTTTGGAGTTTTACTTGCTTTCGTGTGTTGGGTTATCACAAGGTGCACTTGTGTGTAACCGCCCTTATGAAGCAAAATAAACTATTGTTCTGTCTGTTATTCGCAATTTTAATTTGCTTTTGTGTTGGACATTCACACGTTGTAATGGTGTTGTAACCATCTTTTATGAAATAAAACTATCGTTCCTATCTCGTCTCTAGATTCTGCGTTGTACCCATCCTCAATATTCGCAGTAAATTTATTATTAATTAAATATTACTGTTATTATTAGTATTATTGTTTTATTTAATTTATATAAGTTTTAGATTATTAATCAATATATTTTCATTTTTTTTTTAATTTATAATGCTTAAAACATAAATAAAAATACCTGGGTTGCCTCCCAAGAAGCGCTTCTTTAACGTCGTGAGCCGGACGTACCCTTTTTTCGTTCTACGGTAGCTTGAAATCGAGGTACATGACCTCCTTTGTGCCCGTGTCTTCTCCTCCACCGTAATAATGCTTCAGTCGATGGCCATTAACCTTGAAATTTCCCTGCTCAACATTTGAAATTTCGACAGTACCATAGGGAAAAACGCGAGTAACCGTAAAAGGTCCAGACCAACGAGATCTTAGCTTTCCGGGAAAAAGTCTAAGACGAGAATTGAAAAGGAGGACTTGATCCCCCTCTTGAAATTCTCTATGTTGCTTGATCTTCTTATCGTGATACGCTTTTGAGCGCTCCTGATACATTTTTGCATTGTCGTATGCCGACAATCACCATTCATCAACCTCATTGATCTGGAGCTTACGTTTTTCACCGGCTTGCACCAAATCGAGGTTTAAAGACTTTATCGCCCAGTAGGCTTTATGTTCTAGTTCAACAGGAAGGTGACATGCTTTTCCGTAAACTAGTCGATATGGGGTGGTGCCTATTGGTGTCTTATATGCAGTCCTATAGGCCCAAAGTGCATCGTTAAGCTTATTCGCCCATTCCCGACGATTCCCATCAATGGTTTTCTCTAGAATGCGCTTCAACTCACGGTTCACTACTTCTACTTGACCACTTGATTGTGGGTGATAAGGAGTAGAAATGCTATGCTTAACACCATATCTTTCTAATGTACGTGCGAATTGGGTGTTGCAAAAATGAGTACCCCTATCACTAATAATGCATTTAGGTGAACCGAACCGTGAAAACAATGCTCATAGAAATCTAACAACAACTCTAGCATCGTTTGTGGGTAAAGCTTGCGCTTCCGCCCACTTGGATACATAGTCAACAGCCACAATTATATATTTGTTGTTGTACGAACTTGGAAATGGACCCATAAAGTCTATGCCCCAAACATCGAACACTTCGCAAACTAAAATAAAATTCTGAGGCATTTCATCGCGTTTAGAAATGTTA